>JAGFBZ010002045.1:0-1440742 GCA_018398805.1 Hirundichthys speculiger
GAACCCCCTCGAAATGGAAGTGGTATTTTCAGTCCTTTGCACAGTTTCTCCATGTCGCCTGGTGTGTGTGTGTCGTTGCAGGTCGTTTGCCTTCCAGGACGCCCTAGGTGGCCCCTGCAGCTGATCGGCGACAGACGTCAACTCCACAACGTCCTCAGCAGTCGCCACATTTCTTTGGTCGCATCACTCTTTGATGACAAGCCTTCATTTTCTGCTTTTGTGAAGAAAAGACAACAACTCCGTGTTCATCAACACCTTAAGACTCATGCAGCCGTCCCTTCGTTAGTCAGGGTGCTTTTTTGAGCCACGGGGAAAGAAAAGAGTGGAGTTAACTTGCAGGTGTGACAGGTCGTACATACCAAAAATCCGTTTAGAAGTCTGAGGTGAAAAACAAGAATGCAAACTGCATGTAAATGACTGCTGGTTGTCTGAATGCCAGAGAGAAGTTGCTGCAGCACACAAATGCTGCGAAGCTGGACCTTCACATGAAATCTAAAGATGCAGGACTGTACGCCAGGTCTGTTTGGATGCGTAGATGTGTTGTGACGACTCCTCCACCTGTACACCAGAGGGGTACAAAGCGAGATTAGAGGGTTAGCGAGGTATGTTGAGTCTAAAACCAGGATTTCCGGTACCACGAAGGTGGCTCTCTTTCGACGTGGCTAGATCGCCATGGTAACTTACTCTGCAAACTTAGCCTGGTCCGGAGCAGGTTATGTGCAGAGTTTAGGCTCAAATCGGCTCTAAAAAGCGCCACCCTTTCACTTTCACCCAATCCCGTTGACCTGAGCACCAGGATTGTGCAATGGAGGGAGAGTATTCAGAGACCGGACTGATCCGCTGGCTTCCCATGACCATATTCTCTATGAACGCTAGAGATTTCCAGATGAGGGAATCCGTTACATTTGTAATCTGCTAGAGCCAGATATTGGCAGCGCCACCAAACGCAGCCATGCGCTCACAGTAGCGCAAACGGTGTGCGTTTCTTTGCGTTTCTTTGCCACGGGAACCTACATGCATTTAGTTGGTGATGCAGAAAATCTGAGCCAGAATACTGGAATAAAGGTTGTACTTGCTCTTACTAAACTGCTGAATATGTTTGTAGTATTCCCTGGCCATCTGCCCACGCTTCAAATAAAAGCGTTTTACAAAATCGTAGGTAACATAAATTAATAGTCCATTATATTGATAACCAGTGTGACGTGGAATTTCATGTGAAATGTTATAATATAATTCATTCATAAGATTCCCCAGGGTGATAGGGTACCTATTAAAGTGGCCGGTGAACGTATATTGGTATCACAGATAATATTAAATCTTAAATTAATTTCACATAGATTTAGCAAAAAAACTAAAGTGATTTTTATTTATCATCCATAATGGGACAGTTAGACCTACATAATGTTTAAATCTGCTGCATTAAGTTTAAAGTTTAAGCGCTCTAAAAGAGGGAGGGAGATTAATTAAGGTGTATTAAGTGGTGAAATAAATATAATTTACTGTGGCAAGAGACACTAAAGAGGGCGCGGGCGGGGTTTGATCCCCAGACTCCCAGGCGAAAGTCACACATAATTGCCAGTCAGCCAAAGGCATATCCCCTGAACCATGTAGCCAGGACACGTGATCAATCGGAGGTCAGTGACAGGACCTCACACTGTCACATTACGAATTTACACGATCTGCAATTTTTTGCCAGCACTCCTCTCTGGCTTTATTCGCACCAACAGTATTGCTTTTGGCCGTAAAGATTTCTTTGAAATCCTCATAGCCCTGCATTATTAAAACCTGTTTCTCCTGACTGAAATATACGGACTGCCATCTACCCATTTTATCCGGAAGAGGCGTCAAATGACGCGTCAAACGCCCCCTTTTTATGTGAACGCGCACAGAGCAGAAAGCAGAAAGCCGTGATTAACAAAGATAGTTGATAACCACCGTCGTGGTACCGGTTATCTCTGATCGCGAGTTTCACGTTTGTTAAGCCAGCTCACCCAAAGAAAGCCTGGCTGTGTTGAACTTGCTTCGTAGTATACCCCTCAGGTGGTGTTGGTTGTTTTTGGATTCTTTCTGTTGCAGGTGGAGAGTCGTCAGCCTGAGGAGACACACCTGGGCTCAATGGTTCCCTCCCATTAAGAAGGCCACTTCCAGACTGTTGCAGGAGGGCTGTGATGAGGGCTGCTCTGGGGAGCTGGTCCTTGTCACCACGCTGGGATTACTGCTGGTATCTGAGGTTCTGCTGATGGGCTGTGGGTTCAGTTGTCCAGCCTATGGCTGGCAGAGCGTTTGGCTGGGTTTTTCTTGTCTGTGTTGTGTTGATGCAACTGATTTAAAATAAACATTTACTGTTGCTACCGACTGTCTTGTGCCGCCTCCCTCACTCTTGTCACGGCCTTCGAGCCGGGTTGTGACAGTGTATTCACATTATCGATGCACGTTTATTCTCTGACAGACTCCCTGCTCTCTTCAGGGAATCCTTGACAGGGTTAGGGTTATCCTGGACAGGTCTCCAGTCCATCACTGGACACCTGACTAGATGTACATTTAAGCTTCGGAAACAAACTTCTGGTCATCATAATAATCATAATAACTCTGGTCAAAGAAGAAATCAGAAAGGTTTGCAAAGTCAAAGATTACTCTTTCTCCTGAATGTTGATGATACACCTGGTTAAGTCGACTCAAAGTAACTGGTAAACTTACGTTTTCGACTCCAACAAGTACAGAGTACAACCCGGCTCCGGGTTGACCGCTGTAACACAGCGACACTCCCTTCTGAGGACTAAAAAATAGATACAGGGATCCCTTGCCAATCTGCGGTTTTAATTCTGCGGTTTAGTTATTCGCGGATTTTTCAGAAATATATGATATAATTTTAAAAAATTTAAAAAAAAATCGAGGAAACATCACAGGATGTTGTGTGCGTTCTCTCCCAGTGAAGAAATGCTGCGCCCAGCCTGGCCCCTTTAAGAAGGTGGCCTTATGGGTAATGTAGTGTGTGTGTCGTGGGATGGCAGAACAAAAACGGGGTTAGATGAAAAGTGTAGTGAGCATAAACAGCAGCCCAGCGTGTATAGATTTACATTCTCTGTTAACTGACAGGAGCCCAACAATACAACCTGTGTGATGTTACAAGTTCCTGCAGTGCCAGAATAAAGTGCCCATTCCATGCAGAAAAAACTGGACTTTTTGTTTTGTTGTTGTTAGCGTGTCAGCTGCTAATTACGAGCCAAAAATAGCACAATACCAGCAGTTTCTTTACTACGGTTCAGAGACCAGAGGCTGTGAAGGAAACAGAAAGACCACAGTTGAGCCTTTGTCTTGTTTTGCTGCTTAAATATATTTTAAGCACACATCCAGTTCACGGATTTTGATTTACGCCGGGGGGCGCCGGTCCCCATTAACCGCGAAAAATAAGGGATCACTGTATATCTATCCATCATCCATACCCATTTAGTCCTTTCAGGCTCACGGGGATCTGCTGGAGTCAGTGCTCTTCGGGGGGGAAGGCAGGGATCCACCCTAGACAGGTCGCCCGTCTATCGCAGGGCACAAATAGATACAAAGGCAAAAAAATTAATCTGTGCTTGATGCCGTGAGAAGGTGATAAGGCCACGGACTGAAGTGTGATCTTACCCCAACAATTTTTTTTGTCCCTTTTGGAGAGTGCACATCATTTTTCGACCAAATCTGCAGTCTGACATTTCAAACATTTCACACCAAGCAGTTGCTCTAACAGCTATGCGGACACTGCTCTGCTCTCCTTTTTTCTCATTTTTTTTCCCCACAGGAATTGCTTCTACAGCCGTGGGTAAAACATGTTGGCAAGGCAACTGCTAGCCAGTCGGTGCACACGGGCAACACCAAAGAAATGGGACTGGGGATGAAAGAGAAATATTTAAGAATAATATATAACCAAAAGAAGCAAAATTTCGTCCTCATATTCAGCCTAAAACACGTACATTGCACCAATGTGCAGGTCTCAGAGGACATGCCTGCTCTAAAATTAATGTTGGAAGAGGCAATGACTGATACAATATCTGAAACGCAGCTATTAAACTTCATATTACAGCTTCTCTATAAGCCTCTAGTTGTTATGACCATTATCAACGTGGTTTTGGTGCCCCCCAGGTGACGTCCACATAGATTTGCAGTGAATGCTAGCAACCTTAACTGACATGGAGCAATGTGGAGCCCGCAGCTCGGGTTTAGTTGACGCAGGTTCAGAAAACGTCAAGTTCAGGCTTCATCTGAGGATTTGTCAGTCTTTCTTTGGGGTCTTTCCCTGTGGTTTCAAGGTTCCTTTCTCTCTCTCGGTCGCCGAGCTAAGTGTGTAGAAGGGTCAAAAAAATGCTGCTCCGAGGCCAACTTTTAAATGCATTAAAATGTTTATTACAAATAAGAGAAGGCACACAACAGACTTCCACGGCAGTCTGGGATATTCCTGAGTCAATGGTGGAAAATCCTCGAACAAAGAATGGTTCAACTTTTTACAGATGATTAGGCTGGGTCTGCCTCTTTACAGATGTACTCTGTTCAAGCATCCATTGATAGGTTTATGTATAGGCTAGCTAACACATCTCTCTATTCTATACAAAGATGTACTCTGTTTAAACATCATCCCAGAAACCATTCCTAAAAAGGGCTTGGATCTATTTCTAAGTATCTTCTGAACTCTTTGACTCTTAAGGAAATGATCAGACACTACAACTCCAAGCCCAAAGACCAAAAAAAATAGATCTCGCTAATACTATGATGACTTTGGAGATGTTGGTCTCTCAATGCAATGATCACATTTTCCCGACAAGAGGACAGGGCACAGGAGAGCCCTCTTGCCCTGATGGAACACTAGCAGCTGGATATATGTCATGGATTCCTGGGGGAAATGGAAACTGGCATGATTGGCTCCTTTTGTACAATAAAGACGACGAAGAGGTGTATCTGTTTGGATTCATGATCACAGAACATCTGTTGTTTGGAGCTGGCAGATACTTGGTGTATCAAAAAAAAAATTAAGAAAACGGCAGCCGCTATCCTGGACACCGTAAATCTGAATGCCGTGTGTGTGTTGGATTAAGTCGGGCTGTGAACACTCCGACTGCAATTCTTGGTGAGCTAAATCGGAAACTGGATGCGATTCCTGATCTGAATCGTAAGCTAGTGATGACTCTTGAACTCATAGGCAAAATGGACTCTAACTTGGAGAAGCTGCAAGTCCTGCTCAGGGAGAACTGACTCAAATTCAGACATTTGAATCCTCCCACCGCCCCCCTCCATGTCTTTGTTTGAGAGTGTTTGTGGTATGGTTATGCTGAGGTGTTTTTTTTTTTTTTTTTTAATCTCACAACGTGTCCTATAGGGGACACGTTGTGAGAGATACTATTTTTTACCCTCTTCTCTCTCCCTGTGTTAGCCTCATTTCCTTATCTAACTAGAAAAAGCACTCGGAGAGTGCAGACCTCCGCCAAGCGCAACAATTCCCCCATATAGCTATTTACAGATTGCAATAAAATCCACATTCTGCATCAGATCCGGATCAGCTTTTGAAATTTGATAGAGGTTCCCATTGTCAATCCGTGAGTCAAATTTCATGAGTTTTGGGCAATAATTAACAGAGATATTGAGAAACAAAATTTTCGGCCCCATTGACTGCAATGTTATCGAAAGTGATCCAGAATCCAGGATTTCTTCTAAATCACAGCCAAAATAAAATAAGTTCTTCCTTTTCACATTTCTGACAACTCCTGAAAATTTCATCAAATTTTTTTTGAATTATCTTTTTGATTTATCTTGAACACAGACAGACAGATAAATGCCGGCAAAAACATAACCTCCTTGGCAGAGGTAATGAAAGATAAGTGCACCGTCAACTCATGTCCTACTATGTTTGTCTGTTTCTTGTATGTTTCCTGGACGATGTACTGGAATTTAATTTTGTTGTGCTAGGACACTGGCTCAATTGCAATAAAGTTTTTTGACTTATCAGTGTCTCTACGAAGTCTGAGTGTAAGAGGCGGTTGAATCAGTTACTGATGAATGGCGGTCCTGATGCGGTGCGGTTTTAAGGGACCAGGTATCACCAGCTTCCGCCTGCATCCTTACACTGATGCTCCTCCAAATTTCCTCAAAGCAGTAATGATCAATAATGCAATAAGGAAAGTTTGGTATATATTAACAACTGAAATGAAGCTGATGAGAAAAGAAAAGATGAAAAATCTTGCGTTCTACAAAGAAATAAAAATCTAACTAAATGTGAGAATCATTGTTTCTTTTTCCTTCCATTTTTCAATTTTCAACACTTTCTGATGAGGGTTTGTGAATGCTGCGTGATAGCAGCCTCATATTGTCTCTGTGCTGCCGTCTCAGAACATTGTGGTTTATCTGCTAAGCTGTCACTGTTTTATAGTAATTAATGAAGGTCAAAAGAGATCAAACAGCTAACTCAGAGTTGTGGCAGACTGATTGGTTAAATGACAATACCTCTGATATGGTCTGTCACCCAGATCACCAGAAATGTGGTGAAACTTCCAGGAGGAAACTTCATTACACACCATGTGTCTGTTTTGCTTGGAGAAAATGGTCTTGATTCTTTTAAAGTATTTTGTCAATCTCTTCATCCAGTTTTATAAGAATCTGGACCTCTCTGATCTTATTTCGCACCACTCACCCTCCAGCTGACTCCGTTGTAGACAGAGAGTCACATTGCTAGAAGCATAGAAAACATCTAAGAGGTGTGTCTGTTTATGAGATTTTCCTTACTTATAGGCTTACTGTGCTTGCTGTCAGAGTCCAAAAAATAATTAGCTGGCACAGATTAGGGATTTAGAACAAACTTCCTCATCGGTTTTTGGCTCAGGATTATTTGTATTTGCTTTGTAATACGGCAACATGCATCAAGCGTCTTCTCTGCAGCCTGTTGTCACCAGATGTAGGTCATTGCTTTAATTAGACATCATTGGAACGTTAATGCTTCAGATGTGCCCATTGTAGTAGCATGACTGGCATTTATTTCTACTTTGCATCATGTCTGCTTTTAACATTTGTCCTACACACACTTTACACTAAACATTACAACTGATCTGCGTGCTCCAGCTGATGTCGATGAGCCGTGGTGAAACTTTTCTCTAACACTCCACTAGTGTGTCGGATTAGCAGGGTGTGAGCTAAGGACGGCTAACGGGGGGATCCCCGGTCACTCCGGCTACTCTGGTCGACATCATTTGTGTCGTGCTTCAGAAACAGGATGAACCTGCCATTTATGAAGGAAATCTTTTAACAAAATTGATTAGAAAAGGTCTTAAAAATATCAAAAATGTGTCTAACGATGAGCTGCCGATTATACGGAGTTTACGGATCAAACCTGAAGAAAGTAATTTCTTTACCACAATTTCAAAGTGTGAATGTAATAAATGGCATCCTTATTCTTGTCTTGTCTGAATGAAATAAGAAATAGTGAACAAATGAAAAAAACATTCCAGCATGGTTGTGACATTTCATAACTGTTAAATCTTTCTTTATGTTTCTTTATGTTTTACTTGGAACTTTAGAATTAGGTCAGTAAGTAATGGCAGTGTTGCTAAAATAATTGAGATGCCCATACCCATTACTAAGTGAAATTTGTTACATGTTCTTACACGTTTTAATGTGAAATGTCATCTCTAAATAAATTTCAAACACTTTTAAGTAACCCAATAAACACCTGTGCTTTCCATCCAGGGCTGTGTATTTAACTGATCATATTAAAGCCGTTATCTTATTGACTTTTATATTTTAGTGGCTATTCTGTGACATTTAAAAACACACAATACACTCGGTGCAATGATGAAAACTAAACAAAGCACAAATGCCAAGACAAATGTCAAACGACGATGTGATATAATTCAGAAAATAGGATACACAGTGAAAACTGAGGCTGATGAACCGCTGCCATTATGAGATCTCATGCCCATTTTAAAGGATAGCAAAGCAAAGCAAACCAGCAGGCACATATGACTGTGACATAATGCGAGGTGATAAAGTCAGACAACACGACGTCTTAATACATTTTAGAAACTGGCTAATGAAGGCATCTCATTTCTTTGTTCCTATCAGTAAACTATAAAACTTTAGCCGTACGTGCATTAATAATATATGTCCTTTGGAACCCTGTCTTTTTTTTTCCTGTTTGAAAAAGTTAAACAGAAGCTTCTGTCCACAGTGAATCTTGGCTGAAGTGCCTGGGAACGGAGCCATCACCCATGTTCTGCAGCGACATGAACTTAAAACAGTCATGCATCTTTGGAACTATTAAAGGCAGGGTAAGGGATTTTTACATGACATTACAAAAGCACAGAGTGCTGGCTCCTCCCTCCCTTCAGTGTTTCCTAAGCAAACGCTCCCCATCATGAAGCCATCATCTACCACATACTCTACCACGTACCCTTCCCGTCTTGGTGATTGAGTAGATTAGTGTTCATTGTTTGGGGTGCAGGCTACACCCACACTTCTTGGCTGACTCCTTTGAGGGATCCAAGTCATTTGGGATCTCTCTACTCCATATAAGCAAACTTGCGACTCATTTAAATGCATAGATTAATGTATTTTTTGCTTCATTTTTAGAATTTGTACCGTAAAGACAGGCTCTTTTGTTCTTCAAAGGGCTTTTCTAAATTTTTAGCTCTTAGGAACCCCCTAGAAGCGATGGAGATTATGTTGCTTTTACAACACTGTCTGAACATTACTGTATTTGGTCTATTTCTCAGTCACATGTTTCTCTTCTGTCATTACCTCCTTGAGCATCTTCACCTCTGTGATGTCCACTGTAGGTTTGTGAACTAGTTTTGTTGTCGTTGATGTGAGACAGTACCATATAGTACCATAGGCAATACCTATTTCTCCAACCTAGATGGTATCGGTAAGAAATTCTCTGTTTTTTCACAGATAGCAGGTACAGACGATCACTCCAGCTAGATAACGCTTCATAAAAGTAAGTAAAGATCCCTTCAAATGACACTGAAACTGCTAATTTATTGTGGACAAAAGTCCTTTGTTCTGCTTCAAGTGTATCACAGCAGAGAAGTAGAACTCAAGAACATACCGTGTTCTGGACTATAAGTTGCAAGGAGTATTAGTCACCATCTGTCAAAAAAACATCATAAAGAGGAAAAAAATGTATGTTCAAGTCTCATCGTTCAATAAGAGCAAGTGATAATAGCACCGTTGATGAGCCCCTTCCAGCAGCAGATGTTCAAGGACCAAACTGTGGACTCGTTCCTCCATCTGTGGACTGTTTCCTCCATCTATGGACTTTTTCCTCCGTCTGTGGACTTGTTCCTCCATCTGTGGACTCGTTCCTCTGTCTGTGGACTCGTTCCTCCATCTGTGGACTCGTTCCTCCGTCTGTGGACTCGTTCCTCCGTCTGTGGACTCGTTCCTCCATCTGTGGACTCGTTTCTCCGTCTGTGGACTCGTACCTCCATATGTGGTCTCGTACCTCCATCTTTGGTCTTGTACCTCCATCTGTGGACTCGTTTCAGTCAGCGTGCCTCTAAATCGTGTGTCTGCAGAGGCGGGTCACAGGCTAGCATGCTAACAGGCTGACCAGAAAAAGCTGTCAGCACGTTCACTTTGTTATCAAGCCAGCATGATGACAGCAGAATATCTGCAGTCGGCTTGTATATGATTTAATGTACAGGATCGATACTAGGATTTGATTAATTAGGTTGTTTACCACGTTCATCGGTGCCCACCTGCTTGATGCTCACCAAATTACACTGAATCATTTTACACTCAGTCCGGATTGTGCTCACAAGTGTTGCTTTCACTCTTGCTAAAATGCCGCACCACGGGCCACTTGACAATGGTCAATAGCAGTCTTGGCAGAGCATCGTGTTTCCATGGCAACCAGCCTGAAGCGAAGTGCTGGAAAGCATGGCACAGAAAGGAAAGGCAAGTTAATTTGTCGAGCGCTTTTCAAACAGAAAGGCAACTCAAAGTGCTTTACAAAGGCATCACGATGAAATAGTAAATTAATATGAAAATGAACAAATAGAAACAGCACAAGAATCTAAAAAATAAATAAATAAATACAATCAAAACAATAAAAATATTTTAAAAAGCAATTAAACAAAGCATAGAATAGATGAGTAAAAATGGTGCTGTAACAGGAGCAGAATAAAAGACTGGACAAAGTCAGAGGAAAATAGCAGGGTTTTCAGTTAAATTTTAAACATGGATCCAGTTGGAGCACGTTTAATATCAGCAGGATGTCTATTCCATCTGTGTGCAGCATAACTGCTAAATGCATTTTCACCCTGTTTGGTTCTAACTGGAGGTTCTACCAGCTGACGGCCTCCTGAAGATCTCAGAGCTCTACTGGTTTATATTCTACCAGAAGATCAGAAATGTATTCTGGCCCCATATTGTTGATTGATTTGTAAACTGACAGCAACATTTTAAAGTCTGTAACCTGTGACCAGCTAGAGATCTCAGATCAACAATGATGTTCTCAGTTTTCCTGGTTCTGGTGAGAACTCTGGCAGCAGCGTTCAGGATGAGCTGAAGACCAGACAGAAGGCCTTTACAATCGTTAAGTCTGCTGGAGATGAAGGCTGGATTAGCTTCTCTAAATCTGCTCTGGACCCCAGGTGCCCGATCTTCCGCCAAACCTCCTAAAGCCGCTATTAAGGGCTAGCGGGTAGTGGGAGGGTTGCTAACCTGGGTTTTAGTCTTGAGCCCTCTCGATTCAAGGTGGGCAGCAACTTTTATTCTTCCATTTTGTTACCAAATTGAATTTTTTCTGTCTTGTATTTATTTAATAAAGGAGACTTACTTTTCACTTGCTCCAAATACTGACAGAGTGAGTCTAATGGACCAGAGTCATTTGGTGATCATATATGGTCTGAAGGTCTGGAAGAAGTGTAAGTGTGCATAGTTGACCCAAGCAGCTGGTTGTTTGTCTGAGACTGCTGGTTAGAGCTGAGCGATTTTATCGATTCTGCGATATATATCGGTATTTTATTTCCCCAGAGAGTATCGATTTTTCAGCCGCGGGTATCGATATTCTAAGCTTCTTTCAAAACCCCCGTGTCCCACCTTTAAAAGCTTGCAAGCAACAATTTGCACTGTTTAGATAAATGAAACTATTTTTCTCAGCAAATCTTTTATTCATTTTGTCCAGCATTTGCAAGCTGCCTGTCAGTCATATAATGTGTAATTGATGCTTTCAGTTCAATTAATTCAAAAAAAGTCATTGGAACACTAACAAGATGTCACCAAATTCACTTTGTCTCTTTAAAATCTTTCAGAAAATGATGGAAATGTATTGTAAGATAAATATTGATATATATCGTGTATCCTATTGCGAGATTAGTGTGTCACTACAGCCCTACTGCTGGTGTTATTTTATTTTGCCATGTTTTACTCGTTCACAACCCACAATGCACTGCCCAGTGGACTACAGAAGCCCCTTTAGCTCAAACACGTTGTACATCCCAGCTGGGTTGGAGTTGGGTCGGCCCAAGGTCGCCGAGCTCTCACACCTCAAACGAACTGCACCAGAGTTCCCTGACAGCCATACTGAGACCACCTCTTCAGGGAGGTCATTTTGGTGCTCACCAGAGTCCGGTTGTTGTGTTCAGACTGACCCAAATGAACTGCACTCGTGACCAAAGCTCCCCTCGGTCAGCCTAAATGTCGTCAGTGTGACGTTTGGGATTCATGAATCCTGAATCCGCCCACAAATCCTTGTGATTAAGCCAGGCCGGCTGGGATTCACCCATCACTAGCTCACAGAACCAGGCCTGTGTGTGAACACCGGTGTTTTTATTTTCTTTATGTATGTATTCATGAGATGGATGGCAAAAAGCACTCTTAACTCCCTTAACATAGCACTAATTCCAGAATTGGAGGGAAATTTAGATTAGCTCTTGGAGATGTTTTTTTCTTAATTTTCTGTTGTGTAATTCACAAAAAGAGGTAATGAACTAATGTGATTGCTCCATCTCAGGCATCAAAGGTATTGTCTCTGATTTTTTTTTCTCCCAGTGTCTGTGTGATACGGTTTGTTTAAGCCTGTTAAAAACTCTTAGGAACCATAAAAAAAGAACATAATAGTATAAATCATTCATGCTCATGTAAAGAAAGTCCCATTTACTTTATACCTTCATTTCATTTCAGTCAAACCTCAATAAAATTAACTGACTTTTTAAACGCTCCTTCTCCAGGATTTCAATTATGGTTTTTTTCTCCACTATCTTCAAAATTGACTTAACAACATCCTCAAATACACACGAATATATGTGTGTGTGTGTATAATAATTAAAACTTTCAAAAAATGATATGATTATTTATGTGCTATGTAAACCAGTTCAAGATTATTTTCTAGAAATTACACAGTAATTTTAATAACGAGGTTGAAAAAAGTTATAAGGGTTCAACGAGCCCATTACTTTTGACTGTTTCATGTTGAAAAAAGAAATAATATTCAAAATATCTTCACTGAATTAGCAGGATGACTATGAATATTAATGTTTAGAAGGCAACAAACAGGATCTGAGGGGTGTACTACGAAGCGAGATTAGAGGGTTAGCGAGGTATGTTGAGTCTAAAGCCAGGATTTCCAATACCACGAAGGTGGCTCTCTTTAACCTGGCTAGATCACCATGGTAACTTACTCTGCAAGCTTAACCTGGTCCGGAGCAGGTTATGTGCAGAGTTTAGGCTCAAATCGGCTCTAAAAAGCGCCACCCTTTCACTTACCACCTCTTTCAGAGATGGCGTCACCTTTTTTGAGAAATCCCGTTGACCTGAGCGCCAGGATTGTGCGAGGATCTCTATGGAGGGAGAGAGTTTTCAGAGACCGGACTGATCTGCTGGCTTCCCATGACCATATTCTCTATGAACGCTAGAGATTTCCAGCTGAGGGAATACGTTACATTTGTAATCTGCTAGAGCCATATATTGGCAGCGCCACCAAACGCAACCGTGCGCTCACAGTAGCGCAAACGGTGTGCGTTTCTTTGCGTTTCTTTGCCGCGGGAACCTACATGCATTCAGTTGGTGATGCAGAAAATCTGAGCCAGAATACTGGAATAAAGGTTGTACTTGCTCTTACTGAACTGCTGAATATGTTTGTAGTATTCCCTGGCCATCTGCCCATGCTTCAAATAAAAGAAGCGTTTTACAAAATTGCAGGTAACATAAATTAATAGTCCATTATATTGATAATCAGTGTGACGTGGAATTTCAAGTGAAATGTTTTAATATAATTCATTTATAAGGTTCCCCAGGGTGATAGGGTAACTATTAAAGTGGCCGGTGAGTGTGTATTGGTATCACAGATAATATTAAATCTTAAATTGATTTCACATAGATTTAGCAAAAAAGTAAAGTGATATTTATTTATCATTCATAATGGGACAGTCAGACCTACATAATGTTTAAATCTGCTGCATTAAGTTTAAAGTTTAAGCGCTCTAAAAGTGGGAGGGAGATTAATTAAGGTGCATTAAGTGGTGAAATAAATATAACTTATGAATTTACACGATCTGCAATTTTTTGCCAGCACTCCTCTCTGGCTTTATTCGCACCTACAGTGTTGCTTTTGGCCGTAAAGATTTCTTTGAAATCCTCATAGCCCTGCATTATTAAAACCTGCTCCTCCTGACTGAAATATATGGACCGCCATCTATCCATTTGATCCGGAAAAGGGATCAAATGACGCCTCAAATGACGCATCAAATGACGCCTCAAACGCCCCCTTTTATGTGAACGCGCACAGAGCAGAGTTGCAAGATTCAAGTGCATATATATCTGACTTAAAAAAAAAAAAAAACAAGAGTATTATTTGGAGAAGACTTTTGAATAGTTTAGATTCATATGATTTCCTGGACGAAGTGGGGAACAGTGGTCCTGACCCGCCACGCTGCAGACATCCAGTTTGTTGTCTTGTCCTATTTGCTGTAGGTGTGTAAACAGCTGAGCCCTCCAGGAGTCACTGATCTCCTCACGTGTGCTATGTATTTTAAATGAGTGCAGGACTTGCAAAAAACTGTCCTGGCAGTAATTTGAACTAGTATGTGGGGTCAAATACATCGTCATTACCTCCGCCAAGAAATAATGTTTTTGCCGGCATTTAAATGTCTGTGTTCAAGATAACTCAAAAATTTATGGATGGATTTTGATGAAATTTTCAGGAGTTGTCAGAAATGTGAAAAAGAAGAACTTATTTCACTTTGGGTGTGATCCAGAAGAAATCCTGGATTCTGTATCACGTTCAAATTTTCGATAACATTGCGGTCAATGGGGCCGGAAATTTTGTTTCTCAATATCTCCGTTAATTATTGCCCAAAACTCATGAAATTTGACTCAGGGATTGACAATGGGAACCTCTAAAAATTTCAAAGGCTGATCTGATCCAGAAGGCGGATTTGCAATCTGTAAATCGCTATATGGGGGAATTGTTGCACTTGGCGGAGGTCTGCGCTCCCTGAGTGCTTTTCTAGTTAGCATCTGAGATTGTCTTTACTTTTACTTTCAGTTTTTTTAAAATGGCAGGAATGGTTTTGGTTTAGAAGCTTCAAAGTAATCAGACGACCTAAAAAATAATAAATAACTGTAGCCTGTATGATTCTTGAGATGAACAAAAATGTAAATCTTATTACAGTGATTCCAAGAGTCACGATAAGAAACATACCGTATTTTTCCGGACTATAAGCGGCTACTTTTTTCCCACGCTTTAAACCATGAGGCTTATACAGAGATGCGGCTTTTCTATGAAAAGAAACAATGAAAAAGAAACAACTGTTCAGAAACAATCAGTTCAGGTATGTGAATAAACACTTATGGTACAAAATCTGCAATGTAAATATCTTATTTCTCAGCCTGGATACCGGTGGCTTATAGTCCGGTGCCGCTTATATGTGACAAAATATAAATTTCGTTTATATTTTAATGGGTGCGGCTTATATTCAGGTGCGCTTTAAAGTCCAGAAAATACAGTAGGTATAATTGTGAGATATCGTTAGAGGGTTCTGAGTCTATATAGGTTTGGTGTCTGTTCAAATTTTTTTTTATTTAGGAAACACAGAAAGTAGAGATTCGAGCCGGATTCCAGCAGGATCAAACCTTAAACTCTAATTACACTGAAGCTTTCAATCCTGAGACAAGGTAGTTTTTTTTCTTCTTTTTTTTTTTTTTGATAAACACAAAAGATTTAAAAGTTGCATCAGTGGGCCGCCCCGGTGGCGCAGTGGTTAGGGCAGGCGGCCCATATACAGAGGCTACAGTCCTCGTGCGGCTGGTTGTGAGTTCGATTCCCGGCTCAGCAACCCTTTGCCGCGTGTCTTCCCCATTCTCTCTGCCCCCCTTCCTGTCTGTCTACACTGTTAATAAAGGCCACTAGAGCCAAAAAAATCTTTAAAAAAAAAAAATAAATAAATAAATAAAAGTTGCATCAGTATGGAGCAAGAGGCACATATCCCAGCACCCACTGGGCCCGTCAGCCCGTCCCCGATGGCTTCATGCTCTCTTACTATGTGGTTGCTGTTCAGAAATTTGATCTCTCCCTAAAATAGATTTCTGTTCAGGCTAATGGCTTAGCTGGCACAGACAGTGAATGTGGGTGTGTTGAGCATCCGTAAAACCCTGATGCTCTTATTACCGTATTTGTGATGTGTTTTTGAGCTATATTAATACTTTCATATATTGCTATTTTCATTTGGAGCCACAGAACGCCCTCTTTTTTCTTCTCTCTCATTTACATTTCTGTCGGCCGTCACGCAGAAACGGTGGTCTGCACACGGCTCTGCACTCGCAAATTTCACTATTCTGAATAATGGAAAATAAACATATGAGAGTGCTTCACAAGATGTGTGCATGGCGTTGTGCGGGAAACCCTGATGTGTGGACGTGCCTGTACAAACGCCTGCCTGTCTCCTGCTTTCCTGCTGTCTCATGCACACCAATCAATGCTGCAAATCCAGAGAGCTCGATTCCAGCCAAGCTGTCACCGGGAAGCATGAGGAGTGTCGGCTCGTGAGGGAAGTCTTCATAAAGCAGCCACTCTGTCCTTGAAGGTCAAAAGTCAGCCGGGCTTAAGCCAATACCAGTTAATCAACATTGATTCCTGAGCTGAGACACGGAGGCCAGGAATGAACATGCTTCTCTGTCAGAAATGAATGCCCACTTCTGGCTTAGCGGCAAATGAGGATGCATCACAAAGACGAGCTCACAGCTCTCACCCCATAATATATAGGGATGGGAATTGATAAGATTTTTCCAATTCCGATTCCATTATTGATACTCTTTAACGATTTGATTCTAATTTGGAGAAAAAGGAGAACAGTTTTATTAGAAACTATTTTTTTTACTTAGATGTCAGGACCTTACAAACTCAACAGAGAGGTCAAAAGAGGCCCAAAGCCTGGATAACGTGTTAACTGTTGTAATATGTAACACAAGAATGAGTAACATTTTACTAACAGATTTTTGCTCCCTTTTAAAAGCATATATGAGCTCACTAAGCACTTAAAAATAATAATAAAGAAAGATAAATACTATCAAATACAACAGAACTGTGCATAGTGCAAATCTGCAAATACTATGAAGAATTAACAATTCTTTTGCAGAAAAATATGCATGTCTGCTTTTCCAGGAGGGATACGTGATCTTTCTGTAGGTAGGTAGTGAGCAGGAGCGAGTGCTGCCAGCCTCTGAACCGCCAGACTCTCTCTCTCGTCACGGCCATCTTCTAAATGTAATGCAGAAGGCATTCATTTATTAGCATAGCGTTAATGTTATAGCGTGTTTTACAAAGAAGCACATAGGCAGTGGGATAGCTACTTACCAGAGTTGCCTTCCGTAGTAACCGCAGAGGTGATCTTAGCTTGGCTACTGCTGCTGGGTTGAGATCCATCAGTCCAAAGCGCGTCAAAAACACGACACTCGTTATCGCATGTTGTGTGCGCAAATGTTTCTGCATGTTAGTCGTGTTCCCTCCCGACGCTGTTATCTCCACTTTACAATGACTGCTAGTTGCCTTGTTGCCATCTTTCTTTGCGAAGTGAAGCCAAACTTTGGAGCGTGTTAACCTGCGCCATTGTTGTTTACAACTCCAATGCGCGTGCTAAACCGACGTAACTTAATCACGTAAGTGCTTTCTGGAATTGACTGTGCGTAACTTGCGTGAGATTCGTGCTGGTTGGAATCGATAAGAGAATCCGTAGATAAACTGCGATTCCATGGAATTGAAACACACGGAACCGGTTCCTCTACAGGAACCGGTTCTCAATTCCCAAGCCTAATAATATATGATGCCATCATACACGCGCACCCACAGGTGAAAGTTGTTCTGCGCCTTCCTGTGCACCCAACCTGCTTGTTTGAGTCTATAGAGGGACTCTTTAATGAGGGAGCGGTGCTGTCGCTCGTGAAATCATTTACATTTCAAATGCATGAGGTGATTATGCCAGTGAATTAGCCCAGTGACTTATTGTGGAATAATTTAGCTCAGTCAGGCAGAATGGAGACAGCTAATGTCTAAGGAGACCTTGCAGCACACGCCGGGTAAAGTTGGGCTCAGTGGCTCTGCTGTTGCGAGGAAAGGGGAGCTGTAAAGGTGGACAAGGAAGGTAAAGTTAAACTACTTATGGCACATAGGCAACTGCTGAAAGGGCAAAAAAATCTGTGACATGAGGGAGGAATGCTGTCAGTAACGAAGACTGTTTAAAAAAAAACACAATGACAGACATGAAAGGGAGCTCTTAAAGTGCAGTCATCGACTTTTGTTTGGAATAGTGCGGCAGAAATGGACTGGAAGCAGACTGGAAACTCATAATCACTTAATAAACCCATTAAAGTCGCATTAACAGAAAAACACGAAGGGCCTCATTCATGACATCTTTGTAAATCTCAACAAGTTTTGCATTAAACTGTGACTTTTCATGAGAATGTGTGGATGATGGTGAATTCCAGCTGATCCCGGGTCGGTAGCGCGCTCATGACGCTCATCCTGTCCGGGAAACGCCAAACAAGGAGGTGTGAAAGCGAAGGCGACTGCGTGAGTCACGCAATCTTGAAACCTTTTGGCTAAACTCGCATTTGAAGGAATCCAGCCGAGGAGGTGGGACTGGCAAGCGCTCCACTTCTGAAACACTCCCGGTGAGATCTGAGAAACAAAAGAAGACCACGCCTCTTCATTTCCTGCACGATCAGGACTTAATGTAGGTATTTAATGCCATGTTTTCTGTCCAATGAGGTGAAGTGAAAGTGAATTGATTAGTTTTGGATGAAGAAGAAAAAAGAAAAGAAATATATGCAAAACTCCCTGATGCAGACAACTGCAGCGTTTCTATAATCTGAGGATCCTCTATCAGGAAGCCACCTCAGCATGATGACATCACTGGTGCGCGCTCGATAACAACCAGTCGCTGCATTAGTGTCTGCCAGCAGATCAAGTCCATTAGTCAACCCACCGACACAATCTGAAGCTTAAACGTGCGAAATGCCAATCGATTAGCATGTGTTATATACCACATGTGTTATCGTGATTAAAAAAACATGTGGTTCAATTTAAGAAATAAGTTACAAAAGACAATACTTTCATTGACTTTGAGTAAGTATATCCATTGTCAGGACATTAGACAGCAACATGCTTGTTAGCTTTCATCGTTCAGCCTGCAGGGTTAATGTCATTAAATGGTGTATTATAAACCAGATTAAATGAGTTCTTCTGGTATGTTACATCTAACCAGTTTTGCTACCTCAACCAAAACCAAACCAGCTACGGTGCCTTAACCTAGCCATGCAGAAAATGAGAGAGAAACTGAACCCACAGCTCTAAAGGCAAACACAGCAAAAGATCCTGCACAGTTGAATATTGGTCTCCAAATTAAGCAACTCTATGCTATTCTATTGCCTCCTGTCTCTTATTTCAGCCTTTGTTGGGCATTAATAATGCAGCCGTTTTCTCCTGGCATCAAATATTTCTGCTGCATCATGGTACCAAGACCAGAAGAGTATATTTTCGACACAGAAATGACAGTCTCTCACAAAACCTGCAAAATATAATCCCCTCAGAAAGTAAATGTGTTGGACTCGGCTGGTCGATGGTCCTTTCAAGAATGAAGTTGACATTGGTGCGTTGTCAAATTCATTACTTCCAAAGGCTCGGCTGTGTAATGACTGTTTGCTGCTGTCAGGCAGCCATAACGCAGTGTGACAGCAGGTGTTTCAATCCTGGGATTAAAATCCAAATTCTTTGTTTGGTAATAACACATAATGCCTGAGATGGTGAGAAGAACAGTCACAACTGCACAGAGGGGACCAGAAACCAGAACAGTATCATGACTGCAGATGGTAGAACGCCGATAACCAGATTATTCTTGTTTCACCGAAATGCTTTATCACAGTTATGACTCAGAATCAGAATGATTTCAAACAAGATTTTTGTAAAGGTTCTTAGGTAAGCAGGGCGATATCTAGTATTCAGAGCTGCATGGTGACTTCACATCCAAGCTGCAGCCAATAAGGAGGCGAGGCATGAGATGAGGACCCAGTAAGGAAAGGAAGCCAGCGAGGCAAGTGGGAATACACCGTCCAGCATTAAACCAACAGGAGACAATGACGAAGAAGCAGCGAGATGGAATGACACGTCACTTCAACGTAAGTGCTGCGTTATTCAGTAGCCAGTGAACTCCTAGATCTTGGCTATGCCCCGCCTCCCCTATCACAGACTGACGTGGCGCTGATTTGACACACAAGACAAATGTAAAAGAGGAAGATGATCACGCTCTCATTTACAGGATTTGATTTCTTGGTTTTTTCTTCTCTGAGTCACGGCTTTGCTTCTCAGATTTTAGATTTTGATTCCCGACACTGTGAGTGTCAGCTAAAGAAAGAACAAAAGAAATATTGATTTTAGTATTACAAAGGACAAGAAGGACAAGGAGGACTGCACTACCAGTATTTACTGATTTTTCCAAAATGTAGCGCACAGGACGCGAACATTTGCTCAACCTATAGCAGAAATACTTGCGTGGTGTTGTTCCTCTTCAGACGTCTGCCTCTTGTATTATGGGCCCGATCTTCCGCCAGATCTGCTAAAGCCGCTATTTAGGGATAGCGGGTAGCAGGAGGGGCGTAAAAAACGCAATCTTCCACCTAGCTAAACCCTCTTTCCCACCTGCGCTACCCGCTACGTTATGCATAGGAGTGGTTAGGGCGTTCCACCTGTTAAACCAATCAGTGCGTCAGTAGCCATTGCCTTTAAGAGCAGGTTGCGCTACCCGCTAACTGCTATGGAGCGTCTTTTCATCCAGATCAGAGCAGCTCTCATGGGCAGCTCGTCTGAGACTCTGCTGTAGAGCTTCCTCCTCTTCCTTCCTCCTCCTCCTCTGCACTGATATATACATATAAATATTTTTACACAGACAATTCCTATCGGCTACCTGAAAGTCCCAGAAAGTTGGTGTCCTCCCAGTAAACACGCTCTGGTCATCTATGGTTTAACTGACGAGCAAGCCGTTTAAGACGATCTTTGTTATTTTCTCAGGGGTTCAACTGAGGCCAAATCACGCTTTTTATACAAGAGTAATTCAAGAGGTAAAGCCGTTTGTGCACGTACACATGTGACCAGGTGGACGCACATTGATGCAATTTGGACGCGCTCTTTTATGCGCCACATGCGGGCTGCAAAAAGCCACGATCACAAGATACCGAGTTTGCGGAAAGGGCAAAAGACACACCCTTTGCCACACCTACAGTGTGAGTAAGAGAGTCAGCATAATGGGTAGCGGAAGATTGCATTAGCGGTTAGCGGAGGTTCCTAAACCTGCAATTTGTGGGTAGCTGCTAGTAGTAAAGGGTAAGGGGAAGTGTACGATCGGGGCCTATATCTCACATTGCAACAGGCAGCTGGACCAGAAGCCGGTTACATCATGTCATCATGTGAGTAGTTTCCAGTTATGCACCAGTATGATCACTTTAACACTGGGATAGTAAGTACCAGCAATGAAAGATGGCCCCGTATGCCCGATTAATGGGAACACCCCCCCCCCTACGAAAATCAAAATCCACGAACTGGAGCTGGAGCCCCCCGAGCCTAAATAATGTGTTTAAAATATGTTTAAAAACCGTAAAAAAAAAAAAAAAGTAGCGAGACACTGCAGCGAAACAAGACAAAGGCTCAACTGTGGTCTTTCTGTTACCTTCACAGCCTCTGGTCTCTGAACCGTAGTAAAGAAACCGCTCTTTCATCTAACCCCATTTTCATTCTGCCGTCCCACCACACACACACTACATTACCCATGAGGCCACACCATTACCCATAAGGCCATCTTCTTAAAGAGGCCAGGCTGGCTCACAACATTTCTTCGCTGCGAGAGAACGCGCACAACATCCTGTGATGTTTCCGCAATTATTATTTTTTTAAATATATTATTAAAAAAAAAATCAGCGAATAACTAAAACTGCAGAACTTAAAGCGCAAATTGGCGAGGGATCACTGTATATTTGCATTGCACGCGCAGACCGGGCTGACTCGGGCAGGTGAATAGGCTGGTTGTGCACCCACGGCGGGGGTGGCTCAGAGCAAGGTCATTGAGGGTGCATGCCCCCGACCGACACTCCCTCCCCTCCGCATTATGAAATGCAATCAGTGAGGCAGCATTTATGGTTGATTTGGACATGCTGCATTGACATGCACACACACACAGTACGCGCTCACTCACGTTCGGGATGTTGCAGCAATTATTTGCGATTAATCATTTGATTGATGGAGCAAACATGTTTCTGCTTACGAGCAAATAATGGATCAATCAGGGACAGGAGAGAGATCATTTAGAAACAGAGGAGAAGCCATAAATTATCTGTGATTGCCCAACACATGATTAATGTTCCAGTGTACATTGCCCTAATGTGATTCATCAGTGTTTTATATGCAGTCGGTGTATATTGAGGAGGATAAATTAGACGGGTGCAGCTCCAAACATGCTCAGTAAGATCTTGCGGGGTTATTATCTAAAAATTGTGTCCTTAATGGCACTTGAGCAGTTTTTTTTCTTTTTTCCTGTGTTTAACATGTATAATTTACAGTTGTAATTAGTGTTACTATCACAAAAGGGGCATTGTTAGGTCATTGCTGAACAAAATATCCCCAGTTTGCAGTTGGAGAAGTACTCTCCACCGACATTCAAGTCTCCCCTCTTCACAAGCAGGACAGAGGTAATTGCAAATCAATTTCTGTTTAGATACTGTGGAAAAAGAAAGCAAATGCTGCCATAAATGTGCGCCTTCATATGCTAATGTTGCGCGACAAAGACGTGCTCTATTCTTTACTGAAGTATGTTATATTCTGCTGAAGGGTCTGTTAATTTCAACTCTATTAGAGCTGTAAACTTGGAGGGGAAAAAAAAAAAAAGCTGTTGAGGCAGTTTATGAGACGCAACATTTTTGTGACAAAGAAGCCGGGGTGATATAGACTCTTTCCTGAAATACACCAAAATGATTCTCTGCATATTATAGCGGAGACAGTTTTATCTATTATCTGGCAATAGAAGGTATTATTTTAAAGAGCACAATAAAACTCAAGCTGTCCTCTGCAGCTATGGAGAGAGTGGCTTTTTGGCTTTTCAATCATTAATCCACAAGCTACAGTACTTAACTTTTTGTCTTGAGTCAGCAAAGTCCTTGTCCTGGTGTCCTCTGTCTTATTTGGTCTAGTTCATGGCCCACACTTATTTATTTTTTTTTTTAATCGTTGTATTGTGTATTTCCTCACACAGCATTTAGCCTGAATCTGTGGTTTAGTTTCATCTGCACTGCTGTCAGCATCTATGAAGTTTAGTTTTTTTTTAATAGTCTTCATTTTATTTGTTATAAGCAGATCCTTTGTTGCAGTCCTGAAATGCAACACTGGATGCAGATTATCTCTTCCTATAATGCAGAATACTGTCTAAGAAGTCTGGAGGAAGCCCTGTGGTGGACTGGGGACCTGTCCAAGGTGCTACCCCGCCTTTTGCCCTGGACAGGAATAAGTGGGTGTAACATAAGAGTTTTCGTTTATCTTATTTATAGTATATACTAGGGCTGTGAGACGATTACATTTTTTAATCACGATTAATCGCAAGATTTTCATATTTAACTCAAGATTAATCGCACATTAATCGTATTTTTTAATGTTCTGGTTATCCATCCATCTATAATCTATACCCATTTTGTCCTATACAGGGTCTTGGGGATCTGCTTTATTTTCTTTTTTAAGCCTTTAGTTTGAAAACCGGAAGTCCTCCAATGCTGCCGTACTTTTTGGGGCTTAATTCATCAGCTTCTTAGTGTATTTTGTCGGAGCTGCTGCTTGACCGCAGTAATTTGCTGACGGTCCCTAAACTCCACGGCAGCAGCGAGGTACTCAGAAGGACATTCAGCGCTGTTCCTGAGAGTTTTAGCCACACTCACTGATCTTGGAGGGTTGATGACACTTGTGAAATGTCTGGCATACTTATATCTACAAAATGATACCAACCTGGATGAAATCGGTGCTGTTTTCATGACGCTATTAAAGTTTAAAGAGAAAAAAAAAGCAAATGTTGGATGTGAAACTAACTTCACCGCATCCTGTGGTGGTAACTCAATTCACAGCAACAGTAAATACAAATAACCTTTTTTCTTGTCAACAGATCCATCTGGCAGCACCTTAAAGCTAAACTTGCCGTTCATCAGACCGTTTTCTGTCGCCATGTCTGTCCCACACATTGACTGTAAATACACTTACTGGGTCATATTTACAGAAACATGTGTGCGTTAATCTCACGTTAAAAAAATAATGGCGTTAAACAGAATTTGCGCTAACGCGTTATTAACACCTTAACTTTGACAGCCCTGGTATATACACATAGGGCCTGATTTACTAAAGGTTTGCGTGCGTAAAAACGTGTGCAAACTTGACATCACCCGCAAACCAATGCGCAAGCTGATTTACTAACAGCGTGCAAAGAGGACTGCGCCTCTCAAATCAGCAAAATAGCACACGCTGTTCATTTAGCACTTTTGCCCTGATGAATAAACAATATGGGGCGTACCCGCCAGAAAGCGCAAAATACTGGGAGGGGAAAATGCAAATAGGTTCATTTACCACGCGCAATGAGATTTACCAACCCTGAAAGTAATTGCGGGGATTGTGATTGCGTCTGTATTTAGTACGTTCGAAAGGAAGGTGCTAATCTGTCCAGCATTACGCACCGATGGCTGCTGTTATTGTGGCAAGGAGGCACGGACATCGCCAAAATCAAAGAATACGCAGAGAGAGAGTCTTTCGGACTCGTGTAAATTTGTTTGCACATGCAAAAGGAGAAATATTTTATTTGAATGTTAAATCGAGTATTATTCAGCAAAAGGTTGCCACAGGAGGCACCAGGGTTTCCGTTGTCCGGTAATTGCTGGACTTTGTCTGGTAAAATATGCGGAAGTCCGGGATTTTATAATCTCTCCGGTCAAAATGTCCGGTGAAAATACTCCTCCCAAGCACAATTTCAGTTGTAATAAAATGGGTTATTTCCACATCATTCTATGAAAAACGCCTCGGGATTCTCCCAGAGGAGCTGGTGGAAGCGGCCGGGGGATCTGGACCTCTGAAGCTGCTGGCCGCGCGACCCGACTTCGGATAAGCGGAAGCTAATGGATGGATGGATGGATGGATGGATGGATGGATTTTATGAAAAAACATATACTTCTTTTACGAATGAGTAGTGTGAGGACGAGTCGGCTCCAGCCACAGCTCCACTCATTGATGCCACAGGTGCGCGCAGAGACGCATCTCCGAATGACAGCGCTCCGCGGTTATGGAGGCTGGAACTTCTCAACGGCCACTTAACCACCCGTCTTGTTTGCCGAAGTTTTATTAAAGGCCACTTTTTCTTTAGTTCCTCGCCTTATATCTTGCCACCTTCTTTTAACCTCATCTGCCGTTCTTTTTGTCTTACCAACTGCATTTATTCTATCGCAGATTTTCTCCCATATTGCGTTTCTTTTGGTAATGTTTAAATTTCTTTGCTTTAGTTCATGAATGTGTTTATTTGCCTCTTCCACTAATATCTCTAACTCCAACTCGTCAAATTTCATTTTGCGCTTGCGTCTATCCTGCTTTCCATCCAGACTCTCCATGGCGCAAACCTTAAGACACGCAACACCTCATTTAAATACTGCGGTTTGCACCCGTTATCAATTGCGCGAGCATTCTTAGTTGATCACCCGCAAAACACACAACAACAGCACGCGCAAACTTTTTCAGTGCACACGCAATTTAGTACTCTTTATTTAGGATCTTAGTAAATCAGGCCCATAGTGTGTTCTGGTGAGACAATCAGTCAGCAGTTAAACGATACACTGAGTACGACAGAGGTGCAAAGTGGATTTATCCTCCAAGTTGTATAAAAAGATAGAGAGGTCATTCACTCACATCACAGAATGCAGATGATCAGAAATGACCATTTGTCAGCAAGAAACAGCCGTTTTTAAAACCATCACATGAACACAGGAGGACCTTGAGATAAGTTCTTTAGATGCCTACGTGTCAAAACGTAGCGGCTTGATGGAGCCAGAGTGATAATCAGAAGCGATGGCCCTCAACAGGCCAGAATCTAGAACAAAAGTCATGGACTTATAAATCAGCATTATATAATAAGGTTCCAAAATGCAGTTTTAATATAACAGCGGGTGTACCATCCACAATGTCAGTGACATCTTTTCCACAGTCATCCACGTATTTTTCCAGAAGACAATGCAAAACTCCTGTCTGAATGCATTACCCACCAAACACCAGACATCCATGGACGTCTTTTTTAAGGCTAAATAAAGTCGGCCCGTCGTGACCTTTATTTAGCCCAAAAGAAGATGTTGAAAACCCGTCCATGTTTAGCCGTCCTTTCTTGGACCACATTTAGCCCAATAGAAGATGTTGAAAACCCGTCTATGTTTAGCCACCTGACGAAGTCGTCCTTTGGACGTCTTCATGTAGACATCTTTTCAACGTCTCTGGAGTGATGGCTTTTCACCTTTCACTTTACAACCAAATCAAGATGCTTTTCGACGTCTTTTTAACATAACTTTGCTTGGTGGGTATCGGGTCATGGCTGAAGCAGAAGAGGGTACTGGTTCTGGACCGTCCCCAGTGGAGGGAGTGTTGTGAAAAGAAGTAAAAACTTTACTTTTTACGGTCCTGAAATGCATAAAATAGATGTCTGCTGACAAATGAAATTAATTTGGAGACACGGGAGACAAAGATCAGAGATAAATTGTGCACGGACAGATCAACTGAAGGGATGGAACAAATTTACCGATCAGTTTATGGAAACCTTTGCTGACCGGACTCCTACGGAGCATCGCGATGGCGTGTGAAATCGATGAAGGACGGGAAAGAACGCTCCGGAGTGTGGATGATCACGATGAATGAACAGAGCTCAGACTCTTCTGACGAGACTCTTCTTCAGAAACGTAAGAAGATTAGGTCTGGAGGGAGCGAAGGCGAGTTTTAAAGGATGGTAATCACATTGATTTGCTAAGACAGACAGTATTGGGCTAAAGAATTGAGAACAAGGAAAGTCTGACGGCAAAAAAAGAAGAAGTGAGTCGCAGGAGGAAGTTCCCAAACACCAGAACAGATCTTTCTCATGAAATTAAAGCTTCATTAAAAGGAATGAAAAAAGATCAAATGTGGATCTGGAACTTAGATATTCTCAAACGGTGACTAAACTTTTAAAGGCTAATTCTTGATCTGGACTCGCCGTTTCCTTCTTGAATGTAGCACAGTTGGCCGTGCCAAAGCAAACTGCCCACATCTGCTCCCGATGCCGTGAGTTTTATCAGCGGCGTGAAAAATTTTCTAAAGGAAAACCGTGCCTCCGAAACCACATGGGAGGTGATTTGTTGCAGGAGGATGAGTGAGAGGCCGTTGCACTCATAAAAGTAGAGTTTCTTTACAGAGCGTCAGGAAAACAAGCGTGAGTTGGTGCTTTTCCAAACGGTGGAAACAAAATCGGGAGCGACACACCAGAACAACAAAGCTGAAAATGTTTCTGTCAGCACTCATCAGTGCACTGTTCCTTTCAGACTGACGTGTCTGCAGTGCATGATGGGATCAGGAAAAAATAAATAAATCCTTGATTAAACCCCACTGTTTGGAGGTCGTGTTTTTAGCTAAAGTTCATTCTCGTCTCACTCCTTGTAATAGGGGTTACCCGAGTACCGTGAAAACCGGTTTCCTCTAGGTGGCAGCACCAGTGGAAAGCGGTCATTAGCGCTGCTTTTGGAAGATGCACAACTAGTGCTGGGCAACGATTAAAATTTTTAATCGCGATTAATCGCATTGTACAAGGAAAACCAAATAATGAATTCAAAAGTAGTGTAAAATACACTTTTATTTGAATGTTGTGCTGCCATATGAAATAAAGTGTCATAACATTTGTTGTTTAAACACCTTTAACATCAGCACTTGTCAGTAACACATATTTAGTGTAAGGGTGAATTCCAGTTCCTCCCTTAACCCTCAATCTCAACCTTCAATCTCAAAAATGCACGCTCCCGTGAAGTGTAAGTGCTGTTCCGATTCTTAGAAATTCAAATTGAGGGACAAGTTTGAGGGCTGTATTGCCCTCAATATTGAGATTCTCCTGCACCACACTTGGAAGTAAGGGCTACCCAGAAGGCATTGCGTATTTTTGCCATACGTCTTCGAAAAGGATGGTGCCGAAAAAAGTGAGCTTCAAATGTAAGTATTTTCATAGTTAATAAAGATATAAATGTTACAAAACTATCTTATTGTCTTCGTCATATATATTTATATTATTCTTCTTCTACATCTACTTCTCCTTCTTCTTCGTCGTCATCGTTTTCTTGACAGACTGGATGTAGCTTTGGCGTAAGGGCTGCCCCCCACAGTCTGAAGACGTAACTGCACTCAAGGGGTGACCCATTTCTAAGTCACAAGATAGTCCCTTACACTTACTTTAGAGGGCCAAGATTGAAGGTTGAAAGCGAGAGTTAAGATTGAGGGTTAAGGGAGGAAATGGAATTGGCCCTCAATCTCATTTAAAAAAATGTAAAATAAAATAAAGCTTATTGCCACTGCCAGGGCATTAATATCATCCTGTTTTTATAAAAAATAAAAAAAAAGTCTACAGCCAAAATCCAACAAAATGATTGTGTCTCAGCACAACCAGAACATTAAAACAGGTCAATTTCTGAGGTAACAGCAGAAACTTTTAACGGGGAGTTCAACTTGTCAGTTGTTACAAATAACCTTGTTTCTGTTGAATCCTCCATCTGGGAGAACTTTAAAATGAAAATGTCCATGTGAAAGTTCTGTAACTTTATCAATCCGTGTATCAATCATTCTTTCCATTTTCAATTATCAATCAAAAATAAGAAAAAATAAAAAGTGACATTTTATTACGTTTTTCGTTTTTTAATCTAACACAAAAAAACAGAAAAAAAGCCTGTTGTTTTATATTTCAATTTTAGACTTGGATCAAAAATACGAAATTAAAAAACGGGCCACAGAACTGAATTTGTTTTATAATCGAGGACTGGACTTTCTGTTGTCATTACACATCTGTGCCACTAGATAGAGCCTCAATGAAGTAACCAGCTATCGAGAACAGTAGGACAGCGTTACAGTTTTGCTGCAGTCCAGAATTTTTTTTTTTTTTTAGACAGAATTGTTAATATTGCTACCTGAGTTGCTACCTGAACTGTAAAGTTCACAGATTTTTACCGTTCTCTATGTCTGTTTTAGCTTTTCTGCATGTTTACCTGCCGATTATCTTCCGGTTCTGCAGCACCCAGTAACAGACCTTTCAAAACAAAAGCATGTGAGCAACATGCGTTAACGCGCAATAAAATAAATGTCGGCTTTAATAAATTAATGCGTTAACGCGATAATAACGCGCTAACTTGCCCAGCCCTAGCAACAACACAAAACTCACACTGATTTGGAAGGTACCGAGTAGCGTGAGGGTAAAGGTCAAAAATCAGCTCAGCACAAAGCCTCGGCAGATAAAATTAAGATGAAGCCACCAGAGCCTCCATTTATGAGGCTTTCACTAAACGAAGCGTACCGTCTCCTTTTACACACCGCGTTTAAACATAGCTGCCCACACAAAGAGCCGCCGCTGAAAGGGACGACACCGCCGGGACCGTTAAAAACCAGCACATTTATAGAGAGGGTTTTTCTCTGTGTGCATCCTTTTAAAACAGACACTTCATTCAAAACAGCCGCACGTACAGTCGCTGATGACCCCTGCAGGTTGTAAAGTTCCCGCTCAATGTGCAAAAGCTCGTGTGCCTTCCAGAGCACAAGGTGAGGCAGGGATTAGATTCACTTCAAACCGAAGTTTCCTTTCCTTTCGCTCACATCTTCACGCGGTATATAGAAAATATCAGTGGAATACAATATAATAGCCCTCGACCGTGTGCAGATGACACAGTAGTCCAGAAGGTGCTTCTTCTTTTGAAGTCGTGACTGGGAAGATTTTGAACTATTATCTAGACCGCAGTGAACCCGTCTATTTACTGTGTTAACGGTCTTGAGATGCCTTGTGAATGGGCTCTTTACAAACGATTTGAACTGAATATAAAAAAAATCAAAACATAACCTAAGCCACATTACTGAGTCTAAATGCTTTTAGAAAATAAAAGATATGCCCTGTAAAATAAAACCTGTAAAACTGAAAGAGAGCGTACCTGTTTTTTTTTCTCACGACTCGTCTTCATTATGTCGCTCTGCGCTTTACAACATCAGAAAAATCAGGTCAGTGTGCTACGCAGCTCCTCGTTATGTGATTATCTCTAACCTCAACTGCTGTAAATACTCTTCCAGAAGGTCTCCCAGCAAGCACAGTGAAACCCCTGCAGATGGTCCAGAGCATCTGTCGTTCCATCAACCGAAAAGGTCCCACGACAGATCCAAGTCACTGATGCTGCCTGCAGACTGAGTTCTGGGTCTGCAGCGACCACCCTTTCTTTTTTTAAGCTTGAATGTGGGTCCTCCCAGGGGCTGCATCCATCTTGCTAAAATAACAACGTAGCATAAGTGCCAAAAGGTGCAGTTCCTTGAATGACCACAAGGGGGGCGGTCCCAAAGGTAAATCGGCCTCCATTGACCCCTCATGCAAAAAATGTCCAAATTTGTAGCACAAATAAACATATTCAGAGCCTGGTGCAAAAGACAGCTCGATTTTACATCAATGACAACTGTGTGGGGGGTTAATGTTTATGAACTTCAAGAGGTAAAATTATATTAATCCACAAATGTGTACATAATAGGGGACTTTTTTTTGAGCGAAAGCTGCATTGCAGGTGCATTGCTGGTGGAAATGGCTAACAATCATCACTTCACCTACTTGGCTCTAGGTTCACCGCTCAGATGTGAGCTCCCCTAACATGCTAGGCAAGCATAATCTTTTTTTACATTTTATTTTAAAGACAATGTGGCTTGGGGTAGTTAATTGCATTACCAGACCACCTTTGGGAACCAGGCTTTGGGAAGGCCTGAAAAGGACTCGGGGGAAGACCCCGAGTCTGTCGGTTGCTGATCGACCTGGGTGCCCAGTTAGCATCTGCATCACACTGAGCCAAGCCATCTACCTGGATCACGAATAGCATCCAGTTCGTAACGGAAGACCACAGCACCACTAGCAAAGCTCTGCCGAAGCTCCAGCAGTCCGCGTTTCAGCTCCGGTGCTCATTTCAGAACTAAGGTTGAATGAGCAGGTTCAGTCGGAGCGACTGAAATGATGCTCACCGATGTTGTGTCTGTTAGCGCAGGGCTGCCAAGTCTCACGCATTCACTTCAACCTGCTCACGTGTTCTCCCGCCATACCACTGGTGTCACGCTGATAACTCTTTTAACGTTAATATGCGTTTCATATATTATGCACACAGCTTACCACAGACAGCAATGAAGTTGGCCAACTCTCATATGTTTGCGTAAATATAAGAATTTGATGCTTGTTTTCTAGAAGGAACTGAAATTCATGCATAGTTGCTACGTTACCAGTCACAAAACCTGAATATTGACTCTTATCTTAAAACCTGGAATCTAATCTTGGACAACCCAGTTGGATTATATAGATTAACTTGTAAACTGTTTTTCTCATGCTGTACATACATTTTAGATTCCCATAACTCATAATAGTTGAGTGAGGCATTTACAGATTCTGAGCTTATGAATATCCAGTTGCGTGCCACATTCACAATACTCCAAGTCATCTAAAACCATGGACAAAACTAAACTTATTTACATTTTTTAAAGGATAACTGAGATGAGAAGATTTAGTAGACTTGCCCAGGTTGCCAGACTGTTCTGCCCTACTTGAATGGAAACATGGAACATTGTCCTTATTCACGAACTGAAGATGACCAAAAATAGTCAGCAGCTCGACAATGGATGGACCCCTCTCCTTAATAAAGACATTTAAGATTTCAGGAGGTCTACTGTCACTAAAGACCCCAACAGACTTTTATAAGATGTTAGGGTTGAGAGTTAGGACCCCAATGCAGAAGAGCGGGAGGCAGGAGTGTCCAATAAAAAGTCCTGTAATATATCTAAAAGTACAAGCAAAACTTAACTTTGGTAAGTCCACAATGAGCAGAGGAAAAGCAGGGAAGCAACACGGGGAACAGACAGAAGTCATGACCAAAGGGATGAAAACATGATAAAGAACAGACGAAACAGCAAGGAAGAGGGGGAACAGACAAGACTTAAATAAACCAAGGAACAAATGAGACACAGGTGCAAACAATCAGGGAGGTAAGTAGAACAGAAACAAACAAGAGAGAGACAGACTGTCAACGTAAAGCAGGAAGTAAAGTTAACAGCAACAAAAAAACAAACACAAGGACACAAGAAAAGCAGACCAAACCAAGAAAACCCTGAAAACACGAGAGCCAAACCCAAAATCTCACAATAAGACACAGCAATCGCACACAACTGTATGCCTTATTTCAAGCTTGGGCCTGCTAGCTAACTCCACCCCCAACATCTGTAATCTCACTGCGAACCTTTCGTGAAACTTGGCAGTTCTGGGCCAGAATGAATTAAGACAAGCTAGAATAGCTAGCTTGTGATCACTGAGACCAGACAACCAACTGCCAGAGTTGTTCCTTCCACCCATTTGCCTTTTTTTTTTTTTTTTGGATTAAATTAGAGTTGGCCATTGTCAGCTCAAACTAAACTGGCACCAGAGCCACTCTTCAGTAACCTGTGGGTGATGTCACAAATGGGTTTGTCCAGTTCTCTTTATGTAGTCTATGGTTTCCTTGCTTGTGAGTCACTTTAAAAAACAACATCTGATAAATGACTTAGTGTAAATTACTGCAAATGGGATTTACCACAAAGGAAACTTCACTTTAATGTGGAAATAGTACAAAAACATGTCAATGAATACGCTTAGTTCAGGTGAACGGTGTTTCCGTCCTTAAATCATTGATCAGTTTCAGAACTGCAGTTTTCAGTTTTGTCTTTCACCTACCTTTTTTTTTTTTTAACCAGGTTAGTCCCATTGAGATCAAGATCTCTTTTACAAGGGACACCTGGGCCACACACAAACAACCGCACACACATACAGGCAATTTAGAGTCACCATGTAACCTGACATACATGTTTTTGGACTACGGGAGGTTTACTGAGAGAAAACCCACATAGGCAGGGGGGGCATCCAAAGTCCACGCATAGAGGCCCCTGCTGGGATTCGAACCAGCAACCTTCATGCTGTGAGGCAACAGCAAGAAGGTTCAGCAACCACCGAGTCACCAAGCTTCCCACCCACTTAAAGGTGGGGTAGGTGTTCTTTGAAAAAATGGTTCCAGCAATCCAACTCAAGTGAGATTTTGAAAATATACACTCCCTCCCTCCTCCCAAAGGCTCCGCCTCCTCCTCTTCAGCCCACCCCTTGAAACCACGCCTTCACACGATTCATGACTACATGAACCGCAGGGAGGGAGGGAGGGGTGGGTGGGAGTGTATTGATATTTGATGGACGTATTAGGCAGCCAATAAATGTAAAGATGATCAGTACATTGATTGGTCAGAGCTTTTCTCTGATTATACCCTCTAGACCGGACCAAAATGTTAAGTTTTTTTTGCAAACATTTTATTTCAGTGGGTGCAATGGGAATGTGAAAAGGTTTTCAGGCAATATTGTAAAAAGTGCTGCAAAAAAAGAACACCTACCCCACCTTTAAATCATTCGGTACTCAAAGACCAAGAGCTCTAAATGAAAACGCTGCTTTTGCCTTCTGGTTATGTGCCGCAACTGGACTGTTTTCTGTATTGACTTCTTTTTCCATGATATGTCACTGCAAAGTCTATATTTCCAATTTTCAAGCAAACAATGAAAAATGGTGCACTGAGTAAAGTTTCTCCCAAAGTTATGTGAATGTTTAAGGACCGTGTACACATTGATCAATGATAAAAGAGCTGCAAACTCCTCATCCATGGATTAATAAACTTTAAAAGAGACAAAAGTTTAATTTGAGCTCTTTTTCTCATGAAATCTTACTCACTGATCACAAACGTGATAAGTATTAATGGAGGATGATTATCGCCATTTTCATCTCTTTGGAATTGAGAAAGAGAGGGAATGACAGTTAATTGTAGGATCCAGCAGCAGAACATCTGCCGTACAAAGGGAGCTTCAGTGCCTGTTCTTATTAGAGATGTTTTTGAAAGCAGGTAGCCATGGTTATGTGCTGTTGTAATCTTAGATCACCCCAGGTTTCAGCATCCCCGCTACTCTAAAGCGAGGCCTTGCTGTGGAAGTGAGGTTGAGGCTGTGTTGCAGAATATCTCCTCATTCTTGATCCTTCTGTCTTCCACTGGATATGCCAGAGGCACATCCCTCTGTTTTCCATCCATCCCTCATCTTTCCTGTCTTTTTCACCCTTTTGCTTTCCCCCCTTCCTCTCACACTCTCCACTAATTTTAGGCCCCTTCATTAAAACTAAAAAAAAAAAAAAAAAGAAAAATTACTTCCACTCTGGACCTGATACCACAGTGCCACCAAGTGGTCAATAACAGAAGCGCGCAAGCAACGTGACTTCATCTCTTATGTCCACTCGTTCTCATCATGAGCTCACGGGGAGGGGGGGGGGGGCGGTGATGGATGTGTGGTGTTAGTGGATGAATGTTCCCAGTTAACAGGGGCTCAGAGTGAAACCTGCACATGTGAAAACAGACACGTATGAAAGAGGCTAGAAGGCAGAAAGGGGAATGTTGGAAGAATGAGCCAAAGGTTGGTTAGGAGGGGAATGCAGTCCAGGTAAGGAGGTGCAAGAAGAAAAGGTGAGTCTTACAGTGAATCTGGTTCAAAAGCTCCATCTGTGACAAGCAAAGATGGGGGGAATATCTCAACTCTGTCGACAGACGTCTGAGAAAATTGTCTCAATGCTCGCAACGTTCCTCAAAGAATGACTGGAAGGGATTTGCATATTTCTTCTTCTGCAGTACAAAATATGACTAAACCGTTTAAGGACCCTGGAGGAATTTTATCCTGTAAAGGGAACGAGCTGGACACCCGTGATCACGGGCACCAAGAACCAGCATTCATTAGTAGCTGATAAAACCACGTAGGCAAGGGATTACTGCGGTAAACCTTTATCAGGCACTAAATTCACAAATGCCATTTAAAAATTACCGTATCGTTGGACCAGACAATGAAAGAAGCATCAGGAACCGGCCCAAAAGCCAGGCTCTGTGATGGTGAGGGCTTATGGCGGAGCTCGTCTACACTTCTGTGATGGAACCACCATTGAAGAAAAGGTTTTTATGGGAACATTCGCTGCCCTTTTCCTGGGTCATCCATCCATTTTTCAAGAGGACATCGCAACAGCGCACGCTGCACAGATTACAGAGGCGAGGCTGAGGAAGAGAAGCGTCCAGGTGCTGGACTGGTCCGTCGGCCGTCCTGGCCTGTCCCCAGCGGAGAAAGTGGGGAGAACTTTGAAACCAAAAGTGCTACAACTCAAAGAGAGCAGATTAGGACATTTTTGCACAAAATAACTCCTGAAAATCTTCATCACTTGATATATTCTCAATGCCAGAATTGGCATCAAGGCAACATTACAACGAATGGACTTACTGCCTCGTTTTTTTTAAAAATATTTCTTTTCAATTTTGCAAAAGTCAGTTTCTTGGGTTCATAACGTGACAAAACTCTAAGCCAACATAAGAATCACAATGCAAGAATATTGATTTATTTGCATTTCTCCCATCTTTGCTTTGATTTGGGGTAGGCATCCGGAGAGGGTGACGGGTTCAGTTCCAGCTCGTTTGGCAGAGTTGGGGTTTGAACCCCCAACCCTCTGAGGCTGTGACCACATCAGGACCACGAGGCCAAGCTGAAAAACATCATCCATACGTGCGCAGAGACGGACTGAGCGAGCGCCGTCTTTTTAAATAATCTCATCAACTTCAATGATTCTTGTCAAGCAGTGTAAAACATCCGTTTTGACATTTCTTATGCTTTCTTCTTCTTCTTCGTCTCCATCCATCAATCATCTTGTCATGAAGAGATGTCATCATAAAAGCACCACTAACTTGTAGAGCCGCTTTTCTTCACAAGATAATTTTTCTATTTTGGATAAGAATCGTGAAATGAGACTCTCCTCTGATGTACGTCCTCTGAATATTTTCCTTCTAAACTCACCATCTTTGGTTTCGTCTTTCCTTTTCAATAGATAAAAAGCTCTTAATTAATTTTAGACTGTAACTGAAGAAGAATGTACTTATTTCATTACTGGGATGTTCATTTGTCAGACTGAAAAAACAAAGCAATAAAACCCATGGGGAGTGGAAGTAAATGTGTCATTGAAGCTTTGTTCACTCAAGGGAGACTAAAACTCTACATTTTAAGAAACTGCCAATATATCCAGTACATAAACGATCAACCCGACCCAACCTCTTGCTCATGTCGAAGTTGATGTTCTCTGTGCATCAGAAGATTATAAATTACATCCACAATATTATAGGACATATCTGAAGTGGATAAACCTCTGTATGGTTCTTTCTTTTTTAAATACTGTACAGCAGATACTGTATCAAGGAGGTCCATGGAGTGAAAAGACTACTTTGGATGCTTCAGTTCTGAAGAAGGCCCACTTGGTATCGTGCTAACGCGAGGAACCTTTGGAGTCCTTTAATTCACTCACGAGACAAGTTTTCACTTAATAACGACAAAATAAAACACATCCCATCTGAGACTGATGCAGAAACACCAGTCTCTATGAGGAAAGACTGAGGCCCCGATCGTACACTTCCCGCTAGCTGCTAGCAGGTTTAGGAACCTCCGCTAACCGCTAATGCAATCTTCCGCTCCCTAAAGCTGCTACCCTTTATGTCGACTCCCTTACTCACACTGTAGGTGTGGCAATGGCCATGTCTTTTGCCCTTTCCGCAAACTCTGTATCTTGCAATATACAGCAAATTGATTTTTCATCTCTATTTTTAATTTTGATATTAACTGGGTAGAATATCGCAATATACTGTGATATCATGATAATATCAAATCACGACCCAAGTATCATGATACATATGGTAGATCCTTGCCAATACTCACCCCTATTGCTAACTTTCAAATAGGGATGTACAATAACTGTTTAAAACGATACCAATAACTGATAACTTTCAGCTCCTAAAGGCCGATACCGATAACCGATAACACACACATATACCTAAGATCGTTACATCAATACTATGAACAAAATCAAAAATAGTTTGGACTTTTAAATGAACAGATATTTATTTTTTCCAATGAAAAACTATTGGCAAGCCTCTCAAACATTTTCATAAAGCTATCAAACAAACCTATTTGATGTCTCACATCAACTTAAATAAGGTGCATTACTGACTGATATAAAAAATAAACGCTCCTTGAACTGATGGAAATACATGCATCAAAATTACAAACTGAAAAAGATTTATGTTCAAAGGATTTTGGCTTGTTCCATTTAAATTAATACCTTTTTTTAATTAAAGTAAATGAGGTTCAGTAGTTTTTATTTTTTAATCTCATGGAAGCTGTAGATAGGAGGAATGAGGGAGAGGAGACTGCTGCTGGCTTGCACACGTTAGCATTAGCTTCCGTTAGCTCACGTTAGCGCGATTTCAAAACTCCATGGAAGCGATTGTTATGTTGTAGGTGGCTGATCAGGTTTTACGTATTAAAGCTTGTGCTTCCCTCCTCGTAGAATTCGCTTGGAGCATTCGTCACAAATAACCACCAAACTATCTTCTTCTGAAACTTTAACGAAGTTCCATGCCGCCATGTTTGTTGTGATCAGCACGCTGTGCTGCAGGCTGCATTCTTTTTTTATGTGTAACATGTGGGAAAATACTGCCAATACCAATTCAAGTCAGCAACTACCAAAATTATGACCGAGTTAACGAGTTGTTTTCTGGCATGAGGGGGTATTCTTGATTTTCCTTATTGAATAATCGTTATTCTGATTATGCCGACGTCACTTGAACATAACATTCACTGCCGGTCATTCAAGGCTCAGAGGGAGCGAGGCTCTGCCGTGTTGACAAAAATATATATGTTATTGGGGCTATTCGTCATGATATCGGATTTATCCGAATGACGTCATAATTTCCTGTTATCGGCCCGATAGTTATCGTGCACCCCTACTCTCAAAGGTGTGAATCGAGGCAGATAGACTTCTTGTACCACATTTCTAACCACAATGGAAAAGATGTAGTTTCTATATGGAAAAGCAAACCAGTTCGTAGGACTTTCAGGGCTGTTGAAGCAGTCCTGAAGTGGGCATCGCACCAGTCCAGCACCAGGTTCAGACTGGTCTTACCTGAGTGACAGAGTGAGGAAAAGAAGGGATCATGCAGAAGGAGATTTTCTCCGTGTTACCTCCTGGACTGGAGAGACTAAAGCTCACATCTTGTCTCTTTTCGTTCCCGTTTTGAACACCTCTCCGTCTGCCGGCTGATTGGCTGCAGCATCAGCGAGCCTGATTGTTCTAAACTGGAAAAGAGGCAACACTTCATCTGATCAGGGGGAAGCGTTTGTCCTTTTGAGAATCAAACCACTTGATGCAGCGGCTTCCCGGCGGCTGCATTTGGGTTTCTCCCTCATGGGCACGCACACACACATGCACACGCACACACACACTCTATCCAATCTATCCTCTTCTTCTTTTCTTCTCCCTCCCCCATCTGTTTGTTGTGCTCCACCTCCCTGGGCGCTTTGAGTGCATTAATCAGTCAAAGCGCAGCACTACAGTCATTACTCATCTGGTCAGAAGAAGAGAGGGAGAAAGAGAAGGAGAGAGAGAGAGAGAGAGTTCATGACAGAGAGGAAGAAACTATGACAGAACGAGACCCGCACTGAGAGGAGAGACGTAGAGCTGGAGGAAAGAAAGGAAAATGGAGGAGGCAGAACAGAAGCTGCTCTGCATTCATTCATCTTTTAATATCTCTCCTCACCTCAAGGCTTTTCATCTCCCTAACCCATCCATCCATTCATCCATCCATCCGCTCATTCAACCGGCAATGCATCCATTCATTCACCTATTTATAGATGCCTAACTCCCTCACCCTCCCACCTAATCATGCATTCATCCTCCCATCCATCTTTCCATTTCCCCTTTAACCCTGCCCCCCCCCCTCACCATCCTCTCTCAAACTCTCCATTTACACCTGTCTCCATCTTTATTTTTTCCTCATCCATCCACATCATATTTTTGGCTCCTTTTTTTGTGAACACATCAGCCTCAGTTAAAAGAAGAAGAAAAGAAAACTCTCTTTGCTGCTCAGCAACAGACGACAGTTGCAGATGCAGAATAGAAGTGTTAATTTTCAAACTCAAAGAATAAAAATTATATATGCTCACACTCTTCTTTAGAAGAAAAAAAAACAAAGACAAAGGTTTAATAGAGTAGGACAAACTACCTGTGTGCATGTGCGTTTGCGTTATCGGTAATTACACCTCAAAATCACTTGTTGCTTGTTTGTCTGCACTTCAATCAATGGAATCTGAATAAAAGAAAATGCTGCATGCGAGTAACGAACTAATTAGCAGGGTGGTAGTGAACAATGGAGCTAGTAAATGCTGAACGGCAGTAAATCAATGGAGGAAAGAAATCGGAGGAGACGACGTGTGGCTGATTGAATCCCTACACCTTAACAGAGCCATGGACAATAAGGTCTGTCTTATCTAAAGATAATATAGTCTGTATTATTCTTCAAAAGTCTCCTTTGCTACATTACCTGTTACTTTCTGTAAAATCAGGGAAAATGTGTTATTTTGTCCTTTCAAAATTCAGACCGAGATGTGTGCCTCTGACAACTGCAACTAAAGCCCTGTTCACATTAGCATGAAATTCTGTTAATTTGAAATAATTATAATTATTATTATTATTATTATGAGAACAGGCAACACTGGTCCAGAGGGAACTGGGTTTTACAGCTTGAAACTACACTCAGGCTGTTTTCAAAGCCACATACCAGATATTGTGCATCCAATGGAGTACAGGCTTACAGTATATACTGCATACTAGCATTGCAGATATACTGCATACTAGAACAGCAGCTATACTGCACAGTAGTACAGCACAGTAGCTGTCCTGCATACTAGTACAACAGCTATACTACACACCGGTGCAGCAGCTATACTGCATACTAGCACAGCAGCTATATTGCATACTAGTACAAAAACTGTACTGCATACTAGTACAGCAGCTATAATGCATACTAGGTCAGCAGCTATACTGCATACTAGGTCAGCAGCTATACTGCATACTAGCACAGAAGCTATATTGCATACTAGCACAACAGCTATACTGCATACTAGGTCAACAGCTATACTGCATACTAGCACAACAGCTATACTGCATACTAGGTCAGCAAGTATACTGCATACTAGATCAGCAGCTATATTGCATACTAGTACAGCAGCTGTACTGCATACTAGCACAACAGCTATACTGCATACTAGGTCAACAGCTATACTGCATACTAGTACAACAGCTATACTGCATAGTACAACAGCTATACTGCATAGTAGTACATCAGCTATACTGCATACTAGCACAACAGCTATACTGCATACTAGGTCAACAGCTATACTGCATACTAGTACAACAGCTATACTGCATACTAGTACAACAGCTATACTGCATAGTAGTACATCAGCTATACTGCATACTAGCACAACAGCTATACTGCATACTAGTACACCAGCTATACTGCATACTAGGTCAGCAGCTATACTGCATACTAGCACAGCAGCTATACTTCATACAAGTGCAATAGCTATACTGCATACTAGGCAGCTATACTGCATACTAGCACAGCAGCTATACTGCATGCTAGGTCAGCAGCTATACTGCATACTAGCACAGCAGCTATACTGTATACTAGCACAACAGTTATAATACATCCTAGGTCAGCAGCAGGATGGTTAGCAGTTTAGAAAACAGGCTCCTTTTTGGAGCAAACTAGAGCCATTGATCCAAACTAGGGACAGTAAGAAGTAGCAGTCTAAACTTGAAGCACTTTCAAACTTTGAACTGATGTTATTAGTAGATGAGAAGATTAAATTTGATCAAAAACTTGGCCCAAGTTCTACAAAATCAACATGTCTTCATGAAAAAGACCTGCTGGTGACTCAGGAAGATCCCTAGATTCACTACAATGGCTTTATATTTACTGTTTTACCACAAAATCAAGTGTTAATGTGATTAGAGGACCAAGTGAATGCCCACAAACTTCTCAGGACTATGGCTGAATATTCAAGACTTTATTACAACAAGTATCGTAGATTTTGGGCAATATCTCTGGATCATTAAAACTTTCACCTGTTAATGATGTTGCAGGAAAAGTCAATGGGGCAACAAAGTTTTTTATATGTATGACTCTTTAAATTTCTAATTTTGCAGTTCATCTCCAGGATTTCATTACACACTAAAGAGCAGTGCCATCTGTATCGGATGCTCCAGTCCAAGCCTTTCAAATTCCACTCAGGCTGTCACATAACTGATTAAAAAGAACACTGCCGAGTTAAGATGGACGCAAATAGCCGCACGGTAAAAGGCTTTGAACTTAAAGACTCAGTTGTTGTGGATAAAACCGTTAATGGGGCAGATGGCTCTATGAAGCGAGTCCCTGAACGCACCATCTAAATGTCAATGCTCAGGCAGCGGCCAATCGAGCTTTTATGGTCATCTTCCAGCGCTCGGGCCACACCGCGGCGTGCGTCCAATCCACGTACATGCACAAAATTTCACACACCTAACCGGCCACCTAACCACCTAACCAGCTCGAAGAAAGGCTCCTCACGCCCAAGGTTCTCCGGGTTAATGCGGCCAACTCACCGCCACGCATGCATCTGGAGGCAGACGCATATGCCACATTAGGAGAAGGAAGTACACAACTAACAGCTTTGTTTAGGGAGTTCACGTGTCTCCGGCAGCAGATTTCAGATTTGTTTTCAGCGTCTCGACAAAACAGAGCCCAGAGAAAAAAAAAAAAACTGCAGTAGAAAGAGAGACTGGTGGTCACGGTGTGTCTGATTCAGAGCAGTTTAAGAGAAGAGGAACAGCAGATTTGGCAAAATCATACCAATCAGCTAGATTTATAATAAAGGGATGAAATAAAGACTTGAAGATACATTTATAATAGAGAGAAGGGAGTTAGCTGTTTTTTTTCCTTTTAGATAAAAAAAATTAAGCGGTAAAATGCTCTGTGGTGGCAGGAAAGCGTTGCAGGCTGGCGCGTACGGGTGCAAACTCAGATTTGACAACTTCCTCAGATCCCTCAACTCTGCATACAAACATAACAATCCTGTCAGCAAAACAGGAGCTCATTGTCTCAAACTGCAAACAAATGCGTCTAAAGTTGATACTAAGCATAAATTTGTAGCAAAGAGAAGCCTATTTATGTAATTTCCCTTCAGGGATTAATAAAGCAGAGTTATCAGTCTGGATCTGTGAACTGCAAGACTTCTGGAGCTGCCTGAGCAGCAGACGCTGAAAATATTTTTTATTTTTACCGTTGGATGCATGGAAAGCATAGACGGCAGTGAACAAAGCAAAACTCTGCATTACCTATGCAGTTTTAGGATTCAGTTTCCTTCTAGTCTGGGACTCAGGACTTCTGACTCCACTCCACGTAAGACTTCCTTCAGTCCAAAGAGGTGTGTCGGGCTGACTGGTGCTGGTGTGAGCGTGTGTGGTTGTTCCAGTAGACCCCCGTTACCCTCAATGGGAAGCAGCGGGCATAGACGGAAGATGGATGTTGGGCTAATTTTCTTTTTTCGTTCCCATACGATAGGACACACCAGTCTAACGCCGTATTTGCTTGGACCTAATATGAACAGGGGACCTGCAGTAATCAGGGATAATTACGGAGGCTGTCTGCATTATTACCATATTTTCTGGACTATAAAGTGCACCTGAATATTAGCCGCACCCATTAAAATATAAATGAAATATATATTTTGTCACATATAAGCCGCACCGGACAATAAGCCACCGGTATCCAGGCTGAGAAATAAGATATTTACATCAAAAGATTTTGTACCATCAGTGTTTATTCACATACCTGAACTGATTGTTTCTGAACAGAACCTGTAACACGGCAGTAAAAGTACTGATCAAGCAAAACAGAAAAGTCATTGATGGTTTTATTCATTTTCCTCCTGTACACTAAAACCAAGTTGCTTTATTTTTCCTCCTCCTGTGTACTAAAACCCCCCCACACAGCAAAGACATCTGGAACAGACCCGCGAAATGGACCCGTATCGGGGTCCACTTGCACTCAGTGCCGGATCCGCTTTGGAGCCGGATCGCGGACCTGCTGGCTCCATGCTGCGTCCGGTCCGCATCTGTGATTAAAACCTTACCTCTGCGGCGGGTCCACTCAGAACCCTGAAATCCGCTGCAGAACCAACAAACTGACTGGACAAACTGATAAATCCAGGTGTGTCCGCGTAGCTACAATGGTCAGACACACCTGGATTAATCAGTTTGTCCAATAATAATAATAGGTATTGATGCTCACAAAATGAATGTAGAGTAGCATAGCCAACATAGACTACTGAACAAAAACAGAACAGCCTTTAACTACTTCATTTGTTTTTGTTTTTTGCACTTCCTGCTAGAGCGCCCCCTGAGGGCTGAAGAAAAATTCATAGAAAATCTCTGTATAAGGTTTAAAGTGTGGGACAAAAGTAGCGGTTTATAGTCCGGAAAATACGGTAACCTGGTGTGAATGTGCTGTGCCTGCGATTTGTAAAATAAAAACTCCATGACAAATGACCTACCCTATTTCAACAAACACACGAGTCATGGTATAATTTTAAACCTGCGTGAATTCAGTGGTTTGTTTGTTCATTATCAGGCTCAGATGTGACTGAACAAAGGCCTGACTGCAGTGACAGCTGCGGTGACAGCAACTGTTACCACAGCAAGCTAAGCACATGCACAACGTTTGAGTCATAGCATTTAATTACATCAATTTCTAACGTTAAACCTGGCAAATTGTCCCTGAAGCCCAACTGTAGTGTATAATCAGACGCATCCAGTTCAGTATTTCTCCACAGCTGTGCACAAACAAGCCGTGGCTTCATATCAGGATTCAAAGTTATTTTGTTTTATGCATTAGCTTATGCCACTCCGCTATTGTCAAGCTCAGGATTCATTGTCTGGAAGTTTTGTTGTCTAATTGGCAGCTGTCTCCATCGGCTCATGCCTTGTAAATGTGCCGTATAAGACAACAGATTGCAGGGTGTAATTTTCTAATTACTGCAGGTCTCCAGGTGATACTAGTCCCGTGTAAATAGAGTGCAAGTTAAGAGGTGAAGCAACATTGTGCATCACACAAAGGGTGATGAAATAATGCACCTGCAGCACACCGAACAAAGAGAAAAGCTCAGCTTTAATCCTGAAAAGACCATTTCTGCTTAAACTAAAGATAATAGCAGAAACCCAAGGAGTGCGAAAAAATGGTATCCACCGGGTGGCAGCACCAGCTGAAACCAGTCGTTACCGCTGTATTTGGGGCTTTTGTGTCATATAAACTGTTGAAGTGACTGTGCGAATGTGACAGGATCAGTTTTTTAAGGGATGCATGTTTTTGACTTTGCATGTTCTTTCCTATTTTTAAGTGTGAGAATTTATTCGGATGCATGCAGGATGTCCTACCCCCTAGAGGCCACAGCCGATTGAACCCCCCAGCACAGACTAAGGGTGCTTTCACACCTGTCCCGTTTGGAGCAGTTGTTCCGAAACAGGGACCGTTTCCCCCTAAAGATCGGTTCGTTTTGTATATGTGAACACAGCAATAGCGCTCGGATGCGGGACAAAACAAGCGAGCCAAGATCGCCTAGGAGAGGTGGTCTCGGCTCGCTTCCTTTCGGGACCTGGAGCGGTTTGTTTGCAGTGAGAACATAATCGACACAGCAACCGACACAACTCACTCATAACTGTGGTTCAACCTCCAAGAGAGGGGGGTGTTAATGCACCCGGTTGCCAAGCGTCAACCAAAACGGAAGAGGAGGAAGAAGGAGAAGGTGAAGAAGTAATAGTTTGACCAAAATCCAAAATGAGTCGTGGGCTGACATGGACTAACTAAGAGGTCAGATGCCTCATCGAAATCTGGGCAGATGTACAGATTGTGCATGTATCAGGGCCCATCTTCGTTGGTGATTCCTTATTGCGGCATGTCTTCTTCTGAGTAAATGCATTAGGATATTATTTTCCCTGCGCAGTCTGGATTCCCGGTAGAACTGGATATTTTCTGTTACAGAACACTCGTACATTAACCACAGAAACACACAGAAACAAACTAGCCACACTCGCTGACGATTCTCCATAGTTGTAGTTTTTCCCAGAGTACGGAAGAGGAAACTCCTTCCGCATTCATTTCTGACCAATGAGAGAACAGTTGGTTCGCGCATGGCATTTGTTAACAGCTTTGAACCGCTACAGACGGTTGCCTTGTGAACACAAACGCCCCAAACGAAAAACGAAACAACTGTATCGATTTAGCCCCTGAATCGGAACAAAACAAACGGGCCACGGGTCTGAAAGCACCCTAAGTGGCTGATGAGCAACAGGTGAGGCACACTGACAGATAAAAAGGGGGCCAGCCATATCCAGAGTAAAGGGAGCAGAGGGAGAGCAGAGAGACTTCGGTGACCGGTCGAGGGAACGAGTCAGCCAACAAGCTGGCGAGCTAGTCAGTGGGTTAGCCAGCTAGCAGCCGGCGGAGGAGCTGGCGGAGTGGTTGGCAAGGAAATAGTCGGTGATTCAGGAATTAGCAAGCGACGAGCCAGCTGCACAGAGGGCAGTGTGAGCATCCCAACCAGCAGTTGAGAGATGACCCAGCTATTCATCAGTTATCAGCCAGCTATCCGGACCCGGAGCCAGGAGAACCGAGCCTGAAGTGCAGCCACCGGTACCTGTTTGGCCTGGATGCTTCAGGCTGGGTTGGTTAGGGTTGGTCACCGCCCAGGAAAAGCGTGCGTATTTTTCGGCCTTGTGTGCAGCGGGTACTGGGGGGGTTGGCTGCAGGGCCAGGCGAGTGGATATAGCTGTGAGGTTGTCTTATATCCACGACACTGTCTCCGGGTATTTCTGCTTTCCAGGCAGAACCTCCGGAGAGCAACTGCGGTTTGTGAAGGCTGGACGAACGGTAGCCACCATCCGTGAGAGGAGTCGGACCAGGACGGGGTCACTGTGAGGAGTGACCAGGGAGAGGGAGAGAGGACCAGACGAGGGATCGACGCCAGAAAGCTCCTAAAGATTTTAAAGGTTTTATATTATTTATAGTTGCTTTTAGCTTTACGTTTTTAGTAGGGCTGGGCAAGTTAATGCGTTATTATCGCGTTTACTCATTATTTTATTAACGCCGACATTTATTTTACCGCGCATTAACGCATGTCGCTCACATGCTTTTGTTTTGAAAAGTCTCTTACTGGCTGCTGCGGAACCGGAAGAGAATTGGCGGAAAAACATTCAGAAAAGCTAAAACAGACATGGAGAACGATAAAAATCTGTGAACTTTACAGTTCAGGTAGCAATATTAACAATTCTGCTTGAGAACAAAAATTCTGAACTGCAGCAAAACTTTCGCATTATTCCTCCATGTTCCATCAGATCTGCTCCATGTGTTCACTGTCCTGCTGTTCTCTAGCTGGTTACTGCAGTGCAGCTCCATCTAGTGGCACAGATATGTAACGACAACAGAAAGTCTAGTCCTCGATTATAAAATAACTTCAAGGTGGTGTAGGTGTTGTTTGAAAAACGGTTCCATTACCTAAATGTAGCGACTTAGTCCCAGTGGCGCTACTGGTGGTTAATTGGTCTGGCTTATTTCCTACGTGAGCTCAAGCGTGGTAAACAGTGAATACTCTTCTGTGACGTTTTAAAATGAGATATATTTATTTTCCATTGCACCATCCGTGTCCACTGAACAATATTCACACAAATATCCTTTCCGTCCCTAATCACAAGCGAGCACAGTAGAAAAACTGTTTGCCTCCTGCAATTAACCACACCTGAGTGACAAGACAGGTGCCCTTAAATAACCTCCCAACCTCATCAACACAACAGACCTTAGAAAGGTAAACCCCCCCTAGTGGTTGGGAGGAAACAAAAAGAAACATGGCTCCTACACTCAGAGCCGCTGAGCGGGAACTCTATCCAGATAACATGTCGGGCAAGAGGGTGAGAAAAGCAAAACGCCTGGACTTTGGTGATGAAGATACCAGTACTGGCAACAAAGCCTCTGGCTCTGGGAATCCAAAACAGGTAATTAAACAGCAGAGATTGTTATCACATTAGGGATCTTTTGTGTATTGTATTATCCATGATTAAATATTAAAAATGAACATCTTTGCCCTATAGAAAAAAGCCAAGGTTGCTGCACAAAGGCTGGCGGAGGAGGAACTACTGTCACAGGACAGTCAGTTCAGCTCTGATCCAGCAGAATCGTCAAGCCAGGGAAACACCAACTTTACCAGAGACCTGCAGAGCCAGATCAAGGCCTTACAGAAAGAAAACATCAAACTGCGGAACATGGTAGTTAAAGGCAAGTATTGAGTATTACATCATCAAATATTACTCTCTATCAAATGGTATTAGTCCAATTAGACCTGAAGGTGATTCTAAAAATGCTTTCTAAATCTACAAAGCATTTGCTGCCCACCTATGTGGTCAGATAGGTTGGGCACGTGTATTTTAAGAGCATGTTTGAATAATTAAAAAATTATAATAATACCTCATTTATATAATGCTTGACAAAAGGAATTCAAAGAAAGAAACAACTTTATTAAGAAATAACTATTAAAAGCCTAAGAAATTAATGAGCAAAAATCACTGGAATTAAAGAGACCAAGAATTGAAATTAGTCCAAAAAAGTGGGTTTTGAAAATGTCAGTGATCAAGGATGACCCTTGACCCTTGAAGAAACATAAGCAGGAAAACTGATGTGTTTATTTCAATGAGAAGTCAATTGATTTGTAGCTTCTTGGACAAGTTCGCCTCTAAATGGGGTTAATGTTTGAAAACTGGAGATGTGGTTTTCATACACATACTGGGTTCTATGGTTGCTGTCTGTATAATCTTGCAGCACTTTTTTTCTTAGAAATTCCAGCATTGTTGGGTGACGTGAGAAAGCTTGTCTCCTTCTACAACACCACCAACAAAGATGTTGACAATCGCCCCACCAGAGATGCTGACCCTGATGCTGAGAGTAACAGCCCAGGTGAAACGCCACTTTGCACACCTTCCAGACCTTCACAAGTAAGTATTTATTAATTGATAAATTTCGAGCAAACATTAAAACTTTTTTTTTTTTTTAGCATTCTATTGCTTGTGGCAATAATCTTTGTTTATTTCTCTGATTATGTTCTTATTTATTTGTATACATAAGGTGAAAATCGGGAATGATGGAACCATCACTATCTCACCACATTGTTGGGAGACTGCAAAAGCTTGGACCACCCCCAATGGGATGGCACGGGTGCTACTGATGGGGCTCTTCAGTGTGGATGTCCTCCTCAAGTCCAACCTGAAAGGAGGGGTCAGCAAGCTGGATCCCTCTGCTGAGCGTCGGCAGGCTCTTGAGCCGAAGAAAATTCAAGCTTTACAAGGTAAATAGTTATATGGGGGTACAATTTTCTCAAGAAGATTCATTAAATATACATATACAAAAACCCTGCTACTGCCTGTCTGCATTGACACTTTAGCCGCTTTTGTTAGTTTGTTTGGAGATGGAAAAACCAGAAACACAACCTTCAACTTGTTGGAGTGATGGTGGTGGTGAAGGGGGGAGACCACCCCTAAACATGGCACTTCAACACACAAGGAACAGTTATCACTAGGGATGTTCCTGGCCACTAATTTCCCTGTTGATTAACCACAAAATTTAATTTAGACTAGTCGACTAGTCTACACTAAGACAATACTCAGAAAGCAGTTAAAATTGAGCAGAATTTATTAATATAAAATGTTAAAAACTGTCCGATAAAATGTTTATATTAAGAGCCTGTTGATCACAGCCTACACTTGCAAAATTTTACTTTAATTGACACTGCAATGCGCGCTACTTTGTGCTGTGCAACACAAACTTTACTCATCAACATACAAATCATGACACAACTCACTAAATGCGGAGCGTTTGACCGGAGGGAGAGATCGTGCTGATCTGCTGCTGTTTACCTTCTTTCCACCTACAGATGTACATATGAGGGAACTGGGCTCCTCACCTGTTGAGCTGAGTGTCAGGAGCTTTTTTATTCGCGCGGCTTGTGTGGCCGCTGCTGTGGCGCTGATCAGCTGTCGCAGCGCACAAAAATTGGAACAATAGCCTACTTTTTTGCCGTTAAATACACGTGCGCAGCGAGTGTTAATCTTATCGGTTAACGGTTAATAATCGGTTAACGGGCGTCGGTTATCGGTCAAAAAAAAAATTCCAAATTGTGCATCCCTAGATCAAACCACCGACTGCAGCGAGTCAGACGGCTCTTCATCGGGCAACGGGAGGGATGAAGGTGCATTCAAGACGGAAATACGAGAAAAAACCCTGTCCAGAACTGATTCAAAACAGGACCTGCTATTTAATCCTCACATACGGGACGATTCTGTATTTCAGCAAAGGGGTGACAACTCCACTAACGACACAGACCAGACTATATACACAGATAGACTCTAAGTCACATGACGTGATTAATCGTGCATTAATATTTTTTTAATGCGTTATTGTTTCCAAATTAATCGCATGCATTAACACGTTAATTTTGACAGCCCTAGTTTTTATATTTGTATTTGTAAATTTATAAATGTATGAATATTTGTACATTTCATTTTGATATATATATATAAATCTTTTTGAGACAATTCTACCCCCATATCAGACCTGGTACTTTCCAGTTTTGATTGCATCCCTGCCAGGCGGTGGAAGGGGGTCGGTTTTCGCAAACGAGAAGGGGAGGAGGAGAGTAGCCTAATCATGTTGTTCTGTTCCACAGATGCTGTTTTAAACCGGTTTCCGACGGCCAAGGAAGCTGATGTCAGAAAATCTATCAACAGTAGAATCTGTGAGCTAAGACACCAGATGAAGCGCAGAACTGTGGTTGTATAAGTCGTTTGAATCAGTGAATAACCAAGATGGACTCCTGACCGGGATAACAGACTGTTCTTTTGGCAATTTATTTCTTTGCTTTTCCACAGTTCCAAAAGGTCTTTGAAAGTTTGTATATTATTATTTGTGCATTTTGTTTATAGATATTTTATTTATATTTTATAATAGCACTGCTGAAAGTTTGAAAAAGACATTGGTCATTCTAATTGCTTTACTTTATAATTCATATTTTGTATATATTTTGTTAAGACATTCTTTAAAAATGTTGCACTGTTGGGTTCAGTATCTGTGCCTGATTAAAAGAAAATAAAAGGTTGCTTTTGATAGATTACCCAGCCTGTGTTAATATGTGGAATGAAAGTTTGTGCACATATTGCAGGTTGCATATTTATTAAGTATTCATACATTTTAGATGTTACATGTACATAATGTATATCTCACCATATATGTACATACATTGTATGTGCATGTTTTCATATATGTACACATATATTGTACATACATTTACATATAAAATATATTCCACAATATATTGAACACATATCAGTACATATATTTCATGTTTGTGTTTCCATATAATTTTACATATATAAAATGTATTCCACAATATATTGAATACATAGCTGTAAATATACTTCATATATGTCTCCATATATTTTTAGATATATTTAAAATATATTCTACCATATATTACACATATATGTGACACTATATCTTTACATATATTACTAATACATTTTCCCATATAAATCTGAATACATTATAATGGATATTTATGAATATAAAATTGCATATATTTTGGCATGTATAAACACATATATATTCAGGTTTAATATATTTCAATATATTGAAAACGGCAATCATTTGTATATTCTGCAATATATTGCCATATATTACATGCATATATAATATATTCTATAATATATGCTCCATCAATTCTAATATATAATGTATTGGAAAATGTAATGGAAAAATAATATATTACAATATATTAAAATATATTTCAAGTAATATATAAAGTATCTTTCATTTCATTTTCATTTCATTTCATATGTCTTATACACTGTTGGCGTTCATGGTTGCTTTTCTTCTGCTTGTAAAATATCTCAAATGTTGCCAGTAAGACTTTGAGGGAGGGAATCATATTATCCTGTCCATTTATAATTACCATTTATTGTATTACTGTTAATGATTTGTGAAGTTACATGCGGTCTGGCAGAATAGCCGCTGAGGAAAGGTGTGTGAGACTGGATGAAAAGAGTGTTTTTGTCTCTGCATACAGATAATAAACTCCCTCTCCTGGCTGCTTTTTCGACTCCAACGCAACACAACCAAGGTCTGAGCTAGAACTAGGTCTGGTCTGCCCGTCCCGGCGTGGTCTTGGAGATCTCTCGTAGGGTTGCCACCCGTCCCGTAAAATACGGAATTGTCCTTTATTTGAGAAAAAAATGTTGCGTTCCCGTATTGAACTAATACGGGACGCGATTTGTCCCGTATTTTCATTAACGCCCCATACACACGTCTGTCACACACACATCAACACTGACTTTAACAATAATGAACAAAATAAAATACAGGAAACATTAAGGCCAGCAAAATCTTTGTGGCGGGACAACAGGACCTGCTGCGCTCTGTGCCCATATCTTTATATGTGTGTCCCAATCTTGTCACTCTCAGTGCCTGCCCCCTCCCCACGCTGTCACGGTTGCCTAGTTACCACAGACGCCGGTGCTGCGCTGCTACCCGCGCATTTTAAAAATGTCTACCCCAGGGGTAGACATTTTTAAAATGCGCGGGTAGCAGCGCATTTCACAGGCCCGAATCTCGCCTGAATCTCGTCACAGGCCCGAGAGAATCTCGGGCCTGTGACGTCAAAGGCACGAGGGATGGGCGTGGTCTTGGAGATCCGTCGTGCCTTTGACGTCATATAGGAGTACAACCTATACTATAGTACTATGAGGAAATTATTACACATTATTCTCTTACTTTGATTCAGACGTGTTTTCAAGACAATTCTACGGATTGGATTATTAATGGATCGCGGGTTCGCAATCCAGCAACGATGCCAAACCAAACTGAATCACTTTATCACTATGGTGATGGTGAAAATATTTAAGAGGTGTAAGGCTCTCAGGAACTGCTCTAACCTGGAGTGGTCTAGCCACATTAACCGTTTAATCAACAAATTAATGCAGACAATTGATGTCCCAAAAAATTATGCTCCATTTTTAGCCCACAAAGACAAAGCAGTTAATGAGGTATTGAATAATCTCCTGATGATCATCAGCCGATCAGAGTTGGAGGCTGCCATTGTAAAACAACACCCATTAGTGGATGCAGCCATTGTATACTGTTTGAAAAACTATATCGAAACAGATTCTCGACATCTGTGGAATGCATATGCATGGATATTCTTGCACGAGACCGTTACAGAAATTATTGGAGTATTATTATTCTTTATGTGTTGTTCAGCGATAAACACTACATAACGGATATTAGGGTTGCCACCTTCCAGACATGAAAATAAAATACATGAAAGGACAATTCCGTATTTTACGGGACGGGTGGCAACCCTAACGGATATACTTATGTATTGTCATGGTTTGCAGTGGACAGAAGGAGGACCAAAGAGCAAGAGTTCAATTACGCAAAAGGTTTATTAACAAAAACACAAAGTTCAAATAATCAAAAAGCACAAAAAGTCCCAAGGATCAAAAACACAAAAGTCAAAATGCAAAACATAACTTATCTTACTCCAGGAGACGAAAGGGAAACATATGGGACTGCAAACACATATTCACGACAATGGACCCACAGAGAACAGGGGAAAATGACAGGACTTAAATACACAGAGGAACAGACGAGAGGCAGGTGCAGGGAATCAGAGGTAACTTAAGGAAGCAAAGCAGAAAACAATAGAGACAAGACAGACCTTCAAAGTAAAACAGGAACCACTAAAGACAGGGAGAGACACCAACTTGACAGACATAGACACACACAGGGCTGCCATGGCCGACCCAGGCCATGACACGTATATAGTTGACATGGGTTTTGTCCAGGTGATCTGGTTCACCCTCAATCCAAAAAAGGTTAGATTCAAAAAATAGATGTATTAAATTCAGAGATTTGTGGCTTCAGGCAATCTGGAGAGAATTGCAGATTCATAATACACTGAACATAATACACTGATTAATCATAAATGATTGAAAAGTTTGATAGAATGACATGGGTTTTGTCCAGGTGATCTGGTTTTCACCCTCAATCCAAAAAAGGTACTGAACCCCAACAGCTTCATACGCATTTACAGGGCTTAAAGTAAAAAAAAGTCCTGAGCCTGAACTTTTTTCTGGGTACTTTATTCTGGCACTGCAGGAACTTGTAACATCACACAGGTTGTATTGTTGGGCTCCTGTCGGTTAACAGAGAATGTAAATCTATACACGCTGGGCTGCTGTTGATGCTCACTACACTTTTCATCTAACCCCGTTTTCATTCTGCTGTCCCACGACACACACACACTACATTACCCATAAGGCCACACCATTACCCATAAGGCCACTTTCTTAAAGGGGCCAGGCTGGCTCACAACATTTCTTCACTGTGAGAAAACGCGCACAACATCCTGTGAATCTTCTGCAATTTTTTCTTGATTTTTTAATGATATTATATATTTCTGAAAAATCCACGAATAACTAAAATCGCGGATTTTAAAGCGCATATTGGCAAGGGATCACTGTACAAGAAAAATTTCTCGCATACAGCCTTCTCCAGCTTAACACAGAGCCATGGGACACTTTTCGATCTGCCTCGGCTAAGAACAGAACTGACTGTAATGTATGCCATGGATGATTTTGCAGGAAAATCTCCCACTGATCTCCTTGACTTCCTTCAGCGGAAAAATCTGAATGAGAGCATGGGGTAGCTGTACACGTTTATGTGTTTGTCGGTAACTATCCCCGTGTACACGGCTTCTGTCGAACGGACATTCTCAGCCCTAAAGCGAATTAAAACTTATGCCAGAAATTTGACAGGGCAGGCTCGACTTTCAGCATTAGCTTCAATGGCGATAGAAAAGGACTTTTTCATGGAACTGAAACACACAGATAATCTACACGACAGAGTCATTGAAATCTTCTTAAGGAAAGAAAGGAGGATGGATTTTGTGTACAAATAATCAGGATTTTTGGTGTGTAAATTGTTGCTTTATTCCTAAATAATATTGCAATTTTTTGAGGTTATTATTGATGTTTTTTTATGTGTGTCGCAGCTGTACCTGCAGTGGAAGTTTTATAGCCATAAAATAGTTATTGAGGGTTGGATTGATTCAGACGGAGCACTACTGAAGGCCTAGGTGTGAAATGCACGGCCCGCTACTGCTAATCAGCATATTTGATTTGTCAGCTGCAGACACTGCAGTAACTGAAGCTAAACTTTATCAACAAAAGGCATCGCAGCCACACTTGGATCACCATTCTTGTTTTTATCGTCTGCGCTCATGTCTGCACGTTAGCAAGCTTGAGTCTGATGACAAGGGAGGGAACAACACTCCGACAGGAGATTACGGCAAATGAAACAATAAAGATCACTTATGAACCTCAAAACACAAAATCCAAGCTGAGTCTCAAGTCTTTTGAGGACGACTCCAAGTATGTGATTCAGGTCCAAAGACCCCATTCAGAGCCTGCATGAAAAACTGTCCTAGTAAATATGATCACAAGTGACCAACACTAATGCAAGGTCTGGCTATATTGAATAGTCCTTATTACTATCCCATCCTACTAAAACTATATTCCAACACTAATTAGATAAGTCAAAAAGTCAATACAAGCTGAAAACAACACACCACCTTCAGTCAAAGCAAGAAGAAACTGAGAGGGAATAAACAATGCACATGGTGTGAATTTCTATATTAATGAGCTGATCAATATCAGTGACACACTATTAAAACACGAGCAGATCTGAGATTTATGACTGAAATGAAAGTGCTCTTGGTCGTTTTATTCACCTCAGACTTCCAGGACAACTCTGAGACGTGCCATCTGCAGAAGTTCTCTGAAGACACTCCAGTGGTGGCGTGTATCAGAGGGACTAGGAGTACAGGACCCTGGTGAGTAGCTTTGTGGAGTCACATCCTCCTGAACACCAGCAAATGAAGGAGATGGTGGCAGAGCCTATAACCATCGGGGGTGAGGATGTGGATGTTGTGGACCTTGGAAGAAACAGGCTCTCGCCAATTTGCTATAGATCTGATGTACTCACAATAGTTGACCAACACAATGTGCTTAAGACGAAGCATTATCATTTTTTTTTTAACTGTATTGAACGAACCCATTGAACATTCACGATGTTGGAGGATGAAGTAAGTGAACCTTTGGACTTCATATCTGACCTAGCCTGCTTTGGTAAGTGAAAAGCTCTGGATCAGACCTGCTCAACACTCAGAAAGAATTTTGGACCATTCATCCTTCCAGATGTGAGTATCAGTACTTGAATGTATCACTGTGTGCATGCAGCTGCCATGATCGTTATAAGCTGAAGGCCTTGAGAACACTTCCATATAAGGAAAATAGATAGCCTTTCTGAAACTGAGGTAATGCCAGGAGGACCTTAGGTAAGTACCAGGGACGAGCAGGTACAGAAAAACAAACTTCAAAAGATGATGTAATCTTATAAAGACACTGACCACCGGACACACCCTCAGATCTCACTTGGTAGCAGACTAGAGCATATCTTTCTGTAACTGTGTGGATCTCCAGAAGCTTCTGTATAAACTAGTTAAACCTTGTCTTGAGTCTTGACTTTTTGCTCTCATCTCGAATTAACGAACTTGGAGGGAAAGCCGAACACTTCAGGCTTTAACATCCAGGTTTTAACAATTTGGGAGCGTTGTCCGGGATTTGAATGATGAGCTGGTAACTTCTGATATGGCCTCAAAATAGGACGTAACACAAATAGACAGTGGACATGGGTCGACCCATGATTAAAAGGTAAGCAGAAACCTGTTTAATCGCATTCTGCATTGGCTAGAACTAAATTACGTGTTCTAAATCTGACTTGTGTGAAGTCTGTTAAATTGTCAAGACTCAGAAGGTTGTTAAAGTAAAAAGGAAAAAAAAAAAACAGGGTATATGATTCCTGGGGAAAACGTGTGAGAATATAGGGTGTATAATCACTGGGAAGAGAAAAAAAAGGACAAAAACCCCCCCCAAAAAAACAGGGTGTATAATCACTGGGAACTTGAGTGTGGCGACTCCACCTGTTTTCTGACGAGAGGCGGTTTACCTGGGCGAAAGATGCCCGGAGGTGAGTTCTTTGAAGTTCTGAATTCGGAATAAAAAGGCAAATTAATACAGCGGTTCGACTCCTCTGGGAAGTGAGTAACACGTTTGCAAAGATTAAGAATTAAAAAAGTGATAATTACCGGTAGAATAAAATAAAATATGATAATAATAATAATAATAATAATAATAATAATAAAAATAATAATAATAATAAGATGCGTTGTAGAGTGTAATGTGTTGTGTGTTGCTGTGTGATCGAATGGTGCACTGTTTTGTGTGAGCTCACATACTGTGCTTTGTATGAATAATATGAATAAAATTTTTTTTTTTTTTTTTGTTTTGTTGAGTGTTGATTGTTATATTGTTTTTATCTTCTGTAAAGCACTCTGTGTACTCTTACTGTGAAGGGTGCTCTATAAATAAATTTTACTTACTTACTTACTTCCAGCAATCCAACTCAAGTGAGATTTTGAAAATATACACTCCCTCCCTCCTCCCAAAGGCTCCGCCTCCTCCTCTTCAGCCCACCCCTCGAAACCACGCCTTCACACGATTCACGACTACATGAACCGCAGGGAGGGAGGGAGGGAGGGGTTAGTGGGAGTGCATTGATATTTGATGGACGTATTATGCAGTCAATCAAAATAGTGATGATCACTATTTTGATTGGTCAGAGTTTTTCTCTGATTATACCCTCTAGACCGGACCAAAACGTTTCGTTTTTTTTGCAAACATTTTATTTCAGTGGGTACAATGGGAATGTGAAAAGGTTTTCAGGCAATATTGTAAAACCACCTTTAAGTTATGTGGGCCATTTTTTTATTTCGTAATTTCGATCCAAGTCTAAAATTGAAATATAAAAAAACAGGCATTTTTTCGTTTTTTTGTGTTAGATTTAAAAACAAAAAAAAGTAATAAAATCTCACTTTAATTTTTTTAATTTTTGATTGACAATTGAAAATGGAAAGAATGAATGATACACCGATTGGTAAAGTTACTGAACTTTAACATGGACATTTTCATTTTAAAGTTCTCCCAGACGGAGGATTCAACAGAAACAAGGTTATTTGTAACAACTGACCAAGTTGAACTCCCCGTTAAAAGTTTCTGCTGTTACCTCAGAAATTACCTGTTTTAATGTTCTGATAGTGCTGAGCCACAGTCATTTTGTTGGATTTTGTTTGTAGACTTTTTTTTTATTTTTACAAAAACAGGATGACATTAATGCCCTGCCAGTGACAATAAGCTTTGTTTAATTTTACATTTTTTAAGATGAGATTTACACTAAATATGTGTTACTGACAAGTGCTGATGTTAAAAGTGTTTGAACAACAAATGTTATGGCACTTTAGTTCATATGGCAGCAGAACATTTAAATAAAAGTGCATTTTACACTACTTTTGAATTTTATTATTTGATTTTTCGTATACAATGCAATTAATCGTGATTAATCAGGGAAATAATGGGATTAATCACGATTAAAAATTTTAATCGTTGCCCAGCCCTGGTTTTTATGCTACTTTTAGTAGTTTTAATCAGCTGCCAGCGTCTTTTAATCCACGTCCTCCTCGTGCAACGACGACACCTCGACCCAACGTCACACAACCTCCCGCTAATTCAGAAGGTGTCAATTTAGCATGAAGGTAATGACAAAATGGAGAAGAACATCAACAAGCTGGTCCTCACGTGGACTTCCAGGCTTTGTTCCCGTCAATTCCACAAAAGAACAGGTCAAGACTGACTGTGAGACAAGTACTGATCCTCTCCACTTGTACTGGAAAAATCGGGGGACACACCATAAAAAAGTGAGGATGCAATGTGAAAACCTTATCTAGCAACCAGCTGCTATGCATCCCAGAGTGCAACTTTGTAAGGAGCTCCTTTCACACAGCAAAGGAAAAAAAAAAATTTCACTGTCCAGAGCTCAACTCAATTCTGAATTCATTCATATTTAATTGCAACAAAATCAGCTTGATTAATGTAATGTTATTTTGTTACAGGTAGAGGCGTACAAAAGCAGGACTATTGAGTACAATCTGGAGTAATTATATTTATTATTTCCTCCATTCTGATTGGATGATACCTGAGCTGATGTGGATCTCTGCATTGCCTGTCAACAATTCCATAGAGAAGTTAATTATGCAATTAATTAACTCCTCTGTAAAGATGGCTAAGCTAAGCTTTGTCCTTGGGTCCTTCCAAACCAGCCACACCCTGTCATGGTGGTCTTTTACAATTAGCACAACACACAAGCACAAGAAAACATATTCTCTTTCAAATATGTTGATGACTGTTAGAATTTTAACTACTTTTTGCACAGCATTATATTGATCTCTGAGCTGTGAGTAAAAACCTGACAGCAGTAGCTAGCTGCCAATCAAATGACATCTGGCCATTTGAGTGGTCAGTTTTATTACTTTCTCCCCCCTTACTTTAGTGTTCCCGGTCAAATTTGACCGGCCTGTTTTAACTGCTCCTACATTAACAGAAAAACCACTGATCATCACTAAATTTTTTTAACTCCCTTTTAAGCTGTAAACAATGTCTCAAACTAGTGGTTTACATGAATAATTGCAGTGAATATACAAAAATACAAGGGGGGCATGTGTCTTCACACACAGGAGTGGCATTTTGCAATCAGATTGTAGTGTGCCTTGCAAAGGCATCACATTTGAAACATATGAGACTTGTTTTATTGTCTCTAGGGGCACAGAGGTGGCATCTCTTCCACTTCTGCCCCTGTTTTGGGGGGAGAGCAGCAGGGCAGTGGCTGGGGCTGCAGACTCCTCACCAGACTGGCAGAGGCTGGTGCATGATAGAGGTCTTCACGGGTCCACTTTCATGGACCCGAACCCGAATAGACCCGTGAAAATTCGACCCGAAACCGACCAGACCCAAGTCTTTAGATTTCAGACCACGAACCAAACCGAGTTACCTGAATAGAACCGAGACAATCCAGCCCATAGTTGCTCATGTTAAAGTTGTCTATCGTTGAATAAAACTTGATTTTCTTACCTAAAGTTGTCTTCTTCTACCGGTTCAGTTGCTACATAGGCTACGTGATGTATACAACAATAAATCCACGTCGTTATTTTCTTTGTAGATACAGATGCTATTGGTAGCAACTGCTAACGATCATACCCTACACCGGTGAGGATGTGTCGTAAATATGTTCTATCATCCAGTGTTGTCATGTTGCCGATCCGTTGTGTTTTACAGCTGCCAGGCAAACCGCTAATAACACACTACGGCAACACGGTTGTTTCATGCCAGACACGCCAAGTTAATGAATAATTAATTTAACTGCCCCGAGTCCTGACAATTGGTTGCCACTGCCAATATCTTTATCTCTCTCTCTCTGGAGTAAACGCGGACCCAGCCTGTCAGAGAGCACCGACCGGACCCGAGACTAACTGTACCGATTCCGACCCGAACCCGGAGTCACGTGTTTTGAATGGACCCAAGACCTAATTTGGGTCAGGTCGGAACCTCTGGTTTTCGGGTTGTCTGGTTGTTCCGAAGACCTCTAGTGCACGGGGAAGGTGCTGGCACCACTGAATCAGAGGAGTCACTAAAGCTTTCCCAAGCTCTGCCAGGAAGAGTCTCCTCTTGAAACACAATGTTCCCATAACAAACACCTAATTGTTTACTTTGAAATGTGGAACAAGTGTTATACATTTAGTTTGGAAGGTGTAGTTCATGTGGGGGGGATGAGCACATGAGGTGGGAAGAGGAGACACCTATTTGTTCAGTCTGAAAGGGTTTATGTGGGGTGGTGTGTGTGTGTGTGTATGAGCGTGTGTGTGTAGGTGTGTGTGGGTGTGTGTGTGGTGGTGGTGTATTGGTGGTTGTGTACTATCTGATGGATGAACACAATCTAGGGTCACTCATTAATTTCCTATGGCGGTCATTTTTGACCGGGAACACCACAGGTGTTACAAAGTTGAATAAAATACTCAAAATTCAATGAAAGTGGTGATCAGCAATTATATATGTTCAAATGGCTAGTGTGGAGGATATCACAAGGCCCTGAGACAATTAAATGTAAAACACAATATTTATGATTGATGAAAGTAGGAAATCGGTCAGATTTGACCTGAATACGACAGAAAGGTTAAATAACTTTATCTGATCTGGTACAAAAGAATTATCCCCCCAGGTCATCATGGAGGTCAAACATTTTCTGCACCAGGTTATACATATGTTTATTCCTGCTGCAAGGTTGACCATTTTAACATGGACACGAACTTAATCAGCACCTTGTGGTCAGTAGAGGAACTGAAACACAATCTACCTCTCCGTCAGCTTCTACACAGAAATGGGATGGTTGCCATTTAGCATGTGCAGATAGCCTGAGACGAAATTAGTAAATTGAACTGGTGATATCAAAGCATTCGACACCTCCTCTGTTGTACATACAAAAACAGCTGCTAGGCCTTTTCTAAAAGAAATGATTTCACACACACAGAGGCAGCTATTCTATTAATGGTGTGTCAGGTGAGAATTTAGAGGAAAAGGCCAGAAGACCATTTTCTCCAGATTACATTTCATTTCCCCCCTTTTTTTTCCTCAGATTTAAACTCCACCTACTCCCCTGCCACTGACAAATCTCAAGATGGACAAAGAATGGCATCGTTTAATGGTCATGAATCTTTACTTGGGGTCTGTGAGTGAAAAGTGTTGCATGTCAGCGTATGAATGTGCTTGTCATAATACAGGTACATCAAAGAGAGAGATGCATTCACTATTTTCTGCTTGGTTAGCACCAGGTTTGGGGAAAACAGATCAACATACACACCTCTTTCAGCTCCTTGTTGGCCAAACTGAGTTATTTACGAGCAAGTTGAGAAACTTTAGGGTGTTTTCACATTGGTGCGATTTAAACCTTCCCAAAGAAATTCTGGGCATGAGTGGCCGTTCAGTAGTATCAGTGTGAACAAAGCAACCGCAGTCCACCAAAACGGTTCTACCGGGACTAAGAGTGGGTGTCAGTATGGCTATTTGAAACACTCCATCCGAATCCACTTCCTGGCTGATGTCTTGAAATGTTGCTTCAGTATTTCTATATAAGGTTCTTTCCTCATGACGTCACCTATTTAGTTAAGTGCAACACTCCTTCCTGCAGCAAAACACCCCATATCATGATGCTGCCACCCCCGTACTTCACAGCTGGGATGGTGTTCTCAGGCTTGCACGCTTCCTCTATTTTGCTCCAAATGTAACAATGGTCATTATTTAGTTTCATCAGACCACAGGACAAGTTTAAAAAAGAATTAAGGTCTTTGTTCCTGTTAGGGCTGGGCAAGTTAACGCGTTATTATCGCGTTAACTCATTAATTCCCATGATAGTTCTACTGGTGAAGAATTGTTACAACAGATGAACATGGCACCTTCAGGTATCCTGAAATTGTACTCAAGGATAAACCAGACTGGTGGAGGTCCACAATTCTCTTACTGATATCTTGGCTGATTTCTTTTGAGTTTCCAATGAGGAAGTAAGGAAGCAGTGTGTTTGAGGTGTGCTTTAATAAAACCTCCACAGGTATGCCTCCAAATAAGTCAGATGTTAACCAGTCAGAAGCTTCCAAAGCCATGACATCTTCATCTGGGCTTTCCCAAACTGTTTAAAGGCACAGTAATCTTAGTGTATGTAAACTTCTGACTTTGAGGAAAGTAATAAAAAAAAAAAAAAAAAATCTTATCTCTCAATAATCTGGCATTTAGGAAATAAAAATAATTTTGGTAATCCTAACTGACCTGAAACAGGGAAAGTTTAGTCTGGTATAATGTCAGGCAGTGAGAGAAAAAAAAATTTCATGTGTCTTTTTATACAGTGTTCGTAAACTTCTGGTTTCAACTGTACAAGAAAGACTGGTTGGAATGTAGCACACAAGAGTAACCGATAAACTGGATTATCATCCTGGTTTAGCAGAAACTAAGCATGCCGAGCTGAAACAGCTGTGACGCTGAAGGAGCCTGGCTCAGCCGTGGGACCTCCCATCATGCCGAGGCCCAGTGGCGCTCGTTTCCTTTCAGCCTATTTTTTAGCTGTTTTAGCCTAGCTATAACTGGCTAAAAGCCAGTTTGCCTGTTTTAGCTAAACAGGCTAAAACAGGCTGAGAAGCCCACCAGTTTCGCTGTCTAAACTAGCTAAACTGGCTTGTAGCGCTTGGCTTCACCGTGACTGATGCACTTAAATCTTTACAGACTAAAACAATGTTAATAAAGTTATTCTTTGTTATATGTTGATCTATATTTCTTTCTTTTTTGTTTCTCTTAATGTTAAACTGACTACCCTGTTTAGCTAACAGGCTAACTGTTTAGCTAACCAGTTAGCCTGTTTTAGCTAAACAGTTAGCTAACAATCTAACTGTTTAGCCTGTTTAGCTGACGGTTTAGCTTAACCAGTTAGCCTGTTTTAGCTAAACAGTCAGCTAACAGCCTGTTTAGCCTGTTTTAGCTAAACAGTTAGCTAACAGGCTAACTGTTTAGCTAACTGTTTAGCTATACAGTTAGCCTGCTAGCTAAACAGGCTAACACGTTGCTAAAGAGGCTCCACCTCTTTAGCAACGTGGCGCCACACAGTTCAACGAAACAGCTCTCTGTACAGACCTGGGGTCATGTGACTGGATTCTTCCTCTGTGGTTTTAACAGTCAGCGGTTGCAATTTGTAACTTTGAGTTTTGATGTCACTAAATCCTACACGTTATAAAATATATCCAAGAAAAGTGTGTCCGAGGCATCAATGTTTAAAAAAAAAAAATGGCTGTGAATCTTCTTTCCCAGGATTGCACAGACAAATTATTGGACTCTAATATCACCTGTAAAGGAGAGTAGTGTCCAGACATGAATGGTTTTAGCTAATGTGCTGCTTATTCATTCAGTTTTACTGCATATTGATCTCACCCATCTTTACACAATTATCTGATGAAGAAAGGTGTAAAAGGCAGGCTCAAAAATCATTAGGGATTTTCAGTATAAACATTATTACGCTTGATTGTTTTTGAATTTAAATATTTTGCTTCCAGCAATTTACTTGACATCTGCTGGGCTGCAATACATTTCAGTCCACGTTTTGCCTATTTGGTGGATTTTCTGTTTCATTAATCCGTTCCACCATACTTGGCAGCCATCTGAGGGCCACTGTGCGAGTACTTCATCTCAACAGTGCGACCATTTGGACAGTAATATGTTATCCTGAATAAGCAGATGCATCGGAATGGTGGTTCGAGTTAAAAACCTGACACCAGTATGGTGAAAGGCTTACACTGATAGATAACCATAAATCAGGAAACAATGCAAAATGGAAATTCAGACAGAAACAGTTATTCTAACACTTACCTAAACTTTTTCATTTCTTTTCTTTTTTTTTTGTCAATCTTCATGCCATGCACTAATATACATCTATGTGTGTGTGTGCATTTCAGGTCTGCAACATATTCAAATAAGTGTACGGGAGAGTTTGGCATTCGTGAAGATGTAAAAGGAAGAAAAGAACAAAAGAAGTGACATCATGATGATTTGGCACAAAAGCAGTCTTTGAGGAGCAACAAGGGGCTTAAGATTTCCACTTTGTCAATGAATATATGAGGAAAGTCACTGAAATGTTTAAAAACAATGATCCTTTAGGAACACCTTCCTTGGAAGACGTTTGCATTTGCACAGCGAAACCATGCAAAGAGAGATATTTCCGTGCATGAAAGGTGAGGGAGCCAGCCTGGACACCTGTTGTCCCTGGTGCCTCAGTAGCATTATGAACCATCAGTGATGATGATGGCTCATATAACCACATGGTCAACAGATTACTGTGAGCGAACCTTTGTCGTGCAGACCCTTTTTGTCTGATCTGGGGTTGCATTAGCACATTTGCTATACAGCACTTTAAATGCCTGAATAAGATTCTGTAGTGATGGTGAGATGGAGTCTCATGAGGCATCGAACAACTTGAGCCAATCGGTTCGAGAAAGGGTTCATTAGTCGAAGCTTCATGTGCACATGACACCACTTACTGGCCGGGTTTATAAACACAGGTAGCAGGATCTCAATCACAGCTGGTTGTGACGCATTAAATATTAGTGTCTATCATGGCCCTTGGAAATGACTATAAATTACAAAGAATGTATGACCAGATAAATTCTTTACATACATTATCACATATGTGTATTATAAAATATGTTATGAATTCATTGTGTGTGTGTGTGTGTAAAGTTTCCAAGTATGGTAATATCATATACAGTAGGCTGTGCAATAATGGTTTTCTATCACTTTAGGACAGTCCTTCTCAAATAGTGGGGCGGGACCCCTTGGGGGGCACGGTGTGATGCCAGGGGGGCGTGTGTGACCCTGGGGAAAAAGCCTTTTTTTTTTTTTTTTTTTTTTTTTGACGTACTGGAATAAAGTGTAATTGCACATATACTCCAGTAGGGGGCACTGGCGCTCTCAGTATCACAATGTGCAGGGAGTATTAGCTATACTGTGTCGGGTTTATTTTGCACGGACATGCACGCACATAGCAAGGAGCAGGAGATATGAAGTGAAGAAACCCTCAAGAGACACCACGGAAAAATATTTAACAGGGATGAAAAGAAAGGAGGAGAGAGACGGAGATAATGAGACAAATGAAAGTCACCAGAAAGTTAAGACGAGGAAATATGACGATGCTGATGTAGTGCTTGGCTTCACTGTGACTGATGCACTTTAAATCTTTACAGGCTAAAACAATGTTAATAAAGTTATTCTTTGTTATATGTTGATCTTTCTTTCTTTCTTTTTTGTTTCTATTAATGTTAATAAGGATACAGAGTTATGCAGAGTTGTACTTATAACAATTTTATAGACAAATGATACTATTTATAGTCGTGGTGGAGGGTGGGAGGGCGCGAAATGTTTTCTTCTTCCTGGGGGGGGCTCAGCAGAAATTAATTGAGAAGCACTGATTTAGGAGAATGACATGGGCCTGAGCAGGCAGAGAATAGTGGAAGTGCTGGTGAAACTAGGAAGAGAAGACTGATGATGGATGTGTAACTTGGACAATGATATACAGAACAGGGGAGATTTTATTCATTTTTATTTATAAATAACAGTCTCTTAACAGTTTTTGTTTTTAAGTGATTCCTTCTTTTTGCCACAACCTCCCCAGCCTTTAAAAACACCCTTTCACGTGGTATAGAGGATGATGATGTGCACAAAAATGCAAGAGCAAGAATATATAAATGGGGGTACAGTCATTTTTCCCTCTCCCAGAATTCCAAAGAGTTATTAGAAGTAATCAAATCAAAATGTTTCCACACAGGGGAAATCCTCTTCTTCCTAGCTGGCTCCATCCTCTGACCTATCCCTCTCTCTAAACTCTCCAAACTATCTCCAAACTATAATAATGCTTTCCAAACTCTGAACTGACTGCAACTTTCTATCAACAACCCACATCTTGAATGGAGCTTGAGGGGTTTAGATCGACATACTGAACCACCTCCAGAAGCGGTCACGTGGTACAGTCGGGCAGCGAAGCTTTGGACGTCATCATTCTTGGTTCCTCCCCTAAATTATGCAAGCCTTGATACGCCCGCCCCCCATTACTGGACACACACCTCGAAGCCTCGGCACATCTCGTAACATCAATAAAATTCAGTCAATCTCATGTCAAAGACTAGAACGTCAGTCTGTTAATGAAGCGAATGCTAAAAGTAAAGGGGGGGGGGGTCACCAAAGTCAATGGGATTCACCCTCTGGAGGTCATTAATGTCAGATCACAATTCAAAGATAATCCATCAACTGTTGTAACGAGTCCTTTCCCTGATCGTGTGTTGTGTATGTGGCGGTATCAGAAGGCGATGGGACTAAAAATCATAAATCTTATAAATGTTAAACTGGTAAAAAAAAAAAAAAAAAAAAAAAAAAAAAATGACGATGCCACCTGGGAGTGAGCCCAGGACTCTTGAAGTTTGCAGGTTCTTGAAATCGGGGGTAAGCAGAGTTAAAAGAATCTAAAACGTCAGTTTAAAAGTTGTAGGGTGGGACCAAGTCACCACCCAGGCCGGAGTATTCCACGGCAAGCATGTACAGGTTGCTGCGCTTCAGCTTAACTCCTCCTGGCTCCAGGTCCCAACGGCAACCACGTCAGTGGGTGGACACTGGGACGACCGGGTCTTCTTCCCTTTTCCTAGGTGGGACACCTTGCCCCGGCGGCAACTCCTGCTAGCAACCTCCCGCCGGCTGCTAGCTGGTTAGCCTACCAGCTAGCCCTCCGGCTCGGGCTCCCTACGGGCCCAGCTGGCTGTCGCCGGCTTCCTTGCCCCTCTCTGGCTACGGAGACCCTCCCTTGGGTGTGGCTGGGCCCTTTATTTCTTCCCTACCTGCGCACACCTGCTGCTCATTAGCAGTGTTGGGAATAACGCTGTTAAAAATAACGCCGCTACTGTTACCGACAGTAAACTGTGGCGCGTTACTATGCACTGATATATCTAATTGCGGTTATCTGACCTGACTCGCTCAGCCCAGCAGCCACAGGAGCTCCAAATAAAAGATTTTTTTTTCCTTTTTCTGATTGATGTTCTTTGGTGACAGACACATAAGTGATGATGATTAGCTAAAGCTAGAGTACAATTTCATGGTGAGCCAATCAGTGCCAGAGTTCAGGTAGGTGGGTGTTACAAATGCCACACAAACAGCCTCACCTGAGATGCAGGACTGTCGAGTCCGAAGCGGTCTGTCGAGGGAAAACTGGTGTATACGGGATAAGATAAGATAAGATAAGATAAGATAAAACTTTATTTATCCCGAAGGAAATTCTTGTGCCAGGTATTGCTCAAAAATTACAACAACAATGTTCAAAAAAAAATTACAGGAAGTGCACAGAAAACAAAAAGCAACTTAGACAGACATCAGCAGGCAAGATATTGCACATATTAAGCGGTCCTCTGTGGTGTCTTATTGCACATAATGTCGTTATAATAATATTGCTATTTACTGCTATGATATTGCTATTTACATATATTGCACATGTTAAAGTTCCTTATGGTGAGTTATTGCACATAGTATTGTTATTTACAGTCATTGGATGGAAATATAAATACTATTTTAACCTCAAGCTGTCGGACGAGAAGTTTGAAAAGCTGCTGCTTTTAAGATACAATCACTGGTTTAATGGCTGGATGAGTGTCAGGAATGACACACATGCGCTCACTTTCCTAGCTGTTGATGTAAAAACTTAAAGGTGGGGTAGGTGTTTTTTTTTTTTGCAGCACTTTTTACAATATAGCCTGAAAACCTTTTCACATTCCCATTGCACCCACTGAAATAAAATGTTTGCAAAAAAAATGAAACGTTTTCGTCCGGTCTAGAGGGTATAATCAGAGAAAAACTCTGACCAATCAAAATAGTGATCATTCATTGGCTGCCTAATATGTCCATCAAATATCAATCCACTCCCACCCACCCCTCCCTCCCTCCCTCCCTGCGGTTCATGTAGTCCTGAATCGTGTGAAGGCGTGGTTTCGAGGGGTGAGGTGAAGAGGAGGAGGCGGAGCCTTTGGGAGGAGGGAGGGAGTGTATATTTTCAAAATCTCACTTGAGTTGGATTGCTGGAACCGTTTTTTCAAAGAACACCCACCCCACCTTTAAGTGATTTAGGTTATAATCAAGAAAACCATGGAAAATGGCAAGATATCAGCTCTTAAATAAAACTCTTATGAGCTATTTTTGTGGTTATCGTTATGTTTGTCCAAACAAATGTAACTTTAGTTGTATCAGGCATTGAAATGACCAAGAAATTGAAAAACAAGGGGGGTTTAATATTTTTTTCCATGACTGTATATTGTTAAACTGTTTACTTTTTGTTTTGAGGAAAATACTTGAAGTAGGCCTACAGTATGTCCCAGTTGTCTGTAGCTTTGTGATAGTTTGACTTTCCGAATTTACATTACAAGGAGTTGAAAGCACTTTATTGTTTAACTAAATATTAAAAATCTAAATGAAGTACCGTCTACGCTGTTCTGCAACTGGCCTGTTAAATTTGTTTGACATATTTGAACTTTTTTAGAAAATGTAACGCAATAGTTACTTTCCCTGGTAACTAATTACTTTTATGAAGGAGTAATTCAGTTACTAATTCAATTACTTTTTGGGGAAAGTAACTAGTAACTATAACTAATTACTGTTTTAAAGTAACTTGCCCAACACTGCTCATTAGTCAATCTGAGTTTACTTGGGTTGCTGCCTTTAGGAGGGAAAGACACCGCATGCACAAAAATGAAGTAACTCTAAAAACAAATGGCATAGAAACATGCAAGCAAAAATAAAAGAACATGCATCCCCAAAAACTGTCCCGTTCACATGTATGTACAACAAATGAGTACGAATGACCACTTGCCTCTTCTGTACAGTCAAGCTGACCACTGGTTAACCCTCAGCTCTTTCACAATGACACCTCGCACCGTCTAAATGATTGGATTTTACTGTTCCCTGCTCAGTCAGTGTTATGGACAAAAATGATCTCCAACGCCAGCGCTCCAACGCCTACCAGCAGTAAAACATTACCCAGCTCCTTACCCTCTGCTTGGCATGTCTCCCTCTCTTCATCCCACTCATGCATTTGCTGCACTTACCACCCACACACACACATGCACACACACACACATGCGCAGGCCCACAAACAGCAGTGACCTTGCTTCCCTGGGGAAGGGCCTTGTTTAATTGTTCATCAGCACTTTTCGCGGTGCTCCACGGGCAGGGAATTAAAGCGGGGGAATGTGGAGGGTGGTGGTGGAGAAGTTGGCTCCCAGGAGGACCGCAGACCCAGGAGGGAGGGGATGGAGAGGATGGGGGGGGGGGGGGGGGGGGGGGGTGAGACAGGGTTTGGAGAGGAAGGCATGTGCCTAATTGTCCTGGAAGCAGATGGAAAAACAATCAGGCAAACACATCCTCGAACTTAATCAACTCCAGCGTGATGAGCAACCTGAGAATAAACCCCGCGGTGTTGTGAGTAATTGTTCTACATATATGTCTCGTTAGATTCCAATGAGGGAGCGGAAGCATTGATGTATCGTGAACAATATGGCGAGTAACTGGGGAATGATATGCTATTTGAATCTTCTTCAATCAAACTGAAACATTAAACCGCAGCTTTAACGGTAAATATATCGGTCCCCTGGCTCTTTTGTTCCGCGTATGCTGACTAATCATGTGCTGACCAAATAGGCTGTGATGTGTGAAGTGGGTCTGATTTATTTCCATCCCTCTCTCCTCTACCTTCTTTCCCTTCTTCAGACCGTCTCTTGCTGCGTCTGGTTCTCTCCGCTTACGTTCCTCCTCATCGTCTTCCCTTCCCTGCTCCGGGCCTCTCACTCGATGGGCTGGCAGATAGTGATGAGACAGCAGCGGCCATGCTCGGCTGCTTCGGCTAATGGAACTCTGCTGTCTCTTCAAGGCCTCACAGCACAGTCCAGGGAAGCGGGCCTTATCTTGTCATCTCTGCAGGGGTAATGTGTGCGGTGTGGGTGTTTTTGAGAGGATTCATCACTGAGAGGATCACAGTGACCGCCCTTAACCCCTTAATCCCCTGGATGATGTGAGGTGCAGCTTGCCTAAACAGACGTAGTCTATGTATATGGGTTAGGGTTAGGATTAGGGTTAGAGTTACCCTAACCCTAACCCTAAAACCTATCCTTATGGTCTTGAGACCAATCTTTCATTTATTTTAGAGTCTCTACGGATAAATAAGTCTTCAAATGATGTATTCCAAGTGTCAAAATCATTGTGATTGTTGTCACATCTGAAGAACTTGTGAATAAACAAAGAAAAAGTCATCATCTTTTTTCTTGGACAACAGTTAATTTCAGATTAGACAGTTGAAAAACCACGGTGGCCAGGATCCCAGACCCATAAACTCCTTGACAGTAGCTGTGCCAAATGACGGAGAATTTTCTCAAAGCATGCAGAACTGACCACAAAGTGTGTCATATACACTCACCGGCCACTTTATCAGGTCCACCTTGCTAGTACCGGGTTGGACCCCCTTTTGCCTTCAGAACTGCCTTAATCTTTCGCGTCATAGATTCAACAAGGTTCTGGAAACATTCCTCAGAGAGTTTGATCCATATTGACATGACAGCATCAGCAGTCGCTGCAGATTTGTCGGCTGCACATCCATAAGAATCTCTCGTTCCACCACATCCCAAAGCTGCTCTACTGGACTGAGATTTGGAGACTGTGGAGGACATTTGAGTCTAGTGAACTCATTGTTATGTTCTGGAAAACCAGTCTGAGATGATTTAGGCTTTATGACATGGCGCGTTATCCTGCTGGAAGTATCCATCAGAAGATGGTCCACTGTGGTCATGAAGGGATGGACGTGGTCAGCAACAATACTCAGGTAGGCTGTGGTGTTGACACAATGATCAGTTGGTACTAATGGGGCCAAAGTGTGCCATGAAGATATCCCCCACACCATTACACCACCACTAACCTGAACCATTGATACCAGGCAGGATGGATCCATGCTTTCATGTTGTTGACACCATGTTCTGACCATCTGAATCTCGCAGCAGAAATCTGGTGATTTACACCCTGGACCGGAAACTTGTCCAGGTTGGACGCCTGCCTTTCACCCAAAGGGAGCTGGGATAGACTCCAGCAGATCCCCCGTGACCCTGCAGAGGACTAAGCAGGCATGGATGATGAATGGATAGAAGTTGCAAACAGCAACTTTGTACTCATGAATACACACCGATGACAGGGTGATGCTGTGTCAGAGCCTGAAAGACATTCTGGTTCACTTCTGTTGGAGCCACAGTTCAACGTACAGTCAACTGTACAGGGTCACACGCAGTAAGTTACCAATCTATCCTTTTATTGTCACGGGGCTGCAGTGTCGCTCAGATTAAGCTTGTAAAACTGTGTAAACCGGACAGAGTGAACCTGGATTAACACCTACAAAATTCTTGTCGTCACAACTAATGAGTATCGTGAGCAATGGTTTTCATAGCTTTTAAAATGGAAATCTGTCTAATTCTGTGCTATGAGTTATCAAGTTATCAGTTTTCCTTGGCCATAACCACGCATCTTAGGTTTTCTTTAAAGTGAACCTTTGTGAATATCAATATACCGTGTTTGCGTAGCATTCTGAGCATCGATCCTACGGGATCCTTTTCATCTCTCGACAGCTCTTGGATACAGTCAGGTAAGAGAGGCATCCCTGGTTGGAACGAGGGGAGAGAAAGTCAAGTAAATGTCAGAAGATATGGACTTGGGTGTTGTACTTAAAGTAAACCAACAGCAGTAGAGCCAGACCTTTACATAATCTGTGTCGGATGTCAATGGCTGTCAGACAATTAGAGCCGTTCGAGGAGATTATTAATCGGCTCTTTTCAGAAGCTTTCATTCAAAGTCTTGTTGTGACCTTTAATGATCTGTCATCAGCAGCGTCAAGTAAAACACCAGCATTTTATTTTATTTTTTTTGGTCTAGTGTTTAAGAATGGCTGGACTGAGGCGGCCCAGGCCTCTTCTGTCCCTCAGCTTGTGAGCGCTTGCCCATGTGCGGTCCATAAATAGGTTTGATGCAAAAATCTCCATGATTGCAAGAACTGCTTTGCGGTCGCCGTGGTAGGTTGTGCAGGTGTGTGCGGGAAGGCTGGGAGCAATCATCACAGTGCACACTCGAGAATAAGGAAGACTCTCCCACTGCTTTGACCTCAGGTGCTTGCTGTTGTGCACAATTTTTCTGTATGATGGAGGATTGTTACCAACAGCGCTGCACTCATTTCATACAGATTTAGACTGAAGCACATCCCGATGAAGGGCTCTACGGGACATCTGCGCCGGCTGGAAGGCGACGTTGGTGCGCCGGAGGGTTGCAGCTAACAAACAGAAAAGGAAATTGTGCAGACGGCCTCGTAATATGTGTCTAACGTGTCATTCGAAGCCCAAGCACAGGCAGGGATTTGAATGTGGTGGCTTCAAACTGTCTGAAAACCATGTTTATGCAAGTTGCCTTGTTCAGGCGCCTGCAGGTACGAACAGCTAGAGGAGGTGACAAAGCAACCAAACAAAAACCTGTTGGTGAGTCTTTGGTTTTAAAATAAGAAATAACATTTATTGTCTTTGTGTTACCTGGATGCTCGAGACCAGCAAGATACCAAAATGTCTGCTTTTATAGGTGTCTAAGGGTGAATTCCAATTCCTCCCTTAACTCTCAATCTCAACCCTTGCCCTTAACCCTCAATTTTTGGCCCTCAATCTTAACCCTCGAAAGTAATTGTAAGGGCTATCTTGTGACTTAGAAATGGGACACCCCTTGAGTGCAGTTACGTCTTCAAACAGGCAACAACACTCACTGCCCGAGTTTTTAAGGAGCTTGTTTGCTCTTCTGTAAAGCTCGGCCGTTGTTGGCCCTGAAATGTATCAGAGCCCGTGTTGTCACTGTATTCCCTGAAATGACACAGGGATAACATTGAAAAGAGTGCCGTATATTCTCTAAATTATATTTGCAAGTAACACAATAGAGAATGCATTATTCAGTCCTTCGTCGCTACACAACAAGGTATACAAGTGTAACCTGACTTATGCCGATAAATTCCAGTTGGGCTCGTGGGTAGAAAGGAAGACAGGTTACAGTTGGCAAATTGCTTCTCTTTTATTAACTTTCCACCCAGGGAGGCAACTTACAAAAGACTTTTTACGAGCACCTCTTCTCCATGTCCCCTCAATAACAGTCCAGAGGGGAAACACTCAGAAGGAACCAAAATCCTCTATTTCAGAACTCATACGTTATTATGTATTTTTAACACAAACATATTAAATCAAATAAACATTGACATTACGTATTTCTGACAAAAGCATACTAAATAAAATAAACATTAGTTGGTTATAGTCCAGAAAATAAAAATAATAGTTTACACAAGTAACGTGAAGCCAACCGGGACCACCGGTCCGACTGACAAACATCGTAAAGTAAAAAAATAAATGTTACGCAACAACAATGTTAATAATCCATAAAAAAGTCTCAAACAAAGACAATAAGATGGTTTCGTAACATTTATATCTTTAAGAAGTACGAAGATACTTAAATTTGTGGTGAGCTTTTTTTGTCGCCATCCTTTTCGAGGACGTTTTGGCTAAATTACCCAGTGCCTTCTGGGTAGCCCTACGGCGGTCCAGAAGCGCCCTGCTGCGGTCTAGAAGCGCCCTGCGGCAGTCCAGAAGCGTCCTGCGGCAGTCCAGAAGCGTCCTGCGGCGGTCCAGAAGCGTCCTGCGGCGGTCCAGAAGAGCCCTGCGACGGTACAGAAGCGTCCTGCGGCAGTCCAGAAGCACCCTGCGGCGGTACAGAAGCGCCCTGCGGTGGTCCAGAAGCGCCCTGTGGTGGTCCAGAAGCGTCCTGCGGTGGTCCAGAAGCATCCTGCGGCAGTCCAGGAGTGCCCTGCAGTGGTCCAGAAGCATCCTGCGGTGGTCCAGAAGCGCCCTGCGGCGGTCCAGAAGCGTCCTGCGGCGGTCCAGAAGAGCCCTGCGATGGTACAGAAGCGTCCTGCGGCGGTCCAGAAGCACCCTGCGGCGGTCCAGAAGCGCCCTGCGGCGGTCCAGAAGCGCCCTGTGGTGGTCCAGAAGCATCCTGCGGTGGTCCAGAAGCATCCTGCGGCGGTCCAGGAGTGCCCTGCAGTGGTCCAGAAGCATCCTGCGGTGGTCCAGAAGCGCCCTGCGGCGGTCCAGAAGCGTCCTGCGGCGGTCTAGAAGCGCCATAGGCTGCTGCAGATGCCCATCGAGTCTGTTTTGTTGCTCGATTGCTGATGTAAAGGAGTCAGTTTCAAGGGGTTGTGCATGTTTTGACTTTGCATGTTTTCATGTATTTGCTTTTTTATTTGAGAGGTTTTTATTCCTTGCATGCATGCATTTCTAACAACCGCTAGGAATTTTAGATAATTGACTGATGAGCAACAGGGGTGGCGCACTGACGGCTGCAAGGGGCCAGCCACACCGAGAGAACCTCCATCAGGAGTCTAAAGGACGAGTCAGCCAATGAGAAGCCAGCGGAGCAGCCAGGGGGAGGAGCCGGGGGGGGAGTCAGCGATCCAGGAGCCAGCGAACGACGAGCCAGCGGCTATCAGTAAGAGGAGCTGGCCAAGAACATGAACGAGAGAAGACCTCGATGGACTGATACCAGAGCGCTCATTTTAGGATTTTAAATGTTTTCATGGGCATCATCATTGTTTTTAGTTTGTCTGTATATGAAGTAATAAAACTTTTAACTGATATTTTTTGGATTCCTTTTAACTCTCATTTAGATTAGGGGTTCTCAACCTGTTGCAAGCCGAGGCCCCCCAAAGCAGGTTAAAAAAAAAGTTGCTAGTCAGACGGCCACAGTGCATTATGGGTGAACTAGGCAGAGATGCATTTTGTTAGAAAATGCCAATGTTATATCTTTTCATGCTCTTGTTTTGTTTTCCTGACCTTAGTGTGTTTATTTTGAGGGTCTGTTGTGGATGTGGGACTATTTTCGTGGTGGTTTGTAGATGATACTACTTAAGGTTCTGGAACCGTGACAGAGAGTGATGACACATTTGGTGAGTCGGCGGGCCGCGCTTGTTCAATGACTTTAACTCAGATGGCTTGTTGTGTGAAGTCGTGGATTGCATTGACTAATGTAGTACATAATTTGTTGGAGAGCCAAGAGATGTTTAAACCAAAGTAACTGAATTAATAAGTGTAAGTGAAGCTAAATTTGATTTCTGCCAATCGGAGGTACAAGGAATCTGCTGCACAATAACAATCTCACAATAACAAGCGAGTCAGTGTGATGCCGTGATCATTTCCCCTCTGCAGAGTGGCAGTGCCCCCCAGGAGAGTGCCCCCCCCCTCGTTGAGAACCACTGGTTTAGAGAACCTGTTGGCCTTAAAGGGAGTCCTGGGCTCACTCCCAGGTGGCATTGTCAGCTTTTTAAATCATTTTTAATAGTTTAAATCATTTACAGTCACTTTTAGTTTATATTTAAGTTTTTATTATACTTTTTATAATTGTAATCAGCTGCCAACGTCTCTTAATTGACTCTGTGTCACTCGGCACACGCTGATAGACTACGCCAGTTCACACACAGCACATTGAGTTGGCAGGAAGTCGGACGTGAGAATGGCCAAGAGAATCCAGTGAAATTTCAAAACACCACCAGAAGACTCCGACTGACATCACCATAACTTATGGAGACTTAGAAGAAATGTTTTAGAAGGAATCTGTGCCACGTATGAGAAAGAGATCAGTCTGTCAGTCAAAAAACACATTTTACTTGACAGCACTCAGCCGTTTATGTGTGCGTAATTCCAGAAAGAGCCAGACATGGTGACATATAAGCGGTAAAATGAGCAACGGTCATGTGATCTTGAAACCTCCAGGTGGGTTTGCTATCTCAGCCGGCCGGGCAGAACCTGCTGGTGCTCCACTCTGAAGCCCCTCCAAAGCCAGGGCATGTCCTGTGGGACTGTGGCTTTAGGGACAGGGTGAGGAGCTCAGAGCAGAGACCCTGTTCCTTCACATCAACAGGATCTAGTAGATGTAGTCTGGTCAGGATGCGCTCCAGACACTTTTAAATACAGGGGGTGGACAATGAAACTGAAACACCTGTCATTTTAGTGTGGGAGGTTTCATGGATAAATCAGACCAGCCTGGTGGCCAGTCTTCATTAATTTCACACAGCACCAATAGGAGCAGAGTGTGAAGGTTTAGTTATCAGGGTAAGAGCACAGTTTTGTGCAAAATATTGCAACGCAATATCATTGGTGACATATCAGAGTTCAAAAGAGGACAAATTGTTGGTGCACGTCTTGCTGTGATCACAAAGACAGCAAGTCTTTGTGATGTATCAAGAGCCACGGTATCCAGGGTAATGTCAGCATATCACCAAGAAGGACGAACCACATCCAACAGGATTGACTGTGGACCCAAGAGGAAGCTGTCTGAAAGGGATGTTCAGGTGCTAACCTGGATTGTATCCAAAAAACATAAAACTACAGCTGCCCAAATCACGGCAGAATAAATGAATAAAACAGAATAAAAATTCTTCTGTTTCCACCAGAACTGTCCGTCAGGAGCTCCACAGGGTCAGTATACACGGCCGGGCTGCTATAACCAAACCTTTGGTCACTTGTTCCAGTGCCAAACGTCAGTTTCAATGGTGCAAGGAGCGAAAATCTTGGGCTGTGGACAATGTGAAACATGTATTGTTCTCTGATGAGTCCAGCTTTACTGTTTTTTCCCACATCTGGGAGAGTTAGAAACCCCAAAGAAGCGGACCACCCAGACTAATGCATCCCAGAGTGCAGCATGGAGGTGGATCAGTGATGGTTTGGGCTGCCATATCATGGCATTCCCTTGGCCCAATACTTGTGCTGGATGGGCGCGTCACTACCAGAGACTACCAAACCATTCTGGAGGACCATGTGCATCCAGTGGTTCAAACATTGTATCCTGAAGGCGGTGCCGTGTATCAGGATGACAATACACCAAAACACCCAGCAAGACTGGTGAAAGATTGGTTTGATGAACATGAAAGTGAAGATGAACATCTCCGTTGGCCTGCACAGTTACCAGATCTAAATATTAGTGAGCCACTTTGGGCTGTTTTGGAGAAGCGAGTCAGGAAACGTTTTCCTCCACCAGCATCACGTAATGACCTGACGCCTGCAGGAAGAATGGCTTCAAATCCCTCTGACCACTGTACAGGACTTGTATATGTCATTCCAAAGATGAAATGACGCTGTAGTGGCCGCAAAAGGAGGCCCCACACCATACTAATAAATGACTGTCCTCTAAAACCAGGTGTTTCAGTTTCATTGTCCAACCCCTGTGTGTCCCATCAACAGGACGTCCCCCCCAGAAGATCCAGAGACAGAGGACTGATTTTATGCCACGTGTTCTCGTACAACCCGAGTTGCGCTGTCCTGATAAGACTGAAGGAATGTATACTTTACATTTTCCAGCCTGGATATGAGCATTCTGTTCATCTCAGGCAGACGGTGTGTCTGATGTGTGAAAAGTGTGAATGAACGTGTCTGAGCGAATGTGCTTCGTGAGAAAACGCTGAATTGTTCATGGGTTCTGGCGTTCTCTTCTTTATTTTAAGTCGCTGCCTTGCTCTCCTCAAGGCTGTATGCAAATGCACGCCTTGGAAAACAAATGATATGTGAGTGAAATGAACCCATACAGTATATCAATTAATGTATGGAGGCGGCAGAAAGACAAAACGCTTTTCTCTGTAATCTTTTTCTATTTCATTGCACTCCTTCGGCGTGCAGGCAGAGCTGCCCCGTGGCCTCAGAAGCCACTGCAGTTAAATATATTGAACTTTGTCTTTATTTGCACGGGTTTCTGTCTGTGTGCTTATATTTATGTGCATGGGCTTTTTTCCCGTATAACTCTATTAAATGTGCATTGTTGGGTTTGTTATTCATTCAGTAATGATTGCAGAGCTTGGCAGAGTGAGCACAGGGAAGGGATATCAGCAGAGGATGCATCTAAAGCTGTATGAAAATGGATGGGTTTATTGACTTGGCTTTTTCTTTTTTTTTATCTATACGAGACTGTTCCGAATGCAGACGTGCACATAAACACACATCTATACAAACGAAGTGTGTGTGTTTGTGCAGACAGATATGTATAGATTGGTCCTGTCACAAGCAGTAAAGTGATGGACCTGAGAGAGCAAGTTGTATCTTAACCGAGCTGGAAAAGCTCTTCACTGTAAAACCCTCATAGCATGAAATACAAGCAAAACAAAGTCGCCATCAGCGGGGAAGATGGCACAATGAAAGCAAAGCTGTGGAACACACGCTTTTTTTTTCCCGCGCACACACGCAGCTGCAATTCCTCGCCTCGCTGCGAATGCAGGGGCTAATTATTTTGTCTGTTAAAACAACTGAGATGCTTTGATCATCATTAACTCAGGGGCTTTTAATTACAGACTTAGCCCTCTCAGGTATGAGATCACGCGTGCACAGACGCACACTGTAACCCACAGCATTTGATGGCACGTCTGAGTAACAAAGCTGCAGGAACCCTGTCGTTTTTGTAATGATTATTATTATTGTCCACCCTTTTTTCTCCCTGAAAGAGCTTGGGCAATTAAAAAAGAAAAAAAAAATAGACATCACATACACCGAACCTGGTGTGTAGATTCAGGAAAAACGGAAATTGATCTGACGGTCATAATTAGCTGGGTTGGGTTAATCAAATTTATGGGTTGTTCATGACTCTCATAGCAGAGCAACAAGCAGGTCGTCCATGGCAGAAGAACGTTGTTGCAGGCGCGGAGCATCGGGGGGGCTGGGGGGGACAGTATTCCCCCGGCCCAGGCCCATGAGGGCCCGATGGAAGACAGAGAAACAGGCCTCTCCTCAGGCATCAGTCGCGCCTTGCGCAATACTGGATACAACAACTTCTGCAACAAATACATACGCTACATACCAGGTTATATAGAGGTTTCCCAGCCAGAATGAGTCATGGTTTGTCAAAAAAATGTAAGACTGACTTTGGTCATGTAGGTTTCTACACAGTGAATTAAATGTTGTGCTACATGGCTGGCTTCATGTTCACTCTCACAGTTAACTTTACAATGTGCACATTTACAAGTGGATTGCCGGTAAGATCTGCAAATGTATTTTGGGTAAAATCGTCATCAACATCCGTCCATCAGCGTCATCATCAGTCACTAGTCAACAGAGTCTATGTGGTGCAGGGTCGGTGGATCACGGATCAATTAAATCATGAGTGGCAGTTCATACAAGCATAAAAGTGGAGCAACAAAATGCAAAGAAAAGGAAAAAAGAGTGAAGGAAGAAAAGACTAAACTAAAAGAAGCTGGATACATATCCTCCTGGAGATGAACCTGACATTGTTGGCAGCGAGTCAAGCCCACCAGAACTGGTACCACGGTCAGGGAGCCAGATTTACAGGTGCAGTTTCTCACAATCACTGACACTGAAAACAATATGTGAGTTAGTTGTAAACTGTTGATGTGATTGTTATCGGAGTAGCCCCCCCCGCCTAACGTTATTATTAGGAGCCAGGTAGCCTAACGTTATTATTAGGGGCCAGGTAGCCTAATGTTTTTGTTGTTCTCATGGTTTGTTAGACTTCATGTCGGTTTTGTCGGGTTAGTCTTGCAAAAAGGCTCGTACAACAACGTGCTCGGAGTTGGTATTTATTAACAGCAATGGAAACACATCAGGAGAAATCAGCACTCTGTACCGAGCTGAATGAATGAATGAATGAATGAATGCTGGTAGCAACTAATAACTGGTGCGTCTCCCACGTGACGTCACAACCACATACCGCCGAATACATTTTATGCCATAATACTACAGGTTTGATTGATTTCAGATCGGTCGCTCTTCGTGGTGTTGAACTCTTACCATCAAATGCTTTGTGTCAAAAATGTTGTAATGCTTGTAAGCCCCGCTGTTGCAGGGACGAGTGTTGTAAAACGATGTAATCACAAACTTTATTGAGTTTAAAGGGCCCGGTCATGTGCCCTGCCCCCGGCCCGGCAGTGACATGTTTCGCCGCTGCATTGTTGCACTAATATGGACCTGAGAGCACTGATCCGCAGCGTTACTAGGAAAATAATTTGTGGACTGATGAAACAAAACATGAATCATTCAAGAACAGATATTTTCAAATATGAGCTAGAAAAGCACTCGGAGAGCGCAGACCTCCGCCAAGCGCAACAATTCCCCCATATAGCGATTTACAGATTGCGATAAAATCCGCCTTCTGGATCAGATCCGGATTAGATCCGGATCAGCCTTTGAAATTTGATAGAGGTTCCCATTGTCAATCCCTGAGTCAAATTTCATGAGTTTTGGGCAAGAATTAACAGAGATATTGAGAACCAAAATTTCAGCCCCACTGCCTGCAATGTTATGGAAAATTTGAAAGTGATCCAGAATCCAGGATTTCTTCCGGATCACACCCAAAATGAAATCAGTTCTTCCTTTTCACATTTCTAAAACCTGAAAATTTCATCAGAATCCATCCATAACTTTTTGAGTTATCTTCTATCACAGACAGACAGACAGATAAACAAAAATATAACCTCCTTGTTGGAGGTTATGAAAAAGCTAGAAGTATGGTGGAGGGGGGGCTTCCTTTCTGGCTATTGGGCCTGGACCAGTTGACTTCTTTGAGGAAAACATGACTTCCTGAGATTAAAAAAACAGGATAATATCAGGGTGGCTGTCAGATGAAGCGTTGGGCGATGCAACAGGACCCTTCAGCTTTAAAGTAAATCCACTCCAGACTGGTTTCAGAAGCAACCCGGTGACCTCGAGAGCTGCTGGAACCAGTCGAACGGGGCCGGAGCTGCAGCGGGTGTGTGACTGAAAGTTACCGGTGCCAAAGGAGCTTCCACCAGCTGTTAACTGAAAGAGTTCAATTACTCTCTACAGCAGCAATGTGAATGTTTTATGGTTATGTTTAATGCAGACATAAAAAATTACGTTTGTGTGTCATCAGCTTAAGCACGCGAGTGACTTAAATGGGCAGATCAGATCAGATTTTATGGAAAATATAATTCCAGGGGGTTCAAATGCGTTCTCCTTGCCACTGTATATGTGACAGAGAAATTACCAAACCATTGCTCCATGGCTGTTAGGTCACTTCAGCATTCCTACACCTCTGAAGCACTATATGAACAGTACCTGGTCACTGGGGAAAAAGAGTTCGACAGACAGGTCCAGCGACTTTTCCTCAGTTACTCACAGCGACTGGATAGTGCTTTTAGAGCTCGCACGGGTGATTTTATCTTTCAATTTCATGCAAGCACATTTCATTAATTGCTATGGCATCACATTAAAGCTAACGACTACGCGGTTGTAAATTTGACTGTTCGACCTCTGAGCCGTTACGGTTGTGAATACGTACGTCTCGTCCCGCCAGATGCATTCAGATTCAGTGTTCAGTGTTGGTGTGTAGCACGCTAATGTGATTTATGGCCTCTATTTACTGTCACTACAGCCCAAAAGTTTTAGTTTCTTAGACTCATTTCAAGTTGTGTTTCCATCCGTTCCTGCTCTTTACGTTCAGATACCTCCAGGTTTTTTAGCTCCGAGGGTGCACTTGTATGAGATCTGTTTGTTTTCTTGCACTGCCTTCAGCACTCCTCTTCCATCCCGGCATATTTCTACATGTTGATAAGTCATTAGATGTTTTTTTTTCCTTCATAGATATTTGCAGAGGAATTTCATTTCACTTGGCTTCTCTGAACTCCGAGTTTGACGCACACGGCTTCAACTTGCCTGAGAGAAGTTGCACGCAAACGTTTTAATTAGTTTTTTTTTTGTCTTTTTTGATTGACAGGAAGATGAATGTTGTGCTTAAGGCAAAAGGGAAAAAAAGAGTGCGTAAGAGAGAGAAAAGAGGAGTGAGAGAGAAGAACATGCAGAAAATTTTCAGGTATGTGATAAAACCTGTTAAATTCTCAGCCATGAATAGTTAATGCCTCAAACTAATTGTTTTGCAATTTTCTTCATCAACGACTTCCGCAATCCCGCTGGTACAAAATGTGCTTCATTATTTTCCGAGACAGCTTCATTCTTAAATCAATTACTTACAGACGGAGCTGTTGTGACATGATAGTTAACACAACAGTAGATACTCATATCTTTCTCTCCATTCAGTAACTCAACAACGTGGGTGCAGGAAGACAAGATTAGAGAGCCCTTTAGCTGTAATCTAATAGATATAATTCTGTATTTCTGGGCTCCTGCTAGAATAACATGGATATCCGGATAATGGATAGATGGGCCAAGAGTTTCTGTTCGGGTCATTGTTTGAATGCGCATGAGACGTTTATTGGCACTCAAGGCCTACTTACGACAATGACTGGAACGACTGAGGTTAAAGCTATGAGCTCAGAAGATTAGACAGAGGTAATTTGATTAATGACGAATGAGAGAATGATGCGGAGAAAATGTTGCTAGGAACAGGAGCGGGAACCTCTGAAGCCGTCGAGAATGGAGTGGAAATCTAAAACAGGAAGCAGAAGTGAGTGAAAGGTTGAAGATTGCAAGCGGAGAAACATATTTCTGAGCACTTATGGTCTGGACCATAGCAGAGCGAGGAGAGTGGGAAAAGCTACCAATCAGAACACTGGTAGTTAGACCACATCACGGTGAGTGATATGGTGGTTTGATGATTTGTAGTTCTCTCAGTGACGTTTTCAGGTGTGTCTTGACAAGGTCAACTGATTCAGGTCCATGTTCTTACAGGTGATGAAGGGTCAAGAAAAACTCCTCCAGGTCAGACAAAAACAAGGCAAGTCCTCGATCCAAACTCGGTCAAAAATCCTCAAGGCAGTCAAAATCCCAGAAGCACAGCAGACAGGGCAGAGTCCAAGAAACGGGACAGGTCTGCAGACCAGATAACAACAGTTGATCTCCAGAGCGATCAGAACCTTAACAGGTCCAAGATCCATTAAAACAGACAGAACAGGGGCTGGACGAGTGCTCGAGGTTGGAAATTCAATCATAGGTTCAAACATTCAAGATGCGTCCAAGAAATTGCCGGCAAGAGTGTGATGAAGGTAACTTCATTCTGGCATTAAACAGTCAGTCAAATGACGAGATGAAGAATGCATGGGAAAGGGAACTGGGAACTCAATTAATGGAAGAGTTCTGGGAATGCGCTGTAGGTAAGATACAGTCTACAACTTCTTGTGCTCATCTTGGACTTATCCAATTTAAAGTTCTACACAGGGTCCATTTTTTGATGACAAGACTTTCCGAAATATATCCAGAAGTAGAAGACACATGTGATAAGTGCCATGCCTCTCCCTGTCACCTTAGCCATATATTTTTTACTTGCCCTGAGCTCAATCTTTTTTGGACCAGCTATTTTTCCATTATGTCCACTATTCTTGGAGTAAATCTGCAGGCTTGCCCGTTGATTGCCATTTTTGGGATTCCTGATGCCTCACTTGCACTAAATTCTACACAAATGGATATTATATCCTATACATCCTTACTAGCAAGACGTTCTTTATTGTTGCATTGGAAATCTGCTAAATATCCTTCCATTTCCCGGTGGCTTAAAGACACCATGTTTTTCTTAAAACTGGAGAAAATTAAGTATACATTGAGAGGATGTACAGAGAAGTTTTTTTTCACAAATGGCAACCCTTTATTTCTTATTTTACAAATTTAGAGGTACTGCCCTACTGAGTGTCTGTTGTTGTACTTTGGAATGCATGGGTAACCAGTATTATTGACTGTCATGATGAGCCGTGAAAAGAGGTGGGATAAACCATATATATATATATATATATATATATATATATATATATATATATATATATATATATATATATATATACACATACATATACAGTCATGGAAAAAATTATTAGATCACCCTTGTTTTCTTCAGCTTCTTGTTCATTTTAATGCCTGGTACAACTAAAGGTACATTTGTTTGGACAAACATAACGATAACCACAAAGATTGCTCGAAAGAGTTTTATTTAAGAGCTGATATCTTACCATTTTCCATGGTTTTCTTGATTATAACCTAAATTACTTAAGTTTTTACATCAATATCTATGGCGTTGTACTGCCAAAAACACTGCTTTTATGCATTCAGTGTTTTCTTTTCTGTCTGTTTTAGTCACATGATGACGTTTAGTGGTACCAGGTATTAAGATGAACAAGAAAGTGAAGAAAAAATGGTGGTCTAATAATTTTTTTCCATGACTGTATATATATATATATATACATTTACATTATGTTTGTATATTCTTGTTATACTGTATGTATATATGCATATATTGGTGCGTATGTGTTTAGCAGGAAAAATGTAAATTGTAATTCGGTGACTGGTATTGTCTTATGTTCTTTTCCAATAACAAAAAAAGAGTGTGATGAATGTAAGAAGATGATCTGGCAGAGAGTGGAGGACAGCAGACCTGTATAAGGGAAGGTGTACTGGGTGGAAACAGGTGAGTGATTCTGGTTGACGGACCAGACAGAGACGGAAAATCAGGTCGTGGAGCGGACAAGGAGGCCAGAGCTGGAACAATGACGCCGACGAATGTTACAGGAAATTATTAATATACAAGGAAACAATCACCTTAACGCTTGTGTCTGCATGTATTGTTTTTATTACCCAGCTTTTTGCTTCTATGAGGATTTTGTTATTTCATAGTGTTCATTGTCAGCAATTTCACTCAACCCCCATTGAGTGCATTCAACAGTTCTCAAATCTAATAATACAGCAGAACTTTCCCCAGATAGCATTATTTTACTGATGAAATTCTGTCACAAATCTACTCTAATTTAATACAACTGATATCCACCTCACAATCAACTTTCTTTCAACCGTTTCAGAGCTGCATTAGTAGCTGTTATTGCAAATCGGATTTTTCACACTTTTGCCGCCTCGCGGTTAAAAGCTTTAGTTAACTAATGTGTAATTACAGTATTGGTGGTTACAGTGATTATTCAGAAAACAAAACAAAAGCCTGGTCTCACGGAAAATACCAGAAATGACTCTTCACGCTGTGATGTGACGTAGAGTCAATGTTTTTAAATGACAACTCAGCAGCACGGAAAGCAAGCTTTTACTCAACTGACGATGTTAAGAAAACGTTTTCCCAGAAGGCATTTTAAAGATTAGTTTTAAGGTTTAGCTGAGTGATTTAAAGTGTCGCATAAGGTTGGATTTAAAAACTGCATCCCACTTGACTGTGTTTTTAATATAGATGATATAACAGGGGTGGGCAAGTCCAGTCCTTGAGGGCCGGTGACCTGATAGTCTTAGAAGTTTCCCTGCTTCACCACACCGTTAAAAGAATGGGTCGTTAATGGTCTTGTGCAGACCTGGATGACAAGCTGATGGTGAACCATTCATTTAAATCATGTTTGAAGACATGCCGGACACCGATCCTCGAGGACTGGGATTCCCCACCCCTGGGTCGTAGCCAAGCCTGGTGTACTGACCTCAACAATCTGCGCCCAAAGACACAAAGCTGTGTCTGGATAGCATTTTCGCTGTACTTGGGTTTCCTCTATTGAGAGGAATAACAGCATGAAAAATAATCTGTACTACTACATAATCATAATCGTCCTTTAACTCTAAATAACTCCATCTATCCATCAGCTTCTAGTTATCTTTGGTGGGTTCATGGGGGCGGCAGCCTGAGGGAACATGTTCTGAGATACTGAGGTGTTGCCAAGCCCACCTAGAAACACAAACTCAGCGAGTCCTGGGTCTGGCCAGGTTGGACATGCCCAAAACACCTCCGCAGGGAAGTGTCGAGAGGGCATCCCAGCCAGATGCCGAACCACCTCTGGCTACGGTTGATTTGGAGGAGCAACAGCTCTACTCTGAGTCTCCCAAAATGACAGTGATTCTCACAATTTCTGCAGATGAGATTTTCAGCCACGCTGTGGATGAAAGTGTTTAGTCGCTTGCATCTGAGATTCGACTTTTTTCCAGTCACAACTTTAGTTTCTGACCACAGCAAAGGTTAACCGATAAAGGGTTGAGGCTTTTTTTACGGAGTCTGAGTTACTGGAGACGCTGCACCAATCCACCTGTCAATCCCCCGCTCCGTTTTTTTTTAACCCACTAATGAAGAAACCCTGAGATACCTAAACTCCTCCACTTGAGGCAACTGCTGGACTGCTAGAGTCCAATGGGCTAACCAAGCCCAGTGACGTTTCTTCTTCAGGTTGATGGCTTCTTTCATATGAGCTGCTGCTGCAGAAGGCACCAAAGCTTGTATCCAAAGCTCTGGTCTCCTGTCTCAACAATGGAGGTATGGAACATGGCTTGGTGGGACTCATTGTCCCCTACTTTCCCCAGGATGCAGTTGAAGCTCTGTCAGAGACGAGAATTTAATAACTTTCTGACAGGTTCCTCTGCCAGACGTTGTCAGAAATCCATGACTAAATGTCGAAACCCTGCAGATGTGTCAGAATCCAATTACCAGGTGATGTCCAATTGACAAATCGGTTCATCTCTTCATTTGTGTGTCCAAAACATACTCTTAGCCTGAGAAAGCTTTGGTATCCTCCTGGAAGAGCTGGAGGAGGTGGCCCAGGAGTAGGAGGTCTGGGAATCTCTCCTAAGGCTGCCAGACCCAGATAATTAGAAGCTGATGGATGGAAACAGCATTTTTGGTTTTCCAGATTCTCCACAAACCCAAACTACTGTGAATATTATCCACCCACCATTACCCATAAGGTGGCCTTATGGGTAATGGTGTGGCCTTATGGGTAATGTAGTGTGTGTGTCGTGGGACGGCAGAATGAAAATGAGGTTAGATGAAAGAGCGGCTTCTTTACTACGGTTTGGAGACCAGAGGCTGTGAAGGTAACAGAAAGACCACAGTTGAGCCTTTGTCTTGTTTCGCTGCAGTGTCTCGCTACTTTTTTGCGTTTTTTAAAACATATTTTAGACACATTATTTAGGCTCGGGGGGTTTCGGCTCCAGTTCGTGGATTTTGATTCTCGCGGGGGGGGGTTCCTATTAACCGTGAAAAATAAGGGAACTCTGTAAATAGAAAAAAAATGTTATGTCTAAAAATGGCATGATCAGAAGGTAAAATATTCATCTAAATATTAAAAACATACTCACAATTCTGCATTATAGAAATAAACAAAGGAAACATGATGCATTCCAGTAATGAATTAAATAAATTAATAATAAACAAATCAGGTAATAAAATTTGAATCACCCTTACTCATATGTTTGCTTTAAAATCAAAAGCCAATCTGCTTCCACGCTGGTGTTTCAGCCACGCCCACTGGGCATGCACGCTCACGTGAAAGCAGAAAGTAGACAGTTCAGTCTGTCGTTTTGCAGAAACCTCTTTGATGAACGTATCTCACAGGGCACTTTTTCTTCCAGGTCTCGTCCAAAAATCAATGTTTTATATATATGGCTGAAAACGCCAATGGAAATAACCCTTGTTATGGATTGAATTTATAATTCCTTTCTTCCTGCATGTAGATAGTAAATAGTCGTATTTTAATATACAGCAGATAGAACTCTTATAAAATGGAGGCTCCATTTGCAGAACAGCAGATGCTCACTGTTTACGTCATTGTTAAGTCTCATCTGCTTTAGTTACGTTTTATGCTTTTGTTATGTTGGCAAATCAGCAAAAATATATTTACAAGAAGTGAAAGTTTGCAGCTGTTTTGTCATTTCAAAAGGCTTTCAGTTTTGCTTCATTTACACTAAACTGTAAGCCCAGCTTCACAAAATGAAACAGAGGCTGTAGCAGATCAAATATTTCCCATTTTCAAGGGCTGAATATGGGAAATTTATGTAGATGCCAAACATGGCCAAATCTAAAGCTTCACTGCAGTTTCTCAGTCTTTCTGGAAAATCCTCCTCTGAGAAACAGAAGCATGCAATTTACTTTCTTGACAGTCAAAATTAGACAAGTTAAGCACAAATGATAATTGAGATCATCCAGGTTCAATAAGTTCAATTAAAAAAAGAAACAAGTGCCACACGTTACACTGAAACCCAATTACACATTTAGTTTTACCTTGTAACCTTTGTTCATTGGTAACGACAAGGTGAGGGCATTAATTAAAAAAAAAACTTCATAAATCCATATTTGTATAGAGCATAATAGGACTGGTAAAATATAGTAACATCTCTAGAACATTTATCCTCAGATGTGCTCATGGTCTATTTTAAAGACTTATATAAGGTTCAATAAATGCATACCAACAATGAGTTTGGGAGCATCTGGTAGCAGTAAATCCTTCATGGCAGCAACGATTTAGTGCCGGCGATCGTTATACGTCTGATGACCTGGCAGAATGTCAGCCTGTTTTATCAGTTTGAAAGGTCATGCTAACATTTATTTCCTGGACGGTAATTGGTTCACAGAAAGTAGGGGAATGAAAAAAAACAGGGTTGCTGAGATAATTATGTCCATAAAGTCCTGTTTCTGTGTGAGAAAGTTAAAAATAGACTTGAAGGATCACAGCAGTAAATACTGAAGTGGAGTCACTTCAAGCTCAATGTTGCCATTCTCATCATCTTCCTCCTGCTCTGACTTCGCAGGCCTCCAGTAACTCATCACCAACTGCAGCGTACAGAATCTAGCAGAGAGAAAAAGAAAAAACAAACTTTTATTCATGCCAACCCCAGAAAGCATCCATGAAGGGAGACAGTCAATGAATGCAATGCAATGAAACAGCGGGGAATTTGTTTTATTGATGGGGGAGTGGGTTGTGCAGTGTATAAACTGATGATAGTAAAATGATCAAAACAATCCCGACCACTCCCATGTTGAATCATAGTCCACATTGTTGAATACTGTTGAATTTATCATGGAAGACAGTCTGTGTGAAATGAACTGCTGGGCGCTCTAAGTATCCCACATCCACGTTAAGTTCTTTCTCTTATTAAATGAAGGCTAATATATGTTAATTTCAGTTACCCTAACTTACTGATGCTGGTATGATGCTAATTAATGCTAGCATGTTCTGCTGCCACACATCTGGGTGCCGCTAAGTACAGGTATTAAAGGGAACAGTATTGTGTAAAAGTCCTATTCACCCCTTGTCTGGTTGGGTTGTCAAAGTTATAATGATGTTCCTATTTATTTTACAGTCTCCTTAACATACAAACAGAAACTAAATATAATGGAATCCTAATTTATACCATTGCAAACATCCATGTGGGATAGTCCATATTTATGCCAGTGTCAGTATTATTTGCCAGTTTCTTTATTGATGACCTTATCAATAGAGGCTACCTGCTCATTCAGGGCTTTGCAGATCTCTGCCCTTCCAGTCTTCCCAGTACTCCCTCCAGTTATTCCAGGGAAAGTAGATAGGCTGCTGAAGTAAACAGATCAGTGCTGATTATCTTCCTTGTCAAAAAGATCATAGCCAGGAGTCGACATTCTTCCCTGTCTTGTCCTTTTCCTCACGCCAAATCGGTGCCTTCCATCTTCTCTGCGCAGAGATCTTTATCCGCGACTCTCCGCTGGGAAGAGACAGATGTGTAGCTTCTTTGCTTGGCAGCGATGTGACTGCACTCCACAGCGCTGCAGTAGTACACTGTGGTTGTTTGAAAGGTAGAAAATAATCTTTATCTTGTTTTGGCTTGGTGCTTTCTTTACTGAAAGTAGTTTTGTCTACAAAAAGCCCCAAATGCAATGTGTTATTGGTAGTTAGCAGATAAAAATAGCACCAGTTTGCGGTACTCAGGTAGCCCATATTTTGGACTAAGTTATTAAGGGAATCATTAGACATTGTTGACACCTGACTTTTTTGTTAAAAATGTCCTAGAACTCGTCCAGTTCTATGGACGGCCATGAGCTCCTTTCATTTTGGGTCTGTTGACAGTTGTACAGTTGCATAGCAACATAGCTATGACGAAGCTGTGATTAAGACGAGCTTACTCTAGTCTTAGCTCCTACAACTATGGCTATAACTATTAGCCCCTACACACTATAGTTTAGACTAACTGTAGGCTTTACTGAACAGAAATGTTTTCAATTTAGTTTTAAAGATGGAGATGGTGTCAGCCTCCTGAACCCAAACTGGTAGCTGGTTCCATAATAAAGGTGCCTGGTAGCAGAAGGCCCGTCCTCCAAACCTTCTTTTAGATATTCTAGGAACGGCGAGTAATCCTGCACTCTGAGAGCAGAGAGCTCTATTAGGAGCATAACATGCTATCACATTGAACCAAGATAAAATTAGCTTGGTTAAAAACATCTTGGTTTGTCTGCAGGGTCCCAATCTACACTATCACTTGAGTGGAATGACTGTTTTGAATCTTGATAGAGGCTTAAAATAAAACTATATTTTGGCCTAGGTCAATTGCCTAAAGAGGTTACATTTATTGCCATCTTTTTTAGCAAACACATACTATTCTCACTCAAAAGTGCTTTGATTCACATAGTTTTGGTCCCTAATTAGGACTTGAGGTAAGTTCTAATTTGACCAACTACGGTCTGCTTGTGTTTCCAGCTAATGAGCTCCAATTCAAGTCCTACACAGGCATCTGATGGGGCAGTATTACATAAAAGTATTACCGCCACAACTACCTTAAAAAGCCAGATTACAGTTTGCAAAAAAGAAAAGATACAAGGACGCTGACCTACAACAGAAGAGGTTTTCTCAGCGTCATTGTCAGGAGAAAGAAAGTTGATTTCAAAACTGCATCTAAATGTCAGGCTGCAACCGTTAACAGAGACAGAAATCATTAATTTTGGTTTATGCTGACATGCATGATGTAGAAGAACTTGAGGAGCTGGTTCCTCATTATTTCATCATTAAACGGCAGCGTTGAACCAGATGGTCACGTGACAGAGAACATCTCTTCCCAGCAGAGTGTTCTTCCACAGTATCTTTGAAGCAGATTATAAGAATAAGAATAAGAATAAGTTTCACTGACAGTCTTTAAAGTATATTTGACATCTTTTACTGACTGAAAAGAAAAATGTCTTTCTCCTTTTTGGAACTGGAGGTCAAGAAGCACTTCATGACTGCTTTTTATGTGCCTAAAATTGGCCCGGACTCCTTCTGCCAGCTGCTTAAACACCCTTTTATTCACAGTTGGCACACTTATCTCTGCTTCCACACTGGGACATCCTCCTCAACCAATGGTTAAAGTTGCTTTCATTTAATCCAGTAATCAAATGCATGAGCTACCATAATGTAGATGGTTGCTATTACTATGGCAACGTGATTATTTTGGTTATTACCACGGAGTGTGTGTTAAAAGCAGTGGGGGCACAGCAGCCTTAATGTCATGTTGGAGTGGCTCAAATGTGGTTTTTATTCAGAAAACAGGATAATATATCATTCTTATTCCATATAATGTTCAACTAGACATTTCCTGGCAACAGCTCCACCGAAATTATTTTAATATTTAACCTCTGAAAAGAAATGTTGCTCTTTAGTTTGGCTGTCTGATACAACTTTAAGAGCATCTTTTTTTTTTTACTCAAAATAAAAATGGCAGAAAAAAGCATGCTGGCCCCCACCACCCTTATGAGACTTTTCTGCATTCGTTTGTCATAAAATGTGATCTGATCTTTACCTAAGCTACAATAATAGACAAACACAATGTGCCTTAGATGAAAGCACAAAACCAATAACAATGCACTGTCTCTTTATTGAACTCACCCATTAAACATTCACGGTACTGGACGAAAAAGTAAATGGGGTCCAGTTAATGACACGATTTTGGAGTTGTGGTTTAGAGCTACTATAATTGAAACTCAAACAGTTTCAGTTTGCTGTTCATAGGAAGGATATGCTGATGTGAACCATACCAAAAACAAGGTGTCTGAAGACATAGGCCCCAATCATATACGTCCTGCTAGACGCTACCCACTAGCCACTACCCACAAATTGTGGGTTTAGGAATCTCCACTAACCGCTAATGCAATCTTCCGCTCCCTAAAGCCGCTACCCGTTATGCGAGTCCCTTACTCACATTGTAGGTGTGGCAATGGGCGTGTCTTTTGCCCCTTCCGCAAACTCAGTATCTTGCAATCACGGGTAGCTACCCACTGCCCGCAATCCGCATGTCGGCGCGTATACAAGAGCATGTACAAATGGCATCAATGTGCGTCCACCTGACACACACGGCTCTACCTCTTGTATAAAACTCTTGCATAAAAAGCAAAATTTGGCCTCAGTTGAACCCCTGAGAAAATAGCAGAGATCGTCTTAAACGGCTTGCTCGCCAGTTAAACCATAGACTACCAGAGCGTGTTTACTGGGAGCGCACCGACTATCTGGGACTTTCAGGTTGCCGATAGGAATTGTCTGTGTAAAAATATTTATACGTATATATCAGTGCAGAGGAGGAGGAGGAAGGAAGAGGAGGAAGCTCTACAGCAGAGTCCCAGACGAGCTGCACACGAGAGCTGCTCCGATCTGGATGAAAAGATGCTCCATAGCGGTTTGTGGGTAGCGGTTTGCGGGTAGCAGTTTGCAGTTAGTGGTTTGCGGGTAGCGATTTGCGGGTAGCGCAACCTGCTCTTAAAGGCAATGGCTACTGATGCACTGATTGGTTTAACAGGTGGAACGCCCTAACCACTCCTATGCATAATGTAGCGGGTAGCGCAGGTGGGATAGTGGGTTTAGGAAGGTGGAAGATTGCGTTCTTTGCAGGGGAACGCCCCTCCCACTTCCTGCTATCCCTTAATAGCAGCTTTAGGAGATTTGGTGGAAGATCGGGCCCGTAGAGTCAAGCATGGTTGATCTACATATGGATGGAAAGAGATAGAAATACATCTCAGTGCTTACGCATCCATCAGTCCAGCGATTGGGCAGGTTGCCTATAAACAGAGACAGTTTAATGCTCTTAAAAACGTGGCACAGCGAAAATAATTTTTAAGTAACACATAAACCCTAGAAGGCATAGCTGGAACTGGCAGTCATCTCCATCCATCAGTCTTCCACAATTCAGTCCTTAAACAGGCAGGATTTCCAACAGCATGGATGAAGCTGCTGTTGGAGAGGAATACTCTGCAAAGTCTGTGGCACAAATTGGACAGAGCTGACTAATAAAAGAACATCATCTTGACTGTGTCGTTCGGATGGTGTTGCTTTGCTGCGTCAAGACCTGGATAACTCACTGTCATGGAGGGAAAAGTGAATTTGCAAGTTTACCACACTGTCCTACAGGATAATGTCAGAGTTGATGTGTTCCAGCTGAAGCTTAGTGGGAGATAAGTGATGCAGCGGGACAATGAGCCCAAGCATAGAAATAAACCCACTACAGAACAGCTTTATAAAAAGTAGAAACTACCTTCTGGATAGCCAAGACATGGCCCGTATCTTAATCCTGCAGAGGTGCTGTGGAACGACCTTAGGAGAGCTGTTCACATCAGACATCCTACAAATGTGACTGAGCACAAGCACTTCTGAAAGGAGAGTGATTCTGTGAAACTCCTAAATGTTGTGCAAAGCTACTAAGAAAGCGCTTGAAGTCCTTGCTGCCAAGGGATTTTCAGTCAGGAAACTCCAATTGTTGACTAAGTTTTTCCTCCTTGAATGTGTATTATCAATGAGTGTGTTCAGAAAAGACATGAGAAAACAAAACAATGTGTTATCAGTTTAAATACATTCTCTAGAGAAATAACAGATAATGATGTCATAGCTTTGGAAGCTTCTGATAGGTTAATTGACAACATTTGAGATGATTTGGAGGCACACCTGTGGATGTGTTTTTTTAGGTTTACCTCAAATACACTGCTTTCTTGAGTGGCCTCATCGGAAAATCAAAAGAAATCAGCCAAGATATCAGTCTAGTGGGTTCATCCATGGGTATCATTTCCAGATACCCTAAGGTGCCTTGTTCATCTGATCAAACAATCATACTCAAGCATAACCACCATGGGAATGTCCAGCCATCATACGGCCAAGACATCAGCCAGGAAGTTCACGCTTGGGCCAAATGGATCTTCCAAATGGACAATGATCCTAAACATACCACCAAATTAGTTACAAAGTCAGTGTTCTGGAGTGGCCACCACTAAGCCCTGATCTCAGTCTTAGAGGAAATTTATGGACAGAGCTGAAAAGGTGTGAGGGAGAAACCTGACTCAGTTCCACCAGTTCTGTCAGGAAGAACGGACCAACGTTCCAGCAAACTATTGTGAGAGGCTTCTGGAAAGAAACCCTAAAAGTCATACAGTTGAAAGAAAACACTGCCAGATACAAAGGAAATGTATGTAACTGATAATGTAATGTGTGACTTTGAGGAAAGATCTTTTTCACCATTCTGACATTTAGCAAATTGAAATAATTGTTGTAATCCTAACTGACCTAAAACAGGAAAAGTTTTGTCTGAATGTCAAAAAAGGACAAAAAGTGGTAATGTGTCTTATTATAGTGTATGTAAACGAGTGTTTATACCAGTTGTATCTCTGCGGTGGGGCTCTGTATCTCCTACCAGGTCGCATCAACACATACTCAAAATTGAGAACATGTGAGGGGTCGCAGACAATGTTTCGAGCCTGTCTAAGTACTGCTTGTTCAAAAATGGCTTGAGGGGTGATGGGGGGGCCGGATATGCCCATGATCTTCCCAGCCATTATTGCAAGCCTTTCGATCTGAGACCTTATGTTTGACAGTCAGGTTGCCAAACCAGCTGGCGATGCCATATCTTAGCATCGATTCTATGCTCGTCCTGCAGAAAATCAGCATTATATTCACACTGACTCCAAACAGCCTCAGTCTACGAAGGAAGTGTAACCGTTGATGTGTCCTTTGCACAACAAGATGTTACATGCGTGCTTCAGCTCATATCCTTATCAATACACACCCCTAGATACAGTGGTACCTCTACTTACAAAATTACTTGGTTCTGGAAGTAGTTTTGTAACCTGAAACTTTCGTAAGTAGAGACGAGTTTTCCATGTAAAAATAGAATCCAGGATTTCTTCCAGATCACAGCCAAAATGAAATCAGTTCTTCCTTTTCACATTTCCGACAACTCAAAATCCATCCATAACTTTTTGAGTTATCTTGAACACAGACAGACAGATAAACGCCGGCAAAATCATAACCTCCTAGGCGGAGGTAAAAATTAGTTTGTTTACCTGGGTTGCTGGGTTACGCTCATACAGACAAGGGGCCCTCCTAGCCAATGGGATGCCAGGAAGATTCTAAGCAATAGCCAATGGCAGAGCAGCTAGGACGCACGGCTCTCAAACCAAGATACAGGAGCCGACAGCTATGTTTACGTTCAGTAAACTCTGGGAGCTGCGAGGAGCAGGGCGTACTGTATTTTTGCCTTTCGTATCCTGAAATTTCTTTCGTAACAAGAGGCAATATTTTCTCGTTGAGGCGTTTCGTAACCTGAGACGTTCCTAAGTAGAGGTTCCACTGTACTTATACGAGGATACTTGACTGATGTCATTGTTATGAATACAGACTACGTCGTGGTCTCCTATGGATCTTGGGTCCACAATGACCTCCTCAGTCTTATTTGTGTTTATTATCATGTAGTTCTGTTACACCACTCAACAAACCTGCCCACTTCAGCTGAATGGATGAGAGCGCCAGATTCATCTCTAGTGATTCATCTCTAAGCAGGCTGAGTATAACGGAGAATTTCATCACATATTGGTCTGGATCTGAGCTTACATAGTCATTTGTGTACAAGGTAAATAAAAAGGGGAGCTGACAGTTCCCTGAGGGACCCCAGCGCTACTGATCGCCTCCTTGGAAAGTACACTATTAAACTTGACCCTCTAAGCTCTCTTGGTTAAGAAGGAGAAGTACCACCTCATTAAGGAGGGGTTCACGCCCAGCTCTGCTAGTTTCCTCAGCAGGATGTCTGGGTGAATAGAATTAAACGCTGAGCTAAAATCAATAAACAGCAGTCTGGCATATGTTCGATCACTCTCCAGATGTTTCAGGATGAGATGTGCTACCGTGGAGATAGCATTGCATGTCCTGCGTTTACTTCTTTATCTATATATATGTATATACAAACTAAAGGTCAGATAAATACCTGAATATCATGAACTTGCATTTTTTTCCATCATCTAATGTTTTCCCACCTCGTATCCCAGACATTTTCCAAGATGATGATGTCAGGATTCATCAGACTCAAAGAGTATAAGATCGTTTTCCCTAACAGACTGACCACCATAGACTCCAGTCCTATACTCTACTGAGAGTCTTTGGATTGGGCAGGGAAAGACTGAACTGTTGTGACATCACATAAGCTTGTCAAGACATTTCAAATGTGTGCCACATTAAAAGCTGAAGGTGGCCCAACACCATATCAGTGTGCCTTCTTGTTTGGCCAGCCAGTAGATTGCTTGAACTGCAAAAGGTTTCCAAAAATAACTTCTGAAACAACTGCCCTTGGTGGCACCCATCCCAGTCTTTCTTTGGCATATACAGACATTAAGAGTGTGAATAGCTTGAGGGCTCACGAGAACGACCTGTTAGTGACTGTTGGGAAGACTGAGTAGAAGCCACTATCTGAAATTATTTTCTGTCTGGCAGTTTGATATTTCCCTTTGTTTCTCCGCTCATCTTCTGCACATTCTCACTTCTCTGTGTTGGTCATCTGACCTTCTCCATTACTGACCCTCACAACAATCTTCCACTTTTTTTCCATTAAATGTGAAGAGACAGAAGAGGAAGAGTATTTTTAAAAGAAATGTGTTTCTTGTAAGATCCAAATATTCTCGACCGAATTTGTAGTATATCACAGCCTCTGTATGTATCATCCTGATGTTAAATCAGTGGCAGGAACCACTTAGACATTTTAAGGAAATGTCCACTGTCTCTTTATCATATAGCACCCTGTCCTTACCTGGTTCTAAATTTGGTAAAAACAACTTCAGATGAACAACAATATATCAAGACATGACATATTACATTCTCATTATTTATTAAACAAGAACTATGACAAAATGCAGAAGCAGCATGGACTCGATTCTCCTGTCAGTGTGCAAGTCGATATTTACGCACCGCTGCTTTAGCGCTTTCCATTTAAGTCTTGGCAGTCTTGGCTCTGTGGTTGACTTAAGTCAACTCCAGAATGCACGCAGCTCGAAATGCGAGCAACTAGCCGCGTAACTCTTACGCAGATGGGAAAACTCAGTTCACCCCACAATACAACAGTCTGCAAAAGCAGAAATAACATGGAGTATTCGTTGTCAGTATGATATTATCAGTCTCTCACGTAGAGGAATTCTGATCGACTCTTCTGTACAGTGTTGCTCGAGTTCATTGAGGTTCACAGACATCTCTTTATGCACAGCTCTTGGACTTTGACTGGACCGTTGCAACACTTAGATTCTTGTCTTTTCACCTCTTCTGTTGCAGACCTGCTGGCGTGTTTAGATTGATTTATCTGTTGCCTGGTCTTATTTTAACCAAGCATTAGCAGTCAGACAGATGTTTTCACATTTGACTCTAGAATACTTCAATGGCTGCAAGGTGCCCGGGTCCTGTGAGTGTAAAATAAGATCAAATCATTACTAAAACTGTTAACCACAGCAGTGGAAAGTAAAAGGTGCTTGTGCTGATATACTGTGGAAAACATTCTCCAAGTAAATGTGGTGCTGTGCATTTTGATCGAACGTCTCCACTTCAGACCTGTCTGTCCAAAATCATTGCTCTAGAGCTCTTGTGCTTTATTCAGATACAACTTTGGAAAATCATGCCATCTTTTATGAGATAAGAGGCCTTCTCCTGTCATGAACTATAATATGTAGCATGATAACTGAAGTCTGTTGAGTCTAACATGTAGCTCTTGGGTTTTTCACAATTTATCTAAGCACTGATTGCTCTCTTAGTGTTGAAGGTTTTGCAACATTGATTGACATTGAACAAATGCTTCCCTAAGATGCTGATGTCTTGCCTTGTCGGTGCTGTGTTAACGCATACCTGAATAGTCCAGATCAGAAAATTGACAAAATGTCTGCATTTGTAGAGTTGCTCACACTTGCTGGGGATCCTCTAAGCCAGTACTTCTTAATCGTAGCAGTAGACAATGTCCAAATGCAGAACAACGTGGTTCCAACTGACATTAATGTCATACACAGTATCCCCTGTATTGAAAACTGACCCAGACAAGGCTATCTGGGATACAAATGGACTGAAAAATGGGGCCCCATAAGCAATTGTCCATGTTGGATGTGATTTGCACACAGTGGTTGTGCTCAGGTACACGGGTCTTATCTGGGTCCCACCAGCACCAACCAAGTCAGCAATTCACACAGGGCCAATATGGGATCGGCGGACAATCCCATATGGGGTCCCGTTTTTTTTTAGCCCATTTATATCTCAGATGGGCTCCAATTACAACTGTGGCATGTTGGCAGGGAACATTTGGTCTTGGTGTAATTGTGTTTTAGGTATCACGACACAATTGGACTCAGCATCGTACTGGGGGGTAAAAAGTCTCTTAAGTGGCGTATTGTGTGTTTAAAAAGTGGCAAGTTGGGAAAAAAAACGGGTTGCTAGATTATTTGGTTTTCCGAGATCTTTTAAATATGCTCGTACCGGTGTACGTCCAAGGTTCTAAGTACATCTTTATATGAATTTTTAATGTGAGAAAAACAATCTGTGACTGTTGAACTTTACATATTTATCACGTATCATCTGCAGATCTTTCTTTCTTCGAAATATATGTATTTACATCTTGAAATGTAATAACATGCAGCTGCCAGATGCTACATACCAGGGGGTTCTGCAGGGAGGTCTATCTCATTTACACAGTGCAAGAAAATAACAGCGTTTAAATGGTGTCTGTGAACTTCATTGATGCTGAAACACTCCTTGTATTTGATTGTAGACTCAGAATCATCGTGTCAAGGGTCCTCATGTCATTCTGTCCCTACTTCACTGTGACATAGCTGACCAAATTCAATTCATACTGAACGCAGCTGACACAAACAGTCGGTTTTATTTACTTGTTTTCCAGGAGAATAGAATCTTTCCATCCTTTAGCACATCTAACTTGTGAAAAATGTGTTGTAGCATTGGCCACAGCTGGCTGTGAAAGACACAACAGTGTGTTTGGTAAAAATTAGGGCTGGGCAAGTTGGGCAAGTACGACATGTTGAACCTCACAAGAAACTCTAGGCTGCATTCCTGTCCGTTCAGCGAGGAGCAACGCTGACTGCGAGACGAGTGGCGAGATAGTCTACTTTGCTAAGAATAACTGTAGGAGACTAAAGCGGAGAGAAAGACTCGTGTTTGCAAAGCCCTGGATAAGTGTGACTTCCACCCCCCTTAGACATGATTTTGCGAGGTAGTCGGCCCAAATGCTGCAGCCAGACAACTTACCAAAGTTGTTATCATTAACGAAAACGAACGAAATAACGAAAACTAGAATTGAAAAAACATTTCTCAAATAAAATAAAAACGAGAGTTTAAAAAAAAAAAGATAACTAACTGAAACTGTATTTTGGGTTTATAAAACGAACTAAAACTAACTATAATAATATCAAGAACGTTCTTCATTTTCGTATTTATACATTTTTTTCACATAAACCTTGAATTTACATGAAATCTATTAACTTCGCTCCGCCGTATAACAACAACCGCAAAAAAAATTAACCTAAAGTGATCAGCAGTGATGGCTGCGGCAAAAGTTGGGAAAAAGCGGCACAATCCTATTTGGGATTTCTTTGACTATGACTGTGTTAACGATAAAAATAAGTGTCTTGTTGTAGAAGCAGGTGATACAACGTGTGTATTACTTCTCAAGGGAAAAAACCCACGAATCTGAAAGTCCATTTGAAAAGCTCGCATAAGAAGGCTAACCAAGACTACCTGGATAAGCTAGCCTAAGCTAGCCCCCTGGAAAGAGAAGCTGCAGCTGCAGGCCAGTCAGCGTTGGGAAGGAACGGGAGAAAACAACAACTATAATGGACTGTTTCCACCGGAGACCAGATAGCTGCTGGTCAGTAAATACGCAGGAGAACACCACAAGAGGGAAGACGCATTGATAAATATGTTTATTGAGACCAGAATGTAAACACAACTATGTGATTCAATAGCCTTCAAAAAGTTCAGTGCTTCACTCAAACCAAAATTACAACCCTAATTTACAAAATAAAACTAAAACTAACACTGAAACTAATAAAAACTAAACTAAAACTAAGTATTTAAAAAAAAAACAAATAAAAACTAGCAAAACTGCTCTAAAAACTAATTAAAACTAACTGAACTTGAAAAACTAAACTAAAAACTAAAACTAATGGAAAATACAAAACTATTATAACCCTGCTACTTACAGATACAAAGAAAACAGCAAAAGTTACCTTAGTATTGGCAGCTCTCCCTGTTGGCTTCGTGTGAAGTTTCACATCCAGTACAAGCGATCAAGACTGTTTTAAAGGTGTTAAACAGTTGCGCTCCATCACACACGACGGCCACGCTGTACAAGTATAATCCATCAATCAACAACACAGGCGCTCTTGGACGCTCCACATTCACATCTCAGCCAGAAAGACCACTGCGCATTCAGCATATATAGAACTGAAAGGGCTGCCAAACAAGCTTTTAGTTTACTATTTTTAAAACGACGTTAAGACACATTTTTTCTGGCAAGTGTTTGGCTGTAAATGAACTTGTGCTATGATGATGATTCGTTTTATCTTTGTTTTTCTGTCTGGGGTTTTTACTCTAATTCTGTCTTGGATTTGTCTTTTAAACATCTTTTATTGGATTGGATCTGTAAAGCACTTTGGTTGTAAATGAGCCACAGGAATGACATTTACATATATACTTACTGATGATAGCCGGTTGCAGGCAGGGCTTGAGTTGGGCCAGGGCTGTCTGGAGCTTTTTATCATCACTCTTTGGATATTTAACTCCAAAATTTGCAGCGATATACATTTTCTTAAAAAACCATTTACTGGCAGCTGCTACGTTTAAAGCGCTATGACATCATAACGGCTTTAAAGAAATAAATGTCAAGGTAAATGTAAGCGTCACTGTGTTTTTGAGATTGTATTTTCAGAGAGAGGAAGCCCCAGACAAAGTGACAGGACTGTGTCTTTTGAGGTGGCGGTTATGTCTGACAGGCCAAACATGTGCTCTGCAGCATGAAAAACTGAACCTTAATATATGCTGACATGTGATGCATAATTATGGTGCGAGGTAGTAATAACCCCGAGAGCTGGCAGGTGATTAGACTTCAGACTGATCAAAAGGTAAAAGAAGTTTTTTGGTGGGGTGTCGGGCTGATTTCATGTGAGTTCGGGTTTTCTGCTCCACTGCTAACAGACTAGAAGACACAGCAGGTGGGCCAGCAGCATTTCAGGGAGCCATGAATGCTGCTAATTACTGTCTGAGTCAGTCGTGTTGCTGGGTGGCATCTGTGTTTGCGTGTCACCCTGGTGAGAGGGAACAAAGACAAAAACCACCGGTGATAACTGGATGCCAGTCAGTTTCAAAGCGCTGGAACTGGGAACCCATGTGGTTTTGCTTGGTATGTAAACACACGGCAGAGCAATTATGCTCTGAAATTTAAAATTGCTGCTGTATTGCTGTTTTATGCCGGCTCCATCACTGTAGAATATGTTGTTGAGCACTTTCTTGTGTGACTCTGAGAAAGTGCTTACTTTTTTTGGTGTTGACTTCACAGGGTGTGGTTAGACCAGCAGCAGCTGAGGTTTTACTGATAAAATCAATTTACCAGAATTATTTAGGTATGTGAACTCCTTGGAATTAATTGTGTTGACTCAAAATGTGATTTAATCTTCATCTGAAACACAATAACAGATAAACACAAGATGCTTAAGGTGATTACACAAGATGTAGATGTCTTTATTATTACCCTCCGCCAAGGAGGTCATGTTTTTGCTGGCGTTTATCTGTCTGTCTGTCTGTGTGTGTACGAGATATGGAAGGACTTTGATGAAATTCTCAGGAGTTGTCAAAAATGTGAAAAGGAAGAATTGATTTCATTTTGGGTGTGATCTAGAAGAAATCCTGGATTCTGGATCAATTCCAAATTTTCGATAACATTGCAGTCAATGGGGCCAGAAATTTTGTTTCTCAACATCTCCGTTAATTATTGCCCAAAACTCATGAAATTTGACTCAGGGATTGACAATGGAAACCTCTATCAAATTTCAAAGGCTGATCCGGATCTGATCCAGAACACGGATTTTATTGCAATCTGTAAATCGCTACATGGGGGAATTGTTGTGCTTGGCGGAGGTCTGCGCTCTCCGAGTGCTTTTCTAGTTATTCTTGTTAGAAATACGATCAAGAGTCTACATAAGGTTGGAAAAGGATACAAAGATACACTTGGACATAAACAGATGGAGTATTTATTTGTCAAAGATTCGTCAACTTTTAACCGTAAACTGAGGTGCATTCTGCCACCTACTGGCCTGGAGTGTATATACATTGCACCTCTCGCCCACTATCAATATTCACTGTTCTGTTGCTTATGCCTGAATGGAAGAGCAGCCAATCACATTAATGGCTCCACCCTCTCTGCTGTGATTGATACACAAATCATTCTTATGAAAAACAAAGCCATTATTATGTAAAAGCTCATTCTTATGAAAAATGAAACCATTATCATAATAATGGAAAATATTTCATAATAATAAATGCCTGTATTTCATAAAAATAGACTCATTTATTCATTTAATTATGACCCAAACGGGGCTCCATAGGTACTTACCTCAAGACCCTCCTTTAGCATTACCTCAGGGCTTGAGAAAGAGTATCTATTTCCCTATATGGAAGTGTTTGTTCTCTAGGCCTTAAGCAGTTTCCTGTAGTAATCATAGCAGGTGCATGCACACAGTAATTCGTGCCGATATATGTAGTAATAGGTATTTTGACCAAAACATGTCACAAACATTTCATTAAGACGTTAGACAACTGGTTCAGCTTTGAAAAAAAAAAAGTTGCAATATGCTCCTTTAAATATTCATATAAAATGCGTACATGGGCAGGTGACCACAATGACCTCAGCAGCTATAAATGCCAACATGAGATAACAATCGTCAATCAGCAGACTGGCCTGAGCGAATGTGTGATCGTGTACAGATGCAGCAGGTAGTCGTCCTCAGTCTGTCATGTAAATCACAGCAAAGTCGGACTCCTTCAATCACGGCTGTCTGCCGGGAAAATGACACACGGCCAGACTTCAATATAACCAGAGCTGAGTGACATTTAACACAAGTGTGTGCGCCTTTGTGCGATATCGTGTGCAGTATTGTGCGTGTGTATTATTTTATGCTATCGTCTTTTCATTTCCGTCTCTCGCCTGCTTTGAAAGTCGTAGAGATGTCGGGCCGTGGCCTTAAATCATTGCCAGTGTGTGGATGCATATGTGTACGTGCACTTGGACTGTAATTCTCTCATTCTAAAAAAGGCCCATCTCTTCCTCCCATCACTCTCATCTCTATTTCCTGTTTGCTGCATATATCAGCTATTTAGAGAGTTGACAAGCCAGAGCTGCAGATATGGAAAAGATTTTATTATTCTCCCCATATTGTTGTTGTTTCTTCATCTTTCTTTTTTTCCAATGTCTGCAGTGTATGAACTCTTCAAGTTCAGGACAAAATAAAAGAAATCTATTTTTACACACATAATACTGATTATTTTTGCTATTGTCATAATTTATTTCGAACATGAAAGTAATTAAATGCATTATAAATTACTTGCTACTTGCTTGACTGTCTATTGTCCCCAAGAGCTCGACATCTTCATCAGCTTTGAAGCAAATTAACACTGATGTACCTCTCCAGTGTATGTAGGTGGCAGTGTTTCTTGAGAAGGGATATGCAAGATCTGTGATAAAAACTGGAACGATGGGATTAATGTGTGCATAATAAAACGCTCCATTGTTCCTCAGTGGAAGACTGAACCCCCAGAGGGCATGGTGAGATGTTTACGGACAAATGGAGACTAAAGCAGCGTTAACATGGATTTCAAAAAGATTGGATGATCGGCATTAGGGTGACTCAAAGGCTTGGCCAAAATACAATCCCATATGAGAAAGAAATAGTATTCTATTAGTGCCCCTGGAAAGGGCATTTATAGTTCTGTGGTGGCAGAAAACGTCAGACTTTAGAGCAAGAAATGCTTCCTTCATGAGTGCATCTTTTTAAGGGACCTCCATTTTTCAACAGGATAATCCACATCCATATTCAAATTCAAATATACTTTATTGATCCTCCAAGGGGGAAATTCAAGTTTCAAGTACACCAGACGCTGCAGTCTGGTGTACTTGAGGGGCTGCCGGCATCCAGCGCTCCTTCTTCATGTCCCGGTCCTGTGGTCTGAGTGCTAACCCCAGTTAACAGCCGTTAAACCAGTTAACAGCCGTTAAAACCAGTATATCTCCACAATGGTGAATCAAGTGAGATATCTCCAGGTCAGAGGAGGAAACACAGATGAACCAAACTGTCTCTTCTGGGAAGACTGAGCTCCCTCAGTCCGGCGAGCGATGGAGCCGACCGTCCCAGAGCCCGGTTCATCATGCGGACCAGGTTGTTGGCGTCACTCCTGGCGGTGCCGGACCCACCAGGTCTTCAGACGGCCCCTGCAAGGTCAGCTGACTCATCCCGGCGTGTAGACTGCTGGATAGGGGCAGCATGCCGCCGCTGCCATGTCGGGGGCTCCCATCCCGGCAGTTGACGTTGCAGCCCGGATCCTGTGGTGGTGGTTGCCACGGGTAGCAGTTCAGGATTAGCTTCCCCGAACCGGCCCCCAGCGACACCGTCCATGTCCGCGGCGGCACGTCTCCACCAGCCACAAGAGGACCGGTCCGCAACCCGCAGACAGCACGTCGACACCCAACCGCAAAATCACCACACACCGAGCACAAACTGGAGCGTCCAGCGTCCAGCGTCCGGTGTCGCAGGGATAAGTCCCCATATTTTGCACACATTACAAAGGGTGTAGGGACTAGACTGGCTTGTCTGCAGGCCTGTGAAGAATCTTGTAACAGCATGAAAATGTGCAAAGATGACGCTGTGCTGCTACGCAGCTCAATGTGTGTTTGCAGGAAGAATGGGATAAAATAACAAAAATTTTCTTGGTGTCCTCAATACTCGTATGCTTTTGAGTGTCGTGAAAAGAAATGGCAATCAAAGCTTCACTGTGGCTTTTTTTAGTGTGTTGCAAGATGGAAATAAAATAATGTACGTACAGTACCGTGTAGATACAGTACTGTCCGGATCCGCAGAAAATTGACATCCCTGTAGTGTAAATAACTGTACAGCACTTTAAACCATGGGTTAACCACAAATGCACTTTATTTCATACTTTGCACATTGTCTTTGAACCACTTCATAATGCAAATTGTTTTGTCTTTCTGATCCAGTAAAAGAGAAGCATCGTGAAAGTTAATGGTTAAAGATAATGCGTGCAGGATGTGATTGAGGGAATCAAAAGTAGTCACCTAGCCAGTGTGCTCTCCAAGGGTGCTCGGGCAAATACTTCCCCAGAGACCGGGAGGCTATCTAAAGGTTCCGGGAGAGGCCATTGGCTAGATGTGGGTGGCATATGGAATTGATTGTTTTTTGTTTTAAGGTCGTGTTGGAGTAAATTTAAAACATTTGTTAAATTCTATTGTAAGTTGTCTGTGTGTAAATATATCTAGATTAAGATTTTAGAGTTAAATTTTGTATTGAGATGGGAGGCACCTCTGGTCTTGGGAGCAGTTCAGGCCAATCAGGTGTCGAGGTGTTGGCTCATTTAGGATGGCTGAGGCTGAGCTGTTCAGCACTCAGAGGGTGTTTTTCTCCTGATCTGTTTTGTGCACCAGAGAATAAAAGATTTTTGTATTGGATTCTCCCTGGTTGTGTCACTGTTTGCGGGCGCTCACAGCAGCCATTCTCCACAGTCACGGTATGTTGTCAAATGAAATAACAGCAATTAAATACAACTCATGTCAATCAAATATTTCAGTGAATTTTGTGCCTGTGCCGTTGTCACTTTATTATTTTATTTATGATTTTTTTTTTCTACTGTAAAATGAGAGTGTGTTCTGCTGTTTTCACAATATTAAAAAGCCGCAAAATCTGCCCAATTGGGAGGAAAACCACCCAATCTGGCAACACTGGCCTCGATACCACCTCTTCGTCTTTCTGGATCCCCTTATATCCACAGCAAGGGTTAAAAATCTTCAACACACCTGAGCCAAATTCGTGAGGGAAAAATTTGCAGATTCCTGCAAGGAATTAATGGATTTCTGGTTGACTCACATATGAACATTCAGGCATGTGGAAATGAGGCACAAGTGTTTGCATGCACTGCTACAGATTACATTTGGAGGCATCAAAATAAGGCACTGCAGTAAAATATGACAAGTCATACCTTTAATGAATAAGAAATAAGGCCTGCGTCTTAGAAAGGTGTGGTACTCTCAGACTTCAGCCTGGATTTAAGGAAATATCGTGCTTTGTGTAAAGACAAAACAAATTTAAGCCCACGGAGACGCATTTAGTGATTATTGTAAACTAAAACTAGTGATTTTTTTTTTTTACAGGAACAAACATTGTTTTTCTCTAAAAGTTAGGAATATGAATCCTGTATATGAATGCATCTGCAAATCATCTCCATCTGCTCGACGCTGTTTATCATGGTGCATTGAGATTTATAACTGGTTGTAAACCCATGACTCATCATTGTACTCTGTACGCCTTGGTCAGCTGGTCATCTCTGTCAATGCGTAGAACCACACATTGGTACTTAGTCATTTACAAATCCATCCTAAGTCTGGTGCCCTCTTACTTAACATCTTATCTATCTCAAAATCAGTCCACTTACAGTCTACGGTCCCAGGACTTCATCACTTTTTCCATCCCTTCAGTCTGTCCTGAGTGTAGCAAAAAGGCCTTATCTTACTCAGCCCCCCCAACCTGGGACAAGCTTCAGCAGCGTCTGAAACTGATTCCCCTTACTAGCTTTAAAATACTGTTAAGAGACTTAGAGAGAGCCTCTACGGTGTGTTCATGCTGAATCTCTCCCACTTTTAACTATATTTGTTAAAATATTTATTATTTTATGCATTTATCATTTATAACTATATTGATTGTTTTATATGTATGTCATTGTGATTTACTATTGAACAGGTCACACTTGAAAATGAGATCTTGATCTCAATGTGTTTATATATGTATAAACAAAGGCAAAATAAAATAAATAAAAAAAATTGTTCTTGACTACAATTTTATAAACTACTTGAGTAGTGTATGAGCTCTACAACATTAGTCTTTCTTGAACTTTCCAATCTAGATCCATCTCCACTAAGGAGAATATGAATGGGACTCCATGGAAAGACCAGAACGAATGTGTATACTTTTTGGAAAAAGAAGGGATGAATCTGACAGAGAAGGAGAGGCTGGAATATAATTGGCCAGTGCATTGGGGCCATATAACATCTGACACACCTTCCATTTCTCTGTGTTCGTGTTTGGGAATGATCTGGCAAATCATGAACAAATGAGCAGCCGATTTGTCCAGACATACCGGTTTTCACCATGCTGTCCCGAATCAGGACAGGGCTTAAACTACAACTCGAATTTCTAAATGTCTGTCTGAAGTACACATCCAATTTTTGGTCTCAGACAAAAGATGTACACATGTGGGAAAATTGTAATTCATGAGATGTGGCCTGCATCAATCCATCTGTTTAATAAAAATCCTCCAGTATATATCCGGCCTCACGCCATGTACAAGTTTTTCTCTGTGTGGTGGTGGAAACCTAACATGCAAGGATATGATGCTGAGGCAGAGTGAACAGTTTTTATAACTTTAATGTAGAGGTCTTGAAAATTCGACCTGAAACCGACCCGGCCCGAGCTATTATCATAAGTCTGGGAGTCCGAACTCGAATGGACCCGCAATATTTGGATCCGGAACTGACCCGACCCAAGTCTTTAGTTTCTGAACTGAACCGAGTTAACCCAATAGAACCGAGACAATACAGCCCATAGTTGCTCATGTTAAAAGTTGACAAGTGTTGAATAAAACTTGATTTTCTTACCTAAAGTTGTCTTCTTCTACCCGGTTCAGTTGCTACATAGGCTACGTGATGTAAACAACAATAAATCCACGTCGTTATTTTCTTTGTGGATACATATGCTATTGGTAGCAAATGCTAACACTAATAGCCTACACTGGTCAGGACGTGACATATTCTCTCATCCAGCGTTGTCATGTTGGTGTTCTGTTGTGCTTTACAGCTGCCGGGCAAACCGCTAATAACACGCTACGGCAACATGATTGTTTCATGACAAACACGCCACGTTAATGAATAATCATTAAACTGCCCCGAGTCCTGACATTGGCTGCCACAGCCAATATCTTTACCTCTCTCGAGTAAACGTGGACCCAGCCTGTCAGAGAGCACCACCAGACCCGAGACTAACTTTACTGATACCGAACCGAACCCAGAGTCACGTCCTTTGAATGGACCCGAGACCCGATTCAGGTCGGGTCGGAACCTCGGGTTTTCGGGTAGTCGGGTTGTTCCAAAGACCTCTACATATACACTGAAGGAAAAAAGAAACGCACCATTTTCTTTTTCTCAATTTTTCCAAAAATATTATAGACAGTGAAAAATTACAGACTACAATGAGTTTAGTACAATTTTGAGTCAAAATGAAATCACTGTTTTCCTGGTTCCGGTTGATTGATTTTGATCAGCAATAACAATTGTAGTTTTGTATAATCACCTATGTCTGGGTCATGAGTAAAACTCAGAGATGAATTGGACCTGTCCTCAATTGTGCACAACCATTCCCTATAAAAAGACACCAAAATGGATAAAAAGCACATTTGTTCACGATGCCACGACTACAGCAACCAGAGAGAGATCGTGCCATTGGCATGCTTCAAGCTGGAAGGAGCACACGGGCTGTAGCCAGGGTGTTTGGAGTCCATCACTCTACTGTTGTACGCCTTGCTGAGCGTTTCCAGACCACTGGATCCTCCAATGACCGTCCAAGATCTGGTCGACCACGTGTCACAACGGCCGCACAGGACCGAGCGAATCGGCTGTCACATCTCCGTGACAGGTTTCGACCAGCAACAAGAACTGCTGCTGAAACCATTGGGACCCATCAAAGGCAAGTGTCTGCTAGTTGCATGTTAATTACTGACAATCGAATCAAATAACTGTGTTTTTGTTTACTGTGATGCTTTATTGTTTGGTCATGTTATTGCTATTGAAACTGTCACAAGCATTGATTAATTGGGTCTGAATATCAGGGACAGGTATATGGTTGATGTGCACATGTAATATTTCCATTAAAAATAAGTAACCAAAAGAAAATGTGGTAAAAAAGCAGTGGTGCGTTTCTTTTTTCCTTGAGTGTATATATATATATATATATATATATATATATATATATCATATATACATATATATCTATTTGCCATTCATTGTACTATAGCTTTCAGTGACATTTTCCTCTCATATTTTTCAGTACCAAATGAAATAGTCTAAAGCTAGTTAAGCTTTTACATTTAAATATCTGACAGAGGCCGTTATGCAAACTGACTCGCAAATAACGTTGGAGCACAGAAAGAAGCCAGTTTGTGTGGTTGGAGAACTAAATCTGTTTAAAGGACATTTAACATGTGCAGCTTGGATGTGTCTCTGTGTTAAAGGTGTTTGAGCAGGTGCTGTTGGAGGTAGTGAGTGTTCAGACGGCCGTGCATGATTTAAGTGAACATGCCAAGGAATTCAGTGTCAAAGGGCGATAGATTATGTGGAGATCGAAGCTGACACTGAAAAATCTACAATTAAAAAAAAAAACTGTGTCCTTTGACGCAGCACATGAAAGTGTTACCTGAAGCATATGATTATCAGTTATTGGAAGCTGATGTGTCTCCCTAAAAACCCCTCTGCTCTGACTGGTCAGCTCCAGTGACCTCCTCACTAACTGCCAACCACTCTGCAGAAGTGGTTGAGAACGCATTTCAATGTATGCAATTTAATTTAAATTTTTCCCCCTGAGAACAGCAAATTAAATACCATGAAACACTCCACACTCACGCTTTAACACTTGTGCACCTGTTCCATTTTAATTCTGCCATTTAAATACATAGATTTAACACTTAATGCACATGCCAGCGTTTCTTACTGTGCTGACACTTGAATGCTTTTTCACACATCACTTTGGATAAAATCGTCTACTCAGTAAAAAACGTGAGTTAAATGCTAGTGCTCAATGTTTCACGCAGACATTGTTGTTCAGAACAGCTGAACGGCAAAGCTGAGAAATCAGAAGATGGCAAACAGCCTGAACAAACATCATTCAAAGGGAAAAAAAAGCATAAAAGATAAAACAAAAACAGTTTAATTCAAATCACTGGGCTTGAAAATTATATTATAATATAAGGTTAGGCACCAAATTCAGTTTTGCACTGAATAAGAGTTTATCAGTAGGCTTTTATTTGTGAGAATACAAAAAGATTTGAAAAGCTGAAACAACTCAACACCTTTTGTGTAGTATGACTTCCACCCAAGTAGGAGATCCCCTCTCACAGGGATCCATTATAAACCCAAAAAAGTACAAAATTTCATCAAACTGAAATTCATTTTTACTGTAGGCTGTATTAAAAAATATAGCGAACACCTTCTGTGATGTGACCGATGGGTCGTTCTGAAGCCCAGCTTTTATAAACGGTCCTGGCTGTGGGCAGGAAGGATCTCCTGAGTGGATCTTAAAGATCTCTGATGTTGAGTCACAATGATCTTAATTACATTGCAGGTATAATACAGTATATATTTATATTATATCTCTAATTATACAATTATATATGCACATACTATTAATTAATTTGTTTACTTACCATTTGTTTGTCCCTTTTGTTCTGACCCACCATGTAGGAAGCAGTTTCTCATTACACGCACTTGTATGCCATCTAGAAACGTCTCCAGTCTCAGCCGAAGTGCTGTTCCAGGTCTAAAGTAAAGCCAGGAAAGCACCGTGGTCCAGGTTTGTAGCAGCTATGCTCCGCCCTCAGCGGAGCTCCGGCAAGCACCACCTGTGCAGATGGATTCGTGAGCGGCAACAAGATAACCGGAAGGTTTCGAGATCACGTGACGTTCTGCTCGTTTCATCATGGCTCTTTTTTGTATAATTATACATGTAAAAAGGACGAGTCGTGGGCTCCTGGGTAGCCCAGTGGTTTAATCCAAGCTTCAAAACAGACTTGACACATATCTCTGGTAGAGGAGAGCAGATGTTAGGTCACTTCTAGGCCTCTGTAGGTCCCTGCTGGTGAAACTACTCTAATTGACTATAATAGCCACAATTCACAGCAGCTGACAAATACAGTCAACATCCCCAGATGTGTTGTTGCACCACCCACTTTATCAAGGATGTATCTAGTGGAGACTTGTGTAGACTTGAGATAGCAAAGTATCCAAAGATGCATTTTGCATCAAGTCTGGACTTTGACTTGGCCGTTCTAACACCTGGATACGTTTATTTGTGAACCGTTCCATTGTAGATTTGTCTTCATGTTTTGGATCATTGTCCTGTTGGAAGATAAATCTCTGTCCCAGTCTCAGGTCTTCTGCAGACTCCAACAGGTTTTCTCCCAGAATGCTCCTGTATTTGGCTCCATCCATCTTCCCATCAGTTTTAACCATCTTCCCTGTCCCTGCTGAAGAAAAGCAGGCCCAACCATGATGGTGCCACCACCATGTTTGACAATTGGGGATGGTGTGTTCAGGGTGATGAGCTGTGTTGCTTTTACTCCAAACATATCGTTTTGCATTGTGGCCAAAAAGTTTGATTTTGGTTTCATCTGACCATAGCTCCTTCTTCCACATGTTTGGTGAGTCTCCCAGGAGGCTTGTGGCAAACTTTAAACCAGACTTTTTATGGATATCTTTGAGAAATGTCTTTCTTCTTGCCCCTCTTCCATAAAGGCCAGATTTGTCCAGTGTAGACTGATTGTTGTCCTCTGGACAGACTCTCCCACCTCAGCTGTAGATCAGTTCATCCAGAGTGATCATGGGCCTCTTGGCTGCATCTCTGATCAGTCTTCTCCTTGTTGCAGATGAAAGTTTAGAGGGACGGCCGGGTCTTGGTAGATCTGCAGTGGTCTGATACTCCTTCCATTTTAATGTGATTGCTTGCACAGAGCTCCTTGAGATGTTTAAAGCTTGGGAAATCTTTTTGTATCCACATCCAGCTTTAAACTTCAGTTCAGATGGATTCATGAGTGGTAACGAGATTACGGGACGGTTTTCGAGATCACGTGACAGTCTGCTCATTTAAAGGCATATATCTCATCATGGCTCAGTCTTTGCTGGGTAGCTCGGTGGTTGAAGCAGACGCCCCATACACAGAAGCCAAGCTTCAAAACAGATTTGACATGTATCTCTGGCAGAGGAGAGCAGATGTTGGGACACTTCTAGACCTCTGTAGAACCCTCCTGGTACAACGACTCTAAGTGACTTTGATAGCCGCAATTCACAGCAGCTGGCGCAGCACTGATATTACACGAGAGTTACGCATTCTGTGGGACTCAAGCTCAAGTCTGCATCGAGACGAATACAGTCAAAATCCCCAGATGTGTTGTCGCACCAACCCACTTTATCAAAGATGTATCCAGTAGAGACTCGTGTAGAGTTGAGATGGAGAAGTAAACAAGGATGCATTTTGCATCAACCAACAGCATTAACTGCGGAAGAGAAAGGATAAAAAGAGAACGTTATCATTTTGTGATGAAACGTAGTCTTGAGACGCTTTTCATGAGAGAATCTAGTTCTTCTAACTTCAACTATTTTTGGTTAAAGGATCAAGGCACAGTCTGTTCGAACATTTCTTCCTCGCGTCGTTGGAGTTTCTTTCTTTTCATCTACACCACACTGTATCAATCAAAACTGCATTTATGCCAACAGACAAAAGCAAAAGAAATCATTAAAAACACATTATGTAAAGTAAAGGTTAGAAACACTTTAACCAGAGGATTCGAGTTGGTCCGTTCTCCGATCAGACTATTTATATTGTACTGAAAGTTTCTCTCCGTGTTCTTTTATCTGGTGCCTAAATGACAAGTCTGGAAGCAAAAATCAATCAAGAATTTAATACAATCATGAATACAAAGAATTATTATGCCATGCAGAATATTTTAATCGGCCGATGGTACATCCTCCTAACATCTCAAGAGATGTCAGGGAATGCACACCAATGTAACGTCTCTCTTCTTTTTTAAAGCCTGCAAGAGGCGGACTCATTTCTCTGTCACTGTCTCATTTCTCTGTCTCCAAAAGTCCAGATGGTCCAGACAAATATGGTTATGTTTACTGCAGGAAATGGGGGTGCAACTAAATGTATCACCATTGCCATCGCATACTTCCTTGGACGAGAGCAGGTCAGTAGGTCATGAGATCCCAGTTGTCAGGTCATAAAGCAGCAACGATGAGAACTTTACCAGGCTGTAAAGTTTTAGCTTTAACAGTTTAAAGTTCTGAGTTAATTCTAAATCCTTACAGTACTCAGTTAACCTGTAGATGTTTTTGAATGGCCTACATATTAGCCTGGTAGCTGAGCTGTGTTGCTATCAAGCACATACATGCACTGCTGTTCCAGTTGCAGAAAGATCAAACTGCGTCCTCTGAAGTACATTCTCCTGAGTCGTTCTTGCCAAGTATGAAGTATACAAGTATGAAGTAAGCAAGCACCTTCTGTCTTTTATAGTGTCGCTGGTCATTCATTGAATCACTCTGTATTAGCCCATGGTAGTTTTTTTTTACCTTTTTTTAGTTTTACTCATTTTGAAATGTTGTGTTGAGATATTTGATGTGTTTCCACCCAATTGTATAAGAATATGAGCTTATGAATAAAGAGAGTCTAAATTTGAATTGCTATGCCGAAGGATTTTCATGTGGAAAGGAAGGAAATTGAGAAAAAAATATTTTACCAGCAAGTACAGTTGTCTTCTGACTGCCTGCCTATTACCTGCGTTGATACTGGAGTTGCACCACACTACAGCCATTAACAACATCAAACTAAAACCCAGCTGCAATGCCTAGAAGACCTTTGATGTCCTTATAAACAATAAGAGCTACAATTACCAAAAGCCAGCAGTAATGTCGTCAGCAACTAGTAAAATGAACAAAAGAAATGAAGAGATCTGATGTGCAGGTTAAATTACTTTTCTGATATCTGCATTTACACTTTGTTAACGTGGAAGGGAACACCATACACAGTAAACGTGCACGGTTACTCACCTAGAAAAGGTAGGGCAGGAAGGGAAGAGAAGCTGGCAGCATTTTCAGTGAATGCTGGTGAAATGAGCAAAGGTGAAACAGAAGACATGATCCAAGCCAGTGTTTTCTGAACCATTCTGCAGGGAAAATCTGGTCTTTTTACTTAGGTGGGAAACACAAATGTATGTATCAGATTGATTTCCACATTTGAAGGCCTGAAATCAATGTCAGATGATCCAAATTTACAGATTATGTGTACGCTGGTAATATTTGATCTGTGTGGGGTGGGAGGAGAAAACCTGGGTTGGCCCAGTGCCTTCTTAGGTGCAGTTTTTCAGCTAAGTAGCATCTGATTTGAGATCGACCCTGTCTGTTATGAGGGTTTAGAGATGATCTACTCTTGATTCGAACATCTTTGCTTCCTTCGTGTGCTGATGTGATTGAAACAGAGACTTTAGAGCCTGCAGACTTCACCCAACTGCTCTCCATAAGATGAAGCATCAACAGTTTTGAGAACATCCTTGGGGTGCTCCTGACCAGTGGGGAATGAAGTTATGAATAGTGGAGTTTATGGGAACAGGAGACCTTACTAAGAGCCATAGGTAAGTCTTCTGGGGATTACTCGTCTATAGCTTGCTTGGATTTTGGGTTGTACACTTTAAATTTGCTCGCTGTTTTCCCTCTGAGAGGGTGCAGTTTATCTTGATCTCCTCTGAAAGTCTATCTCTTGTACCTCATGTATCTCCTACAACCCTTCTATTATTCAAGAGCCTCCTGTTTTTGGTTTCCGTGGCCTTTCACGCACCTCAACACCCTCCTGTGATCCTCAGGGGCTCCCTCCTCTGACTGAGCTCTTGTTTTGCTCATGGAGTGCAACAGAGATCTCTGTGGAGGTCTGAACACACCAACTCAAGCAGAAGAAGTAAGAAGGAGAGAAACACTCCTACCATCAGCTCTTGGGAACTAACGTAGAACGTCACGTATAAGGGAATTAACTCCTTAAGCCCTTGAGTAAATCGAAGGAGACAAACACAAAGGTCTTAGCAAACTTTCAACCAACGATGTTCAAGGTTTTTGGAGTAATCTAGGTCATAGCAATCCTGTTGTTACTTTCACGTTGGCATGGGCACTTAAAGTAAGTATTTTAGCAGCCAGAGGAACATTTGTTCCCTCAACAACTCAAGCACACTCAAGAGGTTCCCTTAACAACTTCGCTTTACGAGTCACCTTAGTTAGGTTCGAATGTTTAACAGATTACTGAAAGAAGCTGTCCTCACATGAAATTGAAAAGAAACAGGTCAGAACAAGTGCATTCAGATATTTTTTTTAACCAAGCGGTCTTGCAGAGGAAAAAAAAAAAACACTGGGGGCTTCTTTGTTGCAGGGCCTGTTGGATTTGTTTTAGAAAACAGGCTGGTGCAGATTTTTAGTCAGGCCAATAATTTGGTTATCTGGAGCGTGGTAAACATCAAGAGTAGTTCTCCCACTGTGGGCGTGCTGAAGAATGCCAGCATCCCACTCACACCAGCAGGAAGAAGTCGTCGAGTACACGATGGGCAGGCACAGACAGAGAGATGGAAAACATATTCGGTGGGTTTGAACAGATGGAAAAAGTTGAAGAACTATACTGAAGTGGAGGGTAAAGAGAAAAAAACCCAGACACATCTTGTGTTCATTTAGTCTGCAAAGAAATACAAGTCAAACTAAATGTAAGAATCACTGTTTTTATGTTCATTTCGGTTTTGCAAATCCCTTTTTCTGACTTGGATTTCTTGACTGAGGTTCTTCACATTTACTGATGACAGGATGAACCCAAGATACCCTTTGTTTCATTACGTTCATTTCAGCTATTAATACAGTGATCCTTTATTTTAATTAGTTAATGGGGACCGGCGGCCCCCGCGAAAATTGAAAATCAGCTAACTGGAGCCGGAGCCCCCAGAGCCTATCCTAGGCCTAGGTACATGTATGTATCTATAAACAGTATAAGTACTGCAAACGTTAATAATTAGGGCTAGGCAACGATTAAAATTTTTAATCGTGATTAATCGCATTATTTCGTTGATTAATCACAATGAATCGCATTGTATACGAAAAATCAAATAACGAATTCAAAAGTAGTGTAAAATGCACTTTTATTTAAATGTTCTGCTGCTATATGAACTAAAGTGTCATAACATTTGTTGTTCAAACACTTTAACATCAGCCACTTGTCAGTAACACATATTTGGTGTACATCTCATCTTAAAAAATGTAAAATAAATAAATCTTATTGCCACTGCCAGGGCATTAATGTCATCCTGTTTTTATGAAAAAAAATTTTAAAAAAGTCAACAAACAAAATCCAACAAAATGATTGTGGCTCAGTACAATCAGAACATTAAAACAGGTAATTTCTGAGGATAACAGCAAAAACTTTTAACGGGGAGTTCAACTTGTCAGTTGTTACAAATAACCTTGTGTTCTGTTGAATCCTCCGTCTGGGAGAACTTTAAAATGAAAATGTCCATGTTAAAGTTCAGTAACTTTACCAATCCGTGTAACATTCACTCTTTTCATTTTCAATTATCAATCAAAAATGTAAAAACATTTTAAAAAGTTAAATTTTATTAAGTTTTTTTGGTTATTAATCTAACACAAAAAAAAAAAACGAAAAAATTTTACATTTCAGTTTTAGACTTGGATCAAAAATACGAAATAAAAAAACGGATTCTTGGGTGTGATTCTTCCGGATTCACACCCAAAATGAAATCAGTTCTTCCTTTTCACATTTCTGACAACTCCTGAAAATTTCATCAAAATCCATCCATAACTTTTTGAGTTATCTTGTACACAGACAGACAGACAGATAAACGCCGGGAAAAAACATTACCTCCTTGGCAGAGGTAACAACTCCCCCCCATGTTTTTGGCCTCATAGAGGTACTTCAATCCTTTTTTTTTTGTTTTTGAGGGGCTGTATGTCAACAATCTGGCCCTGAAAAACTGCCCCAGAAGCCTCGTCGGTGGAAACACACCTACTCCTTCACAGCTAGAAGGTTGCGTTCCTGTGCATTTGCAGTTACTGTTTTGAGTGTCTTCACACTGACAGCTGTGTCACTGTGACCTGCAGCGCTCGTGCCAGGATGGTGCAGTCGAAATGGGCAAAAAGTGGAATGTGGAACGCTGACCTTATCGCACGCTCAATGGCGTCCTCTTGTTGAGTCAGGGGACACTGGTTGGCAATGTTTTCAGTCAAAGAGAATATGCCGGATCTGGCACAGCTTTACCCATTTGGTTTGGGATTTACAGTCATTGAGAAGTTGAATTTTTCTGGTAGCATGATGGTAATTCCAGTGACGCAATCGAAGGAGAAAGAGTCCAATTGGACTCATTTGCACATGACTGTAATGTGCATGTAGTTCTCATGAAAGTCTGTATAGGTGTATGTGCTATGGGCTGTCGACTAGTCCAGGGTTTTTCCCTGAAGACAGCTGGGACAGGCTGCAGCAGAGTCCAGTTACCCTGAACAGGAACAAGCAGTTCTAGATAATAGGTGGATGGATGATAACGACATCTCCTGAGCTGCTAATTGAGTTGCTTTATCTTAGTTGTGTGATAGGTATAAAAACTCACGTTATATGGCCACAGTTTGGCATATAATGATGAAATTCTTAACACAGCAATGTGTCGCTTTAGTGGGTGGAAACAAAGCCACAACCAGGAAGTACCAGGAAGTAATGCAAATTACTTGCAGCCCAGTCAAACGCACGTCAGTGCGTCAATTGCAGTGTGGCTTGTTTATACAAAAAATGCTGCAAATAACCTGTAATTGGTTATAATTGTAAATGTGTGTAAATATATGAATAGTTTGCTATGTTTTCTGTGTTGTAAAAGGTAGTTATTATGACTTTTATCCTCGGTATGTGACTATGGTTATCCAGGTGTCCTTTTGGAGTCTCCAAATTGACATTTTTGGAAACTCTTCCAAAAACATGTGTAAAATACCCATTTTTTGTGGTATTGTTATCAAATTTGAACTTGCACTAGGTAAGGCTTCATGCTGTGGTCCCATTGTGTTTTCCAGCTCATAAGTCACAGCTGCACTCATCTGCAGTCATTTGTTTACAAAAAAGATTTCAGGCGGAAATAAAAAACTTGTATTTCAGTGTGTTCAAACATAGATTACTCAATGCTAGTAGCACTTACAGTGATTCTGACAATTGGGGAAAAACTTTGGTGTTACCTTTCAAAAGAGACCAAAACCATCCATGTGCTACAAACGGTTCAAGAACAGCTTTCAATTTACTTTTGGAATGCCTTGGATAGGCGTTTTAGGCTAATTTTACAGGAGTGGTAAAGGGTTAAGGAATAAACTGGAATAGTTGCAATGATTTGATTCAATCAGCTTTTGTTGTTAAGATTTACTAAATGAGATTCTTGCAGATGTAATCGTCTCTAACTCTTACACACTCACTCACATAGTCAGCATGTTTATCAAAAAAAAAACTTACAAAAATGACAACTTTGTAATAAAACTGACAGAAAAGCCGTCATGATTGTAATTAATCAGTATTGTTTCTTTTTCCCTGAGCTGCACAGTATGTACCTGCTGGTTTGAAATACACAGCAGTTAGGAGACCGGAGACACAGTTACATGGACAATTACAGCCCTGCTGAGGGACCTGCTACAATTTTCAAGGTCTTTTTTCCAGGATCAAATCACATCTTCATGTACAAAGCTTGGTTTCAACTAAATACCATCTCAAAAAGCAGTCAGCGGGGTTGTGTGACCCTTTCAACCAGGCACAGATTCTATTTTGTAGGTTCAGTGTCAGACGATGAATAGCAATTATACCACTGCCGGGGAAAAAAAAGAAGTCTGAGAGTCTTCCTAGGACCTGCCACATGCTCTCAAAGCACTTAAATGTGATCAATCTCAGTTTCACTTTAATCACTTCTCACAAGTGAATACAGGGATTAATACGTGCCAATGTGGGGGAAAAAAAAAAACAAAAAAAACAATAAAATCGTGACCAACAAGAGTGCAGATCTTGTGGTTGTTCTTTATGTGACTCGCCACAACTTTGGATTTATTTCTGAGAGCTCCTTTTCATGGATAAGCGTCAGCAGCTCAGCCAGGGACGTGGTCTTTGATAGCAGGTCGGGCAGGTTCTTCAGCTCCTGTGCAAGCTCTCAGCCATCCATGTCACAGTTCCCCTTTACATGACATGGAGCACTAAGGGCCTGATCTTCCGCCAGATCTCCTAAAGCCACTACCCGCTATCCCGGGTAGCGGGAGGGGCGTTCCCCCGCAAAGAATGAAATCTTCCACCTTGCTAACCCCGCTATCCCACCTGCGCTACATGCTACATTATTCATAGGAGTGGTTAGGGCGTTCAACCTGTTAAACCAATCAGTGCGTCAGTAGCCATTGCCTTTAAGAGCAGGTTGCGCTACCCACAAACGCTATGTAGCGTCTTTTCATGCAGATCGGAGCAGCTCTCATGTGCAGCTCGTCTGGGACTCTGCAGTAGAGCTTCCTCCTTTTCCTTCCTCCTCCTCTGCACTGATACATACATAAAAACATTCTTACAAAGACAATTCCTATCGGCTACCTGAAAGTCCCAGATAGTTGATGCGCTCCCAGTAAACACGCTCTGATCGTCTATGGTTTAACTGGCGAGCAAGCCGTTTAAGACGATCTCTGCTATTTTCTCAGGGGTTCAACTGAGGCCAAATCACGCTTTTTACTCAAGAGTCAATTCCAGAGGTAGAGCCGTTTGTGCACGTCCACATGTGACCAGGTGGACGCACATTGATGCCATTTGGACGCGCTCTTGTATGCGCCAATATGCGGGTTGCTCGCAAGATACCGAGTTTGCGGAAAGGGCAAAAGACACGCCCATTGCCACACCTACAATGTGAGTAAGGGAGTCGACATAATGGGTAAGAGCTTTAGCGATTAGCGGAAGTTCCTAAACCCGCATTTTGCAGGTAGCGGCTAGTGGGTAGCAGCTAGCAGGAAGTAAACGATCGGGGCCTAAGAGCCTCTGCTCTGTCAGCTCCACGTGTGAGAGACTTTGATGGTTTGACAAAACTCCAAACTGCTCCCCCATATTTTCCAGCGTGGAAAGTGTCATTTTAAGGGCTGACAGTGAAAAATATCTCCTCAAGCTTATTTAGAGCATCACTCAGAAATCTGTCCAGTGATTCATAAGGGAAGTGCAGCTTTTTCTGTGACAGAGCAGCCTCTAAACTCATATCCTCACAGATATGTTTGTTTGTCATTTGTGCAGAAATGAAGCTTGTTGTCCTGCAGTTGTGGAGACCTCTCTTGTCTTTTTGAGAAGATTGACAGCTACATCCACATGCAGGCTGGGAGACTGCATCAGGTCACTTATGTGGTGGATACACCAAGGTGCAAATGCTTTAGTGGTATGATCCATCTCCTTTGACAACGACTGCACCTCAGTCTTGATGGTCATCAACTCAACTGGTCTCTGACCTCAGTGCAGGTCTCACCGCAGTCATGTGGGACGTCAGAGGTTCGACACTCTTTGCTTTCCCATCTTGTTTCGGTCCAAACCTTCAAAGTGATGTTCCACGTGATTTTTTTTTTTAGATGCCTCACCTTTATTTGGAGCTATAGGGATGGGCACATGGGATTGATTTTGAAGAGCCTGGCTTGAACGCCCTTGTTTTTTCCACTCATGTCAACCTCATTGTCATGTGACTGTTCTCTGCAGTCCTAAAAGGTGCTTTAGACCTCCTCCAGTCACAATCAGGGATGCTAAATGCTTGTCCATGGACTCGCATCACTACCAGCTGTTTGATGTGGCCGATATCAAGTGTGCAATCTAGAACGGAGGAAAAAAACACACAAAAAAGTTCCCTCCTTAGCAAAGAACTTGCAATTTTTCCAGGCATTCAGCTCTGAGCTTCTTAAATTATTTTTTCCTCTTCGAAAACAATTTTCAGCAGAAGCAGAAAGGGCTGTTTTTCTCAGAATACTTCTTGGGATTTATTTCAGCTCTAAGTTTTGTTTTCCTGACATACTGGTGGTGGCAACCTCTATTGAAAACAAAGCCAAGTGGTACCTTACATGGTCCCCTGCAAAACAAACCATGTTTGAATTCTGTCAGTCAGAACTAGCAGGGTCAGTGGACAGAAGCTCATCCTCAGCAGCAGGATTTCTGGGAGATTCTACTTCAAATGAGAATCACAGGGCATCATTGAAATTATTCACTGCATTTGTCATGGTGGAACATTACACAAGCCCATGAAAAATAAAATTAAATTGTTTTTGCAAAATCTCATGCAGGTAATAACACACGTGCACGTGCACAAACAAGGCAGAAAAGCAGAGAAATGATGGACCAGACTATCAACACACACTGACTGACTGGCAGTCAAAGGCGAATGAGACAAGGGTGTTGACAATCAGGAAAAAGGACCAACAGAGGAATTCAAGTCAAGGATAAAACAGAAATATTAAGATACAAAGGAAAGTCCAAGGCATCAGTAGAAATAAAAACACCACAACAGAAAAACACAAAAAGTATCAAATGACTTAAACACAAATGACTGAACAAGCTTTCGGCTATCACAACGTCTCAGCATAAAATATTTTAATTAGAGTATGACACTGAAATTTCACTTAATAAAGGACAGAACCATGACATAGCTTCATAGATTTATCTTTTGCTCGTCTCTCCTCTAAATTCGGGTGGTTGATGGCTGTGACCTTTTCCTGTCCATTTGTGTTCAACTTGACAAATGGGGACTGGAGAAATGACACATTACCCATCCCCCAACACTGTCAAACAGCCTGGGCTAAGCCAATTCACCCTGGTATCTAGATTCGTTTTGCACATTATTCAATAATTTCACAGAAAATTAACATGTATGTAAATGGGCTGCACTTATATAGCGCTTTTCAGACACCATCATGGTGCCCCCAAAGCGCTTTACAGAGGCCTCTCATTCACTCGCTCACACACACACACACACCAATGGGTGGCTGCTGCCATGCAAGGCGCTGCCAGGTCACTGGGGGCACGTTAGGGTTCAGTGTCTTGCCTAGGGACACTTTGGCACGTGGACAGTCGGAGCCGACCACCACCCTTTTTTCAATATAATGAAAAAATCTGCTTTATGTGCAGGTGACAGAACCTACCTGAGTATCACAAAAATTGTGGCCATTTTCATCCACTAGGTGGCAGCACCAGTCATTGGGGCTCGTGTCCACTAAAGAAAGCAAGGAGCGTTACAGATGATTGATTTTATGAAATTTTCCCAGTCACACAATCACTGTGCATTGTTGCGATGCTGCAGGGTGCCTCTAACATAGATCCGAAGCAAAGTCGCAACACATTTATCCCTTCATGGCTGACGTGGGTAAAGTGGCCTGAAAGATTTCTCTGCACAGAAAAGATGGGAGGCACTGATTCAGTGTGAGAGGAAGGACAAAACAGGGAAGAACGTCAACGTGCTGAACCTCACGAGAAGTTCCAGGCTATGTTCTCGTCGTCTCAACAAGGAAAAGATCAGCACTGATGGCTGCACAAGTGGTGATCCTGACTACTTTGCCTGGAATTTCTGGGGGAAGCCACTGGTACAAAGAAGACCAGAAAGTCACAGGACTGCAAAGTCCCAGATGAGTGTGAGAGCTGCCACCTTGCATGGCATTTTCTGCGGTTCTTGGATAGCCTTAGTGAACGTATCCCCTCTTCCCCTTCAGCCTCTGGGTGAGCCTTCAGCAGCAAGCAAGCAGATGTTGTAGTAGGAAAATATATAACTGAGTATCTTTTTTTACCAGTAATTGGGTGAGTTTCTAGCGAGGCAGTTATACAACATTTAAAGAAGACACTTGACCACGAACGAGAGTGCGAAGTGGATTTAATCTCCATTGTACACAGCGGAGATGGTCAGTTACTCACATACAAGACAAGCTAATGTCAGAAAATGACAATGAGCAAACCAGAGGCAATTACTTTTAACACACTGTCTCTTTCTCCACACGGCAACGTGTCCCAAAATCATACGATTAACGTCTGAGTGACTTAACATTATTCAAACAAACAGGTCACAGTGACCTAAGGGCCACTTTTCTATAACAGACGTGCACAAGATAGAGGGTGCCCACTTACTACAGAGTGGCATGACTTGGCGCATGACTTGCTATTTAACTAAATTATTTTGGCCGTTTCATCTAACAATAAAAAAAAAGATTAAAATACAATTCAAACCAAACAGGATCATTTTAGCTTCACTGAATTCTTCAGTGAAAAAAAGAAACATGTAGGAAGTGAAACGGACATAACAATAAACAAACATAATATTATTTTCCCTCAATGGTTTTTGTATAATCTGTGTTGATTTAAGTGTGATTTCAGTTGCATCATCATGCTGGCAAAGTCTCATCTTCAAATCAGAAAAAGACAGTAAAGCTTTTACCTCTTTATATAAAACGTCTTTTGGCGTCGAGGATACCAAATAGGGAAAGCCTTTCGGTGCTATCTTTTTCCTCTCTGTCTCTAGATGGATTACACTTTCCCACTGCGTCATGGTCCATCACAGATGCCTCCAAGTCCAGCTGACTTGGAAGCATCTGACTTGGATGACTTGACTCTGCCTCTGGACAAGATCAACATAAGGCTTTGTTTTTTTGCCAGTAAAGTTTTCATTGGTACGTATGAAAGTAGTTTCACACTGAAGTGTCTGACAGAGATTTCCCACAGTCACAGTTTGTCCGTGGGGCCATTGCACTTGATGCTGGAATTCCTCCAGATTCCTTCAGAGGTTTGATATTATGCACCGCATAAAGAGAAATATGCAAATCCATTCCCTTAGCATTTCAAGGATTTCTTTTTCCGCATATTTGTGGACAATCTTAGGAATCTTTTTTCTCCTCAGACACAGCCTTTCATGAATACTCCTTTTTGCACCAAAACATCATTACAATCATCTGTTGATATTACCTGTTTGAAATAATAATTATTTATATTCTTTCACCTCCTTATTTGTTCTAAATTGCCAACTTGTCTTATTGTTTTTTAATGTGACCATATTCCCTTCTGCTTAGCCATTATGGTTTACACTCCAGATCCGGATGTCATGTTCCTGTTTCTGCTCATTTGTTTTTGTCACCCTAAGGTGTAATTAGAGTTTTCTGTCCTGATGTTTTGGCATATTCCTTGGTGCAACCGTTAGCTTACATTGTACAAACTCCCCATTTTGTTTGTGCTTGATATTTTAGACACAGCTGACTGGGAAAACCAAACATCCTATCCTATCCTATCCTACACGCCGTGTTAAATTACCTTCTCAACTCTCCTGTTGAGGCCATGTTGCCTGTCAGTCAACAGGGTGCCACAGCTCGTTGCGGTCTAAGTACTCTCTTTTGACTCCAGACTCATTTACATATGTAGATTAGTGCAGATATTTTGTTTTAGAAATGCAAATTGCCATATTCCATATTCCTTTCATACGACTCCATATTTTTCCTAACCCTTTTTCTACAAAAGTAATCCACTGAATGAACATCCTCCAAGAACAGCAAATCCATATTTCTTGTCAGTAGTCATATAAACTACAATCAGCTGCATGTGGTGAGAAAACAAAAACAATAGAGCGCTTTCATCCAACAGGTACGAGAAATAAAAAATTTAAAAAGCAATTTTTAAAAAAGCTGCTCAATGGCTTGAAAACAAACATGAACCCTCGACTTTTGCGCAGAAATGACTAATAAATAAAAAGCAGTTGTAATACTGTACAACTTTATTCATCTCTCGCATCACTGTGAAGAAATATTGTCCAGTTCTTCTTTATGGTGAGATTACGTGATGCTAGAATAAAAACTAAACATTGCATTAGTCTTACTGAAACCAAAGTTTTAAAACTTAAAAATATTATAGTCCAAATTAAATTAAACTTAAATACTAATGTATCAAGAAGTGCGGTTTTAAATCACCCTGTTCCCGTATGTATACATTTATCTGGACTGAATCTCCACAGCTCCAGAAGTGATAGAAGCAGCTGATACAGAGAAGAAGAAAAAAAAAAGTGTACAGTATGTACGAAATCTACAGAGCTGTAAATTTGTCCAGTTTATATGCCATCCTTTCAGTTTCTGACCACCAACCACACCGAAGATGGTATGCGGTGTAATAGATTAACCAGAAAAGCGGCATATTACCATCTACAATGATCAAATCTGACATTTTTGCTGGTAAAACAATCTCCATCACATAAATTAGGACAGGAGAGGAGTTGAATTCTACAGCCTAGACGAGCTGTAATCCTGGTTCAGTTAAACTGTATTGAAACATACTGATTGCTTAATTTAGCTTATTTTCAGTGATGAACATCTCTAAAAAGGTCACCCCACAGCTTTTCAATTGGGCTGATGTCTGGACCTTAACTTGGGTGTTCCAGAGTCATGCATCTTGCCTTTTTCACACAGATATTCTCATGTGGATGTGCTTTTGGCTTTGGATCTTTGTCCTGTTGAATGGCCCAATTTAAACTGAGCTTTAGCAGTCAGAAGTCATACTGAGGAGCTCATGGTAAAGTCGATCACTGCCAGGTACCCAGGTCAAATGGCTGCAAAATAAATCATCACCCTCCACAGCTTGACAGTGGGGTCAAATGCTCTGTTTGATTTTGGTATCATATATTCATAGGAAATTGTTTGAGAAGTTTGTTCAGATGCAGCTTTGTGAATCTCATACTTCTATGTTCTTCTTGGACAGAAGAGGCTTTCTTCTGGCACCCCCTCAAAACAAACCATGTTTCTTCAGTTTTCTTCTAGTTGTCCTATTGTGAACTTTTAACATATAATATTTTGTTGTTGTTGTTTTTTTCTCAGTAACTGAGAACTGTACAGTCTGACTTTGAGCTAGATTTGCAACTGTCTTGAATACTTTCCACTTGTGAATAATGTTCATCACAGCTAAGCGTTGAACTCCTATTTGTTTGGAAATGTTTTTATGACCCTTTCAAGACAATGTGCAGCAACAACTCCTTCTCTAAAAACATTATATGTGTCTTTCCCAACTCTCATTGTATTAACACATACTTGAATGCTCCAAGAAAGCAATTTGCTAAAATGTCAGCTTTTATAGTGGTCTACACATCTGCTGATGATCAGTTTGTCAAAGGGGTGATGATCTCCAGGACCTGCCTGCAACTTATCCTATTAAATCCTATGGAAGCAGTAAGGGGGTACTTAGTGTCCACACTCAGACATATGTATATACATACACACACAAATATATCCACTTGTCACTATGTCAGAAGCAGATAGTACTTATGAACAGCAAACCTAAAATGTTTGATGGTCTCTCATCAATGTAGCTTTAAGCCACACCTCCAAACTCATTTCATTTATTAGTTATCATTCCAAGTGTACAAAGTAGTTAGTTATACAGGTTTACTTACTTTTTCCATCAGTTTGCTCAGTGAATGTTTAATAAATGAGTTCAATAAAGACAAAGTAACTTATAATTTTTTTGTTTGTGATACGTTTACGCACATTGTGTTTGTACTCAGTGCCAATGCTAAGCAAGCTAATGTTTTACCACCAAGTTGTTGCTACTATGGGAGAAAACGATTTTTATAACACCCCACATACATAGCCCATATAGTTTCACTAGTCAATTAACCTAAAGATGTTTGTTTTTCAGTGGCTTTAGGTTAATAAACCTCCAGAAAACACAGAAATGTTCACAGCAACATCAGAGATTATGAGGTTCTCATTATAAGGAATGTACTTCTGGACATATTACCCATATGACCCGTTATTAGCCATATTACCCGTATGACCCATTATTACCTGTATAAGCCATTATTACCTGTATGACCTGTTATTATCCGTATGACCCATTATCAGCCATATTACCCGTATTACCCATTATTAGCCATATTACCCGTATGACCCGTTATTAACCATATTACCCGTATGACCTGTTATTACCTGTATTACCCATTATTAGTTATATTACCCGTTATAACCCGTATAACCCGTTATTACCTGTATGACCCGTTGTTACCCATGTTACAGATATAACCTGTTATTACTCAATATTTCCCGTATGACCCACTTGCTGCATCCTCTTGCAGAAGGAATTGAAACCAAGTGTTAGTTGAAGATCAGATTACATCTAATGGCAAATAGATACACAAAAGCAGTTAATTACAAGGGATTCACCTATGTTTTCTTGTCATATATTGCCAAAAGTATTCACTCACCTGCCTTGACTCACATAAGAGCTTTAGTGACATCCCATTCCTAATCAAAATGACGTGCGTCCAGGTGTCTAGGTGCTTAATTTTATACACCTGTAGCCATGGAAGTGATTGGAACACCTGATTCTCCTAATTTGGATAGGTGAGCAAATACTTTTGGCAATATAGTGTATGTATATGCTCATTTGGGGGAGAGGGGGGGGAGTATTATAAAAAGGGCATATTACTGCTTTCCTTTTCTGTTTAGAATCCCACATGAATCTGTCTGATTGATAGATTCAGTCAATCAATCCATCAAAAGTAAGTTTATGTTGTAAAGAAAACAATGTGTAATGTCAGTTCTGCCTGGTTGGCTCTTTTCTACATCCCTGCTTCTGTCTTCTTCTCCCAACACTGTCAGTGTGATAGATTCCATAAAAAAAGGGATCACAGATGTTTGACCTCCAGCTTTTTCTCTGGCTTTCCTCCCTTTTCTTCTCACTGCATTCCTCTCGGCTCTCCAGATCCCTAGTGGGCTCGCCGAGCTGTCACACAGTACTGGAGCGTGTCCTTAACTGTGTTTTGTCATCCTGTCATCCTGTCTTTGCGCCGACCATCCATCCATCCGCCATCCACTCATCCTTCTCTGGGCTCCCAAGTCTCCGAGGGGCCCTGTGGGATTTCTGGATGACCAAAGCGAAGACCCGTCTGTCTCCCTGTGTCTGTGTAAGTGTATGTTCTTTTGTAAGTGTTTGTGTGTGCTTGTTTTGAAGCAGCCTCGGAGGCCAGCTGGGGCTTTACAGGTGAGCAGTGATGGAGCGGCTGCAGATGTTTGAAGCCCTGTAGCTTCCAGCTTCCTCTCCTTTCTTTTCTTATAGCTCTCGTTGTACTAAAGTAACTCTCACAGATGTTAATGCGACCAGTCGGAGATGGTTCTCAAACACTTTGGCCAGCAGATGCAGAGTCTTTTTGTACAGTGTGTGTGTGTGTGTGTGATGAATGGGCCAGTGCCAGCCAGCGTTCCCTCGGTGGCCTTGGATCAATCTGCTTATCTGTTAGCTGCCAGCACTGCCAGTGATTAACGACCAGCTCCACACACAGCACATCCTTATTCATTACCATACACGTCACATACGTGCATGTGCACGCGCAGTCAGGAAAACACAAAGCTGCGCACACACACGCAGGCAGCATCCTTTTTTCGTTATGGCAGACGAGCACATCGGGGACAGTCTGGAGCTGGAAGGCAGAGGGGTGAGAGGGAGACGGGCGAGCAGAGATGGATGGCTGCAGCTCCAACAACTGTTTTCACTCTGCAGAGCCTCTCCTTACTTTTCCATCACTGAACTAAAGGCATGCCACGATTCACTCAACTCACGATACAGTTCAAATCATGATTCAGGGTTGACAATACAATTCGAATCACGATTCGAATCATGTAGAACACAAAATTAATTTACAGGTAAGTGACTGTTTTTTTTTAATTATTATTATTTATCTTACAAAAATCCAGCTTTCTCCTTTTTAACAATGCTGTAGTCTTTTCTCTTATGCTCTTTTTAATACAGTAGATAAGAACTAGCAGCAAATGACAAAAACATTGTATCAGTTCTCTTCTTTTTTTTACAATACTGTTTTTTTTCTTATCATCTTTATACCTGCATAGCAAATTGGAAAACTGTTTTATCAACTCTCAGCAGCTTGTTGCCAGGTGGGAAATGTAGGATTATCATATCAGAGACTCAAAATTATCATATTATGAGGGAAATTATCGTACATCTGTCATAACCAAAATAACAAGCCCAATGATGTGCTATAGTCAAATATAATCACTCTAGTGTTTAATAGCGTCCCACAGACACTCACAGCTTCGTGGCGTCAGTACGGAGTGGGTAACGGGACCACATCAGCGCCATCTTACAGTTGCGTTAGACTAATGTGTACCCCAAAAACAAATGAGAGGTGGGAACTAAGAGCCAAATTATGAGGCCTGGAGGCGATTTTAAAAACTAATGTTTTTCCCTTGGTTTTTCTCTTCAGCTTAAAGTCTGTTTAAATCTCGCTCGCTCGACTTCCTCATATGGTCCTGACTGTGAGCGTCTCGTGGGGCGGGCACAGCTGACCATTCAACCTACCATGCTCGTTGCAACGCTGACTCTCAGATCTGTCAAATCTTGTTTTTGTTTTTTTCTTTTTTTACAATAGGCCTGCTGCTCTCTTTTCAGTAAATCAGTACAGTATCGAGTTTTGTTTTTCTTTTAGTACATAACAAGTCAACTCTACTTTAAGCCAGGCATAAACATTATACATAAGCATAATACAAACATAACAAAACCGTTTTTTTCTTACCCTCTTTACAAGTCAATACTGCATCAGAGAATCCGTTTTTTAAATTATTATTCCTGAGGTAGATAAGCCAGAAACAATCTAAGGCATATTTATTTTTTGTCTGAACAAAAACTAAATACCTATTTTACCAATTTACCGTATTGTCCGAAAATAGGACGACTCTGATTATAAGACGACCCCTATTTTTCAAATATCATTTTGGGAAAATAAAAATATGATGAAGACAATAAAGTTATTCATAAAACAACTTTTTATTGTACAATTTGTTATGGTGTGTGTTGAGCATGATGTGTTTTTGATTTTGGCAAGGGTTTAGTCTCGTATCCCCTGAGATCCCACAGAGATAAAATGTTTAACAATACAGCAGAATGTTAATGATTTAATCTTTTTTAAGAAGTATGGTACCATACCTAAGGTAAGCTACGTGTCAGGTTTCCATGTTATTTAAGATCAAGGTATAGTACTATTTAATAAACTTTATTCTCTTAAAATCTGAGACTATGAGTCAGTGAATCAGCTACAACCATGTAGTTCAATAACTGCATTAATTGTGTCAATAGCTGCAGAACCACCAAAGTCTAGTTATATTCGGTTTCAAGAACAACATTGTTAATTCAGTCTGTAAAAAACAAATTATGGACTGCAAAAAAACTTTCTAACCCCTTTGCTCGAGTCGGTCGTGTGATCCTCCATTTTACATCGGATCCTGCTTGCATGTGTCGCTGTGACGCTTGATTTGCTTACTGTTTACTTAGGTGGGGCCCCATCTAGTAGCGCAGATATGTAACAACAATACAGTGATCCCTCGCCAATTCGTGCTTTAAGTTCCGCGGTTTTAGTTATTTCTGCGAATTTTTTAAGAAATATATAATGTTAAAAACAATCAAGAAAAATTGCAGAAACATCACAGGATGTTGTGCGCGTTCTCTCACAGCGAAGAAATGTTGTGAGCCAGCCTGGCCCCTTTAAGAAGGTGGCCTTATGGGTAATGGTGTGGCCTTATGGGTAATGGTGTGGCCTTATGGGTAATAGAGTGTGTGTGTCGTGGGACGGCAGAAGAAAACGGGGTTAGATGAAAAGTGTAGTGAGCATCAACAGCAGCCCAGCGTGTATAGATTTACATTCTCTGTTAACGGACAGGAGCCCAACAATACAACCTGTGTGATGTTACAAGTTCCTGCAGTACCAGAATAAAGTGCTTGTTCCATGCAGAGAAAACCGGACTTTTTCATTTGTTGTTGTTAGCATGTTAGCCGCTAATTACGAGCCAAAAATAACACAATACCAGCGGTTTCTTTACTACGGTTCAGAGACCAGAGGCTGTGAAGGTAACAGAAAGACCACAGTTGAGCCTTTGTCTTGTTTCGCTGCAGTGCCTCGCTACTTTATTGGGGTTTTTTAAACATATTTTAAACACATTATTTAGGCTTGGGGGGCTCCGGCTTCACTTCGTGGATTTTTATTTTTGCGGGGGGAGTCCCCATTAACGGTGAAAAATAAGGGATCACTGTAGCACGTCGCGTGGCATATAGTGACGTTGAACAAGAACGTAGTTTAACTCGAGTGCGCCCTCTGCTGGCCTGAGGCCACATCGCGATTCATGGCTTAATTAAATCAATTCGAATCGTATTTAATTTGATTATTTTCCAAAATCGCACAACAACTGAACAACTTTCATCATTTATCCTTGATAGTTTGTATTCACCTTTTCTGTGTCTTCCCACTTTCATTACCTCTTTACATTCACTGAGAGACTTTGCACAATAATCAACCTCCTTACTTTCTTTCACTCCTGTGGCACAAAGTGCAACCTCCAACCAGACAAATATAAAACATTAATTCATGTATTTTCTCATCTGCTTCACTTCAGATAATAATAATGTGATACTGTCAGGATAATAAAGGAAAAAAAGATGTAGAAGTCGCAGCAAGTTCATAGGCCAGGAGTCAAACCTGCAGAAAGACCATAACCTCCATATATGGGCCACCTGCTCAACCACTGGCTATCTGGGAGCCAGTAATGACATGATTTCAAACAGGTGATGACGGCAGGTGGCCACAATTATGATTTTGTTACAGAAGCAGGATCCACAACAGTATGTGGGTATTTAAGCAATGATGGACAGAGGATCTCCACTTTTCAAACAAGGGTGTGAAAAAAAACCATTGGAATGTTTAAAAGCAATGTTTCCCCAAACAAAGACTAGACGAGATTTGCACATTTCTCCTACTGCAGTAAATTATATAATTAAGCAGGGGAGGAGAAATCAGTGCATCAAGATCAAGGGCTGAGGCCTAAGCAGGACACCCATGATCTCTGATCGCTCCGACGATGCTGCATCAAGAACAGTTGTTCGTCAACAGACGATTTAACCACACAGACGAGGGATTACTGTGGGAAACCGTTGTAAAACACCAAAAGCATGGAGCTACATTCACAATGCATTTAAAACTAGACTCTTGAAGAGGGAGCCTTATGTTAACCTGTTCCAGAGGTGGTATTGGCATGTCTGGTCCTGAGATGGACCATCATACATTTGAAACATGTAGTCAGACCAAAAAGTGATTCATGACGGTTTAACGGAAGAAACTGGCACCAGGTTCTACAGTTCAAAAGCAAAGAGGACCACCCAGACTGCTATCAGTCCCAGAGCCAGGCCCTGTGATGGTTTGGGTTTGTGCCGGTGCCTCTGGTGAAACTCATCTATACTTCTGGGCTTGGCGTTGTGTTGATGCAGAAAAGTACAAAGAGATTTTTGAGTGAAATGTGATGCTTTCAAGACCACTTTTTTTTTTGCAACAAGATGATATAAAACCAGAATCTGTAACCACCTCACCCCCTTTTTTATGATTTGTTTTGTTCTGCAGGCTTGAAATGCAAAAGTTGATTTATATTAACAAATTAAATGAAAGTTTCAACAAAAAGCATCTTGGATTCCATCTCCCAAGAAATAAAAGTCAAAGTAAATAACACTGCAAATAAGAAGAGGTTTTTGTATTTTCTCCCTGAATTTTACGCCCGCCCTGCCGTGTAATTTGTTTTTCCTCAAATGGCCTTGCATTTTAATTGCAAATGATTATATTTGCAATAAACCATTAAGTTGTAGCTGGCGTAGCTCTGCTGTCACACTGCTTGTTTATTGAAAAGTTTTTCTGTTTTGGTGGAATATTAAAGAAATAAAATTACCCTAATGCAAAATTGTCCAAAAGTTATGTCTATGAATAGAAAACGGACTTCTGTAACTTTTGAAATAAATTAGTGCAGCCGACAGTCATTTTGGTTCAACAAAATCATCCAAAAGAACATTTTTATTGTCTGAACTATGATGCTGCTTGAGTTCAATCCTTTTCAACGAGACCGGATTGCTGATCAGTGGTTGTGGCTAAAATTGTGTTCGGACTCAAACTGCAGGTGCAACCCTGAAATTTGTGAGACATTATCCAAAGCAGCTGCACCTGAAAATCTGAAAATGCATTTTCAGATGGAGTGGGAATTATGCAGACCATATACTCACACAGCTCGTGTACTGAAAGTCTGGAAAAAAAAGGTCTGAATTTGCCCATGGATGAGCTGTTGCATAAATGTTGCCCTCCACAACTTTATCAACGAGTCCAAATATATGGCACATGGAAATGAGCATAACGGTGTATGTAAATACACTATATTGCCAAAAGTATTTGCTCATCCATCCAGATGATCAGAATCAGGTGTTCCAATCACTTCCATGGCCACAGGTGTATAAAATTAAGCACCGAGGCATGCAGACTGTTTCTAGAAACATTAGTGAAAGAATGGGTCTCTCTCAGGAACTCAGTGAATTCCAGCGTTGAACTGTGATAGGATGACACCTGAGAAACACATCCAGTCGTGAAACTTCCTCTCTCCTAAATATTCCACAGTCAACTGTCAGCTGTTTTATAAGGAAATGGAAGTGTTTGGGAACGACAGCAGCTCAGCCATGAAGTGGTAGGACAGGTAAACTGAGGGGGCGGGGCCAGAGGATGCTGAAGGATGCAGAGTCAATACTACAGACTTCCAAACTTCATGTGGCCTTCAGATTAGCTCAACAACAGAGCAGAGAGCTTCATGAATGGGTTTCCATGGTGGAGCAGCTGCATCCAAGCCAGACATCACCAAGAACAATGCAAAGCAACGGATGCAGTGGTGTAAAGCAGTGGTTCTCAACTGGTCTGGCTTCAGGACCCACCATCACCCTTAATGACGAGCCGTGACCCAAGTCAAGGAAAATTTCCAACTTCTCAAATTTATTGAATGAAAAGATTGTGCAGTTTGAATCGGAGATAGTAGAATAGAATATCACAGAATGCCAACACAAAAAAATAAGTTTATTGGTGAACCAAAATGGCAAAAACCAAAATGGCTTCAAGTGGGAAATATTCCCTTTGATGCTTAATTAGCTGCATTTTAATTAAATCTGAAACACTTCACTTCAGTAACTAAAGCCTTTTTTAACAGACTCAACATGCACAAACATGAAATAAAACAGTGCAACCACTGAGCAGTAGTTTCAAAAAGAACTAAAATATGTAGCATTTGCTGAGTACCCACATATAACTGTTTCCTATTAAAACTATCTAGTCACTTATTTAAGCATTAGTCATAAAGCTGACATAACAATCAGAACATTTCAGTAACAGCCATTTTTAAGACTCAACAGTGCTTTCATGCACAAACATGAAATACAACAGTGCAACCACTGAGCAGTAGTTTCAAAAAGAACTCAAAATATATAGTTTTAGCTGAATAACCACTCACTGACCTTTGTGTTCAAGATAAGAAAATCCATATCTCTTCTTCGTTGTATCTGTGTTTCACCATGCTCAACATATGGAAACAAACTCTGTAGGTCTTTTTCTATGATGTGAACTGGCGGATGTCAAAACGCATTACAGGGCATTATGGCCATCTACTGTTAAGGAGTATGAATGACATGCTTTTTTTTTTTTTTTTGCATTTCCTTCCCCAGGCAAAGGCCCACGACCCACTGAAAATGGGTCTGCGACCCACTTTTGGGTCGTGATCCACCAGTTGAGAACCACTAGTGTAAAGCAGCCACCACTGGACTCTAGAGCAGTGGAGGAACGTTCTCTGGAGTGAAGAATCACACTTCTCCATCTGGTGATCTGATGGAAGAGTCTGGGTTTGGTGGTTTCCAGGAGAACCGTACTGGTCTGACTGCATTGATCCAAGTGTAAAGTTTGGTGGAGGGGGGGTTATGGTGTGGGGTTGTTTTTCAGGAGCTGGGCTTGGACCCTTAGTTCCAGTGAAAGGAACTCTGAATGCTTCAGCAGACCAAGACATTTTGGACAATTCCATGCTCCCAACTTTGTGGGAACAGTTTGGAGCTGGACCCCTCCTCTTCCAACATGACTGTGCACCAGTGAACAAAGCAAGGTCCATAAAGACATGGATGGAAGGGTCTGGTGTGGATGAACTTGACTGGCCTGCACAGAGTCCTGACCTCAACCTGATAGAAGACCTTTGGGATGAATTAGAGCAGAGACTGAGAACCAGACCTTCTGGTCCAACATCAGTGTTTGACCTCACAAATGTTCTTCTGGAAGAATGGACAAAAATCCCCATAAACACACTCCTAAACCTGGTGGACAGCCTTCCCAGAAGAGTTGAAGCTGTTCTAGCTGCAAAGATGGAGACACGTCATATTGATTAGGAACGGGATGAACTAAAGCTCAGATGTGAGTCAAGGCAGGTGAGTTAATACTTTTGGTAATCTAGTGTATATGTCAATGCAAAACTGTCGTCGTGGAGCTTCTTTGTAAAAAGAGCTTGTGAATAAAATGGGATATTGAGGTGTGCAGGGCTGTTGACCTCCATACTTACCTCCATCATGAAGATGAATAAGGGAGATGGTAAATGAGAATTTGATATCATCAATAACATTTTCCTGCTCAAATTAAAACCTAGAATGGATTTATGTAGCTAATAAACCCCACAGTGCGCCCCATCACATTGAAAAAAAAAAAAAAAAAAAAGCAACCCAGAGAATTTCCAAAGGAGCAACAACCTCAGTACCAGATGGGAGAAAGTGATGTACCTTGATGTTTTATTAAACCTGGTGTTATCACTACATGATTTAATCAATGTAAATACAGCAAGCTGTGCACATAATCACTCTGTCTGCTTAACAAATCAGAGAATGCAGAATTTATCAACACATTTGTCCTGCAGGGACTTGATAAACTGAAGAGGGATGTCGCACAGCATTAAGCAGCCATGGGCAACAGATGCTCATTAATATATAGATCAATGCAAGCTTCTTTACCAGCACTCCTCTTTAAACCGCAGAGAGTTACTGTTTCTACTATTTAGGATGCACTTGTTGTGTGGCAGCAGACTGATAATGGCTCCAGAAATAAGTCTGCCAAATTTCTTAGACACAGTATTTGTCCATCCATCCATCCTCTGTGCCCATTTTCTAGTTTCAGGGTTGATGGAGGTTGATGGATTTGTTTCATATGCCTCTATTTCAAATGTATTTTTCTGTGCTTTTTTTCCCCTTTTTTTTTGGTTGATGGTGGGTTGGCCAGAGCTGACTCCGCCCAGTCCCAATCGGGAACACACCCACCTCGTCTAAGTTAATGCTACAGAGCTGGAAATACTTGGTAAACTTTTGTATATAGAACTTTACAAACACAAATACAGACACCCTTTGACACTTTAACATGTGTGTCTACTCACTGTATTAATCACAATTTATTGTTTTTATGTAATGATATTGGGCAACGTATTGGTTGATTGATTGGTTAGCCCTACCCTCTCTTTTAATTTTACTCATAATATTTGTTTACTCATAATATTTCAAAACCCCATTAAGCAACTATCTTGCAGGGAAATTAATGGCATGCATCTAAACCTCCCCATATATCATCAATCAGCCGTTTTTTATGGCTATTAATAAGAAACAACTCAACACATGGCCCCATTATACAAAACTTCTGTAAAGAGTCTTGAGAGTTTGATACAGCTGTTGCTAAAACAGCCACTAAGAAAAAAAAAAACAGTTCAACCATAAATCTGGGCCTAAAATTATCCTTTTATTCATCAGGAAATACAGCTCTTAAGTGTTCCTTTTTTTCTCAACTCTACTACTTTGTATGTTTCCATACCACTGGAAGATGGCGGCCATGGATCGACCCATTGGTGACTGAGCTACAGGCAGTGGCCAAGGCAACTGAGCTAAGCAGTAGTTGGCTTCCCATTCGCTAGTGGTCCGGTTGGTTGACCTGGAAGGGTCCTGAAATGGTCCGAGGTGAAGGTCACCCGACTCGTAGACCTGAATGCTTTAGCTCAGGAAGTCAAACCTGATGAGCTCGTCAGTCTGGCTGGTCATCCTCCGGTTCGCCTTGGCGAGCAGCCTCGTACAGGTGCCAGATTTTCATGTACCACATCAGTTAAAATGATATTTTAAATATCTGGCTCGCTGTTAGCTGTTCTAGGACACCACGCGACGAGCTCTGAGTTGGGCTGGAATCAGGGGTTGGCGATGGGCTCATGGCTTGTATGCCATCGACTGGGGGTGAAGCTTTGCTGAGCAGCTGGAAGCGTCCTCTAGGTCATCGGCTGCTACCTCTTGTGGCAGCTGGAGCAACCAGGTCCGCCAGTTGAGCAGCTTTCACCTCCGACTGTTTTAGGGCCCTTCCAGGTTGACGAGCTGACCGTTAGTCAACGGGCAGGTGGTTGCTATTGGCTCTGTTCTGCATCACTTACAGATTACTCTTGTAGCAAACCTATGGGCGACAGCACATGGTGTTCGTCTAGTTCTTTTCAATCAGTCTGTGGTCTCGTCATTTTCCTTTTCTCAACTTGACAGAAACAAAGAAAAATGAATCATAACGGTGCGCAGGCCTCATCCATGTCATTAACATGCTACCAAAGAGTTGCTTGTTAACACATCTGCCAGAAACAGAAGCACTGTGTCCTTCTCAAAAAATCAGTAAAGTCAGATATTTATCCAAATTTTGACAACTCAAAAATGCTCTTTTTAATTTTTTAGTCCTAATCAATAATGACCTTTAGAGTGCTAAAATGGTCTGAAAGCTGATTGAGAAATATTTGTGTTCAAATTAAACACATTGCACATGAATGTTAAAACATGTTTTTTTCTGTTTAAGCCTTAAAAATTTAATTACAGTTATTCCAGCATGATTTAAGCTGAAATCACCAAAATATAAAACCCACGTACAGAAACACATGAAGACCGCAGGGTGCTGTGTAGATGATGCACAGAGAGCAGTTGTGTGGAAAACAAAAACAAAAAAAAAAAAAAACATCCTCTTTAAGGTTTAATGCATTCGGGTGGAACAAAAACCCCCTGGTCAGATCTTTAAATGAGGTAAATGCAAACACTGAACAAAGACAAAATGTAGCGTTTGAAAAACTGAGCACCCCCCCCCCCCCCCCCCCCCCCCCCCCCCCCCCCCCCCCCCCCCCCCCCCCCCCCCCCCCCCCCCCCCCCCCCCCATGACGCCACTTTCAGGATCAATAATTCCAAGTAGTGCTTTTCTCTTTGACATTATCAGTCTCTCACTTGGTTGTGGAGGAATTCAGGTCCAATGTTGCTTCACTTCATTGGGGTTTGATCAACTCTCTTAAGCTCCTCCCACAGTTTTCAGTCAGGTTGAGGTCTGAACTTTGACTGGGCCACTGCAGCACCTTGATTCTTTTCTTTTTCAGCAGGAATAGACTATAATTACAGAAATTAATGTGCTGTTTTTGTGTTTTTTTTTTTTTATATCCAGCCATCTTTGCTTCACATCTTTGATGCTTTGTAGACAGAAGATATTAACTGCATTAGTCACCTCATTCCAACACAGTAGCTGACTAACAGAGTAAAATTGAATTTTTTTTTTTTCTTTGCTCTACTTAGAGGTCATTTTAACCTAACTCTGTGTATGAACGTTTCTCGTCCTCTTTCTCTCCCTCTTTTTTTCCAGGTCCATGACAGTATTCTTGACAATTCAGACTCTTATGAACTGAGATTCACGCTGTGTCTGTGAATCCGAGGCTTTCAGTAAAGAGGTTGTTTATGTGCAAATCTACTCAGGTTTACCAAGATCTCATGAATGGGGATCAATTTCTCCAAGGTGTCCATGTCGTGTAGATTGTCATATTTGATTTATAATTTCTCTAAGCATCGCTCCCTCTGACTCTGGTGTGAACTTGTTGGGAGATCTGCTGCAGGGAGGACTGTCAGACGCTTTTAGTGTTTTTCCGTTTGTGAATAATCTTTCACCCTGTAGAAGGATGGAGTCCAGTTTCAAATGGACTCGTACCCCTCCCAGCTTGACTGGCAGAAAAGGTTGCTCCTGCAAGATCATTGCTGATGTCTCATTAGTGTTGTGTTGACACAAAACTAAATGCTCCACACTACCAAACCGCCAAAACGTCTGCTACAGATGTGCTGAAGATCAATTCATCAAGTGTCTTATGGAACGCAGACAGGGGCCTCTGATATCTTAATAATGTGTGTACTTTTGGTTTATCTTCACTGAATTTTAGGACCTTTTTCATGTATGCTCATGCATGAGAGCATTAAAGAAAGTGCATTCTCTTTTCCACATTTTCAGATCATCATTTCATCTCCCAGCGGTACAGTATCAGCATTCCTCTTCTGTTCTGTTTATCTGTTTGTACATATTCTATGTGTGTGTAGATGAAAAGTTAAATTTTAATGATGTCCCTTCAACAGATACACATGGATTATGTGGTATAATTGAGAGAGGACCATGTCGGCACTTGTTGCAAGAAACAAACCCAACCTTCAGATTAATTCCAGCCATCAAACAAGACTGATTAAAAACCCAGAACAGCACAATGGAAAACAACATTAAAATGCAGTGGAAAGAAAAATATTTGAACTCCATGAAAATAGCCGGATTTGATTTGTGCAATTTGTAATCTGATCTCCATCTGAACACAGTGTGCTCAAGATGACAACATACAAACGGTTGTAATTTCTCCAGTCTTTATTGAGTGCATCCAATAAATGTTCACAGTTCTGGAGGAAAAAAAAGGTGAACCCACAGAGTAAGGAAATCCATAAGCTAATTGCTTATGTTTTATGATGATCTGCCTACAATGTGTGAAAAGTCGGATCTAAGTCGGAGCCCGCGGTTACCGATGGAGAAAATGTTTCAGACATCACCTTCTCCACCTCTAATCTAATTAGTTTAGTTTAAAGGTGCTCTGTTAAGATACTCACCTGATTTTAATTTTGCTGTTTAATTAGAAGCATCTACTGATATAACTCATGGCTCGTAAAAAAGGGGGTTTCTGACAACATACAATTAAGAGTACAACAGAGAATCCTCAATGAGGTAAAGAAGAACCCACAAGTAACAACTAAAGGCTTGAAGACATCTCTGAAACAGACAAACGTCTCCGATTGACTCTCCCGTTGACAAATCATTCAACAACCAGGTTGTCCACGGCAGAACACCATGGAGAAAGCTGACCTTGCTGCTTTCCTGAAGTTTGCCAAACACCTACTGGCTGCTCTACAAGAGTGAGAAAATGTTTTGAGGAATGATAATTTGGGAGGAATATTCAGCACTGTGTCAGGTGCGAAAAGAGCACAGCTTACCGTCATCGAAACATCATCCCAAACGGTGAAGTATGGTGGAAGGACCATCATGATTTGGGCTTTGATGTGCTGCCTCTTTGCCTGAACTTCTTCTTCCCATCATCAACCAAAAACAAAAAAAATGAAAGAGGTCTTCACGGCTCGACTATTCATGGACCCGAACCAGAATGGACCCGTGAGAATTTGACCCGAAACTGACCCGACCAGAGCTATTATCACAAGTCTTTAGTTTCCGACCACAAACCGAACTGAGATACCCAAATAGAACCAAGACAATACAGCCCATAGTTGCTCATGTTAAAAGTTGTCTAGCGTTGAATAAAACTTGATTTTCTTACCTAAAGTTGTCTTCTTCTACCCGGTTCAGTTGCTACATAGGCTACGTGATGTAAACAACAATAAATCCACGTTGTTATTTGTGGATACAGATGCTATTGGTAGCAACTGCTAACGCTAATAGCCTACACCGGTCAGGACGTGTCGTGAACATGTTCTCTCATCCAACGTTGTCATGTTGGGGATCCGTTGTGCTTTACAGCTGCTGGGCAAACCGCTAATAACACGCTACGGCAACACGATTGTTTCATGACAAACACGTCACGTTAATGAATAATTAATTAAACTGCCCCGAGTCCTGACATTGGCTGCCACCACCAATATCTTTACCTCTCTGGAGTAAACACGGACCCAGCCTGTCAGAGAGCACCGACCGGACCCGAGACTAACTGTACCGATTCCGACCCGAACCCGGAGTCATCTTTTGAATGGAGCCGAGACCCGATTCGGGTCGGGTCGGAACCTCAAGTTTTCAGGTTGTCGGGTTGTTCGGAAGACCTCTAAAATAAACAAAACACAGCTTAGTAGATGTTGGACACTAACAGGGACTTGGATCTGCGTTTTGGAGTGACCCAGTCAGAGCACAGACCTTCCTCTCAGATGTCCCGCTCATGGTAGCAGCTTTATAAAGAGGAATGGTCAAACATTGCTTCTGAACATCGTGTAGGTCTGTTGCAGAGATGCTGAAAGGTCTTGAAGTCATTATTAACAGCCCGCTAATAACTCCAGGGGTTAACTTACTTCCATCACAACCGTTAAACATTCACATTATGTCCAGCACCGGGAATGTTTTAATGGTCGTGTTCAGTAAAGACGGAATATAGGTGGTGGCCTCCTCAGCTGGATTCATGAGGTTACGGGTTTAAGGTGTCAAGATCACAGGAATCATGCGGTCGTCTGCATTTTTACACCTTATTTGGTGTTCGCTATGTGGGGTTTATTCAAATTCAAAAAAATACTTTATTAATCCCCCAAGGGGGAAATTCAAGTTTCAGTCAACCGGGAAAAATCTGGTGTACTAGAGGAGCTGCTAGTGTCCAGCGCTCCTTTTCATGCCAGGTCCCGTGGTCCGAGTGCTAACTCCAGGTAACAGCCATTAGCAGCCGTTAAAACAGTTAACAGCCGTTAACCAGTATATCTCCATAATGATGACAAGTGAGATATCTCCAGGTCAGAGGAGGAAACACTGATGAACCAAACCGTATCGAAGACTGAGCTCCATTCAGTCTGGCGAGGGACGGAGCAGACCGTCCCAGAGCCCGGTTCATCATGCGGACCAGACCAGGCCGTTGTCGTCTCCCCCGGCGGTGCTGGGCCCCACCAGGTCACCAGACGGCCCCTGCCAGGTCAGCTGACCCATCCAGAATGTAGACTGCTGGACGGGGGCAGCGTGCCGCCACCGTGACGTCGGGGGCTCCCGTCCCGGCTCCGTGACACTGCAGCCCGGATCCAGTGGCGGTGGTTGCCGCAGGGTAGCAGTTCAGGGCTACTTAGCTTAGCTTTCCCGAACCGGCCTCCAGCGACACCGTCCATGTCCGCGGTGGCAGGTCTCCACCAGCCGCAAGATGACCGATCCGCCCCCTGCAGACAGTATGTCGACATCCGAACCGCAGATCACCACAAACCAGGCACAAACTGGAGCGTCCAGCGTAGCAGGGATAAGTCCCGGAGCAGCAGCGAGAAGCGTCCATGCCAGGCGTCATCCAGGCTCAAAAAGGAGCTTTGTGAGCAACTGGAACTGAGAAAATCCAACAAAGAGGCCAACTGTGACTTTAGATGAAGATCAGATCACATTTTACGGCAAATTAATGCAGAGAACTATTTAAGTCAACTGGATTGATATACAGTTATCCTTTGCCAATTTGCACTTTAAGTTCCATGGTTTTAGTTATTCGTGGATTTTTTTCAGAAATATATAATTTAAAAAAAAATCAAGAAAAAATTGCGGAAACATCACAGGATGTTGTGCGTGTTCTCTTGCAGCAAAGAAATGTGAGTCAGACTGGCCCCTTTAAGAAGGTGGCCTTATGGGCAATGGTGTGGCCTTATGGGTAATGTAGTGTGTGTGTGTCATGGGACGGCAGAATGAAAACGAGGTTAGATGAAAGAGCAGTTTGTTTACTTACGGTTTAGAGACCAGAGGCTGTGAAGGTAACAGAAAGACCACAGTTGAGCCTTTGTCTTGTTTCACTGCAGTGTCTCGCTACTTTTTTATGGTTTTTAAACATATTTTAAACACATTATTTGGCTCGGGGGGCTCCGGCTCCAGTTCGCGGATTTTCATTCTAGCGGGGGGGGGGGGGGCTGGTCCCCATTAGCTGTGAAAAAATAAGGGATCACTGTAGTTTTCTTACAACTGTAATGATAGTAAAAAGAATGAAAGAAAGAAGAAGAAGAAAGAAAGAATGAAAAAAAGTTGTGCCATTAGCAAATCGACGCTCGGGTCAGAGATGGGAGGAGAGAAACGATCACTCACGCTGTCTTTCAGCACTTTTCCCAGCCTTCTCACAATACGACTTAACATCTCTGTCTTCGGAAACCACAACTTCTGAGTTTACAATTTATATTTTTCAGATCTACGTGTTCAGTGCTGATTAAAGAAACGAGAGATGGGATGATTTCAAAGTCAGCAGGAAGCTTGCAGCCTTGTAAAAGTCCCTCTAGAAGACCCTCCCTCCCAACTTTCTGATCTGAAGCGAGATGAAAGCTCAAGCCTAATGCTCACCAAGTGACATTTCTCCATCTCTGATCTCCGTCACTCATGCAGACAGATGAGAACGTAGCAAAGACAGGCATTAGCTTCAAGGAGTTTTGCTCCATATCTCTCTCCATGTGTGTTTTGGCCTTTATTGCTCCGTTTCTGTGCGTCTTTGCAGAGCTCCAACTTTTCTCGTTTGACATTTACCTGCTTAATATTTTCCAGTTTTAGGGGGCAGAAACCGCAAAAATGTTGAGTAATTCGTCAAGTGTTTGTTTGCACCAAGTGCTTATCATCTTTGGTTCATCGCTTTGTAACCTTGAGATAAAAATGCGAATCACACTGGTTGCTGTTGCTATGCAGTTAATCACAGCCGTGCACACGCGTGTCAGTGTGTGCACGCACGTACACACGTGTGAAATCCCTGAGGAACATTTTTGTTTTGCGTCAACAGATTATGACACACCACCGTTGCGTTTGTTGCAATCATGCACTGAAATGTTTATTCATGAACTTGATGGTAAAGGCACACACACGCACACACACCTTTTCTGCTCCTTATCGCCATCAGCATCACATACGCCTGCTAATCAGCAGGAGTCAGCTCCTGCAGGGAAATAATATTATTGTCAACTCTCCGTCACTGTAGCAGACATCAAAAACCAACCCGAAGAAAATACTGGAATAATCCCTGGAATAACACTAGAATAAAGATGTAGCATCTGCAGTTTCACGCGCAAGCCTGCCTTTTTATACGAGCTAGCGAGAGATTGATAACAGGCATCTGTGTGGATGAGTGGGTAAACTTCTGTTTGTTTCAGAAACTTGCAGATTTATTCTAAAAGCGTGTATGGTAATGATAATTATAATTTTGCACCGATGCCTGTGCTCCAAGGATGGCTCACAGTTTCAGTAATGACTTGAGAGGGGCATGTTTTTCTGCTGCAGAAATAAAATGTGTTTGGAGTTATTGCAAGGAGGGAACAGAGTTGGTGCCAAGCTACAAACATCTCACTGACAGATGGAAGATATCAAGGAAGTAGATTTTTTTTTTTGCAGTTCCTCTACTGACCACTAGGTGGTGGCTCCAAAACAGAGCAAATCTCCACTGGCTCCCATGTTAAAATGGACAACTTTGTATCATACAAACGGCCTAGAACAGGAAAACAGTTTTGGTCTTGATAATTAACTGACATCCATGATAAGTGTATGGGGAGTACCACATTAGCTACCTGGCAGGATATTGACTTCAGAGATGAGAATAAAAATCTAACAGATCATACTCATATCCGAAGGAGAATATGCTGAGAATGGGAATATGGAGACCACTGTGTCCGGCTGTGGTTGGTCTGGAAGGGTCTGAGAATGATGCTTAGCTTAGCTGTGCTAACAGCAGCAGTCATTTCACACCGCCACCAAAACAACATTGTAGACCAGAGGTCCCACTGTGAAGACCACGAGGATTGACTGCAGGGGCCTGCATAATTACGGTCAGAGGAGTCCTAAACGATTTTCCCAGCCAGATCGGCCCAACATGGTGTCCAGCACCGCTGCAACTGAACCGATGCGCAGGGTGCCGGTCGGTGCTCGGCTGAAGGAGCCGAGATGCTCATGGAGATTCATTTCAGGTCTCTTCCAGGTGGAATTCTGCCGGGACCTGAAGTCAGTTTTCCCGACCTGCCCCTCTGCATAGAGCTCCACCGTGGAGCTCCACGTCTCCCCTTGGCTTCTGTGGCGGCTGTCTTGCAAAATTAGCCATCGGGCATATTGTTGAAGCCACTCGGCATTTGGTAGCCGTTGCTGCAAATCTGCTTGGAGCCGAATGATCGGCACTATATCACCACTGTACAATTAGTTTCTGAACAGAGATCTGTGATTTTGTTACTGAAATCTCACCGCTCTCACAATTTGGGGTTTGCAGCCTGCAATTACTACTTCACAGTACTTCAATTACCACCAGCCCCACTGTTGTTCTCACGCTCCACATCTTTCCTACTTCCTCTTTCAGTCCTCATTATTTTTCAAGCTTCCAACATTCCTTCTTCGTGACGGGGCTGTTGCTTGGGGTTTTCTACATGTGTCACAGCCGATGAACTGGCTCTAAAGACTACCTATTGTTTTTTTTTTATATACTCTCTGAACATATCACAGATGTATTCTGGGATTTGTAGACAATCAGTAGGTGATCTGGTTTTTTAGAGTCCGAGTCTCCAAATATTTAGCAATGCTGACCCTCTTCTCTTTGTTACCAAACAGAATAATCTCAGTTTTGTCCTCATTAAATTGTAGAAAATTCTTCCTCGTCCAGACGTCTATCTGCTCCAGACGCTACTGGGCCGCAGTCATCTGCTGTCAGAGACACAATGTTGTGTATCATCTGCATAACTGTGATAATGCATAACATACAATATAATAACTTTATCTATGGTCTGCCGGGTAGCTTGGTGCTTTAAGCAAAGCGCCCCATCTACAGAGGCTACAGTCCTGCACCGGTCACAGGTTCAACTCTTTTCTGCGTGTCTTCCCCCTTTCTCTCCATCACTGTAAATAAAGGCTGCAAACTCTCAACGATCAATAAATATAGATGAAAGGTTTTTTTGTTCTTTTTTAAGAGTCGGGTGCTCTGTAACAGAAGGCCCCAGCTGTCTGTCATGTTCACCTGCAACTGGAGAGGGACAGAAGACGAGATTTGGAGTCCTTTTTTTAAATTTGATGTATTGATCTCTGCAAGGTTTATATTGAGGTAATGAGGTTCTCTCGCATTCACGTACCAATCACGTACCGCATTCACGTACCTCCGCCTCTTTCCATCCCTCAGGTGAGTGTGTGGACAGAATTGTTCCCTGGTTCATGCACTATTTATTGGTTCAGTGAGGGAAAAGGAAATGGTTTAAGGGGGGGTTATGTGTGAGAAACGACTTATCGTAAGCTCAATTATTAGGACTATTGGAGTAGGGTTTCGTGTGAATAATGTGTATGTAGTGTTGTCATTTCCTGTAAATATAGATGACACACACACACACACTTAAGGTTTGTCCCATTTACATTCACAGGTTTAAAGGTAAGCAGTTGGGAATTGTGAAGAAATGCATTTCCAAAATCCACCCAGTCTCCTTTAATTCTGTTGCTATATTTTGTAGATTTTGCCTCCATGGCTGCCTGATAAGCTGACAACACCCGATATTGTTGAACAGGTTCACCTGATGTAGAGGCTGGTGACTGTGTACTTTCTTATATGTAGCAGGTAGTTGAACAGGAACATATTTTCATCAAGTCTGACTTTTGAATCAGCTAATTTCTTCTCTGTATTTCTTTAAATTACCCTGCCTTTTCCCCCTCCATTTGTCTTTTCCTCTCGTTACTCCTTACTGAAACAGTTAATAAGGGAGCTCCTATCCAAGAAAATTACTACTGTGTTCATTGCGCTTCTGCTCACACAGCTTGATATCCAGCAGAGACCAAATGAGCGAACTTAGTGAATCTAACGTACAATTTGTCCTCTTGGTGCGGCACACAGAATCCTTATTAGATTGAGCTGTAACATAGTTGGTAGCAATTAGACCTAGGAAGGAGTCACTGCAGCAGAGGTTAATAACTTCAGCGGGTCTGCGTTATGATAGAAAGGTTAGTTGTATTAGTGATGGTGGCTGTGGGCCAAGCTACAGCACCTGAGCTCCAAAAACCAAGCTGAGTGTTCACAGTGGAAACTCGGGGGGTGGAAATGAGCTTTCTGAACTCAGTGCTGGTGTCACGAACGAGCCTGCGACTCTGGAGAAGAAGATTCAGCAGCTGGAGACAGACAGAGCTGAATATTATAACAATACAGGTGGAGAGCAACAACTGCATGGATGAGCATAAATAAGAAAGGAGTAATTAAAACGGCACAGAATAAACTAAAGATATCAAAAGATACTGGAAAAAACATTTATATATATTAGGGCTGTCAATTTCTCAAAATAATTAATCAGATTAATCACATGACTGTCAATAGTTAATCACGATTAATCGCAAATTAATCGCATATTTTTATCTGTTCTAAATCTACCTTATACAGATCTTTTTCAAGTTGTATTACTCTTATTAATATGAGTCCTGACTAGAACCAGGAAATATGACCATATTAGTCCAGTTCTGAGGTCTCTGGCTTCCTGTCACTAAGAGAATAGACTTTAAAACAGCTCTACTTGTGTTCAAGTCTCTTCATGGCTCCAAAGTCCATCTCTGACATGTTAGATCCATATGAACCAACCTGGACTCTGAGAACCTCAGGTAGTGGTCTCCTGCTGGTGTCCAGAGTCAGGACTAAACAAGGTGAAGCTGCATTTCAGTTTTATGCTCCTAAAATCTGGACCAGTCTTCTAGAAGTTGTGAGACAGACCTGAACTCTGACAATGTTCAGATCCAGACTGAAAACAGTTCTGTTTAGATGTGAAGATGATGACTGGAAGGATTTTATCTGCACTCTTCATTTTTAATTTAATTAATTAATTTTTTTATTAATTAATTTTTATTTATTATTGATTATTTTTATGCTTGTATGGAATTATTCTATTTGCCTTCTTGTGACTGCATCTGTAAAGCACTTTGAATTGAATTGCAAATAAAGTTGCAAATAAAGTTGCCTTGCCTAATATGAGAGTACACAAATGCTTGCCTTATGCAAAACAAATGCATGTTTATTTATTGCTACAATGCCAAATCCATTATATATTATATATATATACTCAATATTTTATCTTATGTTCTTCATACAAAATATTTCCGTTTATTTGCTTCAAACGGGGTGGGGGGGGCTCTCGGCATCACCGCTCTCATTAGCCGTCAAGTGACCGGACTCCGGTGGTAACTAAATTCACATCGACAGCAAACACAAACAACATTTATCTTGTGGAGTGAGCCATCAGGCAAGGTTTTGGAGCTGAACTTACCATTCAAAATAGTATCTTTTGTATCCATTTATTATTTGTATCCAACTACTGCTAATAGTTTGTTTACGTCTGTCTGTCTGCGGCATGGACATCGACGTCAGTGCATGACTTCCTGTTTTGACAGGACTACGGAGGACTACAGGACTACAACTACGGCGGGGCCGAGGCTCATTCAACCTACTCTCCTCTTTACTATTGTACACGGCCAGGCTGTGTCGCGTTAACGCGCGTTAAAAAAATTAATTGCGTTAAAATTATTTTGCGTTAATCACGCGTTAACGCGTTAACTTTGACAGCCCTAATATATATATATGTACATACATTTTTTTTTTTTAATATATGAATTCGAGCCAGAGCTCCCCGAGCCTAATTAATGTGTTCAAATATGTTTAAAAACCACAAAAAAGTAGGGAGGCACTGCAGCGAAACAAGACAAAGGCTCAACTGTGGTCTTTCTGTTTCCTTCACAGCCTCTGGTCTCTGAACTGTTGTAAAGAAACCGCTGGTATTGTGCTATTTTTAGCTCGTAATTAGCAGTTAACACGCTAACAACATCAAAAGAAACAGTCTGGTTTTCTCTGCATGGAACGAGCACTTTATTCTGGCACTGCAGGAACTTGTAACATCACACAGGTTGTATTGTTGGGCTCCTGTCGGTTAACAGAGAATGTAAATCTATACACGCTGGGCTGCTGTTGATGCTCACTACACTTTTCATCTAACCCCGTTTTTGTTCTGCCATTCCATGACACACACACTACATTACCCATAAGGCCACACCATTACCCATAAGGCCACCTACTTAAAGGGGCCAGGCTGGCTTACAACATTTCTTTGCTGTGAGAAAACGGGCACAACATCCTGTGATGTTTCCACGATTTATTTCTTAATATTTTTATTATATTATATATTTCTGAAAAATCAGCGAATAACTAAAACCGCGGAACTTAAAGCGCGAATTGGCAAGGGATCATTGTAGGTATAGATAAAAGAGTCTGACTTAAATTTAGAGTGAACCCTGTTTCTCATCAAGTTTATTTAAATATGCATAGTGAGACTGTGATGAACTGGTGACCTGTCCAGGTGAACCCCTGCCTTTCACCTGAAGAGAGTTGGGATAGACTCCAGCAGATCCCCATGACCCTGCAGAGGATAAAGGGGGCAGATGGATGGATGGATGGATATTGAGAAACACCTCATTTTCACCATCTATCTTGGAGGAAATGGGCACCAGTCTGTCCCAACATCTAGACAGGTCCAAAAGCCAGGCTCCGTGACGGTAAGAGGTTGTATCGCCCCCTTGAAAAGGGAGTGATGGGATAGAATTAATAGTGTGATGGGAGTATTAAAATGAACAAATGCCTTCAAGACCGCATCTTTTCCAGAGACACCCCCACTCTCCACACATTTTAAAGATTTGTCTGAGGAAGAAGAGGGTACGAGTACTGGCTGGACCTCTCTGGGATCCTGACCTGCCGCCAACACAGAAACATGTGGAGAATCTTAAATATCCCAGTCTTTTTTGGAAAGAAAAGGCACCATTACAAAGTCTAAAACGCTTTCCTGTCCCAACTCTTGGATAGCTGCAGAACTGTAACACTAAAATGATTATGTCATATTAAAATATCTCTGTTTTCATTCTGCCTGCAAAGGATGTAATGTGAAAAAAAACTACTAAAAATCAGTAAACACACAATGAAATAGATCAAATTCATCTTCTTTGCTCCACCTATTGTGTCATATAATTGGAAGAAGGATATGAAGAAGCAGGTTGCACTTGTAATTACCTCCACCAGAGGAGGTTATGTTTTTATACGTTTATCTGTCTGTCTGTCTGTGTTCAAGATAATTCAAAAAAGTTATAGATGGATTTTGATAAAAATTTTTAGGAGTTGTCGGAAATGTGAAAAGTAAGGTCTGATTTAATTTTAGCTGTGATCTGGAAGAAATCCTGGATTCTGGATCTCTTTCAAATTTTCGATAACATTGCGATCAATGGGGCCGAAAGTTTTGTTTCTCAATATCTCCGTTAATTATTGCCCAAAACTTATGAAATTTGACTCAGGAATTGACAATGGGAACCTCAAATTTCAAAGCCTGATCTGGATCTGATCCAGAAGCCAGATTTTATCGCAATCTGTAAATCGCTATATGGGAGAATTGTTGCATTTGGCAGAGGTCTGTGCTCTCTGAGTGCTTTTCTAGTTTTAGGTTTAGTCTAGAATATAAATCAATGTCTCTGCCAGTCTCTGATGGTCTGCCAGTCATTGTAGTCTTTGTTATTTGATTAATACAATAAAGAAAGAAGAGATTGCACCAAACTATAACTACCAATCCACCCTGTTAGCAGGGTACATCATGGCACCATGATGATGCATGTCTTCTCTCTGTCATCATATAGTTGCTGAGGTACTTTATACATCTCTACTTATCTGACACTGAAATAGAAATCGCACAGAGTCAAGTTTAAACGGTATTTCTGCCTGAAAGGGTTTGTTGTTCAGGTAAAGCACTGAGATCAAGGAGTAATCTCTGCAGATGAATTTTAACAGAGCGTGCGGTTCAAGGCAGACATCTGAGGACTCATACATAGAAAACAAAAGGCAGAACCTTGAGAAACACAGCCACACTGATGTTATTGAAAGTGTCAGGATAAAAAAAATACAAAAGAACATATTGAGGCCTGCCTGGACGTGGATCGTGAGGATCTCAGAGAATTATGGAGGTGCTTCTTTCATATAAATGCCAATAACAAAGACCTGAGATGTAATAAAAGCCCGTGAATACATCCTCGGGAAGTCAATTTCATTAAATTAGCAGGTTATGTCTTTCATTCCTCAGAGATGTTTCGATTTAGTCACGGATAAATGAGCGAGCGTGAAGGTTTAACAAACAAAACATCTCCATGAATACGATCTGAAGCACAGGCTGGAACGATCTGTAATGGCGCGCAGACAAACACACGCTCGACTTCACTTTATAAAGACTTTGCTAGAGTCGCGGCGAGATGAGACTTGACTTCAGTGAGATACGGAGACGTGCAGCACGACTGTCAGTCTGGGATGCAAATCAGCACTTGGTGGAAGATCCAGAGAGACGTCGACCTGCCATCTCTGAGGGCATTTGAAGTCAGAGCTTTATTGCCAAAGATGAGATCAAAGACGAGCTGCCGTGATCATTCAATCAAACACGGGACGCACACAAACACACACCTTGACACGCGTTCATGAAGTGCAAAGAATTAAAAAAGGGAGACGGTAAGAGCGGGACACAAAGAGACAGAGTAATATAGAGGGAGAAGATGGAGAAAGACGACAGCAGCCGCTGTGGAGGCTTCATCTGTTTACCAGGTTAAAAGTCTTGATTTGAAAAATGAAATGCCTTCTTATCCATCTACCGCCATCACGTCTGTCGTTCACGTTCTCCGCCGCCCACCTGAACAACACGTGGCATACCGCATCATCGTTTACTGAATAAAAACGATGACAAAACTCAGAAGCAGTGTGTGGAAAGAAAAGAAGTTCACTCTGACCACTTCCACAGGAATCAAGAGGGTTATTAGCAGCCATGTTGATAATCAGATTAATTGATCATCAGTGAATCTGAACACCTTTTAATAAAGCAGAAGTTTTTACATTTGGCTGATCTGAAGCTTCCAGGTGTCTTAAGACAACCCTAAGTAGGAACAGATACTTTCAAACTAATTGGAGTCCATCATTCTTCTGTTAGAAAGATCATCTACAACAGCCTTTCTCAACCGGGGTGTCGCGGCACACTGGGGTGTCGTCTGACTGCTTCAGGGGTGTCGTCAAAAAAATGACCTTTTCTGACATTTCATATACAGTGGTAGCTCTACTTACCAACATTTCTACATACGAAATTTTCAGGTTACGAAACACCTCAAAGGGAAAATATTGCCTCTCGTTACGAAAGAAATTTCAGGATACGAAAGGCAAAAATACAGTAGCGCTGCTACTCGCAGCTCCCAGAGTTTACTGAACGTAAACATAGCTGTCGGCTCTGTATCTTGGTTTGAAAGCGGCGCGTCCGCGCTGCCCTGCCATTGGCTATCGCTTAGCATCTTCCTGGCATCCCATTGGCTAGGAGGGCCAATGGGAAGGTCTGTATGAGCGTAACCCAGCAACCCAGGTAAACAAACAATTTTTACCTCCACCAAGGAGGTTATGATTTTGCCAGCGTTTATCCATCTGTCTGTGTTCAAGATAACTCAAAAGGTTATGGATGGATTTTGATGAAATTTTCAGGAGTTGTCAGAAATGTGAAAAGGAAGAACTGGTTTCATTTTGGGTGTGATCCGGAAGAAATCCTGGATTCTGGATCACTTTCAAATTTTCAATAACATTGCGGTCAATGGGGCCAAAAATTTTGTTTCTCAATATCTCTGTTAATTATTGTCCAAAACCCATGAAATTTGACTCAGGGATTGACAATGAAAACGTCTATCAAATTTCAAAGGCTGATCCGGATCTGATCCAGAACGTGGATTTTATTGCAATCTGTTAATCGCTATATGGGAGAACTGTTGTGCTTGGCGGAGGTCTGCGCTCTCTGAGTGCTTTTCTTGTTAAATCTGTAATTATACAGACAGTTCTGCATTAATGTAAACCTCTATGACCTGAAGCAATTTTGTACGAAATAGACCCACAGTTTTAACCCTAACCCTAAGCCCACCATCTAACAATGGAGGCTGCACGCTTTAAAACACTTTTAAAGAAAAACCTAATAATAATATAAGTCAAAATAGAATAAAAAGCAGCTCCTGAACCTTGTTACGAGTAATGATTAAGTCCTGAAGTTTCTGCAGTCGAGTCAGTCAGTCAGTTTAGAAGAGCAGGAACATTCCAGAGTTAAAACAACCCCGGGACCACCATTGGAGGGTAAGGAATATCAACTTTAGTTACGGACAAAAAAGACAAGAGTCAAAGCATTTTTAAGTGAGAACAGAATAGCCATTGGCAGAAAAATGGTAATTAATGTTATCACTCAGGGCAATCAGCCTATGTCAGAATAAAAAGCTAATTTTGCACCTCTGACTCCAAGTGAAAGTGAAGGATTTCATAAAACCTCTGTAGGCTTTGTATGGGGCTCCTTTATCTTATTCCATGTTCTCACTTGCCTATTTAGTCCTAAATATCCTAAATATAATAATATTTAGTCCTATATACCTAAGTACTGACCCAGTTCTATGGAGGCAGAGCCCATAAAGTCTCCTTTTGCGTTAATTGACTATAGTTTGCGTTGGCATTTGGTAGTCGATTTATTTATACTAAAGACAGATGGTGGCCCCTGGAAGGAGGCAACTGTTTGCAGGGATCCTCGTCACAGGATCACTTAAGTGGAATAACATATCTGAGTCTTGTTAAAGAATGAAAACAGCTATTTATTTTAATATAGAGATCGCCTCAAGTGCTATCATTAATTTCCATTGTGCTGCAAACACATTCAGTTCTCACCCAGAACTGTCCCTAACAGACGTTTACACCCCCAACTATCTAATGATAGACCCGGGGTCGTTTCAGCTGTGGAAAGCTCCTTGAAATGGTTTTTATATGTTTTAATCCAGTGGCCAGAGGCACTGAACTCGTCAGGGGTCGAGGAGAGGAGGGAAAATGGTGTATCTAAAAAAACAGAAGTGGAAGGACTCTGGTCTGAGTTCATACATGGTTCCGTTTCTGCTCTGAAACCCTGCAGATCAGTTGTGCGCAAACTGTGGTACGTGTACCAGGAGTGGTACGTGAGTGCTCTCTGGTGGTACGCAAGGGAACGTCATGACTTTCCACATTTTTTCCACATTTTCACTTTTTTCTTTTTTTTTTTAATCAGAAACATACAATGCATTATAAATACAATGTTTCAAATGAAATTTCGGGTAACAATAAATAACCACAGTAAGGAATAAAGATCTCTCCTGTGAATTTAAAGCTAATTGAGAAGGTATATATATGGCTATATTTTAAAATAAGTCATCATGGTGGTACTTAGAGAGCTGAACAATTTCTCAGGTGGTACGCAGTATTAAAGTTTGAGAACCACTGCTGTAGATTTAGCCACTTCAGTGCGCAGTACTACACAAAATGACCATTTATAAGATTTTACTTTACAGATAAACATGTTGAGTAGTGGGCAGCACTGTTGCCTCACAGCTAGAAGGTTCCTGGTTCGAACTTCAGCAGGAGCCTTTCTGTGTGGAGTTTGCATGTTCTCCCCGTGCTGGCGTGGGTTTCCTCCAGGTACTCCAGCTTCCTCCCAGAGATGTGCATGTCAGAATAATTAGTGGTTCTAAATTTCACGTAGGAGTGACTGTGAGTGTGTGTGGTTGTTTGTCTATACAGTGATCCCTCGCCAATTCGCAGTTTAAGTTCTGCGATTTTAGTTATTCGCAGATTATTCAGAAATATATAATATAATAAAAAAAAAAATTTTAAAAATCGCAGAAACATCACAGGATGTTGTGCTTGTTCTCTCACAGTATAGAAATGCTGTGAACTAACCTGGCCCCCTTTAAGAAGGTGGCTTTATAGGTAATGTTGTGGCCTTATGGGTAATGTAGTGTGTGTGTTGTGGGATGGCAGAATGAAAACGGGGTTAGATGAAAAGTGTAGTGAGCATCAACAGCAGCCCAGCGTGTATAGATTTACATTCTCTGTTAACCGACAGGAGCCCAACAATACAACCTGTGTGATGTTACAAGTTCCTGCAGTGCCAGAATAAAGTGCTCGTTCCATGCAGAGAAAACCAGACTTTTTCTTTTGTTGTTGTTAGCAAGTTAGCTGCTAATTACGAGCCAAAAATAGCACAATACCAGCGGTTTCCTTTACTACGGTTCAGAGACCAGAGGCTGTGAAGGTAACAGAAAGACCACAGTTGAGCCTTTGTCTTGTTTCACTGCAGTGCCTCGCTACTTTTTGGGGGTTTTTAAACATATTTTAAACACGTTATTTAGGCTCGGGGGGCTCCGGCTCCAGTTCGTGGATTTTGATTTCGCTGGAGGGCGCCGGTCCCCGTTAACCGCGATAAATAAGGGATCACTGTAACAGACCGGAAGTGGCGCTCCAGTTAATTAAGAGAACTGCAACCCTTGCCTTTCGCCTGAAGAGAGCTGGGATAGGCTCCAGCAGATCCCCGTGACCCTGCAGAGGATTAAGCGGGTATAGATGATGGATGGATGGATCTGCAACTATTAGTCAACACATGATTCCTTTTTTTAATTGAGCCACTGAGAGAGCCGCGAGCCGCCGCGGGGGAAACGGCGAGACAGAAATGCAGTAATCCCTTCAATGTCACCCGTTGATACTGAACGACTGTCGAGGAGCAGCGAGGACGGCGGGAAGAGAAGCAAATAAACAGACGCGCAGAGGTTAAGTAAGATGGAAGGATAAAGAGGCAGGAAGGGAGCGTTATTACATTATTTAGGCTCGGGGGGCTCCGGCTCCAGTTCGCGGATTTTGATTTTCTTGGGGGGGGCGCTGGTCCCCATTAACCGTGAAAAATAAGGCATCACTGTATGTGGCCCTGTAATGGACTGGTGACCTGTCCAGGTGGACCCCTGCTTTTTCACCCAAACAGACCTGGGACAGGCTCCAGCAGATCCATGTGACTCTGCAGAGGACTAAATGGGCATGGATGATGGATGGATGTTGAGCATTTGTGTTTATAATTAATTGTATAATTGTTTCATGGTCTGTCCACGGCTCCTCAGTTAAACCCAAAATCACTGATTAGTTACAGCTGTGGACTCATCCTCACGGACAGAGACTCAGGAACGTCATCATTTTTATTCCGGCTCCTGCCTCTGCTCTTTTTCTAGTCTGTGAGCGACTCCTTCTTTGTTTTTGTTTTTTTTATGACCACCAGACCTTAGAAGGATGCAAACAGCTTTCAGAGGCACAGCTCAACACCTGCGTGTCACGTACGCACACATGCAAATTAACATTTGTGCACGTTTGAGTTAAGTGTCAAAAGAAATTTGAATTTTCCATTACAGAGTAGAGAAGTGCTAAGAAGCTCGACGAGTGAAGAAGGAATGCAGGTGGGGCCTCTTAGGACTGGAAAAGATTGAAATCCATTCATTTTTGTTCTTGTTCTTGATATGCAAAAGCCTTCATACAAAGTTTTTCAATCAAATATTATTGGCTGAGTGAACTATGGGTTCACAAATGAAAATGGCACTTAATTTTACATGCACCAGTGCCGGCTGCGCCTCCATAAGTGGTGTCACGGCTTCTTCAGAGTCCCATCACCTCCGCTGAGCCACTTCCTGATTCCATTAAGGCCTTCGTGGTCCAGGTCTGTGTGGTTATTAACCCCTTACAGCGACGGCACCCAGGCTGTAATTCCTAATGAGCAGTTATCAAACGCAGCTGACAAAAAAGAAAAAAAGAAACATTGCACTTCAAAGAGGAGTGAATTAGGCAAAAGGTGAATAACTGAATTAAGAGGGTGAAAGGGAAATAAAAGAGAAGTTGAGCATTGGATGGATGAAAGGGGGCTGGAGCTGGTCATGTGACGAGGTCGTGCTCGCCAAATCAGACGTACTAATGCTTTTACAGATATGGATATGGAAGAGGCATACCTAAGAAAATGAAGTCTGCTTTGACGCCTATTTCTTTGCAGAAATTATGAAAACAAGACATGTTGGTCTAGTCAACTTCATCTCATTTATTTTACGTACTGTGTCTGTTTTTACATTTCAGGTCCACTGCACATTCCAAAAAGCCTGTACATGGTAATTTAACGCTATTAAAGAGGTTTTATTGATTAATTCCAGACATGTCAAAACAATCTTTTAAAGCATTGACAATTTTAACACTATCATGAATCTATGTATCTAAAAATAAATATATTTATAAAATAAAATATACAATGATGCATAAATCAATATATACTGACACATGTGAATAACCATAATTTAGAAACATATAGAACCTCTTGTAAATAAATATAAATATTAAATTGATATATTTCCCCCCCAAAAAGAAGAAATTAAAAATAAACAAAATTTTTACCCAATGTATACACACCGATCTATATACATACACATACATACCAATATGCAAAACGCATATCTGGTTTAACATGTCTGAAAAGGGGTAGGAAGAAGTAAAACTTATTTAATCCTACCCCTTCTCCAATGTTCTATGATTACCCTTAAAATCTATCGGGTTTTTGAGGCCTAATACTAAATTTTAGTTGTAATTTCATATACAGATAGACATAGACATCTAACTACATACTGATACACACACATTCACACTACAGTACATACTACAATTTATACTACAGTACATACTACATTACATACTACATATACTTCACCCTGCACAGTCACACACACAGTGCACCCCGAGAGCACCCAGATACCCCCCATCCTACCATGCTGCACTCCGACACCAAACCCACCTGAGCCCAGTCCCCCCCACCAGCCCCCCATAATGATGCCGCAAGAGCAGAACCGAGAGGGTCCCCGACCCGGTTGGCCCACACAAGACACCACATCAACATAATCACCCGGACCCCCAACACCAACACCCATGAGCCCGCCCAGCCACCCCCCACCCCCCACCCCCCTCCGCCAGCCCCTAAGAACCCCCCACCCCACCCCACAGCGGAAGCCCCGCTGCTGGGCCAGGTTGGGGGCGCCCACCCAACCCGCCCCAGCAGGGGCGAACCCCCGCCATGCAGCGGAGATGCCCCAGCAGCAAGGTGAAGGCAAACATATTCCAGTGTTAGTTGAAGCAGGCGATGATTTGAAAGGGCGGAGTGACGACGGGCAGAGGATCTCCACCGTCTCAGCAAATGCTTGAGAAGATCAGTGAAACGTGTGAAAACAATCTTCCTCAAAGACGGATGATAGAGCAGAGAAGCTGCCGGCCTGTCTGTCTTATCACCGACTCTCCTTGATGTCCTCTCTTGAAAGCATCTCTCGACCACCATTAATAGAGAATGGAGAGTGCCTCATTGTGTTGGGACGTGTCCATCTTTTCAAAGAAATAAACATCAAAAAGATGTCTTTTTTCTTCAGTCTCGCCGACACGCATTTTCATGTATTTTTTCCATAACTAATGGCATCACAATCGGATGCTTTGAGCGATTCACGTGTACCTCCACCGGTGCTGTAGAAATAAACTGGACTGAAGCTCCGGCCCCCTTTACCTAAATTATTCAGGGAGGACAGAGCTTCTGCTTCTCTGGAAAGAGCGTTTCTAGATGAGCGGTGGGTCTTAAATAAAGAAATAAAATGGAAGACTCGACTCCTTTGATGATGCTGTTTTGATAAATGTGCAACAGATGGACTCGTTCGTTTGGGAACGTTCGTGTTCGTGGTGTTTCTCGCCTCTCTCGTCTAAGATGTTTGCAGTTCTGTTTCCATATGTGTTTTTGTTGTTTTCATACTGTTCCTGACAGAGCGGTGGGTCTGCTGTGAGCCTGGACTCAGGTTCTCCCTGAGGACAGAGTCTACCTCTAGATCCAAGGCTTCGGAGCGATGCGGGTGTGCTTCTGCTGAGGTCATTGCGAAAACAGTCAGGAGTGAAACTGTGTGTTTGGAAGAAAACACAAATGATGTAATGGGAGTGAAAACAAGGTAAACCAATGCTGTTTACCAGGCTCGTAATTTGAACAGAAAAGAGAGCTTTTTCTGACTGTAACTCATCTCTTGCTCTGTGTAGATTGATTTCACTCATCCATTCAGCAGCTGCAATCCAAAAACTGCTCCAACCTTTCTTGGCGATCTTATATCCAGCTCCAGCTGCCATCCGGCTTTCCTGGTTGCTCCATGTGAGCTAACTTCTCCTCCGGACCATTCCAGGCCAACACAGAGCTGGTCACGGTGACCTGTTACTTCAATAGAGACGATCCTCCTTTTTCCTGCAAGTAAACATTTGATTCAAAGACGAGCCAGCCAACTGCGCTAACCTGCGCTATTCTAAATGAATAATCTTGTAGTGTGGAAGGGACCCGCCCCCCTTAAATGGAATGACCGCAACAGTGACTACCTTTTATAGCCTAGTATAGTTATTGTTATAGCACTTGGTATCAGTGGCCTTTTGCTTTGAGAAAAAACTAACTAAATGCCAATTTAAAGTAACGTGTGGTCATAGTGTTATAAACAGTTTTTCAGATTCGATCCCTTCACTGAATGAACCCGAGAGCATCTGCATCTGGGAAGTCCTGGGAAGTCCTGGTCGTGCTGCAGCAGGAATAAAGGCAAATGTGTTACACCCCAGAGTAAAATATAATCCAAAGCCACACTGCATCGCTCCAACTGTAAATGCATACGTCCTGTTTATTTAGTTTAAATAACCTGAACACGATAACTCCACCAGAGTAGGCCTCAGCAGGAAAGCTTCTTTTCATCCGTGATGTGCTTGCTTCCATCCATCATCCTTGTATTGCCTCTTTTTAGCCTTATCGCTAGCAGCTACCTTTGGTAGCTATGGAGCAGATTCAGAGCTGGTGGATGAAGGCTTGATGAAGAAGTCGGCTCCTCTGTGATGTTCCGTTCCTGTGGAGCTGCTTTTCTTTTTAGAAAACCATCCACGATGCTGCTAAAAAGTTCTCTTTGCTATCTGTGAAATAAAATTCCAGCAGTTAAATGATATTACGATGTAAGCTAAGTGGGCAGTCACGTTGACCTTACGCTGACCCAGTACTGACATTGTTAACATTGGGGAATGGGAATGTGAGACATATTTTTATTATTCATTTCATGTCCAATTATGTATCTTATTTATTTATTTATTTGTTTATTCATAGGCAAAAAGTATGTATTTATGTGTGCATTCATATATTTATAGAGTGGTACCTCTACTTTTTCTACCTCTACTAATTAATTGGTTAATTGGTAGAGACGTGTTTTCCATGTAAATGCCCTAATCTGTTCCAAGCCCCCCAAAATTCAAACATTATTTTTTTCATAAATTATAAATAATACATGAAATGACATAAAAACCTGTAAGAAATACATGTTAAAACTAGAAAAGCACTCAGAGAGCGCAGACCTCCACTAAACGCAACAATTATCAAAAATTTGAAAGTGATCCAGAATCCAGGATTTCTTCCGGATCACACCCAAAATGAAATCAGTTCTTCCTTTTCACATTTCTGACAACTCTTGAAAATTTCATCAAAATCCATCCATAACTTTCTGAGTTATCTTGAACACAGACAGACAGATAAATGCTGGCAAAAACATAACCTCCTTGGTGGAGGTAATAATTGTTTGTTTACCTGGGTTGCTGGGTTACGCTCATACAGACAAGGGGCCCTCCTAGCCAATAGGATGCCAGGAAGATGCTAAGCGATAGTCGCGTGCCATGACGCACTGCTGACCAAGATACAGAGCCGACAGCTATGTTCAGTAAACTCTAGGAGCTGCGAGTAGCAGCGCTACTGTATTTCTGCCTTTCGTATCCTGAAATTTATTTAGTAACGAGAGGCAATATTTTCCCTTTGGGTGTTTCATAACCTTAAAATTTCATATGTAGAAATGGTCATAAATAGGGGTACCACTGTATATGAAATGTCAGAACAGGTCATTTTTTTGATGACACCCCTGAAGCAGTCAGACGACACCCCAGTGTGCCGTGACACCCCGGTTGAGAAAGGCTGTGTTAGAGAACCGGTGCTGCTCTGGCTGCCAAGTAAAGCATCCTTCCTTCAGGACGGCCTCTGGAGTATCGGTGACATCTTTTTCCACATACTGTCCACAGCTGATAAAGTTTCTAAATTCAATACACTGACATGTTAATGAATGATAAAGTAATTACAGCATATGTTGAAAAAATATATTTGAATTCCAAATAAAAAATTTAAAAAAAGAAATAAAATGTCATTGGATAAGTAAACTATAGCACCTCTTAACTTCTTCGTTAGCTTCTTTGTTAGCATTAATGCTTCTTCTACAGGTACAATTGCAGCTGTGCAGCATCTGCAAAAGATCCCTAGCGCCACGTTTTTAATTTGAAGAACATTTTAGTACTTTAACATTTATGTTGCATACTCTTTGAGGAAGCTGAAATCGGACTCATTCATTTTAAAGCATAATCCTCAATCCAAAAACATCTGCAGGCCATCACGCCTGCAGACACGCTTGTCTCTGTCATAGAATATAATGTCCTCACAGATGACAGGAAGTGAATGTGGCTCTCTAACCAATCAGAGAGCTTGTTGCATTCAAGGACCTCATTTGCACCATCTAGCCAGGTTTTCTTAGCGCTAGGCTGAAATTGCTACAAGAAGAGGCTCAATGGCCAAGTCAAAGTCAAGGTTTTATGTACTTTGAACTGAGAAATGTCTCTTATCTTTAAAAAACAAACAAACAAACAAAAAAAACAGACTATGCTCTCTTAGCTCTTAATTACCAGTTCAGATGTCAAGTTCAAAATGCTGATCGCTAAGTAGCTACAGTGAGGACAGCTAGCCGTTAACGCCACAGACTGCAATGTAGCCGCCACTCAAAATGACACATCCCTCATTTGACAGTTTGTGGGAAATGAATCTTTAGAGACTAAGGGCCTGATCTTCCGTGAAACCTCCTAAAGCTGCTATTAAGGGGATAGCGGGTAGCGGGAGGGGCGTTCCCCCACAAAGAACGCAATCTTCCACCTCCCTAAACCTGCTATCCTACCTGCGCTACCCACTATATTATGCATAGGAGTGGTTAGGGCGTTCCACGTGTTAAACCAATCAGTGCGTCAGCAGCCATTGCCTTTAAGAGCAGGTTGCGCTACCCACAAGCCGCTATGGAGCGTCTTTTCATCCAGATCAGAGCAGCTCTCATGTGCAGCTCGTCTGGGACTCTGCTGTAGAGCTTCCTCCTCTTCCTTCCTCCTCCTCCTCTGCACTGATATATACATAAAAATATTTCTACACAGACAATTCCTATCAGCTATCTGAAAGTCCCAGATAGTCTGGTGTCCTCCCAGTAAACACGGCCAGGTAGAGCTGCAGGAACATGTTCTCAGCAGGGGGTGCTGGGAGTCTGGGACAGCTGTTGTGTCTTGGCGCAGCTGATGTCTCTTTTAAAATACTGCAGAACGAATCGTTGGATGTGCATTTAAAAGATCATGAACAATTAATGTTCCTGTCCCTCCTTGACCACCAACAGTTTCAGACATATTGGAAATAAATTCCCACATCCAACCTTTTCCAGCTTGACACCAGAACCACGGAGCTCTATTTGATGATCCGACCTGTTTAAAAACAGGAGTGACTGTGATGTCTGGCCATGACGGACTTTGAGGGGAAATGTCCCAGAGATCTCCTTGGTTTCCTCCACAGCAGACCTCTGAATGAGATCATGCCACAGCTGTACAGACTGACGTGTCTGGCCGTGACTATTCCCACATCCACCACAACTGCTGACCAGACATCCTCTGACCTCAAGAGAATAAAAACGTCTGCAAGTAATACAGTGATGCGTAATCGAGAGGTAGAGCCGTTTGTGGACGTCCACATGTGACCAGGTGGATGCACATTTATGTCATTTGGACACGCTCTTTTATGCGCTGACATGCGGGTTGCGCTTTCCACAAACTCAGTATCTTGTGATCGCGAGTTTGCGATCACAAGATACTGAGTTTGTGGAAAGCGCAAAAGACACGCCCATTGCCACACCTACAATGTGAGTAAGGGAGTCGGCATAAAGGGTAGCAGCTTTAGGGAAGCGGAAGATTGCATTAGCGGCTAGCAGAGGTTCCTAAACACACAATTTGCGGGTAGCGGGAAGCAGCTAGCGGCTAGTGGGAGATGTACGATCGGGGCATAAAAGTCTTTTCTGGAACAGAGTCTAAATATGTTTATTTCTGGTGTAAAGTTGTAAAAGTGCACATTGCCGCATTTCTGCCTGAGGGGCAGTTTAGCAAACCAGATGTAGCCGTTTTTATTATCTGGGGTGTCAGAAAGATTGCAAACATTAGTCAAAGTCATCAAAACTTCAGTGACTAAACTTGTTTTGCAACATGTTACAGGCCTGAGACGCAAAAATATACAGGTACATTTAAAAAACTAAACCAGCAGGAAATGTCTTTGGCTCCTACTGTCTGACTTTTCTTAAATAATTCTCTGCAAAATAAACATAAGAATCATTTCATTTTTTAAAGTGCATTCAACGTTTTTCTTTTTTTTGGGTGGGATATTTTAATCTTTGTCTATTTGACTAAGAACATGCTCAAGGGAGGGATGTAGTGGAGTTTTTCCCCAATTATACACACACACAAAAACAACAAGGCTTTAAAAAACCTGGAAAATTGAACTTGTCTTTACTCAGCTACCCCTTGGGGGAAAAAAAAAAAAATACATTTTTAAAAATCTCCAAATTGCTTTAGTAAATCTGCCACAGCTGCACATGTGAGGTCAAAATGAAGAGCCTTGCACTCAATGGGTAAGAGACACTTGGGAGAGATTTGAAAAACAGCAATTTTCCTTGGACCCGACACATTTCTGAGCCTTGTAACAATAACCTGTTAATGATCCTCCTTTTGAAACTGTACCAGAAGTGAACACCGGCGCCACAATGCTCTTCACGGGTCCAGCCAGCATTCAAATGGCTTTTTGTCTTTGGGACAGATGCTGTCCTGATGCAGTTCTCAGTACCGGGGCGTCCAGGACAGACAGGGTTAAAGCTTGCAGAGCTTTCTGGTATAGTTAATTGATAAGAAAACAAAAGGTAAAAACATTCTCTTTCTTGTTTTTTGTGCCTGAGCAACAACGTCAACCTCAAATGAAGCCCAGCAGGCTGGAGCTCCACTCTGTGTTCTGTATTCTTGGGCTCCAATTGATTTTCTTTAATGTAGCCTAAAGGCTTTAGACTAGAGCTGTATGTTAATGATATTCATGGGCACCGGGATCAACATGCATCACTGAACGCACTAATGATGACAACTCACAGCAAAGGCCTTATCGCACTTTTGCTTCTTTGGGATTTTAAGCAACTTATTCCAGTTGTATCAGTGCGGACGCAACACAGGCCGAAAGTAAAAGTCCAATAAATCTCAAAGCCAATTACAGTTTTGACCTCAAAGAATCTGGTTTCTGACCTGAGTAAAATTGTACTTTAAGTTATACTGTAAATTTAGTCTTTTTTCTGCAGAAGAGGTGCAGGTGAACGCTTCTGTCCTCTGCAAGCGCCTCACATTAACCGGCCGTGTGAAGCTTTTTTGGGAGAGGGGAAATGTTGCTCCTCCGAATGTGGAGGGCAGCTCCGCTCCCGTCGGCCCTCGGTATGGAACATGAGGGGGTGAGGTCAGAGGTCGCGGAAACACACTCGGGTGTGCAGACAGAACAAGGCTGTGATTGATGTGGGTGAACACGACTCGCTCCATCACGAGGTCAGAGTCAAAGTCTGAGGCAATAAAATGTACAAACACTTGTGCCACCACCACCTGTGTTTTTCTTTTTTGAGCTGGTTATAGAAGCGTTAACGGAGGCCTTTCCACCACCTGTCAACTCACACGCCTTCCTCCTCAGTGTCCGTCAATCTCTCCGCAGCCGCTGACGATAATCAGCTCTGACAGACCGACCTCAGCGCTCCCTCCCTGCCTCTTTATCCTTCCATCTTACTTAACCTCTGCGCTCCATTTCTCTCTGTTTATTTGCTTCTCTTCCCACCGTCCTCGCTGCTCCTCGACAGTCATTCAGTATCAACGGGTGACATTGAAGGGATTACTGCATTTCTGTCTCGCCGTTTCCCCCGCGGCGGCTCGCGGCTCTCTCAGTGGCTCAATTAAAAAAAGGAATCATGTGTTGACTAATAGTTGCAGATCCATCCATCCATCATCTATACCCGCTTAATCCTCTGCAGGGTCACTGTGATCTGCTGGAGTCTATCCCAGCTCTCTTCGGGCGAAAGGCAATAGTTGCAGATCTCTTACAAAAGCTCACAAAAGGAGATTTTACATTAACTGGAGCACCACTTCCAGTCTGTTACAGTGATCCCTTATTTTTTGCGGTTAATGGGGACCAGCACCCCCCTTGCAAAAATCAAAATCAGCGAACTGGAGCCGGAGCCGCCAGAGCCTAAATAAATTGTTTAAAATATGTTTAAAAACCCCAAAAAAATAGCGAGACACTGCAGTGAAACAAGACAAAGGCTCAACTGTGGTCTTTCTGTTACCTTCACAGCCTCTGGTCTCTGAACCGTAGTAAAGAAACCGCTGGTATTGTGCTATTTTTGGCTCGTAATTAGCGGCTAACACGCTAACAACAACAAAACAAAAAGTCCGGTTTTCTCTGCATGGAACGAGCACTTTATTCTGGCACTGCAGGAACTTGTAACATCACACAGGTTGTATTGTTGGGCTCCTGTCGGTTAACAGAGAATGTAAATCTATACACGCTGGGCTGCTGTTGATGCTCACTACACTTTTCATCTAACCCCGTTTTCTTTGGCTGTCCCACAACACACACTACATTACCCATAAGGCCACATCATTACCTATAAGGCCACCTTCTTAAAGGGTCCAGACTGGTTCACAACATTTCTTCGTTGTGAGAGAATGACACAGCATCCTGTGATGTTCCCATGATTTTTTCTTGATTTTTTTATTATATTATATATTTCTGAAAAATCCGCGAATAACTTAAACCGCGGACTTAAAGTGATGGATCACTGTAGTTGCAGATCTCTTACAAAAGCTTACAAAAGGAGATTTTACATTAACTGGAGCGTTGCTTCCGGTCTGTTACTCTCTTTTAATCCTATTGCTTTGTACAAATGGTCCGAGGAAGACCTAGAAATTGTCTGAGCACAATACATGTTTCCGCCGTGTGACGGTCCAAAATGCCTCCGAGTCCAGAGATGTCGACGCTGCCTCTGTACAAGGTTGACGTCAGGCTTCTCTCCTCTACAGTCCAGTTTTACGTGGCATTTCTGAACATCACTCCATGCTGTAGACTAGTGTTTCTTAACGGGGGCGGTACCGCCCCCCAGGGGGCGCTCTGAACCTTTATGGGGGCGCTGGAAATGTCAGGGCTGAATTAATGTACATCTGCAGGTGTGCTGCTATGTGAGCAGGTGTTCTCCAATGAAGCCATTACAGGAGCATCTTTCTAAAAAACATCCAGACAAGGCATCTAAAGACTCAACTTACTAAACAGGGATTCAGCCAAACTCTCCACATGCAGACAAAATACCGAAACCGTCTGGACCTTGTGAGCTCTGGTCCACTCAGGCTGAAGCTCACAGCAGCCCACCAAGTGCAGGACTCCCACTAAAAAATGAAGAGCAGCAGTCGATCCCTTTTGTAAATACATTGGTACCTCTACTTACGAAATTAATTGGTTCTGAAAGTAGTTTCGTAACCTGAAACATTCATAAGAAGAGACGCGTTTTCCATGTTAATGCCCTAATCCGTTCCAAGCCCCCAAAAATTTGAATATAATTTTTTGTATAAATTATAAATAATACATGAAATGACATAGAAACCTATAGGAAACACATGTTAGAACTAGAAAAGCACTCGGAGAGCGCAGACCTCCACCAAGCGCAATAATTATCGAAAAAATGAAAGTGATCCAGAATCCAGGATTTCTTCCGGATCACACCCAAAATGAAATCAGTTCTTCCTTTTCACATTTCCGACAATTCCTGAAAATGTAATCAAAATCCATCTATAACTTTTTGAATTATCATGAACACAGACAGACACACAGATAAACGCCAGCAAAAACATAACCTCCTTGTTGGAGGTAAAAATTATTTGTTCACCTGGGACCATACAGACCAAGAGGCCCTCCTGGCCAATGGGATAACAGGAAGATGCTAAGCGATAGCCAATGGCAGAGCAGCTCATACGCACCGCTTTCAAACCGAGAAACAGAGCCAACAAGTATGTTTATGTTTGGTAAACTCTGGGAGCTGTGAGTAGCAGCACGTACTGTATTTTTGCCTTTCGTATCCTGAAATTTCTTTCGCAACAAGAGGCAATATTTTCCTGTTGAGGCATTTCGTAAACTGAAAATTTCGTATGTAGAGACATTCGTAAGTAGAGGTACCACTGTAGTTTTTTTCTTCTTTTTTTTCTTGTTGCCAGGCCTTGTCAGTAGACTACTGCGAAAAATACCGTTTGAAATGTTTAAGGCACATTAATTGACGCACCAGTGGTTCTAGGTTTTGATTAGTTAATTCACTGCCGTTCACGTGAAGTGTGCATGATGTTGTTGGCATCTTCAATTGGCCTACCCATAAAACAGATTTTCAACAAATTCTGCTGTGGTGGTATTTCTTCTTAGTTCCAAGAATTTATTTACAAATGTTGTGATGAATTCAAAAATCATAAAAGGCGGAGTGGCCTTTTTCTTAAGATCAATTTGATTTAAATTCAGTCTTGCAGTTCAATCTCAGAAATTCAGCCTCACATGTCATGGTCTGGGGCGGCTATGACGGCCATTTTGGTTTCTTTTATGTTCTGTGTTAAGTTAGCGTCAATCCCTGTTTTAGTCTGAAGGTCTGTCTTGTCTTCGGTTTTGCTTCCTTCCCTCTTGTTATCCTGATTGTCTGGACCTGCCTCTCATTTGTTGACCTGTGTATTTAAATCTTGTCATCTCCCCTGTCTGTGCTGGTCTGTTGTCTTCATGTCCATGGGTTTCTATGCGGGTTTGTTTTTTGTCTTCTGTTTTTTTGTGTCTTTATTAGGGCTGTAGCAATACACTAATCACGATACGATACGATATGATACATCTGGCTCACGATATTATATATTATATCGATATTTTTCTAACAATACATTTACATAATTTTCTGAAAGATTTTAACAGGACAAAGTGATTTTGGTGACATCTTGTGAGTGTTCCAATTTGTTTGAATTAACTGAACTGAAAGGTAGGTGGCTGCAGACAGCGTAGCAGAGAGGAGAGAAAGGAGGCCTCTGATTGGTCAATTCTACATCCACGTCATCGAAGAAATGAGGAAGTACCAACATCTGTACGATTCTTGTTCTCCACACTACAAAGACAGCACATATTCTAGTAATTCATGGAGGGAGATAGCGATGAATGTGGGTCTGGATACGGCCGAGACAGTGAGGAAGTGGAAAAACGCAGAGATATGTTTAGTAATTTTAGCTAGTTCGTGATTGTCCCTCTCCGTTGTGGCGTTGAATAACAGCACAGACGCGCTTCAACATTAACATATATCAAAAATAACTGCGGCATAACCTGGGACAAGATAACTGCGACACGTTGCCGCGAGAGTAAACACAGCCCTTAAAGCCGGCGTTTTCCACCACTGAATACGGTCTCAAATCCTGACAAATAAAGTTTGGCTCGCTCTCAGTTAGCATTAGCTTGTCCGGGTGGTGACGTTTCAGGTAGGGCTCGCCTCGCAGGTTGGTGGTATTTCCAGAGTAGTTCACGTTTGTGTGACACAACTTGCAAACCGCCATACTTTTGTCTAAATCTTTGCTTTCCTTTTTCTTTTTCAACCCGAACTGCTCCCACACATCTGCTTTTAACCATGCAGGCGCTGGGTTTATACTCGCCGCCATCCTCCTGACTGGATCAGCTCTAGCTGGAAGAGAAAGAAGCTTCTGGATACCCTGTTAGAAACGCTCTACAGCGACACTAGCGGCTGGAGGACTAAATGGCACTTTGCAGGAAGAGCACCCGTGCGAGACACGGAGGTTTTGAAGGGAGCTTAGAATATCGATACCCGCGGCTGAAATATCGATACTCTCTGGGAAATAAAATATCGATATATATCGCCGAACCGATAAAATCGCCCAGCCCTAGTCTTTATGTAAGTAGATCTTTGTTCCATAATTTTGTCTCATTTCCATTTTGGATTTTATAATTATTTTGGATTTTTACATTTTGTTTTTTCCTTCCTGGTGGATTACTTTTGGGGATTTTTGTAGTTTTCTTGGACATTTGGTTTTTGTTTTTGTTGAATGAATACTTTTACTTTTTTGCGCTCCTGCGCCTGGGTCCTCCAGTCTGCCTCACACTAAAGAGGTTTCGGTCCCAGTGCAACTAAAGTATTATAGTGTTATTTTCATTATTTCCATTTCCACACATTAAAATCCATGCTTACACACGTGCATATTTTTTCTTTTTTTTCTTTCTTTTTTTGGGGGGGGGGGGGGGGGGGCGGGGTATTAAGAGCTTCATGGTGGCTCAGGGGGGGGGGCTTGAGAACCACTCGCGTAGAGCCTGACACAGTGATCCCCTGTCCATGTGGTTGTTACATAGACTATATAGACAAGAAATACAAAGTACAGCAGATCTGCTGCACTTACAAGAGGAATGACAGAGCTGAACTTGAGTTCACCTCATCATATCAATGTTCACATGAGATTCTTTATAATGCATCTGCAGAGGATTCAGGTTTGTCTGAAGACTTCTTTTCCAACTTTTTTTTTTTATCGTTGGCGTAAACAGCGATCAAGTTATTCAATGTGCAGCAAAGCCCCTGCTGCACTTTTATCTTTACAAAGCTGAGAAGAACAGACTGGAGAAAGGTTGAGGACACCTCAGGGACACTCTCAGATGCCACGGGAAACAGGAAGAGCTTTCTGAAGAGGACAGCCTAGTCTAGAAACGAAGAGGAGAGTTCAAAAGAGCCTTTCAGAAACTTTAAGATGGCCCATCAATCTCATCTTTCTATTTTTTTTCTTGTCACCTGCAAGTGTTCTCGCTGCATTGAAATGGTGAGAGTGCAGTTTTTGACCCTGAGGTCCAAAGATATGATTCTGCAGAAGTCCCAACAGGGATGACAGGAAGAAAGGAGGTGGTGATGACCTCTGCCCTGAAAGCATGGAAGTCTTCAAAACTGTGGCTTCATGTCTTAAAGAAGGAAGGGGAACAAATGGTACGTGAACTTCGGATTGCACGTCTTCTGAAAAATAGCTTAAACGAAGCCTTGGGTGTGGAGTGCCCAGTGCGTTATCGATTAGCTTTTCAGCACTCAAAGTGTGATTACTTTTGAACAGATTAACCTCCAGTTGAAAGAACGGGGGAATTTACGTTACACCTTGAATGCATCATTGCGGCACATTGCGCTATTTCAAAAAAAAAAAACATGGCGGATTGTATGGAACTTCGTTAAAGTTTCAGAAGAATATAGTTCGCTGGTTATTTGTGACAAATACTGCAAGCGAAGGAGGGAAAAATATCACGAGCTTCATCAGTCAAACCCGATCAGCCACCTGAAGCATAACCATCGTTTCCATGGAGTTTTGAAATTGCGCTAACGTGAGCTAACATGAGCAAACATGAGCAAACCAGCACCAAGTCTCCTCTCCTCGTCATCATCTCTCATCTAAAGCTTCCATGAGATTAAAAAAAAAAACTACCCAACCTCATTTACTTTAATTAAAGGCATTCATTTGAATGGAACCACAAGCCAAAATGCTTTAAACATAATTTTTTGTTACTATGGAGTGTAACTTGTGTCAGTACATTATGCACTGTGCATTATTTTTTATTGTCATTGAGGAATGCATTTTTTCAGGTTTGTAATTTCCATCAGTTCAAGGAGCCTTTATTTTTTTTTATATCAGTCAGTTAATGCAGCTTATTTAAGTTGATGTGAGATATCAAATAGGTTTGTTTGATAGCTTTACGAAAATGTTTGAGAGGCTTGACAATAGTTTTTATTGGAAAAAATAAACATCTGTTCATTTAAAGAGTCAAACTGCTTTTGGTTTTGTTCATAGTATTGATGTAATGATCTTAGGTATATGTGTGTATTATCGGTTATTGGTATCGGTTTTAAAAAACAGTTATTGTGCATCCCTACCCCAAGGTCTTCACTGGACTGGGCTGTCTAAAAGGGGAATGCAAAATTAAGCTGAAGGAGGGCACCAAGCCCTACGCATTATCATTGCCACGACGTGTACCTATGCCATTATACGACAAGGTCAAATTGGAACTCCATAGAATGGAAAACATGGGGGTAATTATGCCCATCAAAGAGGCAGCAGAGTGGTGTGCAGGCATGGTCGTAGCACCAAAGCCCAAAGACAAGATCAGGATCTGCACAGATATGACCCATCTGAATGAGTATATCTGCAGAGAGAGGCAAATCCTGCCAGCTGTCCATGACACCCTGGCCAAGCTTTCAGGGGCGACTGTCTTTACAAAGCTGGATGCCACGGCCGGATTCTGGCAGGTACCCCCACAACCAGAATCAGTCCCACTGACCACATTTATCACCCCTTTTGGGCGATACTGCTACAAGAGACTGCCGTTTGGGATTTCCTCAGCAGACGGCTGACACAGATGCTGACAGGGCTGGAAGGGACGGTGTATCATGCTGATGACATCCTCGTCTTTGGATCAACGCATGAACAACATGACCACAGACTGCATAAAGTGTTAGAGCGGCTCGAGGAAGAGGGCCCGACTCTCAATAACAAGAGCAAGTGTCAGTTTGGAGTCGACAAGGTTTTGTTCCTGGGCCACATTGGCCCAGGAAGGTTCTGCTCCTGACTGGGACCACTCCAAAAGCAGATTCACCTTTATCTGTACTGATCGCCACCCTGACACGATCCTGTGGGATATTTTAGTAAATTTGGGAATCAATGTTTTCTTAAATTATAATTAGGGATGAACGATAACTGTTTTTTTAAAACCGATACCGATAACCGATAACTTTCAGCTCCTAAAGACCCATACCGATACCGAATAACACACACATATACCTAAGATCATTACATCAATACTATGAACAAAATCAAAAATAGTTTGGACTCTTTATATGAACAGATATTTATTTTTTTCCATTGAAAAACTACTGGCAAGCCTCTCAAACATTTTCGTAAAGCTATCAAACAAACCTATTTGATATCTCACATCAATTTAAATAAGGTTCATTACTGACTGATATAAAAAAAATGGCTCCTTGAACTGATGGAAATACATGCATCAGAATTACAAACTGAAAGGGATTTACATTTAAAGGATTTTGACTTGTGGTTTCATCTAAATTAATACCTTTAAATAAAGTAAATGAGGTCCAGTGATTTTTTTGTTTTTTATCTCACGTCATAATTTCCTGTTATCGGCCCGATAGTTATCGTGCACCCCTAATTATAATACCAGACAAAAATAACCTGAGTAAATCCTAAAAAGCAGTTTTTAAATGATTCTTTCCTTTATTTAGGGAGGAAAGCTATCCAAGCCTGCCTGGCCATGTGTCTTCTAAGCTTAAAAAGCACGCAAACATCTTGTCCAGGTTTCTTCTCAGTAAGTTCAGGTGAAATAGTTCACTGAACTCTTTCTTTTTTTAGCCACCATGTTTCTTACGGACACAGTTGGAAGCTTCAAAGGTCGACTTCCATCTCAAGGGCAGCTGTAGCACGGAGAGTCCAGAGAACGGTAATGGAACTCTGACAGCGTTCCCTTCGCCCGACGCTTCCTGTTGTTATTGTTTTTCTGCAACTCGCTCATTTCAGTTTTTCCTTCAGCCCGGGTTGCGGGGCATTAAACCAAGGACATTACAAGTGAGAAAGAAAAGTAGCACAAAGGAAAGGAAAAGGAGTAGTCGGGAGGGGAAAAAAAAGAAGGTGCGGTGAAGTCTGAGAACCCTGCTGGGTGCGAATGTGCGGCTGTGATGGAGCTGAGGTTGGAGGGGTGCAAATGAAGACCAAAGTGAGGAAAGGCGTGGGGGGGGGGGGGGGGGGGCGATGACGAGTGCTGAGAAGTGAAAAGTAACATGAGAGAAAGAGAAGTTTCATCAGGCAGGTGCGACATTATAGGGATTCAGAGTACTCAGCTGAATGGCTTTAATCAAAAAAAAGGGAACTAAAAGCATCCGTGCGAGCAGTTGATCCCTGCAGATACGTGGACACGGAGTGAACACGTGAGTGTGATTTCATACATGTAAATGCTGGAGAGTTGAGCCAAACGACGCGTGAGTCATAAAAAACCGCAGCATTTTCATCAAATGCAGGGGCAATAAAAAGTCTGCAAACCTTTTGAGTAGAGATGGGCAACGATTAAATTTTTTAATCGCGATTAATCGCATTATTTCCCTGATTAATCACGATTATTCGCATTGTATACGCGAAATCAAATAATCAATTCAAAACTTTTATTGAAATGTTCTGCTGCCATATGAACTAAAGTGCAATAACATTTGTTGTTCAAACACTTTTAACATCAGCACTTGTCAGTAACACATATTTAGTGATAAATCTCATCTTAAAAAATGTCAAATAAAATTAAAGCTTATTGCCACTGCCAGGGCATTAACGTCATCCTGTTTTTATGAAAAATTTAAAAAAAAAGTCTACAAACAAAATCCAACAAAATGATTGTGGCTCAGCACAATCAGAACATTAAAACAGGTAATTTCTGAGGTAACAGCAGAAACTTTTAACGGGGAGTTCAACTTGTCAGTTGTTATAAATAATCTTGTTTCTGTTGAATCCTCTGTCTGGGAGAACTTTAAAATAAAAATGTCCATGTGAAAGTTCTGTAACTTTACCAATCTGTGTATCAATCATTCTTTCCATTCAATCAAAAATTTAAAAAAATTAAAAAGTGATCTTTTATACCTTTTTTTGTTTTTTTAATCTAACACAAAAAATGAAAAAAATGCCTGTTTTTTTTTAATATTTCAATTTTAGACTTGGATCAAAAATATGAACCTCCATGAAGGAAGTGCTTCTGTTGGGACCATCTGTCTCTCCAGAACCTCTTGGGCTCAGACAGTTCTCAAACAGTTCCAGAAACATCTTTGAGCCACTCGCTGTTACCGGTGGCCTCATCTTTACCTTGTTATTTGGACATCCTTTCGCTCGCCGTGGAACTTCCAGAGCGACCAGTGTCATTATTCTGTTCCTTTTCACTTGTATGTAGCGTGACGCTGCTGCTTGCTGCTGCACAGTTGCTCAATGGCTCATCAAGCTCACTTGAGCAGGGGGAACCTTGCTCTGCTGGGTGAACTTTTGCTTTAAACAGCAGGCCGCCAAGATAAGGAGATGCTTTATTAATCTAACATAAAGAAACTCAGACAGCAGCAGCTGAAAAGAGAAAGAAAGAGTGTGTTATTTCTATGCCACGAGGCTGCGGTGGAATAAAAAGCACCAGCAGACCTTCAACCAGGTGACCTCCTCTCTATTACGTTAATGTTCCTACATGAAATAATAAACTCAATAACATGTTGAATGTCTTGTTGATGAGCACTTCTGGTCAAGGCCCCTGACCTTCATCAAACACGCACATCATGCCAATCCATGTCATGTGTGCAGTGTTGTACCTGAACGCGTTCATTGAATGAAAGTTCACGAACTAAGTTCATATTTTGTGCGAACGTGAACTGAACTCGTTCTCTTTCCCCTTGATGAGCGTGGGGAATGAACGAGTTCATTTGGGCAGTTGTGAACGACGCTCTTTCAAAGTTCACGTACGGTCAAAACCGTTCCAGGTTTCCAGCGAACCCCATTTAAAATCCACCACAAACGAGCCTGATATGTATCTGAGGAAATCAATCAAACATGGCAACACGGGCTGTCGCTGCTGTCACGCTAACGATTGTGTCATCGAAAGTTTAAAACAAGCAGGAAGATGAAAGCTGCAGTTACCCAGAGCTGGAGGAGACCCCCAACTGCCGGGGGGGATTGAAATATTGAAATGGGGGAAAAACATTTCCACCTTAAGTACCTGTTTTATCTTATAATAAAGACCATTTGGCAGCAAGTTTTTCTTCATATTTTAACATACTGTAGAGCAGTGATTCCCAAAGTGTGGGCTGCGGCCCCCTGGTGGGCTGTTGAGGTACTGCAGGTGGGCCTTGAGAGGTCATTAAAATAAAACAAATGTGTTTTAAATTCTCAATCTTTTTAAATATGTTTTGAATTACTTTAAAATATTCATGACATTATTTAAAAAAAACATTAAGAAGTCATAAAACAAGTGTCACCTATTTGTTGACCCCTTACATTAATATCAGATCATAGCTTCTAGTGCTGTCTGGTGATCATAGTTGTGATTAAAGTTTGGGTCGACTGTGTATATTTTGGTATTGTGAAGTTTGGGAATGGCTGCTGTAGAGAGAAGCTGAAAGGGAAATGACAGTTTTACATGGGCTGTCCCTTCAATGCTAATGTGAACCCTGGTTGGATAAAGATTCTGAATTGGACCAATAGTTTTCGACAGATGAAATGGATAAAATAATTGCCGTTTGTGGTGGTGTAGTATATGGGCAGTGGTAATCATTTTGACAAATAATTGCTCGCAGCAACATTAAAAAAGAATTTAAAGAACTAAAAATGAACTAAATAGTTCATTTTTAGTTCTTTAAATTCTTTTTGAAATGGTGAACTGAACTAGTTAATTTTAATTTCTGTGAACTATGAACTGAACTAGTTCGTGTAGAAAGTGAACTTGCCCAACACTGGTGTGCTCCTCCAGACAATGATGTCCAGTTCAGCTGATTTGTTGCAGAATCCATTTGATTAGATGTAGTTGTGATATTTTAGTCAGAAATCACATGGTGAAAACCACTTAGTTATTACTGACACATGACACTCTGACTGACTAGGACCTCATAAATTACCTCCAACCATCCTTTAGGGAAGGATATCTAACACTGGAGTTTAAGTTTAAGTGAGGCTGATGCTGTCTCACATCAGTGAAATATCACACATTTAACTTTCAACAGTAGCACTGATGCAGTTCACTTTATCCAGAAGATGACGGATAACCGCAGAGTAAATACAGCTCCTGACTACTTCTCGACAAAGTTTTCAAGCACAAATGGGAAGGATACTTGTTGTGAGTGAACCACCTGACTTGTGTTCTTTCATTTTCCATTATGTTTCCACTCAGCAAATCCAGAGACTAATATTGTACCTTTTGGCATTTCATTGCTGAAAACCAGCTGAACATTTCTCTAAGGGTGCTCATACATGTCACTATTTTCTTTTCTTTTTTTTAAGGCAAACATTTTTTTTTCCTCACATCTGCCTCCAGCTCTTCTCCCTTCTTTCTGTGTTGGACCTTTTTCTCTGAAAATGCTAATAGTACTATTTTTTTCATGTACTCCACAAGTCCCCTTTCATGTTGAGGTCCCTGGGGAGCCTGTCCTATCAGTGCTAGGGACAAACAAGGGGCGAAAGCTGGTTTTCAGGGTTGAACGCATTGCAGAAGTGAGGAAGGATTTGCAGTTCATCGAATGACCACCAGGGTCTGGCTCCAGAAGCAAGTCAGTTTCCATTGACCCTCATGTTAAACACATTTACAGCCTCGGTCAAAAAAATGCTTTGGTCTCCATGAGTAGATTTCAAACTAATGACTGCAGGAGGGGTGAATTTTTAACTACCTTATTTATTTATTTATTTATTTATTTATTTATTTATTATATAAAGTCATAAATGTACATGTAATTAGTCTATGTCTGTTCTATGTCTATTCGTAGCTGTGAATGAAGACCAAAGACAGCACAAATCTTTCCTATTTTAAAGATACAGTAAACCCTCACAGTTTTTGGTCTCAGTACATCGCAGAGGTTTAAAAAATATTCATTAAAAAAAAAAAAAAGATTAAAAAAATTTGAAAAAAATTCAAACAAAGCGCGTGAGACTGAAGCGAAACACATTACATCATGAGCAAGTCTCAGAAAGCAACAAGAGCCTACACGGGATGAACAAAAATAAAGGCCTGTGATTGGCTGCTATGACGGGCATTACTGTGGCGTCGGTGGTCTTTACGCTGATTGGCTGACACGCGTCCCCGCATCTCCCATCTCTTGTGAGACAAAGCTGAGTTTAACGCTGATACACTTGGTGTTTCTGTTCGTCAGTTCCGAATATCGCTTGTTTATTTCAGTGATTTAGTGCCGTTTTTAAAGTTAACTCATTCACTGCCATCGACATCTATAGACGTGAGTCTAATATGTGTCATTGGGGTTGCTAGGCAGAGCATCAAAATAAATATCAGAGTTTTGAAGATCGTAGCTAGTGTTCCGATCCTCCAGATGGCAGCATCGCCACTCTATAAAGGCACCGTCCCCCCCTCCCTGGAGGGAATTGGGAGTGTGAGAAAAGATGGCACAGCACATTTTACTGCTGTTTACCTAGGAACGGAATGAGGTAGAATCAAACTTTTTTTTCTGTATTGCGGTTTTTCCACACTCGCCCTCATTAACCCCAAAGTGTGAGGGTTTACTGTAATATACTTCTTGGGTTTACTGTAATATACTTCTTGCGTTGTTAACTGTACGATGAGACCACTATTGCTGGTTTTGGGTCGGCTTGGAAGGTTTCCAGCCGGCTTCCAGGCCTGCTCATTCCACCCTTTTTGCCCAGTTTTGGATGAACCGTGGAGGCCGCAGAGCTAGCTCCTACCAACACGGCACCATGACGTAAGATGGAAACGGGACAAGGTGTTTGTTCATTTCAGCATACCCTATCTGGGCACATTGTTCACTCTTGATTTGAACCGTACGTGACTCATGATAAGAAACATGATTTCTACTGGTGAGCCTCAGGGCTTGCTGCTGGGACCCATTTGTTCTGCAGTCGACACAACCTCCTTAAGTCCAGTTATGGGCGTACATGTCTTTTCATGTCACTGCTACATAGATGATATACCAAATATACCCCAATATACAAAATATTCTTCCCACAGAGACAAATCCTCATACTTTGTATGACACTGATCTATTGGTCCCCCTGTTCAACCAGTGCTTCCAACTGAATATCCAGCACTGGTAAGCATTTTAGCAAAACCAAGGGGGTGTCCTCCTCCAGTTTCTGTAATAACTCCGACTAAAACGCAGCAAAACTTTCTCCTCCACAGAGAAACGAGCAGAGCCAAAACGCCAACAGTCTTTTAAATGTTAAAACCGGGGGCACCAGTACAACTTTAAAATGTGCTAACGAAAAGATTTATGAAAGCTATTGAGGAGCTGGGTTTTAAATCCTTCCATTTCCAGTGAGACAAACAATGATCAAAAGACTGAATTAGAAGCAGGGAAATAGGGTTCTCCTCTGTTCCACTTAAAATTTTACCATCAGCTATTTATAATTATATTCTTTCAGGGAAGCCCTGCTGGCATTATCTCAGCCAGCTTTGGAATATTCAGATGACCAAAATGCCTTTGAACAAACTCTGGCCCAGCAGTGAACCCTCTTTTAAAGCCAATAATAGCGCAGAAGCTCGTCTTCTTATCTCGCCCCTATCGTTGTAGTACAACTTCCTGCACCCCGAGAGTCTGAACTTTAAGCAGGCCGAGAACAAAAGTATCTGTTCCCTTTACTCTTGAGGTTGCACATCTGCTGATACAGAAAAAAAAACTGCCTCTTCATCCTCTCGATCTGCCTCTTCCTCCCTTTCTTTGTGTCTCTTCTCCTTCGTGGTTGGAGTTTGACCCGAGGCGCTTTCTCTTTGCAGCGTGCTGAGCTTCTGATTGGAAGTCCAGGATAACTCCAGCCCTCCCACCGTCATTTCATGTCCAAGTCGGGCAGACTGACACAGAGAGGGTCATCTGTGTGTATCTGTGCACATTTGTGGTGCTCCCCCTCAAGACACTCTGTTTGTGTCTCGAACGTAAAAAATAAAAAGTACTGAGACACACTGAAACCCTAAAGACATTTTGATGCTCGCAGACGAATTTCAAGATGAGCTCGCTGCTTGCTGTCCGTTCAGGTCGTCAAGTATTATACTTTCACTTTGGAATGACAGACTTTCATATTTATGAAAGAAAACACTTTAAATTTGTTAACACAATTTGTGAGTATTTGGTAACATCAAATAGAAAACTCATTTCATTATCAAGAAGCCATGAAGACATTGTAAGTGCCGTTTACCGACTCACAACAGATTAGTCTGAAAACATTTTTCTACAGAAGCCTTTTCATAAATATAATGAAACGAGGAGGAGAATACGATATTTTGGATTTCTTGATTTGCACATTAGATGTAGATAACAAATCCAAGAGCAAGAATTTACAAAGCATTGAGGCTGAATTACTTTTCATTTTCTTTCAGCGTCCTCTTCTGACTTGTATTCATCAGAAACTTCATTGCATTGAAATAAACAGCATTGACGTTTTCTGCATAGGACTCTAAGGATGTTCTCTCTTATCTGTGGCATTTGACACCAGTAATCTAAAGTAAGAAAGGAAGTGTTTTTTACTTTCAAACAAAATGCAGGCTCTTTCTTCAAGTATCTGGAACATTTGGTCTCAATAACCTTCTTTCAGTGGACTGAAGTTGTGTTTTGACCACACTAACATCCCCCGAGGATGGCAAACCTTTGGAGAACCCTGGTCAGGGACTTTACAGCTGACAAGATATTTTAAAACTTCATCCTAAACGGGGCCTGCAGGTATGAAAAACAAATTCTTCTACTTATTCAAGTATCTAATTTATCTCACTTTCTACACTATATTGCCAAAAGTATTTGCTTATCCATCCAGATGATCAGAATCAGGTGTTCCAATCACTTCCATGGCCACAGGTGTATAAATTAATCACCTAGACATGCAGACTGTTTCTAGAACCATCTGTGAAAGAATGGGTCTCTCTCAGGAGCTCAGTGAATTCCAGCATAGAACTGTGATAGGATGACACCTGTGAAACAAATCCAGTCGTGATATTGCCTTCCTCCTAAATATTCCAGAGTCAACTGTCAGCTGTATTATAAAGAAATAGAAGTGTTTGGGAACAACAGCAACTCAACCATGAAGTAGTAGGACACGTAAACTGAGGGGGCGGAGTCAGAGGATGATGAAGAACATAGTGTGAAGAGGTCACCAACTTTCTGCAGTCAATCACTACAGACCTCCAAACTTGATGTGACCTTCAGATCAGCTCAACAACAGAGCAGAGAGCTTCATGAATGGGTTTCCATGGTGGAGCAGCTGCATCCAAGCCAGACATCACCAAGTACGATGCAAAGTGTTGGATGCAGTGGTGTAAAGCAGCCACCACTGGACTCTAGAGCAGTGGAGGAACGTTCTCTGGAGGGAAGAATCACGCTTCTCCATCTGGTAATCTGATGGAAGAGTCTGGGTTTGGTGGTTTCCAGGCGAACCGTACTTGTCTGACAGCATTGATCCAAGTGTAAAGTTTGGTGGAGGGGGGATTATGGTGTGGGGTTGTTTTTCAGGAGCTGGGCTTGGCTCCTTAGTTCCAGTGAAAGGAACTCTGAATGCTTCAGCAGACCAAGACATTTTGGACAATTCCATGTTCCCAACTTTGTAGGAACAGTTTGGAGCTGGTCCCTTCTTCTTCCAACATGACTGTGCACCAGTGAAGCAAGGTCCATGAAGACATGGATGGAAGAGTCTGGTGTGGATGAACTTGACTGGCCTGCACAGAGTCCTGACCTCAACCTGATAGAAGACCTTTGGGATGAATTAGAGCAGAGACTGAGAGCCAGACCTTCTGGTCCAACATCATTGTTGACCTCACTAATGTTCTTCTGGAAGAATGGACAAAAATCCCCATAAACACACTCCTAAACCTTGTGGACAGCCTTCCCAGAAGAGTTGAAGCTGTTCTAGCTGCAAAGATGGAGCCACATCATATTGATTATGGGAGATGGGAGACGACAACGTCCTGGTCCGGTCCGCATGATGAACCGGGCTCTGGGATGGTTGGCTCCGTCGCTCGCCGGACTGAATGGAGCTCGGTCTTCCCAGGGGAGACGGTCTGGTTTATCTGTGTTTTCTCCTGGAGATATCTCACTTGTCATCATTATGGAGATATACTGGTTCTAACGGCTGTTGGCTGTTTTAACGGCTGCTAACGGCTGTTACCTGGAGTTAGCACTCGGACCACTGGACCTGGCATGAAAAAGGAGCGCTGGACACTAGCAGCTCCCCTAGTACACCAGATTTTCCTGGTGTACTGAAACTTGAATTTCCCCCTTGGGGGATTAATAAAGTATTTTTGAATTTGAATTTTGAATTGATTAGAAATGGGATGAGCTAATGCTCATATGGGAGTCAAGGCAGGTGAGTTAACAGTTTTAGTTATAGTATATATCCTGTTCAAACCTACTGAGGGAAAAAAGTGAGCCACAGAGATGCTTAAGATGCTCCTACACCAGAGATCCTGAAGCAATTCTGTAAACAGGAACAGTCAGAAACTCCTCACGGACTCATGGACTGTGTGTGGTTATTCATGTGCACGTGTCCCTGTGATGGACAGGCGACCTGTTCTCGGTGCACCTCTGTTTCAAGAACTGTGATCGTCTCCAGGGAGGAAGCCGTCATTATTTTTTCAAAAGCGTTGTGGGGTGTTTTTGCCCGTCCCTGTCACATGTGGCACAGCTGTTAAACTATGACTTTATGTGGTTGATCCATAGATAAGGTCTGATCTTGAGAAAGGCTAGCTGTTAGCTATGCTAACTCCATTGAGCTGTTGTCTCTGGCACTTCACCCCAGACTTTCTGAGGTTCCTGTCATGCTGTAACCACAATGTCTCCTCACATAAAATGGGCCAACTGCAAATGGCAATTATCTTTTTTGTTCCTCAGTGTTTCTTGCCAACCACCCCCCCCCCCCCCCAAAACATGTACAATTTTCATCCCTTGACAGTAGAGCCATCTTTGATTGGCTGAGGCTCACACTGAAGCCTAAAATTTTGAATTTTTATCACCTCCTGATGGGAGCAGTGCTTCCAAAACATGCAGCAAATCTACAATTCAGTTTAGCATCTGACATTGGTGCATCCGAGGTCAAGGGCCAGCGATGCAGATGACGGGGGGGGGGGGGGGGGCGCGAAGATCACTGTGATTATTAGATAAGGGTCAGATCGCATTTTGTGGGAACCTAATGAAAGAGAACCAATTGCTAACAAGCTTTTCACATGCGTCCTATTGCACCTGTGTGGAAGAGATGTACAAATGATGTCCTACCATGGTATTTGCTGAAAGCCAATTTCCTCCTCCTTTTGAAATGCCTAAGAGTGCCGGAGTGTAATTTTCCCTCGAGCAGTCGCAGAATTATGCCGCGCCTTTCTTCGCCGCCATTCAAACATGAAGTCAGCCAACAGGAGCTTCAGAACTCCACACTAATGACTTCCATTGTGTTTCTCTGATAGCCTCCATTGTGCACCTTCTTCCTTTTTCCATCACACAGAGGGAAGCAAGGAAGATGAGGACGAGAAACAAGGATGGGGGGGGGGGTCTGTGGGGGGGGAGGAAGATGTAATGGTGTGTGCATGTGAGGCGGTGAATGGGGGTGGGGGGGGGGGGGGGGGTCTTCTCTTTCTGTCTGTCTCCACTCTTTCATTTTTGAATCCAACAGACATCGAGCAGGACAGCCTTCGTACAACACGCATGTGCATGTGTGAGCAGAATAGATGCACTGAATGACAGTGTTTTACATGTGTGTGTGTGTGTGTGTGGGGGGGGGGGTTATCTCCCCAAGCGGACCCTGAGCCTCATTCAGACAGTAATCAGTAGGGTTGGGCATCATTTGAATTTTAATGATTCCGATTCTCTGTTTCGATTCCTGTTCAAAACGATTCCCAATTCTGAATCTTTGATGTGTAGGTCAACAGATCATGACTTATCTAACAGTAGAATTTTTTCATTAAAAAAAACTGAGAAGGGAAGGAGCCTTTTTTACTACATAGGCTGTTACTTTTCTGTGGCACTCGTGTGTTTGCTCCACTGTCATTTTACCCCTCGCAGCCAACGTGAATGAGGTGTCAAGTTGTTTGTTCGGCTTGGAAAAGGAATAAAAATGTCCCCTCGAAACGTATATTTCATATTTCATCATACATTTCATGTACAGTCATGGAAAAAATTATTAGACCACTATTTTTTCTTCACTTTCTTGTTCATTTTAATACCTGGTACCACTAAACGTCATCATGTGACTAAAACAGAAAAGAAAACACTGAATGCATAAAAGCAGTGTTTTTGGCAGTACAACGCCATAGCTATTGATGTAAAAACTTAAGTGATTTAGGTTATAATCAAGAAAACCATGGAAAATGGTAAGATATCAGCTCTTAAATAAAAACTCTTATGAGCAATCTTTGTGGTTATCGTTATGTTTGTCCAAACAAATGTACCTTTAGTTGTACCACGGCATTAAAATGGACAAGAAACTGAAGAAAACAAGGGTGGTCTAATAATTTTTTCCAGTATAATATTAACACTGATGATAGGCATCAGAAAAATAGCGAATTAACACAGTCCTTAATGGAGGAGCAGAAAGTTTGTCCAGCCTAGCAACAGTAACTAGGAAGGGGGCGGTGCTTACCGAAAGGTCAATTAAATACGGTACACTCGTTTATTTTTGTGATGCCATGCAGGTGAAGGTGTTTTGCCATATTAGTCGTGCACCCTCCTTTGGCAGTAACACGCTTCCCGCAGATGTTGCACTGCGCCAGGTAGCCGTCATTTCTCAGGACTGTAATGCAGCCAAACTCGAGAGCAGCGTCTCTTGATCCATGTCGTGGCGAGTGAAGTCCCGTCGGCGACGGACGTGATGTCAACACTAGCGCGGAGTTGAGTACGCCGGGCGGAGTAACATCAACAAACTAGTGCAATAAAAAAATAAGAAATAAAAAAAAAAAAGCGCGGACAGTTAGGAACCGAAAAAAGGGATAGAAATTCAAAAATCTTCTAAACCAGTGGTGCGCAAACTGTGGTACGTGAGCGCTGGTGGTAAATGGTAAATGGACTGCACTTATATACCGCTTTATCAGCACCGAGGTGCCCTCAAAGCGGTTTACATTAGGCCTCACATTCACCCATTCACGCACACATTCACACACTGATGGCCGAGGCTACCACGCAGGGTACCACATGCTCACCAGGAGCAACTTGGGGTTCAGTATCTTGCTCAGGGATACTTCGACATGTAGCCAGGGGAGCATGGGAATTGAACCGGCAACTTTCCGGTTACCGGACAACCCTCTCTACTACCTGAGCCACAGCCGCCCCGTGGTACGCGGGGAAATGTCATGACTTGTCAATGCATGACAATGCATTATAAATACAACGTTTCAAATAAATTTCAGGTAACAATAAATAACCACAATAAGGAATAAACATCTCATGTGTGTTTAAAGCTAATTGAGAAGGCATATATGGCTATATTTCATAATCCCTCATCATGGTGGTACTCAGAGAGCTCAATAGTTTCTCAGGTGGTCCAGTCTGTATATACACGCTAACACTGTCTGTTTCCCCTCTCCCTGTTTTAACTTCTCCAATTAATTTCAGCATTTAAAGTCTGATCTCAAGGTGAATTGCAGGGATTCGACAGAAAGGTCAACGTGCCGTATTTATGTATATTCAACGAAATTTTAATTAAGCGGCAGTCATTAAAAATTCACATGGTGCGGTAGCGGCTCAGGGGGATGAGTGTGGTAGAGAATGGCATAAAACATTTGCTGTTTAAAACCATCTGAGCAGAAGTAATTTACTGTCAACTGGAGTCATGAGCAGCAGCCCGAGCAGCCGGTGAGAAAATGAACTGTTTGCAGATGACTTATCGCATATTTGTGACAGAGAATGGCTCTTTTACTGTTTCCTCTCAATGTGCCTTTTGTAACATTTCAACTCCAAATTCAGGGGGAGAAAAAAAAATAGGGACAATATGGAAACGCTGCATAATGTCATTAAAGCATTCAAAAGACCTGGAGGAGTTTCAGGGTGTGAGGGGGAAGACGGTGGCGAAGCTGGACAGATGTGATCACCACTGCAGCAAGAACTGTCATTAATCAGCAGCTGATGCCACCACATGGACAACAGATGAGCGCGGAAAACCCTTAAGGAGGACGACAGGTTGGAGCTGCATCCACAAATGCTACTTAAAGCTTCACTGTGCAAAAAAAAAAAAAAAGGAGGGTCTCTGAAGAATCTGAGATGGACCATCATCGAGTGGAAAGATGTGCTGTGGTCAGAGGAATCAGCAGCCCAGATGTTGGGACCTTTGGCAGAAGCTGCCAGCACCTGCTTCGGATCTAAGAGGAAAAATATCACCCAAATTAGATCAACAAAGCCAGGCTCATCCCTGATGTCAGAGTTGTATCAGTGTCCTTGGATGAGCTCCTTTACACTGCTGTGATGGCGGCATTCATGCAGAAAAATATACAGACTTGCACATCTTTTCCAGGGATGTTCGTCCATCTCAAACATTACACAGTGGCAGGAGCTTTATTGTCCCAACGTTTCTGAAGTGTCTTGTAGGCCTGACGTGGAAAACAGTATGTGTAGTAACAAATAAATAAAATAAATAAAATGAGTTTCAGAAACTAAGTAAACATTAAAACAACAAATGAAATTAAGGTCATTTACAGGTTGGTAAAGCAACTTCCACCCGTTGCCACAATATTCTCCTGAGATTCATCTGCAGGTGGTGTCGAAGAAAAGTTTTAAAAAATAAGTGTGTTTCACAATTAAAAGGATTAAAGGCCTGACCCCTAAAGGCTGTACGGCTAATATTTTCTGATGTGCAAGTTCACGTTGTATAAAAAGTCAACTGAACTGGCCATTCTGACATTAATTCACTGTTCGCCAAATCTGGTGGAATTTCGCCTCGCTGGGTTTTTGTGTTGCTGACATCACCATAACGGCTTCAATCACACGATCCCCCCAAAAAACTGTGTATTCACAGCGGGTTTCTTGTTGTAGATCACGTCCCACAGGTTTACAACACAACTTTGGCAACGACATCTCATGCATCAAAGCAGCTTTGATTTTCTTTTTCTTTTTTTTTTTTCTGTGTAGATATTGTAACTCTGAGCAAATTCAATCCATTTTCCACGGTTGCTGGATGAATTGACGTCTCTTTAATATCTGCATTTCTCATTTACTTCGCAGCTTCAAACACGCAAGTGTAAAGGAAATCCATACACTTAGAAAGCGCACGCTGAGAGGCCACGCGCACGTTCCCCTCAGATTTCATTACAAATTGCTGAATTGTACGCCTGAATGTTAAAGTGGCTCCGTCTAAGAAATACACCGAAAAATCAAGCAAGACAGAGGACACAAGGTAGCTGGAAAATAGATGTGTGTGTGTGTGTGTGTGTGTGTGTGTGTGGTTGCATGTTTGTGTGTGCTTCGATAATGGTATTTCTGGATATATCCCAAGTTATTACTGTAAATCAGGCGAGCTTTCAAGACCTTTAACACAAAGTAAGAGTCCCTAACAGCAGCCCCAAGCTGCCATATAGATATTACATGAATATGGATTAGGAGGAAAAATGGGATGGAAGGAATGAGAGATAGATAGGAGTGAGTGAGGAAGAGGAACAAGAGGAGCGAGGAAGGAGGAGAATTATTATAAAAGGGAGATAGTAATGGGGGGGGTAAGGGAGAGAGGGGAGGAATGAGGAATGTGCAGGTGGGAGGGTTTGCAACAGAAAGAATGGATGTGATGGAGGAATGGAAGAGAGCCTTTCACAACAAGCAAACCAATTTCACCTCTGTGGCCATTTGGCTGAGGCTCACGACTGCCGGCGCTCATGCAAACCAGGGGAAATTTATGGAAATGAAACAGAACCAAGCCTGCAGCTCGCTCATCAATCATGCATCATTTTTCAAGTCAAAGACTTTCACCAGTGGGTTTATTGTGAAGAACTTTCCGCTCATCCCCGCCGCACCGTTGTCTATGATTACTTCAAAAGAATGCTGGGAAGCTGAAACCGACTGCCTTCGCTGAGGTCCAGGGGCCAAGATAAATTTGCTCGAGTCCCGAGGAGACGTGTCAGTTTCCGTAGGTTGACAGGATCGTTTCTGCCGAGGTGACATAACCGGCCTACCACGGAGCAAAAAAGAAAAAATAAAATAAAATCAGTCTCGGCAGAGCATCCCTCCCACTCCATTCTCGTTTTAGACCGTGTGCAGCGCGGACCTCTCACTTCAGGCTTCCTCAGCCCGATCACACTGGTGTGAGTCCTGGACACTCGACCGCTCCGGGGGTTCTTCGCTCCGCCGGTGTTTTTGTGGTTTGGCATGCGAATCGTTAATCCACCCCTGGTTCACGGGAGTCATCTGGGTCACGTATTTCAGTGTGGGAGTGGGCGTGAAGATTAACACCAGAAAGTTTGAACTGAGGATGCCGCTCAGAACAGGCGTCTTCAAGAGATTCAAGCAGATCCAGTTGCCTGGAGGGATTTTCACATACGCCAACCAGAAAAGTTGGGACGCCGCGTCAAACGTAAATTAAAGCAGAATGCAACTATTTGAAAATCCCATAAACCCATATTTCTTATCCATATAGAACATAAAGAACATATCAGGATGTCGAAACTGAGACATTTCACTATTTCATGGAAAATATCAGCTCATTTCGACGTTGATGGCAGAAACAAATCTCAAACTAGAAAAGCACTCGGAGAGTGCAACAATTCTCCCATATAGCCATTTACAGATTGCGATAAAATCCGCCTTCTGGTTCAGATCCGGATCAGCCTTTGAAATTTGATGGAGGTTCCCATTGTCAATCCCTGAGTCAAATTTTTATGAGTTTTGAGCAATAATTAACAGGAGATAATGAGAAACAAAATTTTCATCCCCATTGACCGCAATGTTATCAAAAATTTGAAAGTGATCCAGAATCCAGGATTTCTTCTGGATCACAGCCAAAATGAAATCAGTTCTTACTTTTACATTTCTGACAACTCCTGAAAATTTCATATAATTCCATCCATAACTTTTTGAGTTATCTTGAACACAGACAGACAAACAACTCCTTGGCGGAGGTAATAAAGTTGTAACAGGGGGAACAAAAGGCTGGAAAATAGAGGTCTTCGGAACAACCCGAAAATCCGAGGTTCCAACCCGACCTGAATCGGGTCTCGGGTCCATTCAAAAGACGTGACTCCGGGTTCAGGTCGGAATCGGTACGGTTAGTCTCGGGTCCGGTTGGTGCTCTCTGACAGGCTGGGTCCGCGTTTACCCGAGAGAGGTAAAGATATTGGTGGTGGTAGCCAATGTCAGTTTAATTAATTATTCAATTAACGTGGCGTATTTGTCATGAAACACCGTAGAGTCCATTCGGGTTTGGGTCCATGAAAGTGGACCAGTGAAGAACTCTACAGGAAAAGTAACCATTGCAAATCAAAACCAAATGGAGGAGCATTTGGAAACTAATTTCGGTCAATTGGCTACAGGTCAGTAACATGACGGGGTGTAAAAGAAGCATTTCAGAGAGGTAGAACCTCTCTGATGTAAAGACGAACAGAGGTTCACCAATCTACAAACTGTGTCTAAAACTTGTGGAATTAGAAAAATACCAGTTATCATTCATACTGTTCTCTCAGATATAAAGCAAACGGTGGATGTAAATGATGTTAAATAACTGAAGGTCTCCCTTACCTTCAGATGTCACAATAACCCACATCTATATCAACGCAGGAACGTTTACTGAGATTTTCGAGCAACGTGTGCTCCTTTCTAGACCCGCCTCCAAATCCAGGGATGCCCATCCATTTTTCAACATGACAAGACAATGCAAAACCACATGCTGCCACATTAGAAAGGGCTGGCAGAGGGAGGAGAGGGTATGGGAACTGGAGAGAAATGACGCCTTGTGAGTGCCACGTAGCACAAAGTGGCAAAAAGCATCACTGTCGCACCTTCTTGTGGAATGTGTTGCAGATCTGGAATGAAAGAACTGATGTATATTAGCAAATAAAAGAAGAAAACCGCCCTCCACATCATCCCATCTTTTCTGATCCAGGCTTGTATTTCAGTCTCTTTGAACTCGTCTGTGCTCAAAATGAAGTTTGAGAAAGACGATGGATGAAAAAGGACTCAGAAAATTTGATCAAAGTGCACCCACACCGTGCGTGGCATTGTTTTGTGCCACGCACACTCTTCTGTTAAAAGAACATGTGGTACCGAAGAGGGGATAATTGAATGATTGAATTTTCTTTTGTCTGTGTGATTAGGGATGAAGAGCAGCGAAGCCTGATGGGTAGCTCATCGTTACCTCTGATACTTTAATACCCGACGGAGCGTCGTCTATTTTACACTGGGATGCATGCACTCATTTATTCCCTGTATTTGGTGCACGGTGGTTTAACTGAATACTACCCCGGTTTACTTTCATTCCAGAAATGAGATGAGCAGATCAATATTAATTTCATGTGATGCGCGTTTAGTCGAAGCACGGGCTGGGCGTTTGTAAAGTCTGCTTGAAATCAAAACTGATGTCTGTCTTAGACTAAATATCCATTTTTCAAACAGGAGTTGCAGTCCAGAGATGTTGCAGGGTGCTGGCAACCTTCAGTCTGCTTCATCATCCATCTGCACTCCTAGAACACCCCAGGTGATACTGTTTAAATGCCTTGCGTATGAACTAAAAAGTTCATTTTTAGTTCTTTTTTTAAATTCTTTTTTAATGTTGCTCCGAGCAATTATTTGTCAAATTGATTGCCACTGCCCATATACTACACCACCACAAACGGCATTTATTTTATCCATTTTAACTGTCGAAAACTATTAGTCCAATTCTGAATCTTTAACCAACCAGGGTTCACATTAGCATTGAAGGGACAGCTCATGAAAAACTGTCATTTCCGTTTCAGTTTCTCTCTACAGCAACCATTCCCAAACTTCAGAATACCAAGGCCCAATTTGAAATGTGAAAAATCTCCACAGCCCACCGAAACCTTTAATCACAACTGTGATCAACATACAGGACAAGGAACCATGATCCGATATTAATGTAAGGGGTCAACAAATAAGGTGACACTTGTCATATTGACAAGTTGTCAGTAGAATAACACTTAACTGGTTTGTTTTATTATTTCTTAATGTTTTTTTTAATCATGTCATGAATATTTTACAAGTAATTAAAAACATATTTTAAAAAGATCGAGGATTTAAAACACATTTGTTTAATTTTAATGACCTCTCACGGCCCACCTGCAGTACCATGACGGCCCACCAGGGGGCCGCGCCCCACACTTTGGGAATCAGATATTTTACAGTATATTAAAAATATGAGGAAAAACTTGCTGCCAAATGGTCTTTATTATAAAACAAAAACAGGTACTTAAAGTACAAATGTTTTTTCCCCCCATTTCAATATTTCAATCCCCCCCCGGGAGTCGGGGCGCTCCTCCAGCTCTGGGCGACGGCAGCTTTCATCTTCCTCCATGATCATTTTAAACATTTGATGATGAAGCAGTTGTTAGCGTGACAGCAGCGACAGCCGTGTTGCCATGTTTGATTGATTTCCTCAGATACATATCAGCCTCGTTTGTGGTGGATTTTAAATGGGGTTCGCTGGAAACCTGGAACGGTTTTGATCGTGCATGAACTATTGAAAGAGCGTCGTTCACAACTGCCCAAATGAACTCGTTCACGCCCCACGCTCGTGAAGGAGAAAGTGAACGCACTCAGTTCACGTTCGTAAAAATATGAACTCGTTTGTGAACTTAAATTCAATGAACGCGTTCAGGTACAACACTGGCTACAGCAGCCTTGTGTAGACCTCACCAGGGAGGCTGCGGCTGAGGTGGAACCACCCCGGTTCAGCGATGTTGCAGAAGCGTGTCAACTAGGATAACCCTGCAAAGTCTAGAGGAACTCAATGCAAACCTCAAACACCTGTGGAGCTCCACTGCCATGGAGATTTGTTGATGCAGAGCAAGAGTTGATGCCTAAAATGCAGCCTATCATGGATGCTGCTTCTACACCAGTTCATCATTTCTTTCACCACCTTACTTGTGCTGAATAACTCCTTTTGGAATGTGTTGCAGGACTGAAATGCAAAGATGGACGTTTATTATTAAATGAAATGAAAGCTGACAAGAAAAACGGACTGAGGAGAAATATACGTCAAAGTAAATGTAAGAAACATTCTTTTTTTTTCTTTTAAATTGTAAACACACACACCGACCCCCGCAGACGTATTCCCACTATTAGTGTGAGGAACACTATTAAGGAAGTGCTGTGGTTGCATCTGTTCTGAGTGTGTGTACAGCCCTGAGCGAGTCATCTATTTCAGCAACCTTCCCCTCTCCTCCACATCACCGAGCATCGTCTGAACGCAGCTCTGCAGGCCGGAGAGCGACGGACCCGCCGTTCAGCGCGTCGATCCCCCTTTTCTATGATCTGCATTTGCCTCGCAGATGTTCTCCAAATTTCTCTTTTACTCCATCTGGCTTTTTATTTTATTTATTTTTTTGTTTCTTCCAGATAATCTCAACATTGTTAATCTCAGTGTTGTGTCAGCGTGAGCGCTGTGTGCAGAAGGCAAACAGGAAAGGGATGTCGGCAGTGGGTCTGCTTCCAGCAGCACGGGTGACATTTCTCAGACAGTAACTGTGCTTCATTTCATACAAGAGTTATGATCACAGTCAGGGGCTGAGCTGTGTCCCACCAGCACACGTCTGTCACGTATGTACATGAACTTGTGTTTCAGTGTGTGGCATTGTGTGTGTGTGTGTGTGCATGGTGTCAGCGCAGAGAGAGAAATAAAGGAAATCATCTCCACATTGTTATCCAGTGACAAAACTGTCAGGGAGCCTGGTTACAGTACAGTCTCTGCAGAGTTTCTTCAAAAATGAGCATATACACACCGCACATGCACTGGGGCATCTTTGTCTGCATCAAGCACCAGTGATTTCACATGCAGCCATGATCATGTGTGTGCCTGGCCGCGTGGTGTTTTTTCCCGCAGTGCTACAGTGCCACCTACTGGCGGCTCTGGCTCCTGCTGCAGAGAGCCGGCGGCCATGTTGGAGCAGTGGCCTTCTGTTCGCTCTCACCACGGGATCACAAACTGTTTCCTCTGAGCATGTGTGTGCATGTGAGTGTGTGCGTGCACGTGTGTGTGTGTGTGTGTGTGTGACACGCCGTAAAGGTGAGAGGATGCAGGGGGAGAAAATAGCCTTGTATTTGTGTGTGTTTGTGGGGCTTTTCACTTTTTCTGGCTGACAGCTAAAATACCACACTGCTGCAGCCTCCACGGTATGGCCTTTTCTCCCCCCCACCCCCATCCCCTTCATCCTCCCCTCTCCTATAAAAACCTTGTCCTTTCACTCCCCTCTGTATTTTTTTCTTCCGAACTTGCCACCGCTCCAGAAGTTTTATTTAATTTGCACCTTCTCTGCTGAAGAAACACCCTCCTCGTCTCGGCCTGTTTCTAAGAAGCGTGCTGTCTCTTCCAGAATTAGGAAATGAGTTTCCTCCCAGTCTCGGCAGCACGCGGCCAAAACTTTTTTTTTAGCACGGCAGAACATGACATTTGGATGGCGACGCCAGAGCAGTCTTTCTCTCTCTCTTTACCTCCTCCGTCTGCTTATTCACTCTCTCCCACAGAGCAATCCCTTTCCCATTTTCTGCCTTCTCTCCATCCCTTCGCCGGGGTTAATGAATGACTCGGTGGGGGGCGGTAGCTGGGACTGTCGGGGGGCCGGTGGGGCTCGGAGAGGCGATGAAACACTCTTCCTGTCACCTCCCAGCCACTATTCTCACTCACCAGGTTGCACCGCCAGGAGGAACAGGATGGCAGCAGCTTATTGGATTATCTGCGAGGATGACTTCCTGGTCCTCGGCAGGGTCTGAGCACAGCTAAGGGGGGGCCCCAGTTTTTCGGCGACATTTATTTATCTCCGAGCCGGCAGGTGGAAGAGACGGTCGGGCTGTAAGGGCATGTAATAATGGAGGTACTGGGTGACTCTGTACGCTGGTTTTAGTCACGCGAGCTGTGGTGGTTGTCTGTCAGTCTGTTTCTCAGGTCCATTTTGGTTTGTCCTAACCAGGGTTATAATAGTTTTGGATTTTTCATTAGTTTTAGTTTTTAGTTTAGTTTTTCCAAATTCAGTTAGTTTTAATTTGTTTTTAGAGCAGTTTTGCTAGTTTTTATTCGTTTTTGCTTTGGAATACTTTGTTTTTGCTTCATTTTTATTAGTTTCAGTGTTAGTTTTAGTTTTATTTTGTAAATTAGGGTTGTAATTTTGGTACGAGTGAAGCACTGAAATTTTTGAAGGCTATCGAATCACATAGTTGTGTTTACATTCTGGTCTCAATAAACATATTTATCAATGCATCTTCCCGCTTGTGGTGTTCCTTGCGTATTTACTGACCAGAAGCTATCTGGTCTCCGGTGGAAACAGTCCATTATAGTTGCAGTTTTCTCCCGTTCCTTCCCAACGCTGACTGGCCTGCAGCTGCAGCTTCTCTTTCCAGGGGGCTAGCTTAGGCTAGCTTATCCAGCTAGTCTTGGTTAGCCTTCTTTCCAGGGGGCTAGCTTAGGCTAGCTTATCCAGCTAGTCTTGGTTAGCCTTCTTTCCAGGGGGCTATCTTAGGCTAGCTTATCCAGCTAGTCTTGGTTAGCCTTCTTGTGCGAGCTTTTCAAATGGACTTTCAGATTCGTGGGTTTTTTTCCCCTTGAAAAGTATTCCACACATTGTATCACCTGCTTCTACAACAAGACACTTATTTTTATCGTTAACACAGTCATAGTCAAAGAAATCCCAAATAGGACTGAGACGCTTTCTCCCAACTTTTGCCACAGCCATCAATGCTGATCACTTTTTTTTTCTTTTTTTGCGGTTGTTGTTGTACAGTGGAGCAAAGTTAATAGATTTCAAACGTTTATGAGGAAAAATTGCAATCACGAAAACAAAGGATGTTCTTGACATTATTATAGTTAATTTTAGTTAGTTTTATTAAACACATAATACAGTTTCAGGTAGTTATCGTTTTTTTAAAAACTCGATTTTCTCTCCCATTATCAGTTCAAGACCTTGGAGAAAAACTAAGACAACAAGCTCGCCAAAATGTTGCCCAAATGAAAGCATGTCAAAATCAGATCTAAAGGTAGAGGGACTGTGTAAATGTGCAAAGAGCTGTGAGTTCATCAGTGTTGGTCAAATCAAAGGAAATTTAGATTTTAGAAAAGTCCTAAAACATTTCGGTTTCCGACTACATAGTTTTCCAACTTCCCAGAAAAAAGTAAAGGTAGAGAACTATAAAGTTAAATTACAAGACGTTAGATATGCAACATCATTAATAGATCTGCTCCATCTTCGGTAGGACTGTTTCTTTTAATCTAAGATTCCTAACTTGGGTCTAAATCATCCAGATCTTAGGCACCAGCTGGCTTGTCGTTTATCAATATTTTTATGACATCCATATTCATTTTCCAGTGTCTTTAAGATGGAAAACACTTTCAGTCTTTTAATTGTGGTACCCTCATCTTTATATTTAGTTGTATAGCCTTTAGGAGTTATCCCTGTCAGCTACAAAGGTTTTTGCTTGTTTTCAGTTTCACTTTTGCATCTGCCAGCAGATATTTTGGTACACTCTGGTGTTTTTTTATCAGCCGTTCTTCATGCCTCCCCGGTGGTTTAGTGGTATCGCTGTCGCCTGCAAGGGTTCCAGTCCCAGTTGTGTCAGGAAGGGCATCAGGTGTTAAACTTGTCTCAAACGGCTCATGCAGATAGCTCTGCTGAACAGGGAGCAGCTGAAATGGGAGTTTTATTCTTGGTGCCTTCAGGACCCATGGCCCATGACTGAGGCTGAGCTACCTGAACCTTGGGCAGCATGTTTCACTCCAGTATGCCTTGAAAGTCTTGAGACTTTACTGTGTCCTGCTCAGGTTAAAGGTTTGAACCTCGACCGTATGACTTCTAACAGATGTTGAGCAGTAGAGCACAGAGTTCTGCTGGGATGATGAAAACTTAAAATCTCACAGAGATATGGTGATGCCAGGCCATTAATTGCACTAAAAACAAACAACAGAAGCTTAAAATGAATTCTGAGCTCTACTGGGAGCTAATGGAGGGAGTACAGGACAGGAGTTATATGATCTCGTCTCAGAGTTTGTCCAGCATTCTGGACAAATTCCAAGCGATGCTGCAAGGTTTGATTGATTCCAGAATAAAGAGAGTTACAGTAATTGAGTCGGGAACTAATAAAAGCATTGATGCCTTTCTCAAGGTCACTACGGCTCAGGAGTCGAAGCTGAAAGAAACTTGCCTTGGCAACAGAGTCAATCTGTTTATCAAATTTAAAACTGTTGTCTTAGCTCACACCCAGATTTTTGACCACGTGGTTCAGGTGAGAGGCCAGAGCATCAAGACCTGAAGCTACTGCTGGGTGGCTTGGAAGGAGCAAACAAAATACACTCAGTTTTGCTCTCGTTCATGTTTGATGTCATCTAAACATCTATAGATGCATTCCATCCATAGATGAACCGGGCATAAGTGGCAGATAGATTTGTAGATCATCTACAGGTAAAAGGAAACCTTATGTGCAATAATTGAGGTGTCACGTACAAGAAGAATAGAACAGGCACCAGAATGGATCCCTGTGGCACACCAGAGGTCAAAGGGAGTCATGACAGAGAAACTCCTGTTTGTCAAAGAGGACCAAAACCACTGTAGCACAGGTTTGTGCAGGGCATCCTGTTGAGCCATACATTTCAGGAGGGCTGAGTGCTCCACCGCATCGAATGCTGCTGTGAGGTCCAGCATCAATAACAGCACAGTTTTTTTGGCATGAAGAGACAGGAGGACTTCGTCCTGGACCGTCAGCAGAGCAGATTCAGGGCTGTGGCATGTTCTAAATTCAGATTGAAATTTCTACAAAAAGATGATATTTTACAAAAAAAGTGAGCAATGGAGTAAGAACAGGCCTGAAATGCAAAAAACAAATAAAACCTCAGATAAGGACAATAAATGGTACACTGGTCTAAAATTCGATATAACTGCGGCATCAAGGTTGAGTTTCTTGAGCAGAGGCCTGACAAACAGCATGTTTAAGAACAGTTGGTACAGATCCTGAACTGAGACAGCTGTTAATGAATGAAAGGTAGAGGTGGGCAGATCGATCCAAATATCGATAATATCGATACCAACGCTGGTATCGATATCGAATGATACTTGTGTAAAAAGATCGATACTCAGGCTTTTTTTTTCTCTTGATTTTTTTTCGCCTTTCAGTCCAACAGAGAGTATCCAGGTAGGTAAGAGTGGTCATCTTCAGCATCAATTCATATTAACTTTCAAAGTATATGTTACTTAAGTCATAAATTACTGGAGCCAACTCAAAAAAAATCTAATTAAGACCTTGAAATAACCCAGAACATGTCATGTATCCCATTGAAAGGTGTAATTTAAGATAAAATAACATTAAATAATCCTTTATTTATCACATAATAGAGACATTTATAGAGTTAAAGCAACGGGAAAGGGCACACAGTGCAAACAAAATTACACAAGCATTGAAAGATATAATAGTTGGACATTATAAACAGAACAATTCAGCTCCAAGGAATATTAACACAAAAATGTTTATAGGTGACAGCAAAATACTTTTTGATCACAATTAACATTTTTGTGTAAATATTCCTTTTGCTGAAAGTTTGCCGAAATTCTATTGTAGGTTTTAATAAAATAATCCAAAAATCACAAAAACACCAAAAAGTCAGCAGTTTCATGATAGATCAAGCTTATATGAAAAAGTATCGGTATTGGTATCGGTATCGGCAATACTGGCCCAGTATTTACTTGGTATCGGATCGATACCAAAATTCCCAGTATCGCCCACCTCTAATGAAAGGAGACATGGCCCCACTGTGTTATAAAGCTGTTTAAACATTCCAGATGGAACAGTGTCCAGAGGACAGTTGGTTGGTTTCATTTGAGAGAGGAGCGATAAGCACACTGAAGGAAAATACAGGAGGAGAAGATGTATCAGGAGAGGTATTATTGATGCTCTGCCTAACAGAAGCCACGTTACCAAAAATATAATGAAGAAAGTCATCACAAGTTTATTTTGACACATGTTTTAAAACACTGGAAGATGGATTTGTGACAGACTATAAATTGTGTTAAATAACACCCTAGGACGATTAGAGCTGGTGGAGATAACATTTGACAAATACTGACATTTAGCTTCTCTGACAGCGTTTTGACAGAGAGGCCATCCTTCAGAATACCCAGTGACGCACCTAACTTGTCTTTCCTCCACCTGCGCTCGGTCTGTCTGCACCGTCGTCCGAGAGTGCGAGCGGTGTGTCATTGAGCCAAGGAGACCGGTCTGGTTCTGTACTTAAAAGGTGCAATGGAGTCCAAAATCCCCAAGCCGGTGGAGTGGAAGGAAGAGATAAAGTCCTCAGGGCACAGACGGAAAAAACCAGCTCATGGTGGGTGAAAAGATTAGTGTTCATGAAAGCAGCAGCAGCTGTGGATGGCAGGCTGGAGTAAGATTTGACTGCAGAGAGATGAACTGAAAACTCAAATATGACTGGGAGCTGGTCTAAAATACAAGTTTTATATATTTCTGAGATGGACACTGGAAGTCCATGGGAGATTAAAAGAGATTATGCTTATATGTGGGGGGATCAACTAATTGAGTCAGGTCAAAACAGACCAAAAGGCTCTGAAACTCATTAGCCATTCGGCTGGACGGACAGCAAGCATGAATATTAAAATCTCCACAGATGAGCAAGCTGTCGTCTTTTGGTGTTAATTCAGAGAGCAGCTCTGAGCATTCAGGGATGAAGTCCTTATTGTATTTGGGGGGCCGGTAGAAAGCGGCACACAGAACAGGATGCGCAAAATGGATCAGAAATAATTGCAGCTGAAATCTGCTGTAGCTTTTAGATGGGAGTCAGCGGCAGCTGAAGTATTGTTCGTGTACAAACACCAGACCTCCACCGCAACTGGACACTCATGGTGAACTGAGGAAGGAAAAGCCGAGAGGGAGGGGGGGAGGAGGAAGTGCTGTTATCACCTGATTTTTAACCAGTGAGCAACAGAACATCCAGATTGTGAGTGGAAATCAGATCCTCGAGGATGAAAGGCTTATTTGTGACAGATCTAGCATTCAGCAGGGTTGTACGTACCGATCTGCAGCTCACAGACTGCAGAGTAGCACGATTGAGGGGGCGGAGACACTTCTTGGTAATATTGGCGGCTGTAGTAACAGGAGCATGAAGCTTTACCTTCAACATGCTAATCTAATCTTTTTTTCTGTTTCATTTATTTTAGCTCCTCAGACAAATCTTATCTCTTCTTACTTTAATCCATATTCAGTCGACACAGTGATCAGTTATCTCCCTTTAAGCGGACTGAACGACTAACAGAGATGTTGAAGAAGCCTGCGATACTAATTATAGTAATTATACATATAGAGTCATGCAGGTACACGGGACACGAGGCAAGTACATTAATCACTTTTCAGAAGGAGTGAAGCTTCAGTTTCAATGAGCAGGAAGAGTAACAACACACATGTCGACGCCTGCAAAGCCGACTTAAACAGTCTTTGGAAAGAAAAACAAAAAGCGGACTGCAGCTGTTAATCCAGCAGTAGCGTGATGCAGTTAGCAAAGCCAGACCAACAAGTCTCTCAGGAACCTATACCGCTCTGCTTTGATGAGACTCTGTGTGGAGATGCCAGAGAGAAGACATTGATTTATTCAAACGTTTAGAAAATATTCCTCTTTCATCCCAGAGATACGCTCTCTTCTGCACCCACATGAGCTGATATCAAATGTGCAGTCAAACCTCTACTCTACCTTAAGTGTTTGAAGCCGTAACCTTCTCTAGTATTTTGTGAATCCCCTAATGGCAGCTGAAGTGTTTACGGTGGTAATAGGTGCAGATTTGAAAGCTATCAAAAAAAAAAGAGAAATAAAAGAGCAACAACACATCTTTCGTCTCTACTCGGTGTGCACGGTAGTAAAACATGGTCTCAGACACGGACTTAAAGCAGCCATATTAGGCTTCTTCCACAATGTTCCTTTTAGATGTCAGCAAACATGTACAAACTATGCACAAAATGCTTGCTTAACTTCAGGCTGAAGAGAGTTTTTTTCTACGCTTGGTCTTAGTGATGTCATACTTGGTGGACTTTCTTACATGGTCATGTTTGTCAAAAGAGCTTCAACAGCCTCTTTAAAAGCAGGTGTTTCTGGCAGCAAGGATCGCAGATGTTTTCCATACCCAGGGCATCTGTCAGTCGTTCTTAATAACTAATCTTGTTTTTGTGTCTAAGATGTCTTCAAAGAAATTTTTTTTTTTTTTTCAGGTTGTGGTGGGTGACAGTCGGCTGACCATAGATCAGTGGATGTTATTTTTTACTGGGCCACCAACAGAGATTTTTTTTCCTTTTCAATGAGTCATGAGGAACTGTTTTTTTTTTTTTAACAAAGCCAAATCTGCTTTTTTTTTTTTTTTTTTTTTTTGCTGTTTATTCTTGTTTGGTGGATTAGATGATTAAAGTCTGAAAAAACAATTTAACTATTCAAACGTCTTAATTTAACAAACAAGAGCCTCAGCAGCATGACCTAACCACTGCCTTTGACACAGTTGACCATGCAATCTTATTTCAGAGATTAGAAGACTGGGTTGGAATCTCTCAAACTGCTTTAAACTTTTAAACTGGTTCAGGTCTTATCTCAGGGACATAAGATACTTTGTCGAAATTGGTAACTGTGAATCAGACCAAATAGCCGTGACCTGTGGGGTTCCCCAGGGGTCAATCCTGGGAACCCCTATTGTTCAATCTGTACATGCTTCCACTAGGCCAGCTAATACGCAGCTGTAATGTGTCCTACCACAACTATGCAGATGATACTCAGATCTATGTGTCACTGACAGCAGGAGAACATGGGCCTGTAGATTCATTGTGTCACTGCATCGAACAGATCAGTGTGTGGTAGAGGTCTTCGGAACAACCCGACAACCCAAAAACCCGAGGTTCCGACCCGACCCGGTACAATTAGTCTCGGGTCCGGTCAGTGCTATCTGACAGGCTAGGTCTGCGTTTACTCGAGAGAGGTAAAGATATCGGCGGTGGCAGCCAATGTTAGGACTCGGGGCAGTTAAATGATCATTAATTAACGTGGCATGTTTGTCATGAAACAATCGTGTTGCTGTAGCGTGTTAATAGCGGTTTGCCCGGCAACTGTAAAGCACAATGGATCGCCAACACGACAATGCTGGATGAGAGAACATATTCACGACACATCCTGACCGGTGTAGGCTATTGGCGTTAGCAGTTGCTACCAATAGCATCTGCATCCACAAAGAAAATAACAACGTGGATTTATTGTTGTTTACATCACATGTAGCAACTGAACCGGGTAGAAGAAGACAACTTTAGGTAAGAAAATCAAGTTTTATTCAATGCTAGACAACTTTTTAACATGAGCAACTATGGGCTGGATTGTCTCGGTTCTATTCTGCTTACTCGGTTCGGTTCGTGGTCGGAAAACTTAAAGACTCGGGTCGGGTCGGTTTCGGAGTTCCGGAGTTAAAGTTCAGACTTGAACTTTAACAGCCACATTAAAGCAATAACATCAGCAGCTTTTTACCATCTAAAAAACATTGCCAGAATCAAAGTAATAGTTTCTAAACCAGATTTAGAAAGACTAATCCATGGGTTTGTCTCCACCAGGTTAGACTACTGTAACGGCCTGATCACTGGGCTCTAAACCAGCCGTGAGACAGCTGCAGTACATCCAGAACACTGCTGCAGGAGTCCTGACTAGAACCAGGAGATAAGACCATATTAATCCAGTCCTGAGGTCTCTGCACTGGTCCTGACTAGAACCAGGAGATACGACTATATTAGTCCAGTCCTGAGGTCTCTGAACTGGTCCTGACTAGAACCAGGAGATACGACTATATTAGTCCAGTCCTGAGGTCTCTGAACTGGTCCTGACTAGAACCAGAAGATACGACCATATTAGTCCAGTCCTGGGGTCTCTGCACTGGTCCTGACTAGAACCAGGAGATAAGACCATATTAGTCCGGTCCTGAGGTCTCTGCACTGGTCCTGACTAGAACCAGGAAATACGACCATATTAGTCCAGTCCTGAGGTCTCTGCACTGGTCCTGACTAGAACCAGGAAGATACGACCATATTAGTCCAGTCCTGAGGTCTCTGCACTGGTCCTGACTAGAACCAGGAAATACAACCATATTAGTCCAGTCCTGAGGTCTCTGCACTGGTCCTGACTAGAACCAGAAGATACGACCATATTAGTCCAGTCCTGAGGTCTCTGCACTGGTCCTGACTAGAACCAGGAAATACGACCATATTAGTCCAGTCCTGAGGTCTCTGCACTGGTCCTGACTAGAACCAGGAAATACGACCATATTAGTCCAGTCCTGAGGTCTCTGCACTGGTCCTGACTAGAACCAGGAAATACGACCATATTAGTCCAGTCCTGAGGTCTCTGCACTGGCCCTGACTAGAACCAGGAAACACGACCATATAAGTCAGGTCCTGAGGTCTCTGCACTGGTCCTGACTAGAACCAGGAAATACGACCATATTAGTCCAGTTCTGAGGTCTCTGGCTTCCTGTCACTCAGAGAATAGACTTTAAAACAGCTCTGCTTGTGTACAAGTCTCTTCATGGTCTAGCTCCAAAGTACATCTCTGACATGTTAGATCCATATGAACCAACCTGGACTCTGAGAACCTCAGGTAGTGGTCTCCTGCTGGTGCCCAGAGTCAGGACTAAACAAGGTGAAGCTGCATTTCAGTTTTACACTGCTAAAATCTGGAACAGTCTTCCAGAAGATGTGAGACAGACCTCAAGTCTAACTATGTTCTTTAAATTATGTATTTAGTTTTCCTTTCTTTGTTGTTATATGTCATGTATTGTTCCTGACAGGCTGTATATTCGTCATTTATGACCTGCTAAGGATCAGATGATGATCATACTGATATGTAAAGCCTAACTTTAGAACAAGACTTTATGCTGGATGACATCAGAGGGGTACCAAAGAAACAAAAATGTTGAGCTGTGTAGCCAGCGAGGAAAAAGAGGGGGGGGGGAACGAGACAAATGAAAATGCTGGCTGGCTGTCAGTTAAAGTCCTTACAGAGTTTTCTCTGCTAGAAAGAAAGAGCCGCCCCCCAGGTTGAGTCTGCATGCGTGTGTTCATGTGCCTCTTTACAACTTCAGGCTTTGTGAGCCAATGTCACCCAACACAACAGTTGTCATGGGAACCTGGCTGTCAGAGGAGCAGACATCCTTCCATCACTGTCATCGTCCTTTTGTTGTTTTTTTTCTATTTTCATGTGAAATAAAACCAATTCCCCAGCACACAAAATGACACAGACAAGTTTAGTGCTTTGCTATGCTTCATTTTAATCCATCAACCTTTTTTTTGTTGTGTCACATCGTCTCGCTTTTTTCGAACACATTTCATTTCCAGTATTTCAAGCCATGACTCTGTTACGCACGTGTAAAAACATGTTTCTTGCTTGTTTCATTCTTCACTCAAGAAGTCACGCTCAGGTGACATTAAGCTTTATTATGCTAGTGTGACCAGTCTGAAAACGTCTCGGCTCCAACAGCGCTAAGGTGCGCCTTCAAGATGTGTTTCAAACTCAAATCCATTTCTGCAGCAGCAGTGGCAACGCTTCCCAAAGAAAACCCATCACACATGACAAATGCAAAACAGGAAGTGAACCTCGATCGTTCAGCGCTATCATGTGCTACAGGTGTGCATGTGTGTAGATGTGTTCAGGGTTGCGGCTGGCGTGGTGACCGATGATCTAGTCCTCTGACCATCTCACCTCAGAGCTGCTACCTGCATCTGTTTATGTAGTCATTTCATTCAGTTATTTGTGTGTTCTCCTCTCTCTGTCCTCCATCCTCTCTCTGTCCTGTCTCTCCTCTCTTTTTCTTTCTTTGCCCGAATGGCCTTCATCAGGAAGGTCCCCCCATATAATCCAGGTCGTGCTCAAGGTTTATTCCTCTTAAAGTGGAGTTTTTCCTTGCCACTGTTTGGCTTAAAAGTTTTTTTTTTTTTTTTACCTGCCATTATCCTTGATTTGGATTTAATATGATAATTTTAGTTATTGATATTTGCTTGGGGGTCATGTTCTGGGTCTCTGTAAAGCGCCTAGAGACAATTGATGTTGTAACAGACGAAATTGAATTGAATTGAACATGTAGTCCCACCACAGATGCATCAGCTAAACTGTGTTGCTTCGGCAACCAGCATCAATTAAAAAAGATAAAAAAGATCACAAGTCTGTGATGCGTTCGTCACACCTACGTTTGGCATGTAATTAAGTGACTCATAGGATAGCCTGGTGTAAAACTGGCTAGATTAAAACACAGAAATATCTGACAAATCCCCAGGATGCCTGCTGCCCAACATGAGACAAAAGTGCATAAAAAGTATTTTAAGAAATGACATATCTTTTACAAAGGATCACCCAGTCAGATTATGACCAACGGCTGCAAAGCGCGCAACCAGGGCTGCCAACTGATCCAGAAATCCTGGAGTGAGATATCAACATGTTGCCGATATGAACAGAGCCATGCAAGACGGGAGCTAGAGTGTGGGAACACAGCAGTTCATTTGATTTCTGAAGCGTCTCTGGGACAATGCCGACATCCTGGACAGCAAAAGCACTCTGTTGTGCTGGTGGGGGATGGGGAGCTGGGGGTGTAATGCATCAAATAAGGTATTGTATATGAGGAGAAAATCTTAGCTCTCCATGGCAGCTGAAGTTTTAGTTAAATATGAAAGGACCTGCTAATATTATTAAGATTTATGCATACATATTTTCTAATTCTTATACATGCAGGAAAAAAAGACCAGGGAAGAATAAATTAGGCATTTTAATTTGAAGAATTTTTTCTTTGTCAACTGATAATACAGTAAATAAACATGTATATCAAACTTTAAATGAAAACTTGAATTGTCAGTTTTATATCTTCAAAACCAAATGAACATCTCCATCTCTTGAATTTAGGGCACTTGTTGACCTTTTTTCTACTTTAAAAGAAAACAACAAACATGGGAGGCAAAATAGGGCCTTTTTTGAGCTGCTATATGTTAACCGGTCCCTATCTATTTTTTCCCGTCCATTGTGGGAATATGTTAAATAGTTGGGAAATTGCCTGCCCTCTGCATCTGCCGGCAATTCCTTTGCCCTCTCTGAAAAAGGCGTTCATTTTGCCATCACGCGCACGAGGTTCACTCTATCAGAGTCGGTCATTGTAGTTGGCCATAATGCAGGATCGCTGAAATGTTGTAGCTGATAATCAGTCTGATCCCTGCTCAGCGTACAACTCCCGCTCTCTCTCTCTTCTCTGTCATCGGTAGCCTGCTGCTCTGGACTCGGTCCAGAGTGACACACCCGCTTTCCCTCTTCTCTGTCACCTGTAGCTTCATTCTGCCCCTCCGCTCCACCGTGACACAACCCCCCCCCCCCCCTCCATCACCATCAGCCTGACTCTGACACCTGACTGCTGCTCGCTCTCCCTCCTCTCTGTTTCTGTCAAAGATAACGTGTTTGCTCAGGCTTTAGTACAAGCTAGGCTCATTGCTGTTAACATGAGAGCTGGTCAGTTGGGCTGCGTTACAATGTTGGCTGCACTTCTTACCTTGCTCTGTTCCACTCGTCCCAGCTTCGCTGTCCGCACATTTTTTAAAATATTTGTTTAGAGCATTTCTTAAACCTTTGTTTTCTTCTTTTCTTTTTCTCTTTTCTCTCCTTCTCTGGGCGCCAGACTTGTTTTTACCAGACATTTTGACTGTAGACCCGCGGCCTTCTCAACATCAAAGTGTGATCTAGGCCAAACCATTTTCGTGTGGGGTGGGGGGGATCATGATCAATATTTCTCAAGGACAACTAGAAGAATACAAATAAAAAACGTATTGACTTATTACTAATTAAACTGATTGAAATAATAGTTTTCCACTAATACGACTATTCTGTCATTTTTTTTAAATTCCACAATTTAATGAGGGCCCAGTTGTAGGCCCCCCTCTCCCTGGGCCCGGGACAGCAGACCCGTTTGTCCCCCCCTATCAAAACCCATTATTGTAATGCTTTTAAAATTCTCTCTCTTCAGAATACCACAAAAGGTGATTTATCTTTTACAGTTGGTGTCTTAACTATTAGCGATGAAGGTCCAAGCTCCATGCAGCTTCACCCCAGGCCCACGGCCCGTGTCTTTGAGGGAAGCATTGGTCCTGGATGCTGTCGAAAACGTTCCCCAGACAGTTTTGCTACTGTTTAGACTCACATATGCCTCACATTTGGATTATCCAACTATCCATGACAAGCTCTCTGACATTCACCCAAATGGTCACACTGGGACACATAAGCCTTCCACCAAAACTCTGGACACTTTAGAACAAAAGGAACCACCACACACCGGTACACTGCACATTACATTTGGCTGTTTTAACTGTTGAGAGAAAACAAAAAGTGGTAGTTTAAAGTAGATTTTTATTTTCTTAAACAGTTTGTAATTGTTTTATTTATAATGAAAAATGTGCTTTGATGTTGTTCAATGAGGCACATTTTGTGTACAAGGCAATGTAAGGTGCTTTATATACACACATTACAAACATTACATACATGAGAAGCATTGCATAAAACGTCAAGCATTTAAACAAACTAATCCATGTATGTTTTTTACTAAGACAGCTAATCTGCAAAAGAGAACCAAACTTCCATTTCCGTTCACTTCTGTTGTTGGCCAATTTCCATTGTGCCTTTTGATGGAGTTTGTTGTGGCTTTTGTTGCAGTTGTGTTGTGGCTTTTGTTGCAGTTGTGTTGTGGCTTTTGTTGCAGTTGTGTTGAGGCTTTTGTTGCAGTTGTGTTGAGGCTTTTGTTGCAGTTGTGTTGAGGCTTTTGTTGCAGTTGTGTTGAGGCTTTTGTTGCAGTTGTGTTGTGGCTTTTGATGCAGTTGAGTTGTGGCTTTTGATGCAGTTGAGTTAAGGCTTTTGATGCAGTTGTGTTGTGGCTTTTGTTGCAGTTGTGTTGTGGCTTTTGATGCAGTTGAGTTAAGGCTTTTGATGCAGTTGAGTTGTGGCTTTTGATGCAGTTGAGTTAAGGCTTTTGATGCAGTTGTGTTGTGGCTTTTGTTGCAGTTGAGTTGTGGCTTTTGATGCAGTTGAGTTGTGGCTTTTGTTGCAGTTGAGTTGAGGCTTTTGTTGCAGTTGTGTTTTGGCTTTTGTTGCAGTTGAGTTGAGGCTTTTGTTGCAGTTGTGTTGTGGCTTTTGTTGCAGTTGTGTTGTGGCTTTTGATGCAGTTGTGTTGTGGCTTTTGTTGCAGTTGAGTTGAGGCTTTTGTTGCAGTTGTGTTGTGGCTTTTGTTGCAGTTGTGTTGTGGCTTTTGTTGCAGTTGTGTTGTGGCATTTGTTGCAGTTGTGTTGTGGCTTTTGATGCAGTTGTGTTGTGGCTTTTGTTGCAGTTGTGTTGTGGCTTTTGTTGCAGTTGTGTTGTGGCTTTTGATGCAGTTGTGTTGTGGCTTTTGATGCAGTTGTGTTGTGGCTTTTGTTGCAGTTGTGTTGTGGCTTTTGTTGCAGTTGTGTTGTGGCTTTTGATGCAGTTGTGTTGTGGCTTTTGATGCAGTTGAGTTGAGGCTTTTGTTGCAGTTGTGTTGTGGCTTTTGTTGCAGTTGTGTTGTGGCTTTTGTTGCAGTTGAGTTGTGGCTTTTGTTGCAGTTGTGTTGAGGCTTTTGTTGCAGTTGAGTTGAGGCTTTTGTTGCAGTTGTGTTGTGGCTTTTGTTGCAGTTGTGTTGTGGCTTTTGTTGCAGTTGTGTTGTGGCTTTTGTTGCAGTTGAGTTGAGGCTTTTGTTGCAGTTGTGTTGTGGCTTTTGTTGCAGTGGTGTTGTGGCTTTTGTTGCAGTGGTGTTGTGGCTTTTGTTGCAGTCGAGTTGAGGCTTTTGTTGCAGTCGAGTTGAGGCTTTTGTTGCAGTTGTGTTGAGGCTTTTGTTGCAGTTGTGTTGTGGCTTTTGATGTAGTTGTGTTGTGGCTTTTGTTGCAGACGTGTTGAGGCTTTTGCAGTTGTGGTGTGGCTTTCGTTGCAGTTGTGTTGTGGCTTTTGATGTAGTTGTGTTGTGGCTTTTGTTGCAGACGTGTTGAGGCTTTTGCAGTTGTCTGAGGCGTCTCGGCCAGGGTCACAACATGCTGCAGGAATTGTCTTTAAGTTCTGAGTGATCGGTTTTACTGGCCTGTGGCCGTCTGGGAGGCCCGGATGATCTCTGGGGATGGCTCCCATTTGAAGCAGGGCTCCAGGTCAGCTGTCTTTACTGTCATTATGGAAGATGGTGTCCCATCCAGGGCCATCCAGGGGCAAGCTGTTCCTGGTCTTTTTAATTCCCTCCACAGAAAACAGTCTTTCTGCATTGCAGTGAGGTAGTACCAGGATCAGCTCTTCACCAGCAGTGAGCCTCTGGAGCTGGTTTATTCCTGTCACCAGTGACAGATGAACTTGTCTGGTGTTCCTGAAACCCTTCACCCAGAAGGTCATGGTCCTCTGGCACATGGTGCAGGAGCAGGTCGGGGAACCTGTTTCTGATGGACAGCTAGTTTTTGATATGTGGTCATCAAGCAACAGCAGTAAATATGCATTTTAAAAGACAAACCACCTAGGGATTGTGTGCTAAGAGGCAAAGTTCTGGAGTTAAAATACCTAAATAAAATTCAAGATATTTTCTCTTCTATAACAAGCAGTAATTACAGAAAAATCTTAACAGTCTTACTTTACAGAAACCTGAAGAATTTAAATGGCCATGTTGTTTTAACGAATCTAGTGTATCAGTTACATCAACAGGCTCCTTTCTGAAACACAGGTTTCTTGTGTTTGTTCTGAATTTTTCTGCAGTTCATCCCGTCCTCAGTGCTGTTAGAGCTACAGCGAAACACTCTTGATCCACAGGGCTTTTCTTCTGCCTGTTAAACAGGTTAATATCACAGGTGATTATGCTTTAATTCCTCATTTTTCTTCCTTAACAGGGTAATTAGAACAATGTACAAAGACAAATAATTAAAAGTAAATGACCTGTAAATAAACAATAGGCATATGAGCTAATGCCTCTTGCAATTGACATATTACGTCTCACTTGCTTTATTTCACATTTTCAGCAGGGCTTTGAATGAACTCATAAAATCGGTCGAATCGAATCCCAACGACCTAAAGAGAGAGCAGGTGAATTCTGCTGTGCGCCCTAACATGCTGCTGCGCGTACTTAACCAGGTGCTCTGAATCACTGCTTGCTGGGACGACAGCAGCTGCAGCTTTATCATAATTTAGCGAGAACACAGCATTCGACGTGGCTGTAAAACGTTCTCACAGCACGCACAAGACGAAGAAAAGACTCAATTTGAAGTTTAAGAGCGTAAATGCCCCACACATTGACTGAGACATTACTCACCTGTCGGGATAGTCCTCTCAAACGCCTTTTCTTCTTCGGTCAGATTCATTTGCGGTTGGGTGTGCGCACCCTTCGCACTTGACGTAGTTGCGCCGTCTACCGTAGGGGAGTCTGCAAACGAACAAACAGCTCTCTGCCGGTTCGGCCGACGCCAAGGCACAATCAATCGATAGCGAGTGGCGTTCGTCAGGCTCAACACCCAGATCCAGGGGCGGAGCTTCGGGGGGCTGCGGGGACAGTACTCCCCCAGGTTCTCCCCAGGTATCGGTTACGCCTTACACACTTCTGGATACAATGACATCTACGAAAGTTTTCATGCGTTGAGGTTATATAAAGGTTTCCTATATAAAGGTAGCCTAGCTCCAGCTAGCTATCAAAACTGACTGTGCCTTGTGATCACCAAAACCCAAGCGATGGTGGAGAGTTCAACTCACACACTCCGATCCCCTCGGTCGACTACCGTTTTCAGTCCGTCACTGATTAAAACTTCACTCACAGTTTTTTTTTATCTGCACACACAGTCCCCGAGTCCCAGCTCATCTCCGCCATGAACGCGCTGTTTTTTTCCTCTTTTCTCCCTCCGGTCCCCTCCTGGAAGTGTAAAAAAAAAAAACCCCCCAAACGTCATGAACTCACGGACGTAACAGAATTACTTTTAACATTTTTTTAAACATTCACACCCCATGAAATGATGGTTTTTTGTTTTGTTTTGAGTCGCTAATTTTAAACATAAATTATTATACACTTAAACATCCCATCTGTATGAAATAACCATTCATATAAATTTTAACCACACCATGAACTGGCATTTTATCATTAACTCACTCCCATGAAAATAACAAAATGAATACCACTGATATTTATCAGAGTATTACATGTGCAAAAACACTAATAATAATCAATAAATAGGTTGTTTTGAAGCAAATAGTTTTGACTCAGTTTGTCCTCTGAATGATCAGTATCATCTGATGAACATATACAGCAACTTGATTTTTCATCTCTACTTTTAATTTTGATATTAACTGGGTAGAATATCGCAATATATCATGATATCGTGATATCATATCGTGATTCGAGTATCACGATACATATCGTATTGTGAGTTCCTGGCCAATACTCACTCCTAATAATACTACAGGTTTGATTGATTTCAAAATGACATGGTTGCTCTTCGTGGTGTTGAACTCTTACTATCAAATGCTTTGAGCTATGTGTCAAAAATGTAGTAAAGCCTGTAAGCCCCGCTGTTGCAGGCATGTGTATGTTGTAAAATGATGTAATCACAAGCTTTATTGGGTTTAAAGGGCCCGGTCGTGTGCCCCGCCCCCGGCCCAGGCAGTGACATGTTCCGCTGCTGCCCAGATCAGATTATAGATAGAGATCTTTTTTTTTTTCGGTGTGAGAATTCGGAGGTGTGGCGTGATTGTGCAGGTTGGCAGCTTTGCAACAACAACCCGGGATCGTAGAGAACCCGACCGGCCACTTAGGGGCTAACCAGGGCGTGACCGAGGAAGAGGAAGCTACTGTACCTCGTTGGGGGGGGGGGGGGGGGTCCAAGTCCCTTCCAGTCCTTCCAACATTGCTTTGTCCATAAAGGTGTGAGAGGATCATTGACATCTTTCAGATTGGAGATTGTGTGTCTGTCACGGACGGCACCAAATCATCATTACGATCTCTACAAAACTTTAGAGACGTTGCCATAATGCATCATTCGCATCTGTTCTCATTCCCTGCAGCTGCACTTTTTGATATTTTAACTTTAAAAAATAAATGAAATGAGCAAATTATGCGAGACTCTGCAATGAGGAACTTCAGCGGAGCCTTGAAGATAAATGAGTTTGTTGTTTGGGTTTCGCAGGTGACGCCTCAGTGCAGATCCTCGCGCTGTAATTTCCCATCCTCTGCGTCTCTGATCTCAGAGAACGTGTTACGATTTATTGGCTATTGAACATCTGTTTCTGCAAATACTCAATCATGGGGACGGTTTACCTTTGATGTCTGTCGGGGGTGTTGTGTCACAAACTGAAACTGGCTCACCTGGAGGCTTCACAGTTTTCTCCCATCAACGAAACTTAATGGCTCGGTTGACATGACTCATAATTTCACAGCTGGATAATCTCTGATAAATCCTGTTTGTGGGTTAAAAACATGGGGAAATGTATGTGAGTTATCTGACATTGTTTTGATTCAAGGAGCACCCCCCCCCCCCACCCCACCCCATAATGGCAGAGCACATTACTCCTCGATATGATTTATCTTTCGTCACCTTCCAGCGAGGTAAATGAATCTGAGGATTTAGGGAAAGAGGTTTTGCGTGGGCCTTTATCAGCCTCCACCTGCCGCCCTGACAGGAAACAAGCCGCCGATGATTTTCTCAGCGTGATCAGCGTCACCATCAGCGGCGTGGATGAAGACCCGAGGGTTTCTGGGAAAGCTGGGAAAGACAAGGTCTGCCGTGAAGCGTCCTCGACAGAACTGTTCAGGATCTGTTCGGTTCCGCGTCGCTTCCACTAACGGGCAGATTCATTGCATCTCATTTAACTTTGTTCCAGTTTTGAACAAACACCTGCAGAGCCTTCACCTCCTCCACTTCTGCATGAACACCAGGTACTCAGCATCCTTTGAATCTTTGTTGTTGTTACCGCGCGCTTCAGAAACGCTCATCCACCATCCTTCTAAGCAGCTTCCAGCAACACAGATTAGAACAAGTACCGTTGGGTTTGTTTGTCTCTCAGGGGGGTGTTATTACAGTTTTAGTGCACTTACTTGTTTTTGTTGCCCGGAGAGTTTTTCACCACACAAGAGCTGCTTAGAATATCAATGCCAGGCCAGATGTATATTCAGTATTCCTCTCAGGTAAAGCAAGTGGAGCGTTGCTGCTTTATGTTTCCTTTTTTTTTGCCGTTTCATTCTTTTCTCTTTGTCATCCAGTATGGTGATTTTTAATCACCCAATATCACGGCACAATGAACAGATTGTCACAAGTTGAAGGTGGAGACAGAACAAAAGAGGGGATGTGGAAGAGGCTGCTTTCATTGAAAACGTGAATCTGATCGCTGTGGGTTTCAGATCTGGGGCGTTTGTGTGACTGCGTTCTCGCTTGTGTCTGCTCGTCAGAGTCTTCAATTTGTTTCAACTTTTCCTCTTAGAGGTCACCACTGTGGATCACCTGTTTCCATCTCACCCTGTCTTCTGCATCTTTCTTTACCACATCAGTCAAGTGCATCACCTCACACCCAGAAACCTTTTCCGTGGTCGTCCCCTTTTTCTCGAGCCTGGCAGCTCCGTGTCCAGTATCCTTCTACCAAGTTTATTCACTATGCCTCCTTCTTACATGTCCAAATCATCTCAATTCAGCCTCTCTTACTTTATCTCCAAGACGTCTGAGCCTGGTGGTTCCTCTGATGTGCTCTTTCTTACCCTTTCTATCCTTGTCACTCCCCCAAAAAAATTTTAAGATTTGAAACCTCCAGCTCTGCTTCCTGTCTCTTGTCTCAAGCCCATAAAGGAAGGCTGGTCTCACCACGCTAATGTTTCCCTTTCCCGTTATTCCTGCTGCTACTCTTCTATGAAGTACCAGAGACTCTTTTCCACTCAGTGGAATCTTTTCTACGCTCCCATTCCTCTGAAAAGTTGAACTGAAGTGTTTAAAGTCTGCCTGCTTTTCCTTTCATCAGTGTTGGGCACGTTGGCTTTCCACACGAACTAGTTCAGTTCATAGTTCACGGAAATTAAAATGAACAAGTCCAGTTCATATTCAAAATTTAAAACAAGAGTTCACCATTTCAAATAAATGAACTAAATAATTCATTTTTAGTTCTTTTTTAAAATTCCTTTTTAATGTTGCTGCGAGCTATTATTTGTCAAAATTATTGCCACTGTCCATATACTACACCACCACAAACGGAAATTATTTTATCTAATTTATCCGTCAAAAACTACGGCCCCGATCGTACACTTCCCGCTAGCTGCTACCCGCAAATTGGGGGTTGAGAAACCTCTGCCAACCGCTAATGCAATTTTCCACTTCCTAAAGCCGCTACCCATTATGCCAACTCCTTTACTTACATTGTAGGCGTGGCATTGGGCGTGTCTTTTGCCCTTTCCGCAAATTCAGTATCTTGCGATCGCGAGTTGAGGGTAAGTGCTACTTGAGTAGAGGAAAGGAAGTCAAAATGAAGACTTCTGAAAACTACACCCACATGACCCTGCAGAACAAACTGAAGTAGGTTCAATCTGGTGTAACAAAACCAGTTCAGTTAAAGGTTGTTCTCCAGTAGAATAGAGGTCACATGCAACAGGCTGCAGTTTTTATGCTCTTCCTGTGTTTGTGTGGGTTTTTCTCTGGATACTTCAGATTCTTGCCACAGCCCCAAAAACATGGCTGCTAGGCTAATTGGTAATTATAAATTCATGTTAGGAGCGAGTGTGTGGTTGTTTGTCCGTATGTGGCCCTGCGGTGGACTGGTGGCCTGTCCGGGTTGTACCCACCCCCCACCCCCCACCCTCTAACGGATGAAATGGGTATAGATGATGGATGCACGGATGGAAATAATGAACCCACTCTGCTGCAGATAGATGGAGAGATATTCCTTCATCGTTCACGCAGTTATTTTCTACTGGTACTGATGGAATATTTATTGCTTTAAATTAAAATTAAAAGTATCTTCCACTGGTTTCAATTCAAGGTTTTAACAGGCTTTAAAAAATGTCTAGACATCACTGATATCATCATCATCAGGTATCTGGAGCCTGGGAGCCAATTTTCTGTTCAGTATTTCTAAATAAAAGAGTAATAAAAACTTCAGTCAACCCTCTGCACAGAATTACCTCTGTGTTTCAGTGTCAGTACGGGACAGAGCAATTGTTTCTTTGCGACTTATCGAAACAAATTAGCTTTGGCTTCACTTCACCAAATAATGGAGTGCAAATATCACTCTGGCTTTCATTCGGGTTTCCTTACCAACATGAACTTTCAGTTATATGCCATTTTGTTGTCACTGGTTTTCTTCTTTGACATATTTATGCGTCATTGGTCACGCTGTCTGTGCAACAAATGAAACACTTCTTCAGAGATAATCCACATGCCACGTCAGATCCACTTACCCCTCTCCATTTCCAGGCGAGGCGCTGAAAGGAGTAGATCAGGGGTGTCCAAACTCGGTCCTCGAGGGCCGCTGTCCTGCATGTCTTAGATGTTTCACTGAAATAACACACCTGATTCTAATGATTTGGTCACCATCAGCTTGTCATCCAGGTCTGCACAAGTCTGTTAACGACCCATTCATTTGAATCAGGTGTACTGAAGCAGAGAAACATCTAAGACTTGCAGGACAGCGGCCCTCGAGGACTGGAGTTGGACACCCCTGGAGTAGATGGTGCAGGCATCATGTTTAAGGACAGGCGCTGGACCTTCTGTTATTGGGAGAAATGGTTTTTTAGGCCTCCTAACCCAGACTCGTACCGCAGCAGCCAAAAGATCTCATCTGGCCAAGTGAGGACTTTAGCCTGTATTGAATTTAGGGTAAAGGGATATTGGCCTAAAGGTTCTCGCCACATGTCTAACATCATTGTCTGTTCAGAAAAAGTACGATTGGTCATCATTATCTTCACAGATAATCACAGCAGCGTTGATAAATGGATCTCAGCTGTACAGAGAGGCCACTTGGCAGTATTTGGGTCACAGGATTATTGTGGCCAATAACTGATATTTTGATACAGAAGGAAGAATTCCCTCCTGCTCATCCAGGTGTAGGAGCGGCAGACTAAGCAGATTTCCAGATCTCCTTCCCCACAGCTACCTCCCGGACAAGCTGAAGGGTAAACTAGCCTCTCCAGGTGGGTCTATCTTGGGACCTCCTATCAGTCAGACTCAATATACCTCCCCAGGGATGTGTCCAAGAGAGATCTGAACCAGAACCCAAACCACCTGAAAGAATCTGAGATGAGACCCTGGGGCCACCAAACACGCTTCCACCCCGTAGAAAAAATGTATTCCTCAAAATAAAATAAAAAAATAAGGAAAAGATGTTGACCTGGTCTTTATCCCTTTTTTGCATTATGTACATTAAGAAAGAAACTAGGACCCCAATGCTGAGCTGCTGAACTGTAGAATATTGTTCTTTGTTGTGCTCCTACTGAAGTAGTTGGCGACAAAAAGGGGAAGAAAAAACTGAAAGAAAACAGGCAACGAAATCTGAGTTACCCTTTTATCAAAGTTCTAGCGTAACTGTATTGGCTCCCGGTTAAATCTAAAATTGAATTCAAAGTTTTCCTAGAAGAATGCTCGAATATCCTAAATGCAGGGTTACTTGCTGTTCAAGACTTTGTAGGTCTAGAAAGGGTGGCAGAGCCTTTAGTTATCCGGCTCCTCTATTATGGAGTTAACTTTTGGCCTCGGTCCAGGAGGCAGACTTCCTCTCTATAATTAAGATTAGGCTGAAGACCTTCCTTTTAAGAAAATAAATAAATAATAATAAAAGTAGTTTCTTAGACCATCTCTTAATTATGCTGATAAAGATTTAGGCCCTGATCGTACTGTTCCCGCTCACCGCTACCCGCAAATTGTGGGTTTAGGAACCTCCGCTAACCGCTAATGCAATCTTCTGCTCCCTAAAGCCGCAACCCTTTATGCCGACTCCCTTACTCACATTGTAGGTGTGGTAATGGCCGTGTCTTTTGCCCTTTACGCAAACTCGGTATCTTGCGATCGCAGGTTGCGGGTAACAGGTAACAGGTGGTCTGACCACGCGCTACCTGCAATCATGTGTATGCAATCAAATGTATGACGTACACAAACGGCTCCACCTCTCGAATTAACTCTTGTATAAAAAGCGTGATCTGGCCTCAGTTGAACCCCTGAGAAAATGGCAGAGATCGTCTTAAACGACTTGCGCGCCAGTTAAACCATAGACGACCAGAGCCTGTTTACTGGGAGCGCACTGACTATCTGGGACATTCAGGTAGCCGATAAGGAATTGTCTGTGTAAAAATATTTTTACCTCCCCCAAGGAATGTGTTTGCCGGTATTTATCAGTCTGTCTGTCTGTCTGTCTGTGTTCAAGATAACTCAAAAGGTTATGGATGGATTTTGATGAAATTTTCTGTTGTCAGAAATGTGAAAAGGAAGAACTGATTTCATTTTGGGTGTGATCTGGAAGAAATCCTGGATTCCGGATCACTTTCAAATTTTTGATCATTTTGTGGTCAATGGGGCCGAAAATTTTGTTTCTCAATATCTCTGTTAATTTTTGACCAAAACTCATTAAATTTGACTTTAGGGATTGACAATGGGAAATTTCAGAGGCTGATCCGGATCTGATCCAGAACGCGGATTTTATCACAATCTGTAAATCGCTTTATGGGGGAATAGTTGCGCTTGGCGGAGGTCTGCGCTCTCCGAGTGCTTTTCTAGTTATGTATATATTAGTGCGGAGGAGGAGGAAGGAAGAGGAGGAATCTTTACAGCAGAGTCTCAGTAGAGAGCTGCTCTGACCTGGATGAGAAGACGCTCCATAACGGTTTTCAGGTAGCGCAACCTGCTCTTAATGGCTACTGACGCACTGATTGGTTTAACAGGTGAAACCCCTAACCACTCCTAAACATAATGTAGCAGGTAGCGCAGGTGGGATAGCGGGTTTAGCAAGGTGGAAGATTGCGTTCTTTACGGGGAAACGCCCCTCCTGCTACTCGCTATCCCTTATACCGGCTTTAGGAGATCTGGTGGAAGATGGGGCACTTAGGCTGCTGGGGAACTCCCATGATGCACTGAGCATCTTCACTCTGTTGCTCCTATAGTTTAAGATTGTCCTGGATCATCTAATAGCATTAACAGAATCTGTCCTCTGTAGTCTCTGTCCCTTCTCCTGCTGCAGGTCCTACCGTGGTGTCACTGGTTCCTGCTGCGCCTGTTCTTCTCCTTTGTTCTAGATGACGGCAGCACATTAGTTCAGTGGTTATTACTGACACTTCACAGCTAGAAGGTTCAGCTGGATCTCAGTTCAGCTGGTTTTTCTGTGTGGCGTTTGCATGTTCTCCCTGCGTCTGGGTGGGTTTACCCCGAGTACTTCTGTTTCCCTCCACCCTAAAAACATGTTAAAATCCCAGTTCAATATAAAGCAGTTTGACATACAGCAGAAGAGTTTGAATGTACTGACTCAAACCACCGAGTTAAGGTGCCTCTTTTACCTGAAATACATAAGGAAAAGATCAGTGGGAACACAAATTTACCATCTGTGTGTGGGTGTGTGTGTTTCAAAGAGAGAAGGGACAGAGAGACACAAGAGTCTGAAATGAAAAGAGAAATTACTTTTAAAAGATGGTTTTCATTTCTCTGTGTTGAACTATGAAACAATCCGCACTGAATCTATTCTGTTTCCATGAGATCCTGGTCAGTTCCAAGATTAAACACAAAACAAATCTCAGTAGACTAGCAGACTATTATAAAGAAATTTGAACATCAGTGAATTCTACTGTGGATAGTCAAGATAAACTCATAAAATGCACATTTTAGACCTCTATAGTTTATATATTTATGTATATGTGTGTATAAAACCATATATTTCAAACTGTTACCAACTCTTCCAACCCTTTTCCACACATCTGCACTAACCTGTATACTATACAATAAGTGTAGATTTATTTACTTGCTTTAACCTTTGTGTCGTGTTCGTTTCTCCCCCCCTTACTTTAGTGCTCCCGGTCAAATTTGACCGGCCTGTTTTAACTGCTTCTACATTAACAGAAAAACCACTGCATTAACACCAAATTTTATTTAACTCCTTTTGAAGCTGTAAACAATGTCTCAGACCACTGGTTTATATGAATAACTGCAGTGAATATACATAAAATAGACACAGAAATAGTAAATTGTATTCCAAAATTATCATTTATTATAAAAAAGAAAGTAACAAAAATCAAAACAGTGACCAAATTCACACATCAACATGAGCCTATCATTTGTATATGTGTGTGCGTGTGTGTGTGTGTGTGTGTGGGGGGGGCGGGGGGGGGTGTCTTCACATGTGTCTTCACACACAGAAGTGGCATCCTAACAATTTTTTCTACTCTTGCTCTTCCTCCTCTTTCCTGGGTGGATGAATACCAGAGCAAATTGTCATCCTTGCACTGGAATATCACGGGACAGCTCCCACCGCTACACCGGGCTGTGAGCCGGAACGTGATTGTTCAGCACCAGACAGCTCCCACCACTTCTCCGGGCTGTGAGAGCTGTCCAGTGCTGAACATTCACGTTCAGCACTGGACAGCTCTCACCACTTCTCCGGGCTGTGGGACCTGTCTGGTTCAGCACCGGACAGCTCCTACCACTTCTCTGGGCTGTGGGAGCTGTCCAGTGCTGAACATCCACGTTCAGCACTGGACAGCTCCCACCACTTCTCCGGGCTCTGGGAGCTGTCCGGTTCAGCACTGGACAGCTCCCACCACTATTCTGGGTCGTGGGAGCTGTCCGGTGCTGAATGTGAATGTTCAGCACCGAACAGCTCCCACCACTACTCTGGGCTGTGGGCTCGAACGTGAATGTTCAGCACCGGACAGCTCCCACCACTACTCCGGGCTGTGGGAGCTGTCCGGTGCAGAACGGGAATGTTGTCAAATAATTCAAAGGGATCATATTCAGATCAATGTTGTCTTCTGTTTCTGAGACACCGTCCTCTATTTCTGGTTGAACTTCAATCCCCTGTTCATCAGGTTGAAATAAAAGGTCCAGAGCTTCTCTAACAAGAAATCATCTGATCGGGCGCCTAGTCTATGTGTTCATAGCAAAATGAGGGCAATGCACACAAAAAAACTATATATAAGGGGTCTCTGAGAAGATATGATACATTTTGTATTGGAAAGTACGGTTCACGTCGGGGGATGGGCACATGAGCCTGGAAAAGAGACGGTTCTCATAACAAACACCTAATTGTTGACTTTGAAATGTGGAACAAGTGTTAGTGTTATACATTTAGTTTGGAAAGTGCGGTTCACGTGGGGGGATGGGCACATAAGCACAGGAATGAGGAGGGAATAGGAGACACCTATTTGTTCAGTCTGAAAGGGGTTCACGTGGGGTGGGGTGGTGTGTGTGTGTGTGGTGGTGTATTTGTGGTTGTGTACAATCTGATGGTGAACACTATCTAGGGTCACCCATTAATTTCCTATGGTGGTCATTTTTGACCGGGAACACCACAGGTGTTACAACAATTATATATGTTCAAATGGCTAGTGTGGAGGATATCATAAGGCCCTGAGACAATCAAATGTAAAACACAATATTTATGATTGATGGAAGTAGGAAATCGGTCAGATTTGACCCGAACACGACAGAAAGGTTAAAAAACATCCCTGAATTCTGTTTTTTAGAATAATGAACAATAATTGCCAACATTTTGCCGGCTGCAGTTAAGCTATATTACAAAAACAGAAGTCTGGAGTTTAAACTGTGTAGCATTCACAGCTAACCACTATGCTAATATGCTCACGCTTTAATTCTTAATCACTCTTGCCAATGTAGTAGTTGAGCAACTTTTCAGGTGGTCTCAGGAAATGTTTTTGTTTTTCAAAGAGTGCTTAAGGCTAAGTCTGTTAAGTTCAGTCAGCAGTGGGAAAACAACAGCATCGCTAGCTGCTGCACATGCTAATGTTGTCTTTGCAGCTTTTTGCAGACTGAAATACTCCTAAACGACCATCATATGTGTAAAAATACCTGATATCACAGCATATTTTGAATATGGCAAGTAGCATACTTTAAACAATATTTGAAGAATAGGGCCGCCCTGGTGGCGCAGTTGTTAGGGCGGGCGGCTCATATACAGAGGCTACAGTCCTCGTGCGGCTGGTCGCGAGTTCGACTCCCGGCTCGTCGACTCTTTCTCCGCATGTCTTCCCCATTCTCTCTGCCCCCCTTCCTGTCTCTCTACACTTCGAATAAAGGCCACTAGTGCCAAAAAAATCTTTAAAAATATATATATATATATTTGAAGAATATATACAGCCACTTTAATTATTTAAATAAAGAGTTTTTTTATTGTTTGTGTATGCGTGTATCAAAATAATGAGCTAGCCTACGGTATAGCCGCGACACAAAGAGCTTAAGTGCTAGGTAAACTGAAACTGTCCAAAATATGGGTGGTCAAGTCAAAGAGTTTGTTCTTGTCATTAATGCTTCTCCACAGTGTTTTACATTTTAAGCATCAAAGCAATTAAGGGAAGGCTTTGATGTCATGATTTCCTGTTAAACCAACGCCTGTCTTTTAAATGCATCTTCAAAAACATCAGGCCTTATCAAAGATATCACTAAAAGCCAACAAGCCATGCTAATAGACTTACTGAGAGAGAGGCAGCAGAAACGTCCTTCAAAAAGAAAGTAGCAACGGTCTTTTATTCATTCCTGATGTACATCATCTTACATCACAGTTTCATCGCTTTTACTGTCGATGGAAAGGTGCACATTGGAAAGTACTCATCCAGTGCACACATCACTGGTCTCACTTGTGTTTCCCCGAAATAAACAAAAAGCCATTGAACACAATTCATAGTCAGTGAAAGTGAATGTTGTAATAATAATACAAATTAATGAAGCAAACACTGTTGATGTTTTAATCATCATTAATTTGATTAATTTGGAGTCTCACTGTGAAACTGGCTGCATTTGGGAGAATTATTTTGTATGCACAAAGAAACTAATATTCTGCAACAAAAAAACCTTTTGTAGCAAATTCATTTTGCGAGTCGTACTTGACCTTGATGCAGAACTGACTGCTATTCCCTTAACTCCAGCTGTGAGAGAAAAGAATGAATAAAAAGATGAGTTGAAAACAGAGAGGTGAATGAAATAATTCTAACCTTAATGAAGATCAGCGTCTCCTGAACACAAGATACCACAGCAAAGTCCTAACATTCGAATAACGTGAAGTTAAGGACTCCAGATCTGGACTGTACCCTGATGAAATCCACCGATAGTCAGCTAATGAAATTTTATCCATTATGTCCAACATCGTGCAAAGTCTTCCTTATAAACTTAGAGAGCACAAGGCTATTTTGTGTATTTTGATGTTTTGCATGGTGCATGGTAGAGTTTTGACTAATGTTTTGGCTTTTGTCATACCATTCCTGAAGGTTTCCCACGGGAAAACAGCACAAGTGGAGAACCACCCATGTTGGCTGCTGTCCCTTCAAAACACCCTCGGGATTCCTGGTGTGGACAACGGTCTCCATGGATCTAAACTAAAGACCTGGGAGCTTGACAATATCTTGGCTGTTCCCCAGACTGTGTGGATCCACTCTCCCAGTCTCCCAGTCTGGCGTCTAGGCCCCGACGGCTCCACTGGCATCATTATCGTTACTATTGTCTGAACCTTCCACACTGTCTTCGAACTTTTGATTTCAGCCGTTGGGGTCTCATTCATTAAATGTGAGCAGCACGGATTTATGCGTAAACTGTGAGCAGAGCGAAATTTGCACATGCTATATAATAATTGATCATTGAAATGCTGCAGTCGTCTGCTGAAACAGAAATTTACTTTCTTTTTTTCCATCCAAAAAACGATATTAAACCGCTTTCCATTCACTTCTTGGAGACTTTGTTGGACAGAAGACACAAAATTGACTAGAAAAGCACTCGGAGAGCACAGACCTCTGCCATGTGCAACAATTCCCCCATATAGCGATTTACAGATTGCAATAAAATCCGCGTTCTGGATCAGATGCGGATCAGGCTTTGAAATTTGATAGAGGTTCCCATTGTCAATCCCTAAAGTCAAATTTCATGAGTTTTGGGCAATAATTAATGGAGATATTGAGAAACAAAAATTTCAGCCCCATTAACCGCAATGTTATCGAAAATTTGAAAGTGATCCAGAATCCTGGATTTCTTCTGAATCACACCCAAAATGAAATCAGTTCTTCCTTTTCACATTTCTGACAACTCCTGAAAGTTTCATCAAAATCCATCCATAACTTTTTGAGTTATCTTGAACACAGACAGACAGACAGACAAACGCCGGCAGAAACATCCTCCTTGGCGGAGGTAAATACCCGCATTAAGTTTGTTTTTTTCTCCAACCTCACGTCCCACCAGGAGCATTTAAAAAGTGGCACACTTACTAGCGCTGCCTCCTCGCTCGGCAGGATACGTGAGGTTACGAGTTTAGCCAAAGGTTTTGAGCTCACGTGAATCATCAGGTTGTCTGCACTTTTACTCCTCTCTATCAGGTGGTCCCTGGGTGGGATTTATGCAGTGTTCGTGAATCCGGAGTAAAGTATATGTTAGTAAGGAGGTGATTTATGTGCAGATCTGCACACAGATTTACTAGAGATTTCACGAAAGAGAGCCTTGGTGCTTTTCAAGTTTCTCGTGCTCCTTCACTTTGACGGCCTTTGATGGGAGATCACTAAATCTATCATCACTGTTTCTCAACCCCCTTGTGGAATTTTCCAGTGTAGACCTTCAGTTTAACAGGTTTCACAAAATGATGCCATTTAGAAATTACAGCCATTTTCAGAAGAGTGCCTCCATTTTCAGGGGATCAGCAGCATTTGTGACACTCGTCTGCAGCCAACGGACATCACCATATTCTGAGTTTCTTCCCTGGAAATGCTTTGCTGGGTCTTTCAGCTGCTGCCAGTTTGTGGGCCTTTCTGCCCTCAGTTTTGTCTGTGGCAACTGAAAAGCACACTCTTTTAGCTTCAGCTCTGGTAAATGACTGGGCCATTTAAGAGTATTTGGGCCAAAAATGCTCATGTGTTGGATCATGAGCTGTTTCTTTCCTTCTCCTTTTTTTTTTTTTTTTGTCTTCACATCATTCTAATACACCTAACCACTGTGCTACTGGTTTCAGCCTCCTCCCTTTGCACTGAATTCTCCTTGGACTTCAAACTGCTTCCTCCAGTCAAACAGCTGCCAACTCAATACCTGATATCGACTCCAGAAACTTTATCTGTCTTTAGGTAACGAGAGAATGGACTGAGCCCATTAACTGCCAATTAACTTCTTTTTTCAGTCAATGGTCCAAACCCCTTTATAGTCTCTGGTCAAAATGCCACGTGCCACGATGACGAATATGGGCCAGATGACAAAAGCTGGCTCCAACATGGGTTTCACCGAAGGCTGTGATGGCCAGCTTGTGCCCTGAAGGCCCGAAGGAAGATTCAGTCCATGTCTGGTGAGTGTGTGGCAGGGTTATAATAGTTTTGGATTTTCCATTAGTTTTAGTTTTTATTTAGATTTAGTTTAGTTTTTCCAAATTCAGTTAGTTTTAATTCATTTTTAGAGCAGTTTTGCTAGTTTTTATTCATTTTTGTTTTGAAATACTTAGTTTTAGTTTAGTTATTATTAGTTTCAGTGTTAGTTTTAGTTTTATTTTGTAAATTAGGATTGTAATTTTGGTACGAGTGAAGCACTGAACTTTCTGAAGGCTATCGAATCACATAGTCGTGTTTACATTCTGGTCTCAATTAACATATTTATCAATGCGTCTTCCCTCTTGTGGTGTTCCTGCGTATTTACTGACCAGCAGCTATCTGGTCTCCGTGGAAACAGTCCATTGTAGTTGCTGTTTTCTCCCGGTCCTTCCCAACGCTGACTGGCCTGCAGCTGCAGCTTCTCTTTCCAGGGGGCTAGCTTAGGCTAGCTTATCCAGCTAGTCTTGGTTAGCCTTCTTGTGTGAGCTTTTCAAACTGACTTTCAGATTCGTGTTTTTTTTTCTCCTTGAGAAGTATTCCACACATTGTATCACCTGCTTCTACAACAAGACACTTATTTTTATCGTTAACACAGTCATAGTCAAAGAAATCCCAAATAGGACTGAGACGCTTTCTCCCAACTTTTGCCGCAGCCATCACTACTGATCACTTTAGGTTTTTTTTTTTGTGGTTGTTGTTGTACTGTGGAGCGAAGTTAATAGATTTCAAATGTTTATGAGGTAAAAAAAATTACAAACATGAAAATGAAGGACGTTTTTGACATTATTATAGTTAATTTTAGTTCCTTTTATAAACACATAATACAGTTTGTTATTTATCATTTTTTTTAAAAACTCTCCTTTTTATTTTATTTCAGTTAACGAAAATGTTTTTTTCAATTCTAATTTTCGTTCGTTTTCGTTAACGATAATAACCATTGGAGTGTGGCTGAGTTCAGACAGCTGCACGCACCCTGAGTCAGTGCTGCCTGTCCAGGCCAAGTACGGGCTGAAGGAAACTCCAGGTCGTGCCTCGGCCAGGTGATTTCTACCATCTGGTTGGAGAAGTATTTTGCTTGGGAGTAAGTGAAATGTTTTCCACATACGAACTTAGTTTTTCTCTAGCTGGTGCGCCTACATCAGGTCACTGACACCAAACCTCTGCGACACCATGAGGCTTTGACAAAAGTCAGCGTTTGATGCAATGGGAACGTGAATCGCTACGCTACTGGAGCCATAACTCACTCACTCTTCTGCTTCTGGCTTCTTCAAGCAAAACGAATTAGACTCATATCATATAAAACATTACATGATGTGACAAATAATAATATATCCTCCATATGCATCCTTTTTCCTGATTATCACGTTAACTCCTCCGTTAATTACATTCAAAGCAAATCTGTTCTGGAGCACAGTCTGTTCTTCACTTGACTGGGTTACCTGCCAACGCCAGCTGCCAAATGCGTACAAGCTTTTAACACTTTGACTCGACTGGCTGGTTTCCATGCCTTTTTAACACACACATGCGTGGCTACACACTGAACAGACCCACTTACCCAAACATGAGCCATCTTTAACAGCTGCGACGAGACGCGTGCAAAACCAACAACCCAACTTGGCACCTCGTTGTGATCAACAGCCCAAGTTTCTCTGCCTTTTTTTTTTTTTTTTTAATTGGAGCAGGTGATATATGATCAAGCCCATCTGTAATATACACACTATTTGTCAGATCAGCTTGCAATTAAAACAAAAAGAGAGTGCACAAATGAGGAAAGGGGCTGGGATTCAAGCAGACACTATGCAGCTCTTTGCATACCGAAAAAATAATGAGAGCATCACCACTTAAGTTATTTGTTTCCCTTCATTACTGTCGGTTGCACAGTCATAAGCTCTGACTGAATCCCCCACATTATGAAAGAATATTTCTTTAAGGTGCATGTTTGTGGAGGTTTACTGGATAACCAAAAGCAGACTTTACTCAAAAGTACTGCTGCATCACTTCCTGATTTCTGAAAAGTCCCATATTCATATTATTATGGCCTAGACTTTGTCAGCACTAATTCCCGACTCTCGATCACTCTGCAGTAGATGTTTATACGCTGGAGCCGTCGGTTTGCAGAGTCTTGAAGGATGGTGTCGAGGATCAAGCGGGATGAGGATGGATGGGAGGCCGGAGTCAGCTGCCGGGGGAGGATCGTTAGTTATTTTGATTTGTGCAGTTCCGGTTGAATGGAGAGGATGGAAACCAGACTGGAACTGCTCACACAGATTATTTCAGGCGGGATGAGTGCGGAAGCTGAGAAGCAACAGTTTCTTTCAGCGATTAGAAATGGGTCGAAGGATTGTTGAGGTCACGGGGGTCTGCGCCGGGCTTCTTAAGAGGAGGAATGGCAACTGCTGTTTCGAGAAGGAGATGAAGGAGCAATTCCAGTGAGGAGAGAAGAGTGGATTATTCAAGTGATAATAGGAGGGAACAGCGGCCCCAACAAGAACTGTTGGAGGGGAGTTTAATTGACGAGATGAGGATTTAGACTTTTTAATTAAGTCAAATGTTTCAGTTGGAGAAGGTTGAGTGAATGCTGAAAGTGACTGAGAAGAGAGCACTGAGGGGATGGAGGAAGATGCATTTTAGACATCTCTCTCTTTATAGTTGTAAATATATACACTGCTCAAAAAAATTAAAGGAACACTTTAAAAACACATCAGATCTCAATGGGAAAAAAAATCATGCTGTTTATTTCTATACTGATATGGACTGGGTGATGTGTTAGGAACAAAAGGATGCCACATCATTTGATGGAAATGAAAATGATCAACCTACAGAGGACTGAATTCAAAGACACCCCAAAAATTACAGTGAAAAAATGATGCGGCAGGCTAGTCCATTTAGCTGAAATTTCATTGCAGCAACTCAAAACGGTATTCAGTAATTTGTATGGCCCCATGTGCGTGTATGCATGCCTGAAAACGTCGGGGCTCCTAATGAGACGACGGATGGCGTCCTGGGGTATCTCCTCCCAGATCTGGACCAGGGCATCACTGAGCCCCTGGACAGTCTGAGGTGCAACCTGGCGGCGTCGGATGGATTGAAACATAATGTCCCAGAGGTTTTCTATTGGATTTAGGTCAGGCGAGGGTGGGGCCCAATCAATGGGATCAATTCCTTCATCCTCCAGGAACTGCATACTCTCGCCACATGAGGCATTGTCGTGCACCAGGTGGAACCCAGGACCCACTGCACCAGCATAGGGTCTGACAATGGGTGTAAGGATTTCATCCCGATACCTAATGGCAGTCAGGGTGCCGTTGTCCAGCCTGTATAGGTCTGTGGTCCCTCCATGGATATGGACCAGACCATCACTGACCCACCACCAAACCGGTCATGCTGAACGATGTTACAGGCAGCATAACGTTCTCCACGGCTTCTCCAGACCCTTTCACGTCTGTCACATGTGCTCAGGATGAACCTGCTCTCATCTGTGAAAAGCACAGGGCGCCAGTGGCGGACTTGCCAATATATATATATGTGGCAAATGCCAATCGAGCTCCACGGTGCCGGGCAGTGAGCACAGGGCCCACTAGAGGACGTCGGGCCCTCGGGCCACCCTCATGAAGTCTGTTTCTGATTTTTTGGTCAGAGACATTCACACCAGTGGCCTGCTGGAGGTCATTTTGTAGAGCTCTGGCAGTGCTCCTCCTGCTCCTCCTTGCACAAAGGAGCAGATACCGGTCCTGCTGATGGGTTGTAGACCTTCTACGGCCCTGTCCAGCTCTCCTGGAGTAACTGCCTGTCTCCTGGAATCTCCTCCATGCTCTTGAGATTGTGCTGGGAGACACAGCAAACCTTCTGGCAATGGCACGTATTGATGTGCCATCCTGGAGGAGTTCTGCCTGTGCAACCTCTGTAGGGTCCAGGTATCGCCTCATGCTGACAGTAGTGACACCTGTGCAACCTCTGAAGGGTCCAGGTATCACCTCATGCTAACAGTAGTGACACCTGTGCAACCTTTGTAGGGTCCAGGTATTGCCTCATGCTAACAGTAGTGACACCTGTGCAACCTCTGTAGGGTCCAGGTATCGCCTCATGCTAACAGTAGTGACACCTGTGCAACCTCAGGTATCGCCTCATGCTAACAGTAGTGACAGTGACCCTAGCCAAATGCAAAACTGGTGAAAAAGAGTCAGAAAAGATGAGGAGGGGAAAAAAATGTCAGTGGCCTCCACCTGTAAAACCATTCCTGTTTTGATTGTCGTCTCGTTGTTGCCCCTCTAGTGCACCTGTTGTTAATTTCATTAACACCAAAGCAGCTGAAACTGATTAACAACCCCCTCTGCTACTTACCTGACCAAATCAATATCCCAGAAGTTTAATTGACTTGATGCTATATTCTGATTACAAAGTGTTCCTTTAATCTTTTTGAGTAGTGTATATTAGGGGTGCAACGGTACAGGTGGCTCACGGTACGGTCCATACCGCGGTTTTTGTGTCACGGTTTTGGTATAGATTGGGTACAGTTTCAGACACCCGCTACCCGCAATCGCAAGATACCGAGTTTGCAGAAAGCGCAACTCGCATGTCGGCGAGTTGAAAAAGAGTGCGTCCAAATGGAATAAATGTGCGTCCACCTGGTCACATGTGGACGTGCACAATCGGCTCTACCTCTCGATTACGCATCACCGTATTACTTGCATACGTTTTTATTCTCTGGAGGGCAGAGGATGTCTGGTCAGCAGTTGTGGTGGATGTGGGAATAGTCACGGCCAGACACGTCAGTCTGTACAGCTGTGGCATGATCTCATTCAAATGTCTGCTGTGGAGGAAACCAAGGAGATCTTTGTCTCTGGTGTCAAGCTGGAAAAGGTTGGATGTGGGAATTTATTTCCGATGTGTCTGAAACTGTTGGTGGTCGAGGAGGGTCAGGAACATTAATTGTTCATGATCTTCAAATGCGCATCCAATGATTCGTTCTGTAGTATTTTAAAAAGCACATCAGCTGCGCCAAGACGCACAGCTGATAACAACTGGATCTTACGCAGGTAAGATCCGGGTTTAGGGAGGTGGAAGATTGCGTTCTGTTAACTGTTAACTGTTTTCACACCTCGCCGGTGTATTTCAACAGCAAAACCAAAACGCTCCCACACCGGTGATTAAAAACAGTTTTTCCCAATTTCTCCACCACCGCTGGCCATGACCTGCTTGTTTTTTTTCTTTTTTTGCATCTATGAGCTGCAGCCAACCGGCCAAAGTGTGATCGGCTGGTCACTGTGAGTGAGCGGATGGCAAGTGGAGATTGACATGCAGTGGCGGCCTGTTGCCTAAAAGGCACACGCACGCTCACGTGCAAGTCCAATGCAAAGTTATTGTAACATAAAAAAACATAAAATCTGATTGTCCTGTGCAGGTCGTACCGAACCGTACCCTATTTTACAGAGTACCGTTGCATCCCTAATATTTATCAGGTGTGTATATTGCAGAAGGAAGTGGAATACATGTATGAAGGAAGTGAATCAGGAGGATGGTTGATATTTCTAAGCAGTAAAAACCACCTTTGAGTCATGTTTAAATAGACTGAATTAAACCAGAATGATGAGCAGATAACCCTTTTTTTCTCTTTTCTTTCCGTATGTTTGCTGGCCAGAGTTTCCTGAGATTTCATGCTGACTTGCAGTTCCCTCCTCTGTCCATCCCAGCGTTTACCTCCACCTGTGTGTGTAGATGTGTTCAGGGTGCAGGCTGGCGTGGTGACCAGTGATCTAGTCCTCTGACCATCTCACCCCAGTGCTGCTACCTGCATCTGTTTATGTAGTAATTTCATTCAGTCATTTGTGTGCTCTCCTCTCTCTGTCCTCCATCCTCTCTCCGTCCTGTCTCCTCTCTATTTTTCTTTCTTTACCTGGCTGGTCTTCATCAGGAAGGTCCCCCCATATGAGTCAGGTCCTGCTCAAGGTTTCTTCCTCTTAAAGTGGAGTTTTTCCTTGCAACTGTTTGGCTTAAAGGTGTCACTGTGGGAGTTTTTTTACCTGCCATTATCCTTGTTTAGGATTTAATATTATATTTTTAGTTAATGATATTTGCTCGGGGGTCATGATCTGGGTCTCTGTAAAGCGCCTAGAGACAATTTGACATTGTAACAGATGCTATACAAATAAAATTGAATTGAATTGAATAATAAGAAATATAGTTTTCAGCTTTGTTCATTGTTCTTACTGTAAAGACGTTCAAGTTGGAGCCCTTTAGTTTTCAGTAATCTGGGGGGGGGGGGGGGGGGGTGAGCGGAGGCCAGGAACGGGTAAAAGTGACAGATCTAGCCTTACGAGGGGCCAAGTCATTTAAGAGATTGTGCATGAATATCATTATAGCGGGAGACCAGTTTGTCTGGGGTGAAGAAACCGTTTGCAGTGGGGGGGCAGTTCATACCAGCGGAAAGAGTTGCCATGTTAATGCTCTTAACATTTCTCTAATGCATAAAACGTGGTCGATTGGTTTTAGAAGAGAGTTTGGCTGGCTTTGAAAGGGATTAAACCATGCTCAGACAAATGTTATAATGTTGTCCTCAGTTTCCTGTTCTTAGCTGACAGGAGAGGCACCTGGTTGGTCTTGACGTACTCAACCTTGCTTGTACCGAGTAGTTTCAGTTACTTGTTGCCTTTCCGTCATCTTGAACAACGAGACGTCAACGCAGCACTTTTGTCCACACAGCTGGGTGTGTTCTCTGTAAAACCCCAGCAGACCAGACCGCCTGGCACCAACAACCATGACATGCTCAAAGTCACTTCAAATCCCATTTCTTCCCTGATGATACTCAGATTTCTTCTGATGCCCAGCTTAAGTTGTGATTGGTTGATGGAGCTGGTGGAGCCGGTCATGTAGCTAGTGAAGTGTCGATCATATGTGTCGTTCTTTCTTGGCTTTTTCCGGTTTAGAATTAAATTGGATAAAGAGAGAAAACTAAGTTATCTTTTTTTCAGATCAAAAATATAAATAAGCAATGAAAACTTCAGAAACTAGAAAAGCACTCGGAGAGTGCAGACCTCCGCCAAGCGCAACAATTCCCTCATATAGATTTACACCATAAATATTAGTCGTACATATAGCACTATGGAACCGCTAATAAAGTACCATATCTTCCTTTATTATGTGATGTGCACACAAACATAAATAACAATGCTATAAAGTAGGGCTGTCAAAGTTAACGCGTTAACGCGTGATTAACGCAAAATAATTTTAACGCAACTAATTTTATTAACGCGTGATTAACGCGGGCCGGCCGTTGATGTACAATAGTAGAGAGGAGAGTACGTGTTGCCTCCAGGCTTCATGACCCTCGGGCCCCACCGTAGTTGTAGTCTTGTAGTCCTCCGTTTGTCAAAACAGGAAGCCATGCACTGAGGTCGACGTCCATGCCGCAGACAGACAGACGTAAATAAACCTCCGTTAGAAGTAGCTGGGATAAAAAGATACTATTTTGAATGGTAAGTTCAGCTTCAAAACCTTGCCTGATGGCTAACTCCACAAGATAAATTTTGTTTGTGTTTACTGTCGATGTGAATTTAGTTACCACCGGAGTCCGACCACTCTCAAGTATCACTTGTCGGCTAATTAGAGCGCTGATGCAGAGAGCCCCCCCCCCCCCCGTTTGAAGCAAACCACGAAAATATTTTGTATGAAGAACATAAGAGAAAATATTGAGTGTATATATATATATACAATATATAATGGATTTGGCATTGTAGCAATAAATAAACATGCATTTGTTTTGCATAAGGCAAGCGTTTGTGTACTCTCAAGGCAAGGCAACTTTATTTGTAGAGCACAATTCGTACACAAGGCAATTCAAAGTGCTTTACAGATGCATAAAGTCACAAGAAGGCAAATAGAATCATTCCATACAAGCATAAAAATAATCAATAATAAATAAAATTAATAAAAAAAATCATTAATTGAATAAAAAATGAAGAGTGCAGATAAAATCCTTCCAGTCATCATCTTCACATCTAAACAGAACTGTTTTCAGTCTGGATCTGAACATTGTCAAAGTTCAGGTCTGTCTAACATCTTCTGGAAGACTGTTCCAGATTTTAGTAGCATAAAACTGAAAAGCAGCTTCACCTTGTTTAGTCCTGACTCTGGACACCAGCAGGAGACCACTACCTGAGGTTCTCAGAGTCCAGGTTGGTTCATATGGATCTAACATGTCAGAGATGGACTTTGGGGCCATGAAGAGACTTGAACACAAGTAGAGCTGTTTTAAAGTCTATTCTCTGAGTGACAGGAAGCCAGAGACCTCAGGACTGGACTAATATGGTCATATTTCCTGGTTCTAGTCAGGACTCATATTAATAAGAGTAATACAACTTGAAAAAGATCTGTATAAGGTAGATTTAGAACAGATAAAAATATGCGATTAATTTGCGATTAATCATGATTAATTATTGACAGTCATGTGATTAATCTGATTAATTATTTTGAGAAATTGACAGCCCTACTATAAAGATTTCATGCAATATTTGTTTCCAAAGTCAGTATATTGAAATTAAACAACCTCAATATTTTATAGATATTTCGATAAATCCGGTAAAATTCTGGATCAGATCCGGATCAGCCTTTGAAATTTGTCAAATTTCACACGTTTTGGGCAATAATTAACGGAGATATTGAGAAACAAAATTTTTGCCCTCATTTACCACAATGTTATCGAAAATTTCGTATCCTGGAAATTTCGTAAGTACAGACGTGTTTTCCATGTAAATGCCCTATTTCTTTCCAAGCCCCCCAAAACTCTAACATAATTTTTTTAAATAAATTATAAATAATACGTGAAATGACATAAAAACCTTTAAGAAATACATGTTAGAACTAGAAAAGCACTCAGAGAGCGCAGACCTCCACTGGGCTCAACAATTACCGAAAATTTGAAAGTGATCCAGAATCCAGGATTTCTTCCGGATAACACCCAAAATGAAATCAATTCTTCCTTTTCACATTTCACACAATTTCATCAAAATCCATCCATATCTTTTTGAGCTATCTTGAACACAAACAGAGAGAAAAATGCTGGCAAAGACATAACCTTCTTGGCGGAGGTAATAATATTGGTCTGATCTACTAAATGTTGGAATAACTGGAGCAATTTATTATGATAAATTGTAATAATTTAAAAAATTATATAAATTACCAATGATCTTGTTTGGTCTGGTCCAGAATCTGAAAAAGAAAAATCTCTGAAGAAGTAGTCATTTTTACAAAAATAAAATGGGAAGTAGAAACAACTGCAGTGCATTGTTGCTTTTTCTTTCTTTAATTATTCAGTTCTGGTTTTAGAGCAGAAAAACAAACAAAAGTCTCAGTTTTTCCCAATTTCATTCTGAAACAGAAAAACCAAAGAACGAACAACACAAAGGAGAGACGCTGAAATATAAGCAAAGAGGAGAACGAGGGAAGATTTCTCCTCCTATCAAACCGAACCAACACATTATTTCATGAACATTGTTCGCCCCTGATAAAGTAAATATATTCTCTTTTCCAACAAATGTTGTTCCCAAATCCTATAAACCTCCTCTAACCTTTCATAAAACATTTTTATCTGTTCATTCCTTCTTTCTGCCTCTGTGACCCGCTCATCCATCCTCTTTGGTGCTGCATTATCATCCAAGCAAGTCACAGGTTTTTTTCTTTTCTAAGCACAATGCATGTTTGTTCTGAGCGTGGAAGGATTAGCGTCTAAGAATAGCAAATAAAATCTCTAAATCTTACCAGAGAAAGACCTCAATAATGGCTTTCTGAGCTTTCCGAGTGCTGAAGTCGAGTTTTCAGACGCGCGTCTCGAGTTTGCGTGAAGAAAGACGGGAATGTGCGAGAACCAAGAAACCAGACGAGACGGGGTTCTGATTCGTGTCAGAAAAGGATTTCTGCATGTCCTCGGGTCCGACAGCGCCACCGGTCTGAGCGCGGTAGATTACAGAGCAGGAAGGACGAGACAAAGAGGCAGAAAATCTGAACGACCGTGTTGCGTTGCTGCACATCTCCTCAGGCCGGCGGCCTCTGATTCCTCTCATTATCTTATTCCTGTTTTTCCTCCTTCAATTTCTGAGATAAACAGTTTTGTTCCCAAAGCACGGCTCTATCTCTTGGCTATCTGCCTTAAGATGAGCAGCAACTGAAAAAACAGAACAACCCCTCTCCCAAAATTGAATTCTCTGGCATTAAGATTTCTTTGCCAATATCCCCCAGCAAACACAGAGCACCAGCTTACGTAAATGATGTCAGAGGTAATAGAGCTTTAAATTCACTCTCTCGTGCTGGAAATAGAAAAGCAGAATAGCAGAAGAGAAGAAGGCAAATGCTTTTAAAGGAAGTGTTGTTTTCAGCTCCCTCTGTTTTGCGTGAAGGATGACCTTGAGCTCTGAAAGATGCTTGAACCATCTGCTGGGGTGATTTCTGGGGGTGCACATACGCTTTTTATTCACGTGGAACAACTGTGCGGTCTCTGCATCCCCCTTGGATGTTGTTTTTCCGGCCGACATCCCTCCCATGCGTCCACTCGCTTCTCCCCCTCAGGAAAAAGGGGACGAAATCTGCTCCCTCTGGCTGCTGCTTGAGTGCCCATTAGAGGTAAACATTTCATCCTGGTAATGAAGCTATCGCACTGAACAGTTTAAAAACCTCACATGTGTTCGGGGTGTGTGTGTGTGACTAGTATCACAGCAGCACAACAACCAACAACAGTGATCGCTGAGACAAAGAGCATCATTTTCACATGTCTGGTCTCAGCGGCGAAACGTGGAAAGGCCACAGAAGCAAAACCGACATGTGGACATATTGATAGAATAAATGAACGAATACAACGTGACAGCCAGAATCGCTTTCAAAAGACTCTTAACTGGATCAGTCACATGTGATCACTGTCTCCTCGCTGCTTATCGGATCATTTAAGATTACGTTTGATTGTTTTGCTGCTTGCTTTCAGGGCTCAGCCTGGTCACGCTGCTCGGTTCGGCTCAGACCTGCTGAAGCTGTCCTCATCTTCAACTTTAACGGCAACTAGCAGGAGGCAGTTCGTGCTTCCCCACGCTCCACTTAAAGCTTCAGAGGGAATCGTTCTTTCCAGTCAGTCACACTTCAACTGAGGGATGGATTTGTTCAGCAATCATTGGCTTGATTCTTTTTAATTGATATTGGATGGTTTTCTTTTATTACTATATTTTAAAGTCTTACGTTTCACGATTTGCATGTCTTACTCGTTTCTCTGTACTTCACCAGATTATTTAGATGTTTGAACCAAGCTAAACATCCAGTTTAAGTAGGATCAACTTAAAACAGGAGACTAAAGCTTTGTTCTCCTCTCCACCTCCTTAAAATGTCTAAACCTGCGTTATCCAGATCTCTGAAGGCGAATCAAAACACATTACACTCACATAAACCCCTCCGCTTGGTTCATTCCAGTTACACCCTCAAACGCTGGATTCACACAGCAGCGTTGCGTCCGTCGCCTGCTGCCGTCTCCACAGACTTTGAATGGGGTGACGTCACCTGTTGCCAAACTGAATTGTGGGTTTCGCGTGTCTTGTCGGCAGCATCGTGTCCGTCAAAGGCCGGGGGGGGATTTTCAACTTTTTCCCACTTTTACGGAAGTGTCAGCTGATCGAATCGCGGCTACACAGCTAGAGCTAGCCAAGGAAATCGCTCACAGGAGGCGGGACTAATTCAAAGCAGGCGGGTCATTTGTGTAGCAGGCAGGAAGAAATTTGATTGGTGGCTTTCGGTATAGTGAAGAAACGCCAATAAAGTTTCCCCCTGAGCATTCCAAAAAACGCAGCTGTGTGAACCCAGCGCCAACCATTGCTTTTTTTACCCCTAACCCTAACCCCAAAGTCAAAGTCAAAGTCAAAGTGAGCTTTACTGTCAATTAGACCACGTAACAGTAATTACACAGAGGATTGAAATTGCGTTTCTCCAAACTCCAAATTTGCAATGTAAAATATAGCAAACAACATAAACATAGTAAACACAACATAAACATAGTAACACAGCATAAACATAGTATTCACAGTGTTCCAGAGGTGTAGTCAGTTTGTTTGAGGTCAGTTTGAGGCATGTTGCTGATGTGCAATAATGCAAGGTGTGATAATACAAGGTGCATATGGTAAAGTGAAAAGTGCTGAATAGCAATAGCAGCATGGAGATAAAGGAACCCCTAACCCCTAACCCCTAACCCTAACCTTAACCCAAGACTGCATCTCTTTTGACGCATGTCTGTCAACCTGTTTCCAATTTGATTCCTACAAGGAAGTCGGTTCTGTTGTAGTTTCTCAACTGACCACTAGGGGCTGGCTGAGACTCCCAGGCTGACAGGCGTTTGGCTTGCCCAACTGCAACGTCATCTATCACCACCCGACACGGGGGATAGGCGGCTGGCGGCAGGCAGGCCCCAGCAGAGCTCTGCTCGTGCTTGTATCAGCTCTGGCAGCACTCGTTGCGAATGTCTTGCTGTTTTGGTCGCAGCGCATCAAATGAGGGGGATTTTTAGACAGATTTGATCAAAGTGAATGCAAAGCAACATTAATTAGCATCTTCTCAGCCCTGCTCATCCTCCCCATGTGCAACATGGCGCTGCTCAGTGTGAGAAAAAAAGAGGCTTCAAAAGCACAGAAATCCCATCACGGATCACGGAGGGTTCATTCGGTTCTTCTTATTCAGCATACGCCATCAACCTACCTTCTGTCTTTGCCTGTCGCATCTGTGATTCAGAGAGCGAACCTAGTTGAAATAAAAGTGAGTTTACTCCAAAGACTGCAGTTCAGTCAGCTCACATGGGCTACGAGGATAAAACAGCCTCTTCCACAGCATCTCGCCTCACACATTTTAATATATTTACAAGGTGGCTTATGCACTGCGTTCAGAAAAAGCTCTGCCTCTGAAATATTCCAGCTATGATGGTATACAAATCATTCTTATTAGAACTGATACTGCTCTGTCCCATGGTTAAAAAAAGAAATCCTGAATCTCCATCCTGACCTATGGGATGGCACCTCTGTTCCCGACTGATATCTGTAAACTCAGAACAAGTTGCATTTCTCACCAAAGCCCGTACGGCCTCTGCTGAGAAATGGTCTGTCCAATGAGTGCATCTCTCTTCCCTCTTAAAGAACTGACACGTCTGTGTTATCGCAGGTCTCTGTCTGCCCACATCCACTCTGAAACTCTCAGGTCACTGGTGATCCTCTGCATACCTTAAAGCGTAGCGCGGCTTCACAAAGGAAACGATCGCCGCACAAAGCTAATGAGCACTTATGGCCCACGCATGTATCTTTGAACAATATGCTGAGCTTATTAGATGGTTGCTTGGCTAAAGTGTCCTTCTTTCTGAGCATTTAACTGCATGTACCTCTTTGAGAACACCTCAGAGTGGGTGGTGCCATGGTCACACATGCCAGTCTCTTAGTATATTCCCTTCTTGACTCTATGTTTGCTGGAAACGGCTGATGGCACCTGGTGCCATGGTCACACTCTTGCGACATGCCCTCGTGTATTCTCTTTGTGACACCATGCTGGGTGCAAATGGGCAGCTTCCCTGGTGGCCTGGTGGTAGTGCTTTTGCCGAACATGTGGGAGGTTGCGTCAGGAAGGAACCAAATCAATAGTGCAGATTACTCCACCGTGGCAAAACCCCAATGGGGACGGCCGAAAAGGAACGAACTCAGTGCAAATGGCCTCCCAACAGCAGTCTCACATACATTCATCTCGTGTTGCTGTACACACTGAGATTGGTCTCGCTGCGTCTGGTGCCATGGCCCCACATAGCAACTTCCCACTTGAGTGAATATTCCATTTGAGATGCTTTGGAAGAGCCTCACATTAGCTGGCATCATGGGAACAAACTGTATTTTCTTTGAAACTTTGAAACTGGTGCTAGAACCAGTTCAGGGCTGGTTGGAGCCTTTTTAAGACTTGGTTTGCGTTTCCATACACACGGAGCCACGTCATTGCATCCTTATGTCGAGCCTCCCTTATCTGCAGTTTGGTTTTAAAGGAAAACACTGTTACCTATATTCTTGGTGAGCTGTGGTCTTCTGTAGAAGTTCAGTGCCAAAACATAATAATGGAGGTTGTTGTAGTTAGTGATGCCAACTGGCCTTTCCAAATGTTGACAGGTACTTATGAACGCTGGCCAAAACACAAGATTTAAACCTCCTGTTATGAGTGGGATCCATAAACAGTGGCGGGTGATATGGAAATTGCCAAATTCAATTAATAATAAAGATGTGATGCTGCTATTAAATTCAGCTTAAAACAGCTATTGTGAAAGCAGCTTTGTGTGGTGCAGTGGATAACATTCATAAGCGCTGACCATCGCTTCTAAATGTTGGCATTTATGAACGTGTTCGAAATGAAGGGTGTTTTTATAACAAAAAGACAAAAATCCAGACTTAACTTAATATAAAAGGTAATCCACGGAAAGATGGCAGGACGAACGAGCAGGGAACAAACAGGTATCCAGGTATGAACAGAACAGAACAGAACAGAGAAACACTCACGGGACATAAGAAGACTAATGGACCAGCACAGATAGGGGGAATGACAAGACTTAAATAGACAGAGGGACAAACAAGAGGAAGGTGCAGACAATCAGGATAACACAGGGAAGGAAGAAAAGCAGAAAACAATGAAGTCAGGACAGACCTTCAAAGTAAACAGGAAGCACTAGAGACAGGGAGAGACGCCAACTTGACACAAAACATAGAAACTCTGCCATGGCTGACCCAGGCCATGACAGAACCTGGCTAGGAGCATGAGTTATCCCCGCTGGCTGAGTGAGATCCATAAATAACAAGCAGGTTATACTCAAATATCCATTAGTGTTTGTAAATGACGATGCCAACGTCATTTTTAAATTCAGTCAGCCCCGTTTTCTGCAGCACATCGGGGGAACGTTCACAAACGCCGACTGCTGATTTTAAAACATTAAGAGCTGGTGTATTTGATGTTCGCCAGAAAAGTTGGAGATCTTCGTGGCGACAAAAGATGTGGCTTTGAGGCTCTCTTCTCTCTTTCTCTCAATCGATTCGCCGTGCTGTCTTGAGCGTGTCAGGATACAAAAAAGGCTGCTCCGAGGTCAACTTTTAAATGCATAAAAGTGTTTATTACAAGTAAAAGAGGCACACGACAGACTCCTCCAGCAGTCTGGGATTTGCTGAACCAATAAAGGAAAAATCCCCGAACAAAGGAAGACACATGCTTTTATAGCTTTAGTTAAGGTGGATCTGAGTTTTACAGATGGAACCAGTAAAACATCCTATGACAGATTTACGTGTAGACTAGCTAGTATATCTCTTTAACCTAAACAATACACTGACAGAATAATACAGAGAATATCACACCAACATCGAACGCAGTGACTCTAAGAAATGTCTAGAACTCATTGACTCTAAGGAACGTGGTCAAACTTATGATAAAGAAATAAAGACCATATTGTTCAGACACTACACTGGTCTTCCACTGTTTCCTCCACGGACAACTGAGGCTTGATTTGAGTTGTCCATTCTTTGAACAATTCCTCTTAATCAGGTTCTTCTCGTCTCAGCACAGACGTGATTTTAACGATGGTGGTCACGATGTTTTGGTAACCGGTTCTCGCTTCCGGCCCAGGACGGCTTCGGCGCCATTGTAGCACCATCTTTCCTAGCTCTGAACCGTTGCTTTCTTTGCGGCCAGCGGTCAAAAAACTGAACGGTAGTTCTAAGCTTAGCAGTAACTCCAAACTAGCACTGGTGGAAAAGCCTTTACACCGGCTGGAGACACTTGAGAGAATTAAAAATCATTTTCAGGGGGTGTACTTAGTTTTTAATGTGCTGTTTCTCCATTTTATTGTAGTTTATGTTTGCAATATGACACAGTCAGCGTCAAAGAATTTCTATTATGTAACAGTGAAGTCCAACTTTAGTGTGCAGCTGATGACATCAATCTTTTGGAGATGATCAAGAGCAAGAGCTTGAATTGTGGTCACCAGGGAAAATGGATGGCAATTCATCTCGACAAGGAAAGAGAGAAGGAATGAGAGATGATGGTGAAGGAGACACAAGAGGGAGAGGGAAAGAAAGAGAGAAGGAGGAGAGGAAAAATGCTTCTGTCCCCTGGTTTGGGTTAGAAACACTTATAACTCAGGACCATAGATTATGACAGTCCAATCTTCTGGGCTGCTGCCTGAAAAATAACCGCAAGAAGTACGCCGCCACACAAACGCACACCCAAAACCCACACCCTCTCACAGATGCAGGCGGAGGTTGATGGGAATAAAGCGGGATGGAGAAATGAAGGGGCCAGGCCAAAGAGAAAAAGCGATGGAAATGAAAGAAGCGCGCGCAGATGTATGCAGAAGAGGTTGAAGTGGAAAGACTGTAAGCGGGATGGATGAGAGTACAAAGAGCGGAGGAAGTGTGGAGTGCGGAGCGAGGCTTTGTGGAAGCGGCAGATGAAAAACTAATGAGATAAGAAGGAAAAGAAGCAGAGCGAAGAACAAACAGGGAGGTAGGCTTACCTGCAGGTAAAGGCTCAATCTCGCTCTGTGATGCTCGAAGGCAACGTTCAGAAATACCCACAAACATTTGACTGTAACATCAGGAAACAAAACAACATGATAAAAAAAAAAGATCTACAAGCTACATTTGAATAGCGTTGTCCAGACAAAGACAAATAATGCTCCGCTGGCGCCTTTTAATGACCCGTGTGAGTGATTCAACCAAGGAAACGGAGTCTTTCAGTAATTAAACTGCTTAACGCTAAAATACTCGCTAATGAGCACACACGCAGACATGATGGTGAACTTTTTCTATTTCATACTAATGTAGGAAACTGAGTTATCATCTAAAATGTCCAATCTGTACTGCTCATAATGACTCTCAAGGCTGCATGTGGCCGCGAGCATTTTACTGATTAAAAAAGAAAAAGCACCTAATTAGAATTTAAGTCACTTCTTTTGCTTCCATGATAAAATATGCGGTTGCACAGTTTTATATACGCTGCGTCACGTCTGCGTATGTCTGCGTATTACACCATCATAACCGCCATTCGATATTATGTCTAATAACATTTGAAACTTCATGATAAGAGTTGATGCATTTGTTCAGTTTGACAGAACAGAACGTCACTGATCATTATTGACTTCTGAATGTCATATTTTATATTATTATAGTAATTTAATGTTACTAGGGATGGACGGCATTGATATTTGCCGATATGAACACAGTTTTACAGATACCGATCTAATCCACCTCTGCTGTACTTAATACTGACAACATTAAGTTTTGATGCTTTTATCATCATGGTGATGGGACTCATGCAAACACACAACAAAATAGGGAAACTGCTGCAGCTTACATGCAAATCCAAGGAGTTTCAGGAGAAATTAGTTCCACTAAAAACTATTCATGAGACTTAAAATTATCCTGGTAAAAAGGAAATCTGCTTCTAAGCAAAGTAACCCCCTTAATTTTCTGAATATGTGTGACCTGTACAGATAAAATATCACGAAGAACCTGACCCTTCACAACAAAGTTTCAAATGATCGTACTGATTTACAAAATATATTGTCGGGTTGTTTGGCTTTTGTCAAGTGAAACCTTCAAACAAATGTACAAAACTGAATTCTGAAATTCACAAGAACCTGTCAGACGTTACCAGAGTAAAGTAAAATTTGATCATTTCATTTAATGTGATCTGGTCTTCACAGTAGTCACATTAATAATTTATGTGTAAACTGTTAACAGAGCAAAATTTATGCGTATTTTAGGATTCATGAAAATGTTAGTAGTTCTTAATTTTTCGTACCTACAAACAAAATCTACTGCCTCCGACCACGTGTAGAGCTGCTTTAAGTGTAAAAATACAGCTTGTCATTGTCAGACCGTACAGCGTTAATGCTGTAATTTTTACAGTACAGTACATCTGAAATGTGTATTTTAAAAATGAATACATGTTTTGAAAATAACATTTAATTTTATCTTAAATTAATGGATATTATGGCCCAGATCGTACACTTCCCCTTACCCTTAACACTAGCCATTACCCGCAAATTGCGGATATAGGAACCTCCGCTAACCTCTAATGCAAATCATCCGCTCCCTAAAGCCGCAACCCATTATGCCGACTCCCCTACACTTATTAATGAGCTCTGTAAGCACAACCACCAGCTTGTGATTCAATGGAATTCACGAACGTGAACACGGCCGTACGAAGAAATGCGCCATTCGTGAATCTGGAAGAGGTTTTTAGCATGGAGAGGATTTATGTGCAACCCTTGGTATTAATACCCGTTCAAGCCTCTTTGGCATCACTGAATTCAAGCAAGCGCTTTCGGTCGATCTTGATCAGGCCTGCAGTCAGAGATTCATCCCTTCCCATCCCTGTCACAGATCAGCTGCTCTTAACTATCTGTCTTCAGAGATCTTTTCGCAAGATGTTTCACATCACATGAACAACAAACCTGGAAGATTTAAGTATCTTTTTAAGTATCTTTATTCAACTGAAGTAATCAGTCAGTGGCTTCACTTACACTTTTCCTCAAGTTTATTCCAAGAGGTTTTTTTTTTTTTTTTGCAACTGCAAATGTTGAAACGGTTAATATGTGCTCAACTCAATCCTCTGGCAGTTTATTTAAGAGGAAGATTAATATTTTCCATACAAAGTAGTGCCATCACTTCATTTTCACTTTAACTTGAACATGCTTCCCAGCAGCCGGAGGGCAGCTGCTTGGCTGTCTTTCCCATACCGTCGCCATGATCTCTCCCTGAACAGGAGATTCATTAAAATACCAAATGACAAACTGAACTCAAAGCAGCAGTGTATTATGGGACCAGAGTTGAGGACGTAAGCATGAATAAATGTCATGATGATCAGCGATGCTGTGTTGCGTTAGCGGGCGAACAGACACTCATTACACTTCCTGAACAATTGTTCTTTTTGCCATTTTAAAAGACGAAAATGAATGCTTGGTTTAAAAAAGAAATCGTTTAACCGGTCAAGAAGAGCATTTCCTCATCCTCATCAGGTAAAGATTGTGTTTGTTGTGAGCTGCCTGAAACAACAGAAAACACGAAAACCTTTGGCTCAGAGGGTCAGAGGCCTCTACAGTGTGACTCTATGGTCTCTTGGTCAATCACTCTCATTTTCTCTTCCATCATGACTCTCTTAGGTCAGTCTCCTCTGCCGTGATGTCTGCAGCTCTGTGAGTTAGCGCCATCGTTGCTGATGCGCGACAGTGCTGTAAAGCAATATGCAGCTTCCCCGTAGCGACAGGATCCCAAAGTTACTTTGGCTGTTTTTTCCTGATAGCAGGGACGGAGACTGCTTCAGCCAGACGATGCTTCCTACAAGTCAGACATAATCCCTCAAATGAAATATAGACTGATATGTTTTACACTCAACTTAAGCCAAATCAGGAAAATGAATGTCAACTTCAGTTAATTTACTAAATAGCGACCACTTTTGGATCTGAGGTCTGTAAAGCATCCTAAAGTTCTAATCCCCCAGGACAAAGAATGGATGTGGAACGGTAACGCCGCGCCAGCCGCTTTGAATCGGCGCCAATCAAGTCAATGCGAATAGTCGCACCAGCAGTGCCCGTCTGTGGAACTTGAGGTCGCACCACAGCTGCTTTTTTTTTTTCCACATTGTATAATTGGCCTCCTAATAAACACCCCGGGGCCCTATGTCAAAAACGACCAGGAGGTGTCTTTTTTGACCCTCAAAATTCCAAATATTTGTCGTACGTTGTTTACCCAGACCACCGTGACTGGCTGTGGTTGTCACGGTCTGAGGTTGAAGCTTAGCCTAGCTTAGCTGTGCAACAACAGCAGGAAGTCAATTCATGAAGCCACTAAAACTACAATTGAGGTGGCAGGTCCGTGCTGAGGCCGGCTGCTTGGTATGAAATGATTGGTGGCTGAGCTGCACACGACAAGAGGTCCTGGCTTCCAGCGCTCCATGAGCTCCTACTGGTGGACCACTTGCCGCCCCCGCTGGCCGGCTGAAGTAGCTGAGCCATTCACAGAGCACCGAGAGCCGGGACCTCTCGTTGAATGGTGCTTAGCCATGGAGCTGGGGGGGTGTTTATGACAGGAAATACAGTATGTTTACTGCTTGGCTTAAAGGTTTTTCTACCACTCTTTTAATTTTTAATTGTTTCTTTCCTGAAGGTTTAATAATATTCATTACAGCTAATTTTATTTCCTTGGGGGTCATGCTCTGGGTCTCTGAAAAGCACCTTGAGACAATGGCCCCGATCATACACCTCCCGCTAGCCGCTAATTGCGGGTTTAGGAACCTCCGCTAACCGCTAATGCAACCTTCCGCTCCCTAAAGCTATGCCGACTCCCTTACTCACGTTGTAGGTGTGGCAATGGGCGTGTCTTTTGCCCCTTCCGCAAACTCGGTATCTTGCAATCGCGGGTCACGCGTGGTCTGACCACCCGCTACCCGTGACCCGCATGTTGGCTCGTACAAGAGCGCGTTCCAAATGGCATCAATGTGCGTCCACCAGGTCACATGTGGACGTGCACAAACGGCTCTACCTCTCGAATTAGCTCTGGTATAAAAAGCGTGAGTTTTGGCCTCAGTTAAACCCCTGAGAAAATGGCAGAGATCGTCTTAAACGGCTTGATCACCAGTTAAACCATAGACGACCAAAGGGTGTTTACTGGGAGCGCACCGACTTTTGAGACTTTCAGGTAGCTGATAGGAATTGTCTGTGTAAAAATATTTATATGTATATGTCAGTACAGAGGAAGGAGGAGGAAGGAAGAGGAGGAAGCTCTACAGCAGAGTCTCAGACGAGCTGCTCATGAGAGCTGCTCTGATCTGGATTAAAAAAGATGCTCCATAGCGGTTTGCAGGTAGCGCAACCTGCTCTTAAAGGCAATGGCTACTGACGCACTGATTGGTTTAACAGGTGGAACGCCCTAACCACTCCTAAACATAATGTAGCGGGTAGCGCAGGTGGGATAGCGGGTTTAGGAAGGTGGAAAATTGTGTTCTTTGCGGGCGGGCGCCCCTCCCGCTATCCATTATCCCTAAATAGCGGCTTTAGGTGATCTAGCGGAAGATCGGCTCTATATGTATTTAAATTTTAGGTTGTGTTTATTAAAATGTCAGTGGGTTCTTTAAATCAACAAGTGTGGAACATCAACTTGAGTGAATTTCACGTACTTCATTGTTGGAGTGTATCGCTGTGGAGATCTTTGCACCCTGTAAGATTCAGTTTCTACCGCGCTCTGGCAGAGCAGAGTATTCAGCAAAGAGAAGGGTGAGCAAAATCTTGCAGCTTTCTTTCACTGCCCAGTTTACAGCTCAGGTAGGAACGGCCCCGTTGCCCTCTGCCCGCTGCTGTGGAACGTGTAAAGCAAATCTATCTGCTGGCATCGTAACAGTAAATTGTGCTACTGAGATTCTTTAAATTGTTGAGCTGTTAAATGTTTGCGGTGTTGTAAAAGTATAACTGGAGGAGGAAGGGGACCAGTTTGAAGGTGTGGATGTGGTTTTAATTTATCTGTTGCCAGGGACTTTTTATTTTGGTGCTATGTGAAAAGCTGTATAAGGACCCAAAGGGCACGGTAGTGAGAAGTAAAAATACCACTGTTGGCAGTTAATTTGGGATTCAGTGTCTGCTTAAAAACCAAAGACACAAACTCTGTTTCAAACTGCACCTCGTGACATTGTATTATTTTACACCATACCACATTGAGCTGAGGGCTGTTGGTGTATTGCATTACATTACATGTTTTGTATAATTGGCAGTGCATCAGTGCCTCAGAGACGGAAACACAGGATGATTTTAGTGCTCTCGTGGCTTCCGTGAAAGAGAGAAAAATGCTCTCCCTTATGTCACTTTACACGTTACCATGATAATCTTTTGCTAAGATACTGTCAAATTGCAGCATAGAAGACTGTCATTTTAATGACATGAGCTCTTCCTGGCTCCAGTTCATTCCCAAGGCTGCAGCTCTCCACTCTCATCTCACATTAGATTTCCAATTTCATTTCATCTGCTGCAGGCAGCCCATCAACTACACAATATGCTGACCAGTGTGTGCGCTTCCACCCTAATCACAGAGCTGTGCCAAGAAAAAGCACTGCACTTCTGTTAAGCAAGTGCAGAAACAGACTTCCAGATGATATGTTCGCAAAAAAAACCAAACAATGTTCAGAACAAAATTACTCCTCAAGAAAGTCTGTGTTTAGTATATCTCTCAGACACAACCAGGCACAGGCCGAACTCTTGCAGGAGACTCATACAGACAGGCCTGGCAGCCCCACACAATGTCTCAGCTGCCTCTCGAAGGAGATCGACCATGTTGTTCCTGTAACTTGGCATGGCTACGTCTTATCACCGCTGCCTTCTGGAGTTTGTTGACCACCACAGTGTCTGGTTGGTTAGAGATCACCAGTTTATGAGTCTGGATTTGAAAATCTCACAGGATCTTGGCTCTTTCATGTATTTTCCATGTTGACTTTGGGAGTTCCCGCCCGCACTCGATTCCATCTACAGTGGCATTCATGCTTGCAGAACATAGAAAGGTCTCACCCTGAGCTGCGATGTGCTGGATTATCTAGGGGGAATGATTGAGCCACCTGTACCCGAGGTCTTTTCTGGTGTGTCAGACCACAGCTTCTGTTGCTCCTGTGCTCAGGCTTGTTCTTGTGCTGCCATGCTACGTACCACTTTACCATCTATCTAGCAGGAACTCTAGATTTGATCAATTATGAATGCAAGATAACATTAGTTAGCATCATAGGTTAGTATGAGCTGGGCCAGTGCTTCTCAATTACCGTATTGGCCCGAATATAGGACGACTCTGATTATAAGATGACCCCTAGTTTTCAAATATCATTCTGGGAAAATAAAAATATGTTGAAGACAATGAGGCTATTCATTTAAAAAAAAACATTTCATTGTACAATTTATTATATAAAAACTCACACAGAGATAACATTCTGCTGTATTATTAAACATTTAATGATTTCATCTTTTTTAGGTACTGTGGTACCATACTTAAGGTTAGGTACGTGTCAGGTTTCAACGTTATTGAAGATCAAGGTATAGTATTATTTAATAAACTGATGTTTATTATGTTAATAAACATCAAATTTGCTCCGTGCGTTCACTGTGATGCTCTATTCGCTTACTGGTTACTTCGGTGAGGCTCCATCTAGTGGTGCTGATATGTAATGACTAGAAAAGTCTAGTCCTCATTTACAAGACAACCCCAATTTTTGAGAATATGATTTCTAGAATAAAATATCATCCTATATTCGGGCCAATACGGTATTTTCTGCTGCGCCCCCATGCAACGAAGAAAACATTTTGCACCCCACCCCCTGGCCCACCCACCCTCTACCGCAACTAAATAGTATCATTTATCTATAAAATTGTTATAAGTACACCTCTGCATAGCACTGTATCCTTATTAACATTAAGGGAAAAAATAAAGAAAGAAATATAATGCATAATAAGAATAACTATTAAAATAGTTTTTTAGTCTGCTACATCAGCATCGTCGTATTTCCTCCTCTTAACTTTCTAGTAACTTTCGTTTGTCTCATTATCGCCGTCTCTCTCCGCCTTTCTTCTAATCCCTGTTAAATATTTTTCTGTGGTGTCTCTCGAGGGTTTGTTCACTTCATATCTCCTGCTCTGTGCTGTGTGCACGCAAGTCCGTGCAAAAAAAAAAACAGACACAATATACCTAATACTCCCTGCTGCACACTGTGACAATGAGAGCGCCACCGCCCCCTACTGTAGTATATGTGCAATTACACTTTATTCCAGAACGGTGAAAAAAAGGGTCCTGGGGTCACACGCACCCCTCTGGCATCGCACAGCGCCCACCTCCCCACCCCCAGGGGGTCACGCCCCACTATTCGAGAAGGACTGAGCTAAGCCAAGCTAAAACAGTCAGCTTTGTGGCTCCAGGCAGCCTCCAGGCTTGCTCGTTTCTCCCATTTGCCCATTTTTGGATAAAGTGGGGTTAAGAGGAAGCTGTCTCCCAAAAAAAAAACCAAAAAAACAAAGACTTGACTCCTTAGAAAATCCATCGCTGATGTCAAAAGTTTTCTGAGGAGTCGAGAACTTGAGTTTTTCCAGTTTGCTTTATACGGTCTATGTGGGACATCGTCATCTTGGTACAGTAAATACAACATTGACTTGAACAGTTCGGTTTGGACCGACCTCTGGAGTTGTTTTCCACAATCCTGTTTGGTTCCTGATGAGAGCTCATAATGTCCTGCTGATGTTGTACAGTTTAACTCTATATATGCGCAGAAAATATCATAGACCACTATGTCCTTCCTTCTCACATGGAGAACTCCACAACAAAACACATATTCCCAGAAGTTAAACTGTGTGAAAGTTAATTTCTTACTTTGTACTTTTAAAAGTCAAACATTTTCGTGATGGAAGAACACAGACACGAAAGGAGCAATGTCCTCTATCATCCGAATCCAAGGTAATTAAAGGAATGAATATTAAAGGGAGAAATATGGAGAGAAAAGCATTGAGAGGACTGAAATTGAGATAAAGTGGCGAGAGAAGAGTAAAAGGAAGGGAGAGCAGAGTTGATGAGAAGGGGAAGGCGGCAAAGACGGAGGAGGGAGGGTTGGAAGAGATGAAGAGGGGAGTAATAGTTAAGAGTAATGGAGGTGAGAGGCCAGAAGATAAGAGAATAGACAGAATGTGGAAAAGGAGAGATATACAGCTGCAAGGGCTGTGAGAGGTGTGTGGAAGGAGCTGGCGGAGCTCATTACCACTTATCTTGCTGATAGGGAAAATAGTGCACGTCCATCCATATGCGCGCGCACTGTGTGTGTGTGTGCAGAGGTGTGTGCCACTCAAAACACACACTCAATTTACATTTTAGCTCACCTCACGCAAGCCATGGAATTTGATTAAGTGGGTGTGGCTTCCACACCGCGGAGAGATGCATATACATCCCAGCATTCAGTCCTCCAAGATCCCCGCGCATGAAAATGAAGACGAGGATTCATTGTGAGAAGCCTCGGCACTTGAATTAAACACTCTTTCGCCAATCTCTGCAGCTCACTCATGGCTCTCTTACACTACTCAATCTACCTCTCTGCACTTCAACATCAATCTCCACCCCACCAGCCCCCTCATTCAGCAGCTCTCAGTCCATCCAGCCATCCCTCCATCTTAGCTCTCATCAATCTCTTGTCTCGCTGTGGACCACACTCAAAGAAACTGAACTTCTCAACTCTTCTTCTCCCCCCTAATGACCCTCTCTCTTGCCTTCTTTCGATGTTCCCTGCCCTTAGTTGCCCTCCCCCCATCAATCATGCATCCAGCTCACGCGCTGCCAGTCTGGACTTCTTCCTCCCCTCTGCCCACCCACTGGAGACATTAATCTCTATCAGCTGTCTACACTCAGTGAGCTCGACAAGAGGCAAATGACTCTCTGCTCTCTGCCTTTGTCCTCGCGTTTTCTATCTGGCCTCTTTTTTTCTCTTTGCATCTTGGCTCTGCCCTCATAATTCGGTGCCTGTGACACAAACGTAATGGTATTCATTTGATGGAACCACCTACGTGCCCTCCTTCTGATTCTACATCCTTTCACTCCACCATTGCAGCTCTTCCCCTTTATCCTTTTGTTTCCTCAGTTCAGAAGTGTGCCTTTCTTCCAGAGAAAGATCTGGGGCACCAGATTTGTCAGAGCGCCATACATGTTTCTACTGTGTAATGGTGCATCCAAGACCAGCAACATTGATGCCACCCCTGGAGAAAGTTTTAAATGTTATTTGTGAACGTGGTTCATATTGCAGTGCTTGAGAGAGGTTTTCTACATGGTTCTTGATGCGGCGCCGTCTGAGGACCAGAGGTGACGGATGTCCAACTTAAGATTCCTCCAAGAAACACCTTTGATCCTTTGCTGTCTTTTCTCAGCCTGTCATGGATACCTGTACCAAAGAGCATGAACATAACCTGCTGACCCCTGTTTAAAACCTCTTCCTCTTTCTTTAGGAGTCCCTGCAGTGGATCATCATGTTTTACATCGTGGACACGGGTTTTACATCATATGCCCTTCCTGACGCAACCCTCCCCATTTACGAGGGTGCTGACAGGAATCCGTAAGCGAGATTACGTCTCTCCCGTGTTAGCCTCCCTCCATTGGCTCCCCATGAAATTTTGAAATGAGTTTAAAATTCTGTTTCTCGTATATAAGGCCCTTAATGGCCTAGCTCCGCGCTATTTTCAAGAATTGACAGCACGCTATGCGCCTAATAGAGCTCTCTGCTCTCAGAGTGCAGGATTACTCATCGTTCCTAGAATATCTAAAAGTAGGTTTGGAGGACGGGCCTTCTGCTACCAGGCACCTTTATTCTGGAACCAGCTACCAGTTTGGGTTAAGGAGGCTGACACCATCTCCATCTTTAAAACTAAACCAAAAACATTTTTGTTCAGTAAAGCCTACAGTTAGCTAAACTAGTGTGTAAGGGTTAATAGTTATAGCCATAGTTGTAGGAGCTCAGACTAGAGTAACTCGTCTTAATCACAGCTTCGTCATAGTTATGCTGCTATAGGCCTACGCTGCAGGGGGACGCCAACATGATCTGCTGAGTGGTGTCTCCACTGCTTTTCTCCTTTTCCTTCAATTTCCTCCTCCCTCCTCCTCCTCCAGCTCATTCATAATTAATTGGGAGCACCTTGTTACTGAAGCTGTGCTCCATATTTTTTATGTTCCTGTGGTTTACTTGTGCTGTTTTGCCCCCCTTTTTTTCTCTGTGTATTTGCAGGCCAGAGTTTCCTGGGTTTCATGCTGACTTGCAGTTCCATCCTCTGGGCATCCCGGGGTTCTCCTCCACCTGTGTGCGTGGATGTGTTCGGGGTGCCGACTGGTGTGGTGACCGGCGACCTGGTCCTCTGGCCATCTCACCTCAGTGCTGCTACCTCCATCTGTTTATGTCTATGTTTATATGGTCATTATATTCAGTCATTTGTGTGCTCTCCTCTCTCTGTCCTCCATCCTCTCTGTCCTGTTTCTCCCCTCTTTTCTTTCTTTACCTGGCTGGTCTTCATCAGGAAGGTCCCTCCATATGATCTTGGTCCTGCTCAAGGTTTCTGCCTCTTAAAGTGGAGTTTTTCCTTGCCACTGTTTGGCTTAAAGGTTTTTTTCTTCCTCTGTGGGAGTTTTTTACCTGCCATTATCCTTGTTTAGGATTCAATGTTATTTTTTAGTTAGTGATATTTGCTCGGGGGTCATGATCTGGGTCTCTGTAAAGCTCCTAGAGACAATTGACATTGTAACAGACGCTATGCAAATAAAATTGAATCGAACTGAATTGAATTGAATTGAATTGAATTGAATTGAATTGAATTGAATTGAATTGAATTGAATTGAATTTACCTGGGCTTGGGGCAATGATAACACTGACTTGCCACCCCTCGGTGGGTGTATTGTTTGGTTCACCAGCTCACCGACACTAAATTTCCCACATAACAACTTTTTTGGAACGTGTTGAGATGGATAGACACCGAACAAGCATGACATCATGACGTGAGTAGACAAGACTCTTCTGGTCATGGCGCAACGTTCTGCTGTGAAAACCTGCATCCAGGCTCTCACAGTAATCCCACCCTTTCCTGGCACCTGCCAAATAATTTTGGAGACAAATTACACGCTCAACATGGTAACATTTTGCCATACGAGAGTGGCTTACAACACATGGTCTTCAAACTCCAGCCTGAGTGGACCTGATGGGACCTGATGGCATCTGCACAGAGACCCCACCCTACAACCCGCAGGACAGGATGTGTTGATGACATCCCAGAAGACACTCCAGGACACCTACAGACAGTAGTCGAGTTGTAAAAAAAATTCAGGGGGGATGGTCAATGTTTTTCACTTAAAAAAAAAAAGTGGCAGGGGCAGGGCTGTAAATTCATTATCAAAACAAAACACTGTAAATAAGACTTCTGAATCCTCTCAAATCAAGTCAAGCCAAGTTTATTTTAAGTGCAAAATCATAACAATTATCTCTTTTTTGTGTTATTAAAGACAGTACAGAAGTACAGGAAAACTCTCTCAACATTTTACAATATTTTTCCTTTTCTCCCCTCTGGTGCACAGTTTTTAGTTTCTCAGTTTCAAGTCTCAGTATCTCATAGCAGTTTCCAAAGACTGTCGTAATCATGTTTTTTGTCGACAATTTTTCATGTTCTTGCTTTCTGATTGTTAGCTAAGCAGTGACTGAAGATTAATAGATTAATGTGCTTTATAGCCACTAAAATAATGAGCTACATACTAATAGGCCTACATATGGATTGAAAAGGGTAAGTGTGTAAACTAGAGGTTGCACTAGACTTTTTTTGCAATTGGTCATTTTGACAGTCATGAAAATTTTGTTATCAGTTTCTACATTAACAATTATTTAATTACATTAAAAGATTACTAACAGTCTTCAGATTTTTCAATTATTGTGAGGGGAAAAAAAGTCAATTACAGGGAATCCCAGTTAAAATAACCCCTGGGCTAAACCCTAAAGGTTTAATAATCAAACCTGTACCTTCTGCTCTTGATCCTCCTGCTTCCTGGCCATGGCTTTCCTCTATGTGAAGAAAATAACATTATAGGGTTTGATAGAATGAGCAGACATGTCATGCTAAAAGCACATGACCTTGCTCTTGGATAATAGACAGAAAGTACAGTATAGGTTAAAATCACATTTATCATATTCACTGTAATATTAAATTACAGGCCACAGCAACAGGCCCCAGGAGGGGGAACTATTCAATGTCACCTGCCTTGAACATCTGAATTTTAGCTAAAATCCTCACTTATTTTTGTTGCCTAATGAGTCCTATTGATGAAAATAATATAGCCGTGTGAAGAATATTTCATCATTAATTCTGGTCAAATATTTGAGACAAACTCTCATCTAACGCTAACAGTAAATATCTGTTTTACGTTTGCCACGCTCATAAATCAGTATCTAACGTGACTGAATGACAAGTCCTGTGTTTCAGCAAACTAGTTAAGAAGAGAGATGAACGTTAACATGAGTTCATCTCAGCTAGTTTGCAGGCTACACAGCAAGCTTGGAAAACTAGCTGTGTTGTTATTGTGCAACCTGTGGCGAGTCTGGCCACTTTTGTATAGATTAATAAAAAGTAGTGATTGAGATTCTTGATTTATAGCTCACCTGTCATTTGAGTCTTTTTTTAAAAAAACTCCCTGACATCTCGTTGTCCAGCCGCTCGTTTTTCCATGCTCACATTGCAGTGCAGTTAATCCTCAATATGTCGCTCTGCGCAGCAGCTCGTGCCGCTCCTTCTGGCATCAATTAACCAATTGAAAATAACAATCATGTTGCGTCATTGCATCTTTGCGTGCCCCTGTGCCCTCAGATTTTATTATTTCTTTTGCTCAACATGCGAACTACTTTCTAATGATAAGTTATATTCCCAACATTTACTGTAAAAAGGGGAGGGATGGAAAGGGGGGATGCCATCCCCCCTCATCCCCTCTCAACTCGAGTACTGCCTACAGATGTTCTTTGTTCACACATGGAGGACGTGCTCATAGTGCACACTTGTATATCAAGAATCAAAACAAAAACAGGACATTTCCTGGGTATATATCATTTACAGAGAAGTAAAAGTCAAAATGAACGTAAGAATCAGTGCATTCTTTTCTCAACTGTACCAACATTTTCCTGATTTGAGGTTTTGAGCGGGAAGACCGTCAACTGGTGAGTAGTAGTCAAGGGGGTTATGTTTTTTCCGGGGTTTATCTGTCTGTCTGTCTGTGTTCAAGATAATTCAAAAAATTATGAATGGATTTTGATGAAATCTTCAGGAGTTGCCAGAAATGTGAAAAGGAAGAACTGATTTCATTTTGGGTGTGATCTGGAAGAAATCCTGGATTCTGGATCACTTTCAAATTTTCGATAACATTGCGGTCAATGGGGCCAAAAGATTTGTCTCTCAATATCTCTTTTAATTATTGCCCAAAACGTACGAAATTTGACTCAGGGATTGACAATGGGAACCTCTATCAAATTTCAAAGACTGATCCTGATCTGATCCAGGAGGTGGATGTTGGTTGAAAATTGCATCAGGTCACTATGACCTGTTTTCTTAGTATCTAATGTAGAATATCTAATCCTGGGTTCAGGCGTGAAGGCTGGCTGAGAGGACTGTAGCTCAAGGCTCAAATGTGATAACTAGTAGTTAAAATGACTGCGTTTCCCTAATTCATTGTCTTGTGCTGACAACGGTTGTCTTGTACGCTGCTGTGAGTTACAATGACCGTCTCTGCTGTATATACTGGAGAATTAAATTCACTTTCACTCTCTGTACGGTTGTCCAGTCAAGTGCTTTGTTAAGTGTTGTATAATTGCCTCGCACTAGAACTCCTAATTATCGGTAAACTATTATACATTAATAGTAAAATCTAATTAACAGTGGATTTTATCGCAGTCTATAAAAACGTTGAGGTTGGTTTAATTTCAATATATTGACTTTGGAAACAAATATTTCATGAAATCTTTGTAGCATTTTTATTTTTGTGTGCATCACAAAATAAAGGAAGATATTGTACTTTTTTAGCGGTCCCGGTATTGTCAGTGCTATATGCACGACTAATATTTATGGTGTAAATCGCTATATGGGGGAAATGTTGCGCTTGGAGGAGGTGCTTTTCTAGTTCTTTTATGTGACTCAATAAGAGTTAATTTGAATTCCCATCAGTTCTTGCTTCAGCTCAGCGGCTCGAGCAGTCGTCTGCCGGCAGCAGGGTTGGTTGGCGGTTCCACTCCCCGGTGCATTAATGTGGGCTAGTGTGTGTATAATGGAGGAAAAAGTACTGCAGGGACAACAACGAATAAAAGCAGCATCCAGCACAGAGCTGTGTGTGAATTTGTAGCGTAGGAAGACTTTCAGTGGTCAACAAGACAAAAACAGTTGAATAAATGCAGTCCATTTACCTCGGTGACGTTTGAACACCATGTTTGACAGACATGTCGGCATGGGTGGGTGACCCACGCAAGGGCCAATGCTCAAACTCACCCACTCTCTTTAACACACAAACACACACACAAGTGTATTTGGTCTGCATCCATCAAAATGAAGCCCACCTCTCCATTTCACAAGCTTCTACCCATCCATCATTCCCTCCATACCTCTTCCCCTTTTGTTCCGTTCTCCGGCTCCATCGTCGCCTCCACCTCTGCCGGTTATGTGCTCACTCATTCCTTTTTCCTCTAACTTTTATGCCGACCCCTTTCCTTTTAGTGTCCTGTTTTCGATCCATCTTAGCCACGTCTCCTCCTCCGTTTTCCCTCCCAATCTTCTCCATCTACATGTACCTTCGCCTCTGTTCGTCTACTCTCCAGCTCCACTGTCCGCTCCATTTATTTTTCTTTCTCCGAGACTGCTTCTACTCCTCATTTTTGAATGTCTCCCTCATTGGGCGCTTTCCAAACTTTTCAAGCATGCTGCCCTAAATTTTAATGCTTTTTTTCATCTTTGTTCCGTTGGAAGAATGGCATGCCGACGTTAGCAGTCAGGCGTGTTGAACTACTTCCTGTTTACCTCAGCCGTGGTTTATTGAGTTGTTAGCTCCTCTTGGATCACTGAATGCTGTGAGTTTATTCCTCCTGGTGACCCACCTCACCATTTAAGACACCATAAGACTTGAGATCGCTCTTCTGTTGGTGTTTTAGAAGGTAATGCTTTTCCATGGGTATTAGAATATCATGACTGCCAGCCCTTCCTCTGCTTCTCCTTCTGTACACACTCACGCTCAGCTAGCAGGCTAACGCATATTCAAGAACATCTACAATTTCATGGACCATAAAATTTAATGCGACTCAGAATCCACCATGGCTGAAGTGTTATTAAGCGTTTCTTTATGTGATGTGTTTTTAGTGGGGGTAAATAGAAAAAAAAAGTCTGAATTTTTCAACTGGGGTCTATCTTGATCAGTGGGGGGAAGAGCACTATGAAGATGGTATCCACTGGGTGGCAGCACCAGTTGAAATTGGTCATGATGCTGCATTATGGGCTTTTGAAGTGACCTTTGAAGTGAACTCCCACTGAATTGAGGACGAAACGGGGAAGAATATCAACACGCTCAATAGGGGTGAGTATTGACAAGGACCTAGCAATACGATATGTATCATGATACTTGGGTCACGATACGATATTATCACTATATATTGCGATATTTTACCCAGTTAATATCAAAATTAAAAGTAGCGATGAAAAATCAAGTTGCTGTATATGTTCATCAAATGATATTGATCATTCAGAGGACAAATTGAGTCAAAACTATTTGCTTCAAAACAACCAATTTATTGTTTATTATTAGTGTTTTTGCACATTTAAGTAACCATTACAACATACTGATGATATCGATATTAGGAGCTTAAAAATCGATATTTTATTGGGCGGCGGAAAGTCACGGTATATTGCCAAATACATTTTTTTCACACCCCTAGCGCTCAACCTCACAGGAAACTCCACGATATGTTCCTGTCAATCTGGCAAAGGAAAAGATCGACACCGACTGTGAGACAAGTGGTGAAAATCGCGCATCTTTTAAAGTGTGACTTGACTTGTGATTTTCCACCGTAGTTGGGTTGCCCTCTTACTAAAAATGTTAAGACATGACAAAACAAAATAAAGTCTTTTACCCCGTTCTCCTCTGCCGTTACTGATGCCGTCTCGGAAAATTAGCCATTTCAAGTCTGAAACGGGTATATATAATGGATGGATGGAAGTCTACACAAGCCTCCAAGAACACACCCAGGGTTTTCCACTGCACATGTCTAGATGCAAACGTACAGATAAGTATGCAGACTGAGAGAGGGTCACGGCCCTTTTTAAAAATTTGGAGGAGAGGCTCTCTCACTAGTGCTTGGGAACAACCACTGCATTATGGGATGTGGCGGCCAGTTTGGAGGCTATAAACGTGGATCACAAACAAGTTGAGATATGACATATCATTGGAAGAAAAAAAATACAGGAAAAGAAAAGGGGTGAATGACAAATCAAAGCACCAAGACAAGTTATCAACTGAAGCAATATATAATTATCTGGAGAGGATGGAGCTTTTGAATAGTTTAAATCCACTTGAGATCCAGAAGAACGCACCGCTGATCCCACCTGCTCCCTCTGCTGAGACACCTGACATCTTTTCTCATCGTGTCAAGCTTCTGTTCTCAAAGTCTACATAAAACTAATGTGATGTGCACACAAAGACAGAAATTGTCTCAAAGATTAAGAGAAAACTGAAACAGCAACTGAATTTCACTTCTTTAAATCAACAACATTATACAGAAGGGCTTCAAGTAAGCATGGAAAACTAATGTGCTCGGGTGCCTGAAATTTCGAAAATGCTTGAATTTTAAATGTTATGTTTTCAAAGTTTGAGAAGGGCTTGGAGTTTGCAGTTTCTTCGTATGAAATGGTAAAACCAGTTAACTGTTTTCATCACCGTAGCAGATATTTAATGCACAGTCAGCTAGAACAAATGTTACAGAAGTTACACGATTTCATTTCAGAGGAATATCAGGCAGATGTTTGTGTCCTGTCAGTCTTCTGACTTGACAGCTGCAGACATCAGCTGGCTCACGCCTGTCATACTCTGTGTCATTTTATTACCACAAAAAGATTAAGCTATTTAAAGGTGATAATCAGGACAGATGCCTGTCAATCAATTGACTTGTCGCATCATTTTCAGCATCTTATGATAGTCAAATATTTTTTAGTAGCATCTCTCTACTATTTTTGATGTTATTTAGGAAAGGAAACATCAGACTTCTAAATCCAGGTCCTGCGGTGAGCGATTTTTATCAGGCAGTCAAGCGACACATCAAACAGCAGAACTACATCTACAACAACCAGCAGTGTTCAGAGGACAGTGGAAAGCAGTGGAGTAGCATCCCACAGGGTCCTCTAATCCACATCAGAACACCCAACAAGACCACGAGCACCATAAAATCATGTGTTAGCTCTTATCCAACACTTACAGCAGGAATATGCCAGGCAGAGAAAGATGTAACCATCCACTGTTCCAACAAATCAGGTGACATTTTCAGAACCGTGTTTCCTGACGGTGATAAAGCCACGAAGTCTACACGAGAGAAAAGTGGCTTACCTCCTCATTTATGCTTTCTAATGAAGGCCAAAGCCAAGAAGGAGCCTGGATATGTCCTTCTGTTTGATGAAGGTCTGAGTGGGAGATTAAGAAATCTCCAGTGAGAAATACGCATAAGATTCTGGAATAGTAACCAGGTAAACTCGAGGTACCTGACATCATTTTTCATGGGTCATCACACTGCAGAACAAATGCATGAGAAGATTGAGAAAGTGAGTTTGGATAGTGGCCTCCAGAACCTGATTCAGCTGTCAATGGATGGCCCAGATGTGAACTGGAAGCTCCTCTCACCGGCCCAGCAGAACACCTTCTAGTTTAACCTTCTAGTTATCTTTGCATGCCAGGGAGCATCCGCCGTATCCTGTGGGAATGTATTGTGTCACTTGCTGTTGGTGGTTTGAACGGTGAACCGTCTCTGATTCTTTTAACCTTTTAAAACTGGTAATAAATCAACACTGTTGTTGTAAATTGTAATTTGAGCACTCGCACATAGTTTCCGCTTCGCACATTTTCCCTGGGATTCTCACTGCCATTAATCGTTGGTTCTTTAGCTTATTAGCCTACTAGCCTCTTAGCATGGCTTCCTCCTCTCTCCCCGTTTCCCTCTCCCACTGCTCAGTGTGTGAAATGTTTTGTTATTCCTCTGCCTCCTTTAGCGAGAGTGGTAAATGCATTAAGTGTAGTTTATTCGTAGCTTTGGAGGCAAGACTCAGTGAGCTCGAGGCTCGGATTCCGCCAACTAGACCATAGTCCGTCAGATGTGACAGGTAGCCAGGCTAACGCAGTGGCGGAGCGGCCTAGAGTAGCTGTAGTTAGCAGTTCCCTGCATCACCTGAGCAGCCGCTCAGTCAGGGTGGCTGGGTGACGGTTCGAAGGAAGCGTAGCCCAAAGCAAAGGCACGTGGACCACCATCACTGGCTTCAGGTACCCGCTGAGAAACCCACCCTGCTGATTGGTGACTCTGTTTTACGATACATGCAGGCTGGCAGCTACGAGCATAGTCAGGTGTATCCCAGGAGCCAGAGTCGGGCGACATCGAGGCAAATTTGAAGCTGCTGGCAAAGAGTAACCATAAGTTACAGTAAAGTTATTATACATGTCGGCACTAATGACACCCGGCTACGCCAGTCACCAGACTTTTTTTTTTTTTTTTTCTTTCTTTACCCGGCTGATCCTTCAGCAGGAAGGTCCCCCCCCATGTGATCCAGGTCCTGCTCATGATTTCTTCCTCTTAAAGTGGAGTTTTTTCTTGCCACTGTTTGGCTAAAGGTTTTTTTCTTCCTCTGTGGGAGTTTTTTTTACCTGCCATTATCCTTGATTAGGATTTAATATTATAATTTTAGTTAATGATATTTGCTCGGGGGTCATGCTCTCGGGTCTCTGTAAAGCACCTAGAGACAATTGACATTGTAACAGACACTATACAAATATAATTGAATTGAATTGAACACTGAAGGACAAGAAAATGTTAAGTGTTGGAAGCTGTGGTTTGCATATATTACACAACTCCCACAAAGCAGGGTGTACGTCCACAGACTGGGAGCTGGAAAATGCTTCGTTAGGTCTTAAATGGCTTTTCGAGGATGTCCAGCTCTTAGGGAGGACTCCACAGAAGTCACTGGTTCTACATCCTTCTGTCTTGAGTTCTTTAATCATTGAATGTGGAGGTGGCTGAATGTGCCCTTATGATTTTTGAAAATGTACATCATTGCCACCAAAACAGAATCTGTAACTGAACCAGTTACGCAGTCTTTCAGGACAGCTCAGATGATTGTGGAAGATGATCTCTTCCCAGCAAAGCTCAACTTCTTTCTAGGGCTATCAGTCAATTAAAATTATTAATCGTGATTAATCGAAAGATTTTCATAATTAACTCTCTATTAATCGCACATTAATCACATTAATACTCTGTTTATCCATCCATCCATCATCTATACCCATTTTGTCCTATACAGGGTCACGGGGATCTGCTTTATTTTTTTTAAGCCTTTAGTTTGAAAACCAGAAGTCCACAAATGCTGCTGTACTTTTTGGGGGCTTAATTCATCAGCTTCTTTGTATATTTTGTCGGGCTGCTGCTTGACCGCAGTAATTTGCTGACGGTCCCTAAACTCCACGGCAGCAGCGAGGTACTCAGAAGGACATTCAGCGCTGTTCCTTAGAGTTTTAGCCACACTCACTGAGCTTGGAGGGTTGATGACACTGGTGAAATGTCTGGCATACTTATATCTACAAAATGAATACCAACCTGGATGAAATCGGTGCCGTTTTCATGACGCTATTAAAGTTTAAAGAGAAAAAAAAACAAGCGAAGGTCAGATGTGAAAACTAACTTTACTGTCCTGCGGTGGAAACTCAATTCACAGCGACAGTAAATACAAATAACCTTTTTCTTGTCAACAGACCCATCTGGCAGCACCTTAAAGCTAAACTTGCTGTTCATAAGACCCTTTTCTGTCGCCATGTCTGTCCCACACGTTGACTGTAAATACACTTATTGACCGAGGGTCATAATTACAGAAACGTGTGCGTTAATCTCGCGTTAAAAAATAGTGGCGTTAAACAGAATTTGCGTTAACTTTTTCAGCCCTACTTTTTTCTAAAGCTGGCTCGAGAAATTACACCATCTCTGAAGTTGTACCAGACCGACAGACCCATGCTGCCTTTTATCCGCAGTGACTTAACAAAGTGAGGAGTCCAGTGGAGAAGTTTATCATGTCTAGTTTCATGAAGAATGCTCCTGTAAGGCATCTTGAAGTTGGCTATGCTGTCACCAGGGTCAGATTTATCACAGTGAGCCCCCTCATGACAAAGAAGAATACAGAAGCTGAGGCTGAACCACAAGCTGTTTTTGCTGAAGATGGATTTAAAAGCTTTTTGAAAAGGAACCACTTAAATCTCCTGTTATGAGAAGCCTGTCTCACCTGGATCCAAGGGTGCTCTTGAAGAGCAAAGAAATAAGCACCCGACCAACAGCCTACCACTATTCTCCAACTCCTAGTGGAAACTGGCTGCATTGGAGAGTGAGAGTTTGGCCATTTTTTTATGAACGTAGTCTGATGTCAGCATCAGATTCCCACAAGGTGGAAGGTTGGATGTCAAGCCTCTGTTGAGAGAGGATTTTAAGTTAACAATGAGGTGATGATGGAGAAGCTTCAAGAGCACTCAGTCATTGCTCAGCGTATCATTCATGACCATGTGAGCCATGTTGGCGGGCTGCTCAAAATGGCCTACATGAAGGTGCTACTCCTCCCTGCATCTGCTGCCAGGCTCAAGTATCACATCTATCCTGATGATCAAAGATGTCGAAGTCAGGATGAGCGGAAAGAACTGATGGAGGAGATAACAGAGATAAAAGCCAAAAGGAACAGAATGGAGGGGGAAGTCTGCTGACTGAAAAAGCTGAGTCACAGAGAAAACTGTGCTTGATGTGAAAGTCCAGTGGACGTTAAACACCTGCAAAGGAAAAGGACAAAGGTCTGGCAGCTTTGAAGAAACGGCTAACTGACAAACTTAAGGAATTTAAAGACACTCCTTAACAGACTCGACCATCTTTGGTCTTATCTTGAAATATTGTTTTGCGGGGAATAAATGCCAGTAACATCAAATAAAGTTAATTTGTTTGCATTTGCACAACACCGTGCTAAGTCAATGTGCACAGGGGATTTTGAGTTTATACAGCATGTATAGGGATATAATGCAACTTTTTACTTCTTTTTGTTGAGTTTCTTTGTCTGGATTTGCACAATACTAAATAAAAAGTTCAATGAGACGACTGCCTGTCTCAAATACAAATGTTCTTATTTTTCACATTTTGTAGCTTGATTTTTTTTTTTTTTTATTAGTGGATAGTATGAAGTCTACTTACACACAGGTGACAATGTTTTGGGACCTAAAACTTGTGTTTTTCATTTTCATGTTTTATCCTTCTGCTATAATGAAACGCAGCTGTTTATACTTCCGTAAATCCATATCTATGAGTGTGAGGTGAATTAATTTGTACATCCACTTATGAATATGTAACTTACCGTAACTGTGAGGTGCTGGAAAAGCTTGAACATTGACCTTCAATTTGCTTCAAAAGTGCTCGACTTAGATGCTTCGAAAGGCGTCTGAGCCCTGTCACATGTGCAGGGAAGCGGTGGAAGGTTATCCCACCATCGTCACGTGAAGCACTGCTGCCCGTCATGATGCACCAACATCTCACCGTAATTCTGGATCCAACATATACTGCAAAATACAAATAGAGGTAAAATAACATGTAGCTGCCCTCTACCACTGATGCAGAGAACAAAACATGTAGCTGGAACATGGTGGATTTTCCAACAGTGCAACAAGGTGTAAAGACACAGGGCCTGATCTTTCGCCAGATCTCCTAAAGCCACTATTAAGGGATAGCGGGTGGTAGCGGAGGGGCGTTCCCCTGCAAAGACGCAATCTTCTACCTTCCTAAACCTGCTATCCCACCTGTGCTACCCGCTACATTATGTATAGGAGTGGTTAGGGCGTTCCACCTGTTAAACCAATCAGTACATCAGTAGCCATTGCCTTTAAGAGCAGGTTGCGCTACCCGCAAACCGCTATGGAGCGTCTTTTCATCCAGATCAGAGCAGCTCTCATGTGCAGCTCATCTGGGACTCTGCTGTAGAGCTTCCTCCTCTTCCTTCCTCCTCCTCCTCTGCACTGATATATACATATTAATATTTTTATCAGCTACCTGAAAGTCCCAGATAGTCGGTGCGCTCCCAGTAAACACGCTCTGGTCGTCTATGGTTTAACTGGCGAGCAAGCCATTTAAGACGATCTCTACTATTTTCTCAGGGGTTCAACTGAGGCCAAATCATGCTTTTTATACAAGAGTTAATTCGAGATGTGGAGCCGTTTGTGCACGTCCACATGTGACCTAGGTGGATGCACATTGATGCCATTTTGGATGCGCTCTTGTACACGCCGACATGTGGGTTGCACAACCCACGACCCATTGCCACACCTACAATGTGAGTAAGGGTGTCGGCATAATGGGTAGCGGCTTTAGGGAGCGGAAGATTGCATTAGCGGTTAGCGGAGGTTCCTAAACCCACAATTTGCAGGTGTGGTTAGTGGGTAGCAGCTAGCGGGAAGTGTACGACCGGGGCCACAATCTCAAACCTTATTGGAGGCATAGTCTTGTACCACTGAAAACAACCCTGGGGCACGTGTGGGCATATCTATTCCAGCAAATCCTGTCAGTGTCACCCTGTTATTAGCCTGAGTAGCCAGGCAACCAGGTGACAATGCGGAGGAGCCACATCTCTAAACCCAGTCCTGCGGTTCACCACCCACCAGGTCACAGTTCGAACTGATACTCACTGACACTTCTGCTGAGAACCGACTCATGTCGGGTTTTTTACATCCAAATTCAGGTTGTCCTCAGGAATGGATGCTCCCCGTTTCATGTGGGGTTAGCCCATTTTGGTGCAAATCATATTTTTGTTGTTTTTGTGCTCCGGCTTTGATTCTGAAGCTTTCTTTTGCATTTCAGTTTCATCAGCCCTGACTTTCACTGAACTGACTTGGATCTGAGACGGATCTGCATCAGGGTTTTCCCTGAGATTCTCTCAGTCAGTCAGTTTTATTGGAAACACAATGGCATACAGTTTATCTCCTGTGCTCCTCCCAGAACTTCCTTAAGTTCAGCTGGTGGGGTCGTGCAGCTCTTAGTGAGTGTGTGAACGCAGGGGTGTGTTTGTGTGACATTTTAACACCACGGCTCTCTCTGGCGCCTCTTCATTACACCGAACTCGGTCTAATTTCACTGGAGCCTGCAGCTGTTTGAAAACAAGCCAAACGCCTCACCAAAGATGAAAAAAGGGAGACAAGGAGGAGGAGAAAAGGGGAGAGGTGACGCTCCGAATGTGCTGCTGATATTAAACAGCAGCTGCTCCGTCATGATGCGTGCACGTACACACACATGCAGAAAAATGTTTGCATGCACGACCACGTCTGCTGCATCCAGCAGAGTTCTGCATTAATCTGATTCACAGAGGGAACAGTTGAAGGATATTTTTCTTACTTACCTCTGTAACGCATCTTCCTTCTATTTTCTCTCTTCATTGTGATAATGTTAATGAAATGCCAAGTAATTAACACACATCCACCTAAGGAAACAAATCCATACTCCTGAATCCTGATGGCGTCCTGAGCTTGCTTCCGATGACTGCTGGTGGAGAGAAAGAACTCTTTGAACTTTTAATACTGGAGTGGAAAAACTGATAAAAGCTCATATTAACCTGTATGTTCTATGAAATGATGCTCAGCACTGCGTTATCAGTTTACATGAGCTAAGTACATTTATCCTGTTTAATCAAATGTCAAATTGCCAGTTCGCAACCAACTTTTTTTCATTTTTATTCAGAAGAATGCAAGCATCAATTTATTAAAATGTTTAATGCAATTTCTCCATTAGGGTTAGTCAAGTCAAAACCACTTGGTTAGGGTTGCAAAACAATCGAATTGTCCCTGTACAACACCAGTCATGTTCAATTCAGTTCAATTCAATTTTATTTGTATAGCGTCTGTTACAATGTCAATTGTCTCTAGGTGCTTTACAGAGACCCAGAGTATGACCCTCGAGCAAATATCATTAACTAAAAAATGTAAAAATTGAATCCTAAACAAGGATAATAGCAGGTAAAAAAAACTCCCACAGTGGGAGAAAAAACCCTTTAAGCCAAACAGTGGCAAGAAAAAACACTTTAAGAGGAAGAAACCTTGAGCAGGACCTGGATCATATGGGGGGACCTTCCTGATGAAGACCGGCTGGGTAAAGAAAGAAATAAAGAGGGGAGACAGGACAGAGAGAGGATGGAGGACAGAGAGAGGAGAGCACACAAATGACTGAATGAAATGACTATATAAACAGATGCAGGTAGCAGCACTGAGGTGAGATGGTCAGAGGACTAGGTCGCCGGTCAACACACTAGCCGGCACCCTGAACACATCTACACATTTGTCTGTTAGACTTTGTCTGCACTGTGACTTTTGTGAGTTCATTTGGATTTTTTTGATTATTGTTTCAGTATTGTGGTCTCATTGAAGTCTGGTTCCTGTCTTCTGTTGTGTCCTCAATGGCACCGTCATGAGACATCTTTCTGATGTGTGCTGCATTCACTATCACCACTTGAGAATGGACTTGTCAGTATGTCTGCTTTTATGGTTTCTGTAGCACTCTGACCCAAGGATTTCTTTAACTGTATCTTTGTTCATATCATACAGCAGAATTTAAATCACAAGTTGATTCAACGTTGATTTCTGGTCAAAGGCGCTGTTGTTTCTGTTCTTTTTTCTTTCTTTTCCCCAAATTCAAATCCCAGCAGGACCGACTAGTGAATCAAAATTGTATTCTGACTGAATTAGCCAAATAAAACCAGCATGCTGTACATGCACTGATTGACTTTGAAGATGATGGGTGAGTAATTGAATTTCTGACATTCAACAGTCAGATGTTCCCTTCAGGCACTCTGCCTGATTCCATTTTGGTGCTGTTTCAACATAATTTGAAAACCTTCACTGGTTCTTTTTGTGAGCATCAGAGACAGCTTCATCCCAAACTCAGATCATTAACTGTTCTGTAGCAGGTTAAGAAAACCACGGGAGGGAGTCACAGGGAATCCTTGCTTTCATCTTCGCTCGCTCACCCTTTAATCTTACTTTGCTGATTAACTCCAAATTTTAGCAGAAAAGTAGTCAGTGAAGTAAATTTCCGAATGTTTTGACTGTCAAGAGCCAGATTTGGAATCCAAGGGTCAGGACACCAAGGCCCCAACCTTCGTCTGCTGGCCATAACCACACCACACCTGACCCACACAGCCCGTCCTGCAAGCTGTAGACTACTTCTGTCAGTGGGATTGATACATTGTCCCTGGGGTAAAGGCCTGGCCACTAGACCAGCGCTTCCTCCAGGCCTGGCTTCAGAAATTCACCAAGCGTTGGAATGTTCACCCACTAACAGGGAACATCAGCTAGGTTTGAGACAGGATAGTTTTACTCTACTGATGATGTGTTGTTGAAATAGTAATCCTGAATGGATCATTAGCAGACCTGTGCAGACCTTGATGATAGGCTGATGGGGATCCATTCATCTGAATCAGGTGTGTTGTAGTAGGGAAACATCTAAGACGTGCAGCGGCCCTAAAGGACTGGGTTTTGCCCACCGCGGTCTCGGAGATAGGTCTCGCTACTGTTGCTGAACATTCACTTCCTTCTGGATTTGCCACAGTGATGGTGAACTTGCGCCAAGCCCTGGCCGCAGACAGAGTGGGCCTGATCTTCGGCCAGATCTGCTAAAGCCACTATTTAGGGATAGCGTGTAGTGGAGAGGCGTTCCCCCGCAAAAAACACAATTTTCCACCCTTGCTAAACCCGTAGGAGTGGTTTGGGCATTTTACTTGTTAAACCAATCAGTGCGTCAGTAGCCATTGCCTTTAAGAGCAGGTTGCGCTATGCGCAACCGACTTTCCCAAACTCGCTATGGAGCGTCTTTTCATCCAGATCGGTACAGCTCGTCTGGGACTCTGCTGTAGAGCTTCCTCCTCTTCTTTCCTCCTCCTCCTCTGCACTGATATATACATATAAATATTTTTACACAGACAATTCCTATCGGCAACCTGAAAGTCCCAGATAGTCGGTAAACACGCTCTGGTCATCTATGATTTAACTGGCAAGTGAAACGTTTAAGACGATCACTGCCATTTTCTCAGGGGTTCAACTGAGTTAATTCAAGGAGTAGAGGCGTTTGTGCATGTCCACATGCGCATGTGACCAGGTGGACGCTCATTGATGCCATTTGGATGCCCAAATGGCATCCAAATGGCATGCTCTTCTACACGCTGACATGCGGGTCGCGGGGTGCAAGTGGTCAGACCACCCACTACCCTAAACCCGTGATGGCAAGATACCGAGTTTGCAGAAAGGGCAAAAGACACTGCCATTGTCACACCTACAAAGTGAGTAAGGGAGTCGCCATAATGGGTCGTGGCTACAGCGGACGGAAGATGGCATTAGCGGTTTAGCGGAGGTTCCTATACACACAATTTGAGAGTGGAGGCTAGTGGTAATGGGTAAGGGGAAGTGTACGTTTGGGGCCAGTAGCTCTGAGTGGGGTGAAGCTGTCTCCTACATCACTCACCAGCCTCAGCTCCCCACTAGACCAGTTTTAAGCTTAGTGGTGTTCATTGTGGTGATCACTGAACTTCTGATTCAGAAGGGAAAAAAAAATGGTTTCCATCTTGGCGTGGAGCCCTGGACCAGCTCCCTGCTCTGCCTAGGATCCTAGAACACCACCTCGTACACATGTGCTTTGTGGTGCCATGGGTTAGGGTTAGGGTTTAGAGAGAGAGAGTTTGCTCTGCGTTGCCAGAAGTGAGTCAGATTCAGTCCAGGTGGGAGTTAGACTCTGTCAGGGCTTCCCCTTTTCACCGATTCTGTTCATAACTTCTATGGACAGAATTTCTAAAGGACAAGCTCAGGGGCAGAGAGTGTCTAGTTTCTTGGTTTCTGGATTTCTTCAAGCTGTGATCTTCATCTCTCTCTGGAACGGTTTGCAGCCTAATATGAAACGGCAGTGATGAGAACCAGCAACTCCAAATCATGGAGTCATGGTTCTCCGTTGCAAAAAAGCGTGGAATGCCCTTTCCAGGTTAGGAATGAAGTGCTGCCTCGAGTGGAGGGGTCTAAGAACCTTGGGGTCTCATTCCTGAGCGAGGGAACGATGGAACGGGAGAACAATGGAACAGGAGAACGACAGGCGGATTGGTGCAGCATGAGCTAGGGATGCACAATAACTGTTTTTTTTTTAAAACTGATACCATAACTTTCAGCTCCTAAAGGCCGATACCCGATAACACACACATATACCTAAGATCATTACATCAATACTATGAACAAAATCAAAAATAGTTTGGACTCTTTAAATGAACAGATATTTATTTTTTCCATTGAAAAACTACTGGCAAGCCTCTCAAACATTTTCATAAAGCTATCATACAAACCTATTTGATATCTCACATTAACTTAAATAAGGTTCATTACTGACTAATATATAAAAAAATGAAGGCTCCTTGAACTGATGGAAATACAAGCATCAAAATTACAAACTGAAAAGGATTTACATTTAAAGGATTTTGACTTGTGGTTTCATTTAAATGAATACCTTTAATTAAAGTAAATGAGATCCTTTAAATGAGAAACTTTAACGAAGCTCCATACCATCGCCGCCATGTTTGTTGTGATCAGCGCTGTGCTGCAGGCTGCATTCAAGGTGTAAAGTAAATTCCCACGTTCCCTCGTTTGCTAGTCATTCTTTCAGCCTTTTCTATTTTTTTTCTTTTTTATGTGTAACATGAGGGGAAATACTGCGAATATTGATTCAAGTCAGCAACTACCAAAATTATGACTGAGTTTACAAGTTGTTTTCTGGTATGAGGGGGTATTCTTGATTTTCCTGATTGAGAGATCGTTTTTCTGATTATGCCGACATTACTTGAACATATCATTCACTGCCGGTCATTCAAGGCTCAGAGGGAGCGAGGCACTGCTGTGTTGACAAAAATATATATGTTATCGGAGCTATTTGTCATGATATCGGAATGACGATAAGCCAAGACTTGAGACAAGTCACTACTCAAGAGCTGTGAGTGGCTGCTGCACCTCCACATCAAGCAAAAGCAAATTCAGCCCAGGTGGTCGGGGAGATGGACATGATCTGCTGCATTGTTGTCTCAAAAGAAAAAGTGCCGTGTGACTTCTGTAACAGTGAGTGGCAGCTGTCAATCAGATGCCTTCAATAAGCCATGTTGCCGTGATGATGGTATTTGACAGGACCGTCTCATCAGCACCTCGAGTCCAACCTCTGTTTTCTGCCCGCTGAGCCTCACATGACTTCCTGCTGATAACGTCTGGAGAGCTGGAAGTATTTTTGTCTCGGAACAAAGCAGGGACGAGCGTCTGAAAGATGAGAGGCCGCTGTCTCTCACAGTCGTGGGACAAGGTGAAGGCACCCTCACAGGCTCAGCACGAGTCAATACTCGACTTTAAAGCAATTGACAAGTTGTTTTTGTGAGCAAATCCCTCGGTTTTGACGTCTAATCCCGTCTGCGTCGAGCTCTGTCCCTCATCTCGTCTTTTCCTTGTCAGACAGCACTAAAGTCTGATTTTACATCACGCTGCTACAAAAAATAGCAAAGTGAGATGACAGGAGCAGAAAAGCACACGTCAGACCACCCCCCTACCCTCTCCATTTCTTTTTTGTGAACTGTTTCACTTCCACTTTTGTTGTTTATTTAACTTGGTATTTTTCTCCTTTTCCTTCAGTCTCCCATCTCCCCGACCATCATCCTCTCTGCGGGTGTTTCTCAGATCTCAATGAAGAAAAGAAGTGATTTTCATTATAAAAACTCTGCCTGTCTCCTCCGCCAGTGCTTCACTCCCTTCTGACAGGTCTTTAATTTGTTTCTCTGTCAGCTTTTCACCTTGACCGGGACACTAAATCCACCAATTAAACCACCCAAATTGGTACTCTGGGCGCAGCCAGGGGGTGGAAGGGTGAGCAACAGCAGAAGTGATATATACTACACTCATATACCTCCTTTGTGTGTGTGTGTGTGTGTGTGTTTTGACATCAGGGATTGGCTATAGCTGGTAAGCTTAGTCCATCTGTCAGAGGGTACTGAGCCCAAGGCTAAAGGTGCTATCTGTCATTCCAGATGACACAGAGACTGGGAGTCCATGACGGGGGAGTGGAGGTGGGGTGTTATATCACAGCGGCTGGGACACGAGTTGTAATGGAGTAAAAGGAGGATGGGTGAAATGAGAGGAAGATCAGGTGAGAGGATAGCACAGGAAATAAGGTTTACCATATAAACAGCAATGGTCATTTAGGTTGTTTTGACACACACCAAAGCACACTGTACCATATTTCAGTTGGTTCGGTTCATGCCGTGTTGTCTTCACTCTCGCCCAAACGCTGCGCCACAAGTCATGTGACATCGGTCAGTGCGGTCACTGGTCAACAGCAGTCTTGATAGAGGGTCATGCTTCCAATCGAAGGGCTGCAAAGCATGGCGACACAACAACTACGCGTTGCTGACCCAAAGTTGGCTGTTTTTTGTCAATATTTGTTTCCACCACTCTAGACGAGCTACACAACTCGTATATGAAGCATCTGGAAGTCCGTTACTGATAGTGTCTTTATTCATGTCTACATTCTCCTTCACAACCAACAGCACACTACGGAAGCCTTTTGCGCTCAAACGTGATGTACACCAATAGTTTTGGATTTTCCATTAGTTTTAGTTTTTTTATTTAGTTTTTCCAAATTCAGTTAGTTTTAATTCGTTTTTAGAGCAGTTTTGCTAGTTTTTTTTTCATTTTTGTTTTGAAATACTTAGTTTTAGTTTAGCTTTTTTTAGTTTCAGTGTTAGTTTTAGTTTTATTTTGTAAATTAGGGTTGTAATTTTGGTTCGAGTGAAGCACTGAACTTTTTGAAGGCTATTGAATCACATTTGTTTACAAATGTGTTTACATTCTGGCCTCAATAAACATATTTATCAATGCGTCTACCCTCTTGTGGTGTTCCTGCGTATTTACTGACCAGCAGCTATCTGGTCTCCGGTGGAAACAGTCCATTATAGTTGCTGTTTTCTCCCGTTCCTTCCCAACGCTGACTGGCCTGCAGCTGCAGCTTCTCTTTCCAGGGGGCTAGCTTAGGCTAGCTTATCCAGGTAGTCTTGGTTAGCCTTCTTTCCAGGGGGCTAGCTTAGGCTAGCTTATCCAGGTAGTCTTGGTTAGCCTTCTTTCCAGGGGGCTAGCTTAGGCTAGCTTATCCAGGTAGTCTTGGTTAGCCTTCTTGTGCGAGCTTTTAAAATGGACTTTTAGATTCATGGTTTTTTTTCCCCTTGAGAAGTATTCCACACATGGGAGACTGAAGCACCAATACCTTGCTGCTTCTACAACAAGGCACTTATTTTTATCGGTAACACAGTCATAGTCAAAGAAATCCCAAATAGGACTGAGACGCTTTCTCCCAACTTTTGCTGCAGCCATCACTGCTGATCACTTTTTTTTTTTTTTTGCGGTTGTTGTTGTACGGTGGAGCGAAGTTAATAGATTTCAAACGTTTATGAGGGAAAAAAAAATACAAACACAAAAACAAAGGACGTTCTTGACATTATTATAGTTAATTTTATTTTGATTTATAAACACATGATACAGTTTCAGTTAGTTATCGTTTTCTAAAAAACTCTCGTTTTTATTTTATTTTAGTTAACGAAAATGGTTTTTCAATTCTAGTTTTCGTTATTTCGTTCATTTTCGTTAATGATAATAACCTTGATGTACACTCTATAGTTGAGTCGGTCCAAGATTGTGGTGCTTTCAGACCACAAATGAACCGTGCCAGAGTTGCTGAAAACTTTTTGGTTTGGACCAGAGTGCAGTTGTTGCGTTCACACTCACTCAAACGAACCGCATTCATGACCAAAACTCCTTTGGGCCGACCTAAACAGGAGCAATGTGAAAATGACCTTAGTGGGTTTCAGTCACCTGAAATTAAAATATAAGCCACATGCGTCTCTGTGCTGGAGGATGTTTTTCAAACTCATTTTACGCTAAAACTATGAAAAGCGCCACCACCAAAAATGGTTCTCAGATTACAGGCACACATGTCCGCCATCTCCTGGTGAAAAGTAATACCAAGATTCGGCTTCACATTTATAGATACAGCCTGTTATAGTCAGCAATGTTGCTTGTCGCAATATTGCGACTTTGGCGCTTAAAGGGTTAAGTCATGGGGTGCACTTAGTTTTAAGAAAAAAGTAAACAATTCATCCATCCATCCCTTATCTATACTAACTATCCTGTTCTGGGTCACAGGGGTTTGCTGGAAGCTATCCCAGCTTCCTTTACCAGTCCATTGGAGGGCAAAACCTAGACAAACAACCTCACATGCTAACACTCACATCTGTAATTGGAGACGATCCTCAGAGACTTGATTCAAGACGCAACATTTTCAAGAAAAGGAAGTCCAGGGACCTGTGAGGATTAACATGACATGGATGATTGGGAGTCGGGGTTTGAACATACGACCTCCACGCAGAAAGATCCAAGCCAGGATTCAGACCAGCAATGTTGTAGCTGTGAGGCTGCAGTGCTCCATGCTAACGACCAAATGACTGTGCTATGAGTAGATTTAGTGCCCCAAATCCTGTGATTTTAGGCCTACCGTACAATGGTTCGAAAAACGTTCTCACTGGGAGGATGGCAAGAGTTCACAGATGGATGAAAAAGTATCTGAAAAGAAAAGAATGGAGAAATGACATTCAGAGGTGGGGAAGAAATAAAAACAGAAGCATTCCCCAGCAGAGCAAAGCATGTATGGAACAAGTAAAAACATGAAGAAAATGAGAAATAAGCCACACTGGAATTGAGTCAGTAACAGGAGACGGTAGGATGTTAGGTGAGAAGAGGGAAGCTGTATCTATGACCAATGGTGGTTCGAGGGATAAAAAAAGGCAAGTAAAGCTGGGAAGAGCAGGGGAGGAAGGGGAAAGTGGTGTTAAAATCAAAGAAAATTTGCTCGACAGTTCTTTCACAAACTCACACAACCACACACACCCAGTCCCACAATCACACAGACACCAAGTGTAACTCTCTTTTCAATTACATGAGACAGCTGCTGTCCCTCTGATCGATGCTGCTACTGTGGTAGTGGTGACAGGAATTATGGGGAAGCAGACAGGTGAGTCAGAAGGGAGTCCGGGGAGGGAGAGGCGGGGGAAAGGTGTGGAAATGGATGGGCGGCCAAGGACAAGCAGCATATGTGAAAACTGGAAAGAAGGCGTTCAGGAGATCTGATACAGGATCAATGATGCATGGTTGCTTGAAGAGAAGACTGGATAATGAACCAGGATAATTCCTGCAGTTCCATATGCTCACCAAAAAACAAAAGAAAACTTGAAGACTAGCTGATACTTGATGCGCATATTAAGACAAAGCAAGAGACTCCCCCAAACTCCTGTCTTCATAGGAAAGTGCAGAAAGAAAAAAAAATCTTCGAGGAGATATTTGTTAAATGGTCTGTGTTGTCTCTACATTGCATTCTAAACACCCTGTTTTCATTTGTTTTGACCAAATAATAAAAGGCTTTTATATCTCCTGGCTTGTTTTCCCCCTTGAAACCGTACAACGGTGGACCCAGCGGGGTCAAACTGGCTCTCAACGGTTGTCTCTTCTGCTTAACTGAATAAGTGACTTACCTCAAGGCATCCACTACCATTAGAGAATGGGCGCCAAACAACAGGGGAGCCCAGGGGTGATTTTCTGAGTAGATCTTCTCTGCTCTGCCTGGAACCGAGAGCCATTGACCCGCTGACCTTTAGTTTTAGAAGCAGCCTTCCTTGAGAGAAGAAGTAGCACTTCAGTTTGTGTCTTGAGTGTTTGTGTTGTCTCATGTAATGAATGTCCATATCGCCAAATGCAGCGCTTTCACTGTCCATGTTTGGAAATTGTAGTGGCAATGCATCCCTCGCCAACTCTTAAAGGGCAGAGTCAAGGTGACAGTTAGTCTTGTATATTTTTCTAACTTTAACAATATATCATCTAAACTAAACCCTCTACATATATTCTATCCCCAGACACCTCCTATATATGAATGACATCGATCTCTATGCCAAGACTGGTGTAAAGGATATACAGTCAGGTTTTTATGATTTTTACGTTATATCTTATACACCAGCACAATGAAACTAAAATAAAACAGCACAGATGCGATCAAAGCGTAGACTTTAAGCTCAATATAAGAGGTTCAATTTTACAGTTTTAAATATGTAGATGAAAAGAAGCCTGGAAAAGTTTCTCCAGCTTTGTAGGTCTTTCTGCCTTCAGTTTTGACTTCAGTATTCAGTTAACGTGTGCTCTACTGGACTGAGGTCAGGCGACTGGCTTGGCCATTGAGGATTACAGTAATTTTTCAATTTTTTTTAAAATCCTTTGATTGACAATTGAAAATGGAAAGAATGATTGATACACGGATTGGTAAAGTAACTGAACTTTAACATGGACATTTTCATTTTAAAGTTCTCCCAGACGGAGGATTCAACAGAAACAAGGTTATTTGTAACAACTGACAAGTTGCACTCCCCGTTAAAAGTTTCTGCTGTTACCTCAGAAATTACCTGTTTTAATGTTCTGATTGTGCTAAGACACAATCATTTTGTTGGATCTTGTTTGTAAACTTTTTTTCATTTTCATAAAAACAGGATGACATTAATGCCCTGGCAGTGGCAATAAGTTTTATTTTATTTTACATTTTTTAAGATGATATTTACACTAAATATGTGTTACTGACAAGTGCTGATGTTAAAAGTGTTTGAACAACAAATGTTATGACACTTTAGTTCATATGGCAGCAGAACATTTAAATAAAAGTGCATTTTATACTACTTTTGAATTTATTATTTGATTTTGCTTATACAATGTGATTAATCCTGATTAATCAGGGAAATAATGCGATTAATCGCAATTAAAAATTTTAATCGTTGCCTAGTCCTTCTTAAAAGATGATGGTCTCCTTCAAGTACATTGAGGTCTCATTGGACCAAACTGCAGTTACAGCTCTTATAATCAATATTCTGAGAGTTTTTCACAAACTGAAGAACTAAGCCATGTGGGATTTGCAGCCTGGAGATTGTGGGATTTCCAGATCCGATGGGGACCTGAGAGCTCTTTTGGAAGGGTAAGGAAAGGGGTCCACCACAGCACCCGCTGCTTTCGTGTCAAAGTCTCCACTAACGCCAGAAACAGTCACCAGTCGCCAGTCGCTCTTTTGGAAAAGGGCCACTTGTTGACTCTGAACTGTCATTAAATGTAGCGACCAAGTCGCTAAGTTGATGGCAACGCTGCTTCTGCACAGTTGGTAAATTAACTTTAGATGCAACCGAACCAGTACCAGTGAGATTAGGGAACTGAGAGTGGTGAGATTAAATGTGTTTACGCTTTTTTTTTTTTCTGCAGTTAATTAATTGAAATTAATGCGTTTGTAGTTGTCGCTGAAAAGGAGTGCCAATTTAATAATTGCATTCATATTTTTTGTTTATTATTTTTTTGCAATATTTTTGATTTAAGATATTTGTATATTCTTCTTTCTATATTTGATGTATAATTGAGTAAAAATGTGACGTAATAATTTCATTTGTAACATTGACGTAATGACGTGCACAGGTAGTCATGTGACTAATATCCTCAGTAATTGGGAAGACGCGTGTTCAGTCGTTTGGACCTGCCATGCTCACGGAGCAAGACGTGTGCAACAGTTGCCCATAAAGCCTTAGCAGCTCCTAATTTTCCTGTCAGAAGGCGCACACGGTATGAAAACTGCATTTTTTTGTATATTTTGTATTTGTTTCATTTCTAAATATTCTGTTAGATTGTATATTTAAGTTTCATGAAGGCCACATGGACGTTGACGGACTAAAAGAGATATTGGCCTAAGATATTCATTTAGTTGGGAAGATGACTGTATTAAGACTATTATTTATTTCATTTCAGTTTTTCACGGTGTCTTGGTGTTGATGTTTGGTGTCTGAAGAAATTAAAGATTCCTGCTTGGACAAAATAAAACCCACTCTCATCAAGCATCAGTCGATGCGTGGCTTAATTCTGACTAGAAGAAAAGCGTTAGGGGCAGCTACAGCGTTAATTAACATAAGTCCCAGCGCTGGTTAATATTATTTTATCTACCTGTGGATATTATGTCTGTGACCCCACCATCAGGACAGGCTGTGCAAACATTTTCTGTGGATGAGAATTTCTTCTACAAGCTCCACATGTTTTACTGTAACTTAAATTGACATGGCAGTCCATTTATTTTTCTTTTGCACAAGTCAAAATTGAAGTTCGGGTTTTAGTTTTGCAAGTCCTCGCGGCTGCAGTCTCTTGTGTTTTGCAGCATATTTACCTTGCTGGTTTGCTGCGAGCTTCTGTTGTACGGTTGGGATCAAACGCGCACGTGCTTGCGTGCACGCACGGAGATGAAGGGATTTGGGATCTGAAGAGAGTAAACCGCTGTTCAGGAAAGTGTTCGGCTCGCCCGTGCACCCACTTGTGAGAGAGTGCAGTGCTCAGTGTGTGTTTAACCCACCACCCTTTGGGGAGGCTTGTGGGTGGTTTTGGAAAGGGATGACAGGATCAGAAATAGGTGTAGCATACAAGTCTAAGAACAGCTGCACTGCCAGATAGACACACGTTCATGAGCAGATACCCACACAGATGCTTCCTGCACGAGCTGCCTGCCTGCAGACACAACCGCCAGGACTTCAAGTGTCTCAAAGTGATGGTTCCACGAATTTCTGAGTTGCCAGCTTTATTAATTTTACAGTAAGTTCAAGTGTATGGAAATTAGAGATGCACGATAACTGTTTTTTAAAACCGATACCGATAACCGATAACTTTCAGCTCCTAAAGGCCGATACCGATAATCGATAACACACACATATACCTAAGATCATTACATCAATACAATGAACAAATTTTCCATTAAGCGATCGCCTCAAGTTCCAGGTTTGTGGGCTCTTTAAAGCAGTCCAGAGCAACATTCAGCACCTCCTACAGGCGTCTGAAACGCATCGCTTTTACAACAGTCAAACGCGTTTGCCGTTTCTTGACGGCCTGAGGAGCAAATGAATATAAATAGAGTCAGTCAGTGATACAGGCTTGCATCCCTCCGTGCATTTCCGGTGACTAATTTTAGCACAAGGCCCACGATGGTATTGGCAAATTAGCCGAACGTGCAAAACCCTTTCTCCGACTTTTTTGTACTGTTTTGCAGGTCCTGAAGTGCAGAAGTGGCTGATGAAATGAAGTTGATGAGAAAAGAACATGAAGCATCCTGTCAACCTCGTGCTATGTTTCTGATAACATTCCTTATTTGTGACAAATTCACACAAATTTCAATTCATGTTTACAGGATTTGTTCCTTTAAAGTGTATCAAAAGCAAATGTAACTAGAAAAGCACTCGGAGAGCGCAGACCTCCTCCAAATGCAACAATTCCTCCATATAGATTCAAGATTCAAGATTCAAGATTTTATTTGTTACGTACGCAATTATACATTGTACATTGCGCAGTAAAATTTGTTATTGTACCCACAGGGCAAACACTTTCTTTTCTTTTTTTAAGAAGAAACAGGAGAAAAAAATAATTAAGTTTTAAATAAGTAATAAATAAATAAACACACAGTCCAGGAGAGTAGAAAAAACACAACTATGAAGTCCAAATAAAGCAGAGCAGAGGAACTGTGCAATATTATGCTTAATGTGAGTAGTGGTCACAGTTCAGCAGGCGGATGGCCTGAGGGAAGAAGCTCTTCCTCATCCGCTCAGTCCTGGTTCTCAGGCAGCGGAGACGCCGGCCTGATGGCAGAGGGGAAAAAAGATAGTGTCCGGGGTGGCTAGGCTGGTTGAGGATCTTCAGGGCCCTGGTCCTGCAGCGTTTAGTGTAAATGTCCTGCAGGTTTGGGAGGGTGGTTCTGATGGTCCGCTCTGCTGAACGGACCACCCTCTTCAGGGCCAAGAAGTCCTATTTAGTGCAGCTCCCCATCCAAGTGGTGATGCTCCCACGCAGGATGCTCTCAATAGTGCAGGTGTAAAAGTTCTTGAGCACCCTGAGGGGGAGCCTGAAGTCCCTCAGTCTTCTGAGGAGGAACAGATGCTGTCTGGCCTTCTTCACCGTTGTGGTGATGTGTTGAGTCCAGCACAGGTCCTGCGAGATGGTCACCCCAAGGTATTTGAAGGTGTCCACTCTTTCCACCTCAGAACCACAGATGACAAGGGGGAGGGGGTCCCTCTGCTGCTTCCTGCTGTAGTCCACAATCAGCTCCTTCGTCTTGTTGACGTTCAGCAGGAGGTGGTTCTCCCTGCACCAGTCCTCCAGGTGTGAGACCTCGCTCCTGTAGGCTGACTCGTTGTAGTGGGAGATCAGACCCACAACAGCGGTGTCATCAGCAAACTTTATGAGGACGGTGGAGTCTGAAGTGGCTACGCAGTCATGTGTGTACAAGGAGTACAGCAGAGGGCTGAGCACAAAGCCCTGAGGGGTTCCGGTGTTGAGGGTGAGGGGGGATGAGGTGTGGTGTCCCAGCCGAACCACTTGTGGTCTGCTGGTCAGGAAGCTGTAGACCCACCTGCACAAGGAGGAGTACAGGCCCAGGTTGTACAGCTTGGATACCAGTCTGGAGGGAACTATGGTGTTGAATGCTGAGCTGTAATCAACAAACAATATTCTCACATAGTTCCCCCTACCAGTACCACGTGGGAAAAGGGTCTTATGGAGGAGGAGGGCTACGGCATCGTCCGCAGATCTGTTTGCCCAGTATGCGAACTGTAGAGGGTCCAGGGTGGGGGGCAGGGTGGAGGTGATGAATGCTTTGATCAGTTTCTCAAAGCATTTCATCACCACTGAAGTGAGGGCTGTGGGTCTGTAGTCCTTTGGGCTGCTGGGGTGAGGTGTTTTGGGGACAGGGACTATAATGGACTTATTGAAACAGGTGGGGATCACACACTGTTTCAGGGAGAGGTTGAATATTTCGGTGAACAGAGGGGCCAGCTGCTCAGCACAGGCTTTAAGGACACGTCCACTAATGCCGTCTGGTCCTGCTGCTCTCCTGGTGTTCACACGTTTGAACTCCCTCCTCACATCCCGCTCACTCACAGAGAGTGTCTCCTCTCCTCCCGCTGGTAGCGCAGCAGGGAGTCGGTCTCCTGACTCAAACCTGGCGAAGAAGGTGTTAAGTTCGTCAGCCAGGAGGGGGTCGGCACTCTCCGGGTGTGAGCGGGATGCTTTGTAGTCCGTGATGGCTCGTAGTCCTTGCCACAGACCCCTGGAGTCGGACTGTCCCATCCGCTGCTCAAGTCTCTGTCCGTAGTGGCGCTTGGCGTCTCTCACCGCTCTGCGGACAGAGTAGGAGGTGGCCTTAAACCAGTTCATGTTCCCGCAGGCCAGTCCGGAGTTGAAGGCAGCAGTCCGGGATCGCAGAGCCTCGCGGATGGATGAGTCCATCCACGGCTTCTGGTTGGGAAAAGTCCGGATGATCCTCCTGGGCACAGTGTCATCCACGACTTTCCTGATGAATCCCATGACTGCATCCGTGAACTCCTCGATGTCTCCGCCGGCGCTGTCACGGAACATGTCCCAGTCTGCAGAATCAAGCGCACCCTGCAGAGCGGCCTCTGATTGGTCCGTCCACCGCGTCACCTCTCTCACGCGGGGGGCTCCTGCCTGAGCCTCTGCCTGTACCTGGGCATGAGCAGGATGGCGCTGTGGTCGGACCTCCCAAAGGGGGGAAGGAGCTTGGCCTTGTATCCCTCCTTGAACGGAGAGTAACAGTGGTCCAGTGTCCTTGTTCCTCTGGTGGGACAGTCAATATGTTGGGTAAACTCCGGTATCACCGTCCGCAGGTTTGCACTGTTAAAGTCCCCAGCTACGATGAGAGCCGCTTCCCTCTGGTCAGCCTGAATAGCGGAGATGGCCTCATGTAGCTCAGTTAGTGCAGCGTGCGTGTCCGCCTGAGGTGGGATATAAACGGCGCTGATGATGACCGAAGTAAACTCACGGGGCAGGTAGTGAGGGCGGCATTTCAGGGTCAGGAGCTCCAGGTGAGGCGAGCAGGATCGCTTCAGAGAGACCACGTTTCTGCGGTCGCACCAGTTGTTATTAATCATCAGAGACACTCCGCCGCCCCTGGTCTTACCGGACCCGCTCGTCCTGTCCATGCGGTGAACCGTGAAGTGCTCCGCTGGTTGAACGGCGTGGTCCGGTACTGCAGGGGTCAGCCATGTCTCTGTGAGGCAGATGATGTTACAGTCCCGTAGGTCTCTCTGGTACCTGATCCTGGCCCGGAGTTCGTCCAGTTTGTTCTCCAGGGACTGGACATTAGCCAGCAGGATACTCGGCAGGGGAGCGCGGTGTGCTCTGCGCCTCAGCCTTTCTCTAACGGCGGCTCTTTTCCCTCGGGCTCTTGTGCGCGGCCTGGGGCCCCGTCCTCCTTTGTTTGTGTCGGGCCCCTGGCGAAGGATGTCCAGGGGCCAAGACGGATCGGTGTTAAAATCCTTTGTAAAAAGGTCTGGGAGTTGTATGCCAATATTAACAAGCGTGCGTCTGTCCTAGGTAATAAGGGACAGAGCAGGCGAGCATAATAGATTCAGAATGAGGCAGAAAAAAGCTATATACAGAAAAAGCGTTGCCGGAGAAGGTACGACGGCAGCTGAACTCGGCAGCACCATCTTGGTAAGATGGCGCTGGTAAGTGATTTACAGATTGTGATAAAATTAGCCTTCTGGGTCACATCTGGATCAGCCTTTGAAATTTGATAGAGGTTCCCATTGTCAATCCCTGAGTCAAATTTCATGAGTTTTGGTCAATAATTAACAGAGATATTGAGAAACAACATTTTCAGCCCCATTGACCACAACGTTATCGAAAAGTTTGAAAGTGATCCAGAATCCAGGATTTCTTCCGGATCACACCCAAAATGAAATCAGTTCTTCCTTTTCACATTTCTGACAACTCCTGAAAATGTAATCAAAATCCAGCCATAAGTTTTTGAGTTATCTTGAACACAGACAGACGGACAGATAAACGCCGGAAAAAACTAATAATTAATGGCTAAACGGTGCTCTCAAATGTTCGCTTTGGCTCCGACTGACACTCACCAAGCAAAAAGTCTAAATTTATCGTTTTAAAGAAAGTGATCTGGATCTGCATCAAAATTTAAAGGATCCTTCCTTTCGGCCTGACTTTCACTTCTTAAATATGTTTCAGTATTTTGACTGGGAAAGTTTCCCTAATCTTGCTGACAGACGAGGAAACAAAAGCAGCACTTAACTTTCTTTTCTTTTTCTCTTTTGTTGTTACATTTGTGCCAACAGTCCTCGTTCATAACTGCGGGGATTACGACTTTCCCTGTTTACCCGTCTCAAGGTCAGAACTCTAATCTCTGCACTGCCGTGGTTTACGATCAGATTCCAAAGCTAATTGCTTCTCCGTCGGCCGCAGCTTTGCTTCGTGTTTTTATTTGCACGGTTCAACTTTGGCTGCAGATTTGAGCTCAAACGCTTCTCGTTATTAGCCGGTCCTCCGATGGGCCCTGCGACACGATTAAAAGGTCCATCATGAGCACAGACAGGCTGCTGGGTAATTACCAGCTGAGTTTTTCATGTGAACGTCACGAGAACAACTTTTCGAATCAAGAGAGTCTGACTCACAGATTTGCGTACCGTTGTCTCTTCAGTCACATGGACGTTACGCTTTCAACTCCACTCGTGTCTCTGTGATTATCTGTCACTCTTCACATCTTCACACTCAATAATCAGGCCTCGAGGTCCTCGTGAGGGTCTCTTCTTACCTTCAGGAGTGGTTTCTGCCATCAGCCATGAAGTCTTCTGTGACTGAGAACAACATTATTTCATCTATGATCTTGTTATTTTCTCTCAATGGTTATTAAAATTCACTGAACTCTCGTCACTGCCAAGCTGTTGTTTTTAAGTCTTATTCTTCGTCTTGCTTCGATGTTGCAGTCAGCGGGTGGTTAAAAATAAATACAGAGGTATAGATTTATCTTTCCGGAACCTTCAGATTTCTGTCTGTTCTCTCATTACTGAACCGGTGCTCATTAGCTCATTACAGGGGACATAAAGAAATAAAACCAACAAGTCTCTTTGAGTTTGACAGCATATGTTACGTTGCATAACTAACAGCTTTCAGGGACTGCAACCATGTCGCTTTGTTTGGGGCCGGCTAGGTCTAAAAACGTGGATGAATCAGATTTGAAGGGTACTGTGACCTCAGACCCAGAATCAACCTTTGCCCACAGGCATGGAAGCTTCAGCAGCGCTGCTGTCCGTTGGCTTTGGATGGGATGATGTCAAGCATTGGCGAAGTGAATTGTGGGTCTGTCACGTGGCGTTGGAGGCTCCAAATCCATCCAGCTTGGGTCAGACGTCGGCGCAAGCATCGGCCAGTCAGATGGAGGGATGGGGGCAGGAGCGCCTGTCTAATGTACTGTTGTGCAATAAGGCGTATAACATGCTTGCTTAGTCATAAAAGAGGGTTATTACCAACTGTCTTAAGGGACAGCTGCTAATGACCAGAAGGGTATTAACTAGGGATGGGAATTGATAAGATTTTTCCGATTCCATTATCGATACTGTTTACCGGTTCTTTATCGATTCTCCTATTGATTCTAATTTGGGGGAAAAGGAGACCAAACAGCTTTATTAGCATCAATTTTTTTTTACTTAGAAGTCACGACTTTACAAACTCAACAGCAAGGTCAAAGAGGCCCAAAGCCTGGATAACTGTTGTAATATGTAACTGTGCAAATACACAAGAATGTGTAACATTTTACTAACAGATTTTTCCTAATAGAAATGAAAAAATCTCCCTTTTAAAAGGATATATGAGCTCACTAATCACTCAAAAATAATAATAGAGAAAGATAAATACTATCAAATACAACGGAACAGTGAATAGTACAAATCTGCAAATACTATGAAGAATTAACAATTCTTTTGCAGAAAAATAAGCATGTCTGCCAGCCTCTGAAATAGCCAGACTCTCTCATCACAGTCATCTTCTAAATGTAATGCAGAAGGCATTAGTTTAATAGCATAACCCCCCCCCCCCCCCCCCCCCCCCCCCCCCCAAATACACACACTACTACCTCCCAGCCCAATGGACAATAACTTCTTGCACCTTAAATACTGCACCTTTAACACAGACTATTTATGTTTATAAAACTTCTACCTGCACTTTACTGTTTTTACTGGTTTTTTTTTCTATTTATGATTACCTGTGATATATTTCTTGTGACTGAAGCTGCTATAAGAGAGATGCTGCCAAACAGAATTTTGTTGTATATTTTGTACAATGACAATAAAGATTCTTATTCTTATTCTTAATGTTATAGTGTGTTTTACAAAAAAGCACATAGGCAGTGGGATAGCTACTTACCAGAGTTGCCTTCAGTAGTAACCGCAGAGGTGATCTTAGCTTGGCTAAAGCCGCTGCTGCTGGGTTGAGATCCCTCAGTGTGAAGCGTGTCAAAAAACACGACACTAGTTATCGCATGTTGTGTGCGCAAATGTTTCTGCATGTTAGTCGTGTTCCCTCCTGACGCTGTTATTTCCACTTTACAATAACTGCAAGTTGCCTTGTTGCCATCTTTCTTTGGTGAAGTGAAGCCAAACTTTGGAGCATTTGAACCTGATGGGCACCATTGTTGTTTACAACCCCAATGCGCGTGCTAAACCGACGTAACTTAATCACGTAAGTGCTTTCCAGAATTGACTGTGCATAACTTGCGTAAATTACGCAAGATTCGTGGTCGTTGGTCTAGCCATTGTCTAGCAAAACCATCTAGTATGTATATGCAATTTAAGCTTATAGCAGACTTTTTTTTTTTTTTGTGGGAGTGTGAAGGGTGAATGTGTCCTTCACCAGTCCTCTCTGGCAGTAAATTCTAACGTCTCAATTAACATCTTAAATCCTGATTTCGTCAGAGAGGACCAAACATTTAAAGACAAGACAGTTAAAGAGACACGACAGTGAGGGTGTGGTGTGTGCTGGGTTGTAAAGTGTGAGTGGTGTTGTGTAGTGGATTCACGGGGTATTCTCGTCCCCCACCAAGATGGCCGTCGACTCACGCGATAGAACGTCACAAGATGGCAGATGGGGCCACGTGGTATCCTCGTCCCTTACCAAGATGGCGGACGAAGTCATGTGGTGATCCAGTCCCTCACCAAGATGGCCGCTGACTCATGCGACCAAGCGCCACACAATGGCGGACGTGGTCCCGTATAACCTCGTCCTGAAGATTGTTAGTAAGGAGATGGAAAGGAAAGGCTAAACGAGGTGATTTCTAATCAATAGAACAGAACAGTAGATCAAAACATTCCCATTTCCACCAGACAGTTTAACATCTGTAACCCCAAATATTCAAAATTTACACCTCACCCTGCATCCTCCACGTATCTGTTTTGGCCACAGGCTGTCTTCCATATTTTCACTCACAATGTAAAGCCAGCAAAAGGCTATAAAAACACCCAGGGACACTAAAACTGTTGACTAAATTTTCACTATTAAGGTATAGTTTATCTATTAGTGAGTTCAAGTGAGGCAATAATAAAACACTTCACAAACACTTGACTGGACAGTTGAACAGAGACTGCAAGTGGATTTAATCTCCAGTTGAATACAAGGTGAAGAGGTCATTACCAACATCACAGAAAAGCAGGATGATCAGAAATGACCAATTGCCAGTTGGAAACAGTTCGTCTTAAGCATCACATGGAAAACATGGAGTCCTTAAGATAAGTTTTCTAGATGCCTACGTGTCAAAACTTAGCGACTTGATGGAGCCAGAATGATTAAACAAAAGCCAGGACCCTCAATAGACCAGAATCTAGAGCAGTGGTTCTCAACCTTTTTTGAGACAACCTTTTTTTAACAAATGCCCCATTGGGCCACCATGATGCTCTTAACCCCCCCCCCCCCCCCCACCCCCACCCCCCCCAATGGAAATAATACTATTATTAGTATTATTAGTAGTAGTATTATATTATAAGTAAGTATAATACTTAAGTGGCCAATGTAGAGCAGCAAATCTCTGTCTGTAAGCTCCAACACCTGAACAACAATGAACATTTTTTCCCCCCATGAAATTCCTCATACTATGGTATGATGCAATGCGCGCCCTTGTTAGCGGAGATAATTTGCGGAGGACATTTTTGCGCTGATTCAGGAGAAGAACAGAAGCCGCGGAGGAGGAGGATTTACTGAAAGCGGCACATCGAAGAAGAGACAGGTGAAATATCTGACCTCTCGGCTACTATGAAAATTTAATAATTGGCTACACATTAATGTGTGCGTGAACAGGCCTTTATAATAATATAATGGAAGCCTACCTTTGCCAACAGCAGAAAATGATTTAACCGTTGAGTGCTATAAGAGCGCTTCTACCATGTCAGAGAGTAGTACACTTAAGCACATGCCCAAGTACACCACCCTCCGGCCAGGGCACTTTTAGCAGAAGAAAATATGATCACATAGGGGATGGGGGGGGAGAGGATAAAAAAGAGGTGTCTCACACCACATGTCCTTGATCAGAGGCACATGTTGTGGGATTCACAAAAAAAACCTCAGCACAAGCATAACAAACTTATTACGAAGACATCATATGGGTCAGGAAAGAGGTGGGGGGAGGGGGAGTGTCCAGCTAAACAGTCTGTGCGCTCGCTGAGTGCCCAGTCCGTCAAGCGTGGGGGGGGTAAAAACATCCAGGAGCCAGCGGAGGCAGTTGGGCAGGGGGGGGGAAGTGTGTGTGTGTGTGTACATGTGTATGTGTGTGCGTAAGCCAGTGAGCTCTGGTCTGGAGCCACAGGTGTTGTTTGGAAAGGGGAGGGGTCGGGAAGGAGCGTCAGAAAGTCATAATATTCAGGAGAGATTAGGTCGAAGGCCGGCCTTGGAGGCGAGCTTCATCAGGGGAGCCAGATTCAGATAAGAGAAGAATGTTTTCGGTCAGGCTGACATGAATTCTGTCTGCCTTCAAAGTTTTTTGCTGGTCCATCTCGGCGGGAATAACTCCAATTGTCCGAATTACAGGTCAATTCTCCCTGAGCGGCGCTTGAACTTCTCCAGGATCGAATCCATTTCGCCAGAGTTCAAAACCGTCACTAGAATCACTTCCAGTTTCCGGTTCAGCTCACCAAGAGTATCAGTCTGAGTGTTCACAGCGCGACTCACTCCAACACACACGGCAGGCAGGTTGGCGGTGTCCAGGATAGCAGCTGCCGTGTAAATTTTCCGATACAGCAGGTATCCGCCAACTCCAAACAGCAGAAATCCTGTGATCATAAATCCCAATAGGTACACTTTGGTGTCCACAATGAACAAGGGGGGCAGACATCCCAGATTCCATCCAAAATCCTTGATGTATCCAGCCAGTATTCCATCGGGACCGGAGGACTCTCCTATGTCCTGTTTTCTCTTCGAGAAAAATTGATTAATTGCATTGAGAAACCAGCTGATCAGATCCATAATTAGAGATTTGAATATTATGCCGAGTGAGGCTCCAAAAAAAGCTCAGACAAGACAAAAGAGAAGCAGCAGGGAGAGATAGATGGGAGCTCACAGAAATGCGACTGCCTCCACCGAGAGCAGGAAGTAAAGGGCACTTAGCACATCATAGCAGCACATCGGCAGATGTACGTTGCTCGGTGATGGAATAAATCTGTAATTTACGTAATTAGCATTGTACTGCTGGCACTTTTTATTGTTTTCCGCCATTTTGGTTTTACTGTAAATGTTTGTGATTAAATGTGATTACGTAGTCTTGATTGTGTATGTTTTCATTGGTTGCTGAATAAATGTGTTGGAAAGGAGTTTCTCTGCTGCTGTGTTCATGGGTGTTACTATGGCGACCGATCCCGCTCCGCTCGTCTGACTGTGATGTAGCGAGAAAGCAGATTTTACCGGGTCATGGAAGCAGCAGACTCAGGGGTTTTGGTCTCAGACAACAGCTTTATTTTTTGAAAGGAAATCTGAGCACAACATTTTATTGAAACTTAAGTAGATTCGCACTATAAAAAAAACCTTAAGAAGCCATAGAAGTTTAAAATAGAGTTCTCAAGGCGTGGCGCCCCTCATTTGTGCCTGAGCGCCCTCCTCTCACCCCTGATGTTTCCAGCGCCCCCCTAAAGGTTCACAACGCCCCCTGGGGAGCGGTGCCACCCTCGTTGAGAAACCCTAATCTAGGGGAACTGTCATGGACATATGAATCCAGCATTACACAATAAGGCCCCAAAATTACAGTGACACAATGGGTCACATGAAACTTCCAATCGATGCAGTGTGTTTGGTTCTGCATAAACCCTCTTGTGGTGTTTTTGAAATGTTTTCAGTTTTGTTCTGTGACGCGGAAAACTCTAAAAAAACGGCGACAAACCAGTGAAAGACGATGCAAATCCCGAACTTGGACCGGTGTTGTTTGCACGAGACATGGTTTTTTGTTAAATGCGTCTCCTGTTGCCTCAAAACGAAAGGAATGTTTTTATGTCTTTCCCATTCCCCGAAGCCATAAATGTGCAGTAAAATAGTCAAGATGGCTTCTGTGTGCTTAGGGTCGTTAAAGAACGGTGGAAAATCAAATCGCTTCCAAACAAAACGAGACGGGCAACCTGAAGCTCAGTGCTGCAGGCTCGACAGTTGGCATCCATGTAAGGGATGGATGCCCTGAATTCATATTCCTCACTACAGTCACATACACACAACAGCCTGGCACAGGTGGAGCAATCGCTGCTCCGTTCACGGAGACGGGCAGAATTGCCTCACTGTTGGCACGGCGATGGCTCATTGGAGAAAGTGGCTGCTGCTCCTCCCCAGCTGAGCTCCCCTGAACCTGCCAGGGATGATGGATCCACGTGAATAAATGAATACAATAAAACAGCGCAAGAGTAAACGAAGGAGAGGCGAGGCTGCTTACGGAGAACAAGAAACAGATGAGGAGCCGGATGAGGAGGAAATGGAGGAGATGCCATCACGGTAAAATGAAGGGAATAAAAGATGAGAGGCATCGGTGCAGCAGCGAGTCTTGGCGGACTTAAAAGGCTTTAAATGAAATGCATTTGTTACTTTATACATTCACTTTTTGATATTTAGAAAAGTATCTGGAACCGAAATTCACTTTCAGGGTCATTTCTGCAGTGAAGTGGAGTTTTCTCAGCTTGATGTCTTTCATTAGGACAAGAACATCAGACTCTCCATACTTCTGCACTGACAGTTACAAAAATCACTCAATTTCTCAGGATTTACAGTAACATACAGTCCAGTACCATCAGATTATTATTCAGTGGGAGCAGCCCTACTACTGCTGACTATGACGTATAGAGGCTGATTTAAGCTTCTACGTAGCATCTACGCATCACCGACTTGCTAAACAACGCTTCGACGGTTTGGTTTTTTTAATCGCAATTAATCGAAAGATTTTCATATTTAACTCATGATTAATCACAGATTAATCGCACTTTTTTAATGTTCTGGTTTTCCATCCATCCATCCATCATCTATACCCATTTTGTCCTATACAGGGTCACGGGGATCTGCTTTTTTTTTTTTTTTTTTTTAAATCCTTTAGTTTGAAAACCAAGAAGTCCACCAATGCTGCTGTACTTTCTGGGGGCTTAATTCATCAGCTTCTTAGTGTATTTTGTCGGGCTGCTGCTTGACCGCAGTAATTTGCTGACGGTCCCTAAACTCCACGGCAGCAGTGAGGTACTCAGAAGGACATTCAGCGTTGTTCCTTAGAGTTTTAGCCACACTTCACTGAGCTTGGAGGGTTGATGACACTTGTGAAATGTCTGGCATACTTATATCTACAAAATGATACCAATCCTGGATGAAATCGGTGCCGTTTTCATGACGCTATTAAAGTTTAAAGAGAAAAAAAAAACAAGCGAATGTTGGATGTAAAACTAACTTGACCGTCCTGCGGTGGAAACTCAATTCACAGTGACAGTAAATACAAATAACCAATAACTTTGACACATATACATACATATATATATATATATATATATATATAGATATATATATATATATATATAATATATATATATATATATATATATATATATATATATATATATATATATATATTATGTAATATATATAAATGTAATAATGATCATCATGCCAAGTTATTTGTCTGTAAAATTTTCTTGACTAATGAAACTAATGATAATGGGGTAAATTACAAACATAAGATCATAAATGATTGCTGATTACATTTATTTCTGATCAGAACATAGCGCAGCAGGTTAAAGAAATCCTGGTTGCTTCAGCGCAGGATAATTCTCCATGGTAACTTATCCGCCGCTGCTTTTGTGGACCGGAGTTCAGTTTCAGGATAACTGAACTGTCCTGGCTTCATCCCTGATCAGTTGTTATGTTCTGATACTGGAAACATTTTTCACAAATATTGGACATTTTCAGGAGAAAATCAGCCCGTAAACAGCCGAGAACAGCTTAATTCATGTCATTTGCTCTGGTGTGAAATGTGCTTGGACAGATTTTGGTACGGCAGGTATCTCTGAAGCCTGATGCACAAGTGGAAAAAAAAAACACAAAAAAACATAAAAATAAACCACCCTTGTTTTTCTTCTGCAGCCAAAAGGAGGCAGAGAAAAAGCCTCGCTGGGCCACAGGTGGTAAAATGCTTCAGGTAAGAGCGAGTACAAATTGTTCCCAATTGACATTTTTTCTCCACTCCACATCTTTTTGGGATTTGAATCTCCATGGCTACAGGGAAGAGGAGTGGATCAGAGCTAATTCGGTCCACTCTCAGCACCGCTATAACGCTGCTGCTGTTAGAAACCAGCATGCTCTCTGTGAGCAATCAGACTTGGATTTGTGTCCTGCCCTCACCGTTGGTGAGTCAGAGTCTCATCGTGCACACGGGCACCCGGATAGATAAATACACTCCTGAGGATCCAGTAATGAGAGCTATAAATGCATTTAAAAAAAAGAGAAAATGTGTGAAAAGTTTCTCTGAGCCAAGTTTCTTTTGTTGATTGGAAAGTGCTACTTTTCACCCCCCCCCCCCCCATCTGGTTATGGATACGTTCCTTTGTTCCTTTCCCCCCAACCCCCAACACTCTGGAGCTCACTTGGGGAACAATTTAAAAGCCGAGAAGAAAGAGCGAGAGAAGTTCTACCTCTTCAGGCCTCCACAGGGGCCCCGTCTCCGTTTCCCGCTCTCTTTTCACTGCTCTGCCTTTCGGCTCCCACGATGCTTCGCAGCAGCGTTGCTACCTGGTTGTCTTGGAGATTCTCTCCGACCAGTCGGCGCGTCTCGTTTGTTTCTTGCTGCCAGGTTTTTTTTCTGCTCCTCGGGGGGGGGGTCAGCGTTACTCCAGGCCTTTTTTCCGTTCAGCCAGGTTGCTCTGCACGTCTAATTGGGCAGAAAGATGACAGATGAGCTGGAAAGACTTGACAATATTTGTTTCTAAAGGGCCATTCACTCAGAACTGACAGGCAGCTAGCTTAGAGTGCAGCACATGAAACGAACCAACGTTGTTGGCAGGGGGACGCCAACATGATCTGCTGAGTGGTGTCTCCACTGCTCTTCTCCCTTTTCCTTCTCTTTCCTCCTCCCTTCTTCCTCCTCAAACTCATTCCATAGTCAATTAGGAGCACCTTGTTACTGTAACTGTGCTCCATCTTTCTTTCCTGTAGTTTGTTGTGCTGTTTTGCCTTTTTTTCTCTTTTCTTTCTGTATGTTTGCAGGCCAGAGTTTCCTGAGTTTCATGCTGACTTGCAGTTCCCTCCTCTGTCCATCCCAGCGTTTACCTCCACCTGTGTGTGTAGGTGTGTTCACGGTGCAGGCTGGTGTGGTGACCGGTGATCTTGTCCTCTGACCATCTCAACCTCAGTGCTGCTACCTGCATCTGTTCATGTAGTCATTTCATTCAGTATTTTGTGTGCTCTCCTCTCTCTGTCCTGTCTCCCCTCTTTTTTTCTTTCTTTATCCAGCTGGTCTTCAGCAGGAAGGTCCCCCCATATGATCCAGGTCCTGCTCAAGGTTTCTTCTGTAGCACCCACAGTTGCAAATATGCAACAAGCTTTTTTGAGAGGCAGGGCCAAAAAAGTAAAATTCCATTCCAATATTTTTATGTATATTTTATTACCTGTATGTCCCTTAGTTGCAAATATGCAAGAAAATTGTCGCCATCTGTCTCCTGATCTTGGAACTACAGGTTTCAAAATGGCTTCCTTCATCTGAAGCTTGTGCTTGCCCTTGCTCACCATTTGAGACACCAAAATAACATACTTCAAAGTAAGCAATCAAGTAAAATTGAATAAATCTAGTTAAAACAATGTTTCTAGACATCATACATTTAACTTGTTTTAATTTTCCTGAAACAATATTTTTGTTAGAACTATAGTTATAAAAGTGTTGCAAATATGCAACTCTGGGCTTTCAGGTATACAGTTACAGTTTGTAGCTAGTGTGTGCTGTACATACTGTACAAAATAATAGCTTACACTGTGCATATAGGTTTGTGCTGAAGATTCTGCTTATTGTTTATCATTTAGATAAATAAATCAAAACATATTTATTTTTTGGATTGGTTTTGGGCCCAACTGAAGCACAGTCATTGGCGCTACATGTTCACCTTGCAGTTGCTGTTGACTGTAAATTTTATTTTCTTGCTAAGAATGTAAGCAAAGCTTAGACTCAGTGTTGTTTATTTCAAATATATACTAGTATAGCTCATAATTAGCTTTTTTTCAGCAATGATGGCATTGTCATGAAAGAAATTCACAGTTGAAGATGTTCTCCAGTTTCTTGATAACGGTGATGACAGTGAGGTAGAAGCTCTTGCGAACTGCAGAAGCCTGACAGATGCAGCTTTTGCAAGTATGGGTATCCTGACACAACTTGTGAAAAGTGTAATGTCCAATTATGTTTCAAAGAGAAGCATAACTGTTACAGGGCCTACCATGTAGAGTAATCTAGATAAAGAACATAGGACAGTTGTTTGGACAGCTAATGTCAAAGGTCACACCATTTCAGAGACAATGGTATTGTGTTACTGTAACCCAGAACATGATTGCACTGTTTATTGCAATTTTCTATGTGCTTTATGTGTACATTTTTATTTAAATTCATTTACATTACATTTTTATTTATTTACATAATATTTTTGTTTGATTTGTTCTTCATTCTTCATTTATGATGTTTGCATTCAGCGCTTTATATTCAGAATATTCAATGAAGGTCTATTATGTAAATGTTATTGTAGTACTAGCATTTGCTGGTGAGCTTTCACTATATCTTTCTGCAAAAAGATCTGCAGAGAATGACTTGGATTGTCAGGAAAAAATGAACCAGGAACACCCAGGCAATGTTGCTAATATACAACATTGCCTGAAATCGTCAAAAATGGTCTGATTACAAAAAATCCACTAAAAATGGTTTACTCCCACCCAAAAAGATGCATCATCAGCTCAAATGATTTTTTTTCAATGATTATTCATATGCTTGGGTGCTACGGGGTTAAAGTGGAGTTTTTCCTTGCCACTGTTCAGCTTAAAGGTTTTTTTCTCCCACTGTTGGAGTTTTTTACCTGCCATTATCCTTGTTTAGGATTTAATATTGTATTTTTAGTTAATGATATTTGCTCGGGGGTCATGATCTGGGTCTTTGTAAAGCGCCTAGAGACAATTGACATTGTAACAGACGCTATACAAATAAAATTGAATTGAATTGAACATCGGAATAAACTTGTATTATTAAAATATATTACCAGTGTAGCACTAAAGATGTGGACAACAACATAACACAGCTTTAATTAGGTCCATAAAATCACAACACATCACAGTTCAGATCTACTAATGTCTAAATCAATGCCAAAACAAGCACATTTCATGGTTTACTCACAAGTTTGCTCTACTCACGTTTCATGAATGAGGATTCTAGAGTCCAATTACTGCAAGTTTGAAGACCCGGTGTTTGACTGGTGAAAGACACTTAAACGTTTCAAGTTTGCTGATCATAAGAAGCATCTGCTGCTGAAGACCTGCCATCGAGAGCAGCCGATGGCTTGAAAAGGGATACAACGTCGTCTCAACGTCGTCTCCATCGGTCAACAGTTGCTCAGCCAAGAAGACTCCAGAGACACAGCGCTGAGTCCTGATTGAGGTAACGATGAGTCTAAAACACGTAGGCGACTGAGGGAAGGCTGAACACCACAGAGGAAGCTGCTGGCCTCCAGAGAACACTGCTGTGTGCCTGAAGTTTGCCAGAGCAGTGAAGTACGGTGGAGGGAGCATCATGATTTGAACTTGCTTTTAAATGAGCTTGAGTCCTGTCATTTTTATTGTCCATCGATGTGAAGGCTGGATAAACAATATATTTTTGTGTTATCAGCTGAAGCACACTGATTGTGTCGTTTCTACGAAACTAGGATAACTTTTATGACAAATTAATGCAGAAAACCAGTTAATTCCAATGGGTTCACGTGGTTTTTCTTCCCACTGTATCCCAGACAGAGTAAGTCCTCAGCTTTCTCATTCTCTTGAATACTTTTTGTTTTTGTACCCTGATCGTACACCTCCCGCTACCCGCTAACTGCAAATTGCAGGTTTAGGAACCTCCACTAATGCAATCTTCCGCTTCCCTAAAGCCGCTACCCGCATTGCCGACTCCCTTACTCACATTGTAGGTGTGACAATGGGTGTGTCTTTTATGCTTTCTGCAAACTCAGTATCTTGCGATCGCGGGTTTAGGATAGCGGGTAGCGGGTGGTCCTACCACCCGCTAGCGGGTAGCGGGTGGTCTGACCACCCCTACCCGCTATCCTAAACCCGCGATCGCAAGATACAGAGTTTGCGGAAAGCACAACCCGCATGTCGGCGCGTACAAGAGCGCGTCCAAATGGCATAAATGTGTGTCCACCTGGTCACATGTGGACGTGCACAAACGGCTCTACCTCTCGATTAAGCATCACTGTATTACTTGCATACGTTTTTATTCTCATATGGATTCTCATATTTTGATGAAATTTTCAGTTGTCAGAAATGTGAAAAGGATTTCATTTTGGGTGTGATCTGGAGGAAATCCTCAAGGCTGCGCACGTATGGACCTCCGCTCCACATTAGGTAGAGCTAGTTATGTATATATCAGTGCAGAGGAGGAGGAGGAGGAAGCTCTACAGCAGAGTCCCAGACGAGCTGCGCATGAGAGCTGCTCTGATCTGGATGAAAATGCTCCATAGCAGTTTGCGGGTAGCAGCTTTAGGGAAGCGGAAGATTGCTAATAGCGGGTAGCGCAACCTGCTCTTAAAGCAATGGCTACGGACCCACTGTTTGCTTAAACAGGTGGAACGCCCTAACCACTCCTTTGCATAATATATGCATAACATAGTGGTTGGCGCAGGTAAGATCGCGGGTTTAGGGAGGTGGAAGATTGCGGGACTGAGGTGCACACAGCGCCACGGCCATATTATTCCAGATAGTCCTGTTTGATCTTGTTTTTCCAGCCTGACTAACCCATCGTATGCAAATTGAGGTCTGTGGGGAGCGTCTTCAAACGGTCCCCGCGTCACCTGTAGCGAGGGATGAAACGCCGTTTCTTCTGCGCTGCAGAAAATCAGCAGCTGATGAGTCGTTCTTACAGCAGCTCTCCCCTGCGACTGGCCTTCACTACGAAAATTATGCTTTTCGACAAACTTAAAGGTCTAAAACTCCACAACAAAATATCCAGAAGCTCATTTCTGTGATACCCACACCATCCTGAAGAGCACGGAGACTCGGAGGGTCTGGAAATCACTAAAGCGGTTTCGTCCCGCAGCCTTTTCTCATTGTTAATGTAGATGCCAGGATTGTCTAAATCTCCAGAAGAGCAGCTGGTTTATCTGTTTACAGGCCACCAAACAAAATTGCTGTGATAAAGAAAGAAAGAAGGATATCTGTGAACAATAAAGACTTTTTCCATCAAGCCATGATCAAGCACAATCCAATTTCAAGCTCCTGCACCTGGCCTGCAGCTCTGCAGCTCACAGCTCATGCTCCCGACTATTTTTAAAATTGTGTGGCATGATATTTACCTCCACTAAAGAGGTTATGTTTATCCGTCTGTCTGTCTGTGTTCAAGGTAACTCAAAAAGTTATGGATGGATTTTGATGAAGTTTTCAGGAGTTGTCAGAAATGTGAAAAGGAAGAACTGATTTCATTTTGGGTGTGATCTGGAAGAAATCCAGGATTCTGGATCACTTTCAAATTTTCGATAACATTGGGGTCACTTGGGCTGAAAAGTTTGTTTCTCAATATCTCCTTTAATTATTGCCCAAAACTCATGAAATTTGACTCAAGGATTGACAATGGGAACCTCTATCATATTTCAAAGGCTGATCTGATCCAGTACGCGGATATTATCGCAATCTATAAATCGCTATATGGGGGAATTGTTGCGCCTGGTGGAGGTCTGCACTCTCCGAGTGCTTTTCTAGTTTATTCTGTGAGGACGAAATAAAAATAATAATTTGCCGTGCGCTTTTGAGTGCTTGAGTGTCCCTATTGGCATATCAGCAGCAAAGCAAGGTGTTAAATGGCAAATTGCTGCAAGTAGCACAATGAGAAGAACACAAGCAATATATGCAAATGTTAATTTCATGTGAGCGAATGTGAAATTGGCTTTAATTTAAACGTTCAATCAGAGGCTTCCCTGCCCGCGTGTTAGACTGTATGTGTTTCTGCTCGTCGGTCCCGGTTTTTCCGTTTTGCAAAAGCAGAGTGAGGCTGTGGTTCTTCTCTGAGGATACTGATTCTTATGATCAATAAATAATTACAGCTTTTAATTGGTAACATGTTTCCCATTAGAGTCAGGTGCGTGTGATTGATTATTACATCTAAAACACTTCAGTGAGGGGGTTACCTCAGCCCAGAGTACTACCGCTACCTCTGTAACTACTGTTTCACTGTTCGAGGTCTCGAATTGATTAGTTTGCCACAAGTCGCATGCCTGATGGCCTTCCGCACACAACCGGGATTTGAATCCGGCATCTCTCGCTGGGTAGGCAACAGCGCTGCCACTAAGCCGACAGGGATTTCCTTTAAAGGAACTGGCTCTTCTGGGGGGATATCAGGGCCTTCTGTCCAGGTTGGAAGTGAGGCGCAACCGACGGTAGAAGAGTTTAAGGGCCAATTCCAATTCCTCCCTTAACCCTCAATCTCATCCCTTGCCTTTAACCCTCAATCTTTAACCCTCAGTCTTTGGCCCTCAATCTTTGGCCCTCTAAAGTAAGTGTAAGGGCTATCTCTTGAATAAGAAATGGGACACCGCTTGAGTGCAGTTACGTCTTCAGACTGTGGGGGGTAGCCTTACGCCAAAGCTACGTCCAGTCTGTCAAGAAACGACAACGACGACGACAAAGAAGAAGAAGGAGAAGGAGACGTAGAAGAAGAATAAGATAATATAAATATATATAAAACAAAGACAGTAAGATAGTTTCGTAACATTTATGTCTTTATTAACTACGAAAATACTTACATTCGTAGCTAGCTTTTTTCAGCACCATACTTTTCGAAGACGTCTTGGCAAAAATACACAATGCCTTCTGGGTAGCCCTTACCTTCAAGGGTGGTGCTGGAGAATCTCAATATTGAGGGCGATACAGGCCTCAAACTCATCCCTCAACTTGACCTTCTGAGAATCTGGACAGCACTTACACTTCAAGGGAGCGCGCATTTTTGAGATTGAGGGTTGAGATTGAGGGTTAAGGGAGGAATTGGAATTCACCCTAAGTATCTTGGGGTCTTGCTCACGAGAGCGGCTGAACTAGGAACTAGAGTCAGCCCTGAGGTGCGTGGCAGCCGGCAGAGGGAAATGAAAAATGACTGAGAGCATGGCCCTGTCGCTTTGTTTGTACCCCCCTCAGTCAGGGAAGCTGTCATTCAGATTGTGACATCACTGACCCAGATAAGATTGCTTTACCCACCGTAGCCGCAAGTTTCACATCAGCTGACATCCGCTGCTCTAACCTGGCTGCCCCCAGGTGCTGACAGTCCAGATTGTGCCTACAGCGCCTGGACTGTGTAGGCCAAAGTGTGGAGACGACACTGAGATCGCTTTGGTTGCACCGGCAGAGCATCCTGCCCGTGGCCTCGTGATGTCAAAGTCAGGACTGCCTAAATACGAACTGTCCTTGATCACGAATCACCATCATCATCATCATCGAGGGTCAAAGACGTGAGCGTGACTGGTTTTGGAGGTCGCGCTTGTACTCTGAGGTTGTTCTATCACACTTTCATTGTGAAATCTGTCACCATCGCGCCATTTTAATGTGTCACTAACATCATTCTGGGCTTACGCCAAGAAATGTTGCGTCCCACAGCACAACTGTGTGCCACAGCAGAGGCTCATTTTTTCATCCTCTGCCAGTTATTTTAATTACAGCTTCTTCATTTTAATAGCGCCCACTGACATTTTCTCACCAGACTGTTAAATGGTAGGCTCAAAAGCAATTTTAATCTATTACACGAAAACACAAGATAGAAAATCGCGCTGTTTAGGACCTTCCCATGATGCCGTCGCTGCATTACTTCTTCAGTGTCACCCCGAGGAGGGCGATATGAGAAACTGGGAACCCTGGAGATTGATGGTTTTCTGAGAAGGTCAGCCTGACAATTTTCTGATTTGGAGAGCCTGCCGGAAAATATATTTGTTCTTTTCAACTTCACAGGAAGACAGAAAATGACAGAAAATTGACTGAAAAATTAGATTATTCCAGTGAACAGATGACTTGATGGATGGATAATTGAAGTGCTTTTGGCTCTAAAGTGAAATAACAAATAGATGTCAGAAAAGCTGCAGGACATGCTTGTGTACTGTTATATTTAGTTGTGTTTTTGCCATCTGATTCGTCTCTGGCTTCAGTGTCCGTTTAGGGGTCTGTTTTCTCCGGGTCTGCCCAATCAGAAAGAACATGGGTTCCTAAAATGAGGCCCTTTGTGGGGGGGTGCAAAGCTCCCAGAATGCAAAGAATAACAAACTGCAGAGCATCGGGGGCTTGAGGTGGAACAGGAGATGATATGAAGAATTTTTGATGTAAAAAACCCTGAAAACGCTGGGGCAATATAAAAACTGCAGGAAGAAAAAATAAGTGATTCATTACACAGCGGCTTTAAGGTCATCGGTGACATGTTTTTGGTTTCAGAATTTTTTATTCACTAATTTTCCTGTTCCCTAATTGGGACGGAGCTGCAGGCAGGCCGGTCTAGTTTTTAAACCCTTCTGCTTCATCAGCCATTCCCCTGTCGTCTGGACACAATGTGGTTTTTCATTGTCTTGTTGAAAAATGCAAGAGTGTCCCTGGAAAAGATGCAGCGTTGAAGGCAGCATATGTTGCTGTGAACTCTCTGTCTACTTTTCTGCATTAATTCCACAGAAGTGGAAAGGAGCTTTGCCAAGGCTGCTGATACAACCCCAACACCATCACAGAGCCTGGGTGGTTCTTCTGATCTCTGGTCTGGGACATGACACCCTTTCCTTCCAAAAAAAAAAAAAAAATGTGGACTACTGATTCGTCTGACCACGTTGTGCTTGTCTACTGCGTGAAGGTCCATCCCAGATGCCTCCGAGCCCAGAGATGTTGACACTGCCTAAGGACAAGGTCAACATCAGGCATCTGTTTTGAACACTAAACTTTAAACGCATTGGTGAATGTAGCTCTGGACTGGCAAAAATTTAGTCAAGACTGTAGTGCTTGACTAAATACTAGGGCTGGGCAAGTTAACGCGTTATTATCGCATTAACTCATTAATTTATTAACGCCAACATTTATTTTATCATGTATTAACGCATGTTGCTCACATGCTTTTGTTTTGAAAAGTCTGTTTCTGGCTGCTGCGGAACCGGAAGACAATCGCCAGGTAAACATGCAAAAAAGCTAAAACAGACATGGAGAACGGTAAAAATCAGTGAACTTTACAGTTCGGGTAGCAACTCAGGTAGCAATATTAACAATTCTGTCTGAAAAAGCATTCTGGACTGCAACAAAACTTTCACGTCATTCCTCCATGTTCCATCAGATCTGCTCCATGTGTTCACTGTCCTGCTGTTCTCTAGCTGGTTACTGCAGTGCAGCTCCATCTAGTGGCACAGATGTGTAATGACAACAGAAAGTCCAGTCCTCCATTATAAAACTAATTCAGTTCTGTGGCCTGTTTTTTCATATTTTTGATCCAAGTCTAAATATATGAAATATTAAAAAAAACAGGCATTTTTTTCTTTTTTTTGTGTTAGATAAAAAAACGAAAAACATTTTTTTTAATTTTTTTAATTTTTTATTGATACACGGATTGGTAAACTTACTGAACTTCAACATGTACATTTTCATTTTAAAGTTCTCCCAGACGGAGGATTTGACAGAAACAAGGTTATTTGTAACAACTGCCAAGTTGAACTCCCCGTTAAAAGTTTCTGCTGTTACCTCAGAAATTACCTGTTTTAATGTTCTGATTGTGCTGAGCCACAATCATTTTGTTGGATTTTGTTTGTAGACTTTTTTTTTTTTTTTTTTTTTTATAAAAACAGGATGACATTAATGCCCTGGCAGTGGCAATAAGCTTTATTTTATTTTACATTTTTTAAGATGAGATTTACACTAAATATGTGTTACTGACAAGTGCTGATGTTAAAAGTGTTTGAACAACAAACGTTATGGCACTTTAGTTCATATGGCAGCAGAACATTTAAATAAAAGTGCATTTTGCACTATTTTGAATTCATTCTTTGGTTTTTCGTATACAATGCGATTTTTCACGATTAATTGCAATTAAAAATTTTAATCGTTGCCCAGACCTACTAAATACATGATGATATGATTATGATTGTTCTTGATGTGGTGCTGTCTGACATCGCAGGCGTCCAGCTTGTGTCTGAGGAGAAATACATAAATCCCTTGTGGTCTTTGAGGAACAATTTGCTTCTCAAACATCTGGCCTTTCAAGCACTGGATCATCATTACAATCACTGGTGACATCACCAGTGGGCTCCTACTGTCTGCAAAGAAACAGAAGCAAAAGTAAATATAAGAATCGCTGCGTTCCTCTATTTGCCTTCCCCATTGTTAGCCAGCTCTTTCTGTTGTCCATTAAAAAGTTAGTTTCTCTCCAGTTTCTCAGTTTTCTTCTCTTTCCATTCTTATCTCTGTTTAACACTCTTTCCCCGCCCTTACTCCCAGCCTGTCCCGCCGTCTGTGGCTTCAACTCTTGCACCTGAAATGGTGCAGAGACGCACTCACAGTTCACTTCACTGGCTTCAGCAGTTATGTTCCCTCTCCACATGTGGTTATGGGAGCACATCTGTGAGTAGCTTCAACACACACATGACCAGCAGCTATCTGGTCTCCGGAGCCGTGCGTGGCCATGCGACAGACATTTTCGCCCAGTTGTGAGCTTTATAGTGACGCAGTGTGGCTCATACACACGTATGAGTCATTGATACGTGCAGCCAAATGGCGTGCCGAGCGCTGCTTCACCTCCCATAAAGGTGCCATAAAGCCTCTCTGCCACTGACAGCTGACTGATTGGTGTTATAACAAGGCAGGTGTGTGTGTGTGTGTGTGTGCACGGTGACTTCTGTGTGTGTCCGTGCACTGGTGTCAACTGTCTGCCTCTTATTGGATATGGCAGTGGATCAAAAGAGAAGGAAGTGTTTCAGAGGGCAATTATTATGGCTCAACTGGTGCCAGTATTGACTCCAGCGTCCATAATCATTGACTGAAGATGCTAATTTCAGTTCTGGTGAAACGAACATGATGGTGGGTGACAGTTAATGGCGTTAGTCAGGAACTCCTGTTTCTTCCACTTAAAATTCTCCTACAGATTCCAGTGCAACCACAAAAAGGAAAAGCTGGGACGATATTTAAAGTGTTAGATTTTCAAGCCAACATTTTAATTCCCAACAGAACTTAGAAAACGTACCATATGCTGACAGTGAGACAGAGTTATATTAGTTTTGGATTTTCCATTAGTTTTAGTTTTATTCAGTTTTTAGTTTAGTTTTTCAAATTCAGTTAGAAGGATGAAACAGGGTATAGAAAATGGATGGAAATTCAGTTAGTTTTAATTCGTTTTTAGAGCAGTTTTGCTAGTTTTTATTTGTTTTCGTTTTGAAATACTTAGCTTTAGTTTAGTTTTTATTAGTTTCAGTGTTAGTTTTAGTTTTATTTTGTAAATTAGGGTTGTAATTTTGGTTCGAGTGAAGCACTCAACTTTTTGAAGGCTATCAAATCACATAGTCGTGTTTACATTCTGGTCTCAATAAACATATTTATCAATGCATCTTCCCTCTTGTGGTGTTCCTGCGTATTTACTGACCAGCAGCTATCTGGTCTCCGGTGGAAACAGTCCATTATAGTTTCTGTTTTCTCGCTGTCCTTCCCAACGCTGACTGGCCTGCAGCTGTAGCTTCTCTTTCCAGGGGGCTAGCTTAGGCTAGCTTATCCAGGTAGTCTTGGTTAGCCTTCTTTCCAGGGGGATAGCTTAGGCTAGCTTATCCAGCTAGTCTTGGTTAGCCTTCTTGTACGAGCTTTTAAAATGGACTTTCAGATTCGTGGGTTTTTTTCTTCTTGAGAAGTATTCCACACATTGTATCACCTGCTTCTACAAAAAGGCACTTATTTTTATCATTAACACAGTCATAGTCAAAGAAATCCCAAAAAGGACTGTGCTGCTTTCTACCAACTTTTGCCGCAGCCATCACTGCTGATCACTTTAGTTTTTTTTTTTTTTTTTTTTTTTTTAAATAGAGTTAATAGATTTCAAATGTTTATGAGGAAAAAAAATTACAAATACAAAAACGAAGGATGTTCTTGACATTATTATGGTTAATTTTAGATCGTTTTATAAACACATAATACAGTTTCAGTTAGTTATCGTTTTTTAAAAAAACTCGTTTTTATTTTATTTCAGTTAACGAAAATGTTTTTTTAGTTCTAGTTTTCGTTATTTCATTCGTTTTCGTTAACGATAATAACCTTGCAATGAGACACTTTACCTTTTCAGTTTGATGGTAATAACATGGTTTCAAAATATTTGGGATGTGGGAAACAAAAAACTGGAAAAGTAAAAGGGAAACGTGGAGGAAGATTTTGCCACTAATTAGGTTAACTGGCAGAAGGTCGGTGATATGTGTTAGCTATAAAAAGCGCACCTTAGAAGTAAAGATGGACGGAGGTTCACCAATCTGCGAAAACTTTTATCGACACATTGGGAAACAATTTCAGAATAATCTTATTTGAAAAAGATATTTGATTACAGTAAACCCTCACACTTTGCAGTTAATAAGGGATGTGACTCCCCCGCAAGTGGTGAAAAAACATGAGAAGGTCCACTTTTAAAAAAAAAAAGTTTGATCCTACCTCGTTCTTTTCCTCCGTAATCAGCAGTAGAATCCGTTGCGCCATCTTTTCTCTCACTTGCAATTCCTCCGGGGGGTGGGGGGGCTTTATAGAGTGGCGATGCTGCCATCTGGAGGATCAGAACACTAACTACGATGTCCAAAACTCTGATATTTATTTTGACACTCTAGCAACCCCAGTGAAACATATTAGACCCCATTGACGTCTATAGAGGTCAATGGCATTGAATGAGTTAACATTAAAATGACACTAAATCACTGAAATAAGCAAGCGATATTTGGAACTGACCATTGATCACAGCATTTTACTGCACAGATGAGAGCACATTATTGGAATTAAAGAGACAACACTAGCTGGTTCAAATCATATGTATCTGGCAGGTTCCAGTTCGTTCGTGTTTATGACGTTTCTTCTGCACAGACGAGGGTCAGCTATGGCGTCCCACAGGGTTCAGTGCTGGGACCGATCCTCTTTCACTCTAAACACACTGCCCTTGGGAAAAATTATTCACTTTCATTGCTACGCTGATTCTACACACCTGTACTTATCCATGAAACCACAGGAAACAGAACTGTTAGCTAATCTTCAGGCATGTCTTAAGGACATTAAGACCTGGATATCCTCTAACTTTTGCTTTTAAATTTGGATGAAGCAGAGGTTATTGTCTTTGGTCCCAAACATTTTAAGTCACCACTGGTCAGCTGATTTTATGTTGGCCTCCTATACAACTGTGAGAAACCTCAGATTCATTATAGATCAGGATTAGGCCCAGGCAAGTTAACGCATTAATTTATTAAAGCCGACATTTATTTTATCGCATGTTAACGCATGTTCCCCACATGCTTTTGTTTTGAAAAGTCTGTTCTGAGAATTGGCAGGTAAACATGCGGAAAAGCTAAAACAGACATGGAAAGTGGTAAAAACAACAAAACTTTTAAATCCCTTTGTTGAAGACGAATCACGTCAGTCTTCCATTTTACATCAGATCTGCTCCATGTGTTCACTGTCCTGCTGTTCTCTAGCTGGTTACTGCAGTGCAGCTCTATCTAGTGGCAAAGATGTGTAATGACAACAGAAAGTCTGTTCCTCGATTATAAAACGACCCCCATTTTTGAGAATACGAACTGCTAGATTAAAATATCATCCTATATTCAGGCCAATACGGTAGTTTGATCAATGACTTATTCAACAGCAGATGGGTGTCCTTGCAATGCTGGAAATGAACATCAGAATATTCTGTGCTCGTCATGATCTGAGTAGAAAAAGACTGATGTCAGACGCAGAGCTGGAGAGGCTTTGGTTCATTTATTTATGAGCTGAGTTTTCATTCAGATTTTCACATTATAGTATATAATATTATAGTATGTGATTCCAGCGCCACCATGCCACGTGAACTGCCGCACAAAGCCATTTCTGGGTCGCGTAAACCGGACAATTAAATATGAAAAACAAATTTAGTCCCTTGGCCTGTTTTTTCATTTTGTATTTTTGAAGTCTAAATTTGAAATATAAAAAAACAAGCATTTTTTTTTGTGTTAGATTAAAAAAATGAAAAAAAAAATGTCACTTTTAAATGTTTTCAAATTTCTGACTGACAATTGAAAATGGAAAGAACAAATGAGACACAGATAATTACGGATTGATAAAGTTACAGAACTTTTACATGGACATTTTCATTTCAAAGTTTTCCCAGATGGAGGATTTGACAGAAACAAGGTTATTTGTAACAACTGAGAAGTTGAACTCCCCGTTAAAAGTTTCTGCTGTTACCTCAGAAACAGCAGAAACAGTTTTACTGTTCTGATTGTGGCTCTGGATTTTGTTTGGAGACTTTTTTTTATTTTTTATAAAAACAGGATGTCATTAATGCCCTGGCAGTGGCCATAAGCTTTATTTTATTTTACATTTTTTAAGATGAGATTTACACTAAATATTTGTTACTGACAAGTGCTGATGTTAAAAGTGTTTGAACAACAAATGTTATGACACTTTAGTTCATATGGCAGCAGAACATTTACATAAAGGTGACCTTTACACTACTTTTGAATTTATTATTTGATTTTTCGTATGCAATGCGATTAATCGTGATTTGAATTGAATTGAATTGAACTGAATTGAATTGAACTGAATTGAAAATACTTTAATAATCCCCGAGGGGAAATTGGCTTGTTGCAGCAGATACAAAAATATACATAAATAGACAGGATATTAAATAGACGATAGACAGGACATTAAATAGACATTAAATAGGCAATAAATAGACAAAAAACAGTGTGCAGAAACAGAACAATAAATAGACTAAAAACAGTGTGCAGAAACAGAACAATAAATAGACTAAAAACAGTGTGCAAAACAACACACTAAATAAAAAGTAAGTAGACAAAAACAGTGTGCAAAAACAGACAAAAACAGTGTGCAAAACCAGTAATAATAAAACTGTAATAATGTAATAACCAGTAATAATAAAACTGTAATAATGTAATAAGTGATAATGCAGCATTAACAGAAGGCAGTGGCAGAAGTAATCAGCAATGCGATTTATTCCCTGACAACCAGGAGTTATAGATTTTAATTGCACTAGGAAGGAACGACCTCCTGTGTCGTTCCTTTGAGCAGCGGGGTTGAAGGAGTCTGCCGCTGAAGCTGCTCTTCAACTTGTCCAGGATTTTGTGGAGGGGATGAGAGAGGTTGTCAAGGATTGCCAGCAGTTTTGCTAGCATCCTCTCTTTCACCACCTCCTCCAGTGGGACCAGTTTAGAGCCAACAGCAGACTCAGCTTTTTTGATGAGTTTATTCAGTCTGTTGGCGTCCTTAGCCCTGATGCCTGCCCCCCAAGACACCACAGCAAAGAAGAGGACGCTGAGTACAGGGACCTGATCAGCCACTTTGTGGATTGTGGTGTGGGGAGAACCACCTGCAGCTGAACTTGACTAAGACGAGGGAGATGGTGGTGGACTTCAGGAGGAACAAGCCCCCACCTTCCCCTGTCAGCATCAGTGGGAGGGATGTTGAGCTAGTGGACACATACAAGTACCTTGGTGTGACACTAGACAACAAACTGGACTGGTCTGCCAACACTGAAGTTGCCTACAAGAAGGTCCAGAGCCGACTCTACTTCCTGAGGAGGCTCAGGTCCTTCAATATGTGCAACAAAATGCTGATTTATCAGGGAAATCATGCGATTAATCGCGATTAAAAATTTTAATCATTGCCCAGCCCTAATCAGGATAGGTCGTTGAAACAGCGTATTAATCAGCTTTCTAAGACAGCTTTTTTTTCACTTATGTAATATTGCCAAGATTAGAAGCAACCTCTCCCAGGGTGATGCTGAAAAACTAATGCACGTGTTTGTCACCTCTCGACTGGATTATTGTAAATTGTTATTGGCAGGATGTCCAAAAATCTCTCTGAATAGCCTCGAGCTGATTCAAGATACAGCACTGAGTGCTGACAGTCAGCAGAGAGATCACGTCTCTCCCATGTTAGACTCCCTCCATTGGCTTCCTGTAAAATTTAAAATCAAATTCAAAATTATATATATAAGGCATATATAATATTACGCATATAAGGCCCTTCACGGACAAGCTCAGATTATTTACAAGACCTGATAACTCCTGATGCTCCTAATAAAGCTCTCTGCTCTCAGATTGCAGGTTTACTTGTAGTTCACAGAATATCCAAAAGCAGATTTGGAGGACAGGTCTTCTGCGTTTTGTGTTTTTGGTACTTTAATAAAAAGGACTTTTAGTTGGAATCTCCTGCCTCCTGGATCGCCTGCACGTCCTGGATCGCCTGCACTTGGATCCTCTACTCCACAGATTATAACATCGGTACCCACCGCCCTGCATGTTTTAGATGTTTCCCTGCTCCAACAGTCTTGGAACCAGTCACTGGGTCATTGGCAGACTTGTGTAGCCCTTGGTGACAAGCTGACGGTGACCAAGTCATTTCAATAAGCTGAGGAACATCTAAAACATGCAGGATAGTGGGCACAAAGACCAGGACCGGAGAATGCTGATCTACAGCACATGATGTCATCAGAAGGTTCAGAGAGTCTGGAGAAGTTTGCACAAGGGATAAAGCCAAAGGTCAGGATTTAATAACTGTGATCTCTGGGCCGTCAGGTGGGACTGTATTAAAACCATCATGATTCTATAATAGAAATCACAGCTGGAGCTCAGCAACACTTCCAGAAATCACTGTTGAAGAACATGGTTTGCCGTGCCATCACAAGTGCACATTAGCCCTCTGCGATGCAAAGAACGACTTATATGTGAACTTGATCCTGAAATTCTACTGTTCTCTGAACCAAAGCTCTTTTAAAAAGGGACTGAAACACCAGATTTTAAAAATTATTTTTTTATGTGCCACATTCTCCGAAATAAAGAGAGGAAGACTGACTGTTAAAAGCCTACACCACTGTTGATGTGGGGAAAAATGCCCATCGAGAAAGGAAACGTCAATACTAAAAGGTATATGCAGGTTTTAGAGCAACATGTGCTCCCATCCAACTTCTTTTACAGTGAACGCCTCGTATCTTTCAGCAAGATGGCGCTGAGCTGCATCCAGTATCCGATGGATCAAACGAGGCTTTTTTCAGCCCCTCAGAGATATAAATGTGCCGTTATGAACACTCAGGCCACATATAAAAACACTTCTACACCTGCACGAGTGTCCTCGTATCCACTCAGAACAACATACTGAGATTGGGCACCGAGGTCGGACAGTGATGTCAGACAATGCGGCCGCCTCACAGTTGGTATTCCAGTTTATCCCTGAGATGCTGGACAGGGATTGAGGTCGGGTCAAGTTCTGCCAGACCAACCTTGAACCATCACTTCCTGTTTTACAAATGTTTTTTTCCTTCTTGTCACGAAGAGTTAAGAAAAAGAGAGAGAGATCCAAAACAAAGGTATGAGGAGTGTAGAACTGATCTCAGGAGAAAGTTGGGTTGTGACGTATTGACGACACTGTTGTGTTGAAACGCTTTTCACACCAAATTTGTAGATATGACCAGTGGTTTTTTTGTACATTTAAATGGCCTTTTATTCTGCAGCGTGCATTAATACTGTCAGCAGGTAAACTTAAGGCCCATCTATGGTTGCACCTTCATATCAAACAGTGTAACAGGTATGCTGAGAGCGAGCTGAATGCTGACTCATTGACACTGGGTAGTGTTGTGGACTTTATGGATGGACAGAATGGGTGTGTCTATGTTATGTTCAAATCATATATTTATCATTTATTTTGCTTAGACGTATTTGTGCTGTCAGATCTCATGTGAGTTTGCTCCTGAAGGACCTCAAGTGGCTATTATGGTGCAACTCCGAAATGAGACAAATGTTTGGACAAAATGGAAAAAGCAAAATTATAAAATCAAACAGCGCAATAGAAATAAAATCTCATTTCAGAGCCTGGCCTTTTGAACTTTGCTGGTGACCGCCTGGACGGTTCTTTTCATTTCTAGACCAGAGAAGACAGCTCATGTTGGACACGGAAGACTGAGCCACCTGACAAATGTAAACGTGTCAACTGTGTGATGGTCCATCGCAGACGCCTCAGAGCCCGGAGACATCAATGCTGCCTCTGGAGAAGGGTAAAATTAGACTTGGGGCCCGATCTTCCACCAGATCTCCTGAAGCCACTATTAAGGGATAGCAGGTAGCGGGAGGGGCGTTCCCCCGCAAAGAACGTAATCTTCCACCTCCCTAAACCCGCTATCCTGCTGTCAGTGCACGTCCACATGTGACCAGGTGGATGCGCATTGATGCCATTTGGATGCACTCTTGTACGCGCCAACATGCGGGTTGCAGGTAGCGCGTGGTCAGACCACCTGTTACCCACTACCCATGATTGCAAGATACTGAGTTTGCGGAAAGGGGAAAAGACACGCCCATTGCCACACCTACCATATGAGTAAGGGAGTCGGCATAACGGGTAGCGGCTTTAGGGAGCGGAAGATTGCATTAGCGGTTAGCGGAGGTTCCTAAACCCGCAATTTGCGGGTAGTGGCTAGTGGGTAGCGGCTAGCGGGAAGTGTACTGTAAGGATTTTAGGATTCAGAACAGTTAAAGCTAAAACTTAATTGCCTGTAGGAAGGCTGGCTGTTTTTATGATAGTGTGTTCTCAGTTTGGCTGCTTTATCACCTAACGACTAGGATCTCCTGACTTCCTGACCTGCTGTCTTCTAAGGAAGTTTGCGATGGCATAGATAACAAATTTCGTTACACCCCATCTCCTGGACAAAATCAACCACATGTGCCTGGACCTGCGATTCAGAGCTGTTTACCATCTGGACTTGAAGACAAAGAGCAATAAAACTCAGGAGAACGCTAGGATCTGCCTCTCTGGACTTTTTAAGAACTGTGACAGTCTGACAGGGGGTGTGCATTTGTCCATGGCAGCATCTCGGTGTTGTTGTGGATAAGTGTACCATCGGCTAATTAAAATATTCTGCATGGCATATTGAATCTATGTATTCATGATTGTATTAAACTCTTTAATTGATCTTTGTTTCTAGTCTTGTCACTGGCACCAAATAAAAGAACACGGAGAATTACTTTCAGTACGATCGGGGCCTTGGTCTTATAAGTGGTATGTGTCCATGTAGCTTTGTGACATGGTGCTTGTCCATGTGGTTATATCAGCTTGATGGTTCTTGATGCAGTGCCATCTGAGAAATACTGCATCTATGCACTGAAATCCCTCCAGACCTCTGTGGACAGTTTAATGACATGAGAATGAGAATGATTTCTACCACATTTGTTGACTAAGTGGAGGTTCTGTTCCCATCTTTGCTCCTCAAAGACTCAGCGTTTCAAGATTGCTCCTCTTGGACCGTCATTGTGTACAATTCTTACTTGTTTTTTTTTTTCGTCGCTTCCTTTGCAGGAACATTATGACAAAAATAACACCTGAAACTCTTGATCTCTTGGTGTCTTCAGTGTCAGTGTTGTGAGAACATTATAAAGTCATCAGAGCTTTACTGTCCCAGCTCGCACTGGGATACGCCGCAGGCCTGAAATGCAAAAGTCCATTTATGTTAACAAATTAAATGAAAATGATGAGGGAAAAAACAAAACACAAGATGAAATACCTAGAGTTCATTCTGTCAGCAAAGAGAAAGCAATATCAGAAATACTGCAGTTTCCTTGTGTTTGTATCATCCCAACTATTTCTGACTTGGTGTTATATGTCCATATGTCTCATCTGATGTCAGAAAGTTCAAAAGTTGTGTGACTTGTGTAAAATCTGTGTAATATGTGTCTGTGTCTGATTACAAACCAGAAGCCAAAGGAGAGCCTCGGTTTACACCAGCAGGGCATCAGGGATGCAGGAGGAGGACCAGCGAGCTCTGATTTATCTGCAGCTAATGAACAGCTGCTGTGTCTATATACTGAGTCCTGCGGTCTTGTGTTGAGATAATCAGGAGGGAGATACAGATGTTCTGATGGAGCATGGACTGGTTTTTAACCAGACCTTAAACGAAAGCGGCACATGAAGCAGCTACCATCGGGGTGCCAGTAAATCAGAACAAACTCTGAGGTTTTCCATGAAGATGGTCTCAGTTTCAGCATCTGAACATGTCCGTTATGTTCTATAATAAATATGGATTTATGAGATGTGCAAATCGTTGCATTCTGTTTTTATTTACATTTTATACAGCTTCTCAACTTTTGTGGAATTGGGGTTATAGTTCAGCTCATAATAACATGGGAGTCTTTCTTAATTCTGAGCTCCACCTTGACATAGAGATTGCATTAGATTGGATTAGGTTAGATTAACAGTCTAAGTGCAAGAACGTCTTAGCACATAATGCAAGGAAACTGCAGGAGCTTGTTAACGGTTTAGCAGTGTTATCAAATCAGGAAAGAAAGTCTTTGGTGCAGGAGCAGAGGAGATGGAAGACGTAAAAGAAGTCTTTGCTTTGATGGGGAGTATCTTTAACTATGGTCCTCGCCTTGGCCTGGGAACTAGAGCTGGACAAGTTAAAGCATTATTATCGCGTTAACTCATTTATTTATTAACACCGACATTTATTTTATCACACGTTAACGCATGTCGCTCACATGCTTTTGTTTTGAAAAGTCTGTTACTGGCTGCTCCAGAACCAGAAGAGAATTGGCGGAAAAACATGCAGAAAGCTAAAACAGACATGAAGAACGGTAAAAATCACACTTTACAGTTTACAGTACTTTACAGTTCAGGTAGCAACTCAGGTAGCAATATTAACAATTAATTCTATCTGAAAAAAAAATTCTGGACTGCAACAAAACTTTCTCGTCATTCCTCCATGTTCCATCAGATCTGCTCCATGTGTTCACTGTCCTGCTGTTCTCTAGCTGGTTACTGCAGGGGCTCCATCTAGTGGCACAGATGTGTAATGACAACAGAAATCCAGTCCTCGATTATAAAACAAATTCAGTTCTGTGGCCCATTTTTTCATTTACTATTTTTGATCCAAGTCTAAAATTGTAATATATATTTTTTAAAAAGCCATTTTTTTCAGGGGGGGGGGGGGGTTATTACGCAAACGTAATAAAATGTCACTTTTTAATTTTTTTTAATTTTTGATTGACAATTGAAAATGGAAAGAATGAATGATACACGGATTGGTAAAGTTACTGAACTTTAACTTGGACATTTTCATTTTAAAGTTCTCCCAGACGGAGGATTCAACAGAAACAAGGTTATTTGTAACAACTGACAAGTTGAACTCCCCGTTAAAAGTTTCTGTTGTTACCTCAGAAATTACCTGTTTTAATGTTCTGATTGTGCTGAGCCACAATCACTTTGTTGGATTTTGTGTGTAGACTTTATTCTATTTTTTTATAAAAACAGGATGACATTAATGCCCTGGCAGTGGCAATAAGCTTTATTTAATTTTGCATTTTTTAAGATAAGATTTACACTAAATATGTGTTACTGACAAGTGCTGATGTTAAAAGTGTTTGAACAACAAATGTTATGGAACTTTAGTTCATATGGCAGCAGAACAGTTAAATAAAAGTGCATTTTACACTACTTTTGAATTCATTATTTGATTTTTCGTATACAATGCGATTAATCGTGATTAATCAGGGAAATAACGCGAATTAATCGCGATTAAAAATTTTAACTGTTGCCCAGCCCTACTGGAAACATGAGGCAGGTTTGCATTAACGCCGGTCCAGGACAGTTTTACAGGGCCTAACTGTTGGCGTGTGTTTCCACTACCAGGATCGGCCCAGTAATGAGAATTTTCAAGAATGTCTGCAGGGCCGAAACAATTCGCTGTGGGTTAGACAGCTGCAAGATGAGTCCGGTGTTGACTCGGTCCTGATTGGGTATGCTGCAGGCAACAGACAATGTCCAAGTTTTCTCTTCTCATCACCGCCATCTTGGGCTAAGCAGTATAACTTTAAATCAATAACATGATTAATTGAACATTTTACCTCGATTGCTATTAATGAGTGATCATTTTAGTTTTGTTTATTTTCTGCCTCATTTATTAAAACTGGTATATATTATAAGGAAAGATATCCCCATTTTCCTATGTGGCTACATAAGTAGTAAAAATAATGAAAGAATTGAAACTGAAATAACTTGACATGTGCAAGATTACGTCGGTTATAAGTTCTGAATGTTGGTTTTGATTAATTTTTCATGAACTGCGAAGCCCTACCAATAACGCCGTGTATCTAAGCTAGGTAAACACTTTTTCTTTTTCTTTTTCTTTGTCATATTCTTCTATTCTATTGACAGTTGGCAACTTGTATGGAGTGTCAGTTTGCTAAGTCAGTGGATCCTACTGGGTCCGTCACTGCGATGGAGACATGGTGGCTGAACGGACCGAGGAGGAAGTCTACACTAATGGAAACCTAACTATCCCTTGTAGATGATCCAGACAGAACGAAGCTTAATGTCAGTGGTCCATTGCGCAGATTTCAGCATCCTTTCTAGAAAGTTGCATTTAGCAACATAGCAGTTGCTGCACCAGGCAGGGATACAGCAGTATAGATCAGTGATTCTCAACTGGTCTGGCTTCAGGACCCACCATCACCCTTAATGACAAGCCGCAAACCAAATCAAGGAAAATTTCCAACTTCTTAAATTTATTGAATGAAAAGATTGTGCAGTTTGAATCGGAGATAGTAGAATAGAATATCACAGTATGCCAACACAAAAAAATACGTTTATTGGTGAACCAAAATGGCAAAAACTAAAATGGCATAACCAAAAAGACTTCAAATGGGATATTAATCTCTTTGATGCTCAATTAGCTGCAATTTAATTAAATCCAAAAGACTTCACTTCAGTAACTTCAGCCTTTATAACAGACTCAACATGCACAAACATGAAATAAAACAGTGCAACCACTGAGCAGTAGTTTCAAAAAGAACTCAAAATATATAGTTTTAGCTGAATAACCACTCACTGACCTTTGTCTTCATGATAAGAAAATCCATATCTCATATATACTTCGTTGTATCTGCGTTTCACCTGCTCGACATATGTAAACAAACTTTGCAGGTCTTTTTCTATGGTGTGCACTGGCGGGTGTAAACTCACATTACAGGGCATTATCGCCATCTACTGTTAAGGAGTATGAAACACATGCATTTTTTTTTTTCATTTCTTTTCCCAGGCAAAGACCCGCGACCCACTAAAAACGGGTCTGCGACCCACTTTTGGGTTGTGACCCACTAGTTAAGAACCACTGGTTTAGATGATACTCTTTTGCACCAGCAGGCTTCTTTTTTTTTACAAGTAAAGATTGTTGTTGCACCTTTTTGACTGGATTGAAGGTTTTGAAGGACCTGGAGAGGTTCTCTGAAAGGTTCTTGTCAACAACAGCTTTTAATCAGTTCCTAATTGCCGCCAAGCTCATGTCATTTCTCTTTTGCTGTGACATGGAGCCGTTATCCATAATGTCATTACATCTGGGTTTCTGCAGTTCACCAGCCCCGGTACCCCCCCCCCCCCCCATTCCTGGCTAACACATGCTCTTGAATGGAGCAGCAACACTACTGACTGGCACCAGAAAGCATGAATATATTAGTCTGGTTCTGGCCTCTCTGCAGAGGCTGCCTGTCCATTTTCGAATTCAATTTTAGATTTTATTGATTGTTTTAAGGCACTTAATGGGTAGGCCCTGTCCTACATCACTGAACTCATTCATCCTTATTCAGCCTCCAGGTTCCCGAGATCTGCTGAAAAAGCTCTTTCGCACGTCCCACCGTCCAACCTTAAACAAAAAGGAGACAGAGCCTTCGCAGATGCTGCTCCATGTCTGTGGGACCAGTTACCAATCAGCAATAAACACATTCTCTCCCTCATTGCCTTTAAAGCCGATCTGAAAACCCACCTTTGCTCCCTGGACCTTCCCACACCGCTATCGAACCATTAGTCGTCCGTACGCTTGCTCGTCCTCTCTTGTTTCTTAGTTATTGCTGCGGGTATGTGTCTGTTTTGTGTGTTTTATTGTTTTAAATGTCTATATTTTATATCTTGTACAGAAATTTGGTGCTAAATTAGTGCTAAAGAAATTTCTTGTTTTTCTTGCTTACCTTCACTTTCTTCGTGCCTAGTGTATTTCTTTTTATTTCGTTTAACTATGCTGCTCAAACAACGTTAAAGGAACACTTAAATCACCAAAAATGACTACCTCTGCTAATGTACTTACTGCAAGAATAGAAATGGTGACAAAGAAAAGAGGGGAAAAATAGTTTTTTTGTGTTGTGCAGATAGACCAGTGATTGTTGCACAGACTCCAGAAAGGACACACACGCTGATACACAATTCTCTATTCATTATCCCACCACCACTGAACAATGCTCTCCCCGGTCCATATTGCCTCTCTCATGCTCACATTATAAATTGGTACACCCACTCTCTCCACTACCACACACACACACCACATCTTGACTTCAGCAACACACAATGGCAGCTCCATCATTTCTGAGTGAATAATGTCCAAGGTCAGTGTGTGCTCAGAGGGTGATCATAAAAACCACACCGTTGCTGACCGCGGGCAAATCACTGAGTTAGAAGGATGCTGGCCGAGAGGGAGGGGAAAGGACAGAGGAAGAGGAGGGAGCCAGGAGTAAAGGGGGAGGAAAGGGGGAAACAGAGAAGAAGGGAGCGACAGACGGGAAGAGGTGAGTGGAGGGGACGAAGGGGTCCGTGCACCTCTCTCTTTCTGATGAGGCAGATTACAGAGGAGGACAGCTTTGCACTCCCTTCATCACTCCTGATTCCACTCCTGCTGCCCGCGGCTGGAAGCCATGAGTTCATTTCTGTCACAGCCGCATCTGGGGAGAAGACAAAAAAGTTGATTGAGGGCAGCGTTTTAAACCAGGGATGCAATCCCCACTTTAAACCTGATTTGGCAGCACTTTCGCTCAGAATAATGTCTCCTGCCTTACTCTGCACTGTCCTAAAGAAATAAGAGAAGGTGTTTTTACAGATATTGTGGAAGTCTTATGACGCATCGAGTATATTAGCAGCAGGAATATCAAGGGGCTACATCCGGCTTGGTAAAACTGATGCCCAGGCCCTCACGACTACTGCATGGGGGTGAATTTTTATGTACTTTGTCAGTTAAAATTATATTAAAACTGCAGATTCGAGGATCATTGGGGCTGTGTTTGTGACCGGCGGCTGCATAGCTGTCTGTGGTGTCCAGTGGCCAGCTGTCATCGCTTTAGCCACTTAGCACCTCCAGTGAAGCAGACCTCTAAGCTGTGACTCAACGTGTAAGAAAGCTCAGTCATACTGATTTTAAAGGTAATATGGCTTGTTGTGCTGTTAAGTGTACAGACCGTGGAGCCTTCAAACCAACCAGTTTGAAGGCTGAGCAGCAGGCTGAGCAGCTGAGCAGCAGGCACCTACTGAGCCACCTTCAGGACTGGCCTGGACCTTCCCAGACTGACTACCAGGACCACTGGCCAGCAGTCACCTTGCTACGTTCCCCCGGACCTCCACCAAGACCAACTTCCAACAGAACTACCCCGGGACCCCCAGGTCATGCTCAGCTGGTCAACGGTCTCAGTGGAGTTCAGGCAGAGCTACAGCAGGAATCATTTCACATTAATCCCTTTACAATTTTTCTAAAATCGGAGAGATGTGGGCCCCGATCGTACACTTCCTGCTAGTCGCTACCCACTAACCGCTACTCGCAATCAGCTGGTTTAGGAACCCCCGCTAACCCCTAATGCTTCCTAAAGCCGCTACCCATTATGCCGACTCTCTTACTCACATAGTAGGTGTGGCATTGGGCGTGTCTTTTCCCCTTTCCGCAAAATCGGTATCTTGCGATCGCAGGTAGTGGCTGGTCTCCACCACCCGCTACCCGCAACCCGCATGTCAGCGCGTAGAAGAGCGCGTCCAAATGGCATCAATGTGCATCCACCTAGGTCACATGTGGACGTGCACAAACGGCTCTACCTCTCGAATTAACTCTTGATTTGGCCTCAGTTGAACCCCTGAGAAAATGGCAGAGATCGTCTTAAACAGCTTGCTCGCCAGTTAAACCATAGACGACCAGAGCGTGTTTACTGGGAGGACACCGACTATCTGGGACTTTCAGGTAGCTGATAGGAATTGTCTGTGTAAAAATATTTATTTGTATATATCAGTGCAGAGGAAGAGGAGGAAGGAAGAGGAGGAAGCTCTACAGCAGAGTCCCAGACGAGCTGCACATGAGAGCTGCTCTGATCTGGATGAAAAGACGCTCCATAGCGGTTTGCGGGTAGCGCAACCTGCTCTTAAAGGCAATGGCTACTGACGCACTGATTGGTTTAACAGGTGGAATGCCCTAATCACTCCTATGCATAATGTAGCGGGTAGCGCAGGTGGGATAGCGGGTTTAGCAAGGTGGAAGATTGTGTTCTTTGCGGGGGAACGCCCCTCCTGCTACCCGCTATCCCTAAATAGCGGCTTTAGGAGATCTGGCGGAAGATCGGACCTATGGTTTCTTTTCATGGAATTAGATAAAAGACATGCTGCCACATTTTGCACAGACTGCAGCTGGTTCAGGAATGTTTTGGTCAAACGGGTAATCAGCCGTGAGGAAATAAAAACACGAATAATCAGTTTCTTGTCTGCCTCAGAAACAACATGCATTAGCTTTGCGATGTTTCTTAAATGGAAGAAAGCTGAATGAATCAGTTGTTGAACATCTTAGGACAGAGAACTGGCCAGAAGAGTCAACGGATCCAAATCTCTGTTTGACCGTTGGGATGAAACTGTCAGAAGCAAAAACAACAGTTTCAATTTTCCCTGACTGAAGCTGTAAAATGTTTGCAGCTAACCATGACTTAATGGTGGTTAAACAAGCTTTTAACTCCGAGAACTTGGAGAGGTCTTTCGGACAAAAAGAGCAGAGAAGCTTGGCATACAAAATGTTGAAAAACTTTCCAATTAAAGGTAGGGTAGGTGTTGTTTGAAAAACGGTTCCAGCAATCCAACTCAAGTGAGATTTTGAAAATATACACTCCCTCCCCCCAAAGGCTCTGCCTCCTCCTCTTCAGCTCACCCCTCGAAACCACGCCTTCACACGATTCACGACTACATGAACCACAGAGAGAGAGGGAGGGGTGGGTGGGAGTGTATTGATATTTGATGGATTATGCAGCCAATCAAAATAGTGATGATCACTATTTTGATTGGTCAGTTTTTCTCTGATTATACCCTCTAGACTGGACCAAAACGCGCCCACGTAATTATTTTTTTTTTGCAAACATTTTATTTCAGTGGATGCAATGGGAATGTGAAAAGGTTTTCAGGCAATATTGTAAAAAGTGTTGCAAAAAAACAACACCTACCCCACCTTTAAATGACCAAGAGGCAACATGTACAACATAAATGAAACAGCTCAGAGAACCGACCCCTGCGGCACACCACCAGACAAGGGAGCCCTATCTGAGGAAAAGGGATTGATAGACGCAGAAAAGTTCCTGTCAGTGAGACATGATGGGAACCAGTCTGGTCTAAGAAGATGCCATAATCAACAGTGATCAACAGGCTGAACTTTAATCCACAATAACCAGCACAGAATCATTTCAAGATAGATATGATAGAAGTTGCTCAGCAACGACCTTTTCTGAAAGCTTTGATTAGAAAAAAAAAGGGAGCAGCTTAGAAATTGTCCCGTATCTTTCAGGAGGAGATGGTTCCAGGTTGGATTTCCTCAACAGTGCATGAACAATCTGCGATGGACTGGCGACCTGTCCAGGTAGGACCCCTGCCTTTCGCCTGAAGAGAGTTGGGATAGGGTCACTCCCCATGACCCTACATAGGATTAAGCGGGCATAGATAATAGATGGTTGAACAATAGCATGTTTAAAAGTAGCAGGAATAGAATCAGTCGAAAGGGACAAGTTAGTAAAACCAACCACACAGGGGCCAGTTAAATTAAAAACTTTCACTGTCATTGTTGTGGGGAGTTTATCAGCAGGGCTTGGTGACCTTTCATTTTGGATATTAAAGCACATACGATTCCAGCTTCACAGGAAAAGTGAAATCACAAACACAGAGGGTAGCTGAAGGTCTAATACATGATAGAAGATTGTTTACCCAGTTTACAAAGTAACTAAGGAATCTGTTCCAGTCACTATCAGAAAAGACTGGCAGATCAGCTGATACAGGAGACACCAGTGAATGAATTGTATCACACGGGACTTTTGGATTTCGCTTCCTGCAGGATATAAGATTAGCGAAGCCTGCAGTCCTGGCATCCTTTATCATATTATTTAGGATAGACAGGCCTTCAGATAGAGATAGATTTCCATAGATGTTCAGCCCATTTATCCATGGGGGAGACTGCTTGGAGGAAGCAGGTCTGGTTTTCATAGGAGCCACTTTTGCAAGTACAGAGGAGCGAGTTTCTACATCTGACACAAAATCTGGTTTTTAAAGTTTAAAAAAAAATCACAGAAACAATCAGCAGTATCCTAATTGGCCTCAGAAACCACCTTATAAACCACAGATTTAAAAAAATGCACAACTGTGGTCACTGATACGGAAGTTCTCCACCCAGACCTGATCAGTAACAACTCCGTGTGAAAATACCAAATCTAACATGTGACCTCGATAGAGTGTAGACTCAGTAAAGTGCTGCATAAAGTTGAGGCTCCATAACATTTAAAAAACTCTGAAGTAGAAATACAAGCATCATCTATGTGTAGATTAAAATCCCCAAGAATTAAAACTTTATCCAAGTTTAAAATCAAAGATAAAGTCAGACAAAAATGTTCCAGTTGAGCTGTTGGTGGTCTCATGGACACGGAGAAAGAGACACATCTCAGCTTCACCTGAGTGCCAGATCATCTTCCTCGCCTCCTACGGTTATTTTAGGGTTAATAATGAGATCATCACAACCTCTTGACAGCAGCGGGACGTGGCTCCAAACAAAGTTAATCCCCTCATACGCTATTAAAATCCTCCAAAGCACGGAGAAAAATGTTCAGCTGCGGCCCACAGGTTCATTCGGTTACGCGCCAACACCTTCCGCAAAGACGTGAACGTGATGGACATTCATTTATATGTAAAAGTCCTGCGCTCAGCGTTCACCTCAAGGCAAGGTTGTGCTCTACAACAGCGAGCACAGATGTGATAAGAATTTATGGCTGTTCTAAATAACCACACATGCAGCCACAGACGGGAACAAGAGGCAATAAATGGGTGGGTGGGGGGGGGGGTAATGGAGGTAACAGCACATATTTTCAGACAGGCGCCGTTTCACAGAGGTGCTTGTGTAAATAATGGAAGAGGGAACTTGCAGGAGAAATTTAAAAATCTGGCTCACAGCTCTCCAAATGGCTGCGTGCACGGTGCAGGCATGAATTTCAGATGGCGGGATTGTCAGATGATCACTTCACACCGTCCATCCGCGCAGCTATCATCACCTCCAGAAGCATTCACATCATCAGTCGGAGTCTCGCGGCCGCATTTGCTTCTCTCTCCTTATTTTAGCTTGTAATCCACTCAGCGTGCACGGTTTCACATAAATCCGTGCTCATTTTGCCGTTTGAAGTTTTGCACGGACGCACATTTCATACCGAAGTAGCGCAGGCAAGAAGAAGACTGTGAGCTGTGGCGTCCAAGTGGAAAACCAATGAGGAAGCAAGAGGATGAGATCTGCATTTACTGAAGTCGTTCATTCATTTTTACTGTCTTGGAGCACGAGTGAAATCGTCTTACAGTTTATGCCTAAAACACACATTTTGCATTGAAATGCTGTTCGGCCAAAGCACCAGCTTCTGGGGAGAGAACACAAAAGTTGATCAAGGGAAATTACAAAAGTAGCAGCAGAGAAGCTCTAGAGGTCACGGGGACCTGTTTGTCCAGAGCATCTATAAACATCATATTCTGCTATATTATGATATAGTCCTCCGGTCTTACTCAGGATCCTTAGTATTGTAGAGGCTACAACAGAGACGATAAATATTTCCACCACGAACGTTACAATGGTCGTTTTGAAGTTTTGAAGAGGAAGAGTTTCAACTTCAACCTCGTGGTTAACTGATCCAGATTGAGCCTATATGAAAAATTCCTTTGATTCTTTGATTTTTTTTTTCTTTCCACCTCCACCAAACTTTATTTATAACACGGCTAAACTACAAAGTTTATAATCCGTTAAAGACACATCATATGAAGCAACGGTTAGAGACGGTTTAACCAGCAGAGTTCTCAGTCGGTCCTGAGTCGTGTTTATTAAAAGCTCATTTAAAGTGCAGATGTTTCTGAATGCGTGTTAGCCTGCTAGCTGCTAACTAGGACAGTGACTGCAGAAAGATTCGTCCTCTCGTCCCACGTTGGTCCGTTTGTTGTCCCAATGTGTTTCGTTTGCCAGTTTTAGTGGTCAGGGCTCCCTGAAATTCTCTTGAAATAATGATTGAGAGTGCTTGAGTTCACAAAAAAGTCTTAAAATGTTGAATATAATCCCTGTAATGAGTTTGAACTAATCTCCGAACGTAGCAGACATAAACATAAATGTCTCATTGTTCTAGTTGTCAACCAAAATTTATTTGAAATGAAAATCTTGACTTGTTGTGCCAAATATTGCTATTTGATAAAAATGTGTTTGAGGGCAATTAATTAAATACAAAGCCTCTAATTAAGCAGATTATATTTTAATCACATCCCAGAGATAGTTTATACACGTGACAATGCTGCACATTAGACATTACATTATATATTTTATTTCCTGAGACATGCGCCTTTATTAATGTGTTTTAACATGTTACGTTTTGGTTTCTTCTTAATGCACCTGCAGATGTACCAGTGTTCAATCACAATAAAGACTGTTTTAATCTAAATTTTAATCTTTATCCTAATTTTAATCGTGGGAGCAGCACTCAGAGGTGTGATAAAAGAGGTCCTGGGATTTTTTTTTTTTTTTTAAGTATTCCTTGGCCACAAACCAGTAAGAACCATCAAAGAAGAAATCACAGAATTTTCAGGTACATTATAAAGAAATCAACACATCAAATGATGCAATATAATAACTGTCCTTAAATATTTAAATAGTACATTATTAGGGCACTGAGCCTCTAGTGCATCATTTTTTCTTCAGCTTTCTCTCATGCAAAGTAGCATGTGTGGTTGCTGGTCCAGGACCGGCCCGATCTATTGACCCCTGGCATGCAAAGTTGGTGCTCCGGAGCCGAATGAGGATCGACTCCCTCTGAAACTTCAACCGTGGAAGGATCTTTCCTGAAAATGCTGTGGATGCTTGAAAAACTGCCTGACCTGCTTCAAAATCCACATTTCAGTTTTCACTTGAAATTTATCCTGCCAAATTAAAATCCCGATGTTTGTTTACAATCTGAGTTTTGTTTCTTGTTGAGATTATTTTTCAATTTTTTTTTTTTCAATTTTTTTTTTTTTACCCCCAGAACGTGAACATGTCAGTGTCGGTATTTTTGCGTAGCCGCCCGTGTGTGTTCCTGCAACTCCCCGCGCGCCCACGTAATTAGCGTGTTCTTGGTAATGTAGTCTAATGGCTTCACAAGAGCGCTCTGAAATGCTGATGAACATCTGCTTGGCAGAAAATCCACTCGCGCTCTGCCTGCCTGTCCTTCCTCGACAGAGACACACACTTCCCGTCGTCTGCCGCGGGTCGATGCGTGTCAAGTTTGAATGTGCACGCGTGTACCGCGAGGTGCTAATCCAGGTTTAAAATATCATACAGCTGTAATCACAGGAGTGGAATTGCTTTAATTAACATTTCAGACAGTTCTACACCTTAAACACACACATATAAAAGGTCATGTTTGTGCAAGAGGAAACTCAAATCCAGGAAACTGAACTAGAAGAGCTAATTTCTGACTGTTTTCGCTTTAACAGCGACATCCCTGTGGCGTCTTTCACTCATATCCACGAGTGATACCCTAACCCCTAACCCTAACCCTAACCCCTAACCCTACCCCTAACCCCTAACCCTAACCCTAACCCTAACCCCTAACCCCTAACCCTAACCCTAACCCTAAACCCTAACCCTAACCCTACCCCTAACCCTAACCCCCCCTAACCCCTAACCCCTAACCCTAACCCTAACCCTAACCCTAACTAACCCTAACCCCTAACCCCTAACCCTAACCCTAACCCTAACCCTAACCCTTCCTCCGTCTTGAAGCCATGCTTCCTGACGAATCACGCCAGCTGGACATACGTTCCCACAGTGGAACAACACGGGTTTCCGATCACGGTGAGCAGCTGGTGATTAGAGGTGGGCGGATCGATCGAAATATCAATAATATCGATACCAACGCTGGTATTGATATCGAATGATAGTCGTGTAAAAAGATCGATACTCAAGCTTTTTTCTCTCCCACAACACTGACTGAGTAGGAATTCATTGAAGTCTGTGTCTGACATGCTGTCGCCGTGTCCCCCTCCCCCTCCCCTCTCGTCTCGTCTTTTGACGTTGCATCATCACGTGGCTCAGCGGCATCGGCCAAACAAGCATGCAGGTAGACTCAGTCTGGCCCCTCCCCCCAGGCCCGCCCACTTAGAAAAAACATTAAGAACAGAACAATTCAACTCCAGGGAATATTTACACAAAAATGTCAATTGTGATAATAAAGTATTTTTCTGTCACCTGTAAAGTTTGCTGAAATTCTACCCTGGATTTTAACAAAATAATCCACAGACAAAAATCACAAAAACACCAAAAGGTCAGCAGTTTCATGATAGATTAGGCTTAATATGAAAAAGTATCGGTATCGGTATCGGTATTGGTATTGGTATCGGTATTGGCGGATACTGGCCCTGTATTTACTTGGTATCAGATCGATACCAAAATCCCCAGTATCGCCCAGCTCTACTGGTGATCAAGGAAGTCTGGTTTTTGATGGTTCCATCGCACATACGGGAAAAGATGGCCGGCTTTCCTCAACGATAAAATAACTAACTTTTGCCGTGTCGACTCATATCCAATAAATCCCCACTTTAATGGTACGTACAGAGATGCGGGACGTAGCTTAACCCCCCCCCCCTCTCTCGCAGGTGCAGTTTGGTGCTGGTGGGATTTAAGGAGCAGCTCGGCAGGCCGGAGACTCCTTCAACAGAAGTTTTAGCGTGGTAGGTAGTAATTGAAATGAACCACGTAGAGCGGTGAAAGGTGAAAGCGCAAGCACAAAACGCCATCTGAAATCACTCCCAAGAGGACGCTGCGTTTTGTTAATTATGGATCTGACTGGGGACGGCGGCCAACAGGCGCGAATCCCTACGGGAGAGTTTTCCCTCTGAGGAAACAGTAGCGAGACAACCCAAAACAACTTCATTATCATATTATTGTTGGGTTTTTTTTAGCTGTTTATGTGTTCATTCTTGTAAATTAAAAAAAATATTCTAGTCATATTATAACTTTGTTCTTGTAAAACAATTTCTTTATTCTCATAATATTACCTAATTAATTAACATTTTTTCCCTCAAAGTATCTTATGCTAGGTATGTTGTTTAATAATGTTTTTCAGATGAAATTACACATTCTTTAATGTAAAGAAAAGTACATTTTGTGTTTATAATATTGAGACTTTGTAAAACTACAGTTTATGTTTTCCATAAAACTACAGCGTTTTCTGAAAAAGTTTTGACTTTTTTTCTAGTTTGAGTCTTTTATCGTAAAGCTTCTTCTGTTATTCTTGTAACAGCGTGTATGAAAGCTGCTTGAATCGTCGGGATGAACGACTCCTGGGAGTCGCTCTGAGCTTCTTGGCGTCAGTATGGAATGGGTTTTGTAACTCAAAAGTATTTTGCGTACCATAACATAACAGACACAAACTCACAGTTGCGTTAGACTAATGGCTCCCCCAAAAACAAATGAGAGGTGGGAACTAAGAGCCAAATTATGAGGCGATTTTGGAGACTAATTTTTTTCCCTTGGTTTTTAACTTCTACTCAAAGTCTGTTTAAATCTTGCTCGCTCGACTTCCTGATATGGTCCTGACTGTGAGCGTCTCGTGTAGGGCTGTAGCGATACACTAATATCACGATACGGTACGATACACGATACTCGGCTCACGATACGATATATATTGACATTCATCTTATAATACATTTACATCATTTTCTGAAAGATTTTAAAAGGGACAAAGTGATTTTGGTGACATCTTGTGAGTGTTCCAGTGACTTTGTTGGAATTAATTGAACTGAAAGCATCAATTACACGTTATATGGCTGACAGGCAGCTTGCAAATGTTGGACAAAATGAATAAAAGATTTGTTGAGAAAAATAGTTTCATTTATTTAAACAGTGCAAATTGTTGCTTGCAAGCTTTTAAAGGTGGGACATGGGGGTTTTGGAAGAGAGAATATCGATACCCGCGGCCGAAAAATCGATACTCGATAAAATATCGATATATATTGCAGAAACAATAAAATCGCTCACCTCTAGACTCGTGTGGCGGGAACAGCTGACCATTCAGCCTATCATGCTCATTGTTCTGAGACAAAGGGTGAATTCCAATTCCTCCCTTAACCCTCAATTTAAACCCTCCAAAGTAAGTGTAAGGGCTATCTTGTGACTTAGAAATGGGACGCCCCTTGAGTGCAGTTACGTCTTCAGACTGAAATGTATCAGAGTCGTGTTGTCTCTGTATTTCCTGAAATGACACAGGGATAACATTGAAAAGAGCGCTGTATATTCTCTAAATAATATTAGCAAATAACACAATAGAGGATACATTATTCAGTCCTCCGTCACAACAAGGTATACAAGTAACGTAAAGCCGGCTGGGACCAGCAAACATCGTAAAGTAAAAAAATAAATGTTACACAACAACGATGTTAATCCATGAAAAAAGTCTCAAACAAAGACAATAAGATGGTTTCATAACATTTATGTCTTTAAGATATACGAAGATACTTACATTTGTAGCTAGCTTTTTTTGGCGCTATCCTTTTTCAAATCTGTCTTGGCTAAATTACCCAGTGCCTTCTGGATAGCGCTTAATTCCAAGGGTGGTGCCGGAGAATCTCAATTTTGAGGGCGATACAGCCCTCAAACTTGTCCCTCAATTTAACGTTCTTAGAATTGGGACAGCACTTGCACTTAGCGGGAGCGCGCATTTTTGAGATTGAGGGTTGAGATTGAGGGTTAAGGGAGGACTTGGAACTCACCCAAACACTCGGATCTCACGCTCAGCAAAGCACGATTGGTTGGAAACACGTCACATGGGAAAAGATGCCTTCAGGGTTAACAGAAAAAAAACACTCTCCGGCAGACAGCTGCGACAGGCAATAATTTGAAATAGTCAAATTATCGTACATTTGGCCTTTTTTTGGATTATTGATCGCACATCGTACAGAGGGCAAAATTATCATACAAATACGATAATTATCGTACACCTGGCAACGCTGGGTGTGGTCCCACCACCACTGTGACCACTGAGACCATTTGGAAAGGAGGTTCTTCTTTCAAAAGGACAAAACCATTTGTTCGACCCTGTTGCGACCCTTTTTTGCATTTTTCCTGTTTTGTCTTTCTGTCCGTCCCACCGGTGAAAGGTCAAACGAACCAGTGCTCTCTACCAGCGAACCAAACTGACAGTATCAAACCTGGATTAAAAGGACTGAACTGCAGGTGGAAACACACCCTGACGCTGCAGTCCCACAGCATTTAGGGAAAGCCCCCAGTCTGGTTCCAGCAAACTCCGTCTGCTTGACTGGATTCAGGAAGAGATCACAAGTGCAACCTTGTTCTTTCGATAGTTTAAAGGTGAGTCCTGCTAAATGAAATGTTGTTGGAGCGTGGAGAACTGACGGCCCCGCCTTTAATCTGCATTTACCTAACTCTTTCTGATGAGGGGGACATTTTAGCTCCACGACATGGAGATTTTCCCCGAAGCGAAGGCGACGTCGGGCCTCGTGGGAGAAAACCAACCACTTTACTCTGATGGCATTTCTTGAATCAAAGCAGCAGCCGTGCCACGGGTCCTTTCCCTCCTCGTATTATCTCATAACGCCGAAATCTGATTTTGTGTCAGGTTACATTTGGCTCGCAGTCAAAAGGCGTTTTGGTGCCAGGCTTCCGCGGAGCACGGCGGCGGAGATGAGCAGTGACAGGGGGAGCGGCGCGACAGCAGGGGGATTCTCGGATGCAGGTGTATTTATAACTGGAAGAGGAGAGTCTGTCACACACACAGACACTGCAGGCTATCCTTGTCCTGCTGTTAAATAATTCAACTGCTGTGAAATCTGAGGGACTCCTATTATATTAAGCTTGTGTGTGTGTGTGTGTGTGTGTGTAGGAAGCCTTCATGTTTGGACGTGTCATTCTAGGACACCAACCCTCCATCTTCCTGCTCTGCTTTGGTCTTTGCTCCTTGTTAATGTCCGTGTTCTGTTGTCAGACAGACTTTCCCCACATCCAACTCCACAACCGAGTCCCACCGCGTTTGCTCATCGGTGTGTGCGCGCGTTGGCGTGTGGGTGTGTGTTTCCGACGGTCGGTAATTATCTGCACCCCTTTTCCTTGGGTGCGCCGCGTTTGGAAAAGTGTTTTTGAAGTGTTCAGACACCAAACTCACGAGGCCTCTCGTGCCCAATTAGGCAGCTCGTTTAAGCCGCGCGCCGTCACATGGTTTCCTCCACCCCCCCATTCGGCGTCGCCCGTCGCCTTCATCACCGCATCCCGCCGTCCCCCGTATCTGCCCACCCCCGCGGGGTGAGAGTCAGAGAAGGGAAATAAATGAATGCCGGTCATGCGGTGTCAAAATAGATGCATATTTTTGGTCCGTCTGAAGATGCACCTCGGGGCATTCGGCCTGCTGGGTTTCAGACGCCATTGTGTCAGAGAGAACAGAGAGTCAGATTCTTCTGCTTACTTTCCTAACAAGGCACTGGATCTGTGGCCAGGGGAGGGGAGGGGGGCGACACTGGCGCAGGCTGGTGCACGGCCAGCTGGCAAGCATCTCTGTCCACATGCACAAACACGACCTTGAAGATCATCGAACTGCACGGTCTTTGCAAACACATCCAGTGTTCCTCGTGCACAACCCCGACGCAGAAAGAGATGAAAAAATTTAATGAACAAAATGTCACTTTTACATTTACGTTGACTTTTACTCATTTGCAGACAGCATGAATCCCACAGTGATCCCTTATTTTTTGTGTTTAATGGGGACCGGCGCCCCCCCGCGTAAATCAAAATCCACAAACTGGAGCCAGAGCCCCCCGAGCCTCAATAATGTGTTTAAAATATGTTTAAAAAAAACCCAAAAAGTAGTGAGGCACTGCAGCGAAACAAGACAAAGGCTCAACTGTGGTCTTTCTGTTACCTTCACAGCCTCTGGTCTCTGAACCGTAGTAAAGCAACCGCTGGTATTGTGCTATTTTTGGCTCGTAATTAGCGGCTAACACGCTAACAACAACAAAACAAAAAGTCCGGTTTTCTCTGCATGGAACGAGCACTTTATTCTGGCACTGCAGGAACTTGTAACATCACACAGGTTGTATTGTTGGGCTCCTGTCGGTTAACAGAGAATGTAAATCTATACACGCTGGGCTGCTGTTGATGCTCACTACACTTTTCATCTAACCCTGTTTTCATTCTGCCGTCCCACGACACACACACTACATTACCCATAAGGCCACATCATTACCTATAAGGCTACCTTCTTAAAGGGGCCAGGCTGGCTCACAACATTTCTTCACTGTGAAATAACGCGCACAAAATCCTGTGATGTTTCCGTGATTTTTTAAATTTTTTTTTAAATTATATTACATATTTCTAAATAATCTGCAAATAACTTAAACCGCGAATTAGCGAGGGATCACTGTATGTGTCATGTTTTATCTCGACCTCTTCGTCTAATGTCCTGTTATGCATCCATTTTTGCATTTCAGGTCTGCAGCACATTAAAGAAAAGAAGAAAAGTGGGGCAGAGAAAAGAGAAAACTGTTTAACTGTTAAACTAAACTTTATTGCATGTAAGAATGCAGCCTTCTTTTATGACCGTGAGTTCCTCAGTGGCTGTTTTAGGTTCTATGACTTAAATGACTGTAACACCGCCCCCCAACAGTCTGTGACAGCATAGATAAACACATTTAGGGACATCCCATTCCTGGACTGTGCACTGAAGAGTTGTTTACCATCTGGACTCTGAGACAAAGAGCCATAAAACTCAGAAGAACCAAGGATCCGCCTCCGCTGGATCTTTTAAAAACTGGGGACAATTTGACATCGGCGTGCATTTCCCTGGCATCTCTTTGTGGTATCAGGGAGGTGTACCATCGGCCGATTAAAATATTCTGCATGGCATATTGAATCTTTGTATTTCATGATTGTATTAAACTCTTTAATTGACCTTTGTTTCTAGTCTCGTCAATGGCACCAGATAAAAGAACACGGAGAATTACTTTCAAAACCAGTCTTAAGGTGTGTTGCTGTTGTCACAGGTTTCATTTCACACCGTTTTCTCCACTGGGAACACATCAGGACTGCAGATAAACCAGTCCGGTACCCGTGCCCTCTTCATCCAGAGTCATTGAAGAGTCGCCCATTGACAAACGCATGGGTGCTCCTGGAAAGGATGTGGTATTTAAGCCAGCATGCGCTACTCTGAAATCTGAGTGTACCTTTTGCTGCGGTAATGACGCAGCTCCACACCATCGCAGAGCTTGGCTTCTGTCCAGTGGCTTGTTGGCTTTGGTCCGGAGCTCACAGCAATGCATCCTTGTCCTCTATGCACTAAAATAGTCTCTTGAATACAGTAAACCCCCACACTTCGCGGTTAATGGGGACTGTGACACCCCCCCCCGCGAATGGTGACGGCACTAAACCTTTGTCTCACGAGAGCAAAAGATGGGAAATGCGGGGACGCGGGTCAGCCAATAAGTGTACAGACCACCGACGGCACAGTAATGCCCATCGTAGCAGCCAATCACAGGCCTCGATATTCATTCACGGGGCCTCCCGTGTAGACTCTTGTTGCTTCCTGAGACTCGTTCCTGATGTGATGTGTTTCGCTTCAGCCTCGCACGCTTCGTTTAAATTTTTTTTCAATATTTTTTTCGAATATTTTTTTTTTGATGAATATTTTTGAAACCTCCGGGATAAACTGAGACCGCGAACTGTGAGGGATTACTGTAGTTGAATACTCTTCCGTACTAAAGAGGGAAATACCCAATATCTCTTTGATGATCTTTGCTTTTAAGCTTTCCCATAATTTCTTTGTTCATTTTAACATATTCCCTGACAAAGTGCGGGTCCTCTGCTCCATCTTTGCATCTCAAAGCCTTCCACGGACACTGCTTTTGTACCAAATCATCTGTGACATCATTTGTTTGAAACAACCGTCGTTACTCGTTTCTTTCGCAGATTAAATAAAGCTGGAGAGAAAAGAGCATTAAAGATCTCCAGTCTCCAAAGCCTGCAAAGTAGTGAAGTTCGAGGTAAATCTGTCTTTAAATCTGCATTTTCCATGTCGTCCAGATGTTTTCTGACTCGAGGTTGTGCTCCAGCTTCCTTCTGGCAGCATCCAGCCTGGAAGCATTCAGCGTGCCTCTGAAAGACTGTGTATCCCCGGTGGATGCATCCCTCCCAAGCCTATGAATGCGTAGCATTTTAAGACATTTCTGTACCTTTCTCTCCACCTGAATCACAGGCTCCCTCCTCCCCCCTCGCCCCCCCCTGAAGCGAGCAGGGGTGATATTTTTGAACACATAATTTACATACTTCCCCGTGAGTGGACGGGCATTCCTTCAGCAACAAAGCAGGCTGGTTCGTTCCCCGAACGCTGCGTTTCCACACATCATTCTCACATCCTGGGATCTTGTTAAAATTCTACTGCGCTGACTGCAGAGGCCATTCGCCATGACAACCAGCCTTTCCCCGTGTTGGAAGTGGAGCTGGAACTGCTCAGCTGCTGACAGCGATGCTTCCCAGAGGGAATCGGGACGTGCCATCAGAGAAAAGTTCAACATTGGTGAAATATCTACTCTAAGAAAAATGACAGCAAGCCATCTAGCAATTATCACTCCAGAGGAACACTTAAACACCCCCCCGTGGTGCTGCCTGTGCTGAAGCGGTGTCTTAAAGTAGGGGAGATTTGGACTCACTTGATTTGGTTTGACTAAGTTGACTAGTTTCTTCATCTCCAGACAGACCAGGGACGGACTGGGACTGGACTTTCCCCCTTCTAACCAGGCCCACCAATAACTGCAAAGGGGGGGTGGGGGGTTCTATACTGATATACAGTGATCCCTTATTTTTCGTGGTTAATGGGGACCGGCGCCCCCCGCGAAAATCTAAATCCGCGAGCCCCCCGAGCCTCAATAATGTGTTTAGAATATGTTTAAAAACCGCAAAAAAGTAGCGAGGCACTGCAGCGTAACAAGACAAAGGCTCAACTGTGGTCTTTCTGTTACCTTCACAGCCTCTGGTCTCTGAACCGTAATAAAGAAACCGCTCTTTCATCTAACCCCGTTTTCATTCTGCCGTCTCACGACACACACACTACATTACCCATAAGGCCACACTATTACCCATAAGGCCACCTTCTTAAAGGGGCCAGGCTGGCTCACAACGTTTCTTCGCTGTGAGAGAACGCGCACAACATCCTGTGTTGTTTCCGCGATTTTTTAATTATATTATATATTTCTGAAGAATCCGCAAATAACTAAAACTGCAGAACTTAAAGCATCATCGTTTTCTGAAAGATTTTAAAGGGACACATTGATTTTGGTGACATCTTGTGAGTGTTCAGATGACTTTGTTTGAATTAATTGAACTGAAAGCATCAATTACACATTATATGGCTGACAGGCAGCTTGCAAATGCTGGACAAAATGAATAAAAGATTTGTTGAGAAAAATAGTTTCATTAATTTAAACAGTGCAAATTGTTGCTTGCAAGCTTTTAAAGGTGGGACACGGGGGTTTTGAAAGGAGCTTAGAATATCGATACCAACAGCTGAAAAAATCTATACTCGATACTCGATAAAATATCGATATATATCGCAGAATCGATAAAATCGCTCAGCTCTACCCTGGAAAACATTTTGCATCTGTCTTGTACCAACATCCATCCAATCCGTTCCAGTTTCCCATCGCTCTGTAAAAGCATCTCTTGTGCTGGAAAACTGTTATAAAAATAAGCTTAGACTTCCTTCTATTTTTCCTTCACACATCAAATAAATCATAAAAAATACTTCTGAGTGGAAATTCGCCAGCTCTGTTAAATATTTCAGTTTCAGCTTGTGCAAGCCACAGAGCTTCATATTTGATTCTGTGTTATGCTGCTCAGTCATTTTTTTTGCAGTGTCAGTTTGGTACGTTGAACTGGGAATGAGAGAATTCCCGGTGAACCAACACTTTAGTCTCCTGAAAAGGTCTTGCATCAGTCTTGCGTCAGCTCGGAGAGAGGCAATTACAAACATTTAGGACTCAAATTTGACTTCCACAGTCCCGCTGGAAAGTCTTTTCAGTTAACCATTAGATAAGATAAACAGCTTCTCTTTTCAAGAATTGGAAACACATTTACAAACGAATTTGTCGTCATTTCAGTTCAGTGTTGCTGGTCCGTCTGCTTGTTTCCCTCCTCTCTTTCCCGTCCTGATGTTCCCTGTTACCCTCCAATCCTATCATCACCTTATGGATTATCCTGGATTTAAGTTAAATTTGGATTTTGTGTTTGGTTAATAAATCTGTCTTTTGAACTCCTGCATTTTTGGTCCTCCCCTTCAACATACAACAACTAAATCGTGACAAGATGACAAGATGTGTTTTACCACTACTTGTGGATCAAATGTTCAGCTCGGTGGCCATCAAAATGCAGGAACACTGGCCTGCATTTGACTTTTTTTTTCTTTCACTTTCCACCCAAGATGTGGAAAAACTTTAATTTCGAGGACATTATTACATGACACATCACAGATTTTCCATCTCTTTACAACGTTGTTTAGAAGGGGATTATGTTTAAATGTTATCCTCAGCTATGGACTATTAAACATTTTAGAGCCGATCTGACAGGGATGCATGATTCATTGGGGCCAAGCACCGTACTCAGGTGACATTTTAAACTCCGGGATATTTTCATTTAAATGCCAGTTGACTGTACACCCCTCTGAAGCTTCTTTCTCACTGGGACTTTTCTTTCTGGCACTCAAAACCCACCTTTGTGAGGGTTTAAACGTAAGGAGGTGGGGGGAAGAATTCAGGATAAGTGGATGGAAACTTCATATCTACCTCTAGCTTATATTTTTTCCTCATCTGCCCATCCATCACCTGTAACAGCCGTATCAGCCTGTTGTTATCTCCACGAAAAAGGACATGAGATAAAGTCATCTGGTCCTTAGAACCTCAGATGAACAAAAATACAGGACATATTCCACCGTGTCATTATTTACCGAACAAAATCGTTGTGTAAATGCGTCCCATCAGTCAGCAGAACCAGCCTCAGCAGCAGTAGCTCACATATCTTTAAAGTAGCACGTGATACCATAGATTTTTGACCCTCTCTTTACAATCTCGCTTCAGTTTGCGATGCAGACATGTGTTCATGCGCTGTAGCTGTAAAGCACAACGGATCGTTAACATGATTGCGCTGGATGAGAGAACATATTCACCACAGGTCCTGACTGGTGTAGGCTATTCGTGCTAATAGCATCTGTATCCACAAAGAAAATAACGACGTGGATTTATTGTTGTTTACATCACGTAGCATACAGTCATGGAAAAAAATTATTAGAACACCATTTTTTCTTCACTTTCTTGTTCATTTTAATACCTGGTACCACTAAACGTCATCATGTGACTAAAACAGACAGAAAAGAAAACACTGAATGCATAAAAGCAGTGTTTTTGGCAGTACAACGCCATAGCTATTGATGTAAAAACTTAAGTGATTTAGGTTATAATCAAGAAAACCATGGAAAATGGTAAGATATAGCTCTTAAATAAAACTCTTATGAGCAATCTTTGTGGTTATCGTTATGTTTGTCCAAACAAATGTACCTTTAGTTGTACCAGGCATTAAAATGAACAAGAAACTGAAGAAAACAAGGGTGGTCTAATAATTTTTTCCATGACTGTATGTAGCAACTGAACCGGTAGAAGAAGACAACTTTAGGTAAGAAAATCAAGTTTTATTCATCACTAGACAACTTTTAACATGAGCAACTATGGGCTGTATTGTCTCGGTTCTATTCGGGTAACCCGGTTTGGTTCGTGGTCGGAAACTAAAGACTCGGGTCGGGTTGGTTCCGGGTCCAAATATTGCGGGTCCATTCGGGTTCGGACTCCCGAACTTATGATAATAGCTCGGGTCGGGTCGGTTTCGGGTTGAATTTTCACAGGTCCATTAAGGTTCGGGTCCATGAAAGTGGACCCGTGAAGACCTCTAAGATAGATAGATATCTATCTATCTACCACCAAACATCTGGATGAGAAGGAAAATGGTAAATGGACTGCACTTATATACCGCTTTATCCACACCAAGGTGCCCTCAAAGTGGTTTACAACAGCCTCTCATTCACTCATTCACACTCACATTCAGACATCAGTGGGCGGCAGCTGCCATGCAGGGTGCTACCATGGTTCGGTGCCCAAGGACTCTTTGGCTTTGAGTGTGTGACAGTTGGAGCTGGGATCGAACTGCCAACCTTCCAGTGACTCTACCAACTGAGCTACAGCCACCCTTAGGTGGTGGTGTTGATGTCATTCAGGCCTTAAGGGCCCAGGCCCAATGGAAACAGCGGAATATCTTTCGCTTGACTTGGATGGAGGGATGGAGAGATAATAACAGCATCTTGTTACAAGCACCTTTTTTGAATCTCTGCCAGCATGGTTTTAGACCCCTAGTGGACTCACTAGCGGGACAATGCCACCGCATGATTCTCTGCTGCTTTTGAATGTGATGTCCAAGTCACGATGTCCTCCTTCACACACAGAACGAGAGCAACCGGATTCAATAAAACACACACTGACCATTAGGAAGAAAATGCATTTATGGCGCTTGGCGATATTGATTTTTGTCTGCTAGTCGAAAATAGAACTTCTCCCCAGTGTGAACCTATAGTCGAACCATTATGCCCACCTTTACAGACCGGCACCTCACGATACGCGCTCGCAGCGAGGACGTCCTCGCTCTTACCGTAGATGAGGCGCGCAGAGGTCCAGGAAATATCATCACACAGCAAAATACGAGACAGAAGCACTGAGAACATGGAGTTCAGTGGGGATCACAGACACACTTACAGCTGTGCGGTCTTTCGGTCCGAGTCTGAAAAAACACATACATGATGAAGAGGAGCAGAAAGAGGAGCAGCTCGCTTTTTCTGTCTGGCTCAAAACGAGCTGCCCTGAGAAGAGACGTGGCAGGATCTTCTGCACATCAGTCTAATTTATTTTCTCCAGCCACCAATTTACCAAACAAGGGTTCCTGTCAGAAGCGTGAAATGTGAATCTCTTTGACAAGGGCACTTTTTTCTTTTTCTTTTTTTTAGTCCAGTTGTAGAAATAAGTGGGCCCAGTGAAAGTCTGAACAAAACGAGCAGGTTTGGTGAAGGAAAAATAACTGTGTTTTTGAGTCTTTTGGCCGGTTTGAGCGTCTCACCTGTTGAGAGTTTTTCCTGGTCAGTTCTTTAGTGGATGACTCACCTGTGCTGGCAATTTCTGCATCATCACAACCGTCTGTATATGGGTTTTTTTTAGGGCTGGGCAAGTTAACACGTTATTATCGTGTTAACTCATTAATTTATTAACGCTGACATTTATTTTATCGCGTGTTAACGCATGTTGCTCACATGCTTTTGTTTCTTGCTTTCTGTCACTGGCTGCTACAGAACCGGAAAACAGTAAACACAAGGAAAAGCTAAAACAGACATGGAGAACGGTAAAAATCCGTGAACTTTACTTTACAGTTCAGGTAGCAACTCAGGTAGCAATATTAAGAATTCTGTCTAAAAATAATATTCTGGACTGCAGCAAAACTTTCGCTTCATTCCTCCATGTTCCATCAGATCTGCTCCATGTGTTCACTGTCCTGCTGTTCTCTAGCTGGTTACTGCAGTGCGGCTCCATCTAGTGGCACAGATGTGTAATGACAACAGAAATCCAGTCCTCGATTATAAAACAAATTCAGTTCTGTGGCCCATTTTTTAATTTCGCATTTTTGATCCAAGTCTAAAATTGAAATATTAAAAAAACGGGCTTTTTTTTTTTTTTTTTCATTTTTTGTGTTAAATTTAAAAATGAAAAACATCATAAAATGTCACTTTTTATTTTTGTTTTATTTTTGATTGACAATTGAAAATGGAAAGAATGAATGATACACAGATTGGTAAAGTTATTGAACTTTAATATGGACATTTTCATTTTAAAGTTCTCCCAGACGGAGGATTCAACAGAAACAAGGTTATTTGTAACAACTGTTAAGTTGAACTCCCGTTAAAAGTTTCTGCTGTTACCTCAGAAATTACCTGTTTTAATGTTCTGATTGTGCTGAGACACAATCATTTTGTTGGATTTTGTTTGTAGACTTTTTATTTTTAATTTCTTATAAAAACAGGATGACATTAATGCCCTGGCAGTGGCAATAAGCTTTATTTTATTTTACATTTTTTAAGATGAGATTTACACTAAATATGTGTTACTGACAAGTGCTGATGTTAAAAGTGTTTGAACAACAAATGTTATGGCACTTTAGTTCAAATGGCAGCAGAACATTTAAATATAAGTGTATTTTACACTACTTTTGAATTTTTTATTTGATTTTTCGTATACAATGCGATTAATCGTGATTTAAAAATGTAATCGTTGCCCAGCCCTAGTTTTTTTTTCTTGTTTTTACATCTTACCCTCCCATGATTGTTTTATTCATCCAACAAACACGGCTCTTTCCATGCGCAGACGGACAAATTTGAATGAGAAACAAGTTTTTTCTTTTTTTCTTCTCGTTTCACATCTTTCTCTTTCTTTCCAGTTCCAGCTCACATTCAAATCAAATTTTATGTTTTTTAACACTGAATAGACTTTTGTTTGCTCCAGCTGCCCTGACCGTCGCAAGTATTTAAACAAAATAAGGAAATCGGTGCTCAGAAAGTTTCTTCTTGTTCATCTTACCCACCGATATTAGCCTCTCCGTCAGTGTCCGTGGCACGGCTGACCTGCACGTGTGATGCAGAGGTGTGGACTTTCAGCAAAGGAACATCTTATTTCAGCGCCACAATGCCGGACCTTGAGAGCAGCTCAAAATCTCTTTCAGCATCTTTTCACAAAGCAACAATGCAGGTTTTTAGGCTCTTTCATTGTCCATTCTCGTTTCAACCGTCTGTCTCCACCGAGATAGGTCACGTTGAACCAATTTGAAAAGGATCCGTGTTTTTGTCGTTGAACCCACGGTGTAGAATAAGGCTGTGAAGGGAAATAAACATGCCTATTTTCCAAAACGTGAACTTGATATTTGAACAAAACTGCCACATTCGAGGTCTGACTAATCTGATTTTAAAATAATAAGCCAGCTGAGTGTGGAAGTGCATTTTCTCATTTATTTAATGGTCATGTTTCCCACAGAGGGGAGCGGACGGGGCCACATCTGTAAAGCATGTTTTCTGTCTCAGAAAGTGGGCGTTCATTAATATCTAATGAACCACTGGGTAAAATGACACACACTTTCATGCCTGTGCATATGAGGCCGACGTATATTATCTGGGTATCTAATGCACCGTGTCCTGCGGAGAGCCATGTTTTTCGCCACGAAGCCTTTTGTTAGTGGACCCCCTTTTGTGTCGGGGTCACCGTGTTCCATTAGCGCACAGTATGTGTGAAACTGCACAAACATGGCAACGGTGGACAAAGCAAAACAGCGGCTCAGCTCCCCGCTGCCATTCAAGGCTCGGCGTGGAGTTCATGCTGCGTGTGTCGAGAATAATTGAGGCGAGGAAGAGGATTTAAGCCAAAAATATGTGTGCGTGTGTGTTTTTTTTATATTTAGTGGCAAGAGGGCATGTGTTTGTGACTTTGTCAGACCGTTGCTGCAGATTCATCGTCCCACTGCATCAGACTCCATCAGGCTCCGTCCACCTGCTTCACTCTGCTGCCGTCATCTCCGGCTGATAATTATCTGCGAGGCTGCATTCGTTCTCCCTTTTACATTTGAATCACAAAAAAAACAAAAAACAAAGAGCGAGTCGGTAAAAGGGCCAGAAGGAGCACGAGGGACAGCCATGGTGAGGTGGCGTTTTCGGTGGGAAATGGGAGGGAGTGTACGGTGGAACGGACAGATGAAAGAAAAGGACGGAGAAGTGATGATGATGTGTGTGGATAGGCCGGGAGGATTGAATCTTTTAATCTCCCAAAGTGGGACGAAATCTCATGAGGCATTTTGTGATTGGATTTCCTTTTTGCTCTGAAAACAGGTCAACATAACTGGGGCTGCAAAGAGGGAAGGGAAAGTTTCATATTTATCAGAGCGGTCAGAGTGCCGTCTGGCTGGTGCTTTTCTCTGTACGTGCTCGCGCTGTCGTTAGGCAGCGTGGCATTCATTTTCAGTACTATGCGGATAATACGCAGCTATGCCTGTCCGTGAAGCCAGGTGGGACCAATCAGCGAGTCTTAAGGACACAAGAGCCTGGATGACTTCTGATTTCCTGCTGTTGAACTCAGATGAGACAGAGATTGTTGTGCTTTGACCTGAGAACTTCAGAGACAGACTGTTTCTGAAGTGTAGTTTCTCAGGACGGCATTGCTTTGGTTCCTTACTGGAAGTAATTCTTCACTGGGATTTGTCCTTTTAATTCAGTTCAGTTTGCTTAAGTTCAACAGAGGCTACCCAAGTACTGCAAAATGCTTTCTTTTTTAACCCACTAGGTGGCGGTAATGCGTTGCATTTGGGACTTGAAAAAGTTGCATCGGTACAGGTGCGCGTAAGGCTGGAATGAGAAGTAGGTAGATGCAATAATATCGGGAATTTAGCAAAATCTACTTTCATTCAGGACATGAAACACACAAATGTCCACTTCTGAATGGCAAGACCATTTGAAATAGACACGCAGGAAATATGAGGGGCACGAGGTTCCTTCACTCCTCGATAGGGTTGTCAACCGTCCCTTGAAAAACGGAACCCTCCCCTATTTATAAACTAAAGTACGAGTCTATAAATAGGGGACGGTTCCGTTTTTCATGGGACGGTTGGCAACCCTACTCCTCGATGAAATAGAATAAACTATAAACTACACTCTTATTCGCCTGTGCAACGATATCCGCTGTAGCTCCGTGAGATGAATTCACCACTGTTGGTGTGTGAAATAGAGCTGCGAGTGTTGTCAGGAGACAGCCACAGTGGTATCCAAAACTTTAGCTCGTTGCACCTCTTTGTCTCATAGTACATATCTGGACTAAACAGTATTGCAAAATGTTAAAAATGAAATTATCGTACAAAGACCCCAAAATTATAATATTTTAGCCCAAACTATCGTACACTAAATTCAACCATGACGCAGCTAAGATTACATGTGCTTGGCTGTGTTTGATCTTTATTGTAGTGATAGGAGTTGTCAGAGCCTTCTTCTTCGCATTAGCATTACAGCAGCTGGCCTCCCGCTTTTGGCGCACTATCGCCACCTATGGCTCACAAGTGACACTACATGAACACATTTCACTTCCTATGGCCGCTTCACAATAAAAGTACCCCGTCATTTGTTGCTTAAAAGCTTTTAATTTGAAATAGCTAAACAGGTGTTTTATGGAAAGGTCGAAATTATCGTACATTAGGGTTTTTTTTTAATTACAATTACTGATCGTACATTGTACAAAGGGCTAAATTATCGAACAAATACGATAATTATCGTACAACTGGCAACACTGGGACTAAACTCTTTGCGCCTCGCTCACAAAACATGAGCAGAATGGAGTGACGTGGTAGTCGGTACTACTACCCTTCCTTATGTGGCAGTTCCTGCTCGGAATTTACATCAACTAACGAGTTTCATGAGCTCGCTGGCAGCGTGCGAGTTACGGGAATTCATCATCCTACACTTGGTCTCGTGAACAAATCAGAGGTCTGCGTGGGGTCGGTGAATCGGGAGGAGGTTTTTAGCCAGGAGGTGACATCCAAAGGCTTCATGAATGATGGCCTTTGTATTTGCTGGAGTCTCTTTCCTGTTCTGTCACCCACCAGACTGGTTGAACGTCTGGTTCTGATGGGTGTCAGAACCAGATCTAAAAGACAGTCCCTCCTCTCCGCTCTGCATCACATTTGCTCAGGATGAGGGTTTGAATCATAATTGACACTACAGACTTCTTGATTACTGGATAATAAATATTACAAACAAAGTTTAGTTGGTACTGGTAACAGGATTATAATTTGTCTAAAGTGGAATATATTTCATTTACTCAGGGCTTAAAGTATTCCGGCACCGTGCCGGATCTCCGGCATTTGACTATGATTCAGGGGTAATAACACATACACAAACATGTAATCTCTGAGTGGTCTTGAACACAGCATCCGAGGTGAGCCGGTAGTTGTTTGAGTGGAGGCAACATTCAAATGTCTCTGGGCAGGATAGAGGACAAGGGTGGAGAGACGGTTAGCCGTCTTCTGGGTGACAGAAGCTGAGGGGGCCTGGTACCTGTTTTTGTGTGTTGAGAAGCTAGCCTATGCATCTAACGGCAAAAAAAAGCTCTTCAACGTCACAAAGGAGACGCGGGCCATAAAGCAGCTGTCCGCGCGCTCCAACACACAAGCCGTTAACCGGGAGCCACAGGGGATGTAGCGGCCGTGGTGACTGATCTGTTTGTGACTTGAAAATACGTGTGTGCTCGTTTTTTGCGTAACACGATTTATCATTTACGATCGCTTAACCGCTCGTATATCTGTGTTTAAGAAAAAAAAAGTAGCCGTTAATAAAAACACTTTACAAAACTGTCCGTTTCCACTCAGCAGACCACTTATATGAACACATGACATAGCTCCAGAGTTCTAGAAACGTCTGTCTGATCAGCTCCAAGGATGGATGTTTTCTCTAAATGTTGATGAAACAACCACCCAATACATGGAAAAAATACTGAATGTAATGGTTCACTTTTTTAATGACGCATCCAGGGTATTAACATCTAATATCATAATAACTGCTTCTGCAAATACGTTAAAGAGGAGACAAGTCAAGACTAAATGGAATGTATTTCCTATAACTTAATTTGCCATTGTTTTAACCCAAAACGATGGAAAAGTTGCAGTTGCAGTTTGGTTTTTTTGTACAAATTGCCCTTTACTGAATTAAATGGTTGTTAAATGAATCAGATGAATTGGCTTGACTCAGTTTCACATGTTTTCATTCATAATCTAATAACCTTTACTTTCTAAAGTTCACATTTAAATTGAAGGTCATCTTGTACATTACTAAGTACAATGCCAAAATGTTGTTTGCCAAATTGCCTAAAACGTGTATGCGTTGGATCCAATGCACCACCAGAAAAAAGTTCAGGCTCAGGATTTTTTTTTACTTTAAGCCCTGTTTACTGCATCCAGCTTGTTGACTTTGCGTAAAGCGTCTTGAAACTACATCAGTTGTGAACTGGTCCCGTACAAATAAATCGAACTGAATTGAAATGAATTGCCGTGAACAGTTCTGGACGGCTCTGTGGTCTCTGCAAGCAACAATCTGCACTGTTTAAATAAATGAAACTATTTTTCTCAACCAATCTTTTATTCATTTTGTCCAGCATTTGCAAGCTGCCTGTCAGCCATATAATGTGTAATTGATGCTTTCAGTTCAATTAATTCAATCAAAGTCATCGGAACACTCACAAGATGTCACCAAAATCTCTTTGTCACTTTAAAATCTTTTGGAAAATTAGGTAAATGTATTGTAAGATGAATATCAATATATATCGTATCGTGAACCGAATATCGTGTATCGTATCCTATTGTATCGTATCGTGAGATTAGTGTATCGCTACAGCTCGAGTCTTCGTTCATGCGTTGCATGAACCACCAGGCTGAAGTGAGGATCTCTGGCCGAGAGTCCCGCCTCAAACCACCACCGCACAGATGTCAAGACCAGCGGCTAAACTCGAGCAGCGGCTGAGAGCTTGGGATAGGTTTTCCACTCTGTACAATCACGCGCTTCTTTTAAAGCAGTTTGAGAGATGATATCAAAGACAAATGGAAAGAGGGAGCAAATGCATGTCAGAGTTTGAGCAAAGCACTCCAAAAAGGCAAAAAGGTTTCAGATAAGTGCGGCACACTTTTGGAAATGTCAGATTTTAATGCGTTTAGCATTTACTTAAAGCAATGAGCGCCTTAAGTGCTTTAAGTGCTTTAAGAACTTTTCAAACAACTTAATTCCAACTTGTAAATAACGTGGATTGTTTTTCTCGTGCTTGTTATCACCCCTTGGTCTCCCCGTGGAAGCATCTGGATCTGAGTACGACACCCACCTCGCCCGCTCCCCCTTCGCCCCCAGCCCTGGAGTATTTATAGCTGGCTCACCTTTTGTTCTTTGTCAAGTTTTCACACATTAATAATGAATGAATTTTAGTTCCTGATGCTTTTTTTTCTGTTTAATTCCTTGTATTTCATCTTGAGTTTGTTTTTTTGTTTTTTTTGTTACCCGACTGGAGAAATGAATTTGGATCTTTGATGAAGCACCTAAATGGTTTCTTCCCTCCTGTGACTCTACAGTCGTACCTCGATGCCTGTTGGGTGTTTCAAAGACTCATTTTGAATACCTGTGACTTGAAAACCATCTTAACGGTGATACATTTAAATTTGGCCAGGAAAAGACTCGGCTCAAGAATGTCTTTTATTTAATGCTTATATAACAATTGGGAGAACAAGTCGTGTTTAATTATTTTAGCTTGAACTGCAACACAGCCAGGAGCAGGAATAAATGGTAATAAATATAGCTATAACTCCCAGTGAACTTCTGCATTTCGTTTTTGTGGGTTAATCAGTGGGCTTTCCAAGTGTTAATAGGTATATTTTTGAACTTTCAAAATAATGAAGCACCTCTTTTCTCAATACCATCTCCTTGGTATTCTATTAACCTCAACAAGGAAGTTCGTCTCCACGCTGGATGTGGAACAAACAAAACTGACTCACAGATTTATGCCAAAATTATTCATGACCCAAATGCCAGTTTGTAAATTACATCAAACAATCCTGGTAATTTCTACTAATTAATTATTAATCTTAATACAATAATCAAGTGCAATAAGCAACAGTGTAATTACTTGTGCAATAATTCAATTTAATATCCACTGTTTGGTGCTATAATTCAACTTAAATATCTATTTATTTGTCACATAACTTATTTTTGAATCACAATGCACATTCTGTACACCTTAATTCAGTATATATATGTATAACAAGTCTGTACAATCTCAGAATACGACTGTTCAAAGCACCTTTACTGTATATACTCTTTAACCTATTTTTTTCAGTGTATATTTTTGTTTTATATTCATATTTTAGTATATATTTTTGTTTATATTCATTTTTTTTTTTATGTTCTCTTCTAATTGCACTACATGATAAATTTCTTCTGTTTCTTATTTCTTCTATACTTGTAAGGAGCACCTGCAACGAAAACAATTTCCCCTCAGGGATCAATAAAGTATTTCTGATTCTGATTCTAATTATTCACTGGTCAGCTCTAAGCTTTCCTTAAAACCAAGAAGTCAACGAGGAGCCACAATGAAGTTTATTATCATCAAGTGAAGATGGTCATTAAGTGAAGATGTTTCGGGGGATGCTCTCAAGCCTGTTTCTGTCCTCTTGAGTTCTCGGAGCTTCTTCTAAACCATCAACATGTCTCTTACACCCCATCCCAAGCAGACTTATCAAGGAGGGTTTCACCTTATACTTCCATTTTGGATGCAACCCATTTATCCTTATCAACAGACGATGTACCTCAGGCTATTAAGGTGACTGTAATTAAACCTCTGCTTATGAAAGCTGGTTCTGATCCGGGAGTACAGGATAATTATAGACCTACTACTGTAATAGGCTGCCCCAAAATGACTCTGAACTGCCTCCAACTGATACGAAACACCAGTTCAAGAAAGAATTGCACAGATTGTGTTTCCCCAATCTTAGCGTCCCTTTACTGGCTTCCCATTAGGGTAGAATTTAAGGAATGCATTGGCGACTCAGCCAGGAGGTCACAAAGGAACTGAGCAATATCTAAAGAACTGCAGACCTCACTGGCCTCAGTTAAGGTCAGGGTTTATGACTCAATGGTTAGAAAGAGACTGGGCAGAAATGGCACCCAAGGGAGAGGCGCACCAAAAACAACACATTTGCCAAAATGGGGATTGGATATTTCCAAAAGGTGGAACTTTTCGGAAGGTGTCTGGCATAACACCAAAACAGCATTTTGGAAAAAGAACATCGAACCAACAGTCAAACACGGTGGTGGTAGTGAGATGGTCTGGGGCTGCTTTGCTGCTTCAGGATCTGGAGGACTCGCTGTACTTGATGGAACCATGAATTCTGCTCTCTACCAGAGAAAATTCCTGAAGGTGAATATCTGGCCATCAGTTTGTGACCTTAAGTTCAAGCACACTCCGGTTCTGCAGCAGAACGATGACCTGAAGCACACCAGGATGTTCACCTCTGAATGGCTCAAGAACAAAAACACAAAAAAAAAAAACAGAATGAGGGTTTTGCAGTAGTGTAAAATAAGAATTTTGTTATATCTTATTTATAAGTATATACACATAGTGTGTTCTGGTGAGACAATCGATTGGCAGTTAAACAATACACTGACTATGACAGAGGGTGAAAAGTAGATTTATTTTCCAAGTTGTATACAAGATAGAGAGGTCATTCACTCACATCACAGAATGCAGATGATCAGAAATGGCCATTTGTCAGTGAGAAACAGTCGTCTTTAAACCATCACATGAAGAACAAGAGGACCTTGAGATAAGTTCTTTAGACGTCTACGTGTCAAAATTTAGCGACTTGATGGAGCTGGAGTGATAATCAGAAGCGATGGCCCTCAACAGGCCAGAATCTAGAACAAGAGTCACAGACTTATATAGACAGCATTATATAATAGGGCCCCAAAATGCAGTTTTCAAATAACAAGTAGCCAAGTCAAAGTCAGGACTTAAATTTCATTGAAATGGCCATGGAAAGACGGGTGGTCCCAACGTCCTCCACAGCGATGTAAAAGACTCATTGTCAGTTATTGAAATCGCTTGATTGCAGTCGTTGCCACTAAGGGTGGACAACCAGTTATTAGGTTTTATCTGTCTTCCCTGTCATCTCAGACTCACATTGGGGGATTACATGTAACTTGAGCTCTGGACTCAATGAATAGGATTACGTATGAAATACAATAAATAAATTCATCTGAACTGGAATACTAATTATGTAATACCTTATTTTTAACTTTGTAAACTTTTGAAATCTTCATGAGTGAAGTGTCCTGTCATGACTTTGAGATTTAAATAGAATAAAATTATATCCAGATGTTTTCAAGTGCCAGTGGCCACTTGGCAAAGAAAAAGGTAAGAAGCTGGAGATCACTGATTAAATCAAAATCAGAGGGTGATGGTTGTTTAAGAGTCCACGATTAAACCACGAAAAACTCCACCGAAGTCATTCTGATGAGTTTGAGCAGTTGTGAGATCGCCTTCACATAGCAGCAAATCCTCAGGTTATAACTCAACGCTGTTCCCCAGGAAGGAAAACCCTTGCAGACGTCCTGCAGAGGCGGTTTCCTTCTTGGTTTTGTTCACTTAAGGTCTGCGGAGCGGTTCGCTTAACCTCAGTATTGTAAAGATGAAGCACTCCAATTTCACTTTGCTCTTTGTCAGTTGCACACAGATCCTTAGACTTGTGACCCGAAGCAGTACATTTGAGGGTATTAAAAGAAAAAGACTGGGTGCCCCATCGGATCTAAAGTGGTCTAGGAAGAAGTGGTCTTTCATGGGAATCAAAGGAGAGCAATTTCACCATATTCTGTAAACTGTGACCCTGCAAGATCCTCAGTCTTCGCAAAAGTCTGGCTTGTGAGTTGTCATGTGTTAGTCTTTTAAAAGTCTTTCTAAAGTTGGAACAACATTATCAAGTGTATGGTCTTCATCTGCACATCTGTACCTCCTCATCATGTCTGCACCTGCACGTTGCGTGACCTTCCTATGATCATGGCTTTGTTTTTTTATCTGTTCTGTTGAAGATCCCAAAGCTGTGACATCGAAAGAATGAAACAGATTTCATTTCCTCTTCTTCACTGACAAACGTCCCAGTTTTATAGCTTTGTTGTCACCTTCATCCTCGTCTTTGCTGAAGCGTTTGGAGTCTGCACAAAATGACGCTGGAAGTCAGGTTGAACAAATTCACGGCGAGTAGAGTTTCACAATCAGTTATGTTCCTCCAAGAGAACCATACTCACAAAGCGGGGCTTTGTAATTCTGGCAAAAGAGTTTCTATGCACGAGTCTGCATGTGCGGATACCCGGTTTTACCCCTGGAGACCGGCCCAGAATAGGAGTGATCCACAGTCCCACTGCAGACATGCAAAAAGCTTCTTAACAAATCTAAGAGCCACTTCATCGCTGCATATGATGCCTTTGAAACTGAGTACAGAGAAGGACTATGAAAGGAGACTTTTTTTCTTTTTGGCCACATGTTCATGGCATTTTCAGCTGGAAAATCATTTGACTCTCATTTGAAATCAGATTTTGGCATGGGTATGGGTTGCCTCAAAAACAGTGTCTGGGTGTTATTTTTCTTTTTCAAAGCTGTTTCTGGATGAGACAACAAACTGAATCTCTTCCCGTACCACAAGCAGCTGTTTTCATGTATTTTTCTCAGTGCATTTAGAAAGAATGAGCCTGCGTGTTGTTTCTTTAAACAGCTCTGTGCTGACGAGTCTTTGATTCTGTCGATGCAGGAACACGCATGCACCACTGCAGTCGCTGCAGAGATCACACACCGCTGTTATAGTTGCTTTAGATGTTTAATCCACAAGCATTTGGTTACGGAAACATTTTTCTTTTTAGTCATCCATAAATAAATGTTTTCATATTCCCAGCAGGACTGAACGATGGGATATGATGCTTTACAGCTGTCAATTCCTGGACGTACGGGAAGTTTAACTCCAAAACCACATACTTCACTGCGAGCACTTATTGATTTGGCCCCAAAATGAAGGCGCACCATGCAGGATGGGAGCTGTCGACACGTTGGCGAGGCCTGCTCCTGAAGCACAGATGAGCCGATTCCACGTGTCAGGTGCCAGAGAGGGGGCAGTGGACTTCATTTTACTCTATTTCCTAAACTCAAACAAGACAGGGCTGAATTTCTGCCTTGGATTAAGCTGTGTAGCCTGTTTAACATCCAGAGGATCAACAAGGACGCCCACATTTGCTCTGATAATGTTACCTGAGGTTATTTAATCACAATTGTTACTGCTTTGGATAGGTTAGCTAGCTGGTTAGCTACAGTTAATGCTGTTAGTTCAGTCTTTTATTTACAAGCCCTTCCTTTTATCGCTGAGTCCTCGACTGTCCTCAAGGTCTCTCGTTGTCAGTTGTTTTCCTGTCGGAGTGAGGCCTCTTCATGTTGAGCCAACTCTGTTTTTCTGTGCTGTGTCTTTGGACAAGATGTTCACTCCCAGGTTTTGAGAGTCTTGAAGATGTGTGTGGGTAAGTGGTGGCTAGGCAAAGCGAAGTTGCCCATTCCCAAAGGTTTCCTCTGTAGCAACACAAAGGAACTTATGGGGTGCCGAATGTAAAAACTTGATTACAGTTTTCAAACTGATATATTTTCAATATTTAGCTCATTTTCTTCACATTTAGCTCATTTTACACACATTTGAGACATAAATTATTTAAATGTTAAAAAATGTTTAAATGTTAAATGTTAAATATAAATCTAAATCTAAAGTTAAATGTAAATATTTAAATAATCTAAATAAATCTAAATAAATGTTAAAATAAATCTAAATATTAAATCTAAATCTAAATGTTAAATCGTAAATCTAAATATTAAATCTAAATCTAAATGTTAAATCTAAATCTAAATATTCTAAATCTAAATCCAAATGTTAAATCTAAATATAAATCTAAATCTAAATAAATAAATAAAAATCTAAATATGTTAAATCTATATGTAAATGTTAAATCTATATCTAAATGTTAAATTTTAAATCTAAATATTAAATCTAAATCTAAATGTTAAATCTAAATCTAAATATTAAATCTAAATCTAAATGTTAAATCTAAATAAATAAATCTAAATCTAAAATCTAAATCTAAATGTTAAATCTAATCTAAATGTTAAATCTAATCTAAATGTTTAAATCTAAATATTAAATAAATCTAAATGTTAAATCTTAAATTAAATATTAAATCTAAATCTAAATAAATCTAAATCTAAATGTTAAATGTTAAATCTAAATATTAAATCTAAATCTAAATGTTAAATCTATATCTAAATGTTAAATCTATATCTAAATGTTAAATGTGTCGCCGAGTGTAAAGCGGGTTATTTAGAGGATTTACAAATGTCCCATGCCCCGTAAAGTCTCACAGCCGCACAAACCACGCCCACACCACTGATTAGGATCAATGGGAAGAGGGCTTGAGGGAGAGTCGGGACTCGAACATGGCTGCCTCCCTGCCTGTGGAAGATGGGGCCGGTACCGCTGAACAACCGCTTGAAGTGCAGCCTGCACACCCGCCAACACCGCCCGTTCAATGTCTTCCACAGGCAGGGAGGCAGCCATGTTCGAGTCCCGACTCTCCCTCAAGCCCTCTTCCCATTGATCCTAATCAGTGGTGTGGGCGTGGTTGTGCGGCTGTGAGACTTTACGGGGCATGGGACATTTGTAAATCCTCTAAATAACCCGCTTTACACTCGGCGACACATTTAACATTTAGATATAGATTTTAACATTTAGATATAGATTTAACATTTAGATTTAGATTTAATATTTAGATTTAACATTTAACATTTAGATTTAGATTTAACATTTAGATTTAGATTTAATATTTAATTTAAGATTTAACATTTAGATTTAGATTTAATATTTAGATTTAAGATTTAACATTTAGATTAGATTTAACATTTAGATATAGATTTAATTTAGATTTAGATTTAATTTAGATTTAATATTTAATTTAGATTTAATATTTAGATTTAGATTTAGATTTATATTTAGATTAGATTTAACATTTAGATTTAGATTTAATATTTAGATTTAAAATTGAACATTTAGATATAGATTTAACATTTACATATAGATTTAACATTTAGATTTAGATTTAATATTTAGATTTAACATTTAACATTTGGATTTAGATTTAATATTTAGATTTAATATTTAACATTTAGATTTAGATTTAATATTTAGATTTAGATTTAACATTTAGATTTAGATTTAATATTTAGATTTAACATTTAACATTTAGATTTATATTTAATATTTAGATTTATATTTAACATTTATATTTAGATTTAACATTTAGATTTAGATTTAATATTTAAATTTAACATTTAACATTTAGATTTTTTAAATAATTTATGTCTCAAATGTGTGTAAAATGAGCTAAATGTGAAGAAAATGAGCTAAATATTGAAAATATATCAGTTTGAAAACTGTAATCAAGTTTTTACATTCGGCACCCCATAGGAACTTGTTAAGACTCTTTTACTACATATTCCAAGGTTTACTCTCGTTTGGTCTCTTTCTTGGTCACGCACTTGTTTTCTCCTCCATCGCTACTTTCGTGGCTGTCTTATTCACCTCATGCCCACGACCGTGGCTTCACGCCAGTGCCATAAGGCGATAGATCAGTGATTCCCAAAATCTGGCCCGCAGCCCCCCTGTGGCCCGTCGTGGTACTGCAGGTGGGCCGTGAGAGGTCGTTAAAAATAAACAAATATGTTTTAAATCCTTGATTTGTTAAAAATATGTTTTTAATTACTGTAAATTATTCATGGCATGATTAAAAAAATATTTATATGTAATAAAACAAACCAGCTGAGTGTTATTCTACTGTCACCTTAACTTAATGTAACACGTGTCACCGTATTTGTTGGCCTCTTACGCTGATATCAGAACGTAGCTTCTAGTCTTGCATGTTGATCATAGTTGTGGTTATAGGTTTGGGTGGGCCGCAGAGATTTTTCACATTTCAAATTGGGCCGTGGTATTCTGAAGTTTTGAACTGGCTGCAAGACGCAACAGGGACAGGAGTCCAAAGCTACTTTGAGTGGATTTTGCCAACAGCAGAGACGACCACTAGACGACTCTTGCTAGAAGGAATCAAATATTCCTTCAAATGAAACTGAGACATTTTAACAGTGAAAAAACTCTTTTGTGCAGTTTTAACATGTGCGGGTTCGAGCTGACCACTAGGTGCTGGCTCCAAAACAGAGCAAATCCATGTTAAAATGGCCAACTTTGCAAAACATATTTACAGCCCAGTTCAAAAAATCAGTTTTAATATCTATAGTTTGATTTTACATCCATGACAGCTGTACAGGGGTGAATGTTTTTTTTTTTTTTTTTACCTTATTATATCAGATAAAATTATGTAAAGCAATGAAGCTGCCTAATCAGATTGCCAGACGTCATTTGATGTTGTTTGATTAATAGCGAAGCATTATTGTTAAAATTTTAGCATTATATTTGAAATCATATTTTAAAGAGAATATGTTCTCTTTCGCCTGTGTGTTGTGTTAATTGTACCAACAGACCACTGAAGTGTCTCTGCTCATGGTCTTGAAGGGTCTGAGGTCAAAGTTTAGCTTAGCTTAGCCCTACCAAGCAGTCATTTCATGGCTGAGACAACATTATAGACCAGAAGTCCTGCTGCAAAGGACTGGGATGATTGACCGCAGGTCCGGCATAACTCCGCTTAGAAGAGTCCTGAAATGATTCCCAGAGAGGGATCGGCCCATCGCAGAGGCCAACGCCACACCAGCCGGTCCGACATGGAAGCTATCCGCTGGCGCTTTGCTGAAGGAGCTGAGATGTTGACGGAGAATCATTTCAGGTTTCTTCTAAGCTCCAGGTACAAACCTGGGGCTCAAGTGACTGGATGCTTCGTCCTGTTGATAAATACAGTCAATGGTCTGATCTAAAGGTGCCAAGGGAAGTTCAGCCAACTGTTAACTTGAAGGTTTCACATACTTTTTCCTGCAATTCAATTCAATTTTATTTGTATAGCGTCTGTTACAATGTCAATTGTCTCTAGGTGCTTTACAGAGACCCAGATCATGACCCCCAAGCAAATATCATTAACTAAAAATTAGGGCTGGGCAACGATTAAAATTTTTAATTGCGATTAATTGCATTATTTCCCTTATTAATCACGATTAATCGCGTTGTATATGCAAAATCAAATAATGAATTCAAAAGTAGTGTAAAATGCATTTTTATTTAAATGTTCTGCTGCCGTATGAACTAAAGTGCCGTAACATTTGTTGTTCAAACACTTTTAACATCAGCACTTGTCAGTAACACATATTTAGTGTAAATCTCACCTTAAAAAATGTGAAATAAAATAAAGCTTATTGCCACTGCCAGGGCATTAATGTCATCCTGTTTTTATAAAAAATTAAAAATAAAAAGTCTACAAACAAAATCCAACAAAATGATTGTGGCTCAGCACAATCAGAACATTAAAACAGGTAATTTCTGAGGTAACAGCAGAAACTTTTAACGGGGAGTTCAACTTGTCAGTTGTTACAAATAACCTTGTTTCTGTTGAATCCTCCGTCTGGGAGAACTTTAAAATGAAAATGTCCATGTTAAAGTTCTGTAACTTTACCAATCTGTGTATCATTCATTCTTTCCATTTTCAATTGTCAACCAAAAATTAAAAAAAAAAAATTAGAAAGTGACATTTTATGACATTTTTCGTTTTTTAATCTAACACAAAAAACAAAAAAAATTGCCTGTTTTTTTTTTTATATTTCAATTTTAGACTTGGATCAAAAATACGAAATTAAAAAACGGGCCACAGAAGTGAATTTGTTTTATAATCGAGGACTGGACTTTCTGTTGTCATTACACATCTGTGCCACTAGATGGAGCCGCACTGCAGTAACCAGCTAGAGAACAGCAGGACAGTGAACACATGGAGCAGATCTGATGGAACATGGAGGAATGACGTGAAAGTTTTGTTGCTGTCCAGAATTTTTTTTTTTTAACAGAATTGTTAATTTTGCTACCTGAGTTGCTACCTGAACTGTAAAGTTTACCGACTTTTACCGTTCTCCATGTCTGTTTTAGCTTTTCCTTATGTTTACTGTTTTCTGGTTCCACAGCAGCCAGTAATGACTTTTCAAAACAAAAGCATGTGAGCAACATGCATTAACGAGCGATGAAATAAATGTTGGCGTTAATAAATTAATGCGTCAACGTGATAATAACACTTGCCCAGCCCTACTAAAAATATAATATTGAATCCTGAACAAGGATAATGGCAGGTAAAAAACTCCCACAATAGAAGGAAAAAAACCTTTCAGCCAAACAGTAGCAAGGAAAAACTCCACTTTAAGGGGAAGAAACCTTGAGCAGGACCTGGAACATATGGGGGGACCTTCCTGCTGAAGACCAGCCGAGTAAAAAAAAAGAAAAAGAGAGGATGTAGGACAGAGCGAGGAGAGCACACAAATGACTGAATGAAATTACTTACATAAACAGATGCAGGTAGCAGCGCTGAGGTGAGATGCAAGCGTTGCATGGGGACGTTCAGTAGAGGCACGAGAGATAATTGTGTCTATTATCAGCTTAACCACATTGTGTTTGTCAGTTTGTCTTTTGTGGAAAAAGTGGCGATTATGTTGTTTGTATTTTTTCCACCAGTATGAATGTGCTGTTTAACAAAAACAGCACCAACAGTGGAAACCACTGCCAAGCAGCGTCCCCCTTTGGTCTCTTCCTCCTGACCTCCCACCCCTCCCTGTCCGTGTCCAAGTCTCTCTCCATTTTCTCCACTGATGAGTGACAGAAGGAGGATCTGTCCCGTCTCTGCGCTCCCTTCCCGCCAGAGGTGTCAGCATCTCCCACATCTGTACGACTCAGAAGAAGCGGCGTGGGGCAGATGAGGGCGAGCGTGGGGGAGACGGGGAAACAAGAAGACTTGTGTTTCGATGGATGACGGGAGCCACGGACGACACAAAAGGCTCTGCATCAGTCATAAGCAATTAAAAGGGAATTTTTCCACCATTTACATCAAGGATTCCTGAAGTTAATTACCTTTTTAAAGCTGTGATTCATTCAGATGTGTTTAAGCAACCTTTCACCGTGAGCGTGAACCTAATCTGAGCCATGTGGGACTCTTCACGAATGCCAAACCACAGTGACATTGAAACTGACAGCCGATTAAAGTGATGGTTATTAGGATTAGCACAGAGTGGTTCAGTGTTAATGATATAATGAGCAGTGAGCCTCTCTCATTCTCATTAGAAAAGTGTTATTAACCGTATGCAAGGCCACGACTAGCCGAGGCAGGAGGGAATCGTGGAAATAAAGAGAGTTTGTGGGGTGTGGTATTACTCAATTCTGATTTTCTTTTTTCTTCTTTTTGGATTAGCACACAAGATGAACAATTTAATCCGGGGTTTCTGACATTTTGTGTAGACCCTGGAGCAGGATGTATAGCCACAGCTGCTCTCATTTCCTGAAAATGCCCAGAAATCTGAGACAGCACTGATAACAAAAGTAGTCTTCTCAAAAACAGGATTTTAATAGAGGGTTAGATCCTGCTTCTTACAAGCATGCTCTATTTTTTTGTGAATAACTCATTTATTTAATTCTTTATTTTTTTTCTCCCCCAAACTCATTGGTACCAGATTATCTGGTGTGACAAGAGCGCCCCCATGAGGCGAGCAGCTGCAACTGTCGGCCGTCTGGAGGGATGAGCATCACTTCAGGGACCTGATGCAGAGCACTGGAGAAGATTAAGGAGGAAAATTATTTATACATTTCCCCTTCAATTATTTACTGAGCTATTCATTGTAGTGTTTACTCGGGGGTTATTAAATATGATTCTGTAAAGCTGCTCACCAGACAGAGTTTTCATCCCAGGATACTTTTAATTCCAGCACTCACACACCCGTTTTATCTCACATCCACCCTTCTCTCCTGCAGTTCTGATCAGAAAGGGAAAGAAAAGCGCATGTCGGGGAGGAAGAAAACCTCGCGTCGGTCTCCTCCAGTGCAGCCCGAGCAAAGACAACAAAAACTGCTGCCCCCAAATGAAGCGCCGTGAGCATCGAACGGACGACCTGCCTCTTGCAGCCGCGCTTGGAAATGACTTCACGTTGCCTCCACGTGGCCTCACCTTGTTCCACATTCTCAAAACCTTCACAGGAAGATGCTGACAGGTCCGTGGCTTTAATCCCCCCGACACGTAAACCTCTGCTTGAGACGATCCCAGCGAGGACCGTCACTGTAGTACTGGGCGGTTTACCGGTTCATACTGAATACCGGTGTTTATTTTTCTTATGATATGAATTTTTCATATACTGTAATACCGGTGAGTATGTACTGTAGCGTACACAACGTTGGGAACGCCGCACGGCGGAACGTAAGTGCTGCAGAACATTGTTTGACAGGGAACTGTTTTGCAGTTGCACTAGAGGCACAACACGCTACTAGTTTATGGTTAAACGGTGATGGCTGCAAACAGCGAAAGTCCTGAAGTGGAAGCTCCAGAACGGCAACATGAGACTGAGGAACTTCTTCCTAAACCAGGAGCCGTGTCTGTCGTGTGGAAGTTGTTTGGATTTAAAAAAGACGACGTCCAACAAACTACAATAATCTGCAAATGTTGCCGAGCTAAAGTTGTAGCCGCGGGAGGCAACACCAGGCTGGTGTTGCCTCCCGCGGCTACAACTTTAGAAATTGCAAACTTTTAGAAAGTTTTAGAAACTATTTGTAAATAGTATCATTTTGTGAGGCCATGCAAACCTGTATTAATACTAGTGTAGATATGAATGTTTTTCTACAATATTCACTCCTCCTGACAGTAAAATAGGTAATTCTAAGCCAATTTACTGCAGCAATTCCCCTCGAAATGGTTAGAAAATGTGGTTAACACCCAGTTGTGCCTTAAAAAAAAAAATACCATGATATACAGTGAAACAGATATAATTTTGAAAAATACCGTGATATAAAATTTTGGTCATACCACCCAGCACTACGTCACAGTTTCTGATCCGCGGTGAAACATTTCCTTCTTGTTGAACATCGTGCATCAAATATATTGTACAATTTAAGACATAATAGGCTTAGTTTTAAACCAAGGATGTAGCCAGAAATATCTTAAACAGTCTGAATTGTTGCTGTATTCACCTTTTTTTTGGGGGGGGGGGGGGTCAGGGGGGGTCTTCATGTTGCTGCAGCAGGATGAAAACGCTGCACATGAATCTGAGTTTGAGGAGGACCAAACCATCTCAAACGAAGCCACAGGGGGGAAGAGGGATCCGGGAGAGACGCTCGCACCTCTCTGTGCGCCCCGGTGGTCGCCTCCACCTCTTCCACCGCTGCGACGTCCCTTGTGGGGAAGACACGTGTGTGTGTGGCGGAGAGCTAATGGAACTGCAGCTCGGTTGATCCAACGCTTCTCTCTTTCCTCAACTCCTGCACAGCGGCGCTGGGAGAGCTCCAGCAGTCTTTCAGAGGAAGAAAATTCAGCCTTGATCTCTTCTTCTTCTTCTTCTTGGTGTCCACAACAAACCAGTGTTACTAGTGTTACGTCCCAGCTCGCTGGGCCGCAACGTAAAACGGAGGCTGAACACTTGAACTGGGAGTTACTTGACCATAAACTGGCGTGAACACAAACGGTGGCACCAGCGGATTCGTTCATGACATGTTGACACGTGGGAGCTGCCTCTACAGCATCAGCTGTGCTACAATCCTGTACTAACATCGGGTTTGGATCGCTACATCACAAGATACCAACATGGCATCCTTGCATCCAGTTTGCCTTTTTAACAGACAATCACCGTTATTTCAACAACTGAAAACTGGTCGAATGGCTTCGGATGAATTTATCTTAATTCAAATTCAATTCAAATTCAAATTCAATAATACTTTATTAATCTCCCAAGGGGGAAATTCAAGTTTCAGTACACCAGGAAAAATCTGGTATACGAGGGGAGCTGCTAGTGTCCAGCGCTCCTTTTCATGCCAGGTCCCGTGGTCCAAGTGCTAACTCCAGGTAACAGCTGTTAACAGCCGTTAAAACTGTTAACAGCCGTTAGAACCAGTATATCTCCATAATGATGACAAGTGAGATATCTCCAGGTCAGAGGAGGAAACACAGATGAACCAAACCGTCTCCTCTGGGAAGACTGAGCTCCATTCAGTCCGGCGAGCGACAGAGCCGACCGTCCCAGTGCCCGGTTCATCATGCGGACCCGACCAGGCCGTTGTCGTCTCCCGCGGCGGTGCTGGGCCCCACCAGGTCACCAGAGGGCCCCTGCTAGGTCAGCTGACCCATCCGGCGTGTAGACTGCTGGACGGGGGCAGCATGCCGCCGCCGCTACTTCGGGGGCTCCCGTCCCGGCTCCGTGACGCTGCAGCCTGGATCCAGTGGCGGTGGTTGCCGTGGGTAGCAGTTCAGGGCTACTTAGCTTAGCTTTCCCGAACCAGCCTCAAGCAACACTGTCCATGTCTGCGCCAGCAGGTCTCCACCAGCCGCAAGATGACCGATCAGCCCCCTGCAGAGAGTGTGTAGACATCCGACCACAGATCACGACAAACCGTGCACAAACTGGAGCGTCCAGCGTCCAGCATCCAGCGTTCAGCGTCCAGCGTTCAGCGTCAGCGTTCAGCGTTCAGCGTTCAGCGTCCAGCGTTCAGCGTTCAGCGTTCAGCGTTCAGCGTCCAGCGTTCAGCGTCCAGCGTTCAGCGTTCAGCAGCGTAGCGTTTTCAGCGTTCAGCGGCTTTCAGCGTTTTTCAGCGTTCAGCCAGCGTGCGTCCAGCGGGTTCGCGTTTCAGTGGCAGGAATGGGCGCGTTTGATTTGGGAGCTCGTGGACCGAACTGTAAACTTCATCACAGATCCACTATAAGGACATCCCTCATTACAGATCCACTATAGGGACATCTCTCATTACAGATCCACTATAAGGACATCTCTCATTACAGATCCACTATAAGGACATCCCTCTTTACAGATTCACTATAAGGACATCCCTCTTTACAGATCTACTATAAGGACATCCCTCTTTACAGATCCACTATAAGGACATCTCTCATTACAGATCCACTATAAGGACATCTCTCATTACGGATCCAATATAAGGACATCTCTCATCACGGATCCACTATAAGGACATCTCTCATTACGGATCCACTATAAGGACATCTCTCATTACGGATCCACTATAAGGACATCTCTCATCACGGATCCACTATAAGGACATCTCTCATTACAGATCCACTATAAGGACATCCCTCATTACAGATCCACTATAAGGACATCTCTCATTACGGATCCACTATAAGGACATCTCTTATTACAGATCCACTATAAGGACATCTCTCATCACAGATCCACTATAAGGACATCTGTCATTACGGATCCACTATAAGGACATCTCTCATTACAGATAGACTATAAGGACATCTCTCATTACAGATCCACTATAAGGACATCCCTCATTACAGATCAACTATAAGGACATCCCTCATTACAGATCCACTATAAGGACATCTCTCATTACAGATCCACTATAAGGACATCTATCATCTACAGATCCACTATAAGGACTTCTGTCATTACGGATCCACTATAAGGACATCTCTCATTACAGATAGACTATAAGGACATCTCTCATTACAGATCCACTATAAGGACATCCCTCATTACAGATCAACTATAAGGACATCTCTCATTACAGATCCACTATAAGGACATCTCTCATCACAGATCCACTATAAGGACATCCCTCATTACAGATCAACTATAAGGACATCTCTCATTACAGATCCACTATAAGGACATCCCTCATTACAGATCAACTATAAGGACATCTCTCATCACAGATCCACTATAAGGACATCTCTCATTACAGATCCACTATAAGGACATCTCTCATTACAGATCCACTATAAGGACATCCCTCATTACAGATCCACTATAAGGACATCTCTCATTACAGATCCACTATAAGGACATCTCTCATTACGGATCACTATAAGGACATCTCTCATTACAGATCCACTATAAGGACATCTCTCATCACAGATCCACTATAAGGACATCCCGACAAAGATAATCACAACAGTCACATGTTGTTAAGGGATCCTGAATCAGTGTGCCAGGTTTGGCGTGAGATCCCCAGCTTTAGTTCCCAGACACTTTTAGGGCAACGAAAGGATTATAAACAGCACTCAGAAAAACATTTGTTCCAGCAGCAGCTTTTTTCTGCTTGGAGCCCCAAAAACTAAAATTAAGAGCCTGCGGCAATTATGGTGACCTCTCTCCTGTCAGACCCACTAAACCTGCTTCATTCACACCTTTACAGGTGCAGCCAGTGAAGACGTGAGGCTCGTGCATCGTAGAGACTCGAGGACAGAGGGGGGGGGGGTCACAGACAGTGGGAGATGGCGTCTCATCATTCCTGTTCAGTTTATTGCTGCAAAACTGAGATATTTTCAGAGAAGCGGCCCCAGTTTCACCCCACAGCGACGCCTGTCTCCGGCATTTCTCCAGCTACTCTTCCTCCTCGCTGTGATTCCCTCCATCTGCTCCGTTCCCTCCTGAGAGAGGGAGGAAGGAGAAGAAAGAGGAGAAATGCTAAACCACCATCCCTCTCAGTCGGCCTCACTGCTCTTCCTTCACTTTGCCCCCCCGTGGTGTGTGCGTGTCTGTGCGTGTGACCAAAGGGCAGAGCGACTGGCAAAGCAGAAAAAGACCAATAAGCTGGCAAAGAGGAAGCGAGAGGAGGCGTCGGTGGAGCAGAACGTGTCATCTGCTCGGTGGTCGGAGGAATCGGAGCTGGTTTGGACTGATGAGCTTTACCTCTCGCCCCAGTCGGAGGACGGGTGGTCTCCCACGCTTCCACGGAGCAACACTGACCCCTGCTGCATGAAGCATCCGTCTGATTCCAGCAAACGAGAGGAACAAAGCGCTTCCAGAACCAGATCAAAATAGAAAATATTAACAGTGTGGGGGCCCCCTTCACTGGGACCTGGTGGTCTGGTTGGACCAGACATCATTATTATTATTATTTTGATATTCATAGCAATTTGACTTAACTTTATGTACTTATAAAGAGAAACTGAAAATGATTGTGTCTCAGCACAATCAGAACATTAAAACAGGTCATTTCTGAGGTAACAGCAGAAACTTAACGGGGAGTTCAACTTCTCAGTTGTTACAAATAACCTTGTTTCTGTTGAATCCTCTGTCTGGGAGAACTTTAAAATGAAAATGTCCATGTTAAAGTTCAGTAACTTTACCAATCCATGTATCATTCATTCTTTCCATTTTTGTCAATTTCCAATTGTCAATCAAAAATTAAAAAAATTTAAAAGTGACATATAAAAAAAAAAGAAAAAAAATGCCTGTTTTCTTTATATTTCAATTTTAGACTTTGATCAAAAATGCGAAATTAAAAAATGGGCCACAGAACTAAATTTGTTTTATAATAGAGGACTGGACTTTCTGTTGTCATTACACATCTGTGCCACTAGATGGAGCCGCACTGCAGTAACCAGCTAGAGAACAGCAGGACAGTGAACACATGGAGCAGATCTGATGGAACATGGAGGAATGACACGAATTTGATTTTTTTTTAAACAGAATTGTTAATATTGCTACCTGAGTTGCTACCTGAACTGTAAAGTTCACGGATTTTTACCGTTCTCCATGTCTGTTTTAGCTTTTCCATGTTTACCTGCCAATTGTCTTCCGGTTCTGCAGCAGCCAGTAACAGACTTTTCAAAACAAAAGCATGTGAGCAACACGCGTTAATGCGCGATAAAATAAATGTCTGCGTTAATAAATTAATGCGTTAAAGTGATAATAACGCGTTAACTTGCCCAGCCCTAAATAAAATATAATGATGTTATAAATGCATCTTATAACAACTGATTAACTAATAATTACATTTCAATAAATTCACCAGACGCACGAATAAATAGAAACAGAACTGGCTGATCCCAAAAAGCTGTAGAACAGGAACGAGAAGCTTTACTAAATGGGTAAGTTTAAGCTGGAGGGAGAGTCTTTATGAAGAGAGGAAAGATCTGCCTCCCGTTCTGTCCTGCAATTTGGGAAGAAAAAGCTCTGCTGGGAGCCAACGCAGCCATAAGTTCTTCAAGATAAGCCGGGCCTCGACCCTTAAGAGCTTTATAAGTGAGGAGAGGAGTTTTAGACTCAATAGGAAGTCAGTGAAAAGAGGCTAAAAGCGGAGTAAAATGATCTCCCCTATTTGTCTTCATCAACACTCTGGCTGCAGCGTTTTGGGTTGCAACTTTGGGACATCACTCTGCATCAGTCTGAGATAAGATTTTCCTGATTTTAGCAATATTTCAAAGGTGAAGGAAAGCAGATCTGGAAGCCTGACTGATGAACTTATCAGAATAGAAATACTGGTCAAAGATAACGCCAAGATTCCTTAAAGTCGAACTGGGTGTCAAAGAAACACCAACGACTGACAAAGACACTGCGGTCCAGAGACAACAGTCTCAGTCCTGTTTGAGTCATCCAGGTCTTGATGTCATCAAGACATGCTTGTAATCCAGTGAATTTACTGGTCTTTAAAGCAACTCTGCCAGCACTTTGGAGCCCCCTACAGTTCTGTTGTGGTCCAGCACCGCCGTGAATACGACACTCACGCATAGCGAAACCAAAGAAGCACTTTTAGCAACGGGTGGTGGAACCCTAGCGTTCGAGGCAGTGATGTAGTTAGCTACACGCCTCACCTCTGCAGATAAACATCTTTGCCATGCTGCAGTCAAAGCACACGAAAGCAAAGCTCTTTGTAGCATCCAAAAAACAACAGCCACCTGGCTAATGATGCTATGTACCATATCTTTGCACAATTAACTTAATGTGCCGTTTGTACATATCCATGTGTAGATTATGTTCATGGTTTCCGCTTGTAGCGTACGTACACTTACTGCAAAAATTCATCTGTCTGTTGTACTTTCTTTACCTGCACATATTAGTAGATACTGCAGATATTGTGGCCCCGATTGTACACTTCCTGCTAGCCACTACCCACCAGCCGCTACCTGCAAATTGAAGGTTCAGGAACCTCCGCTAACTGCTAATACAATCTTCCGCTCCCTAAAGCTGCAAACCGCTATGCTGACTCCCTAACTCACATTGTAGGTGTGGCAATGGCTGTGTCTTTTGCCTTTCTGCAAACTCAGTACCTTGCAATCGTGGGTAGCAGGTACCCGCATGTCGTCGCGTAGAAGAGCGCGTCCAAATGGCATCAATGTGCGTCCACCTGGTCACATGTGGACGTGTACAAACGCCTCTACCTCTCAAATTAACTCTTGTATAAAAAGCGTGATTTGGCTTCAGTTGTGTATAAATAGCAGAGATCGTCTTAAACAGGTTGCACGCCAGTTAAACCATAGACGACCAGAGCGTGTTTACTGGGAGGAAACCCACTATCTGGGACTTTCAGGTAGCTGATAGGAATTGTCTGTGTAAAAATATTTATATGTATATATCAGTGAGGAGGAGGAGGAAGGAAGAGGAGGAAGCTCTACAGCAGAGTCCCAGACGAGCTGCACATGAGAGCTGCTCTGAATCTGGATGAAAAGACGCTCCATAGCGGTTAGCGGGTAGCACAACCTGCTCTTAAAGGCAATGGCTACTGACACACTGATTGGTTTAACAGGTGGAACGCCCTAACCACTCCTATGCATAATGTAGCGGGTAGCGCAGGTGGGATAGCGGGTTTAGCAAGGTGGAAGATTGTGTTCTTTGCGGGGAAACGCCCCTCCCGCTACCCGCTATCCCTAAAAAGTGGCTTTAGGAGATCTGGCGGAAGATCAGGCCCTGTGTATTCTGCACTTGCTGCTTATTCCTCCTCTGGTTAGATGCTAAACTGCATTTCATTGCCCTGTGCTTTTACATGACAATAAAGTAAGAATCTAATCTAACGAGTACACAGATGCTAGACAAGAATGAGTCAGCTAGCATAAAGACAAGCTTCCTTGGCATGTTGCCGCCCCCCAGAGCTTAACAGGAACTGATAAGAGACCAGTTTGAATATGGATGGGCACTCGTTAGTAGTGGTTAGCTGATCCAACCAGGTCGTCTTTGATTTCCTTGGTACATCTGCAACGATGAACGTACGGAGGAATATTACCGTAAATCTCTGAATAAACGTCCCCCAGCATGTTACAATAACACCACCAGGGGGCGTTTATTTTGAGCTCCAGAATTCCAAATATTGCTCTTACATCATCCAAGAAATCCTTGCAGATTAAACTCTCAAGTGGTTTTACGTTATTAATTAGCTATAGCTATTTTTTTTTACTGCTTCTTATGGTATGCAAGTACGTAAATGTATTTATGTACCGTAAGTATGTTTATGGTATGTTTCTCACGGATGGCTTCACGCTACAACGTAATCTTTACAAGTCAGTTAGAGATGCTCAATAATTGTAAAGATGAAGAAGAAGATCGTTTTAAACTGGAGGAAAAGAAAACAGAAGTTGTTGAAATTGCTGATGACAAAGATGCTGCAAAGATATTTAGAGTTGACTGCCTTTTGTTTGAGGACATTAGCTCGCTTCCTTCAGCCAGGCAGAGATGTTGATGTTGGCGTAATGTGTTCACGTAACTCTGTGACCCAGACTGGATCATAAAGTTACAGCGTGTAGCTCCAGCCAGCAGGGTGCGCTATGTTAGAAAGGCTGGACGCATTCACCCTGATGTAAGTCAATGAAATGCCAGAAGAATACCAAAAGAGTGGTTTTTTTCGGTGAAAAAGTTCTGAAGTGTTGCTCTAATGAGCGGTCCTGAGTGGAGCTTTCGGCAGCCTGCTCTTGTGCTTTCATGTTTCTTTTTCTTTCATTTCTTTCTTTTCTCTTTTTTATGACTGCTCCTCATTTGCTCCATTAAAGCCCACTTTTCTCATGTTTGACTTCAGAGTCTTAACTTTTAATCACCTTCAGCCCATCTCTCTTCAAACGGCCTGAGCCGACGTGCTTCTCACGCAGCTTTCAAGACGGACCGACGACGTCTTCAGATGACATTTTGAAGAATCGGCAGCCGTTCCTTGATTGAAGCTCTATTGTCAAGCCTGCTTTTGATTTGTGGTGTCTGACATTAGGACAGGTTTGTTCAAACACCGGTAAAAATGAGGTACGAGTGGACCCAGGCTTTATCAATAAACCATCTCCATCATAAAAGAGAAAGGCCTTTACTGCTTCAGAAAAATATCAGCTGTAAGGAATGAGGATTTGACCAAATTAAAACAGAGAAGCATGTTGTTGTTGTTGTTTATGCCTATGTGCATCCAGCAGCGTCTCTTCTGGTATGTTTCTATAAGCTCGGCATGTTTAGCCGCTGGAATTTGTGCTGCTTCTTCACGGCTAAACTGCTCCGGCTCCTTCGAAGGTGGACGGATTCCTCTGCCAACCAGCAATATTCAAGTCAGGACCGCACACTCTCAGCTGGACTGAGGCCCGTACTTTGATCAGGCCATCACAACACATTTAAATGTTTCCTCCTAAACAACAGAAGTGTTGCTTTAGCGGGAAGCTTGGACTCACTGTCCTGCTGAAACCAGCATCCAGTCTCTGCCCGACTGAAAAGAGGTTTTCTACCAGTCTACTCTGCTCCGCTGAAGGCACAAAGGAAGGACACTAACGTGTCAAGAAAACAGGTCAGTGGATGAGCAGATGCCTGCATGATGCTCAACCTGTCTCAAAATAGTTGCCCGTTTCTGAAACGCCCCAACAGGACCTGTCATGTTGTGCAGGTGTTAAGGGAGGACCCAGAGCAGGAGTAAAACACGAAAATGTGTTTATTAACAAAAACAGGAATCCAAAAACCACAAATGTGAAAAATCCAAAAATCCAAAAGTTTACGAAACAAAAAAATACCAACTTAACTGAAAACTCTGGAGACAGGGTGAGGAGAGGAGAACAGGCACGACACCAAACATTCCACAAAGACGAATGGAGCCACAGAGAACAGGGGAAAATGACAAGACTTAAATACACAGAGGAACAAACGAGAGGCAGGTGCAGGGAATCAGAGGTAACGAGAGGGAGGAAGCAAAGCAGAACAACAATGGAGACAAAACAGACCTTTCAAAGTAAAACAGGAACCTCTAAAGACAGGGAGAGACGCCAACTTGACACAAACATACACACTCAGGGCTGCCATGGCCGACCAGGCCATGACAGTACCCCCCAAGGACCGGCTCCCAGATGGTCCTAAACACAAAAGAAAACCAAACAAGAAAGGGGAGCAGAGCAGGGAGGGAGGAGGGGGCCGGAAGGCAGGGAACCACACAAAAACAAACCCATAACACAGTCACTAGGCCTCCGGGCCAGACACCAAAGTTCTGGCGGACGGGCACGGCGGCGGCCTGGAACCTGGAGGCGACGAGGTGGGCGGCCGCGGCGCCGGACAGGAACCAGGAAGCGACGTGGCACCACCTGCAGCTCGGCTGCAGGGACAAGGGAAGGGACTTGGACGTCGATCACCTCGAGGACGAGGGGAGGAGCATCGACCACCTCAGAGACACGGGAAGGCGAGCGTACGTCGACCACCTCGAGAGCGAGGGGAGGAGCATCGACCACCTCGAAAACATGTGAGGGTAAGCGTCGGGTCCTCCAAGGTTTTGTCGAGGATGGAGCAAAGCTGCGCTCCTGCTCCTGGTGGGACCCAGGGGTCGGGCTGACGAGAGGTGTTGGGTTTGTGTCAGACAGCGTTTGTCTCCGACGGCCAGAATATCACCACCTAAACAGAGAACCATGTCACACACATTTGGGGAAACCTTCACATGCAAACTACACTGAACAACAATATAAACACGACATTTTTTGGTTTTGCTCCCATTTTTCAAAGAAAAACAAACAGACATGGATTCGAAAAAGATACGACCCTTTCACTTTAACTGCATATTTATAAAAAGGTGAAAACTATTCTTTTAGTATAATTATCTTCATGCTTAACTGTTTTTCTTCTTCCTTTGTATCTCATCCTGTTAAAAAAAAAAAACATTCAGACAAAAGAAAGTAAGGTAAGAAAGCTCCTCTCTTTTGTCATCCGGCAGGTCAGCGGTGTACCTTCACAGAAATTTCAGATCCATGAGCGAATTACACCTTCGGATAAAGCGCTGACATCCCGCTGATTCGTATTTCCTCTGATTCATTTCCCCGGAGCTTTCCTCTCAAGCCCCCGCTGCTACGGGGCGTCACTCGTTCTGTGAAATATTTCAACATCTAATGCGCAGGCCGGCGTGAAAGTCGTTCGAGACTCTCAGATGATGAATGTCAACAGGTACCCACGTCCGTGCGATGAGTTCCAGGTTATGGACGAGAACATTTAAACGTCAAAAACGTCTCTTCGTCTGAAGAGCGGTGCTCAAAGTGTTGCTGTTCTGATTTAATATTTGTCCTTCTTAGCAACAGCATCTCTCCTCTGTGGAATATGTTCCCTGTCTTTGACTAACACCTCTGCATTTCTTTAAAACATCACAACTTCTTTAAAACACACCCTTTATCTCATCATTTGATGTTCTTAAGGTGCATGGAAACACCTTTGACGTCTAACAAATCTGATAAAACCACCTGAAATGTGTCCAAGTTTAACATTTCTGAGGACTCGTGTCTGTTTCTCTATTGTGTATTAAAAAAAGGAGGCTGTGATTTTTCCGTCATTATCTTATTCTTTGGTTTTCCTAGATGGCAACTCAAGCTTACTTTCCACGGTCACTTGTCCTGTTTTCATCAGATTTGAGCCGTTTTCAGACCTGGTATTAATATCCATTCTGGGTGGTCCAATCAGAAGTCAGCAGCCTCAAAGCAGAACAAAATAACTTTCTCATCATAAACATTTCAGCTTCAAGTGAACTGGTTATTTTAAGGAACCATTATTGAGCTCTCAGACCCATCTGGGCCTGCTGTCTGCAGAAACCGACAAGGCAACTTCTGAGAGCCGGAATGGCGCTTCGTGGAGACAGCTGCGTATCACTTTACACCACTTCCGTATCAACGGTAGGCCGAGGCTAACTCACAGAGCTAGCTCAGTTTTGCACAGCGAACATCATGGCAGGGGTGGCTAAGAAACCAAAGAATGTAAGACAGAGGGCACGAGAAAGAGAAAACGAGAGCGAGTGATCGAGCAAAAGAAGAGTAAATCTCAAGACTTTTCACTCGATGAACAGCCTGAATAAAGAGCAGCTGAAGTGAAGTTTTCCTTATACTTCTTATAGTCAGGGTGGGGGGGGGGTCCTCACCAGGTCTCACCAGGTCCTTAGTTTCACCAGGGGGGGGAGCTTGATTGTTGATTTTTTTTTTTTTTTTTGTCCTTTTTAGTGAGGTAACTGCCATCAGATTAATCAGAAACAGTGAAACCATGTTTGACAAGGAACCCATTGCCATATTGGGTTTCTGGAACCAGAAGTGATGTGAAAAGGGTGCACGCTGATGCACATTGGTTCTTTTCATTCATTCATTCATTCATTCATTCATTCATTCCCTTTATTTAGTGTAGAGGGACAATGTATATTAATAAACATTTAAAATGTAAATATACCCAATTATAGCCAGAAGGCTAATTTGAATTGGAGGTCCCCCTGCAAGACTCAATAAAAAGCTACATGCAGCATTACGCAACACACCGTATACATAATACAAAACATAGAAATAGTCAAAGATCGCACTTTTGTAACAACAGAAAAAAGTCAGAATGAAAAAAAAAAAAAAACAAGACAGCCCTGTTGATTGCAGACCGGAGAAAGGACTAGATGTTCGTAACGTGCTAAAGTGCTTTTAGCAATATAATGTAAAGTGCTTAAGTTATTGCACGTTGCCCATTTGCACAAGTTTTTAAAGTGCTACTAGAAAAGAAAAAGGACAAAAACAAGTAGCCGCTCCACAGATGAGTCCATTTGTCCATCTGCTGTGCAATTATGCATTCTGGAAATTAAACCCTAACCCCAAACAATTCACGTTCCTTAGTTTCTTAGTACGATAGTGACGGACATATCGGGGGATGTGTATTATTCCACAGAAATCTAACAAATGTTTTTTTTAGTTGAGTGAACAGGTTACTTGGAAGAGGAAGTGGAAGATTTTAAAATAAATACAATAATTTAGGCATTATGTTCATTTTATGGACATTTATTTTCCCTTTTAGTGGCATCGATATGGATGACTGGCTATCCAGTGATTTTGAAATTTCCTGAATTAATGAATAATAATTACTGGCTACTATATATTTAAGTGGTGAGACAATTTGGATGCACAGATGTGTGAAACAAGCAACAATTTGAAACTGAGAGGCTATTTTAGGAGGACTTTTTGTTTTTATAGTCAACATTATTGATAATTTTGATTTATTTAACTTATATCCTGAGATTTTTATTTTAATTTTATTTTTTATTTGTGCGTGTGTTATCTTATATCCCCCAAAAAGGAGTTCAGGTGGTTCAGACGGCAACAGCCGTCACATTTTTGGACCTTTCTTTTTATGACAAATGTGGAGGTTAAAATCCTGCAAGAGAAGGGACCAGTGCATTGGTGTTTGATTGGAATTATGCATTTGGAAAAGAAACACCTTTGGATTGTACTTGTTCTGCTGGACCTCAGTGCTGCTTTTGATACCGTTGATCACGGCCTTTTGCTGCATAGATTGGAGCACACTGTTGGAATTAAAGGACAGCATTAGGCTGGTTTAAGTCATACCTATCGGACAGGTTCCAGTTCGTCCATGTTAATGACGTCTCTTCTACACAGGACTAGGGTCTGCTATGGCGTCCCACAGGGTTCAGTTCTGGGACCAACTACGCTGATGATACGCAGCTGTACTTATCCATGAAACCAGAGGAAACAAAACCTTTGGCTAAACTTCAAGGGTGTCTTAATGACATTAAGTCCTGGATGTCCTCTAACTTCTTGCTTCTAAACTCAGATAAAACAGAGGTTATTGTCTTTGGTCCCAAACACCTGAGGAATGGATTGACTGGGTTTATGCTGGCTTCCAGCACAGCTGTGAAAAACCTTGGAGTCGTTTTTGATCAGGATATGTCATTTAAGCAGCATATTAATCAGGTTTGTAAGACTGCCTTTTTTCATCTCCGAAATATTGCCAAGATCAGGAGCATTCTCTCCCAGGGTGATGCTGAAAAATTAATCCACGCCTTTGTCAGTTCTAGATTGCAATGAGCAGGATGTTGAAAAGCTTGTCTGAATGTCCTGAATAGCCTCCAATTGCCTCCGAATTGCAGCAGCAGCGAGGATGCTGACAGGAATCCGAAAGCGAGATCTCTCCCGTGTTAGCCTCCCTCCATTGGCTTCCCGTAAAATTTCGAATTGAGTTTAAAATTCTGCTTCTCACCTATAAGCTCCACGCTATTTACAAGACCTGATAGCACGTTATGCTCCTACCACCATCCTCTTACCTAAACTTTCGTTCGTTAGAATAGTCTAAAAGTTGTGGTTTCTCTTCCTTCCCTTTCCTCCTCCTTCCTCCAGGCACCTCATTAATTAGCAGCACCTTGTAACTGCAGTTCCATTTGTTTGGTTCATTTTCTGACACTGTTTTGCCCAGGTCTTTTTTTGTATGTTTGCACAGTTTCCTGATTTCATCTTTGTTCCCAGTTTATTCCTCACCTGTGTGTAGATGTGTTCATGGTGACCGGTGATCCTAGTCCTCTGACCATCTCACTCCTGCATTCCTTCCTGTTGTGTGCTCATTTCATCATCTGTGTCTCTCCTCTTCTCTCCTGTCTCTCCTGTCTCTCCCCTCCTTTTCGGTTCTCTGCCCAGCTGGTCTTCAGCAGGAGGTCCCCCATATTTCCAGGTCTGTTCTCAAGGTGTTCTTAAAGTGGAGTTTTTTTGTGTTTAAAGGTTTTTTTTCTTCCGCTGTGGGAGTGTTTTTTTTTACCTGCCATTGTGTTTAGGATTTTTATTTAATTTAAGATATTTGCTTGTTAATGATATTTGCTCGGGGGTCATGATCTGCGTCTCTGTAAAGCGCCTAGAGACAATTGACATTGTAACAGACGCTATACAAATAAAATTGAATTGAACTGAATTGAATTGAATTTGAAAATTGAATTGTCAGAAGAAACACTGGCTGTGAACATGATGCAATGTGCACAGGTTTTGTCAGGCGAGCAGCGATGCAGGAGTCTCTTTCTCTATGGTGCTATAAATTAGCTAATGTTTATTGAATGTTTTTAAGGGTAACAGATAGGTTGATCGATGCCCTGTTCATCCAGCAGCAGGAGACTAAGCAAACTATGCCAATGAACTATCAAACTGTGTGTGAAAAGCAACTACATCAAAGGACTTTCTGGGGGGGGAAAAAGCACATCCCCAGACAGCCTTTGAACAGGTCCAACTTGTCTGAAAAAACTGTCCACACAATCCTCCCTCCTCAGGAGAAGAAAATAATCAGCTTTTGTGACTGCATTAACTTGTCGGGAGTTGTTTTATCTGTTTAGTTGTTTACTAGTCGGTAGCTGTTTTGCCACCGATGTCCAGGCTAAACTGCAATCACTACTGCTGGGAACAGCCAAACCATGCTCAGTGAGATGACTTACCTCCTGCTCCATCATGCTCAGTAGTGTGAACACTGTCCGCTGGTTGATGCAGCGTGCAGACAGAGATTTAAGAGATTTAATGATGATATTCACAATAGAAGTGGAAGCAAAGGAAATCTTTCTTTGAGAAATGTTACTTTTAAACATTTCAGTGACTTTCTTACACGTTTGTTGATGAAGTGGAGATTGTCTATCTTTTGCTCCTCAAAGACTAACCACTAATCTAACTCTGTATTATTTTTCCTTCTATGTTGTTATTTTTGGCATGTGTTGCATGGCTATGATGCAAAAAATCTGGGTATTTTAACACATTAAATGAAGTCAATGAGGACTATATTGATAAATTCTCCAAGACACAGTAATCCTGGAAAAACACTGATCTATCTCAGCATTAAACTGATGAATAGTTACATTCACAGTCTTTGCTCTGCATCTGAATCTGACAATAATGTTCGTAATTTTGTGATACTGATGTTGAACAGAAAACATTTTGTACAATTCACTCCAGCGCTGGGATGCGATTAAGAGAAAAAATGACTGAGCGAAGAGCTCTGTTTAAATGTTTTTGAATAAAGTTCCTGTTTACTGTGTTCGAAAAGAAATGAGACAAAAAGAAAAACGAGTGCTGACTTCAGAGCTGCCCTTATTCTTTCATATACAATGAAAAAGAGCGGGGAGCTCAAGGACATAAACTTTCTCTTCATGGATTCAGGGCACTTACAACAATGAGGAAAAAGTCAGAATTTAAAAAAACACATTCAAGTTCATCCTTTTCTTTCCTTTTATGAAAATATGAAGGTGTTCTGAAAAAAAAAAAAAAAAAGAAAACACTCACATATGAACTGCAGTATTGCAGCATTTGAGGTGAATTTTCCTTGTTTGGTGGTGAATATCCATCCATCAACTTCTGCTTATCCAGGTTCGAGTCACGGGGGCAGCAGCCTAATCCCAGAGGCCCAGACCAGCTCTGCCCAGCCAGCCCCCTGCAGCTCCTCCGGGAGGATGTCGAGGCATTTCCAGGCCAGCCGAGAAATATAAGGGTCCAACAGGGTCTGCCTCAAGGTCCCCTCCCAGTTGGACGTGTAGGAAAAACGCCAATGAAACAGGTTTTCTGACCGATCTAAAGTGTTGCAAAGACAAACTTGTACCTCAGACGTCACGTCATTGGACGCAATAGTTTTCCAAAGATCAAGGGCCCAATCTTCCGCCAGATCTCCTAAAGCCGCTATTAAGTGATAGCGGGTAGTGGGAGGGGCGTTCCCCCGCAAAGAATGCAATCTTCCACCTTGCTAAACCCGCTATCCCACCTGCGCTACCTGCTACATTATCCATGGGAGTGGTTAGGGCGTTCCACCTGTTAAACCAATCAGTGTGTCAGTAGCCATTGCCTTTAAGAGCAGGTTGCGCTACCCGCTAACCGCTATGGAGCGTCTTTTCATCCAGATCAGAGCAGCTCTCATGAGCAGCTCATCTGGGACTCTGCTGTAGAGCTTCCTCCTCTTCCTTCCTCCTCCTTCTCTGTACTGATATATACATATAAATATTTTTACACAGACAATTCCTATCAGCAACCTGAAAGTCCCAGATAGTTGGTGCGCTCCCAGTAAACACGCTCTGGTCGTCTATGGTTTAAATGCTGTTTTGGACGATCTCTGCCATTTTCTCAGGGGTTCAACTGAGGCCAAATCAGGCTTTTTATACAAGAGTTAATTCGAGAGGTAGACACATGTCCACATGTGACCAGGTGGATGCACATTGATGCCATTTGGACGCGCTCTTGTACGCGCCGACAAACTCGGCATCTTGCGATCGCGGGTTGGGGGTAGCGGATACCGAGTTTGCTGAAAGGGCAAAAGACACGCCCATTGCCACACCTACAATGTGAGTAAGGGAGTTGGCCTAACGGGTTGTGGCTTTAGAGAGCGAAAGATTGCATTAGCTGTTAGCGGAGGTTCCTAAACCCGCAATTTGCAGGTAGCGGTTAGTGGGTAGCGGCTAGCGGGAGGTGTACGATCGGGGCTCAAAAAGTCAAGGATGAATAGATGTAGCTTGCTTTTGTCAGGGCCAGCAACAGAGTGGCATGACTGCAGTTCTTTTATTTTTCTTCTTATTTTGTGAGCGAGGCTCAATGCGGCGCTGTCATTTCAAGCAGGCAGAGGCTAATAGCTGATGCTGTTCTGACAATCGAAGGTCATGAGCCTGAACCACAAACGGTAAGGTCTGGAATATGCTTGTAGTTTGAACAAGCGTTCACATCAGGTTGTGTACAAAACCAGCTGCGTCGCAAACACGTCTTGCTTCAGCGCTGAGCGTGCAGTAGGTATGATGCCAGGGGGCTCCGCTTGGGGAAGGGATTATAGATCAAGAATCCGCAGTCCGATTCTCTGACCACCTCAGTGTTGCTGTCCACATCTCTTTATATAGTCATCTCTGTAGTTCATGTACTGACAAAGTATCAGTCAGAATATAAGTGCAGTGAATTCTTAGTTCTTCAGATAATGGATAATTAATCAGTTTTTCCTTGCCACTGTTTGGCTTAAAGGTTTTTTCTCCCGCTACCTCCCATTTTTCTTTGATTAGGATTTGAATAATAGAATTTTAGTTAATGCTATTTGCTTGGGGGTCATGCTCTGGGTCTCTTTAAAGCGTCTAGAGACAACTTGCATTGTAATAGACGGTATACAAATAAAACTGAATTGAAATTTAATTGAGTCAGAAATACAAGTGTATACAGGGCGGTTTTTGCTGGAGTCGCAGCAGAGAAAAGAACACCAGCCCAATCGTAGATGATAGGATAGAAGTTTGTTTCTCTTCTTTTACAAAGTTGCTCATGTAACCCTGTTCAATTTTCCCCACATTCAGCATTTGTGATTGTTATATTTTTGTTTGTAGCCTTGATAAAATATTTGTAAAAAAAAAAAGAAGTATGATCGCTGTTTTATAGATATGAGCGCTTCTCTAGTCCGTCACTAGGGGGCGACGCAGCATAAGTTGTTTCTTCCTCGGCTGTTTTTGGTCCTTCATCTTGGATGAGCTGCAGAGCACACAGTGTGTAAAAACTTGGATTGAAGCTGAACCAAAACATAACTTTTTGAGTGAATTTGACATTGACAGTGTAAAAAAGAAGAAGAAGAAGAAATACTTAAGGTAAAACCATTTTGAAACGTGGGAGAAACCAGTGTTTGAAGAATTCTCCCTCGTTGTTAGGAGGTGATAATAAAAAACCAGTCTGGCTATATACCACCAGTGGATGTTGCCCAAATGATATGTTTGTTTATTTTTTGTCTGATTCATTGTGTAAATTGTGTATTTACATGCAAATATGTATGCTTGAATATTAATATGCATTTCTTTGTTGTTTTACACCGTTTGAATGCACTATTGTTACAATACTTATCCATTCATTTAAACTTAAATTACATTTATACCAGATTACAGGGAAAAAATGGACTATTAAGATATTATTAAGGAAAAAGAGACATTTCATTATGAATAAGGGTCAATTCTCTGCACATTCTGTGCAGACTGGTTTTTTTAAGGCTTTTTCTGTTCTCCTGGACCTGGTCTTTCTGCTTGGACTCCGGATGGTCGTTTGTGAAGCTGGACTCCGCTCTGTTCGCCTGGTGCCTGGTTCCACTGTCCAAGTCTACACTCATCAGGTTCTTGCTATGGACGCTATGCTAAGTACTGAATGGTGACCGGTCAAATGACATTTTATGAGTGCACTCAAGGGTACATAATATATATTTTTTTGTGGTTTCTGAGATCTCAAAGAAGTGTGTCCGATTCGTAATACTTTTTTTGTTTTTCAAATGTGATTTAAATGATAAAAGAAACAAAAGAAAAGGGAACGAATATACTTTCAATGTAAAATTCAATTTGTTGTCCTGTGCTTTATTCGGGGTGGAATCTATGCATCATATTACCTTATGATAGCCTACACAACCAGCCTCCTCATCGAATCTAGATTTAGATAACCCTATACATAGACATTTGGATTGCTTATTAACAGCACTACCATCGTAGTGTTACACTCACACAAGCAACCTAGCTGCAACTGAACCTTCTTGCTGTGACGTGTCAGCGCTGCCCATCAAAAGAACGTATGCGGAGCAAGAAAGAAAGGGTCTGCAGACATCTAACCAGTCAGAAAACACTTCTTCTCATTTTCAAGGAAGCTGGACACTCGTGATATTTTCCTTTGTTTCTCTAAAGTACCGTACTGACCCGACTATAAGACAGTCGAGTTTATAAGACCACTGCCCCTTTTTTTTTAAAGACGCATCTTCTCAAAAAAGACCTCATGAGCTCCAAATGTTGTGTAAGTAAAGACTTTAAACTAAGTGACGGCTCCAGCGATGGCTTCAATTTTCACTCTTCCTCCGCTCAGTCTCACGGAAGCGGCTGGTTTTCTTGCACTGCTAAGGTGGTCTTATGGTGGTCTGTTTGTTCCCAATCATCAAAAATTATGCTGTGTGATTTTTTTTTATTTTCCTGCTTTACAGTTGTTTTCTGACTCTGCAGCGTTTGTCACTGTCATCTCAAAGTTAGCATCTAAACTTCTCATTTATTTCTTCACTTGACCTATTTCTGAGCTGCTCTGTTCGGGACGTTCACAATCTCTTTGCATCTCTCAGCCCCCTCAAGCACTGTTGAGGCGTTATTCAAAGCTCCAACTGTAACGGGCACATTCAGGTTTCTGGTAGTTGTGGTAGAAGTAACAGTAACCCTAACCCTAAGCCAGGCGTTTAAAAGTTTAAACTTCAACTATCGGACAACCTAACTACTTCATATATTCATGTCTCATATTCTGCCCGATATGGTTTTTATGAGCTATATCGTTAGTAGGGCTGGGCAAGTTAACACGTTATCACATTAACGCATTCAATTTATTAACGCCGACATTTATTTTATCACGCGTTAACGCATGTTGCTCACATGCTTTTGTTTTGAAAAGTCTGTTACTGGCTGCTGCAGGAACCGGAAGAGAGTTGGCAGGTAAACATGCGGAAAAGCTAAAACAGACATGGAGAACGGTAAAAATCCGTGAACTTTACAGTTCGGGTAGCAACTCAGGTAGCAATATTAACAATTCTGTTTGAAAACAAAAATTCTAGACTGCAACAAAACTTTCGCGTCATTCCATGTTCCATCAGATCTGCTCCATGTGTTCACTGTCCTGCTGTTCTCTAGCTGGTTACTGCAGTGCTGCTCCATCTAGTGGCACAGATGTGTAATGACAACAGAAAGTCTGGTCCTCGATTATAAAACAAATTTAGTTCTGTAGCCCATTTTTTCACTTCGTATTTTTGATTAAAGTCTATAATTGAAATATTTTTAAAAAACAGGCATTTTTTTCATTATTTTGTGTTAGATTAAAAAACGAAAAACATAATAAAATGTCACTTTTGTTTTTTTTTTGTTTTTTTTTTTGATTGATACACGGATTGGTAAAGTTACTGAATTTTAACATGGACATTTTCATTTTAAAGTTCTCCCAGACGGAGGATTCAACAGAAACAAGGTTATTTGTAACAACTGACAAGTTGAACTCCCCGTTAAAAGTTTCTGCTGTTACCTCAGAAATTACCTGTTTTAATGTTCTGATTGTGCTGAGCCACAATCATTTTGATGGATTTTGTTTGTAGACTTTTTTTTTTTTTTAATAAAAACAGGATGACATTAATGCCCTGGCAGTGGCAATAAGCTTTATTTTATTTTACATTTTTTAAGATGAGATTTACACTAAATATGTGTTACTGACAAGTGCTGATGTTAAAAGTGTTTGAACAACAAATGTTATGGCACTTTAGTTCATATGGCAGCAGAACATTTAAATAAAAGTGACCTTTACACTACTTTTGAATTAATTATTTGATTTTGTGTAGACAACGCGATTAATCGTGATTAATCAGGGAAATCGTGCGATTAATCGCGATTAAAAATTTTAATCTTTGCCCAGCCCTTGTTATAAGTTATGATGGAGCAAAAAACAACAGGTCATTGTGAACTGATCAAGGAGGAGCTGATCAACAGTTGTTTCAGCCTGATTGTGAAGGAGTACACTGAAGGCTGCTGTGTGATTAAACAGCAGACAACGTTTTCCTTCCTGTGATAGCACAAGCACATATTAAATAATCAAATCTAAAGAGATTGCTTTCATGTTGGCGCTGCCTTCTGCCATAAGCCGGATTGTTCATTAGCTGAGTGTTTATTCAGGGGCCCCAGAGGTCTCCAGATGGATCAATAAAATGTATTGTTCCTCCACACCCGGCAGAACGACTCATATGAGCCTTTTCTGCTCCAATTATCATCAAAGTGATGCTTCTGCGTCTTTGAAGTGTTGCTTCTGTGAAGTTTTGAGACGAGCGCGTGGAATAATGAGCCACGTTCTGCTGTCATTGGGGTCGGCATAAAAGAGCCATTTTCAGTTGGAGTGCTCCCTATATTTAGAATACTTTCAGGGCTTCACGACGTCACCAGACAGCCTTTCCAGGACTGAGGCTGTTGTATATACGTTCCCTTCAAATTCACTCGAGACAAAACAGTCGTTTCGCCTTGATGAACAAAGATGTTCGCCTCCGCCGCTGCTTCAGTCGCTCTGTTTCAGTGACTGTGTCTTTGTTAGTTCAGAGGCAAATGAATCTGTTTTTTTAAAAAGCAAATATGAGGCAGTGTTCTTTGAGGCAAAATCCTGATTTTGTCAAAAGGAGTCTGGTGGTTTTGAAGAGAGCTGAATAAGCGGTTGTTTGGGCACAAAGTGAGGCAGTGAAAGTATTACAAATACAGAGTTGGACTTCTCTGAGGTGGCTAAAATCCAGATCTCCAGCAGATGACTTTGACCATTTCTCCTAGTCATTATCAACCACTAGAGGGCACTGCAGCTGTGCTAGAGCTGCACATGTGTTTGGCGCTGGCTGAAATCACCGTACATCTGATTTTGGATGAATAGCTGACGGGGAAGGGAGAACAGAATAACGTGCTTGGGATTTCTGTTCTAATGCATTTGATCCCAGCTTTATATGAGCATCTTTCAGAGTCCTTTCAGAGTTCCCTGAAGGCCTCATCCAAAGTGTTTTCTCATTTAGACCAGGGGCGTCCAACTCCTGTCCTCGAGGGGCACTGTCCTGTCCTAGGACGTTCCCCTGCTTCAGCACACCTTAATGAATAGATCATTAACAGACTTGTGCAGACCCGGATGACAAACTGATGGCGATCCATTCGTTTGAATCCGGTGTGTTGTGTCAGGGAAACATCTAAACCACATGTGTCAAAGACAAGGCCCGCGGGCCAAAGGTGGCCCGCCATGTCATTTTATGTGGCCCTCAAGAGCTTGTCCATTATTGGCTTGAATTTTAAACCAATATATTAATATATTATACTTGAAATAAGCTTACACCGCTCTAAAGCGCATATTGACAATAAACTATATCCCCCACAATGCATTTCGTAGTCACCCACAATGATAACAGTATCTCACCATGAGCAAGACATCAAAACAATTTTGAGAAATGATGGACTTGAGAAAAATCTCTACAAAATAACCCCAACATGTCCAAGAAAAGAGAAATGGATGTACAAGGAAGACAGTTTCATGAATGACGGAAAACGAATACAAGTTTGTATCTCAAGATGAAATAACAGTGTGTCTTTTGTGTTATGAGGTGGTGTCAGTCGTGAAAGAGTTTAATATACATCGGCATTTTGACAACAAACACAGAGCTAAGTATGCTACATTTATCCTACAAGAAAAACAAAGAATCGTTTCCGCTTCTGAAACCAAGGTAATGGATACTCTGAGTGATGTTTACAGTCTGTTACCATGGCAACGGACTCTGTAAACATCACCTGTGCGAGAGCAGGTTTACAACCACAAACCCTGAGTTTAATATAATATTGAGTTAGATATTTGAAAGTTTAATACATAATAAATACAGAAACAGTTATTTAACAATATCATAAGGTGTATTTTTAATTTATTTTTATTTACATTGCATTTTGTTACATTCATGCTGTCAAACTGGCCCTTCAACGGCAACCATGTTGTTGATGTGGCCCTCAGTAAAAATGAGTCTGACCCCCCCGCTCTAAGACATGCAGGACAGCGGCACCTCCAGGACTGACTTTGGACACCCCTGATTTAGACCAAATCCAAGACCCAACGCGAAGATCACTGACATCTGAAAAGGAAAAGCTTCACACACGTCCTCCCATCCCCAGGGCCGCGTACCTTGACTCCGTCATCCTGTGACCTTATTTTATGATTATTTTAACGCGGTATGTCCACAGGCAGGTTGATGAGGCTCCTTAAGGAGGCAATTTACGTTAGATTTCATGAATGAAATTGTGTCTTCCAGAAAGAGACTTTTGTGTTGAGTTTACAGGATAGTGAAACCAAAAAACAAGACTCAGATTTTGAAGAGCCCAAGAAGGAAGAAACCCAAGGACATGTTCGATAGATGGACTCAGCCTCCCAAATGTAGGAAGGAACCACTTCAGTCACTGAGGTTGTTGTCACTCCTTTTAGATCCAGGGGTGTCAGAATCATTTTCACTGAGGGCCACATCAGCATCATGGTTGCCCTCGAAGGGCCAGATTTACAGCATGAATGTAACAAAATGCAATGTAAATCAAAATAAATTAAACTACACCTTATTATATTGTTAAATAAGTGTTTCTGTATTTCATCATGTATTCAAGTTTCAAATATTTAAATCATTATATTAAACTCAGGGTTTGTGGTTGTAACCCTACTCTCACACAGGTGATGGTTACATCACTGAGAGTCTCAGTTTCAGAACCTTTGTTTCAGAAGCGGAACCAATTCTTTGTTTTTCTTGGAAGCTACAGTTAGCATACTTAGCTCTGTGTTTGCTGTCAAAATGCTGACGTAGATTAAACTCTGTACACGATTGACACCGCCTCATAACACAGACATGGACATGGACACGTTAGAGCTAGTTTAAAGAGGTTTTTCTCAAGTCCACAACAGTTCTGAAAATCATCTTGATGTCTTGCTCATGGTGATATACTGTTATCTTGTGGATAACAACGAAATGCATTATGGGAGATGTAGTTTATTGTCAATATGCGCTTTAAAGTGGCGCAAGCATATTTTAAGTCTTAAAATATTGGTTTAAAATTTCTCTCTCGAGAGCCACATACAATGAAACCTTTTAAACCTTTTCCATAACCCCCCAAGCATGGAGGTCAACATTTGCTATGTTGACTGTGGATTCAACCCTCGTATTCCTCCATTGCGCTTCACAGATACCTCTTCTTGTTGTTCGGTTAAAACATCACAAAGATCTCAACAGAAGCTTTAATTCGCCTTTTTCTCCCCTTACAAACAAACACGCGGGAAGTGAAAATAAGATAACGCCGTTATCGCTCGTGCCACCTGCTCTGAGTCCTGCTGCAGATACGCCGCATCACTTAATCCCGAGCATGAGTAATGCATGGCAGGAACGGCTGCACAGATCGACTAAAAAGCACTTAGGAGATGCTTGTTGCCACAAATTGTTGCTCTGATGAAACGGGGTTTCTTTAAGAGCGCCTCTCTATTCCATTAATATATTAAAGACAAAAGAAAGGACAGCATTATCGGAAAATCTCTGAGCAGGTCGTGACGCCTGCTGAGGTGAAAGGCTGACACCAAGTGGCCACAGACGGTACTGCAGCCTTGTTGAAAACGGGGAAACGTGCTTTGGAGCTCTTTTTTTATTTTTAAAATCTTATTCAAGCAGTCAACTGGTGCCCGGCGTGCCTTCTTCTAATTTTCAGGTGTTTTTTTAAGCAACTTCAAATGATCAGACGATCTGAATTCTGATCATCAATCAACAATGTAACAGACGCTATACAAATAAAGTTAAATTGAATTGAATGACGGCACATTAATAACCCGCGCTCGCCTTTTATTTGCTCAACATCTCATCCTTTGAAGAAAGTCCCAAATGTGATTTGTAAAAAAAAAAAAAAACAACAAACAAAACTAAATTTTATTTCAACATCTCCAAAATCACTTAACAACAATCGAATATATCTGTAAGAATTTAATAATTAAAGGAACATTCCAGAGTTAAATCAACCTGAGTTCTATTACTAGATGGTAATAAGTGGAAACTTTAGTTGAGGGGGACTAGAACAAAATATTTGCTTGCAGAAAAAAGCTATTAATAGAACACATTTTTACTTTAAGCCTCTGACGAAACTCAAATATGCAATTTTCTGTGTAATATTAAGTATAAAAAGGACTGATTTCTTCAGGAATGTTCTTCCCGTTCGCTGCTACATTGTAGTAAGTCTGTCTATTACCTATAGATGCAAAGTGAGGAGAGGTCATGACCTTTGCTTCCACAGAAACGCATCAGTACTTACGAAACAGACGCCATGAACTCTCCTTTGGTGTCTGCTGGCGGTGCTTCGTCACTGGACTCTACACGGGATTTTGTGCAGATGTTCCTGTGCAAACAGTCATTTTTATCCACGTTTTGCACACATACAAAATAAAAATTACGCTGCTTTATCTTCAGGGACCTCATCCACGCCATCGCTAAAGTGGAATGAGACGTCAGAAGCGTAAAACGGCCTTTTACTGCAAACTTTAAACCACTTCTTCATCAAAGTTTACCCTCACGACCATCTAAAAATAGACTCACCGTTGATTTAAGTGTGGAAAGTTCCTTCAGTAGGGATAAAATGTTACAGTGGGAGACAGATAAGAGACTGAAACAACACAATTCTGAATTATGACTCTGCAGCTGTATTTTTCGTGTCAAGTGTCGACCGGTGATGAAGAAGCGAGCGGTCCGTCTGTGCAGAAACCGCCACTCGATTCCAGGTATTTTAGAGGAAATGTGCTGCGGCTGATAAAACACCGGCCGTTAACGGCGGTTTATGAGAACTTCTGCGCTCACAGACGAACCGCAGCTGATAGGCAGTCTTTCAAAGAAAAGAAAGAAAATAAAAGAACAGAACAGAGAGACTGCGCTCTAAGCTTTCACGCATGAGGACGTACCAGGTATTCAAATCCAGTAAATACAACCTCAAGTTAACAACAGCACATGTGACTTAACTTGTATGACAAAAAGCCAAAATCAAGAAGCACCTTTTTGATTTAAAAAAAAAAGGAAAAAAAAAGTACCCCCGTTGGCATCTGTCAACACAACGCCAAGGAGGACAGACATCAGCAATGACCTCAGAGGAGAAATTGTTGCTGTGTATCAACCTTGGAAGGGTTAAAAACCCATTTCTGAGTCAATGTCGTCCAACATGTGGTTTCAGCGGGTGGCCCCTGTACGGAGGCTACGGTCCTCCTGCAGCGGCTGCTGGTTCGACTCCTAGCCTGCAACCCTTTGTTGTGCAAATCATCTCTACTCTCTCTGACCCCTTTCACTGTAAATGATAGGGCTGCAGCGATACACTAATATCGCACTACGATACACGATATTTGGCTCACGATACGATATATATCGATATTCATCTTACAATACATTTACATCATTTTCTGAAAGATTTTAAAGGGACAAAGTGATTTTGGTGACATCTTGTGAGTGTTCCAATGACTTTGTTTGAATTAATTGAACTGAAAGCATCAATTACACATTATATGGCTGACAGGCATCTTGCAAATGCTGGACAAAATGAATAAAAGATGTATTGAAAAAAATAGTTTCATTTATTTAAACTGTGCAAATTGTTGCTTGTAAGCTTTTAAAGGTGGGACACGGGGGTTTTGAAAGCAGCTTAAAATATCGATACCCGAGGCTGAATAATTGATACTCTCTGGGAAATAAATATCGATATATAGTGATCCCTCGTCAATTCGCGCTTTAAGTTCCACAGTTTTAGTTATTCGCGGATTTTTCAGAAATGTATAATTAAGTATTATTAAGTATAAAAAATCAAGAAAAAATTGAGGAAACATCACAGGATGTTGTGCGCGTTCTCTCACAGTGAAGAAATGCTGTGAGCCAGCCTGGCCCCTTTAAGAAGGTGGCCTTATGGGTAATGGTGTGGCCTTATGGGTAATGTAGTAGTGTGTGTTACATGGGATGGCAGAAGAAAACGGGGTTAGATGAAAAGTGTAGTGAGCATCAACAGCAGCCCAGCGTGTATAGATTTACATTCTCTGTTAACCGACAGGAGCCCAACAATACAACCTGTGTGATGTTACAAGTTCCTGCAGTGTCAGAATAAAGTGCTCGTTCCATGAAGAGAAAACTGGACTGTTTCTTTTGTTGTTGTTAGCGTGTTAGCTGCTAATTACGAGCCAAAAATAGCACAATACCAGCAGTTTCTTTATTACGGTTCAGAGACCAGAGGCTGTGAAGGTAACAGAAAGACCACAGTTGAGACTTTGTCTTGTTTCGCTGCAGTGTCTCGCTACTTTTTTGCTGTTTTTAAACATATTTTAAACACATTATTGAGGCTTGGGGGGCTCCGGCTCAAGTTGGTGGATTTTGTTTTTCACGGGGGAGTCGGACGCGAGGCCACCTTGCCTCGTCTTGGAACAATGATCCCAAACACAGCAGCAAATGTGCATCAAGAATGGTTGGAAAAAAAAAAGGAAGGTCGAGGTGCTGCAGGGGTCCAGGCAAAGAGATGCACAGGGACCTGAGGAGAGCTGTGCACGGAGATTCCTCCAGCACCAGCTCAACGTCATAGAGAAAAGTTTCTGCTGCTAGAGGTGGTTCTGAAAGCTGCTTCAGTTTGACTTAGTTTTTGTTAGGAGTACATGATAACTATCGGGCTTATCATTGTCTTAGCTTCTCTTATCATTCCGATAAGTCCGATATCACGTCGAATAGCCCCGATAACATATATATTTTTGTCAACATGGCAGTGCCTCGCTCCCTCTGAGCCTTGAATGACCGGTAGTGAATGTTATGTTCAAGTAACGTCAGGATAATCAGAAAAATGATTTCTCAATAAGGAAAATCAAGAATACCCCCTCATGCCAGAAAACAACTTGTTAACTCGGTCATAATTTTGGTAGTTGCTAACTGGAATTGATATTTGCAGTATTTTCCCACATGTTACACATTAAAAAAAGAAAAAATAGAAAAGGCTGAAAGAACGACTAGCAAACGAGGGAACGTGGGAATTTACGTTACACCTTGAATGCAGCCTGCTGCACAGCGTACTGATCACAACAAACATGGCGGCGTGGAACTTCGTTAAAGTTTCAGAAGAAGATAGTTTGGTGGTTATTTGTGACGAATCCTCCGAGTGAATTCTACGAGGAGGGAAGCACAAGCTTTAATACGTAAAACCTGATCAGCCACCTACAACATAACAATCGCTTCCATGGAGTTTCGAAATCACGCTAATGTGAGCTAACGGAAGCTAATGCTAACGTGCGCAAGCCAGCAGCAGTCTCTCCTCTCCCTCATCTCTCTCATCTAAAGCTTCCATGAGATAAAAAATAAAAATACTGAACCTCATTTACTTTAATTAAAGGTATTAATTTAAATGAAACCACAAGCCAAAATCCTTTAAATGTAAATCTTTTTCAGTTTGTAATTCTGATGCATATATTTCCATCAGTTCAAGGAGCCTTTACTTTTTATATCAGTCAGTAATGAACCTTATTTAAGTTAATGTAAGATATCAAATAGGTTTGTTTGATAGCTTTATGAAAATGTTTGAGAGGTTTGCCAATAGTTTTATATTGGAAAAAATAAATATCTGTTCATTTAAAAAGTCCAAACTGTTTTTGGTTTTGTTCATAGTATTGATGTAATGATCTTAGGTATATGTGTGTGTTATCAGTTATCGGTATCGGCCTTTAGGAGCTGAAAGTTATCGGTTATCGGTATCGGTTATCGTGCATCCCTAGTTTTTGTTCAATAAATACTGACCTGTAATATGTCACGCTGTTCATCTGAGGTTGTATTTACCTCGTTTCAAAACCTCGTAAAGCACCAGGCAGTTTTTCAAGACTACGTTCTGACGCATAAAAACTTAGAATTAATAAAAGCTGCACATCATTTTTGACATGAATGTATTGAATAACTGTGATCATTTCCTTCAGAAATTAGCGTGTAGAGCTGTGATGCAGAAGCTCTGACCGTCTCACTTTCACACACACACACACACACACACACACACACACACACACACACACACACACACACACACACTCAGGTCCTTTTTTTTTGTGACCGGTCCTGCGTCGTCACATGTCCAGGTGGATCCTCTGGTGGCGTTTCAGGTTGCACTTCTGCGTGAAGCGCTTGCCGCAGGCGGCGCAGCAGTACGGCCTCTCCCCGGTGTGGACGCGGCGGTGGGCTTTGAGGTTGCTCAGCTTGGTGAAGCTGCGGCCGCACAGCGAGCAGCAGAAGGGCCGCTCGCCCGTGTGCGTCTGCAGGTGGGCTTTCAGGTTGCTGGGGTGGGGGAAGCACTTGCCGCACTGGCCGCAGCGCAGGAAGTGCCTGGGACCGCCGGCGTAGGGCGGGGATTCGGGATGGGGGGCGGGGGCGGGGCGATGGGAGTGTGCGGACTGGTGGTGCTGGGGTTTGACGCCGACCCAGGGGGCGCCAGTTCGGGCCGGGACGGGGGTCTGTTTGCCACCCGGGTGGAGCCGCGGCGCCGAGAGCGCAGGAGCAGCTTTGGACGTGGAGGGAATCCTGTTCACGTGATGCAAGTTCACCACCTGAGAGGCCGCCGCCGACAGCGGCGCGGCAGAGCCGCTGGAGAGATGGTGGGGGGGCTTCTTCATCGGTCGATGGAGTTGCTGGATAGCCGCTTGTAATCGGAGGCCTGCGCCCACTTTAGCGTGCAGCTTCATCACCTCCTGCACCGCAGCTTCGTGGTAGATGCTGTTTGGTTTGTTCGGCTTCACCGAACAGCTGAAGGACGCCGCCCCAGGGTCCCTGACCCTCCCTTCCGTCCGCCCGCCTTCCTCACCCACGTCGCAGCCCGCGAGGACTTCCTCCTTGACCGTCACTGCGCGCTCGCCGCCAGGTTTCGGTTTGGCGTCGGGCGATCCTGAGGACGAAGCGCCGTCCGCGCGCGAGCTGAACTGAACGACCGCTGACAGCTCGTGCCCTTCGTGCTTTAGAGACCCGTTCGCTTGGACCGGATCCCTCTCCCTCTCCGGGCCGTGATTCTCCAGCAGTCCGGCTGCCGCGGGGGGGCGGTCGCACCAGTCCAGTTTCAAAGACGGACGGTCTGCGGTCGCGTGCGGTTCCTGCGGCTCCTCTGGAAACGGGTACGCCGCAGAGATCTGAGGGTCTGGTTTGATGGCGCCCATCAGTAATTCCCTGTCGTTTCCTTCGGCCTCTTCTGCTTCGGCTGCCTCGCCTCCGTTTTCTGATTCAGGTCCAGCTTCATCTGGAAAAGTTAAGCAGAGAACAAAAGGGATCATGGTGATCAGTTCGACAGCTTACTGAAAAGAGCTTATCATCGTCCTCATTTGCTCAGAAGATGTGCATCAATCGGGAAAAAGCTCAGGGAGCATGTGTTGTAGAGCTGAGCGATTTTATCGATTCTGCGATACAGTGATCCCTCGCCAATTCACGCTTTAAGTTCTGCGATTTTAGTTATTCGCAGATTTTTCAGAAATATGTAGCATTTTAAAAAAAAATCAAGAAAAAATTGCGGAAACATCACAGGATGTTGTGCGCGTTCTCTCCCAGTGAAGAAATGTTATGAGCCAGCCTGGCCCCTTTAAGAAGGTGGCCTTAAGGGTAATGGTGTGGCCTTATGGGTAATGTAGTGTGTGTGTCGTGGGACGGCAGAATGAAAACAGGGTTAGATGAAAAGTGTAGTGAGCATCAACAGCAGCCCAGCATGTATAGATTTACATTCTCTGTTAACCGACAGGAGCCCAACAATACAACCTGTGTGATGTTACAAGTTCCTGCAGTGCCAGAATAAATTGTTCGCTGTATATACTGTATATATCAGACAGCGTCGCATGCTGTATGTGCAAGCAAATATTTTTTTCACGGAAATTCGGTTCATGTAGTGATTCTGTGAAGGTGACTTTATTCAAAGCCTATTGTACTCCCTTGTACACCGCTCATCTTTGGTCTCGTTATAAAAAAACAAGCCTTCAGAGCCTGCAAGTGGCATATAATGACGCCTTAAGGACACTTTTAAAAAGACAGCGATGGACTATTGCCAGTGAAATGTTTGTGGCAGCGCGAGTGAACTCTACAGTCTGTCCTGAGAGGTCTTATGTATAAATTTATTGGCAGACTAAATGACTCTAAGAATTAAATCATCTTGCTGCTATCAAATATTATGTTTAGTGCTATACGCTACCAGTCTGAGCTCTGGAGACACTGGTACAGTTGTCTTTTAAATTAATGTTGCTGTGTTTTTATGTTTTTATGTGTGTTGGACCTTGAGACTGTAATAAAGTTTATCTATCTATATCGATATTTTATCGAGTATCAATTTTGCAGCCTCGGGTATCGATATTCTAAGCTTCTTTCAAACTCCCGTGTCTCACCTTTAAAAGCTTACAAGCAACAATTTGCACTGTTTAAATAAATGAAACTATTTTTCTCGACAAAACTTTTATTCATTTTGTCCAGCATTTGAAAGCTGCCTGTCAGCCATATAATGTGTAATCGATGCTTTCAGTTCAATTAATTCAAACAAAGTCATTGGAACACTCACAAGATGTCCCCAAAATCACTTTGTCCCTTTAAAATCTTTCAGAAAATGATGTAAATGTATTGTAAGATGAATATCGATATATATGGTATCGTGAGCCGAGTATCGTGTATCGCATTGTGAGATTAGTGTATCGCTGCAGCCCTAATGTGTTGTCTGGAGGAAAGCCTCCTCCTTGTGCCACCTTGCGTCTGAATAAACCGCGAGACGTCTGGAACGGAGCCACGTTTGGAGTAAAAACCAAACCGCAGCTGTGAAGCAGCTGTGAAGCACGGCGGTGGAAGAGTGATGATTTGAGCTCGCTCTGCAGACGTGTGAGGTCATGGGTTTTGACGGCCGAAGCTCGTCTGAAACTGGGTCACGTAGCTGGACAGTCGCTACGTTTGCACGCACGGTTTGGTCTACTGGCCTGTTTAACTGGACTCTTCTCTTTGAGCCAGTACAGATGCACGTGAGAGGAATCGATTAACCGACTAAAGCATGTCAGACTTTTCTTTTTTCTTGTAACTGCAGTGCAAAAACGCTATCTAAATTAAAATTACAAAATTCTGGTGAAATATTTACCTGTGCATCAAGATATTGCATTTAATTTTACTTCCTTTTTATTTATTTATTTATTTCTATTTTTAATTATTTCCTTAAAAAAAATTAATAAAAAGCTACCTATTATTTTTTAACTAATTTTCCTATTTGAATTTTTTTTTCACTTTCTTTTTTTATTCTTTTTTATTTTTTTTTAGGGCTGGGCAAGTTAACGCGATTATAACGCGTTTACTTATTAATTTATTAACGCTGACATTTATTTTATCTCGCGTTAACGCTCGTTGCTCACATGCTTTTGTTTTGAAAAGTCTGTTACTGGCTGCTGCAGAACCGGAAGACAGTAAACATGTGGAGAATCTAAAACAGACATGGAAAACGGAAAAAATCTGTGAACTTTACAGTTCAGGTAGCAACTCAGGTAGAAATATTAACAATTCTGTCTGGAAAAGACTTCTGCACAACAACAAAACTTTCGTGTCATTCCTCCATGTTCCATCAGATCTGCTCCATGTGTTCACTGTCCTGCTGCTCTCTAGCTGGTTACTGCAGTGCAGCTCCATCTAGTGGCACAGATGTGTAATGACAACAGAAAGTCCAGTCCTCCATTATAAAACTAATTCAGTCCTGTGGCCCGTTTTTTCATTTCGTATTTTTGATCCAAGTCTAAAATTGATACATAAAAAAAAATAGGAATTTTTTTCGTTTTTTTGTGTTAGATTTAAAAAAAAAAAACGTAATAAAATGTCACTTTTTATTTTATTTTTTTGATTGACAATTGAAAATGGAAAGAATGAATGATACACTGATTGGTAAAGTTACTGAACTTTAACATGGACATTTTCATTTTAAAGTTCTCCCTGACGGAGGATTCAACAGAAACAAGGTTATTTGTAACAACTGACAAGTTGAACTCCCCGTTAAAAGTTTCTGCTGTTACCTCAGAAATTACCTGTTTTAATGTTCTGATTGTGCTGAGCCACAATCATTTTGTTGGATTTTATTTGTAGACTTTTTTTTTTTTTTTTTTTTTTATAAAACAGGATGACATTAATGCCCTGGCAGTGGCAATAAGCTTTATTTTATTTTACATTTTTAAGATGAGATTTACACTAAATATGTGTTACTGACAAGCGTTGATGTTAAAAGTGTTTGAACAACAAATGTTATGGCACTTTAGTTCATATGGCAGCAGAACATTTAAATAAAAGTGCATTTCACACTACTTTTGAATTCATTATTTGATTTTGAGTATACAATGCGATTAATCGTGATTAATCGCGATTAAACATTTTAATCGTTGCCCAGCCCTAATTTTTTTTTTACATTAAAAAAAATAAAAACAGAAAAACAACAATAGAAAGTGAAAGTCTGTTTTTAAGCAATTTGTTTTAAGCTTCAGCTCTTTTCAAACTTGCTTTCAAACCCTTGAACATCCACCAGATCTGAACTGGAACCGGGTACCAGTTGCTGTGTAACAGCTTATTTCATTTTTTACCCAGAATTCAGTGCTTATTTCTTGTAAACAGCTGGAGTATTTTAGCAGTGCACATGCAGGTCTGATGCCAGTCAGGGTTGAGTTTGGATGGAGTATTTGTGAACAGACATAACAAATGGAAGCTGCAGCAATCCTGCAAAACACATCTGTTAAATCTGTCGCTGTGATGTCACTACGGCCCAGCATGCATCACTCTTCTTTATTTCCACACAAATAAATGGACAGCAAAGACATATAAATACTGACCTGCAAGAGCGCTGCTCCACAGGGTCACGTGCACAGCAGAGCATGAGGGTTTGTGCAGCTCTTCCTCTTTCACATCCACATCTGGATTCAGATCCTCGCCCTCTGTGGCCTTGACAAGTCAGAAACCACCACGTGAAATGCTGAGAAAGCTGGGGAGACTTCTTTATCCTGCTCATGTGATTCGACCCACCTGTGACTCCTCTCGGGGGCTCTGGGGGGCCGCCGGGCTGTCTGAAGACTCTGTCTTGCCTTCATGCCTGCAGCCTGACGTCCAGCCTTCACCCACGTGAAACCCCGTCCACATGTCTGGAAAGTAACGCAAAAAGAGAGAGAAAAATGAATGCACCCCATCCCAGCAGCCAGTCTGAAAGAGTCAGAGTGGGCTCCCACCGTCCTGAGGGTCTCTGGGCCTTCCCTCTGCAGAGTCAGCAGCCCGCGGCTCCACATCACCCCCTCCACAGCCGTCCTTCCTCCCCGACCTCCCTCCGCCGTCGGTCCGCTGCAGCTGCAGCTGCGTCTGCAGGGACTCCAGCTCCAGCCTCCTGCGCTTCACCTCCACCAGGAAGATGTCCTCCACCAGCCTGGTGACCTGAAACACCGCCGCCTGCAGCACGGCCTCCATCACGTCCGACAGCCGGCTCTGGAAGCTCAGGACCAGGGAGTCCAGGTCCGACATTATGTCCGCCGGCGTGACGCGTCAGTGAAGGGGGGGGGGGGCGAATGGGAGGTCTGCGCTCTAAAAGATCCGAGACCGGAGGACCGGTGTCATCTAGGACTGGACAGCAGCTCTTCCCTGCGTGTTTTTCTGCTTAACTCCGCTGAAATGACGCCCGAGCGGCCATAGTTAAAGCGACACCCGCTGCTGCTGCTTGTTTTTGCTCGTGACGTCACGCATGACGCTGTACGGTGGCCTCACTTTGAGGGACAAAATTAAAAGCCCCGTCCCCGGTTATCATTCTCTTAGTTTCAAGCGCCAATCTAGTTCAGTAATACTGCAGTGGTTCTCAAACTTTTAATACTGCGTACCACCTGAGAAACTCTTCAGTAGAGCTGGGCGATACTGAGAATTTTGGTTTCGATCCGATACCAAGTAAATACGGGGCCACTATCGTCGATATCGATACTGATACTTTTTTATATTAAGCTCTATCTGTCATGAAATTGCTGCCCTTTTTGTTAAAACCTAGAATAGAATTTCAGCAAGCTTTATAGGTGACCGCAAAATACTTTATTGTCACAATTAACATTTTTGTTTTGAAACAATAGAACAGTAATAAGCAAAGTTTTTCTTAACATTAGGAATAACATTAGAACAAATTCTGAACTCCAAAACGTTCAAACTTTGAACGTTTTGGAGTTCAGAATTTGTTTTTTAAAGACTGAATTATTAATGTTGTTCTTGAAACCGAAATATAACTGGACTTTGATGGTTCTGCAGTTATTGACATCATTGATACAATTATTGTACTACATGGTTGTTGCTTATTCACTGAGTCATAGTCTCAGATTTTAAGAGAATACAGTTTATTAAATAGTACTATACCTTAATCCTAAATAACATGGAAAGCTGACACGTAACCTTACCTTAAGTATGGTACCATACTTCCTAAAAAAGATTAAATCATTTAAATGGTTAACAATACAGTAAAATGTTATCTCTGTGTGATTTTTCTTTTTTATAATAGTTGTTCAATAAAAAGCTGGTTTATGAATAACCTTATTGCTTCATCATATTTTTATTTTTCCAAAATTATATGTGAAACATAGGGGTTGTCTTTTAATCAGTCGTCCTATATTCGGGCCAATACAGTGTACTTACTTGTGTAATTTTGTTTGCACTGTGTGCATTTTCCTGTTGCTTTAACTATATAAATTTCCCTGTTGTTGGATAAATAAAGGATTATCTTAATTTTATTTTATCTTAGATAACACCTTTCTTACAAGGTCTTAATTCTATATTTTTTGAGTTGGCTCCAGTATCATATGATTTAAGTAACATACTTTGAAAGTTTATATGAATTGATGTTGAAGATGACCACTATTATCTACTCTCTGTTGGACTGAAAAGCGTCTGCCAGTGACTTTTGTTTCAGGGAATGGGAGATGTCTCTCCTCTTCTATCCGTTTCTGCAGCTCTTTGTTTTCTTGTGCATTGGTTTTTCATGTGCTTGTATACATTTTTGGTGTTTCCACTGTATTTTACAGCCTTTTTGCAAACTACACAACTTGCCGTTGTTTCGTTTTCATGATTAAAATACAGCCAAACAGTGCTCCTTTTCCTTTTTGCCATCCTGGATTCTTCTGCTCTGTTGTCCCTCTCTGTGCTGTCTGTGTTTCGACGAGGGGGGAGAGAGCGCTGAGGGGTTGGGTCCGGGGGGAGTGGCCGGGTCCGGGGGGAGGAGCCAGGCTGACTACCTGAATGTTTGCCACCACGTGACGGTACAGCGTAAAGACCAGAGGAGAGGGGAGGGGAAGGAGGAAACAGCGACAGCGTCTCAGGCAGACTTCAATAAATTCACACTTTACATCAGTCAGTGCTTGTGGGAGAGAAAAAAAGCTTGAGGATCAATCTTTTTACACGAGTATCATTCAAAATCAATACCAGCGTTTGTATTGATATTATCGATATTTAGATCGATCCGCCCACCTCTACTGTTCAGCTCTCTGAGTACCACCATGATGACCAATTTTAAAATATAGCCATATATGCTTCCGAATTAGCTTTAAGTTCACAGGAGAGATGTTTATTCCTTTATTGTAGTTATTTTATTGTTACCGGAATTTCGTTTGAAACGTATTTATAATGCGGCCCCATTATAGATCCTTCAGGTCTGGTAAAAAAATATTGCTAGTTCTGTCTGCTGGGGCTGCTGACCCAAGTGACTGTCGAGAGACTCCATAATATATCTACCCTATAATTATATACTTACGAGGAGTTTTTATGAGATAATGGTACACATCTGGGTACCCCAAACAAGGTCATTGTTTGGGGTTATTCGTCAGAGAATCGGCTGTGTGCTTGTATGGACACAAATCTAGGCCGACTATGTCCAATTTTGCTTTATACCTCGCTAAAGCCTCTGGCTTCAACTCATCCTGATATTGGTAAGCCATGCTCGCCACCACAGGCACCCGTGATGATCGCAAAACTAAGTTAAAATACAATAAAGACGCTAAAATGGAAATAACTGAAGGAACTGTGAGTGAAAGTATGACCTGAAGGATCTATAATGGGGCCTCCCCAAACACGTCAAAATATTAGATCTAAACATAGAAATTAAAAACTAAAATGTTTTGAAAAAATCAGATTTCTTACCTGAATGCAAGTTTGTTTGCCCCCTCACGCTAAAACCGGAAGTGTAACCATGGTGCGTGACGTCACGCCGATATCGAGAATGGGATTTATTCTCCAGCCACAACCTGCAAGAGTACACTGACACCGTACTCTCATACATCAAGAACTGTGTTGACACTGTCACAGTCAAAAAGAGGGTCAGGGTTTTTGCAAACCAGAAACCCTGGATGACCAGCGAAGTCCAGTCCCTATTAAAAAAACGAAACATCGCCTTTAAATCAGGGGACAGGGCCCTGTACAGAGTGACTGGGTCCGACCTGAAAAGAGGCATCAGGGAGGCCAAGGCGGCCTACGGGATAAAATAGAGGACCACTTCGCTGAAAATGACCCCAGGAAGATGTGGCAGGGAATAAACCACATAACCAACTACAGAAGCAGCAACCCGGACAACACCAGGACTGATGCCTCGCTGGCAGAGGAGCTGAACCGCTTCTTTGACCGCTTTGAGGCAGTCAGACCAGCGGACCCCCCACACCCACCACTCTCCAGAACTAGCACACTGTAGGGCCGTGTATACTCTCGCGGCAATGTGTTGCCGTCAGCTTGTCGCAGAGATGCCGCCGTCACTTTTGATTTATACTCGCACGGTCTCCGCTGTGTTATTCCAAGCCACAACGTAAGAGGGACAATCACGGACTAGCTAAACTTACTAAACCTATCTTATTGCGTTATTCCACTTCCTTACCGTCTCGGCCGTATCCAGACCCACATTCATCGCAATCTCCCTCCATGAATTACTAGAATATGTGCTGTCTTTGTAGTGTGGAGAACCAGAATCGTACAGATGTGGGTACTTCCTCATTTCTTCAATGACGCGGTCTTTTTTTTTTTTTTTTTAAGATTTTTTTTGGCGCTAGTGGCCTTTATTAATAGTGGAGAGACAGGAAGGGGGCAGAGAGAACGGGGAAGACACGCGGCAAAGGGTCGACGAGCCGGGAGTCAAACTCGCGACCAGCCACACGAGGACTGTAGCCTCTGTGTATGGACCGCCTGCCCTAACCATTGAATTGACCAATCAGAAGTCTCCTTTCTCTCCTCTCTGCGACACTGTCTGCGTCGACCTATAATTTTGGGTAGGTGTACCGGAGTGTCTGCGTAGTCTCTGCGTAGGGTGGGGGGGCATCTCTGCATCGTCTGCGTAGGTGACGCAGACGATCTGATAAATCAGGCTTGACACTTCAGGAGCATGAAGTGAGACGTGTGCTGAAGTCGGTGAATCCCAGAAAGGTGGCCGGACCCGATGGCGTAACTGGCAAGGTACTTAAAGCTTGTGCCGACCAACTGGCTGGAGTGTTCACCACCATTTTCAACCAGTCCCTGTCGCAGGCTACCATTCCACCCTGCCTTTAAAGCCTCCACCATCATCCCCGTCCCCAAGAAGTCAGCAGAGCCTAAATGACTACAGGCCTGTGGCACTTACGCCTGTGGTCATGAAGTGCTTTGAAAGACTGGTCTCCCAGCACATCAAGACCTGTCTGCCTCCCACTCTGGACCCCCATCAGTTTGCCTACAGGGCAAACCGATTCACAGAGGACGCCATCACCATAGCACTCCACACCGCACTGAGCCACCTGGAGCACCTGGGGAGCTACGTTAGGATGTTCATCCTGGACTTCAGCTCAGCGTTCAACAACACCATCCCGGAGATCTTGGTCCACAAATTGTCAGACCTGGGCATCTCCACCCCCATCTGTCAGTGGATAAAAGACTTCCTCACGGATCGCCCACAGTCCATGAAACTTGGCCCCTACCTCTCCTCCACCATCACACTCAGCACCGGTTCCCCTCAAGGCTGAGTACTGAGCCCCCTCCTGTTCACTCTGTACACTCATGACTGCTCTCCGACCCATCTCTCAAACACCATCATAAAGTTTGCAGATGATACCACCGTGGTCGGGCTCATCTCAGTGGGAGGATGAGTCTGACTACAGAGATGAGGTCAACCGTCTGACAGCGTGGTGTTCAGCCAACAACCAGCCACTGAACACCACAAAAACCAAGGAAATAATACTGGACTTCAGAAAGGGCAGAGCTGACCCAGTCCCGCTTTACATCCAGGGGGACTGTGTGGAACGGGTCAGCTCCATCAGATTCCTGGGAGTGCAGCTGTCTGTAGACCTCTCCTGGACTGCTAACACCACTGCGGTGGTGAAGAAAGCCCAGCAGCGACTCCACTTCCTGAAGGTGGTGCTGCTCTACAGAGCCACCATCGAGAGCATCCTGGCGTACTGCATCACAGCCTGGTACCAGGGTGCTCAGCAGCAGACAGGAGAGCACTGCAGAGGGTGATCAACACGGCCCAAAAGATCATTGGCTGCTCTCTGCCCAGCCTGGAGGACATCGCCAGCTCTCGCTACCTCAGCAGAGCGACCAGCATCATCCAGGACTCATCCCACCCCAGTAACCACCTGTTCGACCTACTACCCTCGGGCCCACGGTATCGGTCCCACAGAACTGGGACAAACAGGCTGAGGGACAGCTTTTTCCCCAGAGCCATCACTGCACTGAACAATAACTGTAAATAACATTCTGCACTTTATACACGACCCTTTGAACGTACTGTAATACTTCCATGGCAATACGCTGTGCAGTATACCAGTCGACAGAACACTTTATAGACTGTAAATAACTTGGTTTACATTTTGTATATACTTTAAACAACTATTATGTTGCCATTCCTTCGTTATAAATATATTTAATACTATTAATATTCCTGTCTACCTCACAAGTACCTTTTGAAGAATGCACGCAAATTTCGTTGTAATGTACTTACAATGACAATAAAGGTGATTCTGATTCTGATTCTGAGATGTGTAATGACAACAGAAAGTCTATTCCTTGATTATAAAACAAAGCCATTTCTGTGTCACGTAAACCAGACAATAAAATATTAAAATTAAAATTCAGTACCATGGCCTGTTTGCTAAAATTAAAATATAAAAAAAGGCTTTTTGGCATTAGATTAAAAAACGAAAAAAAAAAAAAAAAACATTTTAATTTTTTAAATTTTTGATTGACAACTGAAAATGGAAAAAAACAAATGATACATAGATAATTACAGATTGATAAAGTTACTGAACTTTAACATGGACATTTAAAGTTCTCCCAGACGGAGGATTCAACAGAAACAAGGTTATTTGTAACAACTGACAAGTTGAACTCCACGTTAAAAGTTTCTGCTGTTACCTCAGAAATGACCTGTTTTGATGTTCTGATTGTGGCCTCTAGATTGTTAGGATTTTGGTTGTAGACTTTTCTTATTTTTCATAAAAAAACAGGATGACATTAATGCCCTGGCAGTGGCAATAAGCTTTATTTTATTTTACAATTTTTAAGATGGGATTTACACTAAATATGTGTTACTGACAAGTGCTGATGTTAAAAGTGTTTGAACAACAAATATTATGGCACTTTAGTTCATATGGCAGCAGAACATTTAAATAAGTGACCTTTACACTACTGTTGAATTCATTATTTGATTTATTGTATACAATGCGATTAATCATGATTAATCAGGGAAATCATGCGATTAAAAATTGTAATCGTTGGCCAGCCCTAGTAAAATTATGAAGGCCTTATATATCTCAACATCTGCAGCATACAGTCTCTTCAGAAACTGGAGAAATCAGCGTGCGAATGGGACACGTCTTCGGCGTCCTCAGGCAGTACAGAGTAGAGATTTATGGAACAGGCACAGGAACATTTCCAGAAATCACCGCTCTTTGCTTAATCAGCACCACCGTCTTCTCTGGGCCAAAGCTTATTCAAGGTGAGTCCCAAAAACGGTGATCAGATCAACTGAAATTTGAAATTCGTTTAAGAAACTGCGGACCCCCGTCTTCTGGATTAAACAGCATCCAGTTTGCGATCAGTCTCCGTTTGTATGAGGGTGCAGTGGCGCCGATGTGGAGCCTGGATGTGAAAGTGAAGTATCAGCACTGAGTTTAGAAATCATATTCAGATCACAGAATTTATCTTTATTTTTTCTGCTGCTGGGACAATTGTTTATTTAACCAGGTTAGTCCCATTTAGATCAAGCGTCTCTCTTCCAAGGGAGACCTGGTCAAGAGGGCAGCAGTACAGCTAAATCCAACACAATAAACAACAGAATAAATTGAACATGCTCACATAAAGCATTTGCACACAGACTTTAAACTCATTCAGTGTAACAATAGCTTGACGTTTGAGTTCATTAATGCTTTCCTGCCTACAATATATATCGATATTCATCTTACAATACATTTACATCATTTTCCGAAAGATTTTAAAGGGACAAAGTGATTTTGGTGACATCTTGTGAGTGTTCCAATGACTTTGTTTGAATTAACTGAACTGAAAGCATCAATTACACATTATATGGCTGACAGGCAGCTTGCAAATGCTGGACAAAATGAATAAAACATGTGTTGAGAAAAATAGTTTCATTTATTTAAACAGTGCAAATTGTTGCTTGTAAGCTTTTAAAGGTGGGACACGGGGGTTTTGAAAGAAGCTTAAAATATCGATACCCGCGGCTGAAAAATCGATACTCTCTGGGGAAATAAAATATCGATATATATCGCAGAATCGATAAAATCGCTCAGCTCTAGGGGTAACTGCATCCAACTACGTCAGAGCCTGCCACATCTCAGCTCCTGATCTCTCTTCTTCTCCTCCATCATGTGTGATTTCATGTGGAAGGGCATCCTGGGACACAGACTTACAAAAACAAGATAATAAACAAGCAACGACGTTTGAAGACACTTTTATTTTTGAACTAGCTGAGAACTCACAAGGATAATGCTGCTCAGCTTTGTAAATTTACCTACAGTCAAAGTGAGTAAAAATATATGCAGTGATATTTAAGTACAAAAAAAACAATATGAGAAAAACATGAGAAAAATTATTTCTGGGTTGTTTGATATGTACATAAGGTATTTAAATACGTGAAGAAAAGATTAAAAAAAAAAAATAGATGAGCAGGAGACAGGGTTGGAAATCAACCTACCGGCCACTGTGGTGGGTGAAGAAAAATACAAATAACCTGCTGACCCAGATACAATACAGGACGATGCATGTTATTAAATATATACATATAAATGAGCATCAAATGTCTATACGTGTAGGACAGTGATGAAACACAGCCTGAAGGATAACACTGGGCGAGGTCTATCGTGTCCCTCTGTGAGAAATGTGGCCCCTTGATGCCCCCCTCAATTAGAAAAATCCTAGATATGCCACTTTTACAAGGCATTCAAGCCTCCAGTGATGGGTGGTCCTTCAGTGTCATGCAAGCAGACAGTTGTTTGATTTTACTTTTTACATTGCCAGAGTTTTTAAAAGCAGTCTTCGTGAGCTCGCCATCGCTGTTCATCACATTGTTTGAGACCTTCTTTTTTCCCCCCCACACGTTCAGAGCCTTTTATCAGCATCACCTTAAAGCATCTAAACTAGAGATGCACATTTTGGATATTTTTTATGACCGTTAACGACGCCCTATAACAATTAATAACCGTTAACCGATAAGTCCGGGAGGGTTGGCTGCCGCAATGTTGCACGCGCGTTGTCGTGGACGCATGCGGACACTTCCCCGTGTATACTCTCGCGGCAATGTGTCGCCGTCAGCTTGTCGCAGAGATGCCGCCGTTACTTTTGATTTATACTAGCGCAGTCTCCGCTATGTTATTCCACGCCACAACGCAAGAGCGACAATCACGAACTAGCTAAACTTACTAAACTTATCTATTGCGTTTTTCCACTTCCTCTCCGTCTCGGCCGTATCCAGACCCACATTCATCGCTATCTCCCTCCATGAATTACTAGAATATGTGCTGTCTTTGTAGTGTGGAGAACCAGAATCGTACAGATGTGGGTACGTCCTAATTTTTTCGATGACGCGCTCTTTTCTATGCGGATGTAGAATTGACCAATCAGAGGCCTGTTGCACCTGTCGACACGCCCCCATGAGTTGATTGAATTATGTAGCTTAAAAACAAAATTGACCGTTAGTATTAATTGATTTGAGTTACTGTTATCGGTTAACGGTTAACCATGGGCATCCCTAATCTAAACTCATTCTCATTCGTTTCCTCGCTCGCCGCGACCTTTTCTTCGGGACCGCAACATCTATCTGCATCTGTCAAACCACCTGGAACTGCCATGAAAACTGAACATTGGGGTTGCTGACGCTGCACCACTTCTTGCTGTGGGTTTCACACTCTAAATCTTTAAAAGCCTGGACTCAAATATAGTGCGAGCCAACTTTTTCGGATATCTTTAAAAGGGGAAAAACAAAAAAAAAACTTGTTATATTTGGGTCAGCATGGCAACGTGGCAAAACGTCTTCTGTGCCATCAGCTAAAAGTCACTTTTACTTTTTGTCTATCCGTTTATATACAGTAACAAGATACGTGGAGCTGCAAAAAACTCCTGAGGAGACGAGTGGCAGGGAGATGAGGGTTAAAAGTGGAGAATGTCTGATAAATACAGCAACCTGTTGGTGTGTGTGACACACTAGACAGCCGTCTGTTCGCTCCAGAATCAAATAAAACAGCTTTTTCGTTGGGGACAAAATACCTGAAATACGAAGCTGAAGTCCTCCAAGTGCCACATCCACTGTCCAGGGAAAGTCAGTATCTGAGGAAATCTCATCTGGCCAAACAATTGTGCCCTGATGATATTTATTTCATTACTTACTCACATGCATGTACATGCTGGCAAAAAGACGTATAAAAACTGAGTGGGTGGTAGATTAGATTTTGAAATCCACCTGCTACTGTGGTAGGTGGGTAAGAAAACTTATTTCCAACCCTGGAAGGAAACGACTGTATCGGATGAACAAAACATGAATTTTTTTTTTTACCTCCTGAGACCACAGACATACATGAAATCCACCGTTCTCCATTCTACCGCCGTCAGTCCTACAGGTGTGTTACGTGTTTGCGCTGATGGGACTTGAGGTGATCCAGGCGTTTGAAGCTGAGGCCGCAGACGGTGCAGCAGTAAGGTCTCTCCCCTGTGTGGGTGCGCTGGTGAACCTTTAGGATGTCTGCCCTTGTGAAGCTCTTATCGCACATGCTGCACCGATGCGGTTTCTCCTGTGTGTGAATTCGCCGATGCAGCTTCAGGTTCCAGAGGCGGCTGAACTTGTTCCCACAGACGGCGCAGCAGTAAGGTTTGTCACCCGGCTGGCCACATTTGTGCATCTTCAGTTCGGCAAAGGATGGGAAGCCTTTGCCACAGTGGCTGCACAGGTGGAGTCCCTGCCCCGAGTGAATCCTCAGGTGGACTTTAAGATTACAAGCCTGAGCAAACGTCTTACCGCACTGCTTGCAGGAGTACACGGGCCTCTGTCCGCTACCTTTATTGGTCTGTTTGTGGGTCTTGAGGGAAGAAGAACCTGGGAAGGACATGGAGCTCTGGTTGCCTCCCCTCCCTGCTGTCTGATGTTGCAGCTGGTCTTCTGGATTTAAGATATCGCTGCTTGCATTTGACGGCTCACGCGCCTCTGTGGCGTCCAGAGGAGGGTTGAATCGAACGGCCTGGCCGCGAAAACCCAGCCTGCTGCCTGAATCACCAGACGCGTGACTGGGATATGGGACGTTTGTGTCCTGCAGGTACCCTTCCTCATTAATCAGCAAGCAGCTGAACTCTCCGCTTACGCTCACATTATTCCTGAAGGGCGACCCCACTGGGGAACATTCTGCCACCCTTCTGTCCCGTGGGGTGCTTCCACACCCCACAGGCGCTTCCACGTCTTCATCATACTGGTCCACGTAACTCAAGTCGTTGGTCAGGTGGGACGGTGAAGCTTGTAGCCCTTCAAAGCCGCCCGAGCCGATCAAACTGGTGTCTCCATATCCGGCCTTGTCGAAGCCGCCTAACTCGTCAATGCCATACCTGCTCTGGAACAGCGTCTCAGAAGGGTAAGCCGAGTGTCCGTGTTGGTTCGACTCTGCCTTCTGGTCAAAGCCGGCTTCCCACTTTGGGATCTTTTGCTCGGTGAAACACTTACTCGGCCCAGGCAGACTCGATTCATCCGTCTCTGAAACATTAAAAGAGGATTTTTCAAGCAGAAAAAAAAAAAAAACAATTCTGAAAAATATAAATGCTAACATTGGCTCTACTGTGCGTTTTCCTATATTTTGTCACATAAAAACATGATATTTTATCATAGAAGGTCTTAGTTTTTGGCAAATACAACCAGAGATGAGAGATGAGCAAGGACATGCAACTTTTTTCAACATGCTGTTGCTCATCTCTGGTAAAAATGAAGACAAAAAGTAAAAAAAAAAAAAAGGAAAAATCCTGTGGGGAATAGTAAGTAGCCTTGTGGTTCAGCAGCTTGTAGATCCACCTTTAGCAGTTTCCCATTTGGAATTCTGGCCTGTTTTTTTTTAAACATGTCTTTATTGAATTTTCAACACTAAAGAAAAAAATTTAAGAGTAGACAGTCAACAATAATCTAAAAGAAAACTTAACCCCCCCTTTCGAACAGGCAGCATTCACCCTTTGACCTTTACACTTATCCCACGGTTTATCAAAGATTCACATCACTTAATGCCACATAATGTTATTTACAAAACATCTTCTACAGTTATGGAAAAAATTATTAGACCACCATTTTTTCTTCACTTTCTTGTTCATTTTAATACCTGGTACCACTAAACGTCATCATGTGACTAAAACAGACAGAAAAGAAAACACTGAATGCATAAAAGCAGTGTTTTTGGCAGTACAACGCCATAGCTATTGATGTAAAAACTTAAGTGATTTAGGTTATAATCAAGAAAACCATGGAAAATGGTAAGATATCAGCTCTTAAATAAAACTCTTATGAGCAATCTTTGTGGTTATCGTTATGTTTGTCCAAACAAATGTACCTTTAGTTGTACCAGGCATTAAAATGAACAAGAAACTGAAGAAAACAAGGGTGGTCTAATAATTTTTTCCATGACTGTATATCACCATGTTTGACAAAGTCCAAAAATCTTTCCTAAATGTCTTTAAATTCAGAGGTTTTCTTCCTGATAACATAGATGAGTCTTTCTAAAGTCAGACTTGATGTTAGATTTCTCACCCAAAAGCTGAGGGTGGGACCACTAACATTTTTCCAGCACAAGTCGATTGAGCGTATGGCCTGTAGTAGACATAGACTTACCATCTTTTTTTCATTAATAGGTAGGGAGCAATTAGCAGAATAGATACCCAAACACACAATTTAGCATTTAGAGGAATCAAGGTAGAGGTCATTTGTGAGATATATTGTGTCACCAGACTCCAAAATCTTTGAATAACTTACATTCCCACAAGCAATGGTATAGAGTACCTTGATAATCACTGCACTTAAAGCAAAGATCAGGAATATTAGGGTTATATCTGTTTAATTTTACAGGAGTAGTGTATAGTCTCATTAGCCACTTGTATTGTATCAGGCGTAGTTGGGTGTTAATGGTCTGAGATTAGGACCTTGAGCATATTGAACCCCATTCTTCCAGAGATATTTCCTCATTTAAATCTTGCGTCCATTCTTGTCTCTTACGCTCAGAGTTATCCTTGTTGTTATTAACCAAAATTTTGTATACTTGAGCAACCCGCCCCTTGCTGAAGCAGTCCTATATCTGGCCTGTTTTTTTTTAACAATGTGGCTTCAGTTCATTGAGATTTTTGGGCAAGCACTGATGCCTTTTCCTAAGGTTCTCCTAAGGTCCTGCAACAGCACAATTAATGAGTTGAGGTCTGGACGTTGACTGGGCCGTTCCAAAACATTAGATCTTTCCATTTTCAGACATTCTACTGCGGACACAACTTCAGCCAAGATACAGCTGTCAGAAAGAAGTACTCTGGTATACAGAGGAGCTTAACTCTCAACAACTGTAAACTTGATGACTGCAAGGTGCCCAAGTCTTGTGTCTGCAAAAACAACTCCAAATCATGAGCACTCCACCTCTATGGTGTACGATGTGTTTCCAATGAAATGCTCTTTGGTTTTTGCCAAGCATGACACTGGGCATTAAGGCCAAATAACTTTACCTTGTCTATAGCACGTTGCTCTCGAAGTCTTGTAATTTGTTCAGATGTAGTTTTATGAATCTCAGTCGTACTTCCTCGTTCGGTTTAGACAGGAGGTTCTTTCTCTAGCAAACCTTCCCAGAAAACCCAAACTTGCTCAATCTTGTCAGTAAACTGTCATGGACTTTAACCTTTCACAAGCTCAGTGAGCCCTCCATGGTTTGAAATACAGTGATCCCTTGCCAATTTGCAGGTTTAAGTTCTGCGGTTTTAGTTATTCAGAAGTATATAATATAATTTTTAAAAAAAATTTTAAAATCGCGGAAACATCACTGGATGTTGTGCGCGTTCTCTCACAGTGAAGAAATGCTGTGAGCCAGCCTGGCCTCTTTAAGAAGGTCGCCTTATGGTCATGGGTGGGCCTTATGGGTAATGTAGTGTGTGTGTCGTGGGACTAAGAAAACGGGGTTAGATGAAAAGTGTAGTGAGCATCAACAGCAGCCCAGCGTGTATAGATTTACATTCTCTGTTAACCGACAGGAGCCCAACAATACAACCTGTGTGATGTAACAAGTTCCTGCAGTGCCAGAATAAAGTGCCGTTCCATGCAGAGAAAACTGGACTTTTTGTTTTGTTGTTGTTAGCGTGTTAGCCACTAATTATGATCCAAAAACAGCACAATACCAGCAGTTTCTTTGCTACGGTTCAGAGACCAGAGGCTCTGAAGGTAACAGAAAGACCACAGTTGAGCCTTTGTCTTGTTTCGCTGCAGTGCCTCGCTACCTTTTTGCGGGTTTCAAACATATTTTAAACACATTATTTAGGCTTGGGGGCTCCGGCTCCAGTTCACAGATTTTGATTTTCGTGGGGGAGCGCTGGTCCCCATTAACCGCAAAAAATAAGGGATCAATGTATACAAGATGACCTACAATTCAAAAGTGAATTTTAGAAAGTAAAGGTTACTAAGTTATAAGTGAAAACATGTGAAACTCAGTCAAGCCAATAATCTGATTCATTTAAAAACTATTTAATTCAGTAAAGGGCAATTTGTTCAAAAAAAAAAAAAAACATATAAATTGCAACTCTTCCATCATTTTTGTTCAAACAACGGCAAATTAAGTTATAGGAAATACATTCCCTTGGGTCTTGACTCGTTTCCTCTTTAACATATGTAGTTGCAGAGGAAGTTATTAGATTATTAGATGTTATTATTCAGGATGCATCATCATTAAAAAAGCAAGCCATTACATTTAGTATTTATCCATGTTTTGGGTGGTTGCTTCATCAACATTCAAAGAAAACATCCATCCTTGGAGCTGATCAGACGTTTCTAGAACTCTGGAACTATGTCATGTGTGTTCATATAACTGGCCTGCTGAGTGAAAAAGGACAGTTCTGTATAGGGATGCACAATAACTGTTTTTTAAAACCGATGCAAAGAGGGGAGCGGAGGGGAGACTTGCTCCTGATTTGTTCACGCTAGCTCATGTTAGCTCATGTTAGCGCGATTTCAAAACTTCATGGAAGCGATGGTTATGTTTCAGGTGGCTGATTGGATTTGACGTATTAAAGCTTGTGCTATTTTTCCCTCCTTCGCTTGGAGCATTTGTCACAAATAACCAGCGAACTATCTTCTTCTGAAACATTAACGATGTTCCATACAATCACCGCCATGTTTTTTATTTTTTTGTTTTTGTTTTTTATCAGCGCACTGTGCCGTAATGCTGCATTCAAGGTATAACGTAAATTCCTCCGTTCCTTCGTTTGCTAGTTGTTCTTGCGGCCTTTTCTATTTTTTATGTGTAACGTTGGAAAATACTGCGAATATCAATTAAAGTTACCAACTACCCAAATTATGACCGAGTTAACAAGTTGTTTTCTGGCATGAGGGGCTATTCTTGATTTTCCTTACTGAGAAATCGTTTTTCTGATTATGCCGACATCACTTGAACATAACATTCACTGCCGGTCATTTAAGGCTCAGAGGGAGCAAGGCACTGCCGTGCTGACAAAAATATATGTTATTGGGCTATTCGTCGTGATATCAGACTTATCTGGATGATGTCATAATTTCCTGTTATTGGCCCGATTGTTATCGGGTCGATAATTATTGTGTACCCCTAGTTCTGTAAAGCGTTTTTATCAACCACTACTTTTTTTACTCAGATGTAAGAGCGGTTGAGTGATCATGAATGATAAATCACGTTCTGGATTGAACAAGCGCACACGTATTTTCAAGTTGGAAATACGACCAGTCATCGGGGCCGCTACGTCTGCTGTGGCTGTTGCTTCCGGTAAACGGCTTGCGTGTTCGAGCCCGCGGACAGCTGCTTTATACCCGGCGTCTCCTATGTGACGGCAAAGAGCTTTTTTTTGCTGCTAGTTGTATAGACTAGCTTCTTGGAGTACAACATAGAAAATCAGGTACCAGGCTCCCTTAGCTACTGACACCAGCTCCCAAACGGCTCTCCGTCCCCGCCCTTTTCCTCTGTCCATGCCAAGCACCACTTGAATTTTGCCTCCATTCTTCTGATTGCGGGAGAAAAAAAACCACCAGGCTTGCCTCACCTGCATTCAAGACCACTCAGAAATAACGTGTGTGTGTTTGTATGGTTTTTTTTTCCTGAATCAAAGTCAAATGCCGGAGATCTGGCACGGTGCCAGAATACTTTAAGGCCTGCGTCATGTGAAGCATGGTGCAGGCAGTGTAGTGGCATGGGCGTTTATGGCTGCCAGTAGAACAGGTGAGGTGTATACAGTGATCCCTTATTTTTCACGGGTAAAGGGGACTGGCGCCCCCCTGGAAAAATCAAAATCCGCAAACTGGCGACAGAGCCCTCTAAGCCTAAATAATGTGTTTAAAATATGTTTAAACACCGCAAAAAAGTAGAGACATACTGCAGCGAAACAAGACAAGGCTCACCTGTGGTCTTTCTGCACAACAACCTGTGATGCTTGTGTGATGGGTCTCGGCCAATCAGCGAACAGATTCTAGAGTGCTGGGCCACCTGCATTTCTTATGTTGCTTACAGGAGGCTGGGAGTCATCGTTTGATGTTTCGCTGGCAGCTGCGGTCTCTCGTCTGCTGCGGGGTGGATTTTTGCGGAATTTCTGCGATTTTTTTCTTAATTTTTTATTACTGTATTTTCCGGACTATAAGCCGCTACTTTTGTCCCACGCTTTAAACCATGAGGTTTATACAGAGATGCGGCTTTTCTTTGAATTTTTCTTAAGCCCTCAGGGGGCGTTCTAGCAGGAAGTGCAAAAAAAAAAAAAAAAAAACTAACCGAGTAGTTAATGGCTATTCTGTTTTTGTTAAGTAGCCTATGTTGGCTATGCTACTCTACATTCATTTTGTGAGCATCAATACCTATTATTATTATTGGACAAACTGATTAATCCAGGTGTGTCTGACCATTGTGGCTACTCGGACACACCTGGATTTATCAGTTTGTCCAGTCAGTTTGTTGGTTCCTCAGCGGATTTCAGGGTTCTGAGTGGACCCGCCGCAGAGGTAAGGTTTTAATTGCAGATGCGGACCGGACGCAGCGTGGAGCCAGCAGGTCCGCGATCCGGCTCCAAAGCGGATCCGGCACTGAGTGCAAGTGGACTCCGATACAGGTCCGTTTCGCGGGTCTGTTCCGGATGTCTTTGCTGTGTGGGGTGGTTTCAGTACACAGGAGGAGGAAAAATAAAGCAACTTGGTTTTAGTGTACAGGAGGAAAATGAATAAAACCATCATTGACTTTTCTGTTTTGTTTAATCGTCACTTTTACTGCCGTGTTACAGGCACTGTTCGTAAACAATCAGTTCAGGTATGTGAATAAACACAAAATCTTTTGATGTAAATATCTTATTTCTCAGCCTGGATACCGGCGGCTTATAGTCCGGTGTGGCTTATATGTGACAAAATATATATTTCGTTTATATTTTAATGGGTGCGGCTTATACTCAGGTGCGCTTTATAGTCCAGAAAATATGGTATATCATATATTTCTGAAAAATCCGCGAGTTAACTAAAACTGCAGGAACTTAAAGCGCGAATTGGTGAGGGATCACTGTATATCTATGCTCTCTGCTCACATTAAGCCAGACTGACAGGGTGGTGCTTTACAGCACAGTCGGATGATGATCCTAAACATACAGCGAAAGCAACTCAGGACTTTAGCTACTTTGCTTAAAACATCTGTAATATCTAAATATTAAAAAGCATCATTTTGTGAAAACTTAAATTCAAACTGGAAGTCTACAAATTGACCATATCTTGGTCATTTTATTTCATATCCTCTTCGGTGGTGTATAAAGGCGAGTCTGTCGTTGTCCTAGTACCTCTGAACTTCACTGGAGCTGCGACTTACCTCCTTAATTCCTCTGAAGCAGTAGGGTTTGTTTAACAGACAATGGAACAAAGCTCATCTGACGTTATATTTGCACATTTATCAGGACTCAAAGAAGTGACACTAAATATTTCACATGATAGTGTGACTGAAAATCAACATGTTTCCAGTGCAATAAAAATCTGAAGTAATGAATGTAATAAAAACACCCTTCTGCATCCTCACCATCTGTGCTGACGCCCCACTCCTGTGACTCTCTGATTTCCGGGATGCTCTGAAGAGATTCCTCCTTGAAGAGTCCATCAAACTTGTTCTCTGGTGCATCTGGTTGCTGACAGAATCGCAGGAAAAACAACATTCATGCTCTGTAGGCAGTTCACGTTCTGTGCAGGCAAGAATAGGCTGCATCTTCTGTTGCTCTTATGGATCAGAAAACGTTGAGGATCGTGTGGAAAGCAGATATTTACAAAGAAAAGTGCCATGATTCTTACGTTTACTTGAATGTTTTTTCTCATCATATTTGTTAATATTTGTCAGTCCATTGTCATTTGTTCATCAGCCTTTTACTTTTCAGGTCTGAAACACCTTCAACCCCTTTGTGATGATGCCTACATTTCTTAAAGCACTTGAAAGGAGTTTCAGTTGTGATACTGTCTCAAGCAAACACAACATAAAGCTCAAGTTTTCTCCACATGTAGCTATCTTTAAAACCAAATTTCAAACAATTAAAACACCTTAATTTATTCACTTTTACATCATCATTTTTCTTATTTTATATTTCTACAGAAGCTTTCTTTTATTTTCCTGTTCTTCTTATCTTAGTGTCTTTGGAAACCACTCGGGGTCACCTCTGTGTTTGAAATGTGCTGCACAGATAAACCTGCCTGCCTTAAATGACTTACTAATTAAAAAAACAACTGTTATGATGTCTTCCAGTCAGGTTTCAGACAGCACCATAGCAGTGAGACTGCTCTGACCAAAGTCCCAAAGTCATGAATGACATATGTCTGAATACAGACGCTGGAAAAATATCAGTGTTGGTTTTACAGGAGCTGAGCGCTGCATTCGATACAGTTGACCACATTATATTACTCGCAACAACTGGGGAACTGGGTGGGTCTGTGGTGCTGCACTAAACTGGTTCAAAAGATACCAGGAGAACAGGAAGTACTTGTGTCAGTAGGCAGCTTCATATCTGACCAAACAAAAATTATATGTGGCGTTCTCCAGGGCTATATCCTGGGGCCTCTTCTGTTTAATATCTACATGCTCCCACTGGCCCAGGTTATAAGGAACAACAATATTAGTTACCATAACTACGCTGATGACACACAGATATATATTACAATGTCACCAGGACACCGAGGCCCTGTACAGGCCCTGGGTAAATGCATTGAGGAGATTAATGACTGGATGTGCCTGGACTTCCTACAGCTAAACAAAAAGACCAGAAGAGTGGACCACATCAGTCTAGTCTTGAGGTCCTTACACTGGCTGTCCGTCAAAGGATAGACTTTAAAGGTTCTGTTGCTGGTCTATAAAGCTCTGAATGGTTTAGGACCAGAATACACCAGTGACCTCCTGACCCAGTATGAACCCACCAGACCCCTCAAGTCATCTGGATCCGGTTTATTATCAGTCCCCAGAATAAGAACCAGACATGGAGAAGCTGCGTTCAGTTTCTATGCTCCACATGTCTGGAACAAACTCCCAGAAAGCCTCAGATCAGATCTTGATGTTAATAAGGATACGGTGTTATGCAGAGGCATATTTATAACAATTTTATAGACAAATGATACTATTTATAAGTTGCTGAGGAGGTTGGGGGACGCAGCAGAAAATAATTGAGAAGCACTGATTTAAAATTACATCTTTTCCTCCTTTTTTTACCAAATTACGTGCACTAAGCTGGCCCATAACAACTTTTCTGGAACGTGTTGCACTCCTGACATGCAAAAACAGATGTTTATTAAACATTTAAATTAATTTGAAGAAAAAAAAAAATACTTATCTTGGCCTTAGACTGACAGCAAAGAAATAAAAGGAAAAGTAAATGTGAGAAGCCCTGAGTGTGTGTGTGTGTGTGTTTCTCTTGTGTTTCTAGTAGTGTTCAGTTGTCAATAGTGTAGACAATGTCCCGTTGTCATGGATGACATGGAGGATATTTTTGAGGACCAACCAAACTACTAAAAAAGAACGCATGACTTACACTGTATTGCCAAAAGTATTCGCTCACCTGCCTTGACTCACATCTGAGCTTTAGTTCATCCCGTTCCTAATCAATATGATGTGTCTCCATCTTTGCAGCTAGAACAGCTTCAGTTCTTCAGGGAAGGCTGTCCACAAGGTTTAGGAATGTGTTTATGGAGATTTTTGACCATTCTTCCAGAAGAACATTTGTGAGGTCAAACACTGATGTTGGACCAGAAGGTCTGGTTCTCAGCCTCTGCTCTAATTCATCCCAAAGGTCTTCTATCAGGTTGAGGTCAGGACTCTGTGCAGGCCAGTCAAGTTCATCCACCAGACTCTTCCATCCATGTCTTTATGGACCTTGCTTTGTGCACTGGTGCACAGTCATGTTGGAAGAGGAAGGGTCCAGCTCCAAACTGTTCCCACAAAATTGGGAGCATGGAATTGTCCAAAATGTCTTGGTCTGCTGAAGCATTCAGAGTTCCTTTCACTGGAACTAAGGGGCCAAGCCCAGCTCCTGAAAAACAACCCCACACCATAATCCCCCCCCCTCCACCAAACTTTACACTTGGATCAATGCAGTCAGACCAGTACCGTTCTCCTGGAAACCACCAAACCCAGACTCTTCCATCAGATCACCAGATGGAGAAGCGTGATTCTTCACTCCAGAGAACGTTCCTCCACTGCTCTAGAGTCCAGTGGTGGCTGCTTTACACTAGTGGATCTGACTCTTTCCACTGTTCTTGGTGATGTCTGGCTTGGATGCAGCTGCTCCACCATGGAAACCCATTCATGAAGCTCTCTGCTCTGTTGTTGAGCTAATCTGAAGGTCACATGAAGTTTGGAGGTCTGTAGTGATCGACTCTGCAGAAAGTTGCCGACCTCTTCTCAATATGTTCTTCATCATCCTCTGACTCCGCCCCCTCAGTTTACGTGTCCTACCACTTCATGGCTGAGTTGCTGTCGTTCCAAAACACTTCCATTTCCTTATAATACAGCTGACAGTTGACTGTGGAATATTTAGGAGAGAGGAAGTTTCACGACTGGATTTGTTTCTCAGGTGTCATCCTATCACAGTTCCAAGCTGGAATTCACTGAGCTGCTGAGAGAGACCCATTCTTTCACAGATGTTTCTAGAAACAGTCTGCATGTCTAGGTGCTTAATTTCATACACCTGTGGCCACGGAATTATTGGAACACCTGATTCTGATCATTTGGATGGATGAGCAAATACTTTTGTCAATATAGTGTACGTTCCGGAAAGACCCCCTTTGCACACAATGGACATTAAAGGTCACTAAGATCTAATCATTGCCAAGTCTTTAATTTTATGTCTTTATTCTCAGTCTCAGGTACAATCGTCACCAGGTGGTTAAATTATTCTTCCTACAACTCAAACAGCTGCAACTTTTCTGATTTTTTTCGTTTCTACCGAAAACTTTAATTTAAGCTAATTTGAGCTAACAAATTTTAGACTGCGCAAACATTCATTTACAATTCAAAAAACAACAGAACAAGAGAAGCAGCCCACCTGTGTCTCCCCTGTGGTACTGGGCACCTCTGGCTTGGCCTCCTCGGCGTCGTGACTCTGCGTTTCAGCAACAGAGTCCTGGAAACTATCTGACTCTTCGATTGCAACGTTCTCCTGCTTCAGACTTTTCTCTGTTGTAGAAAACAGCACAAAGTAAACAGTAAATACATACATAAAGCATTTACTAAAGCAGGTGTTGTTTAGCAGCTTCATGTCAACAGTTAACAGACAGATGTTGCGATAATCTGATCGGAGTCGTTTCATCTCAACATTTAGTCTCCTTTGAGCTGTGAGTTGGTTTCTACAACCCTTCAACAGAAACAACTCTGGATTTTTACTTCTTAACTGCTTCTCTAAGATCTTTAGTTCCTTGTTAACTTTTTATCGATCAATAACTTCACATCTACCTCGGCCCTTCATTCTTGTAACAAAAAATGCAGGTTTTATCTTTCACAGGAATTGCTGCTCCATCGTTTCATCAACTGCTCATCTTTTTTTTTGTTAATGAGCTCCTTTGCTGAATTACCTCCAGAACCGCATCTTTATGTGATTTGAATCTAGTATCTATGTAAGCGGTGGCGTCAGTTGGTCATTTAAAATAGCTGTGAAATTGGTATCCAGCAGGTGGCAGCACCGGTCGAAGCTGGTCGTCACCGCTGCATTTTTTGTGAGATGCAAACCCCTGCTGAATCGGGAGGCAGTGATTTAACGCCAGGGTGAGGACAAAATGTGGAAAAATGTGGATATACGCATTCTTTTCCACCTTGTTAATATTTGTTTAACAAAAATGAAGCCAAAAAGAAAACAAAAGACATGTAGGCAATACCAAGTATGATTCAGGATATTGTAAATCCATCTTTAGCAGTAGTCAGTAGTTAGAGCTGAGCAATTTTATCGATTCTGTGATATATAATAGGGCTGAACGATTAATTGCATTTGCGATAATCTCGCGATATCATAAAACGAGATTTTCTAACCGCAAAGGCCGCGATATTACTGTCACGTGATCTGGCGACGTCACGTGACTTGCGAGTGAGCCCAGCCGAGCTGAGCAGAGCAAACAGTGTTGTCAACTTAGCGACTTTCCAGTCCCCTCTAGCGACTTAATTTGTAGAAAGCGACTAGCGACAAATCTAGCGACTTTTTCTGGTGATTTAGAGACTCAAGCGCACTCAAACCGCTAGGTTTAGGCCGCCTCGCGAACCGCGCTTCTCTCTCTCTGTCGGGCTCAGTGCACAGCCACAAACACCCCGCCCTCCGCGCGAGACAACTCGAGCTCCCCCCCCTTTTCCTTGCAAAAAATCTGTGAGCTCCTGAGATCTATACAGAAGAATCTTTCTGGCTAACAGTGCCAGACTCATTTTGCACTTCAGTATGTTGTGTGCTGCTGTTACTGAGTAAATATAATATTTCTATTAGTGTTCAAAAAGTTTTTTTTTTGAAAATGTCCAATTGGTTAGAGCAGATATTTGTTCTTTATTTTCCTGTGTGATGTTACTGACTGGAGATCAGTAAGCTTTATTTTTTCTATATCTGTATATTTTATTTATTTATTTATACACTGTCCTGTCAATCTCAGACAGTGTTTAAGAAGTCCAGTCCACACGTTTACATAAATGTTACACATGTTTCATGAAACGTGAAAAGTTAGATGTTGAAGAGGTAAAGCCACAGATTTGTTTGCTTTATTGTTGCAATCTGCACTTTAAATAAATCTGATATTGTTTATTATGACAGTGTTTGAAAAATACATAAGAGGACCTTAAAAATAATCGCATATTAAATCGCAATCGCAATTTTGAGGAAAAAAAATCGCAATTAGATTATTTTCCAAAATCGTTCAGCCCTAATATATAACGATATTTTATCGAGTATCGAGTATCTATTTTTCAGCCACGAGTATCGATATTCTAAGCTTCTTTCAAAACCCCCGTGTCCCACCTTTAAAAGCTTGCAAGCAACAATTTGCACTGTTTAAATAAATGAAACCATTTTTCTCAACAAATCTTTTATTCATTTTGTCCAGCATTTGCAAGCTGCCTGTCAGCCATATAATGTGTAATTGATGCTTTCAGTTCAATAAATTCAAACAAAGTCATTGGAACACTCACAAGATGTCACCAAAATCACTTTGTCCCTTTAAAATCTTTTGGAAAATTATGTAAATGTATTGTAAGATGAATATCGATGTATATATATATATATATATATATATATATATATATCGCATTGTGAGCCGAGTATCGTGTATCGTATCGTATCGCGAGATTAGTGTATCGCTACAGCCCTATCAGTAGTCGTCATTTCCTCTGTAACTTCAACAGAGTCTCATGTGGTTGTGGATGAATTTGGTCCATTCTTCTTCATGTCGTTGTCTCAATTCATTGACATTTTTGGGAATTTACTCATCAACAACTCTCTTAAAGCAGCACTGAATAATTCAAGTTCATTTCAGTTGCACATACATGAGCTGAACAAGCAGAGGAGCCAAAGGTAAATTTACTCCTACCAGTGAGGCATCTTGACACAAGCACACAAAAAAGAAAGAAGTTAAAAAGATTTTCTTTCATCGCTAAGTTGCACATCACTTTTAAGGGCAACCCGACGACTGCAGAATAAAGGCCCATCGTTTCCACTACTACTACTCATACCTCCGTGTGTTACTTGCATGTCCACCAGGGGGCAGTGACGAGTCACGTTACTGACGTCATCAAACATGGAAGGTGTCGAAGGAAGGGAAAGCAGTGCAAACGGTGGTGTTGAGTGTGACCACTCAATGAAAGTCGCTACGCTAATGGGGGGTTCTTTTCTCTCATTCTATCCATGCGCGTAATTGCAGATGAACGTCATTTTCAATGTTTTTTGATGTCATTTGGTAGTTTCCTTCATGTCACGGTGCCCTGGAGTTGTATCATCATATAAATGTATTAGGGCTTGGCAACGATTAAAATTTTTAAATCGCAATAATCACATGATTTCCCAGATTAATCACGATTAATCGCATTGTATACGGAATATCAAATAATGACTTCAACAGTAATCATTGTCACCTGAGTTGTTCCGATTCCGATACCAGTATTTGCCACCTTTTATCCAAACAACTGATAATTCACTTTTATTTCTTGCGTTTTCTTTGCACTTTTCAAATTTTTTTTTATAATCAAAAACAACTGTTAATTAACTCTTTGCATTTTATCCCATCTTCTTTGTGAGTTTTAATATTTCATTTTATTTTATTTCCTTCCTGTTTTTAATGTACTCTTTAATGCTTCTGTAACCCTTCTAATATTTTGTGTAGAGCACCTTGAATTGTCTTGTTCACTAAATGTGCTATCCAAATAAACTTGCCTCGCCTTACTTCTGTATACACCTTTTCGACTTGAAAATTGTGGACATGCGCCCCCTAGTGGCCCCGCCATAACTGGAGTGTGCGGTGCTCCATCAAGTAACCCAAACACAGCAGCGTGGAGCATCTGTTACAGATAACGCAGACATGTCTTGGATTGATGATGTTAGACAGTGGCCTCCAGTTACAGATGAAGGTAGTTTATCGCTGTTTTTAATGATTGGTTATGGAAATAGCATGATCTATTCCCATAATCAAACACTAAAAACTGTGGGAATACATGAAAAATGCAACGCTGGCTAAAACTAACGTCAACAAGCCATAAAGATTATGCTACTGTAACGTTAACGCTAGCGGTAAATTAGGCTATGTGTTAATGTTATATTTAATTTATTTTATCATTCCCCTAATTCATTCATTCATTGATTTATAGGCTTGTGCTAGTGCCGAGGGCTACAGTAGCCTCATACTGCTGTTCTTTCGGCCAGAATCGTCCGGGACTCTCAGCGAGACTATGAGTAGTACGAGATTAAATGTTAACGAAAACTCACCCGGCTGTATTCATTTGGAACAAAGTTTTTTCTGTTGATTTTTTCACCCACGTCTTCCTAACTTCTTGTTCTGCAAACAAGGCAGTCTTCGTGCAGTAAAGGCTTGTGTATTTCATACTTTCTTCTTCCATTGTTGAATTTTCACACCATTGTTGACACAGTTTATGACGGAACATGTATTCCCACTCGACCGACTCGAACATTATAAAAATATATATTTGTAGAAAGAGAAAAACACTGGTTAATCTGCGAGCCGGTGAAAGTGTCGCTCTGTAGCACAACCCAGCAATGGCGGACGGTGTACTTCCGGGGGGCTGGCCCGAAAAGTTCTATTCTGTATAGAAACAGGAAGTTGTTTAAGTGCTGTTAGTGTGCTGAGACCCCATCAGTTGTGAGGACCGCAGCTTGCTACAATATATTTAAAATGTTTTACACAGCATTTGCACATCTGGAGCAGGTTTTTGGTAAGGAGGGAACTTATGTGCAAATCTGCTGACAAATTTATGAAGATTTCATGAATGAAGCCCACTGAGTATAAACATGTGCTTACGTCTTTCCCTCTTGGCACTGTGTTAACACACCCTTGAATGCTCCAGACCAGTAAACTGTCCAAACATCTGCTTTTATAAAGGTCGCTGCCCTCCTAAATCCAGTGGCGGTAGGAAGGGGGTACTGCATATTGCCGACATTTTTTTTTTCTTATAGGCTTCATTTAAACACCTAATGTTAAAGCGCTAAAGGTCATACATTGCTTCCCTTCATATCCGGTACCTGTCTCCTGGACGCCTGCGGCTGCGCCTGCGCTCTCCCGCCCGCAGTCTGCGCATCTCCCGCTCGGCTCGTCTGCTGCCTCCCTGCGCCGGCTCTCCGCCAACTTCACACGCCTCTTCAGGGACTCCACCTGCTGCCGGCAGCGGGTCACCTCCTCCACGAAGCTGTCCTCCACCAGCCGCGTGATCTCGTACATCGCGGCCTTGAAGACGGTCTCCATGACAACGGAGAGCTGGGACTGAAACGTCATCATGGCCTCGGCCATCACGCCGACAGAATAAATCGCGTTGATTATCGTCGGATTGGCGGCTCGGAGTCCTCCGCAGAGTCTCGTCTGGGGTCTCTGCAAGTCTTTGACGCGACAGTTAAGCGCGCTTTGCGGTCAGGAAGGTCGTCGTCGGCGTCTGCTGCCCAGCGGACTAAACTAGTCCTGGATCATCCGTCAACGTTCGCCGATGTGTCTGAGACGTGACCCACCGGAGTCCTTTACACGTTACGAGAAGCACCTCCCAGCCCTTACCGGCGTTCCGCCGTCATTAACTGTTAAATTACCGTCGAATCGTTGTTACTCTCGTCGAGCTACTGCTTCAGCTCCCGATTCCGTCAACAACCGTACTTCCGGGGTTAAGGTACGGGTCGTAGATTGGGACAATCTTCAACGTCGCGCTGCGTCCCCCGAGCCGATGTACTCTGATTTGAAAATTGAAAAGAAACGTATAAAAAATCATCTGATGCAGCAACACGGGGATCGAGGATGGATATGCATTCCCTTAATTGATTAAATGCGCAATATTGCCAAATGTTGATCACAGAACAGTTCACAGTATCACGTGCAATACAAAAGTGGAGGTGCATCTTTACCTCCGCCAAGGAGGTTATGTTTTTGCCGGCGTTTATGTTTGTTTGTTTGTTTGTCTGTGTTCAAGATAACTCAAAAAATTATGGATGGATTTTGATGAAAATTTCAGGAGTTGTCGGAAACGTGAAAAGGAAGAACTGATTTAATTTTGGGTGTGATCTGGAAGAAATCCTAGATTCTGGATCACTTTCAAATTTTCAATAACATTGCAGTCAATGGGGCCAAAAAAAATTGTTTCTCAATATCTCCGTTAATTATTGCCCAAAACTCGTGAAATTTCACTCAGGGATTGACAATGGGAACCTCTATCAAATTTCAAAGGCTGATCCAGATCTGATCCAGAAGTTATCGCAATCTCTATAAAAATATTGAGGTTGTTTAATTTCAATATATTGGCTTTGGAAACAAATATTGCATGAAATCTTTATAACATTATTATTTATTTTTTTGTGCATCACAAAATAAAGGAAGATGTACTTTTTTAGTGGTCCCATATTGTCAGTGCTATATGTACGACTAATATTTATAGTGTAAATCTCTATAGGGGAATTGTTATGCTTGGCGGAGGTCTGCGCTCTCCGAGTGCTTTTCTAGTTCACAATATTTTTTTTAACTGCTAACTATTTGCCAGATCATCAAGTCTGATGGCCTGTGGGTAGGAACTGTTTTGAGTCTTGTTGTACAGGCTCTCCCATATGGCAGGAGTATGAATAGTTTGTGTTGTGGGTGGGTGCTGTCCTCAGTGATGTTCTGTACCCTCTTTTTAACCTGGATCATGTAAATGTCCTGGAGTGATGGGAAGGCTGCTCCACTGATGAATTGTCCAGGTTTAATCTTATACCGGAGAGCCTTCCTTGCCTGTACAATGCTGTTACCACACAGTAAGAGACTTTGTCAGGATGCTGTCTACTGTGCACCTGCAGACATTGCTGAGGAATTTAGAGGGTATTCCAAATTTCCTCACTTTCCTTAGGAAGCAGAGCCTCTGCTGAGCCTTCCTGAAAACCACTGTGGGTGCAGGTGAGGTCCTTGCTGATGCAATAGTAGACTACTACTGTGGAGGCAGTAATAATGCAGCAAAGTACAATGTGAGTTTAGAGAAATATACGGTCTGAAACCAAATTCTGCACACATTACAAAGGCATGGCAGGGGAAAAAGATGGTATGGGTACTGGCCCAAAGGCAGTGTAGCAGAAAAACTTAAAGAAGTTTTCCAAATTCCATATTTATCTGGGGAAACAACAGACATGAAGCAATCACTAGATCATGCACGATGACTGCTTTTGTACATTACTGAGGTGTGGCGGCATGTTGTCTCTCAAGGTTTTGAAAATGAAAAGAATGCACATCTCGTTTCCTTGATGGGTGGAGTAATGTGAAACTGCCCGTCCCAAGTTATTATAGAAAATGAAATGACGGGTGGACAAACTGGGACTGGCGCTGAATCTATGGGAGACTGATAATCCCAGTCCAGAGGGGAGCTGAAACAGAAGCATGTACAATGCGGTCATTATGTACAACTCTTATAAAGACACCTCAGTGATCCTGTTCCTGCAGGACAAAAGAGGAATTTGATTTATTTCTGAATAAGTACCCAATTCTTTGTGCCAAAATAAAATCCCAATGCAAGTTTGTGACCCTACCAGATTCAACATTGTGTCCTGTTTCTGCTGTGATACGCTCACAACACCATCTGACAAATTTCTAGCTATTGAAAAGGTCATGTGTTCAGCTTAGCTACATTTGGAACAACTTTCAGGTTTAAAAGTGAATTTTATATATTGTTAAAGTCCTCCTGGAGGATGTCAGTGGCTGAGCGTGTAGTGTTTGAAAAGCAATGCAGAACTGCATCATCAGCACAAAAAGAGGGATTACAGTTTTTTTTTATTGTGGATGTCATGCTGTTGATTACGAGGGAGTATTAGGGCCACACTGAGAAAGAGAAATTGTGGACAATGATTTTTTTTTTTCCATTCCTCACTTAGAGAATAAAGTCAAAATGTCCAGAATAAAGTTGAAACATCAAGAATAAAGTCAAGATAAAGTTTCCAGAATAACGTCGAGAATAAAGTTGAAATGTTGAGAATAAAGTGGAAATGTCGTAAATAAAGTAAAAATGTCCAGAATAAAGTAGAAATGTCCAGAATAAAGTCGAAATGTCGAGAAAAATTTTGAAATGTCGAGAATAAAAACAGTGCAAACCGTAAAAACAATGCAAAAAACAGTTTGTGTATATATATTTATATTGTAATATTTTAAGTTTACATTGTTCGTTATATTTTTTCTTAATTGCATGCACCATCATCGCCACAACAAATTCCTAGTATCAATCAAAAATCAAATATACTTTATTATATTTGTATGTGTAAAATTGTACTTGGCAATAAAGTTGATTCTGATTCTGATTCTGAATAAAGTCAGAATGTCGAGAATAGAGTAGAAATGTCGAGAATAAAGTCGAAATGTCGAGAATAAAATGGAAATGTTGAGAATAAAGTCGAAAAGTCGAGAATAAAGTAGAAATGTCAAGAATAAAGTCCAAATGTCGAGAATAAAATGGAAATGTCGAGAATAAAGTCGAAATGTCGAGAATAAAGTGGAAATGTCGAGAATAAAGTCGAAATGTCGAGAATAAAGTCGAAATGTCGAGAATAAAGTCCAAATGTAGAGAATAAAGTCGAAATGTCGAGAATAAAGTCGAAATGTCGAGAATAAAGTCGAAATGTTGAGAAAGTAGAAATGTAGAGAATAAAGTCGAAATGTCGAGAATAAAGTCCAAATGTAGAGAATAAAGTCCAAATGTCGAGAATAAAGTAGAAATGTCGAGAATAAAGTCGAAATGTCGAGAATAGAAAATCGAGAAATAAAGTAGAGAAAATGTCGAGAGAAAGTAGAAATGTAGAGAATAAAGTCGAAATGTCGAGAATAAAGTCGAAATGTCGAGAATAATGTCGAAATGTCGAGAATAAAGTATGAAATGTCGAGAATAAAGTCGAAATGTCGAGAACAAAGTCGAAATGTCGAGAATAAATTCGAAATGTCAAGAATAAAGTAAGAAATATCGAGGATAAAGTCGAAATGTCGAGGATAAAGTCGAAATGTCAAGAATAAAGTCGAAATGTAGAAAAAAAAGTACGAAATGTCAAGAATAAAGCCGAAAGGTCGAGAATAAAGTAGAAATGTCAAGAATAAAGTCCAAATGTCGAGAATAAAATGGAAATGTTGGAAATAAAGCCGAAATGTCGAGAATAAAGTCGAAATGTCGAGAATAAAGTCCAAATGTAGAGAATAAAGTCCAAATGTCGAGAATAAAGTCCAAATGTCGAGAATAAAGTCGAAATGTAGAGAATAAAATCGAAATGTCGAGAATAAAGTCGAAATGTAGAGAATAAAGTACGAAATATCGAGAATAAAGTTGAAGTGTCGAGAATAAAGTCGAAATGTCGAGAATAAAGTCGAAATGTCGAGAATAAAGTCGAAATGTCAAGAATAAAGTCGAAATGTCGAAAATAAAGTCGAAATGTCGAAAATAAAGTCGAAATGTCGAGAATAAAGTACGAAATGTCGAGAATAAAGTCGAAATTTCGAGAATAAAGTCGAAATGTCGAGAATAAAGTTGAAATGTCGAGAATTAAGTCTGAAATATCGAGAATAAAGTCAAAATGTCGAGAACAAAGTCGAAATGTCGAGAATAAAGTCGAAATGTCGAGAATTAAGTACGAAATATCGAGAATAAAGTCGAAATGTCGAGAATAAAGTCGAAATGTCGAGAATAAAGTACGAAATATCGAGAATAAAGTCAAAATGTCGAGAACAAAGTCGAAATGTCGAGAATAAAGTCGAAATGTCGAGAATAAAGTCGAAATGTCGAGAATAAAGTACGAAATGTCGAGAATAAAGTCGAAATGTCGAGAAAATCGAAATCGAAATGTCGAGAATAAAGTCGAAATGTCGAGAATAAAGTCGAAATATCGAGAATAAAGTCAAAATGTCAAGAATAAAGTACGAAATATCGAGAATAAAGTCGAAATGTCGAGAACAAAGTCGAAATGTCGATAATAAAGTCCGAATGTAGAGAATTAAGTACGAAATATCGAGAATAAAGTCGAAGTGTCGAGAATAAAGTCGAAATGTAGAGAATAAAGTCGAAGTGTCGAGAATAAAGTCGAAGTGTCGAGAATAAAGTTGAAATGTTGAGAATAAAGTCGAAATGTCGAGAATAAAGTCGAAATGTCGAGAATAAAGTACAAAATGTCGAGAATAAAGTTGAAATGTCGAGAATAAAGTAGAAATGTAGAGAATAAAGTCCAAATGTAGAGAATAAAGTCGAAATGTTGAGAATAAAGTACGAAATGTCGAGAATAAAGTCGAAATGTCGAGAATAAAGTCGAAATGTCGAAAATAAAGTACAAAATGTCGAGAATAAAGTCGAAATGTTGAGAATAATATCGAAATGTCGAGAATAAAGTCGAAATGTCGAGAATAAAGTCGAAAATGTCGAGAAATGTCGAGAATAAAGTCGAAATGTCGAGAATAAAAAATCGAAATAAAGTCGAGAATAAAGTCGAAATGTCGAGAATAAAGTACGAAATGTCGAGAATAAAGTCGAAATGTAGAAATGAAATCGAGAATAAAGTCGAAATGAGAAGTTCGAGAGAATAAAGTCGAAATGTCGAGAATAAAGTCGAAATGTCGAGAATAAAGTCGAAATGTCGAAATAAAAAGTCGAAATGTCGAGAATAAAGTCGAAATGTCGAGAAAAAAGAATAAAAAAGTCGAGAATAAAGTCGAAATGTCGAGAATAAAGTACGAGAAAATCGAAATGTCCGAAATGAAATCGAAATGTCGAAATGTCGAGAAATGTCGAGAATAAAGTCGAAATGTAGAGAAAAATAAAAAATCGAAATGTCGAGAATAAAGTCGAAATGTCGAGAAATAAAGTACGAAATATCGAGAATAAAGTCGAAAAAGTGTCGAGAATAAAGTCGAAATGTCGAGAATAAAGTCGAAATAAAGTCGAAATGTCGAAAAAAGTCGAAATGTCGAGAAAAGTCGAAATGTCGAGAATAAGTCGAGAAATAAAGTCGAAATGTCGAGAAGAAAGTCGAAATGTCGAGAAATAAAGTCGAAATGTCGAAAATAAAAGTCGAAATGTCGAGAATAAAGTACGAAATGTCGAGAATAAAGTTGAAATTTCGAGAATAAAGTCGAAATGTCGAGAATAAAGTCGAAATGTCGAGAATAAAAAGTCTGAAATATCGAGAATAAAGTCGAAAATGTCGAGAACAAAGTCGAAATGTCGAGAATCGAGAATAAAGTCGAAATAAATAAAGTCGAAAATGTCGAGAATAAAGTCGAAGTCGAAATAAAGTCGAGAATAAAGTCGAAAATGTCGAAGAATAAAGTCGAATAAAGTCGAAATGAAATAAAGTCGAATGTCGAGAACAAAGTCGAAATGTCGAGAATAAAGTCCGAATGTAGAGAATTAAGTACGAAATATCGAGAATAAAGTCGAAGTGTCGAGAATAAAGTCGAAATGTAGAGAATAAAGTCGAAGTGTCGAGAATAAAGTCGAAATGTCGAGAATAAAGTCGAAATGTCGAGAATAAAGTCGAAATGTCGAGAATAAAGTCGAAATAAAGTCGAGAATAAAGTCGAAATGTCGAGAATAAAGTACAAAATGTCGAGAATAAAGTTGAAAATGTCGAGAATAAAGTAGAAATGTTGAGAATAATCGATCGAAAAAGTGGCGAGAAATAAAGTCGAAAGTAGAATAAGTCGAGAAAATGTCGAGAATAAAGTCGAAATGTCGAGAATAAAGTCGAAAATGTCGAGAATTATGTACGAAATGTCGAGAATAAATAAAGTCGAAATAAATCGAAATGTCGAGAATAAAATGTCGAAAATAAAGTCGAGAATAAAGTCGAAATATCGAGAATAAAGTCAAAATGTCAAGAATAAAGTACGAAATATCGAGAATAAAGTCGAAATGTCGAGAACAAAGTCGAAATGTCGAGAATAAAGTCCGAATGTAGAGAATTAAGTACGAAATATCGAGAATAAAGTCGAAGTGTCGAGAATAAAGTCGAAATGTCGAGAATAAAGTCGAAGTGTCGAGAATAAAGTTGAAATGTTGAGAATAAAGTCGAAATGTCGAGAATAAAGTCGAAATGTCGAGAATAAAGTACAAAATGTCGAGAATAAAGTTGAAATGTCGAGAATAAAGTAGAAATGTCGAGAATAATATCGAAATGGCGAGAATAAAGTACAAAATGTCGAGAATAAAGTCGAAATGTCGAGAATAAAGTACGAAATGTCGAGAATAAAGTCGAAATGTCGAGAATAAAGTCGAAATGTCAAGAATAAAGTACAAAATGTCGAGAATAAAGTCGAAATGTTGAGAATAATATCGAAATGTCCAGAATAAAGTCAAAATGTCGAGAAATGTCGAGAATAAAGTCGAAATGTCGAGAATAAAGTCGAAATGTCGAGAAATGTCGAGAATAAAGTCGAAATGTCGAGAATAAAGTACGAAATGTCGAGAATAAAGTCGAAATGTCGAGAATAAAGTAGAAATGTCGAGAATAATATCGAAATGTCCAGAATAAAGTAGAAATGTCGAGAATAAAGTCGAAATGTTGAGAATAAAGTCGAAATGTAGAGAATAATGTAGAAATGTCGAGAAGAAAGTCGAAATGTCGAGAATAAAGTAGAAATGTCGAGAATAAAGTCAAAATGTCGGGAATAAAGTCAAAATGTCGAGAATAAAGTAGAAATGTAGAGAACAAAGTCGAAATGTCGAGAATAAAGTCGAAATGTCGAGAATAAAGTAAGAAATATCGAGGATAAAGTCGAAATGTCGAGGATAAAGTCGAAAGGTCGAGAATAAAGTAGAAATGTCAAGAATAAAGTCCAAATGTCGAGAATAAAATGGAAATGTTGAGAATAAAGCCGAAATGTCGAGAATAAAGTCGAAATGTCGAGAATAAAGTCCAAATGTAGAGAATAAAGTCGAAATGTCGAGAATAAAGTCAAATGTCGAGAATAAGTCGAAATAAAGTCGAGAATAAAGTCCAAATGTCGAGAATAAAGTCGAAATGTAGAGAATAAATCGAAATGTCGAGAATAAAGTCGAAATGTAGAAAAAAAAGTACGAAATGTCAAGAATAAAGCCGAAAGGTCGAGAATAAAGTAGAAATGTCAAGAATAAAGTCCAAATGTCGAGAATAAAATGGAAATGTTGAGAATAAAGCCGAAATGTCGAGAATAAAGTCGAAATGTCGAGAATAAAGTCCAAATGTAGAGAATAAAGTCCAAATGTCGAGAATAAAGTCCAAATGTCGAGAATAAAGTCGAAATGTAGAGAATAAAATCGAAATGTCGAGAATAAAGTCGAAATGTCGAGAATAAAGTACGAAATATCGAGAATAAAGTCAAAATGTCGAGAATAAAGTACGAAATGTCGAGAATAAAGTCGAAATGTTGAGAATTAAGTACGAAATATCGAGAATAAAGTCGAAATGTCGAGAATAAAGTCGAAATGTCGAGAATAAAGTACGAAATATCGAGAATAAAGTCAAAATGTCGAGAACAAAGTCGAAATGTCGAGAATAAAGTCGAAATGTCGAGAATAAAGTCGAAATGTCGAGAATAAAGTACGAAATGTCGAGAATAAAGTCCAAATGTCGAGAATAAATTACGAAATGTCGAGAATAAAGTCGAAATGTCGAGAATAAAGTCGAAATATCGAGAATAAAGTCAAAATGTCAAGAATAAAGTACGAAATATCGAGAATAAAGTCGAAATGTCGAGAACAAAGTCGAAATGTCGAGAATAAAGTCCGAATGTAGAGAATTAAGTACGAAATATCGAGAATAAAGTCGAAGTGTCGAGAATAAAGTTGAAATGTAGAGAATAAAGTCGAAGTGTCGAGAATAAAGTCGAAGTGTCGAGAATAAAGTTGAAATGTTGAGAATAAAGTCGAAATGTCGAGAATAAAGTCGAAATGTCGAGAATAAAGTACAAAATGTCGAGAATAAAGTTGAAATGTCGAGAATAAAGTAGAAATGTCGAGAATAATATCGAAATGGCGAGAATAAAGTACAAAATGTCGAGAATAAAGTCGAAATGTCGAGAATAAAGTACGAAATGTCGAGAATAAAGTCGAAATGTCGAGAATAAAGTCGAAATGTCGAGAATAAAGTACAAAATGTCGAGAATAAAGTCGAAATGTTGAGAATAATATCGAAATGTCCAGAATAAAGTCGAAAATGTCGAGAATAAAGTCGAGAATAAAGTCGAGAATGTCGAGAAATAAAGTCGAAATGTCGAAATGTCGAGAATGTCGAGAATAAAGTACGAAATGTCGAGAATAAAGTCGAAATGTCGAGAATAAAGTCGAGAAAATGTCGAGAATATATCGAGAATGTCGAGAGATAAAGTAGAAATGTCGAGAATAAAGTCGAAATGTTGAGAATAAAGTCGAAATGTAGAGAATAATGTAGAAATGTCGAGAAGAAAGTCGAAATGTCGAGAATAAAGTAGAAATGTCGAGAATAAAGTCAAAATGTCGGGAATAAAGTCAAAATGTCGAGAATAAAGTAGAAATGTAGAGAACAAAGTCGAAATGTCGAGAATAAAGTCGAAATGTCGAGAATAAAGTAGAAATGTCGAGAATAAATCGAAATGTAGAGAATAAAGTCGAAATGTCGAGAATAAAGTAGAAATGTTGACGATAAAATTTGAAATGAAGTTTCCAGAATTCCAGAATCGGTGTAGTTTCTTTTTCTGAAAAGGCGCAATTTCTGACACAATCTCTTCAAAGTACGAATACTTATTATAATACTGTGTCTATGTGATAAAAGCACATAGACACAGACACTATGTTGGTAGAATAAAGCTGGTCTGAATAAATCTTTAAGGCAACTTTATTCTGGAAACTGCATTTCGATTTTATTCTCGACATTTTAACTTTATTCTCTAAATGAGGAATGGAAAAAAATTCCCCACTATTTTTTTCTCAGTGTGGCCCTAATACTCTGTTGTAGTTGATATAAAGAGAGAAAACAGAACAGAATTGTTTCCTAAAGTACCACATCACTGTCTGTGAGATAGATAGATAGTTCTGGAACCACTTAAAGAGATTTAAATCAAAGCCAATACCACAGACTCTTTCTAGGCGTAGAGCGCAATCAAGTGTATTGAACATTTTTGTTGAGTCTGCAAAGAAGGTTCCGTCTGCATGGACTGAGTGGTCAATAGCAATGGACTCAGTACCCCATACTCTCAGAGGATCCTCCACATATCCTCAGCGACATGGTTGAATACCTCCTCCGAGTCCACACAGCAACAGTGGGAAAAACTCCCATAACCCCCTCAGTATCCTAGTAAGAGCTGATCCAGTATTCCTGGTCTAGGATGGAACCTGCATTGTTCTACCTGAATCTGAGGTTTTCTGGTCTTCCTTCCTAAAGTGAGGGAGCACCACCCCAGTCTGCCGATCCAGAGGCACTGCCTCCCCTGATCATATGATGTTGCAGAAGTGTCAAACAATGCAGCTGCACAGCACCTGGAGCCTCGAGGAGCTCAGGGCAGATCCGGCATCTCATCCTCGCCATACGCAGTGTTGGTGGAGCACAGTTTTTCCACAGTCTTCTCTGAGCCAGGTGAAAGGTACATACGGATTTTAAAGCAACAATCACGAAAATGTCTTTTGTCAGGAAAGGCATTGCATGTTCCAGCTAGAAAATGCTAAACCACATCCTACATCTTTTATAAAAGCCTAGGTTTGCAGTAGAACAGTGATTTCCAAAGTGTGGGCCACGGCCCCCTAGTGGGCCGTCGTGGTACTGCAGGTGGGCCGTGAGAGGTCATTAAAAATAAACAAATGTGTTTAAAATTAGGGCTGAGCAACGATTAAAATTTTTGATCACAATTAATTGCATGATTTCTCTGATTAATCACGATTAATCGCATTGTATACGAAAAATCTAATAATGAATTCAAAAGTAGTGTAAAGGTCACTTTTATTTAAATGTTCTGCTGCCATATGAACTAAAGTGCCATAACATTTGTTGTTCAAACCAGGGGCGATTCTAGGGTCAGAGCTTTAGGGATGCTGAGCACCCAATGAGCCCTACCACAACCCACAAGTAACGTTAATGAGAAGAGGACGATATCATTTTCATTTTTATTCTTAAAATATGAACTTAAACCACAAACTATGGATTAAGTTTTGGACATTATCTAAGCCTGTCAAATGCAAACTAAAATTTTAGAAAAACAACATTTTGTACTCCAGGATTTTGAAGCACCCCTAAAAAAGGGCTAGCCTCGCCCATGGTTCAAACACTTTTAACATCAGCACTTGCCAGTAAAACATACTTTGTGTAAATCTCATCTTAAAAAATGTAAACTAAAATAAAGCTTATTGCCACTCCCAGGGCATTAATGTCATCCTGTTTTTTAATGAAAATTTTAAAAAAGTCTACCAACAAAATTCTAACAATCTAGAGGCCACAATCAGAACATTAAAACAGGTCATTTCTGAGGTAACAGCAGAGACTTTTAACGGGTAGTTAAACTTGGCAGTTGTTACAAATAACATTGTTTCTGTTGAATCCTCCATCTGAGAGAACTTTGAAATGAAAATGTCCACGTTAAAGTTCTGTAATTTTATCAATCCGTAATTATCTATGTATCATTTGTTTTTTTTCATTTTCGATTGACAATCAAAAATTTAAAAAATTAAAAAGTGACTTTTTATTTTTTTCCGTTTTTTAATCTAACACAAAAAAATGCCTGTTTTTTTATATTTCAATTTTAGCAAACCATCCACAGGACTGAATTTCTTTTTAATATTTTTTTGGCTGGTTTATGTGGCCCAGAAATTGCTTTATTTTATAATCAAGGAAAGGACTTTCTGTTGTCATTACACATCTGTGCCACTAGATGGAGCCGCACTGAAGTAACCAGCTAGAGAACAGCAGGACAGTGAACACATGGAGCAGATCTGATGGAACATGGAGGAATGAAGCGATTGTCTTGAACAAAGGGGTTTGAAAGTTTTTTTGTCTGACAGAATTGTTAATATTGCTACCTGAGTTGCTACCCGAACTGTAAAGTACACTGATTTTTACTGCTCTCCATGTCTGTTTTAGTTTTGCCTGCCAATTATTTTCCGGTTCCGCAGCAGCCAGTAACAGACTTTTCAAAACAAAAGCACATGAACAACATGCGTTAACACGCGATAAAATAAATGTCGGCGTTAATAAATTAATGCATTAACGCGATAATAACGCGTTAACTTGCCCTAATTACTGTATATTCTTCTTCTTTTTACTTTGTCCAAACATCCTCATTATCAGACCGTCATCTGGAATGAAAAAAAAGTGCTCAGCATGATAGAGCCTCAAGGCTGAGTTCCAAGGCTGAGCTTGGTGGGATTGGAGGTCCCACTGGAAGCCTGCTTGGAGCCCACTGGAAGCTAAGGCCAGTCGTGGAACTCCACTGTGACACAAATGGGCTACTTGGTGGAGCTCCATGTGGAGTTATGGTCATCGACTGCTGGTCCCAGCATTATTCCGCTCGGAAAAGTCCTGAAATGATTCTCTGTGAGCGTCTGCTGATGGCCCACCCGTTGGACCGGACCTTTTGACCTCTGAGAGGAGCCAAACCCCTCACGGAAAATTATTTAAGGGCTCTTCTGAGCAGAACTTTGCTGGGACTTGCAGGCAATCATCCCAGTCGCTGGCCAACGTAGTGGGGCCTCCGGTCTCAATGTTTCTGTGCTAAAATCAAATGACTGACTGCTTTTACCATGGCTAAGCTAAGCTAATCTTTGTCCACAGATCCTTCCAGATCACCCGCAGCCAGTCACGGTGGCCTGTTAGCACACTTAACACAACGCACAAGGACAAGAAAACATCTTCTCTTTAAAATATAACCATGATCTGTTCAGTCAATACAATAAGTGCTAAGTAGCTAAAACAATGACAGCAATAACTAGCTGTCAATCAAACACAACAAATGACATCCAGGCATCTGATTGGTCAACTTTATTGCCTAATATCATTTTATCGGATGTGGAAAAAAAAAAGAAAAAAAAAAAAACTCCCTGCACAGTTGTCATGGATGTAAAATCTAATGGACCAAAACCAAAACTAATTTTTGTACAAGGGTGTGAATATGTGTAATTCTGCTGCAAAGTTGGACATTTTGCAGGTCAGTTGGGATTTGTTCTGTTTTGGCTCCAGTTAAGGGCAGCACAGTGGATTGGTAGTTAGTAATGCTGCCTCACAGCAAGAGAGCTCCTGGTTTGAACCCCAGCGGAGGCCTTTCTGTGTGGAGTTTGCATGTTCTCCCCATGCTTGCATGGGTTTTCTCTGGGTACTCCAGCTTCCTCCCACAGTCACAAAGACATGCATGTTAGGTGGATTGTGGTTTTAAATTGCCCTTAAGATTGAATGTCAGTGTGCATGATTGTTCGTCTATATGTGGCCCTGCGACGGACTAGCAACCTGTCCAGAGTGTACCCCTGCCTTTCGCCCGAGGTTAGCTGGGATGGGCTCCAGCAGATCCCCATGACCCTGTATAGGACTAAACGGGATGGATAGATGGATGAATGGATGGGTATGGATAATGGATGGATCTAGTACCCAGTGATCAGTTGAGGAATTGCAACAAAAACTGGTTTTTTGTTAAGTGGGATGATTGCCACCTGGACACGACCAGAGCTGTTGGTGCCATAATTCCACCCCCAAGATAGATCAAAAATCTATCACAGAATTTCTTTATGAAACTTGTCAGCCTTGAGGATATCATTTGTTAGTGTGGTGAGTTTATTTATATTTTTATTTTTCATTTTCTCTGTCGTTTGTTTGAACCGAGCAGGTTCAGAATCTTGAGCCACACTCCTTTCCGACAGGTGGCAGTAACGCGCCATCTCGCTGTCTGCCACCCGTCGAGAAGAAGCGTGATTAGTCCGTCGATTTGCGTCACAAAGCAGGGCTCAGGGAGCCATGTTGGGCCAGCTCCCTACCGCCTGTATTTTAACCACCGAATTGTAAAGTCGGACTCGTACCGACATCCAGGGGAACTTTAACCACCGCAAAGATGTCGGCGGACGATTTTCACACGAAGTATGCCTCCGTAATGGAGGGCATGCTGAAGAGCGCCATCGCAGAAACCACGAAACTTTTCGAAACTATGGTGAACGACCTGAAGGCCGAGATATCCCAGATGAGGAAAGAAAACGAGGCTCTGAAAACGAGATGCGTCCAGTACGAGCAAGCGCAGCCGGCCGCCCAGCCCGCAGACGTGAACCGCGTCCCGGAGCCGAGCGACGTGTCCGGGAAATGTGACTCTGCGGTTCAGTGTGGTGAGTACCGAAGCCAGCCAGCTAGCTAGCTAGCCGCCATGTCAATCCTCGAGCTCATTAACGGACGTCACTGCGCTTGAGTACATTTTAACCAACATTTGGAAGCACATTAATGTCACCTGGCTCGTTTATCCCAGCCCGTTTCCACTTGCGCAATCAGTGGATCTGCAGTCCGATAAAGAGCTCGGGTCCAGAATGGGAGGGAAACCGTACTGTGGTCTCCCCGTGTACGGAGGCGACGACGTTCAAAGTGACTGAACGGAAACGTTACGACTTCATTGCTTATAATACGCGAGTTGAAACAATGCAAGCACATATTTATGGCAGTGCTGATTATGGATATACTGCAGGTGTGAATCATTCAGTTTACCTGATCAGTGCTGACTCACAACTAAAGTCATCCCAAGGTCCAGTTAAATAATCAGGCCAACTGATATCCGGTGGAAACCAACTGTGTGACTAACATCTTCCTTTAATTTTCATTATTGGGTTTGAGTTTAGTTTAATCATGTTCTGTACATAAGGTTCTGCACATGTGGTGGGACGCTGATGTTTTTCAAATGTTACTCAAAGATAATTGAGTACTTACCAAACAATTGAGGACTCATAATTAAAAAAAAATTTTTTAATTATAGTTTCCCCCTATGGTGAAGCATTTCCTGTAATTTGTGAAAGACACAGTTGAGACTTTAAAGTGCTTTAGTGATCAGTTAAGACTAGGGCTGGGCAACGATTAAAATTTAAAATCACGATTAATTGCATTATTTCCCTGATTAATCACGATTAATTGCATTGTATACGCAAAATCAAATAATGAATTTAAAAGTAATGTAAAGGTCACTTTTATTTAAATGTTCTGCTCCCATATAAACTAAAGTGCCATAACATTTGTTGTTCAAATACTTTTAACATCAGCACTTGTCAGTAACACATATTTAGTGCAAATATCATCAAATTTAAAATAAAATAAAGCTTATTGCCACTGCCAGGGCATTAATGTCATCCTGTTTTTATATTAAAAAAAAAGTCTACAAACAAAATCCAACAAAATGATTGTGTCTCAGCACAATCAGAACATTAAAACAGGTAATTTCTGAGGTAACAGCAGAAACTTTTAACGGGGAGTTCAACTTGTCAGTTGTTACAAATAACCTTGTTTCTGTTGAATCCTCCGTCTGGGAGAACTTTAAAATGAAAATGTCCATGTTAAAGTTCAGTAACTTTACCAGTCTGTGACTCAATCCAAAAAAAAAAAAAAGTGATATTTTATTACGTTTTTTTGTTTTTTAAACTAACACAAAAAAAACCCAAAAAATGCCTGTTTTTTTTTTTTTATATATATTTCAATTTTAGACGTGGATCAAAAATACGAAATTAAAAAACGGGCCACAGAACTGAATTTGTTTTATAATCGAAGACTGGACTTTCTGTTGTCATTATACATCTGTGCCACTAGACGGCGCTGCACTGAAGTAACCAGCTAGAGAACAGCAGGACAGTGAACACATGGAGCACATCTGATGATAAATGGAGAAATGACGCGAAAGTTTTGTTGCATTTCAGGATTTTTTTTTTTTTTAGACAGAATTGTTAATATTGCTATCTGAGTTGCTACCCGAACTGTAAAGTACACGGATTTTTACCGTTCTCCATGTCTGTTTTTAGCTTACCTGCCGAGTGTTTTCCAGTTACGCAGCGGCCAGTAACAGACTTTTCAAAACAAACGTATGTGAGCAACAGGCGTTAACGTGCGATAAAATAAATGTTGGCATTAATAAATTATTGAGTTAACGCGATAATAATGCGTTAACTTGCCCAGCACTAGTTTAGACCTATGATAACAGATGACCAACATCACTGAGACACCAAACATATAAAACATATATCATATATCCACCAAGTATCATAAGCCTGTTGTGAAACAGGATCAGCAGTAATCTGCTAAATCTATCAAATAGCAATCTGTCAAATGGATCTCGGTGTCCCAATACTTGGTTTGGTTTCAGATCAAGTCATCTGTCTCCTCCATACTGTGCCGTAGTGCTGGGCAATATGACGATATATATCGTGGGGACAATATAAAAGTGTATATCGTGCCATTTCTCTTCTATCGTTTCTAACTTAATTTTATCAATTATTACAGCAACTATGTAATTAAATAACCTGCAATGATACATTTGATACAATCATATCTACTTCTACAAAGTAGTCTTTTATGTTTGCACTTTTATTCATGGTTAATGCCTTAAACAGAGTTCTCTTCAACCCTGATGTTTACTTTAGACACTTTATATTGGTTTGCAAACTTTGCACTACAAGGTTACAGATTAGAGAAAGTTGAAAAATAATTTGTGTTTATTTTTTATAGCTGAACTTCAGTGCAAAAATGTGTTTTTCCTTTCAGAAACTGTTGTGCACTTTAAAAAAAAATGTGAAAGCTACTCTACCTCTGTACCTACCTGTTTTTGCTGCACTAAAATGTATGTTTGTGACAGTTCAGCTAAATGTCCTTTCAAAATAAAGTTGAAAAGTAAGCAATGAAATTTTTGTCAAACTTTTCAGAGAATAACTGAAAACATACTTTATTATGGTATATCGTGATATATATCGTTATCGTGATATAAAATAGTCCATATTGTGATATATGATTTTTTCCATATCGCCCAGCACTACTGTGCCGTTGTCTATGGAGCGGATTTTTCAGTTTAGTTTCTGTTGATCTACATGGCGCCACTTTACGGGAACAGTAAAGATCCAGCAGCAAGGCAGGAACAAAAACCATTTTTGGTCTGCACAGTCAGATTTACACCCGCGACCAATTGTTGAAGGAGGTGAATTATTTTTCTACCACATCACATAAAATTATATCAAGCAACGAGTGACCAGTTGGTTATTTGATTGACTGTTGCGTCGCTAAGGTGATGTAGCTCTTAGCATTATGTTGACTTTTGAGCTGTGGTTTAAAACCTATCAGAGGACAGTTAAAGAGAATACTCTCTGTTGTGTTGTGTTAATTTTACCGACATGTTGCTAAGCCTTGGTTTATGCTTCTGCATGTCACGGTCCTGATGCCACCTTTGGCATTTATACTTGTGCGCTGTGGTTTGCATTGCTCTGTAATTACGCCATCATCCACTAGATGGCAATGTGTTTTTTTTTTTTTTTTTTTTTTTTGCACTGCCGAAGTAAGCAGTGCTGAGCTTCCTCCTAGGGCTGGGCAATATGGCTTCAAATCTATTGCGATATAATCTAAATCATGTGCAGTAATGATATATATTGCAATATATAATCCTTTCTTCTCTAAAATACATACATGCATACACACACAAGTTCACTCATATGATCCTCAGGGAAATAGGCTGTAGGCATCTGCTGCACAACTTCCACTCTTCATCGATGAAGTGGATTGTGAGACTAATGTAAGGCTCCATTGTGTGACTCCAACACAAGTCCGTAGTAGTTGCATGGTGTTTTACACTCGCAAAATTTTTCTCTACTTGCTGGCCAGGACTTTGTTGTATATTTCAGTTTGGCTAAAGCAGCCATTCCCAAACTTTTTTTGATTGTGAAAAATCTTTGTGGCCCATGCAAACCTTTAAACACCACTTTGATCAACATACAACACTAAAAGCTACATTCAAATAGTGATGTAAGAGGTCAACAAATAAGGTGACATTTGTCACTGGTCATGTTAAGGGTGAATTGCAGTTCCTCCCTTAACCCTCGATCTCAATCCTCAATCTCAAAAATGCGCGCTCCCGCTAAGTGCAAGTGTTGTCCCGATTCTAAGAACGTCAAATTGAGGGACAAGTTTTGAGAATCACTGGGCTAAAGTACTTGCTGCTAGGTAATTCGTAGCATCCATCAAGTGTCTTTATCATCAGAATCAGAATCAACTTTATTGCCAGGTACAATTTTACATATACGAGGAATTTGTTGTGGTGATGATGGTGCATGCAATTAAGGGAAAAATATAACAAATAGGGATGGGCATTTGGTCGAGATTTATTCGTCGATCGTCGGGAGAATTAATGATTAATAATCAATTAATCGTTAACATTTTTATATTAAAAACTATCACAGTTGTGCCAATCATGCCCTATACTCTTATATAGCAAAATAATAAAAGAAGACAGCGTGTTTTTTCAAAGATGTTTTTTTATTAAGAAGACAAGCTGAACGTGAACTCGTGCGCATTGCGCAAACAGAGACTTCAATTTGCGAGCCAGAAACACATAATGTAACATTCACTTTTTCTTTTCTTAAAAAAAAAGAACGATGAATGATAATAAAATAAGGAATGTGGAGAAGTCTTTTTAACAAGGACAATTTATATCCTATTATATGAAGGCGCCAGTATTACAGACTTTTTTTTTTCTTAACAAGATGCGCTTCTTCATTGTTTGGCAGTAAAACGTGAATGCATGCCAGACTTGTGACATAATGGAACAGGCAGGGTTTTTTTTCTTCTTCAAAATAATTTAAAAAAAGATGTCGAAAAGTACTTAACAGGGATACACAACAAGGCCTTTATATCCGATGATCAGTATAACATAACGACGCCAGATAAGACGGCTACTCATTTTTGTTTAAAAATATAAGCATATTCACATGCTCGGGTGTCAGACGTGACCGAATTCTGGTTACCGTCAGTCCTGCCGCTGAGAAAACCCGTTCAGACGGGGCAGACGTGGCCGGGATGCACAAGTACCTCTTTGCAAATTTCGCCAATCTCGGGAACCGAACTCCGTTATCTCTCCACCACTCGGATGGGGTACAGCCCAGTGGTGGCGGAGTCTCTTGCAAAAAGTTCTAAAATTCCGCATCGATGCCAGTCTCGTGATGAGGGGCATAGTTATCTCCAAGAAGCAGTGCCATAGCCGAGACGCGGCACTGTGAGTCCGCAGCAGCAGTGTTTGCGCGGTCAGATGCAACCTCGTCCCCAGCCAGTGGAACAGTCTCTTCTTCACTGGTCCCCACTTCCGTGGCCAAGTGAACCAGTTTTGCATTGGCAACCACTCTCTGTTCTGGTGAAAGAAAGCCCAGATGCTTGTGGCGTGGGTCCAGCATCGTTGCTATCATGCTGACAGATGATACAAACTCATCAGACTGGGCCTGTATGTTGAGGAAAATAAAATTAAAGTTACAAATCGCTCTATAGATAACTAGTCCAAATCCTAATAGCCATTTAATTGGAAATTATATAGTATAAACTAACGCTTCCAAAACAGTTCAACTTACATTCAACTTACATTCATTCACTCAGGACTGCACTTTTTCCTTGAATTCAAGGAGTATGGGCCCGTCTTCTTCACTGCAAAGGAGGTGGATATTGATGAGCCCAAAGGTGACCGGATATATGTTTGAAATGGAAACGTGTTCTTCGGAAGACATAACTGTGGTGGCACATTTAAGTGCTGACAGCACAGGCCGCGCGTCTTCCATCAACTGCCAATACTCATCCTTCAGCTCCAGCATCCTGGCATCTTGAAGTTTGGTTACGTTTCGATCCGATAGCACAGCAACAACAGCCCACCGCTGCTCCAAAAGCCGATCGAACATCTCGCACACGGAGTTCCACCATGTTTTGCACGACTGGATAAGCCGGTGAGTTGCGAGCCCCATCTGTTCTTGCTTCTTTTGCAGTGCTGTGGTTGCTGCTGTGCTGTGATTAAAGTGGCCAACAAGCTTACTGGCCGCTGATATTACACGATATAAGTACAGTGCAAATCCGTCATTGATGGCCAACTGTAAAGTGTGGGCAAAGCAAGGGCATGAAATCCAGGTCACTCTGGTGGCATTGTTGGCAGCAACAATATTGGTTGCATTGTCATGAACGCATGCAATAACTCGGCTTTCAAGACCCCACTGCCCGACATATTCATTTAGCTTTTCAGCGAGGTGGTCAGCTGTATGCTGCCCTGGCAGGCTTTTGGTGAGCAGAACCGCTGAGTTGACTTTCCAGTCATCGCTGATATAGTGGCAGGTGATGGTGATATAACTCTCCGAGGTAAACGCGGTCCAGCAGTCAGTAGCTACTCTCTCAGCCTTGATCAACTGTCTGGCCAGCTCTCCTCTCCGCTGTTCATAGTGAGTTTCGACCCGTCTCGTCACAGTGCGTCTTGAAGGCATGGTGTATTCAGTAGGGGTGCTCCGATCAGGGTTTTTGGGGCCGATCACCGATCACTGAAATCAATATCGGCCGATCCGATACCGATCACTGATTGTATTTATTTCCCTTTATTTCTTGCTGTCTTAGACCTTTTCGACTTAAAAATTGTGGACATGCGGCCCCTAGTGGCCCCGCCATAACTGGAGTGTGCGGTGCTCCACCAACTAACCCAAACTCAGCAGCGTGGAGCATTTGTTACAGATAACGCAGACATGTCTTGGATTGATGATGTTAGGCAGTGTCCTCCAGTTACAGATGAAGGTAGTTTATCACTGTTTTTAATGATTGGTTATGGAAATAGCATGATCTATTCCCATAATCAAACACTAAAAACTGTGGAACGCTGCAACGCTGGCTATAACTAACGTCAACAAGCCATAAAGATTATGCTACTGTAACGTTAACGCTAGCGGTAAATTAGGCTATGTGTTAATGTTATATTTAATTTATCATTCTCCTAATTCATTCATTCATTCATTTATAGGCTTGTGCTAGTGCCTAGGGCTACAGTAGCCTCATACTGCTGTTCTTTCGGCCAGAATCGTCCGGGACTCTCAGCGAGACTATGGGTAGTACGAGATTGAATGTTAACGAAAACTCACCAGGCTGTATTCATTTGGAACAAAGTCCTTTCTGTTGATATTTTTCACCCACGTCTTCCTAACTTCTTGTTCTGCAAACAAGCCAGTCTTCGTCCAGTAAAGGCTTGTGTATTTCACATACTTTCTTCTTCCATTGTTGAATTTTCACGCCATTGTTGGCACAGTTTATGACGGAACATGTATTCCCACTCGAACGACTCGACATTATAAAAATATATATTTGTACAAAGAGCAAAACACTGGTTAATCTGCGAGCTGGTGAAAGTGTCGCTCTGTAGCACAACCCAGCAATGGCGGACGGGGTACTTCTGGGGGGCTGGCCCGAAAAGGTCTATACACAGTGTATGCGTACGAGAATAGAGCGTTTTTGATCGGCTCTTTTGATCGGCTTTAATGACAATTCTGACCGATCCCGATCATATGCATATCGGCCGATCCGATCAGGTCACCGATCGATCGGAGCACCCCTAGTATTCCGGTTCCAAAAATTGTATTAATTCCTGGAAACCTTTGCCCTCCACGGCACTGATGGGGAGCATATCAGTTTCAACAATCCTCGCAATCAGTTCCATGATCTTTTCTGCTCGATGTGCTCGATGGACCAGGTCTTTCTGGTCCATGCTAACACACAGTTGAGGCTAGGCTGCGGCACAGATGAACTGACGCCACTATCCTTTACAAGGCTTGGATGCGCGTTGTTCAAATGGTACATCATAGTTGTTGTCGAAGAATTGTACTTGTAATTTGTATTGCAATGATTGCAGTACACTTGGCTATTCTATAAACGGAAATGGTCCCGCGCCACACTTCGGCGCAACTGCTTCATAATTCGGCGATGACCTACAGAAGCTCGCGAGGTCAGCCAGCATAGGGTGATGGTGAAATATGGCCCCCTGCTGCCAAATTTCCATCAGTGGCACAGCGAAAATGCATTGCATTGTTTGAGGACGTGCACTGATAATCCTACATTCAGATTGTAAAAAAAAAAAACAAAAACATTCGGTTCGTCGATGAAAATGAATGTCCTCGACGAAATTCTTAATGATCAATCATTGATTAATCGATTAATTATGCCCATCCCTAATAACAAACAATGTAAACTAAAAATATTGCGATATATTTATACACAAGCTGTTTTCTGCATTAAGGGCACACCGACCAAGAGTGATGTGCCATGAAAATGTGCAAATGAACAGGTAGTCCAGACTGAGCGTTAATGTAACGCATAGTGTTCTGAGTTCTGTCAATGTCACAGCAGTGTCAGAGTCAGAGGTGGAGAGTGAGGGGTGTCGGGGGGGGTCCGGGTCTTATTGATAAGGCTGACAGCAGACGGGAAAAAACTGTTCTTGTGGCATGAGGTTTTGGTCTTTATGGTGTGCAGCCTCCTGCCAGAGGGGAGTGACTCAAAGAGTTGGTGTCCGGGGTGGGAGGGATCAGCCACAATCTTTCCTGCACACCTCAGAGTCCTGGAGGAGTCCAGGTCCAGGTCCTCAGGTCCTGGAGAGGGGTCCTCAGGGTCCTGGAGAGTCCAGGTCCAGGTCCTCCAGGGTCCTGGAGGAGTCCAGGTCCAGGTCTCAGGGTCCTGGAGGAGTCCAGGTCCAGGTCTCAGGGTCCTGGAGGAGTCCAGGTCCAGGTCGGGGTCTGGAGGAGTCCAGGAGGTCTCAGGTCCTGGAGGAGTACAGGTCCTGAAGAGATGGGAGATTGCAGCCAATCACCTTCTCAGCTGACTGAATGACACGCTGCAGCCTGCTCTTGTCCTTGGCGGTGGCAGCAGCGTACCAGATGGTGATGGAGGAGGTGAGGATGGACTCAATGATGGCTGTGTAGAACTGCACCATCATTGTCTTTGGCAGACTGAATTTCTGCAGCTGCCTCAGGAAGATACATCCTCTGCTGTGCTTTCTTGATGAGGGAGCTGATGTTCAGTTCCCACTTAAGGTCCTGGGAGATGACAGTTCCCAGGAAGCGGAAAGACTCCACAGTGTCAGTAGTGGAGTCGCAGAGGGTGATGGGGGCAGGTGAGGCTGAGTTCTTCCTATAGTCCACAACCATCTCCACTGTCTTTAGAGTGTTGAGCTCAAGGCTGTTCTGGCTGCACCAGGTCACCAGGTGGTCAACCTCCCACCTGTAGGCAGACTCGTCACCATCAGAGATGAGTCCGATGAGGGTGGTGTCATCCGCAAACTTCAGGAGCTTGATGGACTGATGACTGGAGGTGCAGCTGTTTGTGGTGGGCGTAGGTGGAGATGGCTCGAGCTGTTGGGAGGGGTTGTGGGGGATGATTGCAGGACTGTCCCTTTGTCTTTCAAAACGACAGTAGAACTGGTTCAGGTCGTTGGCTAAGCGTTGATCATTGATGGAGTGGGGGGCTTTAGGCTTGTAGTTGGTGATCTGCCTAAACCCTTTCCAGACAGATGCAGAGTCGTTAGCTGACCATAAAGACCAAAAACTCACACCACAAGAACAGTTTTTTCCCGTCTGCTGTCAGCCTCATCAATAAGACCCGGAACCCCCCGACACCCCTCAATCTCCACCTCTGACTCTACTGTCACATTGACAGAACTCAGAACACTATGCGTTACATTAACGCTCAGTCTGGACTACCTGTTCATTTGCACATTTTCATGGCACATCACTTTTGGTCGCTGTGCCCTCAATGCTAGAAACAGCTTGTGTATATATATTTATATCGCAATATTTTTAGTTTACATTGTTTGTTATATTTTTCCCATAATTGCATGCACCATCATTGCCACAACAAATTCCTTGTATGTGTAAAATCGTACCTGGCAATAAAGTGATTCAGATTCTGATTAATACTGCCACTAGAATAACACTGGTGAACTCTCTCGACAGAAACGTACAGCTAAAATGTACAATGTAGGGGTGCACGATAACTATTGGTCTAATAACAGGAAATTATGACATCATCCTAATAAGTCCGATATCACGACAAATAGCCTCGATAACATATATATATATTTTTTTTTTTTTTGTCAACACAGCAGTGCCTCGCTCCCTCTGAGCCTTGAATGACCAACAGTGAATGTTATGATTAAGTGACGTCAGCATAATCAGAAAAACGACTACTCAATAAGGAAAATCAAGAATACTCCCTCATGCCAGAAAACAACTCGTTAACTTGGTCATAATTTTAGTAGTTGCTGACTTTAATTAATATTCGCAATATTCTCCCACATGTTACACATAAAAAAAGAAAAATAGAAAAGGCTGAAAGAACCACTAGCAAACGAGGGAACATTGGAATTTACGTTACACCTTGAATGCAGCCTGCAACAGAGCGCTGATCACAACGAACATGGCGGCGTGGAACTTCGTTAAAGTTTCAGAAGAAGATAGTTTGGTGGTTTTCTTTGACGAATCCTCCAAGCGAATTTTACGAGGAGGGAAGCAGAAGCATAAGCTTTAAAATGTAAAACCCAATCGGCCACCTACAACATGAACAATCGCTTTCCATGGAGTTTTGAAATCGTGCTAATTTGAGCTAACGGAAGCTAATGCTAACATGCCAAGCCAGCAGCAGTCTACTCCTCTCCTCTCCCTCATTCCTCTCATCTTAAAGCTTCCATGAGATTAAAAAATAAAAAACGCAAACTACTGAACCTCATTTACTTTAATTAAAGGTATTGATTTAAATGAAACCACAAGCCAAAATCCTTTAAATGTTAATCTTTTTCAGTTTGTAATTTTGATGCATGTATTTCCATCAGTTCAAGGAGCCTTTATTTTTTATATCAGTCAGTAATGCACCTTATTTAAGTTGATGTGAGATATCAAATAGGTTTGTTTGATAGCTTTACGAAAATGTTTGAGAGGCTTGCCAATAGTTTTTCATTCGAAAAAATAAATATCTGTTCATTTAAAAAGTCAAAACTATTTTTGATTTTTTTCATAGTATTGATGTAATGATCTTAGGTATATGTGTGTGTTATTGGTATCGGCCTTTAGGAGCTGAAAGTTATTGGTTATTGGTATCGGTTTTAAAAAACAGTTATCTATGCATCCCTAGTACAATGTCCTCATTTGAAAATATGTCCATTGGTAATCAGGCTAATTTTATTTGCACATATTTAGTGTATTCATCCAGGGCTTTGTGGACGTGCATCCTTCTCTCTGCTATGGCTTCCTCCAGTTATTCCAGGCAAAATAGACAGTATCACCACTCATGTTGATCTGCTCCTTGCTGAATTGACGGGAACTTAGCCTGGAGTTTCTTGTGAGGTTCAGCATGTTGACAATCTTCCCCGTTTTGGCCTAGCCCTCGCATGAAACCGGCGCTTTCCGAATTAGTGGAGTTCACGTTGTCGCTTCAAATCGGGAAGTTTAGAAGCCGTGCAAAAGCCACAAGTGTAGCAGTCCTGCCACTCTGTGAATACCATCTTTCCGGTACTCTGGGTTTTCCCTGTTGCACGGGTCTTCAACTGTAGTCCTCCGGAGCCGCAACCCTCCATGTCTGATGTTTCTCTGCTTCAGTGCACCTAATTCACATGAATAGGTCATTAACAGGCTTGTGCTGACCTAGATGATGATCTGATGATGATCCATTCATTTGAATCAGGTGCGCTGAAGCAGGGAAACATCTAAGACATGCAAGGTTGAGGCTCTCGAGGACCAGAGTTTATGACTACTGCCCTATTGGGAAGAAAAACAATAGAATCAAAGCAGAACAGAATACAGAAAAATGGCACTCAAAGCAATCCAGAGCATTTCAGATTTTTAGCACGACCTGCTGAACGAAGTCCTTGTTGCAACATTTGCCATTCTACACGTGTGTGTTTTGTAAACTGGTAAATGGAACCAGGGAGGAAGGTAACCCGCCAAAAAAACTTGGATATAGAGGGAGTCGGTCAAGTAAAACTTTAACACAAACACCAGTGAATAATTTCATGACAGTGTGACAAGTATAAATAGAGGTGTTTTTGGATGGCGGTCAATGATACATCTTTAGATTCCTACAGCGTTCTTGCCGACTATATTTCCAACCTGTAGAAGTTTCTATGCAGATGTACACAAACAGGCATTTGTTTACAGGCATTTCAGCGTGGCTCATTTTGTCACCATGAAGCACGCAGCCCACATCAATACTAGCAAATTTGACATCCTTAAGTAACAATGTGCAAAGTGGCATGTGCAAAAGACAAACGATAAAGTAAAAAATCAAATATCAGTTTATGTTTATAGGCAAACATGCTTGTCCATCCATCCGTCTATCCATCCATCCATCCATTATCTATACCTGCTTAATTAGGGCTGTAGCTATACACTAATCTCTCGATAAGATACACGATATTCGGATCACTAATCAACTGAACTGGTTCAGACCTTCAGTGAAGACAACTAGTTGATTGACTAAAACAAGTCAGCTGTGCTGTTGCATGGTTGGAACAAAAACCTGCAGCCACACCAGCCCTTTCATGGATCAGTTTGAGACCCCTGTGTTATACCGTCACAGGACTTGACTGTGCACCTTACATCCTCATACCCCCACCCTCCTTTATTTGTACTACCTCGATTATCTGCACTATTTCTCTCTACACTGCATATCTTTGTACACTGATCCACACTGTTTTGCACTTTGCACTTTTTTTGCACTGTAACCAGAGATGCTGCTTTTAATCTCATTGTACCTATGTACAGTGACAATAAAGGATTCTATTCTATTCTATTCTATTTTCTTACTTTTATGTACACTTTCCAGTTTTTCCTTTTTGTAGTTTTGTTAGAGGTCAGGTGCACCTTATGTTTGAGCTCAGACAAAAGGAAGAACGAGCAGATCTTCTACCATAAGGAGGGAGCCCATTTATCAGGGAGTTCAGTTTCCTTGTTTAACCCCGGTTTCCCCGTGTCAGTCTTTCTCAGTAACCATCTTCACTTGCCAAACTGGGAGACATCATACAGTCATTCAGCCCCGATCTAGGGACTAGAGTCTGGCAAGTTAACCACTGTACTGTCCTTTTGCATGTTTAACTCTGTAGATCTTGCCCCGTTTCGCACAGTTCTGGTGGAGGAATGTCAACCGTTGGTGGCCTCTGGACTGCAAAACCAAGACCAGCAGCGCTGCATTAAACAGATGGGATACAATTTGCAGGAACATAACTACGTCCGAAAAGACCACAGCGATTCTGCGACAGCACGTGTATTTTCCACTCAGGAGGTACACGTGATTCTCAGTTTCAAAAAAAAAAAATACGAACACTTTTGCAGTAATGTCTTCTCACATTTGGGTTTGTCTTCATTCTCCTGTAGAAATCTCGCAGTGATTTTACTGCGCAGTCTGTCTTGAAGCAAGAAGAAATGGAGCCTTCTGTGTCCTATAGGCATGTCTCAAGTGATAATGCAGGTGAGAAGCTTTGGAAGACACTTTCCCTGTAGTTTCATAACATGTAACAAAGCCTCTGACACTTCAGGTCTTTTCCTTTCTCTCTCTTTTTTCTTTTTTTGCTGTACCCAGTTTCAGAGAAGACGTCTGAAAATGTAGGTCCATATACTAATCAGAAATGCCCAGCAGAAGGATTTAAACCGTCCCAGAATCAGCTATGGAACGTGAAGCCTTCGTTGGTTATATCACTGAAAGATGCATTCAAGGATGACGTGAAAGAGGAACCTGAAGATGTTCAGATGACAACAAAAACAGCCACACACGGAGAAGTCAGAACAGCCTCTCAAGTATGTGTCCACAGTGGTGCGGCAAGAGTAAATGAGCAAACTGAAGCTACTGTACAGCAACATGCAGTAGAGTTGGAACAGGCCCCAGTGGTCAAAGGTGTGCTTGAAAGATTTAATAAGGGGAGTAGAAAAGCGAGTTTCAAGCCAAAGACGTCAGGACAACGCAAAAGAGGCCGCCCACCGAAGAAGAGAAAAGAAAAATCATTGGCTAAAGTTGCAAGAAATGAGGACTTAAATACCTCATCAGTAACAGAGGAGAATGACACATCTTTCAAGATTATAGAAGATCAAACATCTGCAGAGACTTCCTCTGTCATCACTCCATCAGTCCAGGAGGATGCAAACATTTCTTTGGAAGACACAATACCTGACTCAGGTGAACTTTTGGGTAACTGTTTTTCCAAAGAAGCAGAAGAAGAGGCAACCGAGCCTCAAGCAACCGTATATTCCTCAGCAAGTGGAACACCGAGTGGTGCACAAGCAGCATCAGGACCGCTCAAAAGAGGCCACGCTTCTGCAAGTCTTCAGGATGCAATGCTGCTGGTTGAAGCCATGAATCAATCGACTGCGAAAAGTACAGTCTTTCCACCATTGAGTGCTGCACGACCCCAGACCCACATTTCTTCCCTGGTGGGAACATCAGAAACGCTGAACAAGGCTTTAGTGGCACCACAGATTTGTTCACCCCCTGTTGAAACTAATTTGAAAGTTGGAACAGCTGTTGCTGCTTCTCCTGTTAAAGCCGTCACCGTAGTTAGTGACACACAGACTCCAGATTTGTTTGCCACTCCAAGACGACTACAACCATGGAAGGCTGCTGCACTGACGAAGTCACAATCAGCTGCTTTAGTTGCTATGATTACCGCGAAAGCTCGTAAGAAGGCTTCTCAAACCATCATTTTCCTGCCAACTCCTAGAACATCATTTTCAACTACTCAGATTACAGTAAACTCTCCAAAACAGAGTTCTTCTACACCTGCAGAGAAGGATAATTTACCTCCTAAATCACTCCCCGTTTCCAAAACGGTCAAAGGTACGGACAGGAGATATGTTCCTATCCTCCCCGCACACTTTAAAACCATGTCAATAGATCGGCTGGTAAGGACTCCTCAGCATCCAAAAATAACAATTATTATCCCACCTTCTGCGCCAGTGGGGGCATCCAGGAAACTCGAGCCCATTATTCTCTCAGAAAAGCTGGATGCTACTAAATCTGGTGGTGGTGCTGCTGCTGCTGCACTTGCTGCTGCTGCTGCTGCTGTTGCAGCTGCATCTGCAGGTGATCCTGGTCCTCATCCTACATCTGATCCTGCTCCTTATCTTATTCCTGATCCTGATCTTTATCTTATACCTGATCCTGATCCTCATCTTACTCCTGATCCTCATCTTACATCTGATCCTGATCCTCATTCTACACCTGATCCTGATCTTCATTCTACACCGGAACCAGATCTTCATCCAACACCTGATCCTCATCCTACACCTGACCCTGATCTTCATTCTACATCCAATCCTGATCCTCATCTTGCATCTGATCCTGATCCTCATCTTACATCTGATCCTGATCCTCATTCTACACCTGATCCTGATCCTCATTCTACACCTGATCCTGATCTTCATTCTACACCTGATCCCGATCCTCATCCTACACCTGATCCTGATCCTCATCTTACATCTGATCCCGATCTTCATTCTACACCTGATCCTGATCCTCATCTTACACCTGATCCTGACTCTGATATTGATACAGACTCTGTTCCTGATTTTAACCTTGTTCTGGATACCGAAGATGAGTCTGCTCCTGAATCTGGTCCTGTTGCCGAGCCTGGTGGCGACGCCACTCCTGTCCCCGATGCCGACCCTGACCTTTACTCTACTGCTATCACAAGATCATCAACACAGCAAATTTTCACGTCACAGCAGTCAAATCCCTCTCCCTTAGATGAAATTGTGGCATGTGAGAAAATAAATGATCCACCTGACAACCTAGATGATTCCAAGCAAGCAACCCCTATTCTTGAAATGGCTAATTCTCCCACAGAGACCAGCATGGGTTCAGAAATGCCAATTTGGCAAGTACCAGCACCTGCATCCCCACTGTTACCACCAGCTCCAAAACAGAAACTCTTTGCCGTGGTAAGATTAACTAGACTCCCATTTCCAGTGTCAACCAAAGAATCTGTCTCAGTCTCAAGACTCTTTGAAGGCACTGGGAAACAGGAACCATCAGAGCCACCAGTTTCTGAGACGCCCATTTTACCCCTGCTGGAAACCCTCAAAAAGCCAGAGGTATCATCCACAACAGCCACTGTGGTAGAGGAGACTTTTGCCAGTGAATACAGACAAGCATTTACAACTTCAGCCACATCAAAATCAGGGTTGGCAGAATCAGCTGAAGTGACAGACATGATGGAGCCCTTGCCTGTACCTGATATGGCTGGTGAACTAACTCAAGCTCCGATCACACTCAAAAACAACTCCCACCCTCACTTGAGAATGACTAAAACCCAGTTCCTCGCGCAGCTGTTGGTGTCACCTGTAGAGGTAAACATCCTGAATTCATTAGCAATGAACTTACTGTGTTGACTGTCACTGGGCCTCGTTCATGAAATCTTTGAGCAGATTTGCACATAAATCAGAAAAATCCTAAAAACCTTGTCCGCATGCATGAACCCCACCTAAAGCTTGGATTTGTTCACCAGAGCACATGTACATTTAATGAATTCCAACTGATCGCAGCTCATTAGGTAGCATAAACCCTGCCCACATACCACCATATAAGGAGGTAAAATGGTGCAGACCATCGTGTGATTCTCACGTGATCTTGAAACCTTCGGGTAAACTTGTACATTTCTCTATATTAGTATGGCTGATGTATATTGTCGATGATTGGCGAGAGAATGGCAGGTCTTGCATCCATTTGGAGAGGGCTTAGAAATTTAACAGCAAACTACAAGATGTCTTGCTTGTAACGCTAATTTTTATGAGACAGTATGTTGGAAATTTGTAGCACATACGTTTCTTTATATTCATGTTTCATTTAAACGCATTAGCAATATTTAGATATACAGTTGACTAGATATACAGAATAATAGCTCCGTGTTTAAGAAAAAGACTGGAAAAGCTCAAAATCATTATAAGAACTTTTATTTCCAAATGCACAAAATGCATCGGGAACACTGCTTATTCAACTCCAAATCAAAACATGAACATTTTTTTCTCATTTGTTACTCTATTTAACAGAAACTAAGGGGGGAAAAGGGAATATTAGTGTTGGACAAATAGCAGTCCACATTTTTCTCTATAAATTAAAGCGTTGACTGTATAAACTGAGAGATGCTTTCACACTGATCTGTCCTGTGAGTCTCTGAACTCATATTCAGTTGTAGATCCTGTTTCTGACAGCTGCTTCACATCTGTGTTCATGGAGTCCACCAGCTTCTGTCACCAGGTTTTCCAGTCCAGCACCACTGGACTACAGTCAACTGTTCCTCTGAAGGTCTTGGTTTTTCCTCAGAAGCAGCATCTCTGATGTCACCCCAGCAGTTTTCTACTGGATCCAGGTCCAGGACTGGACTGGCTGCTCCATAACATTAATCTGGTTGGTCTGGAACCAGGATGCTGCTGCTCACTGGTGTGTTTGGGGTCGTTGTCTTGTTCCAACACCCATTTAAGAACATTCCCTCTTTGGTAAAAGTCTGTGTTCAGACTGATCCATGATCCCTGCTATGTGATTAATAGAGTGGACATAATAGTATGAGAGACATCCCAGATCATGATGCTTTCTCCACCGTGCTTCACTGTTCTGTGGCTTGAATTCAGTGTTTGGGGGTCGTCTGAACAAACTGTCTGTGGTTCCTCGACACTAAAAGAACAATCTGGATTCCATCAGTCCATAAACATTGCTCCATATCTCTTTAAACCAGTCAGTGTCTTCTTTGGTAAACCATAACCTCTTCTTTTTATTTTTTCCAAAAAATTGAAAAATAAATAGGGGTACACGATAATTATCAACCAGGATAATTATCGGGCCGATAACAGGAAATTATGTCATCCCGATAAGTCAGATATCACGACAAATAGCCCAGATAACATTTTTTTTTTTTTTTGTCAACACGGCAGTGCCTCGCTCCCTCTGACCGGCAGTGAATGTTATGTTCAAGTGACGTCGGCATAATCAGAAAAACAATTTCTCTGTAATGAAAATCAAGAATACCCCCTCATGCCAGAAAACAACTTGTTAACTCGGTCATAATTTTGGTAGTTGCTGACTTTAATTGATATTCACAGTATTTTCTCACAAGTTACACATACAAAATAGATAAAGGCCGAAAGAACGACTAGCAAACAAGGGAACGGAGGAATATACTTTACACCTTGAATGCATCATTACGGCACAGTGCACTAAAAAAAAAAACATGGCGGCGATTGTATGGAACTTTGTTAAAGTTTCAGAAGAAGATAGTTCGCTGGTTATTTGTGACAAATGCTCCAAGCGAAGGAGGGAAAATAGCACAAGCTTTAATACGTCAAACCTAATCAGTCCCCTGAAACATAACCATCGCTTCCAGGGAGTTTTGAAATCATGAGCCAACATGAGCTAACGTGAGCAAGTCTCCCCTCCCCTCTCCGCTCCTCGCCATCATAACTCCTCAAAAACTACCGAACCTAATTCACTTCAATTAAAGGCATTCACAATCCTTTAAACGTAATTTCTTTGTTACTATGGAGTGCACTTTTTCAGTTTATTTACACAGACAAGTCTAACTTGTGTCAGTACATTATGCACTGCTTTTTTTTTTTTATTGTCATTTAGGAATGCACGTTTTCAGTTTGTAATTCTGATGCATGTATTTCCATCAGTTCAAGGAGTCTTTATTTTTTATATCAGTCAGTAATGCACCTTATTTAAGTTGATGTGAGATATCAAATAGGTTTGTTTGATAGCTTTACGAAAATGTTTGAGAGGCTTGCCAATAGTTTTTCATTGGAAAAAATAAATATCTGTTTATTTAAAGAGTCAAAACTGTTTTTGGTTTTGTTCATAGTATTGATGTAATGATCTTGGGTATATGTGTGTTATTGGTTATCAGTATCGACCTTTAGGAGCTGAAAGTTATCGTTTATCGGTATCGGTTTTAAAAAACAGTTATCATGCATCCCTAAAAATAAATAAAGGGGGGGAAAGAAATGTAAATCTCCAAGAAACACTGTTGTGTTTAAGCAGGCTGCCAGTGCTGTTCAAGTGAAACCACCTACGTATAGTAAATCACGTTTCTTGTGTGTTCCAAGTACGTCTACGTGCATCAGGGATTGTTTCATGGCCATATTGTTGTTGACACAGTGAGCCAGAGCTATTTTTCCACACCTTCTTGTGTTTATAGCAGGGTTCTGCCCCTTGCATCCAAGCACAACCATTTTGCCTTCTTGACACCGTTGGTTCTGTAACAGCCTAGTCGCTGCATGGGTGTCAGCATATCAAGTCAATTCAATCAACCCACCGACATTTTGACACATGCAGACTTGGTACATACAAAGGTTTGGAACTACTAACATTTTCATGAAGCATGCTTAAATTTTGCTCTGCTCAGAATTTGTTCTGCTCTTGTTTCATGAATGAGGCCCATCTTCTTTGTGGTTTCTGCATAATTATTGCATAGTTTTTTTTTTTTTCTTATTTTGTTACAGTCCAGCACCAAGGACCATACAGATGCTGGAGAGGCCAGGAGCGGTGACAGGAAGTCTGTGCCGAAAACCTCGATTGTTGCCCGACTAAGAAGTCACTTGAAAAGACACTTGGAAGCAAGAAATACCGTAAAAAAGTCTAAAGCAGGTGCAAGCACTGATGCCAAAAGCCCAAAGAAACCTAGGTTAGAGGGTGACCATTCAAATGAAAATGAAACTAAGAAACCAATTCTCTTGATAGAACCAGATCTGACTAGCAAAATGACGTCTTCCAATAAGATTGCCAGTACCTCGTCTTCCTCTAGTCCTCGATCCGGGCTGTGCAGAGATGATGCTGCAACTGCGGTGAGTGGTTGGCGAAGCAGCTTCGGTCAGGTCTGGGAGGATGACGACCCCTGATGCTCCTGCTGTGAAGGTTAGGAGGTCTGGTTCAGGGAGAGATGCTGTAGACCCAAACAGTAAGTCCACATCTGTGAGTTCTAGGCGTTCAAAGTTCAAAAAGAAAAGGAAAAGTACAACTAAATCAACTTCTGTAAGTCCAAGAAAGCAAACTTTAGACAGAGATAATGCAAATTCAGTAACTGAAAGATCCCCGTCTGTGAGTCCGGAGAAGTCAAAGTATACTCAAGAGAGTGCTCGACAGGAAATTGCTAATAATGGTTCCAGCTCTCAAGGTCCAAAATCCTGTTCTGTGAGCTCTAAAATATCAATTGGAGAGTATGCTTGTCCCAAAATTACTGCATCTCTTTCTGTTTGTCTTAGAAAATCTATTATATGTGGTAACATCAGAGTCCCTGAAATGTCTAGCTACCATAGTAGTTATGCTGTCAGTGAGGTCAGCCTCAGCACCAAACCAATTAAAAGTCAGCCGGATTCTCCCAGTCTCGAGTGTTATCCCATAACAACCACCGGTGGTTTAACTGAAAAAAGAAAGGGTGAGAAGGAATCCCCAAAGGTCGAGTGTCTTGACATGAGTGAAGAATCCGCTGCTGCTGAAACATCCCGACCATCGGAAGATAATTCTGAACCTGAAGCAAGCTTGAACATTGTCGATGTGGCAAAACCGGCTAAAGCAGCAAAGGGTAAAAAAAGGAAAGGGAGGGCTAAAACGAAAAGGCGTTATGAGTCAAAAGCAGAGAAAAGGGAGTTGCCAGAGAACCCGGCCAACACCGGGGTTCTGAAAAAATGTCGGGCTCAAGTGTGGTATCCCCCTACCCTGCCACCCAATGAAGTGCCTATAACGGAGAGAAGGAAGCCAGAACCTATCAAGATTGAAGATAATGTTCCTCTCATACCATTCAACCGAACACCCATTGTTTCACCCTTGCAGCCACTGGCCGTTATCGGAAAGTTTCTGTTGAGGAACCAGTGCGGAGAATGTGGTCGGATCCTGGGCAGCAGCGCTGCACTGGAGAGCCACGTCAGTCTCCACAAAGCACGTCGGCCTTTCTCGTGCCCGCTCTGCGGGAAGTGCTTCCCAGACTCCAAGAGCTTCAAACGGCACAACCGGGTGCACCGCAATGGGAGGATCCACATCTGCCACAAGTGCGGGAAGGGCTTCGTCTACCGCTTCGGCCTCTCCAAACACATTCAGATGGTCCACACTAGGATTAAACCTTTCATCTGCCAGATGTGCAACAAGGGGTTCTTCACGAAACGAGACGTAGAAGTCCACATACGGATCCACACTGGAGAGAAACCTTTCCATTGTCATCTCTGTGAAAAGAAGTTTACAAGGAGAGTGGAACTAAATGTACATTTGCGGTGGCACAATGGGGAAAAGAGACACTGGTGTCCGTATTGTGGGAAAGGATTTTTAGACTTCAATAATCTTAAACGGCACAAGTATACCCACACTGGGGAGAAACCATATTCCTGCCCGCACTGTACCAAGAGGTTCACGCAGACTGGCCACCTGAAGAAGCATATCAGGAATGTTCATGAGTAGACGAAGGTGGGTGTCTCATGCCTCTGGGGCACCAACGACGGTGATTTTTGTACGAGCGATCAAAGATAGGCATGATTTTTATCCAAGAGAGTTTTTTTTTTTTTTTAATTTGTGAGGGCTTAGGGGACATTTACATATTTTATTAGAAAGCAGCATATTTAAAGTGCATGTTGCGGGGAGGGGGAGGGATGTAGATGGCATCTTGTGTCGATAAAGGAAAATGTGGTGCACGCGGCTAGCTGCTTGATGGGCACTTCATTTCTGCTTGAAATTTAATTTCATTTTATTTTAATCCAGAATTTTAACACGACCAGTCAAGAAATTATTTAAATGTGCATCTTAAGAGACCTCATATTGCTTTTGTGTACAGGTGATTGAAAAAAAAAAAAAAATTGATGCCGTGTGTTGAAAGAGAAATGTCTCTAGCAACGCAAATAGCGGGAAGTAAGAAAACAGGATTTTTTTTTCTCTTATTTCCTTTTGTTAATCAATATCTTGATATATGTAGTCTTAGTGATCTTTTTCCATTGTCTGCACAAAATATTGTATCTTCTTTGTTTTTTTGGTTAATTGGAAGAGGGATCTTTAAGGATCAGAATTTTTGTTGAAAGATGGTTGCTTTCGGAATTTTCTTTCTTTAAATATGCAACAGCTTTTGAGTACTTACAGTTATTGTATTTTTTTTCTTCCTGATTGATTGTCACAACCCAGTTTTAGACCACTGTCAGCAGATGGTGTGGGTTGGTGGTCTGTCTTTAGAAAATATAGTTAATATTTAAAAAAAAAAAAAAAATGTAAAAAAAAAAAAATCATTTAGAATTGTTGATAAAAATGAACGTAATTTATTCAAATTTATATGTCTTGGAGGTGGTGTTCGATCACACATGGCGGGTAACGTTTGCAGGACTGGGAGTGTATTATTGCTGGTGTGTGCCGTGCGTTTGTAACTCCAATAAACCAAGTAGACGACAACTTTACAGGTGAAACCAGTTTTCCTTTCGAAGGATTTTTACAGTTTGAACAAACACCATCTGCTGATGGTGTGACATTAGTGCGTCTTTCATTTTGCTTTCGCGTGCATCTCTTTGCCGTTTCACATTGAGGAACTGGACAGATTAAAATGTGATGCTGTTCTACTCCAGGATTCATTGTTTTTGGTAAATGCTTAAAATGGTAACTACATAGGAAACGTGAACTAGCACTGACTCAGTTTTATCTGAAGCTGTTGTACATAGTGTGAATGTCTGGTTTCTCTTAAAGCAAGATTTATATTTTGTTTGAGGAAATGGTTAATAAATCATTTTTGTACCAAACAAAGGAATCCTGTTCAAATTTTTCTTAATTTAACAAAAAGAAAGAAAAGGCAACTATTTCAGGTTTTTGGGGTTATGGTGGTCAATTACTTTTCCAGAATCACATTTTTTTTTTTTTTTCTGATTTAGATCTTAAGGGGACCATTATTATGCAACTTTGTATCCATTTTTATTCAATTCAGTTTTATTTGTATAGTGTCTGTTACAATGACCCCCGAGCAAATATCATTAACTAAATTATAATATTAAATCCTAATCAAGGATAATGGCAGGTAAAAAACTTCCACAGTGGGAGAAAAAACCTTTAAGCCAGACAGTGGCAAGAAAAAACTCCACTTTAAGAGGAAGAAACCTTGAGCAGGACCTGGATCATATGGGGGGACCTTCCTGCTGAAGGCCAGCTGGATAAAGAAGTAGTACACTGGCATTACATCACCATTCAGTGTCCAATCCTGGGAGTAAATCTTCAACCAGTTACTTCACACACATTCCTGGTCCTGCCTTCTTTGCACGTTCATAATGTTGCCGAAATGTGGAAATCCTGTTCGTTGAAGATTTTAACCTGTTAAATCCAAGGACAGATTCTCCTTGGGCAGTGGTTCCCAAAGTGTGGGCGCGGCCCCCTGGTGGGCTGTCGTGGGACTACAGGTGGGCTGTGAGGTAATTAAAATTAAACAAATGTATTTTAAATCCTCTATCTTTTTAGATATGTTTTTAATTACTGTAAAATATTCATGACATGATTAAAAAAACATTAAGAAGTAATAAAACAAACCAGTTAAGTGTTATTCTACTGTCATCTTAACTTAATATGACAAGTGTCACCTTATTTGTTGACCCCTCACATTAATATCGGATCATGGTTCCTTGTCCTGTATGTTTGATCAAAGTTGTGATTCAAGGTTTCAGTGGGCTGCTGAGATTTTTCTCATTTGAAATTGAACCTTGGTATTCTGAAGTTTGGGAAAGGCTGTCCTTGGGTGTAATAAAGTTCTTGAGTGCAAAACTCCATCTAGAGACCTCATAATGCTATATCGCCAGGATTAGGCTCGGCCAATAATATTTTTGGGCCGAATAATATTACACGCTACACTTTTCAGTTTATTTGTTAAAAAAAGTTTAAAATATCAAATAAATTTTGTTCCACTTCATGATTGTGTCCCACTTGTTGATTCTTGACAAAAAATCTTTGTTTGAAGCCTGAAATGTGGCAAAAAGTTGAAAAGTTCTCTGTATTTCACTGTATAAGCAGAGTGCGAATTATCAATGACAATTGGGGGGGGGGGTGGGGGGGTCCTTCCCTTCTTTAGGGGGGTCGAAGTTGTAATGGGGGGGTCAACCCCCCCCCCCCCCCCCCCCCCCAATTCGCACTATGTGTATAAGCACCGTATTTCGTATAACTTAATTTGCAATTGTTTTGAACAAAAATGATGTAGAAGTTGCACGCAAAGTTCTTTATTCTTTCACAAGTGAAAATGTCTCACTCCAACTAGTAAACAAGTGAAGAAATTTGATTGTCACTAGTCACTAGTCTGTCACTAGGCGGCATGCTGCCCCTCTCCAGCAGTCTGCACGCCGGGGTGAGTCAGTTGACCTGGCAGGGGTCGTCTGAAGACCTGGTGGGCCCGGCACCGCCAGGGGTAACGCCAACAACCTGGTCCGCATGATGAACCGGGCTCTGGGACGGTCGGCTCCATCGCTCGCCGGATTGAGGGAGCTCGGTCTTCCCAGAAGAGACAGTTTGGTTCATCTGTGTTTCCTCCTCTGACCTGGATATATCTTACTTGATTCACCATTGTGGAGATATACAGGTTTTAACGGCTGTTATCTGGAGTTAAGACTCGGACCACAGGACCGGGACATGAAAAGGAACGCTGGACGCCGGCAGCTCCTCAAGTACACCAGACTGCAGCATCTGGTGTACTTGAAACTTGAATTTCCCCCTTGGGGGATCAATAAAGTATATTTATTATTATTATTTATTCATCAACTAGGAAACAGAACCCTATGTTATCTAGTTAACATGTCTTATAATTAATAATTTGGATTGCAAATGAATCACTAAATCCATAAATACATAGTCACTTTACAGTATTTTCAATGCACATTTACAATAGAAATGCCGTTCTCTTCTCCCCGCTAAACAATACAAATCAAGTCCTTGAATCAAACAAAGCTCTGATTATTAGCTGAATCGTGCGAGGACCTACTGATGAGAGAGGACGTTATGGGGACATCACCAGCCCCCACTCCCATTTTACAGTAAATTTACTCCTTGGTACACCACAGAACATCATGAACTATCCATCTGTCTTTATTGATCCCAAAGAAGGGAAATTCACGTGTTAAAGCAGCTTGCATAAAAATATAATGTGCAAAAAAATATTTGTATTGAATTGAATTGAATTGAATTTATTTATTTTAAACAAACATGTACATAAAAAAATATAAAAAACAAATAGTAACATCTTCATATGCACATAAGCTCGAAAAAGGAGTAAGAAGAAGTGTACACTTTTTCTTAGTTCCTACCCTTTTATAACTGAATTTACACTATCGCCATTGCTATATCTACACAATATCTATATAAATACAGTCCACATAAACACGCCTATTATAGAAAATACAATATATATTATATAATCTATATAAATATACACTATATAAACTACATAAATATCCCTATAAATACAGTCATGCAAAAAATTATTAGACCACCATTGTTTTCTTCAGTTTCTTGTTCATTTTAATGCCTGGTACAACTAAAGGTACATTTGTTTGGACAAACATAACGATAACCACAAAGATTGCTCATAAGAGTTTTTTTAAGAGCTGATATCTTACCATTTTCCATAGTTTTCTTGATTATAACCTAAATCACTTAAGTTTTTACATCAATAGCTATGGCGTTGTACTGCCAAAAACACTGCTTTTATGCATTCAGTGTTTTCTTTTCTGTCTGTTTTAGTCACATGATGACGTTTAGTGGTACCAGGTATTAAAATGAACAAGAAAGTGAAGAAAAAATGGTGGTCTAATAATTTTTTCCATGACTGTATATATATATGCTACATACATAAAAATATACACATATATTACATAACTACAACTATCCCTCCCAAGATACAATATATACCACATAAATATTCATATAAATATCTAAACATATCTTAAGCAAGTATAATATACCATTTTCCCCTATTTTATCTATTCACACTCCTCATTAACCCATTTCCTCTTCCATATACCTATTTATAATTAATTTTTTGTATCTCTTTTTAAACAGATTTATGTTAGTACTTTGTTTCATTTCCTGCTCCAAACTGTTCCACAGAGTCACTCCACAGTTTGATATGCACATGCTTTTCATTGTTGTTCTTACTTTACGTTTTCTAAAATTTAGTTCTCCCCTTAGATTGTAGCCTCCTTCTCTCTCTGTGAACATTCATCTGATATTTTTTGGTAGTAGATTATTCCTTGCTTTGAACATTATTTGCACTATTTTGTATTTAACCAGATCCATAAATTTCAGTGTGTGTGATTTTATAAACAGTGGGTTTGTGTGTTCTCTGTATCCTGCATTGTTCATTATCCTTATGGCTCTTTTCTGAAGTCTGCATATCAGCTGTAGAGTGCTTCTGTAGGTGTTTTCCCAGACTTCTACTCAGTAAGATAGATATGGTAAGAACAGTAAAACAGTATAGAGTATGTAATGATTTATGATCCAGAATGTGTCTTACTTTCCCACGAATTGCAGAGCACTTTGCCAGCTTTGCTCGCACGTGACTTACGTGTGGTCTCCAGCAGAATTTGTGGTCCAGGATTACACTAAGAAATTTAATTTAGTTTACTTTTTCTATTTGTGTATTATCTATTATTAGATCTACATAAGATTCTGTTTTATGTCTTCCAAACAACATAATCTTAGTTTTGCTCAGATTTAGTGATAGTTTGTTTCTATCAAACCACAGTTTTAGTTTGTGTATTTCTGTTGTAATCATGTTCAAAATCTGCTGCAGACTCTCCCCAGAACAAAAAATATTTGTATCGTCTGCAAACAAAACAAAATTTCAGTAATTTTGATACTCTGCATATGTCGTTGATGTATAATATAAACAATTTTGGACCCAGTACCGACCCCTGTGGTACTCCACAAGTAATTTCCATATCTTCTGATTTATACTCCCCTTTATTTGTAAAACTGCTGCCTGTTTCTTAAAAAGCTCTTCAGCCATCTTAACCCAACCCCCCTTATACCGTACCTTTCCAGTTTATTTAATAATGTGTTGTGATCAATTGTGTCAAAAGCTTTTTTTAAGTCCAAAAATACTCCAACTGCAATTTTTTTGTTGTCTATACAATTTGTGATTTCTTCTATTAACTCAATAAGTGCTAGAGATGTTGATCTGTCTGTTCTAAATCCATACTGACTGTCTGTAAGCAGATTGCGTTTTTCAATGAATTTGTCCAGTCTGACTGTAAAAAGTTTTTCAAGTATTTTGGAGAATTGGGGGAGTAAAGAAACAGGCCTGTAATTTGTAAAGTGGTGTCTATCTCCAGTTTTAAACAGCGGTATTACTTTAGCTTTTTTCATTTTGTTTGGAAATATACCTGATTGAAAAGACAAGTTGCAGATGTGGGTTGGGGGATGTGTTATGTTGATGTATGATATGTTTTATATATATATATATATATATATCTATATATATATATATATATATATATATATATATATATATATATATATTCTTTTGTATGCCTGCTCAGCAAAACCCAAGGTATGCCTGATATTCAGCAAAGCAACAACAGAAAAATAAAATAATAATAGAAAACACATTTGTTTTAAAGTTTCAGTGTTTCACAACACCTCCCTTAGCCTGGCGCTGAATGAATGACAATAACTGCAGCTACCGAGCTATTCCATAAACAGATTAATTCAAACAAATAAAATAAAACTGGAGAGGTATGGATCGGTGTGATGTTCCTGCTTTGATTTGATACGTAGTAACCGAGCAACCACGGCGCAGTGTTTCAATGCAGCCGTTGCAGATGAGCGAATTGGGAGGAGGCGCTTCGCTTGAGCGTTGTGTTCGTGGGCGTCACGGAAAATATACTGTAATGGATATCGCTGCTGGCATGCGAAATTAAAGTTATCCAGTGAGGGATGATGACGAACCATATGTATAAACATCACGACACATGGAAGGATCACTAAGGAAAAAGTTGATGCACAGTGATGGATAATGGAGAAAGAACAATAAACCACTAACAAGAACAGGTGACAAATGACCACAAAATGCTGCAAAGTCATCGAGAAAAAGCCACAGTATTAGCATGAAATCAAATAAAACAAGCTTTATTTGCAGCTTTGAGCTTTATCTACCGACGCGAAGACATAGATATCAAACACAAGTGTTAAATATACGATGACCTGAAGGCATCACCGACGCTGTCCATCTGCGAAGAGCGCATGCGCACCGGCGAATACTGCCTTGCAGTATCGGTCATTCGCGCGTCCGTTATCCGGGCCAAGCTGTCAGTCACGGTCCTGCGGCTACTCATTTGAAGCACAGCCGCACAAGAGGTCTGCCCTGTTGTTTTGTGCTGAGAAGACGTTGATAAAGAAGCGTTTTGATATTTTTTTTCTCATCTGGAGCGACACGAAGGCGCAAGGTTTGTTTGTTGCGCGCGCGCTTCATCCAGTGCCTCCCTCCCTGCCTCCCCCTTCACCGCTGAATTTAGCAGCTGCTGTCCATTCACTTCTGCTGTCTGTCCAGACGTTTCTCACCTCTTTATGACTTAAATTGAATATTTGCAGCATTTTATTATTTATATTTATTTTTAACTTTATTCACTCGTCTCGGGGACCCTGCAGGTGCTGTGGACGGAGCCATTGGGGTTTGCAGTGTTCGGTGGCAGCCATGTTAGCTCCCACGACCTTAATTTTATTTAATTTCTGCCAGTGCCAGCCCCCTCCGAGTGTCAAGCTACTTCTAGAAAGTGTTGGCTCTCTAACGTCGGCCAGAAACTACCAGCACATGGTGTTTGTTTACTAGAATGACAGGAAGTTAAATATTTGTTGTTTAATGAGCTGGAGTGCTGGCCTGTCGGTTTGCTTACAGCTCCAATTGGTTGAGAACAATAACAAAAATTACACTTTGATCATTTTGCTAAATTTTTAGTGGTCATGAGCCTTGTCATAATGGTTACAATACCAAGTCATTCACCACAGAACTTGTAGTCACTGTTTAGACTTGGTATGAGAGAATCTAATTGCATTTATACCATACCATTGTCCAGGGGTCTCCAAACTCGGTCCTTGAGGGCCTACATGTCTTAGATGTTTCCCTGACACAACACATCTGATTCAAATGAATGGATCGCCATCAGTTTGTCATCCAGGTCTGTTAGTAATGCCATTCATTAGAACCAGGTGTGCTGAAACAGGGAAACATCTAAGACTTGGAGGACAGTGGCCCTCAAGGACTGGAGTTGGACACCCCTGCCATAGAGACAGTGTTCTTCAGTTCAAGCCCATGGGGCCCCCTGGGCCCTCAGTCCGGACATGTCTTAGATGCTTCCCTACTCAGACACACCCGCCTCTAATTCCTGAGTCATTGACAGACATGTGTAGACCTTCAAGACAAGCTGATGGCCATCCAATCAGGAGTGACTGACCTGAAAAACATCTGGTATGTGTAGGGCAGGGGGCCCTGAGGACTTCGATAGAGGAACACAGCCGTAGGAAGGAAACTGTCAGTTGATGCCTGTTTTCGATACGTTATAGCGACACCAACACCGCTCTCCTGTTAAAATGCAAAATTTGCTATTTCACAACAAACATTTGTGCTTTTAGTACATAAAGCTGTCATGACTTTCTTCCAGGTATTCCAGGAAAAGTAGACGGGATCACCACTTGTGTGGCCGTCAGTGATGATCTTTTCCTTGCTGAAATGATGGGATCTTAGCCTGGAATTTTTTGCGAGGTTCCCCATTTTGTCCTGACCCTTGTCGTCGTCCGTTTTGGCTTGCTGCCAGTTTTACCGGAAGTTTCCGTTTCTAATAAAAGCCCCAAATGCGGCGGTTACGACCGGTTTTGAGCGGTGCTGCCATCTAGAAGACACCATTTCTGCAGTTATTGGGCTTGTCCCTATTTAGCAAAATTTTCAGTTTTCCAGTAAAATGTGGTTTTCTTACGAAGAAAAGTTGTGATTTTTTTTTTTTAAATAAAAATCTAATATCTATGATTTCAGAAATAAATGCTTGTAATTAAAACAAGTATTACTGTAGGTATAATATATCATATAAGTGTTATTTAACACTTCTGTCTAACGGTCTGTGCATTACCCTGCTAATTCACTTTCTTTGTGTTTAAACTTTATTACATTGGTATTGAAAAAATGAGTCATTCAGGTACCGTTATTGAAAACAAGTTATTGGTATTGACATTAAAAACAGGGAACGGCAACTACCTTAACTTCTTTTTACTTATGTATTTTCTTGATTTCATGGTATGAAAGCCTTTTCTGTTGTTTGGTAATGTTACAGAAAGACTAAACATTTTTCCATACAGTTGAGGGCTGTTGGAAGTCGTGTTGTCAGAGATCTTCCTCGATCTCTCAGACTGTTTCTGTCAGGCAGTAGGAGCACACAAAAGCAGCCAAAATCAAGCCAGCATCTTTTTTTCTTTTTTCTTTTTTCCCCCCAATTGGACAATACTTTAAGTGACGTGGATTTGTGGAGTGATAAACATATGCTCATAACAAGACTCGCCGTGCCTTTTAGTAAACAGAACAAGACCAGAAATGAAAGCAGGCTGGTGTCAGCGTTGATGCTTTTCATTTCCTCTGTCTAAACAAATCACGGCAGCTGCAGGTTGATCAATACAGTGTTAGTGATGCTACAGTCACAAATGTATTGGTTTTCTGTGCGTGTGCTGATTTTTTTTTTTTTTTTTAAAAGAGGATATTAGATGCAGAGGTGCACGGATGCTTTTGGAGTTTCTATTTACCTTTTTCGGGGAATAAAACCCTCAGAAAAGATGTGTGAGGAAAAACATGAGAACATAATCTGAGGCACACTTATCACATGATTAGTTGTTTTTATTAATGTGACCCCCATCTTTTTGTTCTCTAGCCCTCATCCACCCATCCTTTCATTGTTTTACACACTTGCGCTCTATTTTTGTCACTACGTGACACACACACACACACGCCTTCATTGCTCTATAAATAACATTTATCTCCTTCACACCTGCCTCTTTTTCCAACCTTCCCACTTTCCTCTCCCTCCTCAGATGAAGCTGGGAGGAGGCTGGATGTGGCCTCTGCTGCTTCTGTCCTCTCTGGCTGTGGTGGCCCACGAGAAGCAGTCCGAGGCTGACCTTTCAGACGTCGGTGATGACATGGGCATGGATGAGGATGAACTGCAGGCTCTGTTGACGGATGAGGAGGAGGAGGAGGAGGCAACAGTGATGGATGAAGAGCGGTCAGATGCGAAAAATAAAAAGGAGCCAGTGAAGACCGAAGCTGATGCCAGTGTCTCCTTCCAGGTCAGGAGCAAATCTTCAATTAAGTCCATGTGCGGGGTTCGATTTTGCTTCATTAAATTGGGAGATGAAATCTTTTAATATAGATGTGTCAAACTCAAGGCCCGTGGGCCAAATCCAGCCTGCCTTCTCATTTTATCTGGCCTGAGAATACGCAAAGATAAAGCGGGGATGCTGACGCAAAAACATTGAGTGTGACCTTACCAGTTTAATTCAGTTCACCTCAACTTTATTTGTATGCCATCTAATACGATGCAGATTGTGTTCCCGGTGCTTTTCAGAGACCCAGAGCATGTCCCCGGGCCAAAATTAACATAAGAAATGGTGGTAAATTAAAAAAACTCCCTCACTGTGAGAAAACCTTTTAGTTTAAGGGTGGGAAGAAAAAACTGGTCATCACTACTCCCAGGTATCGTTATCTTTTTTCCTGTTTCCGGACAAATTTCACTACTTTCAAGGTCCAAATCCACAGATTTCCAAGTTTTTTTCCATCCTGGGGGTCATTTTTGAGATACCTGCAAATCCGGTTTAATATTTTCGGGGGGGGGGGGGGGGGGTACCCTCCAGAACGTGATGTGAATTCTCTATTGCGATTGGTTGATTGAGACCAGGGCATATGCACTGAGCCCGTTGACACAGCCAAATCAACGGTCAAAGTAAGCCCGAAACACATATTTTCTGATATTACTTCTTCTGTTTTGGGTGTGGATGATTTAGCTTTAAATTCACAGGAGAGATGTTTATTCCTTATTGTACTTATTTATTGTTAGACAACGCAGATGAAATATACAGCACTTCTCACCACTGGTAAATGTAGGTAGGAAACATACGCTCGTCTGCCTTGTCCCCGGCATGGACAGCACTAGGTCCTGCTTCTAGTCCCGTTTAGCAATGTAACTTTCAAGTACACATGAACGTTCGTATGACTGGAATAATGGAACAATCTGGCCTGATTGGTTCTGGGCAGGATTTACTGACTGTCCAAGTGTCATTTAAATTGCCGATTTCTGAAGTGCTCAGTTTGCATATTAGGGCAATTATATGATAATTAAATTTAAAAAAAAAATCTCCCGACTCCAACCCCTGAAGTATTAGTTATTCGGTGTTTAGAGCTTTTTGTGATTTAAAAAAAAAAACTAAGAAAAGCTTATGTTCAGAGTTACAGGTATCAAAAAGACATGTTGAATTTAACATGCTATTTTCTAGAACTGCTTACTAAAGTTTTTGATCCATGTATCTTGTTGTCAGTGATGCGTTTTCCTGTTGAAGTTCACCAGTGACTGAATCACTAGTCATTCTGAATTTTTGCCTTTAATAGGCAACTTAATTGTTTCATAACAACTACTTATATTTTTGATATCTAACCTCAGCCTCATGCTCAGTGTGTTCTCACATTACAGTGTTTTCACAACTTTTGAAAGTAGAAGTTGCGTTGAGTGAAGTAGGAGTTGCAAGGCCCCAGGGGGGTCTGGGGGCATGCTCCCCAAGGAAATTTTGAAATTCTAGACTCTCGGAGACGCATTTTCCAGCATTTTGAGGCGCAAAATGGGATGTTCAGATACCTTTTTTTAAATTAAAATAACCCTAGCCATAACGTTGCATGTCTTTTGTTAAACAAGAGTAAAGAAAGTAATTGGAAGTTTGAAAGAGCAAAGTGTGATACATGTATTTAATAACAATCAATGAAAAATAAACTGGTTATTTTATAACTCCATGTTTGCTTGGTTTATGATAACATTAACGTCCTTGATATTAATCTGATTCTACATTAGAATGGGCCTTGAAATGTGTGTTCCAAAACCGCCAATACAATGAATTTTTGCACCTGTTATAAACCTGACTTACAGTACCACCTTGTTCGGAACAAATTATGTAAATTAGTTGGATACCGCTCGATAAAACACTATAATAACAAAATTATTTATTAAATCTGGATTACATTATATAATTACCTGTTACATCCTTTTTCCTTTTGGTTTTTGGTGCTGCTAGCTGCCACATCTCAGCCAGCCCTCGCTGTCGCTTTTCCGCCATTTTGCTCGTCATTTTGCTCGAGCACCTTTTCGTCCATTCTTTCTATCGCGTCCAGCCTGACGCTACAATATGTTGTCTTAAATAAAGCAGTTTCCGTTGGAAACTGCTGCCTCTAAATCTGAGCCTGTTTCCTTTGCGTAACGTTCGATCGACGTATGCAAGCAGATTCAAGCGATGCTGTGGCGAAATTCTCAACGAAACTGTCAAGTTTATTAACTCAAAAACCTTTGTGGACACTTGGCTCTTTTACGAAAACTTTATTTATTTAATAATTTATTTACCCAAGGGAAAGTAGGCGTCGCAAATGGAAAAGTTGCCGTTGGATGCGACGGCCGACGGCTGTTTTTGAAAACACTGCATTAGCAGGAATAATTAAACTTTGTGCCATTCTTATCTTTTATATTCTGTTATGGGAAAGCTTTATTAAATAACTAAATCATTTATTAAATATGATGTTGAATCTGATTATGTGGCATTCAAAGTAACAATATGGACAACTTGATGTTTCCTACTTGATGCTTCCCAAATACACAATGCTGTGCTCAGGATGCCTCCTAAAGCACCCCGAGAGTGCTCAAAATTTTCTCGAGCCATTTTTTTTAATCAATTTATCTGTCAAAAACTATGTGTCCAATTCTGAATCCTTAACCAACCAGGGTTCATATTAGCATTGAAGGGACAGCCCATGAAAAACTGTAATTTTCCTTTCGGCTTCTCTCTACAATATATTGAAAATATGAGGAAAAACTTGCTGCCAAATGGTTTTTATTATAAGACAAAAACAGGTCCTTAAGGTGCAAATGTTTTTTTCCCCCCATTTCAATATTTCAATCCCCCCCAGGAGTTGGGGCGCTCCTCCAGCTCTGGGCGACTGCAGCTTTCATCTTCCTGCTTGTTTTAAACAATGCAATTGTTTGTTGACGCAATTGTTAGCGTGACAGAAGCAACAGCCCGTGTTGCCATGTTTGATTGGTTTCCTCAGATACATATCAGGCTCGTTTGTGGTGGATTTTAAATGGGGGTCGCTGGAAACCTGGAACGGTTTTGACCTTGCGTGAACTTTAAAAGAGCGTCGTTCACAACTGCCCAAATGAACTCGTTCACACCCGACGCTCATCAAGGAGAAAGAGAGCACGTTAAGTTCACGTTCACATAAAATATATAACTAGTTAGTGAACTTTCGTTCAATGAACGCGTTCAGGTACAGCATTGGATTAGGGTTAGGGTTAACACCACTTTAAGAGGAAGAAAACCTTAAGCAGGACCTGGCTCATATGGGGGGACCTTCCTGCTGAAGACCAGCTGGGTAAAGAAAGAAAAGAGGGGAGACAGGACAGAGAGAGGATGGAGGACAGAGAGAGGATGGAGGACAGGGAGAGGATGGAGGACAGAGAGAGGAGAGCACACTAATGACAGAATGAAATGACTACATAAACAGATGCAGGAAGCAGCATTGAGGTGAGATGGTCAGAGGACTAGATCACCGGTCACCACTCTAGCCGACACCACAATAGTAAAATAAAAAATCCAGACGGGGAAAAAAAAATCAAGCATCCCAGTGATATCTCTATGAGGAATGGTGTGTGTTTCAAAGCAATTTTTATGATTTTCTTTTACATTTTTCCATGTCCAGAGAAGTCATAAAATGTGTCATAAAATTGGTGTTCTTGTATAGTTTTGAGATGCTCTAAAATTATATATTTTTCTTGCAGTCTCAGATGTCCAGCAATTCACTATTTTTGTGTGTGTCAGAACTTTAGTGGTGAACATGTGAGTTTCGCAAGATCACAGCTTTTTATTTGAAAATCCCCTTTTTTTTTTCCCCTTTTTTTTAGGCTTCTTTTTCCTGTATAATTGTGAAAAGTTTGAAGCAAAATAATGAAATCTATGTTGGAAGATTGCAAATTTTGTACAAATGAAACTTTTTGTCCTAAAATTACAACTTTTCGTTGCAAAATTGCACATTTAATACAATTTTGACTTTTCATCATTAAAAAAAAGTAACTTTATTATTTTTTTTAAAGTATCACAAATTTCATTAAACTGATTGGTTGAATAGCTGAATGGTTGGTTGCTTAGCTGGCTGGATACTGTTGATTTTACATTTTCCATGTATTTGCAACACAAATGTTGCCGTACAACTGGCCCTTTAAAGATCCACATAATGCTGATGTGGCCCGGGATCAAATGGAGTCTGACACCTCTTCTTTAATGCGTTCTAGGTAACGTACAAGACCCCTGTTCCCACCGGAGATGTTTACTTTGCAGAGACATTTGATGATGGATCACTAAACAGGTACTGCTTCACTCTCAACTATTTATAAGAGTTTAAATGAAGACAATAATATCCACAGTGAGAGATCATTTCTAATGTTTTCAAGTCAAAAGTGTGTACGCGCTGCGTGGACTGATACTTGGGGTGCATTCATACCAGCCCTGTTTGGTTCACTGTAAACGGACCGGAACATCGAGCTCGTTTGGGGAGGTGTGAACGCGCAGCCGGACTCTGATGCGGACCAAAGAGGTGGACTCTGAACGTAGTTCCAAATGCAGGAAGCGGACTAGAATGGAGGGCATTGTGGGTAAACGCGTGTAGTGTAGCACAATAGTCAGGAGAATTGGCTGGCAGACGTGGGGTGAGGACAAGGGTTTTATGCAGATATAATTAACTTCCCTTTGGGGAATAATAAAGTATTTTTTAATTAAATTGGAATATACAAAGTCTATTTGCATAAAATAACATTAAAAAAAAAAAACAAGACTGCTATAATTTGAGCTCCATGTTTAGTTTATGTCGCTTCAGCGCAAGGTTATTATTGTTTACGAAAACAAACGAAATAACTAAAACTAGAATTGGAAAAACATTTTCGTTAACTGAAATAAAATGAAAATGAGAGTTTTTTAAAAAACGATAACTAACTGAAACTATATAAAACAAACTAAAATTCACTATAATAATGTCAAGAATGTCCTTCATTTTCGTGTTTATAATTTTTTTTCCTCATAAACGTTTGAAATCTATTAACCTCGCTCCGCCGTACAACAACAAAAACAAACAAAAAAAAATCCTAGAGTGATCAGCTGCGGCAAAAGTTGGGAGAAAGCGTCTCAGTCCTATTTGGGATTTCTTTGACTATGACTGTGTTAACGATCATAAATAAGTGCCTTGTTGTAGAAGCAGGTGATACAATGTGTGGAATACTTCTAAAGGGGAAAAAAACCCACAAATCTGAAAGTCCATTTGAAAAGCTCACACCAGAAGGCTAACCAAGACTACCTGGATAAGCTAGCCTAAGCTAGCCCCCTGGAAAGAAGGCTAACCAAGACTACCTGGATAAGCTAGCCTAAGCTAGCCCCCTGGAAAGAGAAGCTGCAGCTGTAGGCCAGTCAGCGTTGGGAAGGAACGGGATAGAAAACAGCAACTATAATGGACTGTTTCCACCGGAGACCAGATAGCTTCTGGTCAGTAAATACGCAGGAACACCACAAGCGGGAAGACGCATTGGTAAATATGTTTATTTGAGACCGGAATGTAAACACGACTATGTGATTTGATAGCCTTCAAAAAGTTCAGTGCTTCACTCGAACCAAAATTACAACTAGGGGTCTCCTGATCCCGATCCCCTGATCAGATCTGGCCTTTGATCTTAAAAATTTAAGGTGGATCGGATCGGCCGATCAACATTATTATAACATGCCGATCTTTTTTTCATTATTTTTTTCCTCAAAAAGTGATCCTGATTAACACAAATTAATAAAGTAATCATATTACACAAACACAAATATATTTTTTAAACTATATATATTTAATAATTTGCACCTGAAATGAGGTTTCTCAGCTGCGCTGTCTTGTATCCACCTTAAAAGTTTTAAGACCGGTGGCGTCAGGCTAAACTTTAGCAAAAATGTCAGCAGTGTGGCAGCACTATAAAATTACAAAGACCGACGCTTCAACTGCGACTTGAAACGTGTGGAAGGCTGAGATATCATGAGGGGTAAGTAAGAAGAGAGTTTACAACACCACCAATCTAATCAGACACTTAAAAAAGCACCGAGCACGCAGCCTTCTGTCAGGCGTCGGCACCAGCAGCCAACGGCAGCAAACGCTCTGTGAAACCTTTAAAAGAAAGGACAAACTCCCGAAACACTTGGAGAAATACAGAAAAATCACCGAGCTAATCGCGGAATGTATTACTGAGGACGACCAGCACATTTACAAGGCATTTAACCGGCTCATTAATTACCTCGAGCCTCGTTCCCGTCATTACATGAACGACAAAGGACACAAAGGTGCGCGAACATGTGCAGTGGGTCTTGAAAGAAGTTAAGTTAATATTTTATGTTATTTTTATTCTGATGTGATTTCATTGATTGCAAAGACTTCTGCTAGTGTTTTCATTGCCTTAAACTGCTAGCCAAGTTCACCTGCTGCTATTTAAATGGAAGTGCTATGTTCTTTAGTACTGAGACTGTTGAACAGTCACTGTTCTGTAACTAAATGTGTTTTATAATAATTCTCCCAAACAAAAAAGAAAGAAAGAAGAGTGTTTAAATAAGTTATTGTTTATTTTATGAGATAATAAAAGCTATTAATCTCAGCTTGGATGCAGGCCTATTTATTAATGTACACAGGAAATAAAATGCATGGGAAATTAAACTCTGTTTGCCCACTCAAAAAAAGTGAAATCGGGAAAAATCGGGAAAAATCGGAAATAGGCCGATCATCAAAATTAAAAGATCGGAATCGGATCGGGACCCAAAAAACGTGATAGGGACATCCCTAATTACAACCCTAATTTACAAAATAAAACTAACACTGAAACTAATAAAAACCAAACTAAAACTAAGTATTTCAAAACAAAAATGAATAAAAACTAGCAAAACTGCTCTAAAAATGAATTAAAACTGAATTTAGAAAAACTAAACTAAAAACTAAAACTAATGAAAAATCCAAAACTATTATAACCCTGCTTCAGCGGAGGTTGTCCTGCATTAACCAATAGATGAGCGAGGTTTGTTGTTCATTGTTTGTTTTGGCCTCTCCTTCAGTAATTCTTGATGCAGCGCCACCACTGGCATGGAGGGGAACACGTTAATTCAAAAGGTTGGGTTCATTTGTCAAAGTGCAGAGTGGAAGCAAACTCATCCTGGCTGAATGTTACAACCCCAATCTAACTGAGTCTGCTGGACTATTTAGGTGTGAATGCACACTTACACGGCTTGGAGAATTCCACATAACTGTGTTTTGACATTAGAAGCTTCTCGTCTTATGAGTTGATTGGAGGCCCATTAGTGGATGCATTTTAAAAATACACTTTAAAAAGCAAAGATCTCCTTGCATGAAATCACCAGAATGTCAAAAGAAATCAACTAAAACATCTGGAAAAGAATTGTAGACCTTCACAGGTCTGGGTCACACTCGGTTAACGCTTTCCAGATGTCTGAAGGTCCCACCTTCATCTGTGCAAAAAAGTACAAAAAACAGCCATCATACCGCTCAGGAAGGAGATGGTTCATGTATCCCAGAGATCAATGCGCTCTTGTGTGAAACAGTGGCTGCTCTGGTCGAGACGCTGGCTGGAACCGGGAAGAGAAGATCATTATCCACAATAAAATGTGTGCTGAAAGCTTCCAAAAGGACACTGACCCAATTATATCTCCAAATTAGTCGGGAAAAAGGAGTGGCTGGAGGACAGAGAAGTAAAGCTATTAGTCGTCATCACAAAGCCCTGACTTCAGTCCCGTGGAAAATATGAGGAAGGCAATGACAATGCATTTGTGAACAAGAATGATCCACAAACTGGACTCAGATTTGCCAGTTCTGTCAGAGGGAATGGACTAAAACTTCAGCAAGATATTGTGAAAATGCTTGCGGAGGGCTTTTAATGAATAAAGTAGTAAATGTCCCATACTGCAGTGGTCCCTAACCTTTTTTGTGCCACGGACCGGTTCAGTGTCGGGCAATACTTTGACGGACCGGTCTGTAAAAACAGAACATCGGTAACATCCTCTGGAAAGACACTTTCTGAAGACGTTTGTTTTTTTACCCATTTTGCCAGCTTGGGGGTTTAAACGTATCACGTGACCCAGACACGGGTCTGAAAGTCTCGTCGTGTGTCAAGAGTCGTAGAGGGATTTAACGGAGACAATCTGGTCATTGTTTAAAATAAAACATCCTTGAGACTCGGATAATAAATCAAACGGTAATAATGGAAGTGATTTATTTTTTCTCTGCGGACCGGTACCGGGCCGGGGACCAGGGATTGGGGACCACTGCCATACTGAACTTTTTAAAAAGAAACAGTTTCTAACTGACCTAAAAATTTAAACAAAACAAAAAAAAAACTTGTGTTAGCAGCTATAAATGCTGCATACAAATACAGAGACCACATTTTTGATACAAAAGCGCTCGGTTTTAAACTTCCAGGGTCAGCACGTTTGAGTTTTATTGATGCTGATCTTTGCAGATGGCAGCTGTCTAAAACGATGAAGGAGGATGCAGATGATGACATCGCCAAATATGACGGTTTGTTGCTGTTCTCTGCTAATCCAGATGTGTGTGTGTGTGTTATCTTTCCCTCACACAGACCCGCTATCCTCATGCGAGACTCAGATAAGACATCAACAACAGTGGATATCATTTTTGTGTTCTGGTCCAGTTGGTCAAAATGATACTTGACTGCTGTAGTATTTGTTTTCTGTAGGGATGCACGATAACTGTTTTTTAAAACCGATACCGATAACCGATAACTTTCAGCTCCTAACGGCCGATACCAATAACCGATAACACACACATATACCTAAGATCAATACTATGAAGAAAATCAAAAATAGTTTGGACTTTTTAAATGAACAGATATTTATTTTTCCAATGAAAAACTATTGGCAAGCTTCTCAAACATTTTCATAAAGCTATCAAACAAACCTATTTGATATCTCACATTAACATAAATAAGGTTCATTACTGACTGATGTAAAAAATAGAGGCTCCTTGAACTGATGGAAATACATGCATCAAAATTACAAACTGAAAAAGATTAACATTTAAAGGATTTTGGCTTGTGGTTCCATTTAAATTAATACCTTTAATTAAAGTAAATGAGGTTCAGTGATTTTGGGTTTTTTTTATTTCATGGAAGCTTTAGATGAGAGAGATGAGGGAGAGGAGAGGGGAGGGGAGACTGCTGCTATCTTGCGCACGTTAGGATTAGCTCACGTTAGCGCGATTTCAAGACTCCATGGAAGTGATTGTTATGTTGTAGGTGGCTGATCAGGTTTGACGTATTAAAGCTTGTGCTTCCCTCCTCGTAGAATTCGCTTGGAGCATTCATCACAAATAACCACCAAACTATCTTCTTCTGAAACTTTATTGAAGCTCCATGCCATTGCCGCCATGTTTGTTGTGATCAGCACGCTGTGCTCCAGGCTGCATTTAAGGTGTAACGTCAATTCCGACGTTCCCTCATTTGCTAGTCGTTCTTTCCGCCTTTTCTATTTTTTTAAATTCTTTTTTATGTTTAACATGAGGGGAAATACTATGAATATTATTATTATTTTTTTTTTTTTTAAGATTTTTTTTGGCACTAGTGGCCTTTATTGATAGTGGAGAGAGACAGAAAGGGGGGCAGAGAGAACGGGGAAGACACGCAGCAAAGGGCCGACGAGCTGGGAGTCGAACTCGCGACTAGCCGCACGAGGACTGTAGCCTTTGTATATGGACCGCCTGCCCTAACTACTGCGCTACCAGGGCCGCCCCAATACTGCGAATATTGATTCAAGTTAGCAACTACTAAAATTATGACCGAGTTAACAAGTTGTTTTCTGGCATGAGGGGGTATTCTTGATTTTCCTCATTGAGAAATCGTTTTTCTGATTATGCCGACGTCACTTGAACATAACATTCACTGCCGGTCATTTAAGGCTCAGAGGGAGCGAGGCACTGCTGTGTTGACAAAAATATATATGTTATCGGTGCTATTTGTCGTGATATCGGACTTATTGGAATGATGTCATAATTTCCTGTTATCGGCCCGATAGTTATCGTGCACCCCTAGTTTTCTGTAAATTGACTGTTGGTCCATCACCTGTCCGGTCAGGGAAGTGGGCTGTGGAGCAGCTGAAGGAGAACAAGGTCCCGGGAGACCAGGGCCTGGTGCTGAAGTCCCGGGCCAAGCATCACGCCATCGCTGCCATGCTGGACAAACCTTTCGTCTTCGAGGAGGAGCCTCTGGTTCTTCAGTGAGTTTGCATCAGCACAGTGGCAAACTGTCACTCATCAGGGAGGAAGTGATGACCAGAGCCTGTCATCGTTTTGCTTGTTCTGCTTGCAGGTACGAGGTGAATTTCCAGGATGGCATCGACTGCGGTGGAGCGTACATAAAACTGCTGTCAGACAGTGGAAATCTCAATCTGGTTGGTATACGCCGCTGTTTTCTCCTACTGAAGCTGTTCTTTAAAGTGGCCACATTCTCTGGTGCCTCCAGAGTATCCCTTCACCCAGTGTTTGTCCAAAAGTCCTTAACAATTTCTAAACCACAAAAACTCTTGGCGTGAAAAGATTTGGGAGAAAAGATGTTGAGGAGCTAGGAGAGGAGATGAGCCAGATAAACTGACAAACTGGCGTATTTGCTGTCAGTCTCAGAGTTTGATCAGAGGATGTATGCTGTTCTCTTCTCTGTGCATCCAATAAATCCATCTGACAGTGCCGTGGTTGTAACACAGAGAGTTTGTGCTCTGTCTTCTTCTCCAGATAAATTAAGCCTCCCTGTCGATGGCAGCACCTAATCCCGTTGGCTGCAGCAGTGGCATTCAATTTCTGTCAGATTATACTTTATGATGCACTAAACTCGCATGTTACCTGCCAACAGCGCTGCTGCAGGCAATCGTCGCGCCCAGGAAGCGGTGCTTCGCCAAAATATAGTCAACTTATACGCATCTGTTTACAGAGTTGTTGCTGCGGACGCTAAAAGTCACAACATGTAAATAAGAACATTTTGAAGTTTATGAGGAGTGTTTTTTTTTAGTAGAGATAGTATATTGTCTTTTTTTAAAAAACGGGCCACAAAACTGAATTAGTTTTATAATCGGAGGACTGGACTTTCTGTTGTCATTACACATCTGTGCCACTAGATGGAGCCGCACTGCAGTAACCAGCTAGAGAACAGCAGGACAGTGAACACATGGAGCAGATCTGATGTAACATGGAGGAATGACGTGAAAGTTTTGTTGCAGTATAGAATTTTTTTTTTTTTTTCAGACAGAATTGTTAATATTGCTACCTGAGTTGCTACCCGAACTGTTAAAGTACACTGATTTTTACCTCTCTCCATGTCTGTTTTAGCTTTTTCGCATGTTTACCTGCCAATTGTCTTCCGGTTCTGCAGCAGCCAGTAACAGACCTTTTCAAAACAAAAGTATGTGAGCAACATGCGTTAACGCACAATAAAATAAATGTTGGCGTTAATAGATTAATGAGTTAACGCAATAATAACGCCTTAACTTGCCCAGCCCTACTAATAAGACAAAAGTATTTCTCACCCAGTTACTCAATAATAACTGATTAGTATAATCATGGATAGTTGCAGCGCTGGTAAGAAGCAGATCCACTGAGGTGATACACATCCTCAGTCCTTGTTGTGCAGTTGTGAGCTTCTGCTTAAAAAAGGATCGCTGAAGCGTGCGTGCTGTTTGAAAAACCTCTCCAGGAGGAAGAGCTCTCAGCACCCTGGAAACGGAGCATTTTGTACACAGGAGTATTACAACAAAGGCTGACCACGTCTCTCTTGAGCCCACGCTTGTGTCCAAGATGGTAATTCATCATCACACCGCAGAGAACACAAAAAGGCACAATGCGGCCACTTCATAGCACAGCGTCAGGATGTTTTCATTATCTGCTGCAGATATCTGACTGAAATATTTGGATATGAAGTGTAAAAATACCAGCTCTCCGTTCGCTTGCCTTTCAATTACAGCAGTTAAACATAGTTGTGGAAGCATTGTTTGCTGCTGGATCAGGGCTGAAAATAATGTTTATTTTGGTGATGGACTGATCTGCTGATCATCTGTTTTTTTTTTTTGTTTTTTTTTTTTCTGGATTAGTCAGCAATTATTCCTGTCATGTCCTTCACGTGCCTCTCAGTGCCGCTGCAGGGAAATGACATGCAGTTATGGTGGCAGATGGTGCCCCCAGTACTTCCTGTAGTGTCCCGCAGTTACAAATCTGTATTTGCCACTAAGCTGGAGAGACCTGAGATTGTATGACATTCATGTGGCTTTATGCAGCAATCAACTAATCGTTGCAGTCCTGCACTAGACTGATTAACTTTTTTGATCAATTGATTGCCTTTCTTGTGTCTCTTTTTTTCCTTCAAAAAAGTATCTGAAGTCAAATCTACTCTTTAAAAAGAAAACAAGAAGCAATACCATATCTGACCACACGGGGCCATATGGATCTCCTGTGTTGACAATAGTGTCACTAACAATGCTGTGGTAATGAGTGGGGATGGGCCAGCATGTCCTGTAATCCCATTCTGTAATGTCTCTTAATCCAGGATCTGCCAGATGAACTTTCTCGTGGTAAGATGCCTCCATGTGGGCAGAAGTAGTAGTGCCACATAGAGTGGCCTTATACTCGAGAGTTCTGCCTGTAAAAGCTTGATCTTGATTTTTTTTTTTTTTTTTTTTTTTTTTGGCTCTTGGAGACGTAAAACATACCTGCATCACCTACTTATGCTGGTTTCAGACACAAATCCTGTTTCAAACACAGGTCGAGAGAGAAAATGTGACCATTCAGACAGATCTTTAAAATAGGGCTGAATATCAATTTAAGACAAACGCATTTGTCTTAAACGGGAGATCTTCAAAGAATAAACCAAGGTGAGATGGCAGCATCATGGCAAACCATCAACCTTGTGTCAGACCCAACACGCTCTTAATGCCTCTGCAAAGCACTTTGAGTGGCCGTTGTGTATGAAATGTCTTATAGAAGTAAACTTTAGGGGATTATGATTTATCATGCTACGGTGGCTCCCAGCTCATTATCTCTGTTCACTTTTATGTTTTGGACTCGTTCAGACCACTTCAGTTCTGTTCAGCAGCTTCAGCTGTCTGTCTAAAAGGGGTACAGTGCCTTGCGAAAGTATTTGGCCCCCTTGAACTTTTCAACCTTTTGCCACATTTCAGGCTTCAAACAAAAAGATAAAAAATTGTAACATTTTTTTGTCAAGAATCAACAAGTGGGACACAATTGTGAAGTGGAACAAAATTTATTTGATATTTTAAACTTTTTTTAACAAATAAACTGTAAAGTGGGGCGTGTAATATTATTCATTCTCCTTGCGTTAATACTCTGTAGCGCCACCTTCTGCTGCAGTTCCAGCTGCCTGTCTCTTGGGGTTTGTCTCTATCAGTTTAACACATCTAGAGACTAAATTCTTGTCCATTTTTCCTGTAAAACAGCTGGAGCTCAGTGAGGTTGGATGGAGAGCGTTTGTGAACAGCAGTCTTCAGCTCTTTCCACAGATTCTGGACTGGATTCAGGTCTGGACTTTGACTTGGCCGTTCTAACACTTGGATACGTTTATTTGTGAACCGGTCCATTGTAGATTTGTCTTCATGTTTTGGATCATTGTCCTGTTGGAAGATAAATCTCTGTCCCAGTCTCAGGTCTTCTGCAGACTCCAACAGGTTTTCTCCCAGAATGCTCCTGTATTTGGCTCCATCCATCTTCCCATCAATTTTAACCATCTTCCCTGTCCCTGCTGAAGAAAAGCAGGCCCAGACCATGATGCTGCCACCACCATGTTTGACAGTGGGGATGGTGTGTTCAGGGTGATGAGCTGTGCTGCTTTTACTCCAAACATTTCATTTTGCATTGTGGCCAAAAAGTTCTATTTGGTTTCATCTGACCAGAGCTCCTTCTTCCACATGTTTGGTGAGTCTCCTTGTGACTTGTGGGACAAACTTTAAACCAAACTTTTTATGGATATCTTTGAGAAATATCTTTCTTCTTGCCACTCTTCCATAAAGGCCAGATTTGTGCAGCGTATGACTGATTGTTGTCCTCTGGACAGACTCTCCCACCTCAGCTGTAGATCAGTTCATCCAGAGTGATCACGGGCCTCTTGGCTGCATCTCTGATCAGTCTTCTCCTTGTTCCAGATGAAAGTTTAGAGGGACGGTCGGGTCTTGGTAGATTTGCAGTGGTCTGATACTCCTTCCATTTCAATGTGATTGCTTGCTCAGTGCTCCTTGAGATGTTTAAAGCTTGGGAAATCTTTTTGTATCCAAATCCAGCTTTAAAATTCTCCACAACAGTATCTGGGACCTGCCTAGTGTGTTCAAAATCAGAATCAGAATGCCCTTTTTTTGTCCTTATACATCAATGTACAACGAAATTGAAGAGCTTCTCCCATGTCAGTGCAAAAAAATAAAGTAACAACAAAAAAAAAATAGTCAAAGAGTCTCATATTTACAATAAATAGGATGAGCAGTGCAATCTAGAGTGTACAGAGTGTAAATATTAAACATTTTCCGGCTATGTACAGTTTAAATAGAAGTATAAATATAAATAATTTATTGCACGGTGTGGTTTATATTGCCAATGATTATAGTGATGCACAGGGTCAGGAAGAGATTTTATTCAGTGAGGTGATGGCTCTTGGGAAGAAACTGTTCTTCATTCTACGTATTTGTCCGTGCTCTTAAACATCTGTAGCGCCTCCCAGAAGGGAGCAGCTCAAACAGCTGGGAGGAGGGATGTGAGTTGTCCTTGTTAATGTTCAGAGCTCTGCTGACGCACCGGGTGTTATAAATGTCTGTCAGGGAGGGGAGAGGGCAGCCGACAATCCTCTGACTGTCCTCTGAAGCCTCCCTCTGTCTGCAGCAGTGCAGTTCCCGTACCAGGTGGTCAGACAATAGGTCAGCAGGCTCTCAATGGAGGAGCCCTAGAAGGCCAGCAGCAGAAGGTTGTTCTTCCTGAGGACTCTCAGGAAGTGTAGGCGCTGCTGAGCCTTCTTTATTATGGCTGAGGTGTTGATTGTCCAGGACGGGTCATCTGAGATCTGGACTCCCAGGAATCCATGCCCTCACCATTGATGTCCACTATGATCTCCTTGGTCTTTGTGGTGTTCAGAGCCAGGTTGTTTGCTGAGCACCAGGTCATGAGTCTCTGGACCTCCTCCCTGTAGGCCGTCTCATCTCCATCTGAGATCAGCTCGACCACTGTGGTGTCGTCAGCAAATCTGACAATCACATTGTCACTGTGGGCCGGACTGCAGTCGTGGGTGTAGAGACAGTACAGGAGGGGGCTCAGCACACAGCCCTGTGGTGAGCCGATGCTCAGTGTGCGTGTGGAGGAGAGGTGGGGGCCGAGTCTCACGATCTGGGGTCTGTTGGTCAGGAAGTCCTTGATCCAGGTGCATGTGAGAGGGGAGAGGCCGAGAGTGTCCAGTTTGGTGACCAGCATGTCCAAGATGATGTTTTTAAATGCCGAGCTGTAGTCTACGAAGAGCAGTCTGGCATAGCTCTGCTGCTGTTCCAGGTGGTTCAACACAGCGTGCAGGGCTATGGCGATGGCATCCTCATAGATCTGTTCGCTCGGTATGCAAACTGGTGGGGGTCAAGTGTGGGGGGGGGGCAGTCCTTTATGTTCTTGAGAACCAGTCTCTCAAAGCACTTTGTGATAACCGGGGTGAGGGCAACAGGGCGGAAGTCGTTGAGGTTGGTAGTGGGTGACTTTTTGGGGATGGGGGTTATTGTGGCTGACTTCAGGCAGGTGGGGATGACTGCTTGGGCCAGCGAGAGGTTGAAGATCCTGCAGAAGATGTAAGACAGCTGATGGGCGAAAGCTCTGAGCACTATGCCAGGCACTCCATCTGGGCCGGCAGCCTTTCTGGGATTCACTGCCTGGAGCATGCGCCTCACCTCCTGCTCTTCTACAGTGAGTGGGGGGTGGCGCTGGAGTCTGATGTGGGTGGGGGCTGGGGGAGGCCTAGAGCAGGTGAGTGTCACTGTGGTGGTTCTTTGGTCTTCATGATGCTCTCTGAGCTTTAACCAGAACCCTGAGACTATCACAGAGCAGGTGCATTTATATGGAGACTTGATTACACACAGGTGGATTCTATTGATCATCATCAGTCATTCAGGACAACATTGGATCATTCAGAGATCCTCACTGAACTTCTGGAGTCAGTTTGCTGCTCTGAAAGGAAAGGGGGCCCAATAATATTCCACGCCCCACTTTTCAGTTTTTTATTTGTTAAAAAAAAAGTTTTAAATATCCAATAAATTTTGTTCCACTTCACGATTGTGTCCCACTTGTTCTTGATTCTTGACGAATAATTAAAAATTTTCATCTTTTTGTTTGAAGCCTGAAATGTGGCAAAAGGTTGAAAAGTTCAAGGAGGCCGAAAACTTTCACAAGGCACTGTATAAATGAGTGACACAAAGAAAAGAACAGCATCACTCATGTTTTTGTATAAAATGTCATGATTTCATGATAGGCATGCATGCTAAAAAATCAGATCAAGTCTTTCTGGACTCGAGGCTTTCATTCTTTTATGTTTGAGTAGGAGCAATTCCACGACCGCACACCCTACAGCATTATGTTTGGACCTGATAAATGTGGCGAAGACTACAAGCTGCACTTCATCTTCCGACACAAGAATCCTCTGAATAAAGACATGGAGGAGAAGCACGCCAAGAGGCCCGACGTGGACTTGAAGAAGTTCTACACTGATAAGAAAACTCACCTCTACACACTGGGTATGGAGCTGAAATCAAAAACAGCGAATGCTTTTTAGGTCGCAGGATTCTCATGTCTGTTCCTCATTCTGTGCCTGACATCAGTCCTGAACCCAGACAACAGCTATGAGATGTTCATCGATCAGTCGAGCGTGGGCCGCGGCAGCCTGCTGCACGATGTGGTGCCTCCCGTCAACCCACCGAAGGAGATCGACGACCCGCATGACTCCAAACCAGATGACTGGGACGAGAGGGCCAAGATTCCCGACCCAGAGGCTGTAAAACCTGATGACTGGTGAGTATCGCCTTCAGATTTGTGCACACAAGCACGTGACTTGTGTCAGTGGTGGTGGAGGGATTGATGAAAGATTACTAGGACGTTTAACCTGTGATGCCCCTTGTCAGTTCATGTTCAGGCTCTTTAACGGAGGTGCTTGTTCGTTCCAGTGAAAGCACGTGCTATCCATAACCAGCAAATCTATTTAAGTAGCTCTAAGCCACACCTTTAAACTCATTTCATTAATTGGACTTCAGGTGTGAAAACTACTGGCTCAGCTCAACTCAACTTTATTAATAAAACACTTTAAAAACAGCACAGCTGACCAAAGTGCTGGTCACAACAATACAGTAATAAAATGGTAACAGAAAACAAAATGAAATTAAGAGCAACAAAAGTCAACATGACACAACTGGGTAGGGATGCACGATAACTGTTTTTAAAACCGATACCGATAACCGATAACTTTCAGCTCCTAAAGGCCATAGGAGGGGAGGGGAGACTGCTGCTGGTTTGCGCACGTTAGCATTAGCTCGCGTTAGCCCGATTTCAAAACTCCATGGAAGTGATTGTTATGTTGTAGCTGGCTGATCAGGTTTGACGTATTAAAGCTTGTGCTATCCTCCTCGTAGAATTCGCTCGGAGCATTCATCACAAATAACCACTAAACTATCTTCTTCTGAAACTTTAACGAAGCTCTGTGCCATCGCTGCCATGTTTGTTGTCATCAGCACGCTGTATGCATGCTGCATTCAAGGTGTAACGTAAATTCCGATTTTCCCTCGTTTGCCAGTCGTTCTTTTAGCCTTTTCTATTTTTTTCTTTTTTTTTGTGTAACATTAAGGAAAATACTGCAATATCGATTAAAGTCAGCAATTACCAAAATGATGACCGAGTTAACAAGTTGTTTTCTGGCATGAGGGGGTATTCTTGATTTTCCTTATTGAGAAATCGTTTTTCTGATTATTGCCGACGTCACTTGAACATAACATTCACTGCCGGTCATTCAAGGCTCAGAGGGAGCGAGGCACTGCCGTGTTGACAAAAATATATATGTTATCGGGGGTATTTGTCATGATATCGGACTTATCGGAATGATGTCATTTCCTGTTATCGGCCCAATAGTTATCGTGCGCCCCTACAACTAGGTTCAAAGCCAAGAAATAAGCTAAAATATAACATAAAAGGAATGTAAGAACAGGAGGGGTTCAGTCTGTCTGGAAATAAAACAAAATAACAAAGATGATATAACCTTAAAGAGTGGACCGGCCCGCTGCAAATTGAAGCACGCTAAAATATAGTAGAAGTTAAATTATTTAAAAAACAAAATAAATAAGAACAACTAGAAAAGCACTCGGAGAGCGCAGACCTCCACCAAGTGCAACAATTCCCCCATATAGTGATTTATACCATAAATATTAGTTGTACATATAGCACTGACAATATGGGACTGCTAAAAAAGTACCATAACTTCCTTTATTTTGTGATGCACACAAAAATAGATAATAATGCTGTAAAGATTTCATGCAATACCGTATTGGCCCGAATATAGGACGACTCTGATTATAAGACGCCCCCTATTTTTCAGATATGATTTTGGGAAAATAAAAATATGTGGAAGACAAAAGGTTATTCATCAAACAACGTCTTATTTTACAATCAATGTAGAAAAACTCACACAGCGATATTGTAACTGTATTGTTAAAACATTTTAATGATTTCATCTTTTTTAGGAAGTATGCTACCATAGTTACAGTACAGGTATGTGTCAGGTTTCAATGTTATTGAAGATCAAGGTATAGTACTATTTAATAAACTGCTGTTTATTGTGTTAATAAACATCAGATCTGCTCCATTCTTACTGATTACTTTAGTGCGACTCCATCTAGTGGCACAGGTGTGTAACGACAACAGAAAAGTCTAGACCTCGATTATAAGACGACCCCCATTTATGATTTCTAGAATGAAATATTGTCCTATATTCGGGCCAATACGGTATTTGTTTCCAAAATCAATATATTGAAATCAAACAACCTCAATGCCTTATAATTTCCATTTATTTACATTGGAAAAAACCATTACCCGCGATAACTAAGGGATCACTGTACTTCATAAAATATACAATGTTGGGGACCGGCGCCCCCCCGCAATAATCAAAATCCGCGAAATGGAGGCGGAGCCCCCCCGAGCCTAAATAATGTGTTTAAAATATGTTTAAACACCGCAAAAAAGTAGCGAGACACTGCAGTGACACAAGACAAAGGCTAAACTGTGGTCTTTCTGTTTCCCTCACAGCCTCTGGTCTCCAAACTGTCAATCAATCAATAACTTTTTTTTTTTTTTTTTTTTTTTTTTTCCTTTCATAATAAAGACCTAAGCTTTAGTCAGGAGGGAGGGATTTTCACCCGCTATCTTCTCCTCCCGGTATTTAAAAGAACAACAGCAGAGGGAACAAAAGGGTGTTTTTATCTGTTTATCTTTGCAAAAGGGAGTCTAATCAGTGAACCTGATGGTAGAAACTTAAATTGGTACAAAGTCTCTCTCTTACTAAAACAGTTTTACACCAACGTTCATTTATGTAAACACATACTCCACCTCTGCATGATTTCCCAGTTGTTGCAGACCCTCTGTCGGTGCGGAGCGGTGATCTAGACGGGACGGAGGTCCGCTCTGCTCCGCACCGACAGAGGGGAGGAGCGAAGGGAGCGGACCTCCGAACCCGTCTAGATCACAGTCAACGTCCCTTTCCCCGAGCCAGGTCTCAGAGACCAGGATGCAGGCTTTTTTGAACACATGCTGGTAGTGAACAAAAGCCTGTAGTTCCTCAGTTTTATTGTGGAGAGAGCGGACGTTGGACAGAATAATTGAAGGGAGGGGGATGATGCGCAACAGGTGTTGCCGTCTCATGCGCTCCCGTACGCCGCCTCTCCTGCCTCGCCTCCTCGGTTTCCATCATGGAGGTACAAAGTTGTCGCCTTCCCCGTGCTCGGTCAGGAAAGACTAGGTCTGCTGGTGGGCCGCTGATCACGGGATTAGAGAATTTTAACAGATAGTCTCTGGAATATTGAATGGAGCTGTCAGCAACCCCAGGTGACATGAGGACGCAGCACCGCCAATAAAAAGATCAGAGTCAGATCCATGTCACTGAATCATGACACTCTTAATCACACAAAAGTGAGGTTGATCAATTCAAAGTGCACAGCGAGTTTAAAAGTTTAAGTATAAAATAACAAACTTAAAACTGACATGCTTCCCACTGCTGCCGGTTGCTGCGTCGTGCATGCGCCCAGTAAATGCAGTAAATGTAGTAAATGCGTCTCGGCCAAACAGCGCCCAGATTCTAGAGTTCTGTCTGTGTTTCTTTTGTTGCTTACAGGAGGCTGTGAGTCATTGTTTGATGTTTTGCTGGCAGCTGCAGCCTCTCGTCTGCTGTGAGGTGGATTTTCGCAGAATTTCAGCGATTATTTCTTGATTTTTTTTATTATAATATATTTCTGAAAAAAATCCGCGATGGACTAAAACCGCGTTAGTCAAACCGCGATGTGGCAAGGGATCACTGTAAGTACTTCGCTTAGAAAAAAAAATGACAAAAAAATGATTTTAATGATTTAAAACATTGAAAAAATGAAATTTGATAGAGGTTTCCATTGTCAATCCCTGACTCAAATTTCATGAGTTTTGGGCAATAATTAACGGAGATATTAAGAAACAAAATTTTTGGCCCCTTTTACCACAATGTTTTCGAAAATTTTAAAGTGATCCAGAATCCAGGATTTCTTCCGGATCACACTCAAAATGAAATCAAGTTTTCTTTTTCACATTTCTGACAACTCATCAAAATCCATCCATAACTTTTTGAGTTATCTTGAACACAGACAAACAGATAAACGCCGGCAAAAACATAACTTTCCTTGGCCGAGGTAATAAAACCATTGTAAACCATTGTGAGTTAAAAGCCAAGGAGAATCTTTTTCATAGAGAATTTAAAAACAGGAGGTGAGTCAGTCTGTCTGATGCTCAGAGGCAGCTCAGTCCAACATTTCACATCTTTCTCTTCATTGTCTTTGGGACCACAGTGACTGATCAGAGAGCTGAGAGCGCGTGAGGGAGTGCACGGCTGCAGCAGGTCGGACAGATACTGTGGGGCGAAGCCATGAAGACACTTAAAGCAAAAAAAAAAAAGTGACAACAGTGTCTGGCTCATCTCTAAATACAGAACATTACAGTAATGAATGGATGAATGAATGCTTTATTTTGGATTAAAAACAAAAATAAAATCATGTTTTTACAAAAGAATTTATCAGATAGCAAACGAAAAAGGAGTAGGCTGACGCCGCAAGGCTTGTTTTTTGCCTATCCTATACCATCAGAGGATTAACTGAATAATTCACACATGATCATTATAACTTTTGATAATATTAGATTTTAAAGTTTTCTTGAAGACTAACATAGAATTACACATTTTTATTTCGTCATTCAATCCATTCCATAATTTTACACCCAAAACTGACACATCTGTATTTAAGATTAGTTCTGACTTTGTGAGTTTCAAACATTTCCAACCCCTTTAAATTATAAACCACCTGCCTAAAATCTTAAATAAAAAAATCTTAAATGAGTCATGAGAAAAGCATGGATAAAAATCTCAAAATAATGCAAAAGCAGAAATGCTTTGACTTTGGTCAGTTGTTTTAAATGGAGAAATTAATAAAACTTTGTGACTCCAGTTTAAGATCACAGTCCAGTCTTACACCCAGGTTTGTTACCGTCTATCTCCACGTCGCTCCGTCTGCGTTCATGTGGATTCTCAACCAGGGCTGTGAATGTTGTTTGAACTCCTGAAACGTGAATTCAAGCTTCTTCTTAAGCTGATTGCATTTTACCTCAAATGGACCCGTCAGTTCCAACAAGTGCTCACATCCTTTTTCCTTTCCACCGTGAATGTAAAGATACAGAGTCGTCCATGTAACCCACCAGCTCTGAGTCTGCGTGTCTGTGTGTGTGCTGAAGGGATGAGGACGCTCCTGCTAAGGTCGAGGACCCTGATGCGCTGAAACCAGAGGGCTGGCTGGATGATGAACCGGAGTTTGTCCCTGATCCGAACGCAGAGAAACCAGAAGACTGGTAAACACGCCCGTACTAACCAGACTTTGAACTGTGCCATTTATGCCCAACTCACCGTGTTGTCCTCCGTTTACAGGGATGAGGAGATGGATGGAGAGTGGGAGGCAGCGCAGATTCCTAACCCAGCATGCGAGACAGCTCCTGGCTGTGGAGAGTGGAAACGTCCCATGATCAACAACCCTCAGTACAAGGGCAAGTGGAAAGCTCCTCTGGTGGACAATCCTAACTACCAGGTGATAACTGAGAGAGATAATGATGGGGACGTTGTTGTGCTAAAATGGGCAGCTCCTGCTAGGGGTGCACGATAACTAAGGTCATTCTGATAAGTCCGACATCATGACGAATAGCCCCAATAACATATATATTTTTGTCAACACGGCAGCGCCTCACTCCCTCTGAGTCTTAAATGACCGGCAGTGAATGTTATGTTCAAGTGACGTCAGGATAATCAGAAAAATGATTTCTCAATAAGGAAAATCAAGAATACCCCCTCATGCCAGAAAACAACTTGTTAACTCGGTCATAATTTTAGTAGTTGCTAACTTGAATCGATATTCACAGTATTTCCCCTCATGTTACACATAAAAAAGAAAAAAAATAGAAAAGGCTGAAAGAACGACTAGCAAACGAGGGAAAGTCGGGATTTACGTTACACCTTGAATGCAGCATGCAGTACAGTGTGCTGATTACAACAAACATGGCGGCGAAGGTATGAAACTTCGTTAAAGTTTCAGAAGAAGATAGTTTGGTGGTTATTTGTGACGAATGCTCCAAGTGAATTCTACGAGGAGGGAAGCACAAGCTTTAATACGTCAAACCTGATCAGCCACCTACAACATAACAATCGCTTCCATGGAGTTTTGAAATCGCACTAACGTGAGCTAACACTAACGTGCGCAAGCTAGCAGCAGTCTCCCCTCCCCTCTGCTCTCCCTCATCTCTCTTATCTAAAACTTCCATGAGATAAAAAAACAAAAAAATTTTGAACCTCATTTGCTTTAATTAAAGGTATTAATTTAAATGGAACCACAAGTCAAAATCCTTTAAACTTAAATCTTTTTCAGTTAGTAATTCTGATGCATGTATTTCCATCAGTTCAAGGAGTCTTCATTTTTTATATATCAGTCAGTAATGAACCTATTTAAGTTAATGTGAGATATCAAATAGGTTTGTTTGATAGCTTTACGAAAATGTTTGAGAGGCTTGCCAAAAAAAATAAATATCTGTTCATTTAAAAAGTCAAAACTATTTTTGATTTTGTTCATAGTATTGATGTAATGATCTGAGGTATATGTGTGTGTTATCGGTATCTGCCTTTTGGAGCTGAAAGTGGTCGGTTATCGGTATCGGTTTTATAAAACAGTTGTTGTGCATCCCTAGCTCCTGCAGTGTTTGTGAAGCAGCTGGGACATGCTGACGTTCTTTGTCTTCTCCCAAGGGAGTCTGGAAGCCCCGCAAGATCAGTAACCCTGACTATTTTGAGGACCTGGAGCCATTCAGGATGATGTCTTTCGGGGCTCTGGGACTGGAACTGTGGTCCATGACGTCGGATATCTACTTCGACAACTTCATCATCACCTCTCACAAGGAGGTGGCCGACCGCTGGGCTTCTGACAGCTGGGGGCTGAAGAAGCTTGTGGCCAGTGCCAACGAGGTCAGTTCATGACGGCTGCAGGAAGCTCGAATCCAACACCTCCACCGTCAAATGATGCTTGTAGTTTCTTACAAGGCTGTAATGTTTCCAGTGAAAAAAAAAAAGAAAAATACTCACAGGTGATCTGTTTTTTATTATTTTTAATTGTCTCTTCATCTCAACAGCCGGGGATTTTTGCTCAGTTGATGATGGCGGCAGAGGAGCGACCGTGGCTGTGGGTGATCTACATACTGACTGTGGGGCTGCCCATCGGACTGACTGTGCTCTTCTGCTGGCCAAAGGTACCAAGGGTGGGGGCTGACCAATTAATCAGGCCTATTATTGGCTTTTTTTAAATTATCAACATCAGCTGAAGGGTGTGAATAATTAGCCAATGAACAGGCAGCTCTGGCCAGTGACACTGGGGTCCAACCAGCAGACCTGGGGCTGTTTACTCGTCTTTGGTTATTCCATTCAAACATTATACGTGTCATTTGTTACATAGGAAATGCCACTTTTAGAGAGGAAATGCAATGAGTGTGCAGTTTATTTGCTAACCTTGAGCAGGCTGTAGCTTACATGCAGCAGTGGCAGTGAAACCAAGTAACCTTGTTCTGTCTTGGTGCCTCGATTATCCCCAAGATGAAAGTTGATGTACATCCAGCAGGGATGCATCCAAACCACATCGACAACACATAACGGGTTGAAAGCAGCAGGTCATAATGAGGCATTTAAGTGGCGTGCCAGGAACAAACGATGAAGTCTGTTGGTGACGAAAGCTTCTGCTGTCAACGTAATTCTTCGCTTCGTCACCAGAGCAAGTAGTTGTTTGCGTGTGTGTTGAAACACCACAACTCTTTTTTTTTTTTTTTTAATTGTGAGTGAGCAACACTATTATTTTTTTGCGCCAAAACAAAGCAGTTCTCTGTTTCGGTGTCACATCAGGTTGTAGCTTCTCCTCTGTCTTACTCAGAAACGCGACCCGCTGAGGCGACATTTAAGTTTTCAGATGACAGCTACATTTTTTAATTTATGTGCCTTAAAGTTCTTCAACAAATACAAACGTGTCGGGACACACACCTCCCCGCTCCAGCTAGCGCTTTCCGCACGAAGCAGAACTCCTGGTTTCACTCGGGCTCCATGAAGGACGAAGCTGCGTTCGCTGCTCTACCAAAGAGTAAGAGCTGAGAGATGAGGAGGTGACAGGGAGATGACGCTGAGATGACGAGGAGGTGATGAGGAGATGACAAGGAGATGACGAGGAGGTGATGGGGAGATGACGAGGAGATGACAGCGAGGTGACAGGGAGATGATGAGGAGGTGGCGGGGAGATGATGAGGAGGTGATGGGGAGATGATGAGGAGGTGGCGGGGAGATGATGAGGAGGTGGTGGGGAGATGACGAGGAGGTGATGGGGAGATGACAGGGAGGTGACAGGAGATGATGAGGAGGTGGCGGGGAGATGATGAGGAGGTGATGGGGAGATGATGAGGAGGTGGCGGGGAGATGACGAGGAGGTGATGGGGAGATGATGAGGAGGATGGCGGGGAGATGATGAGAGGATGGCGGGGAGATGATGAGATGATGAGGTGATGGGGAGATGATGAGGAGGTGCGGAGATGATGGAGGTGAGGGAGGATGACGATGAGGTGATGGGATTATGAGGAGTGATGGGGAGATGATGAGGAGGTGGCGGGGAGATGAGGAGGTGATGGGGAGATGATGAGGAGGTGGCGGGGAGATGACGAGGAGGTGATGGGGAGATGACGGGGAGGTGATGGGGAGATGACGGAGGTGACGGGAGATGATGAGGAGGTGATGGGGAGATGACGGAGGTGACGGGAGATGATGAGGAGGTGACGGGGAGATGATGAGGAGGTGGCGGGGAGATGATGAGGAGGTGACGGGGAGATGATGAGGAGGTGATGGGGAGATGAGGAGGTGGCGGGGAGATGACGAGGAGGTGATGGGGAGATGATGAGGAGGTGGCGGGGAGATGATGAGGAGGTGATGGGGAGATGATGAGGAGGTGGCGGGGAGATGATGAGGAGGTGATGGGGAGATGATGAGGAGGTGATGGGGAGATGATGAGGAGGTGATGGGGATGACGAGGGAGATGATGAGGAGGTGATGGGGAGATGATGAGGAGGTGGCGGGGAGATGATGAGGAGGTGATGGGGAGATGATAAGGAGGTGGCGGGGAGATGACGAGGAGGTGATGGGGAGATGACAGGGAGGTGACGGGAGATGATGAGGAGGTGGTGGGGAGGTGACGAGGAGGTGACGGGGAGATGATGAGGAGGTGGTGTGGAGGTGACGGGGAGATGACGAGGAGGTGACGGGGAGATGACGAGGAGGTGCGGGGAGATGACGAGGACATGATGGGAGGTGACGAGAGGTGAAAAAAAAAATCAGCCCGGCATATAGGCCAAAAAACCAAAATAGGTTTCAGCTTCAGCCCAAGAAAAGCTGTCTGGATCAACGTGGAACCGATCAGAGATCCTCCTCAACCTGAGTGAATTTGTTTTCCAGAAATCGGATGATGACGTCGAGTACAAAAAGGTGGATCCTCCCCAAGCCCATATAGAAGAAGAAGAGGAGGAGGAGGAGGAGGATGAGGAGGAAGCAGCGGCAGATGAGGAAGACAAAGCAGCTGAGGCTACAGAAGAAGCAGCGGCTGCAGGTGTGACCTTCATCTACTTCTGCCATGTTTGTCTGCTCATTCCAAAGTGCCTTCCTTCATTATTTTAATTACTCTGAAGCCACAGAGGAAGGTGAAGCGGAGAGGGGTGCAGGAGGTGACAATCTGGAGGCGGATGAAGAAGACGAAGATGTGGAGGAGGAGGAGGAGGAGGAGGACGGGGAGGACGAGGAGGAGGAGGAAGGAGAGGAAGAAGCCCAAGCTTCAGAGAGCATAATAGAAGATGGGGTTGGTGTAATCTAAGATATTCTGAACTTACTTTTCCCAGCAACACAACATCATCTGCTCGTTTCCCAGACACCATCTGATCAGCAGTTTGTCGTTTTGAAAGCTGTGTGCAACGGCGTCTTGGACGACATCGTTGCAACGACGCTGCATCTCTAATTGACGTGCTGAAGCCAGACGTGAGAAAAAGACCGTACACTTTATTATTTTGACTTTGAAAGAAGCAGCAAAACCAAAAAACAAGAAAGTTCTAGTTAAACAGCTCAGTTTCTGATGCTGCCACCTACTGGGTAAACTCAGTCATGACCAACTCAAGTTGTGTTCTGGAACAAGTCGTTCCAGTCCATCCACGTCTCCAAAACGCTATAGAAAAATATTTCATTTAATAACTAGAACATTCCTGAAAGATAGTTTCTGTAATGATGTCTCAGACTTAAATAAGACACTGGCAGAGAGCAAAACGTTGTAGCAAAATGTTACAATTTTATTGAATTTTTACAACAAAAACACGCAGTTTTACAAAATTTCTACACATTTTTACGTTAATCAAATATCAAACATTAACTGAATCTCAAAAAAACTTAAATTTTGCTAAAATGTAAAAGAAAAACTAAAAAAAAAAAGTAAAATCTATTAAATTTGCATTTCTTGAACTAAAATCCATAATTTTCAGACAAAAAATTGCTCTTATGTCAAATGTATAATTCTGCAACATAAACTCTTAATTTTAAGTTGGTATTTGGTGACAAAAAGTTGATTTTGTGTGAAAAATCATCTTAAAAGTCAGTGGCAGAATTCACAATTTTACCACAAATAATGTTGCCGTTGTTAGAAATGTGTGATTTTACAGGAATAAACAAACATTTTCGGACAAATAGTCACAATTATATAAATCATGGAAAAGTCTGGAAAAGCTCCGATGAGTTGGAAAAACTCGATTGTATTTTTTAATGTGTGTTTTATATATAATGTAATATAATGTATGTACAGCACTTCATTCCCAGTTCAGCCGTTTATCTTTTATTGGGTTTTGAAAAAAAAAAAAAAACAACAAAAAAAGTTCTGAAGCTTTTGTCAGGAAAAGGGAAAGTTAAAATATGAAGAAGAAGAAATCTGGGGATTATTAATAAGGTCCCAGCTCTTAATTACGTTTGCATGTTGTTGCTGGCCAGATAAACTGGTTAGGTGGGCTCCTTTTACCCCCCTGGAGTCTGACACTTTATTTACTCTCTGATCAAACTGCCGGGTTGTTGGCATTTAACACACACACACACACACACACACACACACACACGGGTTCACTTCTTGTTTTAAACATTTCAGCTTGTAACAATGCAGCCACTTAGAAATGAGTTTGTTGTGAGTGAAGAAGCCACAAAGTATTTATTTATTTTTGTTATATCTATTGTGTGGCTCCAGCGTGCTTTATTGACAGCAGACAGGAGAATGGGGACGACAGAAGCTACAACAGGCCAAGAGTCGAACCTGCAACCGCTACAGAGGGATTCTAGCTTCTGTTCATGGACCAGCTGCTCAACCAAAAGGCTGAGCTCCATGGGCAGGGCTAGCCCTTTTTTAGGGGTGCTCAGCAGCTGTGACCCTAGAATCCCCCCTGCTGAGCTCTCTGGCAACCCAGGATGGGTTTTTTTGTTCATATCCCATATTTCAGAATATTGGTTTTGCTGCAAGAGCCTCCCCCTGCTGGCCATCTGAAAGAATGCAGGGTTTTTTTTGCCTCCGATTTTTGTGGCACTAGTGGGCTTCATTCATAGTGAGATAGAGAGACAGGAAACGGCAGGAGGATGGCGCCTCCGTACGCAGGATACCTGCACGAATCACTTAACCAGCAGGGCGGCTCAAGAATGCAGGGTTGATGGGTTCGCTCCTCGGATTAGCTCAGCCAATGTGGCCATGTGGTCTGAACTTGGATTACCCTTCAGATATTTAGTTAATGTTTAAACCGCTGAGTAGCTGGATGGCTCATATGGTCGAACGTGTACCCCATCATGTCCCATGTACCCCATCTACTAGGGATGCACGATAACTGTTTTTTTAAAACCGATAAAGATAACCGATAACTTTCAGCTCCTAAAGGCCGATAACCGATAACACGCATATACCTGAGATAATTTCATCAATACTGTGAACAAAACCAAAAATAGTTTGGAGTTTTTAAATGAACAGATATTTATTTTTTCCATTGAAAAACTATTGGCAAGCCTCTCAAACATTTTCATAAAGCTATCAAACAAACCTATTTGATATCTCACATCAACTTAAATAAGGTTCATTACTGACTGATATAAAAAATAAAGGCTCCTTGATCTGATGAAAATACATGCATCAGAATTACAAGCTGAAAAAGATTAACATTTAAAGGATTTTGGCTTGTGGTTCCATTTAAATTAATACCTTTAATTAGAGTAAATGAGGTTCAGTAGTTTTTATTTTTTATTTTTTAATCTCATGGAAGCTTTAGATGAGAGAGATGAGGGAGAGGAGACTGCTGCTGGCTTGCGCACGTTAGCATTAGCTTCCGTTAGCTCACGTTAGCATGATTTCAAAACTCCATGGAAGTGATTGTTATGTTTCAGGTGATCAGGTTTTACGTATTAAAGCTTGTGCTTCCCTCCTCGTAGAATTCACTCAAAGGATTCGTCACAAATAACCACCAAACTATCTTCCTCTGAAACTTTAACGAAGTTCCACGCCGCCATGTTTGTTGTGATCAGCACGCTGTGCAGCATGCTGCATTCAAGGTGTAACATAAATTCCCACGTTCCCTCGTTTGCTAGCCGTTCTTTCAGCCTTTCCTATTTTTTTTATTTTTTATGTGTAACATGTTGGAAAATACTGTGAATATCAATTCAAGTCAGCAACTACCAAAATTATGACCGAGTTAAGTTGTTTTCTGGCATGAGGGAGTATTCTTGATTTTCCTGATTGAGAAATCGTTTTTCTGATTATGCCGATGTCACTTGAACACAACATTCACTGCCGGTCATTTTAGACTCAGAGGGAGTGAGGCACTGCTGTGTTGACCAAAATATATATGTTATCGGGGCTATTTGTCATGATATCGGAGTTATCGGAATGACGTCATAATTTCCTGTTATCGGCCCGATAGTTATTGTGCAGCCAGCCCAGGTTTGATTGTGGTCCATAAATGGATGAATGTAACCCAGAAAATATCACACCAACCACCAGAGGTCCCTTTTCATTACAGCCCACACACTGCTTTAATTGATTTAATGTTGTTGAACCACAGCTAGGTAGACTGTCCTATTAAATAAGACTATATTCAGTTTACTTACAAGCGTCTGAAGTGTCAGATCTGAGTGATCTGAACAGGATCACTTTCTCTTTCCCTGCAATTTTTTTAAAGAAATTTCTCATCAAGAAGCTTAGGAGAACTCTGTATGTCTACCTGTATATCTACGTATATATGTGTATATCTACGTCTCACCCATCACCTTTTACTTCTGTCGGTCTGGCCTGCAGCTGAAGGAGGAAGCAGATGTCACCGAGGAGAGCCACAAACAAGCTGTGAGAAAGAGGAGGGTACGGAAAGACTGAGGAGGTGAACCCTGTGTCTGCCGTCTTCTTTCTCCACCAGCGTGGAAGAGGTGGAAGGGCCGCCTCCGTTGCTGCTCCCTCCTCCCTCAGCGGAACAGCATGTACCTCCTCCAACCCAACCGGTAGCTGCTCCATCCCAGGAATAAACCCACCCAGGCTGGCCATCTCCCAGACCCCCCCACCCCCCCCGTATAGTGTCCCAGTGTTTGTCCTCCCTCCTGTCTGCTCACTCTGATAAGCATCGTCCTCCGTGCTCCTCCATCTCAAGCCTCCAAAACTTCCTTCATCGTACGTGCTGTTGGAGAAGCCATTGTTGTCCCCCTCGTCTTCCACCTGTGCTCCTCTTTAACCCCGTCTCTGGTGTCAGTCTTTTCTCTGAGCGTAAGCCACCGTTGATCCACCCGTCTGTGGCCGACGGCAGCAGAGCCTCCGCATCGCCGCTTCTTCTTCTCATCTTACAGCCACCGAGGCCACAGCTGAGGGAGTTGGACTTTGATTCTTGTGTCCTTGTTCGAGGACACGGTTTAAGTAAACTTCTGTCTTGTTTGGAATTGTTTGCGTTTCAAGAGCAGGAACGATCGCCGGGCTCTGAGCGAAGGCTCTGAGATGTTACCAGGAGAGATTCAGGTCAGCGTAAAGATAAGCTCTTAAGAAATGGATTTACTGTTTAGATTTTAGATTTTAGCCAGTTTGTAGCATCTGTTACTTCAGTTTTTTTTTTTTTTTTTATTGGTTTGTTTCTTTTTTTAGTTGTTTAGCAAGTTGAGAATAAGCACTGATAATTTATTTATTGGTTTTGATTCTTTTGTTTTGCGAGTGTGAATAGAAGTTTGATAATCTTCTTGAATTGTACCACTGATGTGCTTACTTTAAACTAGGGCTGTCCCGATCCGATATTGATATCGGTACCGATATTCAAGGCCGAAATATCGGTATCGTATCGGAAATGAAAATATAGTATTGGGACAGCCCTACCTTAAGCTAAGCTCTGTAAAATGTTTAAAAAAACCAGACTCTGTTAAAGCTTGTAGCATAAATGGGTACGACTCAGAGATTCTGCTGCTGGACATCAAACCTACAAAAGAAGTTTTAGTCTGACCAGTGTTCCCACAACATTTAGATAGGCTAGAGCTCAGATCCCAGTTTGCTGACTGGAGAGAATATTTATGCTGTTTTTTATTTTATTTAATTTTTTTATCAAGCTTTTGCAGGTCACCTAGCCAGATCCTGGCACATATCCCTGTTTACATTTGTTCGCAAGTTGTACATTGCTCTTGAAAATAAATTTATTTAATACAAAAAGGAAGCAGGAGTCTGAAAATCATTTTCTTCCACTTCTTTCCAATGCATGACGTTATTGGTGATAAAATACTCCCGAGTACTTGTCCTTTTTTTAATAAAAATATTTTAATTATGGTTTAGAAGGCAAAGGAGCACAGTCTCTACATACAAGACTCGATGGTACCAGGATGTGCAGGAAGGTCGTATTCATCATTCCAGGTAGAAATCAGTGAAATCAGTACAACTGTTAATATCAGGATGACCTCAAATCAACATCTATACAGTCAGACCTGCTTAAAGAAGCCATAGCAGGCTTTTTTTCCCTCCTGATACATCTACAATGTTATGTGACCTGAATATTAAAAGGAAAAGACAAACATATGTTCCTTTACGGTGATCTACCACAACAGGTAAATTTATATAAAGGAACAAATTTGTGTAAAAGAAGGCAACAGCTAACAGTCAAGTCTGTCCTGACATCTGAGGAGAGCGTCTGACCTCAGGATGAAGACCCAACGGAGCACAGTCGTTCTGCTAACTGGCTTCTGGGATCGGCTCCGCAGCCATGTCCGACTTCGCCAGGGAAACCACATCTGAAGCAGGCGGCTGAACCTGCGCCGGCTCCGCTAGTCCTCGTTTCAGCTCTGGCAGCACTTGTTTCGGATGTGATTTCAGGAGTTCCACTTGAGATGAAACTGTTTGGACAGATTTGGTCTAGGGCTGGGCAACGATTAAAATTTTTAATCGCGATTAATCGCATTATTTTCCTGATTAATCACGATTAATTGCATTGTATACTCAAAATCAATCAAATAATGAATTCAAAAGTAGTGTAAAATGCACTTTTATTGAAATGTTCTGCTGTCATAACATTTGTTGTTCAAACACTTTTAACATCAGCACTTGTCAGTAACACACGTTTAGTGTAAATATCATCTTAAAAAATGTAAAATAAAATAAAGCTTATTGCCACTGCCAGGGCATTAATGTCATCCTGATTTTATAAAAAATAAAAAAAAAAGTCTACAAACAAAATCCAACAAAATGATTGTGGCTCAGCACAATCAGAACATTAAAACAGGTAATTTCTGAGGTAACAGCAGAAACTTTTAACGAGGAGTTCAACTTGTCAGTTGTTACAAATAACCTTGTTTCTGTTGAATCCTCCGTCTGGGAGAACTTTAAAATGAAAATGTCCGTGTTAAAGTTCAGTAACTTTATCAATCCGTGTATCAATCAAATTAAAAAAAAAAAATTAAAAAGTGACATTTAATCCGTGTATCATTCGTTCTTTCCATTTTCAACTGTCAATCAAAAATTAAAAAGAATAAAAAGGGACGTTTTATTTTGTTTTTCGTTTTTTAATCTAAGACAAAAAAGAAAAAAATGCATGGATTTTTGTATTTCAATTTAAGACTTGGATTAAAAATACGGATTAAAAAATGGGCCACGGGACCGAATTTGTTTTTTAATATTTAAAATTTTCCGGGTTACGTGACCCGGAAGAGGTTTAGTGCAGGCAGTTCCGGTAGCATGGCGGCGCTGGAATCAAATATTAGTTTGATCAAGGACTTGTTCATTAAATCTAAATAAAGTTCCTTAAAAAAAAAAAAATCAAGGACTTGTTCAGCAGCGGTTTGACACACGCTGAAATTTCCTGCACGTTGCAGCAGATTGTGTATCCTGTAGTGATGGTGAGATGAAGCCTCATGAGGCATCGAACCATTTGAGCCGATCGGTTTCAGAAAAGGTTAATTATTAGAAGCTTCATCTGCACACGACACCACCTACTGGCCGAGTTTATAATCACAGGCAGCTGGATCTCAACCACAGCTGGTTGTGGCGCATTGAATATTTGTTGGAAAATGATTATGAATTACAAAGAATGCATGACCAAATAAATTCTCTACATACATTATCACATATGTGTATAATAAAATATGCCATGGATGTATTCCGTGTGTGTAAATTTTTTTTTTTTTTTTTTTTTGTCACTTTAGGAGAATAGCATGGGCCTGAGCAGGCAGAGGACGATGAAAGTGCTGGTCAAACTAGGAAGATGGAACTAATTATGTTTGTGTAACTTGAACAATGATGTACAGGACAGAGAAAACTAGTGATTTTTGTTAATTAGAAACAGTCTCTCAACAGGTTTTGAGCGATTCCTGTTTTTTTACACAACCTCTCTGGTCTTTCACATGTCACAGAAGATGCTGGTGTGCACAAAAACGCAAAGCATTATCTCAAAAAGGAGGTAGTCTGATGCTCGAGGTCAAAACTTTTCTATTGTTATTACACATCAGCGCCACTAGATGGCGACGTAAACAGTAGGTGAATGGAGCATCACAGTGAACGGATGGAGCAGATCTGATGATAAATGGAGTAAGCACGCGACGGCTCGAACCAAAGGGGCTTGAAAGTTTTGATGCTGCCCATTTTTTTTTTTTTTTTTTTAAACAGACCGAACTGCTCGTATTGCTACCCGAGTTGCTACCAGTACTGCTGCGCACAAAGCCACTTTCGGGTCACGTAAACCTTGTTTTTAAATATTAAAAACAAGTTCAGTCCCGTGGTCCGTTTTTTCAATTCAGTATTTTTGATCCAAGTCTAAAATTAAAATACAAAAAACCAGGCATTTTTTTGTTTTTTTGTTAGATTAAAAAGTGAAAAATGAAACAAAACGCCCCTCTTTCCTTTTTTAATTTTTGATTGCCAATTGAAAATGGAAAGAACGAATGATAAATGGATTAAATTTTATTACGTTTTTCATTTTTTAATCTAACAAAAAAAAATGCCTGTTTTTTTTTTATATTTCAATTTTAGACTTGGATCAAAAGTATGAAATGAAAAAACGGGCCACAGAACTGAACTTGTTTTATAATTGAGGACTGGACTTTCTGTTGTCATTACACATCTGTGCCACTAGATGGAGCCGCACTGCAGTAACCAGCTAGAGAACAGCAGGACAGTGAACACATGGAGCAGATCTGATGGAACATGGAGGAATGACGAGGAAGTTTTGTTGCAGTCCAGATTGTTTTTTTTCCAGACAGAATTGTTAATATTGCTACCTGAGTTGCTACCTGAACTGTAAAGTACACCAATTTTTAACGTTCTCCATGTCTGTTTTAGCTTTTTCCATGTTTATCTGCCAATTATCTTCCGGTTCCGCAGCAGCCAGTAACAGACTTTTCAAAACAAAAGCATGTGAGTAACATGCGTTAACGCGCAATAAAATAAATGTTGGCATCAATAAATGAATGAGTTAACACGATAATAACGCATTAACTTGCCCAGCCCTAATTTGGTCACAATGTGAAGTCATTAGAACAGGGGCTACCTGTAAAAATGCTGCTATTTTCATCCACTAGGCGGCAGGAACGTGTTGCACTTGGGGCTTTTTGCGACTGACCAACAAGCAATACAGATAATTAATTTCACATACATCTTTTTTTTTTTTTTACTTCAAACAACAACAGCGTCCTACCGTGATGCCACAGACTGTTAATCACACAGATCCAAAGCAAAGAAGCTACACATCCATCCCTTCACAGCTGACGTGGCGTGTGAAAGTGGCCAAAAGATCTCTGAGCAGAGAAGATGGAAGATGCTGGTTCAGCGTGGAGGGAAGGTCAACACGCTGAACGTCACAAGACATTCCACCCTATACAGTGATCCCTCGCCAATTCCCACATTAAGTTCCGCGGTTTTAGTTATTCGCAGATTTTTCAGAAATATATAATAAAAAAATCTAGAAAAAATCGAGGAAACATCACAGGATGTTGTGCGCGTTCTCTCACAGCGAAGAAATGCTGTGAGCCAGCCTGGCCCCTTTAAGAAGGTGGCCTTATGGGTAATAGAGTGTGTGTGTTGTGGGATGGCAGAATGAAAACGGGGTTAGATGAAAAGTGTAGTGAGCATCAACAGCAGCCCAGCATGTATAGATTTACATTCTCTGTTAACTGACAGGAGCCCAACAATACAACCTGTGTGATGTTACAAGTTCCTGCAGTGCCAGAATAAAGTGCTCGTTCCATGCAGAGAAAACCGGACTGTTTCTTTTGTTGTTGTTAGCATGTTAGCTGCTAATTACAAGCCAAAAATAGCACAATACCAGCGGTTTGTTTACTACAGTTCAGAGACCAGAGGCTGTGAAGGTAACAGAAAGACCACAGTTGAGTCTTTGTCTTGTTTCGCTGCAGTGCTCTGCTACTTTTTTACGGTTTTTAAAACATATTTTAAACACATTATTTAAGCTCGGGGGCGGCGGCTCCAGTTGGCGGATTTTGATCTTCGCGCGGGGGCGCCGGTCCCCATTAACCGTGAAAAATAAGGCATCACTGTATTCCCGTTATTGGGATACGACACAGATCAGCGCTGACGGCTGCATGGGCGGTGGTCCCGTCTACTTCCCCTGGAGCAACCAGAGGAGGCCCCGAGCATCGGATGAGTGCGGGCGCTGCCCCCTTTCACACAATGTCCCACAGTACTCTAGTAGCCTCCGTTAGCATCATACTTAAGCATAACCTCGGCCTGCCAAACTAAAATGGCTCACTGTGATTGACATTAAGTGGGCGTGGTCTGAGCCCTGCTTGTTACTAGGGCTGTAGCGATACACTAATCTTACAATACGATACGATACAATATATATATATATATATATATATATACGACATATCATCTTACATATACATATATACATCATATTATACATATCATTTTCTGAAAGATTTTAAAGGGACAAAGTGATTTTGGTGACATCTTGTGAGTGTTCAAATTACTTTGTTTAAATTAATTGAACTGAAAGCATCAATTACACATTATATGGCTGACAGGCAGCTTGCAAATGCTGGACAAAATGAATAAAAAATTTGTTGAGAAAAATAGTAGGACTGGGAAACGATTTAGAAATTTTTAATCGTGATTAATTGCATTATTTCCCTGATTAATCACGAATAATTGCATTATTTCCCTGATTAATCACGAATAATTGCATTATTTCCCTGTTTGATCACGATTAATCACATTGTATACGCAAAATCAAATAATGAATTCAAAAGTAGTGTAAAATGTACTTTTATTTAAATGTTCTGCCGCCATATGAACTAAAGTGTCCATAATATTTGTTGTTCAAACACTTTTAACATCAGCACTTGTCAGTAACACATATTTAGTGGAAATCTCATCTTAAAAAAAAAAGTAAAATAAAATAAAGCTTATTGCCACTGCCAGGGCATTAATGTCATCCTGTTTTTATAAAAAAAAAAAAAAAAAAAAGTCTATAAACAAAATCCTAACAATCTAGAGGCCACAATCAGAACATTAAAACAGGTAATTTCTGAGGTAACAGCAGAAACTTTTAACGGGGAGTTCAACTTGTCAGTTGTTACAAATAACCTTGTTTCTGTTGAATCCTTCATCTGGGAGAACTTTAAAATGAAAGTTTATCAATCTTTAATTATCTGTGTGTCATTTTTTTCCATTTCCAATTGTCAATGAAAAATTTTTAAAAATTACAAAGTGACTTTTTATTTTGTTTTTCATTTTTTAATCTAACACAAAAAAACAAAAAAAAAATGCCCATTATTTTATATTTCAATTTTAGAAAACAGGCCACGGGATTGAATTTGTTTTAAATATTTAATTGTCTGGTTTACGTGACCCGGAAATGGCTTGATTCGATATTTTTTCTAGATATTTTAATCTAGAAGTCATATTCGCAAAAAATGGGGGTCGTTTTATAATGGAGGACTGGACTTTCTGTTGTCATTACACATCTGTGCCACTAGATGGAGCCGCACTGCAGTAACCAGCTAGAGAACAGCAGGACAGTGAACACATGGAGCAGATCTGATGGAACATGGAGGAATGACGTGATTGTCTTGAACAAAGGGGTTTGAAAGTTTTTTTCCAGACAGAATTGTTAATATTGCTACCTGAGTTGCTACCTGAACTGTAAAGTTCACAGATTTTTACCGTTCTCCATGTCTGTTTTAGCTCTCCCGCATGTTTTTCCTGCCAATTATCTTCCGGTTCTGCAGCAGCCAATAACACTTTTCAAAACAAAAGCATGTGAGCAACATGCATTAATGCATGATAAAATAAATTTTGGCGTTAATAAATTAATTAGTTAACGCGATAATAACCCGTTACTCGATAAAATATCGATATATATATCGCAGAATCGATAAAATCACTCAGCTCTACTTGTTACACCCTTTTTCAACATGGAGCACAAGGAAAAAGAGGCTTTGAATCTCTGAGTGACATCACAGGTCTGTCTGGTTCTTCCGATCCCGTCCTTGGATCTCACTCAGCGCAGTATCATGAGCGCCCCCATCTGGTCGGGGGTAGTATTGCTGCGAGTGGCTTCAACGGATCCAAATCTGCTGATTCCTTTCCGCCACGGATGCTGCAGACATCTGGCCGCACCCTCCTCGCTGCAGCTCCCAGAGGCGCATGTAACGATGATGTACTCCAGCTCACACTGACCAGATCAATAACACTCAAGGCCTCCGGTCTGCGTTTGTCGATGCATTAGAAACAGGAAGCAGGTCTTTGTTCCCTTTAGCATGTTATTGGGCCTGTTGTCTCCCCTCCTCCGCGTCACTGAGGAGGAGCAGTGAAACAGCCGATGTCTTTGGTGCATTTGTGGGTCAAACAACTACAACAAAACTAAAGGAAAATTCAGATTTTTTTTTATTCAACCATTTGCAACTAAACATGTCAGGTAGTGCTATTTTACTTTCAGTTTATCCGCTTTTAGCTGCTGAGCTCTACACGTTCACTTTTAGAAAGTTCTCAGTAACTGTACAGTAAACGGTTAAGTGATTATTGAGTTAGATATTTAATTTGCCACACAGACACGTCACACATTTCTAATACATGCCACCCAAATACAGTTGTTGTTCCTTGTAACACTGTTCAGTTTACCTGCGTTTACCTGGAGGAATGCGGTAGTGCACGTTAAAAACACGAGACCTGAGACAAACCAAAGACTGAGGTCCAGCTGTCCCAATAAATACCTGGCAACAATTAAAATAACTTAATAAACCAGTGCTGAAACTGAGGTTCACGGTCAAACAGTATGTCTGGTAATCATGTTATTCTAGTGTGTTTGAGGCAGAACGTAAGTTCTGTCCCCCAAACAGAAAAGCGAACAGCTGGGAATTATTTTACAAACACCTGACAGAGCGGTGAAACTCAACCAATCAGCATCGGCCCGTTAGTGGCTGCACGTCTGTCCAGTGGAGAGGAAGACTGAGGGTCAGATTAACATTTGTTTCTATATTTACATTGGTAGTTCTGACTCGGGTAAACAGTTACAGAAACCCCCCCCACCCCGGTTCTCCTGAGAAAACGAACCCCTCTCCATGTCTCTGCGGCGGGTTTCCTCTCCCGGCCGCCGCCGGAGACATCGGGCTTCTTTCCGGGTCTCGCTCGCTCACTTCCGCTTGCTCTTGTTGTCGGTGGCCTGGAAGACGCTGGAGGCCGACATGAGGTTCTCGATGTACTGGCCCAGGACCTGGTTCTCCGACTTCAGCTTCAGGTTCTCCTCTTTGACTGCGTCGACTCGTGCCGACAGGTCTGAAAGGCAGAAGACAAAGCTGAGGCGCAGGACTCTTCGGTTCCCCTTCCAGAGGGGGGGGGGTTCTTCTCATAAATGTTGCCCCAGGAACCTGACAACCCCAGTTGTCTTTTTTTTTCTTGTTACCAGGCTGTAAATATATGTACAGTGATCCCTCACCAATTTGCGCTTTAAGTTCCGCGGTTTTAGTTATTTGCCGATTTTTCACAAATGTATACAGTGATCCCTTATTTTTCGTAGTTAATGAACCCCCCCCCCCCTTCACAGCCTCTGGTCTCTGAACCGTAGTAAAGAAACTGCTCTTTCATCTAACCTCATCAGTCTGCCGTCCCACGACACACACACTACATTACCCATAAGGCCACACCATTACCCATAAGGCCACCTTCTTAAAGGAGCCAGACTGGTTCACAACATTTCTTTGCTGCGAGAGAACGCGCACAACATCCAGCGTGTTTTTAATATTATATATTTCTAAATAAAAATCTGCGAATAACTAAAACCGTGGAACTTAAGGCACGAATTGGCGAGAGATCACTGTAATATAAAAAAAAATAAAAAAATAAAGAAAAAATTGCGGAAACATCACAGGATGTTGTGCGCGTTCTTTCACAGTGAAGAAATGTTGTGAGCCAGCCTGGCCCCTTTAAGAAGGTGGCCTTATGGGTAATGGTGTGGCCTTATGGGTAATGTAGTGTGTGTCGTGGGACGGCAGAAGTAAAACAGGGTTAGATGAAAAGTGGAGTGAGCATCAACAGCAGCCCAGCGTGTATAGATTTACATTCTCTGTTAACCGACAGGAGCCCAACAATACAACCTGTGTGATGTTACAAGTTCCTGCAGTACCAGAATAAATTGCTCGTTCCATGCAGAGAAAACCGGACTATTTCTTTTGTTGTTGTTAGCGTGTTAGCCGCTAATTACGAGCCAAAAATAGCACAATACCAGCGGTTTGTTTACTACAGTTCAGAGACCAGAGGCTGTGAAGGTAACAGAAAGACCACAGTTGAGCCTTTGTCTTGTTTCGCTGCAGTGCCTCCCTACTTTTTGTGGTTTTTAAACATATTTTAAACACATTATTGAGGCTCGAGGGGCTCTGGCTCCAGTTCGTGGAGATTTTGATTTTCACGGGGGGGCGCCGGTCCCCATTAACCGTGAAAAATAAGGGATTCCTGCTCTAAACCTGAAGAACATATCCAGAGTCTGGCCGTTTCTCTCTCAGGCCAGTACGGAGGTGCTGAAGCTTTTATTTCCAGTCTCCTGGACTACTGTAAAGCTCTGCTCTCTGATCTTCCCATTAAGAGCATCCATGCTCTGCAGTTGTTCCAGAACTCAGCCGCTCACGTGCTGACAAGGACCAGAGGGCGGGAGCACATTACGCCAGTTTTAAAGTCACTGCATTGGTTCCCCGTCTGCTTCAGGATCGATTTTAAGATACTTTTACTTGTTTTTAAATGTCTTAACTAGGGATGCATGATAATTATCAACCCGATAACTATCGGGCCGATAACAGCAAATTATGACGTCATCTCGATAAATCCGATATCATGATGAATAGCCCCGATAACATATATATTTTTGTCAACACGCCAGTGTCTCACTCCCTCTGAGCCTTGAATGACCGGCAGTGAATGTTGTGTTCAAGTAACGTCGGCATTATCAGAAAAATGATTTTTCAGTAAGTAAAATCAAGAATACCCCCTCATGCCAGAAAACAACTTGTTAACTCAGTCTCCGATGTCTTAGTCTAAGTTTGTTATGCCTTAAATTTATGCTAAGGTTTTTTTTGTGCCCTTCAAGGACACGTTGTGAGACACTTTTTTTACCCTCTCCCCCCTCTCTCCATGTGATCTTATTTTCTTCTGATAAGAAGGCGGCACCGCTACGTGGCAGCAGCCCCCAGACACTGTCGACCCATGTCCAATATGTTGTTGTTTGTTTCCGTATGTTTTTCTTGGACGATGTACTGGAAATGTAATTTCACTGTGTTGGGACGCTGGCTCAGTGACAATAAAGGCATTCTGTACGCTGTATAATTTTGGTAGTTGCTTACTTTAATTTTGATGCATGTATTTCCATCAGTTTAAGGAGCCTTTTTTTTAATATCAGTCAGTAATGAACCTTATTTAAGTTGATGTGAGATATCAAATAGGTTTGTTTGATAGCTTTACGAAAATGTTTGAGAGGCTTGTCAATAGTTTTTCATTTTCACTGTTCATTTAAAGAGTCAAAACTGTTTTTGGTTTTGTTCATAGTATTGATGTAAGATCTTAGGTATATGTGTGTGTTATCAGTATCTGCCTTTAGGAGCTGAAAGTTATCGGTTATTGGTATCAGTTTTAAAAAACAGTTATCGTGCATCCCTAGTCTTAACGGTCTTGGGCCCTCTTATCTATCTGACCTGCTTTTATCATATCAACCCTCATGGACCCTGAGGTCCGCTGGCCTTTTAACCGTCCACAAGTTAGATTAAAAACACACGGGGAAGCAGCTTTTAGTTACTCTGGACTCTGGACTGTGGACCAGCCTGCTGCAGAGCCTCAGGGCTGCAGAGAATGTTGATGCTTTTAAAAAGCAGCTCAAGACCCACCTGTTTAGTCTGGCTTTTAATTGATTAATCTCTTAGCTTCTTCTACTTTGTTCTGTCTTTATCCAATTTATTGAGTCACCGTTTTAATTTGGCCCCTACCTGATTTCTTTTACTTATCCATAGTTTTTACATCTCCAGTTTTTCACATTTTATACATTTTCTCATGATTGTATCTATTGTCTGTTTTCATCCTTTTTTACTGTTTTTTAATCTTTTAGTTTTTAGCTCCAGTGTTTCCTAATGGGGGTCCTCCACACTGGGAGTTGTGTCTGGTCTGCCCGCGGGGGCGTCGTCATGGAGATCCCTCGGGTCTGGAGGACTGGGGGGGTCTGCCTACCCTGCTCTATCTGGGTTGAGGTGGTCTCTGGGACAGCGCCCCCCTGTGTTCGCAGGCTGTGGCGCCTCTCAGTGAGGATGGCCTCCCATAGGTGGTCTGTCCTCACCTGGATCCTCAGTGCCCTGATATGTTACTGAACTTTTTACTTTGTGCTGTGAGGGTTCGTGTGTGTGCTTTGTGTGTGAGCGTGAGAGGGACGGGTCTTTCTTTGTTGTGTTCCTGTTTTGTGTTTTATTTTATTCTGTAAAGCACTTTGTGTTGCATTTTATATGCATGAAAAGTGCCATATAAATAAAGTTTGATTTGAATTGATAACTTGTTTTTTGAGCCAGTCCCTAGTGGTCACTTGATGAACTGCAATTGTCTTTCTACAAAAAAATAAAATAAAAAGACATGAAATGTCTGTATTGACGGTCCCATCCATAAAATAAAATAAAATACTGCCAGCACATCTGAAAGCGCCACATCACTCCCATGCTGGTCTATATAACCCAGTGCTCAAAGAGGCACAACCCTTACAGTTCTTCTGGACCTCTGTGCCGCTGAAAAACATGGTAAACCTCTCCACGGCGCAGGGAGTAAAAGTTAAATCGACGTGTGCAAAACTTGGTTACCTTCTAGTGTGTGCTGAAGCTCCAAGACTTGGTTTATCAGCCTCGTCTTCTCCTCCATCTCCACCCGGTTCTCCACGTCTCCTGAGGTTCACACAGACAGCATTTGCATTCACCCACTGAAAGCAGTCGTTGTTTAAACCTGACACAGGCCTGGATACACACCATCGATGTCGCAGTTCATGATGAATCGCTCGTCCTCCTGTGTGAGGTGCAGGGCTGCAGATTCAATGTCCCCTGAAAGAGGAGAAAGAAAAAAAAAGACAATGTGACATTCATGGACCAAACAATACTGGAAGTTAAGCAGACAGGCAGAGGTGACCACTACTCTCTAGTGTCTTGTGACATAAACCAGCATAAATGGGGTTCATTTTTAGTTCAACCGGTAAGGAGACCCGAATATAAAGACATAACAACACAGCTAGACCCTGGAGTTGAACACGCTCGTCTGTGGTGCTGTTTTAAACCAGGAAAAGAGCAACGAACAAGACAGCCTCTCAGAGTTCAGCGGGCTCAGTGTTGCTGATGGAGACGCCGCACCCAGCCCGGAGCGGTGGCAGACTCCCACTTTACCACGGCGGTCTTCTTATGACTTAATGACGCCACTGAGGCCAAAGTTTAGGAGCTGCAGTTCAAAAGAAACAAATGTGACATCTACCAGTCCAGAGACACGCACTGCGAAGACTGCTTACGTCATCCAGCAGCAGCCAAAATAAGAAGCCCGTCCGATAATGGGCGCATGGATATTAGCATCTTAGCGGCTAGCCGCCACTAACGGAGCTGCAGTACACAGCTGTCAATCAAGTGGGAGCAAAACTGAAATATTCAATTGTCACATTTAGAAGAGAGTCTCTGATAAATACATTTAATATGTCAGACATCTTAGCCACCGCTGAGTGCTGTTTACGAGCTAACCTCTGCTAGCGGCTAGTTTCGAATGAAATTCCATTTAAAAGCAGATTGGGACTTTTCTCCTCTGAGCTTTCTGAAACAACAGAGCTTATCGGAGATATACCCACCCAGAGTAAAGACCAAGAAAAAGTAAAAGGAGTATCTTCTCCGTTCAGGGAAGACGTCCTGGAAACAGAGTACAGTGATGATGAGGAGGAGGAGGATGCTGAGAATGACAACTGCTGTTCTTCACCTGCTCACCGCCAGGGGGAGCTAAAACAAACCACCCGCCTGGCTAATAAACGTTTACACGAACATCGCCACCTACTGCACCGGAGGGTATAAAAATAAAATAAAACATCGCCACCTACTGCACCGGAGGGTATAAAAATAAAATAAAACATCGCCACCTACTGTACCGGAGGGTATAAAAATAAAATAAAACATCGCCACCTACTGTACTAGAGGGTGTAAAAATAAAATAAAATGTCGCCACCTACTGTACTAGAGGGTGTAAAAATAAAATAAATCAATTTTTACCTCCGCCAAGGAGGTTATGTTTTTAATCCGGTGTTTATCTTGTCTGTCTGTCTGTGTACAAGATAACTCAAAAAGTTAAAAATGTAAATGAAAGGGGGTAGGGATTTCATAAGCTTAAGCTTCCCTCTACTCCTTTTTTTGAACATAATAAAAAATCTCAACATTATTAAACATACAAAACGTTAGGCTATTACTGCCTGTATTAATTTAGGTTTTATATTTTTTATTTTCTGATAAATCTGTTTGATATATCATTGTATAATAATTCATATTATTATGAAAAGGACTGTATAGCTCATTAAGTTAAAAGACAAATAAATAAATAAATGGATGGATTTTGATTAAATTTTCAGGAGTTGTCAGAAATGTGAAAAGGAAGAACTGATTTCATTTTGGGTGTGATCCAGAAAAAATCCTGGATTCTGGATCACTTTCAAATTTTCGATAACATTGGGGTCAATGGGGACGAAAATTTTGTTTCGCAATATTTCCGTTAATTATTGCCCAAAACTCATGAAATTTGACTCAGGGATCAGTTAATTTGACCCAAGTTTTCCCAAAATAAACAGCTTTCCTATCACCATCACATCCCAACATAAGCTGGAACCTACGATGAATAAACATCAACTTCCAACCCTCTCAGTCCTCGTCTAAATCATCCCTTAGTGCTCCTTTGAGGTCGAACTATGACAGCAATAGAGTCAGAGCATATAACAGCTCTGTCTGACCAACCTTTTCTACATATTCTGCCTAAAATGATATTTTGAAGGAAATACAGATAGTTTACATTTCTGTATGAGGTTATATCAGACTCCTCCTCCTACATGACCATTACCTGGATCTTTAGATCCATCAGTAAAAGCGTCTATATGATATAATATAGACGACTCCACTTACTGCACTGCCTGGCAAAAAAAAAGTTGCCACCAAAAAAAAGGTCATACACTCCTTTAGCTTTGATTACGGCATGCATTCGCTGTGGCATTGTTTCAGTAAGCTTCTGCAATGTCACCAGATTTATTTCCATCCAGTGTTGCATTAATTTTTCACCAAGATCTGTCACTGATGATGGTAGAGTCTGACCGCTGCTCAAAACCTTCTCCAGCACATTCCAAAGATTCTCAATGGGGTTCAGGTCTGGAATCTGGTGGCCAATCCATGTGTGAAAATGATGTCTCCTGCTCCCTGAACCAGTCTTTCACAATCTGAGCCCGATGAATCCTGGCATTGTCATCTTGGAATATGGCCGTGCCATCAGGGAAGAATAAATCCATTGATGGAATAACCTGGTCATTCAGTATATTCAGGTAGTCAGCTGACCTCATTCTTTGAGCTCATACTGTTGCTGAACCTGGACCTGACCAACTGCAGCAACCCCAGATCAGAACACTGCCCCCACAGGCTGGTACAGTAGGCACGAGGCATGATGGGAGCATCACTTCATCTGCCTCTCTTCTTACTCTGATGCTCCCATCACTCTGGACCAGGGTCAATCTGGACTCATCAGACCACATGACCTTCTTCCATTGATCCAGAGTCCAATCTTTATGCTCCCTAGCAAATGAAAACCTTTTTTCCCAGTTAGCGTCACTGATTAGTGGTTTTCCTAAGGCTACACAGCTGTTCAGTCCCAATCCCTGGAGTTCCCTTTGCATTGTGGGTGTGGAAAAGCTCTTACTTTCACTATTAAACAGCCCCGAGTTCTACTCTTGTTTTTCTTTGATTTGATCTCACTAAATGTTTAAGTGATCACTGATCACGATCATTGAGGATTTTTTTTCCGGCCACATTTCCTCCTCAAAGACGATGGGTCCCCGCTATCCTTCCAGTTTTTAATAATGCGCTGGAGAGTTCTTAACCTAATTTTGATAGTTTCTGCAGTCTCCATAGATGTTTTCTCTGCTTGATTCATGCCAATGATTTGACCCTTCTCAAACAGACTAACATCTTTTCCACGACCACGTGGATGTGTCTTTTGACATGGTTGTTTAGGAAATGAGAAGCAACTCATTGCACCAGTTGGGGTTAAATAACTTGCTGCCAGCTGAAAGATAATCACCCATGCAGTAATTATCCAATAGGAGGATCGTACCTAATTGCTTAGTTAAATCAAGGTGGGAAATTTTTTTTTTTTTGGCCAGGCAGTGTAAATTCTTGCACCATATATATCACCTTTATTCCAGTTTCTCTTCTGCATCACCAGTTCGCAGTCACTACTGCGTTTACTATGTAGACCATACTCTTTACTACTGAACTGATATTCATTGGTGTCAATGGTGCCATCATAGATCCCTATGACATAGGTTTCATGAAGGCTGATTTATGCTCCTGCGTAGCAGCTATACACACAGGCTACACGTGGCCCCTACGCCGTCTCTGGCGTTTACGCTTGCGTTGTTTTGTTTACGTCGCTTTGTAATTCCACCACCAACCACTAGATGGAAGTGCAGATTAGTTTCTGCAGCACTGTAGCTCGCAATGGCGAGTTTCCTTTCGTTTCCTTCCCGTATGTTCCTCAAAATTAAGGACAGCAGTGGAGCAAGGAAAGTACATTTAATGTGAACTGGAGCTGGTAAATGTTGAGCATCTGTCGTTTTTTTGTTTTTTTTTTATACAGCTTGACGAAGGAAATTCGAAGATTATGGAAATCTGCCTTTGTCCTCCCCTTATTGAAAGGGGAGACCCAAGTATTTTAAACAACTACAGGCCAATATCTAATTTATCAGAATTGGTTAAAATTCTTGAATCTCTTGTGAGTGCTCAGCTAAAGGAGTTTTTATACACCAATGATATTTTATCAACATATCAATCAGGTTTTAGAAAAAAGCATAGCACTATTACAGGCTGCTCTGAAGGACGTAAATGATATTTCTGTAGGTCTTGATAAGAAGCATTGTGCAGCGCTTTTTCTTGACTTGTCCAAAGCTTTCGACACCGTCGACCATGATGTTTTAAAACTTAGACTTCTGAACTCAGGTCTCTCAGAAGAAGCAGTTTCTTGGTTTTCAAACTATCTTAGTAATCAGTCTCAGTGCATTAGGTATGATGGTCTATGCTCAGATGTTGTATCCATCCACAAAGGTGTGCCACAAGGCTCTGTGTTAGGTCCACTCTTGTTCACTATCTATGTGAATAATCTGGGTCAAAATGTGTCAAATGCTACTTTCCATTTCTATGCTGATGACTCTGTTTTATACTGCTGTGCATCATCTCTTGCACTGGCTGCTGAGAACTTGCAAAATGCTTTTGTGGTTGTTCAGGATAAACTGCATGAGCTGAAACTTGTTTTAAATGCAGATAAGACGAAGTTTATGTTGTTAACCATTTTAAAAGCTAGGTTACAAAATGTACCTGTGGTGGTCACAGTTGATCGAAAGGAGATAAAAGTTGTTAACTCGTACAAGTACCTGGGTATCTTGATCGATGACTCTTAATTTTAAACCTCATGTGCTGAACCTGGTGAAGAAACTGAGGCTAAAACTGGGTTTTTATTTTCAGAATAAGTTGTGTTTTCCTTTTTATGTAAAAAAGCATCTAGTTGCTGCAACTTTTTTACCTGTGTTAGATTACGGTGATCTCTTGTACATGCAGGCCTCTGCTCAATGTCTCCATATGGTTGATACAGCCTACCATGTGTCCCTAAGGTTTATTACCAATTGTAAAGTACTGACTCATCACTGTGAGTTGTACTCTCGGGTAGGATGGCCCCTCTGGTGACCCGTAGGCTTCTACATTGGTAGACCTTTATATATAAGGCAATTCTTGGTCTCCGTCCATATTACTTGTGTGTTTTCATCACGCAATAAAAACACCGGGCAGTATTTCACTGCATTCTCAGGAGTTTTTTATGCTCTCTGTCCCAAATGCTCGGACTGAAATAGGGAAAAGGGCTTTTGGGTATTCTGCACCCTCAGCCTGGAATTTGTTGCAGAACGATTTAAAACTGAAGGAGCTCGTGTCGCTAAATGTTTTAAATCTAAGATAAAGGACTTGGAAGCAGTTTCCATGGGACGTCGCTGTTTTTAGCTTGATGTTTGTAAAATTACTCCCAGAAACTCTCATCTTGTTTTATAGATAGTTTTATTTCCTGCAAATTTTACTGCTTGTAAACTGTACTTTGTTTCTTTGTATGTCTTTGTCTGCAACTTTGTGATTTCGATGCTGCTGCCCATCTTGGCCAGGTCTCCCTTGAAAAAGAGATTCTTAATCTCAACGGGACTAACCTGGTTAAATAAAGGTTAAATAAAATAAATAAAAAATAAAGTTCTCAGTACAGTTTTCATGGATATAAAATGTAGCGATAGAGACAAAAACTGTTTTTTTTTTTTTTTTTAAAGTAGACAGTAAATATGTTTAATTTCTGCTACAAAGTTGGATAGCTTTTTTAGATTTTCTCCCTTTTGGAGCCAGCAGCCCCTAACAGCCAGTTTTATTTATTACCAGGATGGCGTTTGGCTGGAAGGAAACATGTTCTTTTTCTTTGGATTTAAGAGGCAGCTGGTGTCCAGCAAACATGTTCAGTATCGCCACCTACTGAGCTGGAGTAGAGACAGTAGACTTGTAGGAACCCATCTTTTCTTCTTCAGTTTAAGGAAGGACCCCTCCCCCAACGTTTGACAGGAAGAAGCGATGAGGTTGACGCTTGTCGGATGAGAGGAGCTCAGTCTGAGCCTCGTCTCTTCGTTTTCTGGGCTTAACTTGTTTACCAGCTTGTAACTCTAACCCTCATCTGATGTCTCAGTTTGCACTTTCCTCTCCTTTCATCCACGTCCCTCCAAGCAGGTCGGCAGATGGGAGGTGAGGGCAGACAAAGAGAGAGAGAGAGAGAGAGAGAGAGAGAGAGAGAGAGGTTGAATCGGCAAAATGAGACATCCTTACTTCGGTTACCACTTTTTAAATTAAATATAAAGTGTAACTCTTTCTTTAATAAAAAATCCCTCTGCCCTGAACCAAATCAGGTTTAAATTTCTCTAAAAACATTTCACACATGGTCTGAAGGTTAAGGCACACAGATGTGCTCTTGTGTGCATTCATCCATCCTCTGGACCCGTGACAGGCAAAGTCTCCGAAGGGCCTTTGTGCGTTTTCGGTGGACTTAGAATACCGATGCTTTTCACAGTGTTTATCCAGTTTTAAAAGATTCGACACACTGTAACATAAGAGCTGATCGCTTATGGCTCATAGATCTCACTGCGTCAAGACTGACTCAGAATCAGGCGACTACACTGACTGGTTCTCAGTTAGCGTCCGGTAATTCAAATAACTGCAATTATATTAAGGATTATTCATTCAGTATCCGCTGGACCAGTAATTATTACCAAATATCGTTGGTTTTTCTGTCCAAAATGACATGACATACATTGTTTTAGCTTGAACTGTTTCATAATGAGTAGTTCTAACAACCATCCTGTAGCAAACTTGCGTTAATGCAGCTGGACAACGTCAGTTTCTATGACTGTAACCAACTGAAGAGTCCTGTTTGCTTTCCAGAAGTGACCAGTCGCTAGTAGAGTAATTAACTGCTTTCACAGTAAACCTCATCCTGGGCTCATTTAAAGTGCCACAAAAAGTCGGGAGGCCGTGTAAATCATAAATAAAAACAGAACCCATATTTTATTCCTGATGGAAAATAAAGAACATATGAGAGGTTGAAACAGATGTTTGACCATGTCATGGGAAATGTCAGCTCATTTCGACTTTGATGGTGGCAAGACGTCTCAAAACAGCTGGAACAGGGGCAACAAAAGGTTGGAATAGTGACTATCAACTAGGTCGGTAACGTGACTAGATATAAAAGGAGCATTTCAGAGACACAGGGCCTCGAGGAACAATTTCAGAAAAATGTTCCTCGATGTAAAATGTCAAAAACTTTGAAGATCCGACCATTTACAGTCCATAATATCATCAAAAGATTCAGAGAATCAGGAGGAGGGTGTTTGTGCGAGGGGATAAGGCTGAAGGTCAGAACTGGATGTCTGTGATCTTTGGGTCCTCAGTCATGTCTGTTAAAACCAGACATGATTGTCTCCTGGACATCACTGATGGACTCAGGAACACTTCTAGAAATCATCGTTTGTCAAGACAGTTCACCTACAATCCACAAATTGAGGTTAAATTCAATTCAGTTTTATTTGTATAGCGTCTGTTACAATGTCAGTTGTCTCTAGGGGCTTTACAGAGACCCAGATCATGACCCCCGAGCAAATATCATTCACTAAAATTATAATATTAAATCCAAATCAAGGATAATGGCAGGTAAAAAACTCCCACAGTGGGAGAAAAAAAACCTTTAAGCCTGTGATATTAAAAATTGCATTTTGAGGTCTAAATTACTGTGTCATAAGCCCATGACTTCTGGTCCTGAGTCCTGTCTGTTCGAAGGCCATGATTTGTTATTGTTCTCCTCCATCAAGTAGCTAAGTTTGACCTGTAGGCGTCTAGACGCTTTTGCTCAAGGTCTCCTTGTTTTCCACTGATGTTTAAGACAAACTGTACACCTGTTGCCACTTGTCATTCTGAACCATCCCGCATTCTGTAATGGCCTCTCTAAATCTGCAAGCAACTTAGAGAAGAGAATAAAACTCCATTTTGCACCTCAGTCAGTGTTGAGCAAGTTCACTTTCTACACGAACTAGTTAAGTTCATAGTTCACAGAAATGAAAATGAACTAGTTCAGTTCACCATTTCAAAAAATGAACTAAATAGTTCATTTTGAACTAAAAAATGAAATAAATAGTTCATTTTTTAACTGTCGAAAACTATTGGTCCAATTTGGAATCTTTAACCAACCAGGGTTCACATTAGTATTGAAGGGACAGCTCATGTAAAACTGTCATTTCCGTTTCAGTTTCTCTCTACAGCAGCCATTCCCAAACTTCAGAATACCAAGGCCCAATTTGAAATGTGAAAAATTTCTGCAGCCCACCGAAACCTTTAATCACAACTGTGATCAACATACAGGACAAGGAACCATGATCCGATATTAATGTAAGGGGTCAACAAATAAGGTGACACTTGTCATATTAAGTTAAGATGACAGTAGAATAAATTAACTGGTTTGTTTTATTATTTCTTAATGTTTTTTTAATCATGTCATGAATATGTCATGAATATTTTACAGTCATCAAAAACATATTTAAAAAAGATTGAGGATTTAAAACACATTTATTTAATTTTAATGACATCTCACGGCCCACCTGTAGTACCTTGATGGCCCACCAGGGGGCCGCAGCCCACACTTTGAGAATCACTACTCTACAGTATATTAAAATATGAGGAAAAACTTGCTACCAAATGGTCTTTATTATAAGACAAAAACAGGTTCTTAAGGTGCAAATGTTTTTTTCCCCCCATTTCAATATTTCAATCCCCCGCGACAGTCGGGGTCTCCTCCAGCTCTGGGTAACTGTAGCTTTCATCTTCCTGCTTGTTTTAAACATTTGATGACGCAATTGTTAGCGTGACAGCAGCGACAGCCGTGTTGCCATGTTTGATTGATTTCCTCAGATACATATCAGACTCGTTTGTGGTGGATTTTAAATGGGGTTCGCTGGAAACCTGGAACGGTTTTGACCGTGCGTGAACTTTGAACAGTCGTTCACAACTGCCCAAATGAACTCGTTCACGCCCCCCGCTGGTGAAGGGATAGGTGAACGCAGTTCACGTTCACGTTCATGTTCGTGAAAAATATGAACTCGTTCGTGAACTTTCGTTCAATGAACGCGTTCAGGTACAACACTGATCTCAGTCGTATTCCAGTCTATTGGCAGCTGATTGACTGCCTCACCAGAACACAATTAGAGTACAATTTGAGTGTATGCTTATGAGTAAGATATGCCCAGATTTAAACACAACAAAGCCAAACAGTGGCAAGGAAAAACTTTAAGACGAAGAAACCTTGAGCAGGACCTGGATCATATGGGGGGGACCTTCCTGCTGAAGACCAGCAGGGTAAAAAAAGAAAAAGAGAAGATGGAGGACAGAGAGAGGAGAGCACACAAATGACTGAATGAAATGACTATATAAACAGATGCAGGTAGCAGCACTGAGGTGAGATGGTCAGAGGACTAGATCACTGGTCACCACGCCAGCTGGCACCCCGAACACACCTACACACAGGTGGAGGTAACGCTGGGATGGACAGAGGAGGGAACTGCAAGTCAGCATGAAACTCAGGAAACTCTGGAGGAGGAAGAAGGAAGGAGAAAAGGGAATGAAAAGGAGAAGAGCAGTAGAGACCCCACTCAGCAGATCATGTTGGCGTCTCCCTGTAGCGTAGGCCTATAGCAGCATAGCTATGATGAAGCTGTGATTAAGACGAGCTACTCTAGTCTGAGCTACTACAACTATGGCTATAACTATTAACCCTTACACACTATAGTTTAGACTAACTGTAGGCTTTACTGAACAGAAATGTTTTCAGTTTAGTTTTAAAGATGGAGGTGGTGTCAGCCTCCTGAACCCAAACTGGTAGCTGGTTCCATAATAAAGGTGTCTGGTAGCAGAAGGCCCGTCCTCCAAATCTACTTTTAGATATTCTAGGAACGACGAGTAATCCTGCACTCTGAGAGCAGAGAGCTCTATTAGGAGCATAACATGCTATCAAGTCTGGTAAATAATGAGGAGCTAGGCCATTAGAGGTGTATCATGTAAAGAAGAAGCCACGTGTGAACACAATCCAGAAACGTCACGGTCTTCTCTGGACCAAAGCTCATCTGAAACAATCTGAGGATAAGTAGTAAACTGTTCTGTAGTCAGATGAATCAAAAATTGAAATTCTTTTTGGAAACCGTGGACACTGTTCTGCAGACTGAAGAGGAGAGCATCCATCCAGCTGTGATCAGACAGCTCAACAGCCTGCATCTCTGATAACACAGAGGTCTCAGAGAAACATTTGTTCCCATCCAAACATCTCTTTCAGGAAAAGGCCCTGCGTATTTCTGCAAGACGATGCTGAACCACATGCTGCGTCCATCACAGCAGCATGGCTTCACAGGAGAAGAGTCCAGGTGCTGAACTGGTCTGCCTGCAGTCCAGACCTTTGACCAATAGAAAACATGTGGAGCATCAGAAACCCAAAAATCCTGCAACGAGCGGCTAGAATCCTGCATCACATCCTGCTACACGGTGATAAACATCACATTCAACCTGTTTGGAGATGTGTTGCTGCCATCAAAATCAAAATGAGCTGATATTTTACCATGAAATGGTAAAATGTCTCACTCAATAAAGTATGGGTTTATGAGATTTGCAAATCAATGCATTTGGTTTTTATTAGGGCTGGGCAACGATTAAAATTTTTAATTGCGAAGAATCGCATGATTTCCCTCATTAATCATGATTAATCGCATTGTATACGCAAAATCAAATAATGAATTTAAAAGTAGTGTAAAGGTCACTTTTATTTAAATGTTCTGCTGCCATATGAAATAAAGTGCCATAACATTTGTTGTTCAAACACTTTTAACATCAGCACTTGTCAGTAACACATATTTAGTGTAAATCTCATCTTAAAAAATGTAAAATAAAATAAAGCTTACTGCCACTGCCAGGGCATTAATGTCACCCTGTTTTTATGAAAAATAAAAAAAAAGTCTACAAACAAAATCCAACAAAATGATTGTGGCTCAGCACAATCAGAACATTAAAACAGGTGATTTCTGAGGTAACAGCAGAAACTTTTAACGGGGAGTTCAACTTGTCAGTTGTTACAAATAACCTTGTTTCTGTTGAATCCTCCGTCTGGGAGAACTTTAAAATGAAAATGTCCATGTTAAAGTTCAGTAACCAGGGCCGGCTCTTGGCATAGGTGATATAGGCGGCCGCTTAGGGCGCCATCTGCTGGAGGGGCGCCGCCATGCCGCCAGTCCCCCTTGGCCTTGAGGGAAAATAATAATAAAAAATAATTTTCTATGCCCACTGGCGCCCTCACTTAGTGTTTTTTGTCTAGAAAAATAGTACATATTAACATTACAAATAAATAAACAGTGATATGTTCCTGAATTATGTGTGAGCACGTGACATGTCGTTATTGGGTCCGGATCATGATGCGCGGATCAGAGGTCAGGTCAGGGCAGATCAATAGAAGACGATCTCGGACAGGTGTAATTTGCGAGATGAAAAGGCCGTCCAAGCCCTCGGAACCAACCTTTGAACTTCTCAGTTTCCTACAGGAGAAGAAATTGAAGGAAGTTTACCCAATATGTGGGTCGCCCTGAGGATTGCTGTCACCATTCCTGCGACAGTTGCTGCAGCAGAGAGGAGCTTCTCTGAAGCTCACCAAAACATACCTGAGATCCACCATGTCTCAGGAGCGTTTAAATGGACTTGCCCTGATGAGTATAAACCATGAGATGTCTAGGCAGGTGTCATTTGATGACACCGGGGCACCGGGGTGTAATCTCGCCTAGGGCACCAAATTGGGTAGAGCCGGCCCTGTCAGTAACTTTACCAATCCATGTATCAATCATTCTTTCCATTTTCAATTGTCAATCAAAAATTTAAAAAAATTAAAAAGTGACATTTTATTACGTTTTTCGTTTTTCAATCTAACACAAAAAAAATGCCTGTTTTTTTTAATATTTCAATTTTAGACTTGGATCAAAAATACAAAATTAAAAAATGGCCAACAGGAACTGAATTTGTTTTATAATCAAGGACTGGACTTTCTGTTGTCGTTACACATCTGTGCCACTAGATGGAGCCACACTGCAGTAACCAGCTAGAGAACAGCAGGACAGTGAACACATGGAGCAGATCTGATGGAACATGGAGGAATGACGCAAACATTTTGTTGCTGTCCAGAATTGTTTTTTCAGACAGAATTGTTAATATTGCTACCTGAGTTGCTACCTGAACTGTAAAGTTCACAGATTTTTACAGATTATCTTCCAGTTCTGCAGCAACCAGTAACAGACTTTTCAAAACAAAAGCATGTGAACAACATGCGTTAACGCGCGATAAAATAAATGTTGGCGTTAATAAATTAATCCGTTAATACGATAATAACGCGTTAACTTGCCCAGCCCTAGTTTTTAGTCATGATTTACGCAGCGTCCCAACTGTTTGGGAGCTGGGGTTGAACCATTAGCTTCAGGTGAAACTGGACCAACTTGAATGTAGCACTTTAACTCCGTCTGTGTCCATTTAATGCTGTTAATGCTGTTAATGAACGAGTGAACGGTTATTGAGTGTGAGCGAACAAATAACTTTTTTGTAGCACAATAATCGACAAACGAAGCAAGAACAAATTTGCTTGGGTCGCACATTATGTTTGGATGGTGTTTTTAGAGTCTTGCTTCGGCAGGTGATTGACAGCTGGTCTCTGTTGAGGAACCTCATGTTGCACATCAGGAATGAGTCCTGCTCCCTGGCTGCAGACTACGAGAACCTGCAGCTGTTTGGGTTTTTGACATAAAACACAGGAAAAAGTCCAGAATGTTCAGAAGAGCTGCCGCACCTGTGTCGTCTGCCAGAGAGATGGTAGTGAATGTCCCGTCGTCCTCGTCCAGCGCGGCCTCCATGGCCCGAGTCTCGTCATGGTCCTCCAGCTCAGACTCTTTCGTTTTTACTCCACACGGTAATTCATTAATGTCCAGCCTGTTTCCTTGCTTCTGACTCACCTGCTGCTCGACTCAGTCACGGGAACCTGCCCTACCTGACTGGCGACTCAGGTTACGCAGCTGTCTTGTGAATGGGTCCCCATGGCAACCACTGGGAGGAAGGAAGTATACGAACACATGCAAGACGGAAAACTACCAGGGGTCAAAGACTAAAGTCCATAAAATTCAGATGAGGCAGAGCCATAAAGGTGGCACAAATACCAGCGTGACTTTGAGACTGACGGACGCATGCACGTGCACGGCTCTGCGGCCCACAGGACGGCTGGATCTCTGCCAGTTACTGTCAGAAACAGGCCCAGTGGAGCTGAAAGCTTCAGTGCAGAGGTTGAGGACAGCTGCCTTCGGTTTGTGGCAGCAGCCTGCACTCTTGTGGTTGAACCCGAGTACTGCAGGTGAGTGACAGTCTCCATCACGTCCTGCAGTGATGCTGCAGCTCACGTGAAGCCCTCGTGGTCTCAACGTTCATACATCAAAACAGTTTAAGAGGGTCATTCTTCAACTACGGTCAAATTTGGTCTCAGAAATTTTAGAAAATCAATGACATATTTTAAGTAATATTTTGATATATTTTGCTTATCCATTATGTGTAGAAAAAATACATTCTGGTAGCTATTGTGATGTAATTATATAGATAATATATATTTATATATTTTTTTCTTATTTTAGTCGAACATTCAGAGGAAAGCATAATTTCCATCACACCACAAACAATGTGTTTTACAAACAAAATTATTTACAGAACTCATGTTTTCAAAACATTTCATGAAATTTCACACATAAAGGATCCCAAATATATAAATATATTTATTTTCAGGATTATAATTTCCATCACAATGAAAAATGTGATGAAAATGACTGTTGTGGAAATGACAATGTGGCACATTTTTTCAAAAATCTCATGTTGTATTAGCATGCTAATCTCTGTTTTAAAGCTAGCATTAAATATACACAAAATACACGACGTGAAATGTTATTTTAATAATTATTTATAAATTTAAAGAAAATATGAGCTGTTTGGAAATGATGACCATGAAACATATTCATTTTTTGGGAAATATTTACCTTGATTTTTTTCAGCTTTCATATTCTTCCAGGGAGCTAGCTCTGCTCTCCTGCCATGTGCTCTCCTGTGACTGACTGTTACCATGGTTTCAGGTGTTCAAACCTTAAAAAAAACCTCCCTAAAGTTACATTTTGTGGTGTGTGATGGAAATGACAGTGACCCCAAAGGACAGGTGTTCTTTTTTTATAAAAAAAAAAGACATTTGATACTACTGTATCTTACAACACGTGGTATGTTTCATTAAAATAGGTATTTATGTACCATTTGTCTGTAAAGTTAGTTTTTAAATCAAAATGTAATTCAATAGTAAGAGGGATTGAAGGTCAAAAATCTGACCGAGGGACAATCGCACAATAGCACAATCCATACATATAAAAATAACACCTTTAAATTAATTTTTGTATGTTCCTCTTGGTGTCAAGTAACTGTGCCAAAAACAAAAAATCAAGAAATGTGTTTTGTATCTATTATTCCTGCAAAGGACACAAATTCTACCGTAGTTGAAGAATGACCCAGAGACTGATTCACACTTTGAATCATTAACTCATGTGGGTGAAAAAAATTAGAGCTTTTAAAAGTGAATTAGGTGAAATAACACCCATTCACCCATTCCTTCCTCCTGCTTGGACATGCCCAGAGGGGCGTCGATGAGGCGTCCTCACCAGATGCCTGAACCATCTCAGCTGGGTCTTTTCAGGTGCGGAAGACTCGCGACTCGTCCACACTGAGATTGAACGTGGACCGAACTTCTCTCAGTATCTCCAAGCGAGGGTCCAGACACCCCGCAGAGGAAACTCATTTCAGCCACGGTTACGATCCACAGTTCCTGACCAGAGGTGCCAATTGTCTCTAGGCACTTTACAGAGACCCCGAGCAAACATCCGTACGTTCATTCATCCCTTCCATTATCTATGCCCTATGCAGGGTCATGGGGATCTGCTGGAGTCTATCCAAGCTCTTTATGGGCGAAAGGGAGGGACACACCCTGGACAGGTCGACGGTCCATATATAGACGAACAACCATGCACACTCACAATCACTCCTACGGGCAATTTAGAACCACCAGTTAACCTGACATGCATGTCTTTGGACTGTGGGAAGAAGCCGGAGGAAACCCACGGGGAGAACATGCAAACTCCACACAGAAAGGCCCCTGCCGAGGTTCGAACCAGCAACCTCCTTGCTGCGAGGCAACAGTGCTAACCTCTGAGCCACTGTGCTGCCTACCGAACAAACTTTGTTAGCTAAAATTATAATATTAAATCCTCATCAAGGATAATGGCACGAAAAAAAAAAACTCCAATAGTGGGTGAAAAAAACCTTTAAGCCAAACAGAGGCAAGGAAAAACTTCAATTTAAGAGGAAGAAACCTTGAGCAGGACCTGGATCATATGGGGGGACCTTCCTGATGAAGGCCTGCTGGGTAAAGAAAGAAAAAGAGAGAGGAGAGACAGGACAGAGAGAGGAGAGCACATACACCCTGGCAACACTACACTAGACAAATTGTATAAATAGTTATTATCAATTAGCTTTAGCACTAAGAATTCCAGCACTTATATTCTGACTGGTTCATTGTTCATACATGAACTACAGAGATGACTATATAAACAGATGTAGGCAGCAACACTGACGTGAGATGGTCAGAGGACTAGATCACTGGTCACCATGAACACACCTACACACAGGTGGAGGGAAACGCTGGGATGGACAGAGGGGGCAAAACAGCACAAACAGACTACAGGAAAAAAAATGTTAATTGAAACAATTAAATGAAAATGTTAGTACTTCTGGGCTTTTCGTAGCTACAAACAAAACCTACTCCTGTGTCCAACCATGTGTAGTGCTGCTGTTAATGAGGAGTACTAATAAATATCACTGTATCACTGTTATTCTCACAACATGCAGATACTTTGAAAACATGTCTTTTAAAGATGAGAATAAATTTGAAATGCAACATGTTTAATCTTAATTGATGGGCATTGGGCATGTTTATCCCTCAGAGTGCGTTTATTAGAGTGTCAGTGGGTTGTTTAAATGGACTTGACCTGCTGACAGACACCCACGCAGCGACTCGGGCCGTGATATAGACACCAGCAGTGGATGCCCGATGGAGGTTTCTCAGATAATAGAGATGATGCGGTTGTCTGCAGCAGTTTTGATGATAAACAGAAATTTGTTCATTTCTTTCTTTAGTTTGGCAGTTTCACTGCTTAGTTGGACAGAAGGTACGGCATTAAATATCTGCATTAAGTCCTGGTCGCACAGGAAACGTAAGAGCCGTGGCCCTCAGGTATCAGCAGTGTTGGGCAAGTTCACTTTCTACACGAACTAGTTCAGTTCATAGTTCACAGAAATTAAAATGAACTAGTTCAGTTCACTATTTCAAAACATTAACTAAATAGTTCATTTTAAGTTCATTTTTTAAAAATTCTTTTTTAATGTTGCTGCAAGCAATTATTTGTCAAAATGATTGCCACTGCCCATATACTACACCGCCACAAACAGCAATTATTTTATCCATTTTATCTGTCATGAAAACTATTGGTCCAATTCTGAATCCTGAACCAACCAGGGTTCACATTAGCATTGAAGGGACAGCTAATGTAAAACTGTCGTTTCCTTTTCAGTTTCTCTCTACAGCAGCCATTCCCAAACTTCAGAATACCAAGGCCCAATTTGAAATGTGAAAAATCTCCGCAGCCCACCGAAACCTTTAATCACAACTGTGATCAACATACAGGACCAGGAACCATGATCTGATATTAACGTAAGGGGTCAACAAATAAGGTGACACTTGTCTTATTAAGTTAAGATGATGGTAGAATAACTTAAGTGGTTTGTTTTATTACTTCTTAATGTTTTTTTTAATAATGTCATGAATATTTTACAGTAATTAAAAACATATTTAAAAAAGATCGAGGATTTAAAACACATTTGTTTAATTTTAATGACCTCTCACGGCCCACCAGGGGGCCGCGGCCCACACTTTGGGAATCACTGGCTCTAGAGTAGATTAAATAATGAGGAAAAACTTGCTGCCAAATGGTCTTTATTATGAGACAAAAACAGGTACTTAAGATGCAAATGGTTTTTTACCCTCATTTCAATATTTCAATCCCCCCTACGGGGAGTCAGGTTCACTCCTCTGGCTCTGGGTAACTGCTTGTTTTAAACATTTGATGACGCAATTGTTAGCGTGACAGCAAGCGACAGCCGTGTTTCCATGTTTGATTGATTTCCTCAGATACATATCAGGCTCGTTTGTGGTGGATTTTAAATGGGGTTCGCTGGAAACCTGGAACGGTTTTGACCGTGCGTGAACTTTGAAAGAGCGTCGTTCACAACTGCCCAAATGAACTCGTTCACGCCCCACGCTCGTGAAGGGAAAAGTGAGCGCGCTCAGTTCATGTTTGTGAAAAATATGAACTAGTTCGTGAACTTTAGTTCAATGAACGCGTTCAGGTACAACACTGGGTTTCAGAGTCCACATTACAGCAAATGCTGGTCCACCTGCTGGTCTCCTGTTCCTGTTCCTTCCCCCATTTGTGAACGAGGCCCTGTGACACTTCCACTTGAGGCAGCGAGATCCTTTTCTTTTCCTCATTCCTTCAAGGACAGCTGAAGCTCAGGGCTCAATAAAGAGACCACCAGCACCACATCCTCTGCAAAAACCAGAGATCTGGAACCTCTCCTGTCCTTGGCCGCCCCTGGAGATTCTGTCCACGAAAGTTATGAACATGATCGGCGACAAAGAGCAGCCCTGACGGAGTCAAGCTCTCACCTGGATCTAATCTGACTTACTACCATCTATGTGGAACAAGCTCTCCCTCCGTCTGTGCAGGGACTGAATAATGTGCAGCAAGCAAAGCGCTAGTTGGCTTGCGCGGACAAATGCAGGCCGTTGTGAGAAAAGTTTCTATAACGTACGCGTTGCAAGCGTTGTCCATCGACTCTGAATGGGGTGATGACAACCGCTGCTGAACTGAGGTGTGGGTTCAATGCATCACTAATCAGATTGCGGCCACTTGCCAATGAAACCGTGCACAGTTTCATGGGTAGGGCTGGGACGACACGTCGACGTCATCGATTACGTCGACGCAAAAAATACGTCGACGCAAAATCTGCACGTCGATGCGTCGTCACTCAGAATCAAAAAATGGCGGCGGCCGCGGCATCGAGTAGCAGCGAGTCGGGGGAGAAGAAGCTATCTCGTAACAGGATGTCAAAAGTATGGGAGTACTTTACACCTAAAGGTAACGATTCGGTGGTCTGTGACCTGTGATCATAAAAGCACTATCGCGATGCACCAGCATCTTAAGAGGAGGCACGCGGGAGCTGCTGGCGTGGAGGAGGAGACGCCGTAAGCTTTCAACTTTTTTTTCTTTCCTTGTTTGCGGTGATTAACCCCGTCATTCATCCAAACCGCACCACGTAACTTGTGCTCCAGCCTCGCACACTAGAGATGCGCAGTTGAACCGCGCACCCGCGGGCTGAGCGGATAATCCGCATATCGGGCGGATGACTCGTCAAAAAAGAATACTTTAATTAAATTCGGGCGGGTTGCGGTTGAAGCACTCAAATAATAATAATAAGAAAAAATATTTTACATATTATTAAAAAGGATGGCGGGTCGGTTCGGTTTTGAAAATTGGTGAAAAAACGTTCCTGCAAATGGATAGCGGGCGGATAGAGATTTTAAGAAGCGGTTGCGGGTTAAAATATACGTCATCCGCGAATCTCTATCGCACACACAGAACATGTGCCCACTTAAACACACACACGCCCCTCACACACTCACCTCTTGCTGACACACTTTTTTTTAACTGACACAGACACACACTCCTCAAATACACGCTAAAGTTAGTTTAACTTTCAACTTTTAGGTTAATGTATTATTATTATTATTATACTTTATTGGTATGGGCAGATCATTTAGAAGTATATATTTTTATTAACCTGTGCACTGTGTTTGTGATTATGTTTTCAGGGATAAGCAGAAAAGTTTGTACTATCAGATTAAAAAAAAAACACGCCCCCTGCACCCCCCAGGAGGCTGCTGCACTTACTGAGAGCATCCTAATTACTAAAAGTTAAACTACTGTTCACTTAACTGTAATAGGCCTAATACTTGAATTTATTTGTTATTTATTTCACAGATTTAAATGATTAGGCTAAGTTGCTGCTGTCACACATTGTGTTGTTTTGTAAATTGCAGCTGTCACCGCTGCTGTTATTTTTTATTTATTTTATGTTGATAAGATTTTGGTTCAGATTGTGTTTTTTGCAGGTTTATTTATTGAAGGAAAGTTTTATTTTATTATTTTTTTATTATAGGATTCCATTGCACTACAACTGTGTGCACTTTATTGTTGTATTGTTCAATACAATTCATATTTGAACTTGAAAGAAGAAATTTGTGTTTTATTCATGGAGATAAATTAGCATTAATTGCTATATAGGTCAAATTATGGGGAGATAATCAATAATCGAATTGAAATCTAATCGAATCGGATTTAAAAATGAATCGTTAGATTAATCGATGCATCGAAAAACTATTTTCTAGATTAATCGATTACAAAAATAATCGTTTAACCCAGCCCTATTCATGGGCTAGCTTTTTGTGAAGCAAATTGGGAAAAATTCCATTGATTGATATTGGTATGATGAAGGAACATCAGAAGCACCATCAGAGCTTTGTGAGTCCACCACGAACCAACCCACCCGTTAAAGACCTCCACATCCTTGCGTTGAACACCAGGGCACCATCCTCCGCACATCTTACAGATGACAGGTGAAAAGTGGAAACGAAGCACAAAGAAGCAAAAAGAAGCAAAAGAATTACCAAACAACTCAATTCAGGATCTAACTTTTCTTCTTTTTTCTTGTTTGTCTCTTTAGCTCAGGGGTGTCAGACTCATTTTCACTGAGGGCCACATCAGCATCATGGTGGCCCTCGAAGGGCCAGATTAACAGCATGAATGTAACAAAATGCAATGTAAATCAAAATATATTAAACTTCACCTTATAATATTGTTAAATAACAGATTCTGTATTTATTTCCGTGTTTTCTGTCAAAACACCAACGTAGATTAAACTCTTTCACGACTGAAGCCACCTCATAGCACAAAAGACATACTGTATTTTCACCTTGAGATACAAACTTGTATTAATTTTCCCATCGTTCATGAAGCTGCCTTAATTGTGCATCAATTTTTCTTTTCTTGGACATGTTGGGGCTAGTTTGTAGAGGTTTTTCTCAACTCCATCAGTTCTGAAAATCGTCTTGAGTTCTTGCTCATGGTGGTATACTGTTATCGTTGTGGGTAACGACAAAATGCATTATGGGAGATGTAGTTTATTGTCAATATGCGCTTTAAAGCGGCGTAAGCTTATTTTAAGTCTTAAAATATCGGTTTAAAATTTAAGCCAATAATGCACAAGCTCTCGAGGGCCACAAAAAATGACGTGGCGGGCCACATTTAGCCCGCGGGCCTTGTTTTTGACATATGTGCTTTAGCTCTTTAGCTCTCAACGCTGTTGCTGCTGTCATGTCATCATGAGAAAACTGTCTCTCTGTAATTAGCATTTTCCTGACTAAATGAAAACAATAAAAATAAATATAGATATTCATAAATAATGTTAAATCACGAGGTTTTGTTCATCCTGAAATTCCCTGCTCAGCGTCTGGAGCACCGGAGACAACCAAAAGAAGCTTTTTATTGGTATTTTTCCGCTGTTGCTGAGTTTAGCTCCTGCACAGCAGACTCATTCACGGATGCACTCACACACAACACGGAGGCTACAGGAGACGCAAGCATGCTGATGTGCTCAATACGAGAGTAGCCGGGACATGGACAGATGGACGAGTGCTCTTTTACAGCCCCTTTCTCCTCCCAGAGTGTGTGTCAGTGTTTCTGCACATGCGTGTGTGTGGTTGTGTGAACCGTGCTTAACATAACACTGGCACAGCGCTGGTGCCAAAATGGGCATCTGGTCTCTGGACCATCGCAGGGGAGAGGAGGGAGAAGAAAGACAGGAACACAGCATCTCCTCCCCTCTCCTCTCCTGCTTCGAGAAAAATTGTTAGATTTTTGCAAAACAGTTGCGTACCGATGTCAAATGTCAGCCTCTATCTGGCTTCGGAGAACGAGAGAAGCGCAGAATCCAGACATCCGCACACGCGTGCAAATTCAAACATATTCACAATGGAATATGAAATGGTGTTCAAAAAGAGCGACGGTGGCGAGAAAAAGTATGAACCCCTTCTGGACTTAACTGGCTTTCTGCATTAATTTGCAATGAAATGTGATCTGATCTTCATCTAGGTCACATTAAAAGACAAACACAATGTGCTTAAGTTGATAACACACAAAACAATTACTGCTCCTTTTGACTTTATTAAATTCAGCTATTAAACATTCACAGCGCTGGATGAAAAGACATGTAAATGAACCTCACAGTTTACACATCTGGAGTGTAAAAAGAGTCTGGAGGCGTTAGAGCTGCTTTGATTGATACAAGACCCTGAAACATTTTGAGTTTGTGGTACATAAAACTCATCACCGAACCTCCAGAGAAGAGGACAAACGACCAGAAAAGGTTGATTGCCATGAGGCTGGAAATGAGACAAACTGTCTGCAAACGGAGACGGTTTAGTACTGCGGCTACTCTTCCTAGAAGTGGGCGCTCAGCACAAGACGTCAAACACAGAGCCGTCGTGAAGGAGAGTTGATGAGTAAGAGCAAAAGGCTTGACGACCTTGCAGGAACTGGCGAACATCTCTGTTCATCTACCGTACGTGAATCATGTGGCAGGACGACCACGGTCGAGCTGCCGCTCTCAAAAACCAAAAAAGACGAACGCTGCATGCCCACAAACCGGCACAACTTACCAACATCCAAACGCCATCCCAGCGGTGAAGTACGGCAGAGTGACAATCATGATTTGGCAGCAACACTGACATTTTAAAGCGCACACCAAAGCGAGCGCCACGAGCTTCAGCCGATTCACAACAAATATATAAACAGATGTAGGTGTAATGGAGTTAAGAGTTGTGATCCCACTTGCCATATAAAACACATTCACAAAACACGGGAACTGGGGTTTCCTTTTGCAATTAAAGGCAGCACCCCCTGTGGTTTAGGATCGTGCAACCCAGGGGGTAGGAACAATCGGACCTCGTTGCCTCCAGGCCATGAATGTGTGTGTGTGTGAACAAGCGAACTGGACTGACTGTATGTTAAATCTCCATGCCAGATGCGAAATAAACGGCGAGTGTGCCAATGGGGAAACCGTCTACCTCGTCCTTAATTACACAATGCAAGAAGAGTACAAGAACCTCTACAATGGTGCCGTGACCCGTTCGTGACTGCAGTGGCCGGTTCATCTCCATGGTGACGCCGTGAGCTTGACGTGGGATCGGTGGCTCTCCGCGCACCTGCGCCTGTCCTTCATTTATTCCCTCGGTATCCTGAGTCTGGTTACTGCATTGAACCAGGGTTTGGACTGTTTTTTTTTGTGTGTTTTTTTTTCTTATATGGTGGTCTGTCAGTGCCACAGGGGGAAAAAAATCCTTGTGGGTTGCAGTAATGAACATGTTTTTGATATGAAGGTGTATTAATGTGTCATTTAATTTAGAAATCCCCCAAGGTATTTTTTTTCTCTTTCCATTTGAGATAACTGTCACAAGAGAAAAAAGATAAAAATTAGTTAATAACTTAAAGCTAAAAAAAATAAATAAATAAAAAAAGGGTAACAAGTTCTTAGCTTTTGATTGTGAGATTTTGTTTTACTTTTTCAATGACAATGGATCAACATAACATGTCAAGTGTTGGTAGGGGCTCTAAACAGTGGTTCAGTCAGTTGCATAGTCTGGATGGGTTTAGTGGAGGCGGACATGTTGCATCTACTCCCCACAGCCGCCCTGGGAGGCATAGTGCATGTGCCACTGCGGATGTTGGGGTGGATGGGGAATCTGCACTTTCCAGTCAGGATGTCCATGTTCTCAGTGACCTAGTGAAGCAGATACGCACCAGTATAGGTGAGAACATTGTTTCATGTCTTAAGTCCATTCCAACTAATGATGCCAACATGACTCAGTCAACCACAGCTGATTTTTCTAAAGTTAACTTGACGGTTACACATGACAGTTATGAACCACAGCCTTTTAGGGGGGATGACACTGAATAGGGTCTCAGTCTCTGAGTGGGAGGATGCTATGAGGCTTTACCTGAGTAGGAGGGGCATTGAACTGTGTCACCAGGTGAATGAAGTTTTGGGCAAGTGAAGGGGGAGGGCACGTGATGTGGTGACCATTGGGCTTCGTAGTCAACCCTCCTTAGACTTAACGTCAGGCCCTCAGCCTGTGTTTGACATACTTAAGCAACACTTTGGTGACTGTGTGACCTCCTTCATGCCCCTTGCTGACTTTTATGACACAAAACCTTGACCCACTGAGACAGCTGTTAACTATTGGATTCGGCTTAACAAAGCCATGGACACTGCTGTAGATGGACTGAAGAGACAGGGGAAGACTCTCGACAATTCTCCCCGTGAAGTCACAGTCATGTTTATCACCCACTGTCCAGATACTGAGCTGTCTCTAGTTTTCGCCTGCAATCCATTGGAGGAGTGGACTGCTACTGATGTTCAGATGAGGTTGGACGAGCACCACCAGAAGAAGCGTCTCCAGCAATGTCAGTCTTCACACCCAGCCGGTAATCTGCAATCCAACCAGGCTGTGAATGTTTTGCAGTGTCACGCCCAATCTCCTGGGGGGGAGCCCCTGACCGTGCCCCTCAAACAGTTACAACCGGCAGGACATCACAGTCTGAGGGGCAGTTTCCTTGAACATGTTATCACTCTCCTTGAGCGGCTACTGCAGCGAGAGGCGTCCCGTCCTTCCAGATGGCCGAGGTCAGGTGCTGGTGGCCGCACCAGGTCTCGGGGTCCGTGTGCCGTTTGTGGGGGCGACGACCATGACACCATGTCTCACTGCAGGAGAGAGCGGCTTTGTTTTCACTGCTATGCTACTGGACATCAAGCTGTGGCCTGTAATAGTGCTCCTCCTTCCGACTTACCTGCTGCTCAGCCTGGTGGTTCCAACCAGCAGGGAAACTAGCTGGCCCACACGAGCAGGGGAGTAGTGTAGGGCCAAGTGAGATGTCCCCACAAGATTCTGATGATGTTGATCTTGAGTCAGTATACTCACAGTTCTGCTCATTAGCAGGTGCTAACCCCCCTGTGGTTATTCAAAATACACAAAGTCTGTCTGTAACTGATAACTTGTTTCACACTGATGTGCTGATCCAAGATACTGTAAAACTTAGAGCTATGCTTGACAGCAGCTCTATGGCCTGTTCCTTGAGCTCTCAGGTGCGACAGAACAATGCTGTTTCTCTGTGGGGCGATGGATGGGTGTTCAGTGTGGAGGGTCAGGTCTCATTCTTGGCAAATGTCCCCTCCCCCAGTCCAGTGACTTTGAGACGCAACTGCAAGCAAGCCTTTCAGACTCCCCTATCACCGACTGTCCCCATCACACTATGAGAAGCTGAGAGTAGCTTTAACTGAATGGAGGAGCGTGACATCATAAGGAAGTCTACAAGTGAGTACGTATCACCTCTTGTTCTTGTCTGGAAAAAGAACGGTGACCTGCGCCTCTGCACTGATTTTCAGTGGCTGAACGCATGCACTGTCCGTGACGCACATCCCTTGCCTCACCAGGCTGATGCCTTGGCCGCCCTGGGGGGGAATGCATTCTTTTCAACCATGGACCTGACCTCAGGTTATTACAATGTGGAGGTACATGAGGAGGACAAGAAGTTCACCGCGTTCACTTCTTCATTTGGACTCCATGAGTACAACAGGCTCCCGCAGGGTCTTTGCAATAGCCCAGCAACATTTATGAGGATGATGATGGCTATCTTCAGTGATCAAAACTTTCTGAGCCTCTTGTGTTATCTTGACGATATCCTCGTTTTTGCCCCTGATGAGCAGCTGGCATTGCAGATGTTGGAGATGGTTTTTGAGAGGTTAAAGGTGCGCACAACCTCAAACTTTCTCCCAAAAAGTGTCACTTCATGAGGCCTTCAGTGAAGTTTCTGGGGCACATTGTGACGAAGGAGGGTATTTCAACTGATCCAGAGAAAGTTAAGGCTATTGTGGGCTTGCAGGAGAGTAACCTAATGGTGGAGGGCACTGACATCCCATCCCCCACGAACAGCAGATCCTTCCTTGGGATGGTTGGCTTTTATCAGCAATTTTTTGAGGGGTATTCTGGTATAAGCAAGCCTTTGTTTGCGCTGACGTCTGGTGGGAAGAGGCTGCGGCGTACTAAGGGTAGGCTGATCCGGCTTACATCGCGGACCCTCTCATCTGCTGATTGGACTCCTGCATGTAGTGAGGCTTTTAAGGAAGCTGAAGCAGGCTTTGTTGAGCAATGTCACTCTCGCTCACCCCGACTTCAGTAAGCCTTTCCTCCTGTCAGTTGATGCCTCCTCCAATGGCCTCGGGGCTGTGCTTTCCCAGCTGGCTGATGTTGGTGATATTGCGAGGCCCATTGCGTTTGCCAGCAAGTCACTGAATTATGCCCAGTCTCGCTAACCCATCACACAGGCTGGAATTCCTCGCGCTTAAGTGGGCTGTGTGCGACAAGTTCAGCCACTGGCTGAGGGGTCACCACTTCACTATATGGACAGACAATAAACCGCTCTCTTACATTCTCAGTTAGCCAAAGCTGGACGCCTGTGAACAGAGGTGGGTGTCGAAACTGGCCCCATATGACCTTGACATCAGATACATTCCTGGCCCTAAGAATGTGGTGGCGGACGCCCTCAGCCATGGGCCCTTTGTGCACCCCAGTGCTCTACATCGACTCACTACAGTCCCTTATGATGCTCTCCTGGAGGAAGCAGCTGCCTTGGACCTTGACTGTGTGCAGGATGCTTTCCGGTTGTCTTGTGATCCCCTCAGCCGCCTGCAGCGTCATCCCTTGACTGTGGTCCCCAACAGTGCAGTGGCAGTGCCCCGACACCCGCCTATTTCTTCAAAAGCTGTGTCGCCTGTCCTCGAACACTCCCTGGAGAAAGACTGCTTGCCCCCTCATGCATTCTGCTTGCCGCAACTCCCTTAGTCACTGCTGCCTGCCGACCTGTCTGATTTCCACCCTCTGCCCCTAGACAAACTGACATTGTTGCAACGTGCTGATCCATGCCTAGGTCGGGTGCTCCACTTTGTGGAACGTCAGAGATGGCCGTCGAGACGGGAATACCCACATGAGCCAGCTGAAGCCTTGTGGCTTCTACAGCACTGGTAACAACTTACCATCAAAGCAGGTGTTCTGTTTCACACGTCAAAAGATGTTGTGACAAGGAGAAAGACTTTCAGATATGTCGTACCCACTTACCTGAAAGTCAAGGTCCTGAAAGGTATCCACGATGAGGCAGGGCATCAAGGGCAGAAGAGGATGCTCTACTTGGCTAGACAGCGGTTTTACTGGATCGGGATGGAGAAGGATGTCAAGGAGTACGTGCAGTGCTGTCGGCGGTGTTTGGTCAGTAAGTCTCCTGAACCTGAGGCCAGGGCGCCACTCGAGAGTGTTAAGACCACTAGACCTCTCGAGTTGGTCAGCTGAGGACTCTTCCAACAAATCTCTAGATGTGCTCATTGTGACTGACCATTTTACCAAGCTCGCTCAGGTCTACCTCTGCCCCAACCAGTCCGCCAAGGCTGTCGCTCATCAACTCTGGAACAACTTTTTCTGTGTGTATGACTTCCCAGAGCGAGTGCATTCAGACCAAGGTGTGAACTCTGAAAGCAGCCTGATTGGAGAGATGCTCCAAGTTGCTGGTGTGGAAAAGTCTCATACAACACCTTACCACCCCATGGGCAATGGGGCAGTCGAAAGGTTCAATGATCAGGGCTCTTCCACCCAGAGCCAAGCAAAAAAGGCCCCAGCTCCTGCGTTCACTCACCTTCTCCTATAATGCGACAGTCCGTGAAACCACAGGATTCGCACCCTTTCTACTCATGTTCGGCAGGGTTCCCAGATTGCCTCTGGACATGATGTTTCAGTCTGTGCTCATGAATGAGCGGGTGGTGGATTACGATGTCTATGTGCAGTGTCTCCGGCGTGACTTGGCAGAGGCTATCAGGATTGCTCAGATTTCGACCACAAAACAACAAGAGAAGCAGACTGCACCCCCCTGGTGCACCCCTCACCGCAAGGTGAGGGGTGCACCAGTGACAGGTTCGTGACAGAGTCTTGTTGGCTAACAAAGGAGAACAAGGTCGGAGGAAGCTGGCTGATCGCTGGGAGGGTCATCTGTACACAGTTGTGGAGAAACAGGATAACACTCACACCTTCAGACTCAGGAACTGTGCGACGGACCAGGAGAAAGTGGTCCACAGGAACCTCATTATGCCTGTGAACTTTTTACCTGTCCCTGCTGATCCGGAAGATGGTGGTTCATTTGTCAGTAACCTGACCGATGTGGCTGTAGATGAGTCTGTGATGTGTGCTGATCAGGATGGTTTGACTGTTCTTCCTGGATGTGGACCTGAGGACAGGACTGTCTATTGGATCTCACAGCTTCCAGGCTCCTCCAGAGATAAGTCGACCTCTATGACCGATGTGGATGGACATGGACAGACCGGATCCGACACACCTTATCAAGTTGACCATGACAGTTGCACTAAGAAGAGACTTGACAGTTCAGATGAGACCAGTTCTGACAAACTGAACCAGTCTGAGCATTGTGGTCCTGCTGTTGATGCTGACTGCTCTGTTGACTTACCTGACTCTCAACCTTCTGTCTCTCTTGCTCTCTCATCTGACTTGCTGCCTCCTGCAGTAGAGGCAATGCAGGACCATTCCCGTATTATATATATATAATTTGCAGGGAATGAGGACAAGATATGGGAGAGTTGTTAGACCAGTCGCTAGGCTTATTCAGAATATGCACCAGAAAGTTCTTGCTGGTCGCTGACATTGTTCCATATAATGTACACATGTGTAGGTGATTATGGGTTTAACTATTGTCTATGAGTTCCTTCAATTTTGAGGAGGGTCTGGTTCTTATATTTTTTTTCTTTTATGTGATGGTTTGACACCTGTGTGTGACTACTAGCTGAGTATGTCCAGGTGGTGAATTTGTGTGCTGTTTTACTGACATGATTTCTAAGGTAGTTTAACATGTATATGGGCATGTTTTTCCTATGGGTGTTGGAAGGCTTTGCAACCCTTCTTCATTCTAATTCTTAAGGAATAGTCTCTTGACTGGAGTATTTGGCATCTGTGATATTAGCTGCACTGTATACACTGAACTTATTATTTTTATTTTTTTATCCATTCCCTCCTCTTGAAATGTTGTTTATGGTGCCTGGCATGTTTATTGTTTGAGTGATGTACAGTCCAGTTTCATTTTTCTTTTCTTTTGGGTAGGTTGTATGGACAAGTGGAGTTCAGTAGGGGGGAATGTAACGGAGTTAAGAGTTGTGATCCCACTTGCCATATAAAACACATGCACAAAACACGGGTACTGAGGTTTCCTATTGCAATTAAAGGCAGCACCCTCTGTGGTTTAAGGTCGTGCAACCCAGGGGGTAGGAACAGTCGGACCTTGTTGCCTCCAGGCCATGAATGTGTGTGTGTGTGAATGGGTGAACTGGGCTGACTGTATGTTAAATCTCCATGCCAGGTACGCGTTGTGTTATTTTATGTTTTTTTGTGGATTGTATGAACAGTTGGACCTCGTTGCCTCCGGGCCTTGAATGTCATGATGCCAGATGCGAAATAAACGGCGAGTGTGCCAATGGGGAAACCCTCTACTTCGTCCTTACACAACGCAAGAGGAGTACAAGAACCGCTACATAGGCAGCAACACTGAGATGAGATAGTCAGAGCACCACAACGCTGAGATCTGGCCACCAGAGTCAGACAGGTGACAATGAGTGTTTGATCTAAAGAAATCATTTCACATCCGCCCTATATATTATGTTTTGTTCGTCGATTTTATCTGAACCATCAAGCTAACCTTCAGCTGCAGCGTGAAGAACAGGCGCTAACGACAGAGCCGCTGGACTGAAGAAGCCACGTCGCTTTTTTACATCACGTAGCCGTTTAAAAACAGCTTCAGTTGTACAACTCAGCTAACGGCAAAACAATCGCTCCATTGTGTTTCAGATACCAAAACCATCTGCTGCTGTAATTCATACTCGCTGCACAGTTGGTAGCTTTGTTTCAGATGGCTACACTGAAATACCTGATTTGACTCACCTATTAGGGCGTCCTTTTCCTTTGTGGATCATTACACTGATCGTCTCTCCATCTGTTATTAGCGAGCAGCACTTCTTTAGCTTCACTTTTCATCAGTCTTGTTTATAAAGTGCACGGCCGATTAAAACGCCTACCTTCCATCCAAATTTTAATCAACTGCCGGGAAAATAACGCTGCGTCATCGCACAGCTGCTGAGTGAACATCAGCTGTGGAGTGTGCTGAGGGAACCAGGTCATTTTGACGGTGGAAGAACAAATTGAGTTTGCTTCCCTTGTACTTTGTTGGATTTTATGGATTTTTTTTGCTTTTCGTGTTTAAACTGGACCCATCCAGGATGTTCCCCCGGCATTTCACCAAAGACCCAAAACCAGCTGGGACAGACCCCAGCTGACCCCCCCCCCATGACCCTCAACAGGACGACTGGGTATGGATGAATGGAGAGACATTGTTTTTAACCCCTAAAAGTGGTAATCTTATGTTTTATTCCACAAAGGTATTAAAGTTCAGTTCTGTTTATTCATGTCGCACCACGAAGCCCTACATACCAACTGTAAACAGATATAATGTACTTCAGTTAAACCAAATCTTATTCAATCCAATTATAATTTATTTGAATTTTGAATTCAGTCCTATTGGATTGTAAAGTTATCATGCAATATTTTAACTTAAAAAAAACCAAAACAAAACAACAATTCCTCCAACAACCTCCGCCAAGTGCAACAATTCCCCTATATGGCGATTTACAGATTGTGATAAAAGCCGCGTTCTGTCAGATCCGGAACAGCCTTTGAAATTGAATAGACGTTTCCATTCTCAATCCCTTAGTCAAATTTCATGAGTTTTGGGCAATAATTAATGGAGATATTGCGAAACAAAATTTTCGTCCCCATTGACCCCAATGTTATCGAAAATTTGAAAGTGATCCAGAATCCAGGATTTCTTCCAGATCACACCCAAAATAAAATCAGTTCTTCCTTTTCACATTTCCAACAACTCTTGAAAATTTAAACAAAATCCATCCATAACTTTTTGAGTTATCTTGAACACAGACAGACAGACGGATAAACGCCAGCAAAAACATAACCTTCATAGTATTTGCAGATTTGTACTATGCACTGTTCCGTTGTATTTGATAGTATTTATCTTTCTTTATTATTATTTTTGAGTGCTTAGTGAGCTCATATATCCTTTTAAAAGGATCTGCTACTAAAAAATCTGTAAGTAAAATGTTACACATTCTTGTGTATTTGCACAATTACTCACCACCAGACTTCTATCTCAACCCCCCCAAACCTGCCACCGCTGCTGAAACGGCTCCCACTCCATCTCTCCCCTCCCTGAAGGAGTCCTATGTCCCTCCTCCAGAACCATATGCAGGAGAGATAAGTGGTTGCAGGGGATTTCTGTTGAGATGTACGCTAGTGTTTGATCAGCAGCCTCTTAGTTATTTTACCGATCGCTCCAAAATAGCCTATGTGATCAACCTGTTACGAGGCAAAGCGGATGGGTTGGCCACAGCAATTTGGGACCAGCAGTCCCCAACTTTAGATACATTTCCTAGTTTTGCAGGAGAACTCTGCCGAGTTTTTGATCACCCTGTTCAGCACCTTGGTTTTCTCCAAGCTGGATCTGCAAAATGCATATCACCTGGTCCGGATAAAAGACGGAGAGGAATAGAAGATGGCGTTTATCTCTCCTCTCAGCCACTTCGAGTATTTAGTGATGCCATTTCGACTCACAAACACTCCAGCAGTCTTCCAAGCCCTCATTAATGATGTTCTCCAGGATATGTTGGACAGGTACGTCTATTTGGATGACATCCTCAGGAATTTCTAGGGATGCACGATAACTGTTTTTTAAAACTGATACGATAACCGATAACTTTCAGCTCCTAAAGGCCGATACCGATAACCGATAACACAAACATATACCTAAGATCATTACATCAATACTATGAACAAAATCAAAAATAGTTTGGACTTAAATGAACAGATATTTATTTTTTCCATTGAAAAGCTACTGACAAGCCTCTTAAATATTTTCGTAAAGCTATCAAACAAACCTATTTGATATCTCACATCAACTTAAATAAGGTTAATTGCTGACTGATATAAAAATAAAGGCTCCTTGAACTGATGGAAATACATGCATCAAAATTACAAACTGAAAAGGATTAACTTTTAAAGGATTTTGACTTGTGGTTCCATTTAAATTAAAGGTATTAATTAAAGTAAATGATTAATTAAAGTTCAGTGATTTTTTGTTTTTTTCATCTCATGGAAGCTTTAGATGAGAGAGACGAGGGAGAGCAGAGGGAAGGAGAGGGGAGACTGCTGCTGGCTTGCACACGTTAGCATCAGCTCGCGTTAGCGCAATTTCAAAATTCCAAGGAAGCGATTGTTATGTTGTAGGTGGCTGATCAGGTTTGACGTATTAAAGCTTGTGCTTCCCTCCTCATAGAATTCGCTCGGAGGATTCATTACAAATAACCACCAAACTATTTTCTTCTGAAACTTTAACGAAGTTCCACGCCGCCATGTTTGTTGTGACCAGCGCTGTGCTGCAGGCTGCATTCAAGGTGTAACGTAAATTCCGACGTTCCCTCATTTGCTAGTCGTTCTTTAATCCTTTTCTATTTTTTTTTCTTATTTATGTGTAACATGAGGGGAAATACTGCTAATATTGATTCAAGTCAGCAACTACCAAAATTATGACTGACTTAACAAGTTGTTTTCTGGCATGAGGGGATATTCTTGATTTTCCTGATTGAGAAATAATTTTTCTGATTATGCTGACGCCACTTGAACATATTGACTGCCGGTCATTCAAAGCTCAGAGGGAGCGAGGCACTGTCGTGTTGACAAAAATATATATGTTATCGGGGCTATTTGTCGTGATATTGGGCTTATCGGAATGACGTCATCATTTCCTGTTATCGGCCCGATAGTTATCGTGCACCCCTAGGAATTTCACATCCCCTCCATATCTTTCCTTGGGTACATCATTGTAAAAAGGAGAACCACGACCAGATCTGAAAAGATCCAGGCAGTCCGAGATTGGCCAGTCCCATCCTCCCGTAAGGATCTCCAGCGATTCCTCGGCTTCGCCAACTTCTATCTGAGGTTTATCAGGCATTACAGTAAGGTAGCACCCCCCCCCCTCACTCAGCTCCCTACAGTTTATTGTCGAGGTGGATGCCTCGGACTCCGGAGCGGGCGCTGTGCTGTCCCAAAAGGACCCGACTGCCACAAAACTGCATCCATGCGCCTTTTTCTCCCTTCGACTGTCCCTGGCTGAGAAAAACTATGACTTGGGAATAGAGAGTTGCTGACAGTGGTGTGGGCATTTCAGGAATGGAGGCACTGGCTGGAGGGAGCCCAGTACCCATTCATAATCTGGACAGACCACAAAAACCTCCCCTACCTTGGTTCTGTGCCTCAACTCCCGTCAAGCCCGCTGGGCTCTGTTCCTGAGCCGATTCAACTTCACCCTCTCCTATCACCCTGGTTCCCAAAACGGCAAGCCAAACGCCCTATCCTGAGTCTTTAGTTCAGGGATGTCAAGATCCAGTCCTGGAGGGCCACTGTCCTGCATTTTTTAGATGTTTCCCCGCTTCAGCACACCTGATTCAAATGACTAGGCCATTAACAGACTTGTGCAGACCTGGATGACAAGGTGGTGATAATCCATTCATTTGAATCAGGTGTGCTGAAGCAGGGAAACATCTAAGGTATGCAGGACAGCGGCCCTCGAGGACTGGAGTTTGACACCCCTGCTTTAGTTCCTCCTCGGACACGAGTGAACCGGACTTCATCCTCCCTCCTGCCTGCGACGCCAGGTCCACCTCCTTGGAGATCGAGGCGGCTATAGAGGAGGCGCTGAAGATGCGACCCGATCCCAAGACGGGCCCTCTGCACAAGAGGTACGTTTCGGAGTCTGCCCGCTCCCAAGTGCTGCAGTGGGGACACTCGTCCCACCTCACCTGCCACCCAGGTACGAGCAGGACTCACCTTTTTTTGCCACAGAGATTCTGGTGGCCCGGGATGGCTCAGGATGTCCAGGCTTACGTGGCGACCTGTCCTGTTTGTGCCCGGTGCAAGTCCTCCGATCAATCCACTGCCTGTACCTCCCCATCCTTGGTCGCACGTCGCCTTGGATTTTGTCACAGGGCTCCCACCGTCTGAAGGTAACACTGTGATACTCACCATCATAGACAGGTTCTCCAAATGTGTTCACTACGTTCCTTTACCTAAGCTCCCCTCTGCTCTCAAGACCTCTGAACTGCACATCCAGCATGTTTTTAGGCCCCATTGACTTCCCAGTGACATCGTTTCGGACTGAGGTCCTCAATTCATGTTCCAAGTTTGGCGAGATTTCTGCTACAGCCAGCCTCTCCTCTGGCTACAACCCCCAGACGAACGGCCAGATGAGGAGAGCTAACCAGAGCTTGGAGTCAGCCCTGCGGTGTGTTGCGGCTAACCACCCAGCCTCCTGGAGCTCCCACCTCCCTTGGATCAAGCACGGTAATAACTCCCTCACCAGTTTGGCGACAGCTATGTCCCTATTCATGTGCTGTTTCTGCAATTAACCCCCTGTTCCCCGACCAGGAGCAATCGGTGGTCACCCCCTCGGTGACACAACACATCAGGCGCTTGCGGGAGGTGTGGAGGACCACCAGAGCCGCACGTCAGAGAGGAACAAGCGGATAGCTGACCAGCATCGGTCCCCCGATGTCAACCTGGACAGATGGTAAGCTTAAATCCCGTAAGATATCAACTCGCTTTATTGGTCAGTTTCCTATCCTCAAAATTATTAATCTTAAACTTTTTTTCTAGTCCTCTCTGATGGAATCAGGATTTCCTCAAGATTTTTTTTTCAAACATATTTTTATTGCTTTTTCACCCTAAACACAAAAGGTTTGTGCAGTGGTATAAAGGCACCTTGTAATACACAACACATGGTAAACTAGCAAACCAACGAACAGACACAATGACAGTCATCCCACACAGTGAAGAGAAAAAAATAAATAAAATTACACAAGGTGAACTGTAAGAAATATTCAAAAAGAATTATTAATAATATACAGACAGAAGGGAAAAAACAATTAAAGACAATAAAATAACAAAAGTAGGATTTCTAATTGCAAGGTATTACAGTGCAATCATGAAGTTGTGGTTGTTTCCACTCCTCAGGTGATGTTTCCATTAGGAACGTCACACCAAATAAGTCCATGGAGGCCCTTCTGTAAAGTCTGTGCTCTCTCTGTACCAATATAATTAAGAAATGATTTAAAGTTTAGTAAAACATCAAAGGTTTTTCCTTGAGCCAGTACATCATTGCTTCTAGAGGAATAAGTTCCCTTATATTCTGCATCAACTGCAAAAGCTTAGGAGGTTTGTCAGAGATCCACTGAAGCAGGACTCATCGTTCTGGCACTAAACAGAAGAATGTCAAGCAGTCTCAGCATACAAAAATTACGGTTCAGTGTAGGATGTAAACCAAGGATGCAAGACAGAGGGGTTAGGTCCAGATCGCTTCCAAACACATCAGAAATTCTGTACAGGCCTCTTGCCAGAAACTTTTAATAAAGGGGCAGTCAAAGATGCAATGGTAGTATGATCCCTCTGAGATTTTGCATTAATTACAGTATTCAGAAAGTGTGAGATTAAATTTGACCCTTAAAATTGGTGTAATTTGGAGCCTGCGGGTAATTTTGAATTGAGATTCCTTAATTTTGCTAGTGGACAAACAACCAAGAGAGCTCAATCACAGATCAGCCCACTCCTCATCTGAGATTGACATCCCCAGATCAGTCTCTCAAAGCAATTTAAGATGCTCCATGCCTTCAGCAGGGAGAAACAGAGTACCATATAACCTGGTTATCAGTTTTCGGGGTCTTGCTGTACCTCTTCTATATTAGAGCGGGAGAACCCACCAGAGTGTAACCTTGCTTCTGAAGAAATGAAACTACAGACCTGCAGGTACCTGAATAAATGTCTGAAGGGAAGGTCGTACTGTTCAATCAGCTGGTTAAGGATTTGACAACGCCATCCGCTACCATGTCTCCTATTGTACAAATACCCTTTTCAAGCCATAGAAGAAATGTGTTGTCTTCAAGACCAGGAGGAAACTCTGGGTTCAAATGAATGGCGGTAGAAAGAAAAAGAAGTATGTTCATCTTAAAAAGGTTTGCCCTGCCCATAAGTGATAACAGGAGACTGGTCCAGCATGCCAGATCTTCTTTAATTTTACGGATAATTTTATGGATAAAAAGGTACAAAATTAGCTTTGTAAGGCCCAGAGAGGGAGGGAGTTATATGGTAGATCCATTGAAAGGGGGCTGCACTGGAAGAGGACCAGGAGACATGTGGGGTTAGGGGCATAGCCTTCGACTTCGAATAATTGATTTTGTAGCCTGAAAACTGGCCGAAAGGTTTCAATAATTTCAACAGTTCTGACAATAGAAGTCGCAGGATTACTTAAAAAGAGCAGCACATCATCAGCGGAAAGGGAGATGGTGTGTTTCTGGGGACCCATATTGATGCCAGTCACCTGTGTGTCACTCTTTAACGCCTCTTCCAGGCATTTGATAGCAAGCACAAGAGAAGAGAGATCCACTTAATCAAGTTATTTTTATAAATTAAATTTGGAGAGGACATTCAGTAAATATGACCATTAAAACCTGTCGAAAGCCTTCTCAGCATCGAGAGAGACTACGACAGCTTTGTCTTTTAAATTCGTGCCAACTTGAATAATATTCTGCAGTCTCCTAATATTATTGTAAGAGTTTTGTCCTTGGTTGAACCCAGTCTGGTCCATTGAAATAAGATCTGGAAGGACATGTTCTCATCTTCTAGCTAAGATTTTGGTGATAAGTTTCCTATCAACGTCAAGTAAAGCGATTGCTCTGTATGAGGAGCAGTCCTCTGATGTCTGCCCTTCTTCAAAATAAGTGAGATGTTGGTATCCATCAAGGTATTTAGGGAGGTGGCCATAATTAAACAAGTAAGATAGCATTTTAAGCAGCAGGTCGACCAGTAGGTTCTGAAAAGACTTTAAAAAAACTCAGGAGTCAGACCTTTGGGGCCCGGAGCCTTGTTATTTTGCAGTTCATTGATTGCAGCAATGACTTCTTCTTGAAGAGATGGGGCTGTTTAAAAGATCGTTCTGGGTTTGAGAAGCCTTGGGTCGGGGGATGGGACTTCAGGGCGTCTGAAGGAAAGAAGTGTATCTAAAGCTACTCTTTGCGATCTTAAGTCACTGGAAGGGTTGATATCAAATTTTTTCTGGAGCTTCTCTAATTGCTTTTTCTACAGGATGTAGAATTGACCAATCAGAGGCCTCCTTTCTCTCCTCTCTGCGACACTGTCTGGGTCAACGTACAATTTTTGGAGAAGGTGCACCGGAGTGTCTGCGTAGGGTGGGGGGGGCATCTCTGCGTCGTCTGCGTATGTGACGCAGAACACCTGACGTCTGAGTATAGATCAGGCTTTAGCCGATGACCGGTTATGGACCAGTGATTTTCTTGGGCCGATATTTGTGGCTGATATTCCTTTGCTCCCTCAATTTACATTTAAAGAAATGACACCAATGATAACAAATATTACAGGTCTCAAGTTTAAACAAACAACACAGAGCTGCCCATGGATGCCTGTTGGTAAATCATGCTGCGGAAAAATACATCGGCGAACCCACGTGCGATTTGGCCGATGCCGATTTAAGTAAAAAAATGCAACTATCGGCCCGATATATCGGCCGGCAGATGTATCGGTCAATCCTTACTGCGTAGTGCGGCTCCCTCTGTGGTTCACACCGGCCCGTAGATCGGCACTCTCCCTCGTTTTTCCCTGGTCTCCAGATTACCTTCGTTCCTGCTCTGTTCCTTTGAATAAACCCCGTTTAACCGTTTTCCCTGTCTGGCTGCTTTTGGGTTCAGTTCCTCTTTTCTCGTCACACATGTGATCCAGTAGATGGTGTAAAGCTCAGACTCATGTCACATGTCTGCTGTGAACGGCTTTCTTGACGTCATTCCACCGCGTCTCTTTCACGCTTAGGATCGTTGTCCTGCTGCATGGAGGAACATGGAGAACGCCAAACCGGAAGAACCCAGAAACACGACTGAAGCAGGACAAGCAGCACGGCAAACAAAATGACAACAAACTGGCAAGAAATAGACAAGACTAGGGATGGAACGATTACCGGTATTACGGTAAAGCGCGGTAAAATTTTACACAATAACGATTACCATTTATGTTTGACTTTATCTCATTATCGCGGTCGATTACCGGGATATGTAATATCAGCCTCATTAAAGTCTGCCAGCGACTCGTGACTGTGTCTCCCGTGAATATGTAGCTTGTAACATCGGCATCGTAACATGAACATGGCAGAAAGTGGTGATAGCACGCAGGACATTTACCAACCAACTAAAATGACGGCATATTTTCTTTTCTTTTTTTTAAGAATGCAGAGGGACAACTGGTGGAGGACAATTATCGTGTCTGCAGAGCACTTGTTTAAATTTTATCGTAATTTGTACAAGCAACTTGAAGGAGCTAAGGCTAATGCTTCAAGCTACTGAGATGTTTGACCGGGGTCATCCCTATGTTCCCACAGCCCAATGATCCCACAGCCCTATGTTCCCTCATTTCTAAGAATTTTTTTTTCACTGAAAATTTTGAAAATTAGTCCCTATGTTCCCTCAGCCCTATGTTCCCTCAGCCCTATGTTCCCTCAGCCCTTTGTTCCCTCATTTCCAAGATTTTTCTCAAAATGCCACTGATTGAGCAAGGGAAAACTAGCTTCTGGAGGGCATTTGGCACGAGGTCATGGTGCAGGACCCTAGGTTGAAATTACTCTGAACCATCCCTTTAAACATGTACTGGGTGCAACCCAAAGCGCATAACTAAAAAAAAGTAAACCGCAAAAAAAAACATACAGAATCGAAGACACAGACAGACATCCATTATCTATACCCGTTTCATCCTCTGCAGGGTCACGGGGATCTGCTGGAGCCTGTCCCAGCCGTCTACAGCCAAAAGGCAGGGGTCCACCCTGAACAGGTTGCCAGTCCATCACAGGGCCACATGTAGACAAACAACACTCACACTCACTCCTACGGGCAATTTAGAACCACCAAATAACCTGACATGCATTTCTTTGGACTGTGGGAGGAAGCCGGAGTACTCAGAGGAAACCCACGCAAGCACGGGGAGAACATGCAAACTCCACACAGAAAGGCCCCTGCTGAGGTTCAAACCAGGAACCTTCTAGCTGTGAGGCAACACAGTAAGCAACCCACTAAGCCACCGTGCTGCCCGAATTGACTAATTGACCAAATTGTCAGAAATGGGGATAAAATCTGATGCAAATTGCTGATAGAGGAAATGTGGGAACATAGGGCCTAATTTTGGAAAGAAAAATAAAACCTTAGAAATGAGAGAACATAAGGCTGAAGGAACATAGGGCTGAGAGAACAAAGGGCTGAGGGAACATAGGGCTGAGGGAACATAGGGCTGAGGGAACATAGGGCTGAGAGAACAAAGGGCTGAGGGAACATAGGGCTGAGGGAACATAGGGCTGAGGAACATAGGAGGGAACTAGGGCTGAGGGAACATAGGGCTGAGAGAACAAAGGGCTGAGGGAACATAGGGCTGTGGGAACATAGGGCTGAGAGAACAAAGGGCTGAGGGAACATAGGGCTGAGGGAACATAGGGCTGAGGGAACATAGGGCTGAGGGAACATAGGGCTGTGGGAACATAGGGCTGAGAGAACAAAGGGCTGGGCTGAGGGAACATAGGGCTGAGGAACATAGGGCTGAGGGAACATAGGGCTGAGGGAACATAGGGCTGAGGGAACATAGGGCTGAGGGAACATAGGGCTGAGGGAACATAGGGCTGTGGGAACATAGGGCTGTGGGAACATAGGGCTGAGGGAACATAGGGCTGAGGGAACATAGGGCTGTGGGAACATAGGGCTGAGAGAACAAAGGGCTGAGGGAACATAGGGCTGAGGGAACATAGGGCTGAGGGAACATAGGGCTGAGGGAACATAGGGCTGTGGGAACATAGGGCTGAGGGAACATAGGGCTGTGGGAACATAGGGCTGAGGGAACATAGGGCTGTGGGAACATAGGGCTGAGGGAACATAGGGCTGTGGGAACATAGGGCTGAGGGAACATAGGGCTGTGGGAACATAGGGCTGAGGGAACATAGGGCTGAGGGAACATAGGGCTGAGGGAACATAGGGCTGTGGGAACATAGGGCTGTGGGAACATAGGGCTGAGGGAACATAGGCACGCTCCCGTTTGACCAAGAGTAACCTGACTGACGCGCTTCGCTAACTCACATTTCATAAACGTTACCGTTGCGTGTTGATCGAAAAAGAACCGGAACGATGTTCTTCTGATGCAAATAAAATATTAATTTATTCCATTAACTGATCTGAAAACCATAACGCCGGCAGTTAGCGCCACAGCAGTCAAAAACCTTTCGCTCTTCCGGGTCAAACAGCTAACTAATAACAGGCAGCTACCTTTATACCTGACCCTCAGGTAACAACACAGCGACACCCACAGACACACAGAGTGAACTACAATTCAGAACAACATATTTGGCTCCTATACAACTGTTTCTTTATTTGCACATTTATACGTATTTAAGGTTCAGCTTAATGTCCAAAGTTTATTTCATTTGAACTTGCACTATAATTTTTGTTCCTGATAATTGTTTGCATATTTTGACCTACTATGATTGTTAAAGTGTTTATTTAAATTTGCACCAGACAAATCAGCTTTGTTCCTGTTATTTATTTTGTTCATTTAAAATAAAACATCTTTCTGTGCCAGTTGTTTGCCCTTTTAATGTGAAAGTTTCATTTTGATAAGATTTTGGCTTCTGATGTTTTAGTATGACAAGAAAATCACAAGATTTTTTGAAATATTAAAATGTATGTGTTTTTTGGACATTCGTACAGCAACGAAGAATACTGCGATAATATTGTAAACCGTGATAATTTGGTCACTATAATCGAGATATCAAATTTTCTATATCGTTACATCCCTAGACGAACTAACAAGACTCAGGTGCTGAAAAGCTGGAAAGAGAGGACCCACCAAGGTGGCTGTAGCTCAGTTGGTAGAGTGGGTCGTCCAGTCACTGTAAGGTTGGTGGTTCGATCCCGGCTCCACCTTGCATGGCAGCAGCCGCCTACTGGTGTATGAATGTGAGTGTGAACGGGTGACTGAGAAGCCAATGTAAACCCTTTTGAGGGCACCTTGATGGAGTGGAGAAGCCCTTTCAAAATAAAAAAGGAAATCTAAGGAGTCCAACAAAAAAAGAGCAGAAGAAAAAATACACAAATAAAGAAATAAACAATGATACTTAAAAACAGACTTGCTACAGCACATTGACAAATAAAGACAGTGAAAATTAGCAAATAATTAGACCCGAGGACAAGAAAATAAACCCATAATGCTAATGGATGTTAATTATGTTTGCAGAGTTTGTTTATGTGGTTACTTGAAACAAGTTTTTTTATGGTTTAAGGGATAGTTAAAAGATGGAACTCTGGTTATGGACACTTAAATTATTGAATTTAGGATTCTCTTGCTAATGTAAATTATACTACAGACTTGGCAGGTAAATCACATTTATAACATGATACACCATTTCATATTTACAGATCTAAGATTTTAAAATCTTGACAAGAACAGAAATTTGCTGCGTATCCTGTAGGATATTTTGAAAAACTAAAGTCGTCCGGGCCCCCGAGGCAGTGAAGCCGTACTCCACCACTGGATTGATGCTTTGATTTTTGTGCCGCGCATGAAGATGAGGATGCTCATGGTTGTCCATGATGTTCTTCATTTTATCCTCCTCAACGCTTTGAGATGTCTTTGAGATGTCTGTCCAGAATGATGCAGATCTACTCCTCTTCATTCTATGTCTTCAGAGATCTCCTTTTTGTGAAGCATGGTTCACCTCATGTTCACCTCATCTATCTGTCTAGCAGGTCCATTGTGGCTGAAATCCACTCCAGGGTTTGCAGGCTGCGACGAAGGTCTACAGTGTTAGTTTACCATACATGCCCCCCCTCACAGACACACACACACTTCCTTAACTCTTATTTTTCCTGCCTCAGTTTCATCCCACTCACACTTACTCTGCAGGAGGAGCGCACTCATTACACACACACACTGACACACACACACGCACACCACAAAAACAAAGCTGCCTGCACTCTGAACTGATTTCTTTTCATTCCCTCTGCCAGAAACCGCAGGACTGTTGCGAGGGTTGTTAAGAGTCATCAGCCTCACCTGTTCACCAGAAAAACAGACTTACACTCTTGTGGCGTTAATGAAACAATCTGTCGACCATGTGCTTCCTCCCAGAAAATAGTTGTATGCAAGAGAAGTAGACATGGCTGAGCTGGGTGTTGATATAAATGCTGCTGTAGAGGCGGCTCACATCTACCCATTTGCTTTCTAACTTTCCTCTGATATAATAAGATGTATAATAAGAAGGCACTTCACTATGTGCACTATGCTGGGAGAGGGCTGACCGCTGTTACCTTTGCACGGTGCCATTAATACCTGCTTGCCTTTTAGCGACGTCAGGCTTAAATGTTGGTGAGAACGATTAAATCTGAAGGGAAAAAGGTGGAGACAAAGAGCAGAAATGAGAAAGAAAACGGGACCCCACAGGGACAAATTCAACAAGGAAGTGAGATTAATTGCCGTTCCTTGAATGCAGACCTGTAGGAAGCGGGGCTGCTGGGGGTGCTGCAGCACCCCCTGTTGGGATAACAGGTGTCATAGCACCCCCCCCCCCCCCCCCCCCCCCCGATGAGCTTGGGTGGAAAAAAAATGTCTCCCAGTACTTGTTTTAACAATCTTAGTGATTGAAGATTTTTTTGGAGAACAGAACAAAACAAAGGGTGAATTCCAGTTCCTCCCTTAACCCTCAATCTCAGTGCAAGTGCTGTCCTGAATCTAAGAACATCAAATTGAGGGACAAGTTTGAGGGCTGTATCGCCCTCAAAATTTCTCCGAGATTCTCCGACACCACCCTTGGAAGTAAGAGCTACCCAGAAGGCACTGGGTGATTTAGCCAAGACGTCTTCGAAAAGGATGGCGACAAAAAAAGCTAGCTACAAATGTAAGTATCTTCGTAGTTCTTAAAGATATAAATGTTACGAAACCATCTTATTGTCTTTGTTTGAGACTTTTTTCATGGACTAACATCGTTGTTGCGTAACATTTATTTTTTTACTTTATGATGTTTGCCACCAGACCGGTGGTCCCGGCCTGCTTCACGTTACTTGTATACCTTGTTGTGTAGCGACGGAGGACTGAATAATGTATCCTCTATGGTGTTATTTTCTAATATTATTTAGAGAATATATACGGCGCTCTTTTCAATGTTATCCCTGTGTAATTTCAGGGAATACAGAGGCAACACGGACTCTGATACATTTCAGTCTGAAGACGTAACTGCACTCGAGGGGTGTCCCATTTCTAAGACACAAGATAACCCTGACACTCACTTTCAAGTGTTATGATTGAGGGTTAAGGCCGAGGGTTAAGATTGAGGGATTAAGGGAGGAATTGGAATTCACCCAGTGTTTTATAACATTGCGGGTCATGGTTAATGGATGCTGTAAAATGTGTCGATGATGATAATGATCATATGTGCGGGTGTAAGGTGCCGACAGAACGCCATATGTGTTGAACGTTAAATATTGAGGATCTGGGAACCTAAACTAAGAGTCAAAGACGCGAAACTCTGAATCCATAACCAATGAAAGTGAACTCCATAAATGAGAGTGCAGTGATGTTTTCTGGTCACAAAGTTTTTTCGTTAGCAAGTATCTCACTGACTACTGATTGACATTGTAGCATGTCGGCTGTGGTTTCCCAGCATGCTCCAGGCAGCGTATTTATTTCAGGGTAAGATCATTGCTCATCATTGCTAATAAATAATCTGCACACAAGCTGTGGTGTTTTTCTACTGCTAACAGTTTCCGTAGGAGTTGAATGTCTGGCACCATGTGAGAGTGTGCACGTACAGTTAGTAAGGCCTCTGTGATTTTTGTGCAGCTTAAATGTTTGACTGTGACTTTGGTGGATCAGGAGTACATCTGAACTTGGTGCTCTCATCTGACAGGGGTTGGCTGAGGGGTTGGCTCAGTTTCTGTTAAAAAAAAAAAAAAAACAGGTTAGGGCTCTGTGGCTAGATTTCACAGCCATGACAACTGTTTAGGGAGGGAATTTTTATCAAAACTGCCAAAAACATATGCATTAAATGAGGGCGTGGTCTCTTCTCAGATGGCTGGTATCACTAATGGCCTGCTGTCATCACGTTAGCCACTTAGCAGTAAGCACTGCCTTGACATCTGGGTTGTGAATAAAGACCTAACTAAGCATGACTGCTTTTATTTTAAAGACAAGATGGCTTGTTGCGCTGTTAACTGTACAGACAGACTGCTCTGACCAGTTTTAGGCTGGCCTGGAAGGGTTCAATGACATCTGAAACGAGTGCTGCTGGAGCTGAAACGAGAACTAGCAGAGGTCCGCTGGGACCCGCAGTCACTTGGATCATGGGGCTACGCCAATAGGCTCACCCGACCATCAGGCAGCTGCCACTGGCCTGGACCAGCTCCAATAGTCTTCCTTTAACCTCTGGCAGTGCTCGTTTTGGCGATATTTGGAATGAATGTAAAGTAATATTGATTAGCATCACGAGAGGCTAAGCTACGATCACCGGGCTAAAATGGTTGATTTGCAAATTAATGTGTGAACTATGGTGGGCGTGCTCCAGCCGGCTTTCAGGTCTGCAGAGGAACGAGATAAACAACGTACAGCGGAGATAAACAGGTCCAAACGCTGGACTGGATGGTTGACCCCGATGTGCTGCTGCCGCTCATGTTCCTATCCTTTGTAAGTTGCTGTTTTGGACCAATGGGATGCAGTTTACATTAGTTTAAACCTTAAAAATCCATAAACAATTATTCGGGTTGCTGGTTTGATTATCTGCCACATCACAAACCAGAGTCACACCTAAATCTTTCTTTATTTGCGCAGTAATAATTTCATACTGTCTCCACCTGGCCACAAGCAGACAGCGACTCTGTCACCTGACTGCTCTCGAAAAACATGGAAAACAAAGCATAACCTTGTGCAAAAGGGGAGGGGATTTTTCTTGATTTACTTTTTTAATAAATAGAGGGAGGAAACAAACGGTGCAAGCTGTTTGGGCTATGATTTGTTCAGAAAACAAGTAAAAAAAAAGAAAAGGCAAATAACATGGATACAAGAATGGATTACATGAACCTTTGACTCTTGCGGCTCAGTTACGGCGTTGGCAAGGATTATGTTGACCAGACGTGGTGATGAGATCGTTCTGGTTCGTGGCTTGTGTTGAGTGGATCACAAGTGGTCCAAATTTCAAAAGTTAGCTTTGACATGGTTTAAGGTAACTGCTGTGAGGGCCACAGACACCTAAAAAAAATATACAATTTTGTGTCATATCCAGTGAATATGATGATCCCAAGTCAACACTGTCAATCGAGGACAAATGAGGGCCAAAGAAGACTCCAGATGTGGACCAAGTTTGGCCCAAACGCTCTTTGCCTTTCGAGACAGAGAGAGATGAAGGTGAATCAAAAAAGTCTTTTTTCAAACCAAAAGCAGCTGCTGTTTTGTGGAGTGGCTCGCCCTTGCTTTGCAGGCTTCCTCCTCGGGTTGACCTCACAGTGCCTCGCTCCCTCACTGACTCCCCTATTGGCTTCGGGGAATTGCTCATCGACAAAGGCTCGGCGATACGTTGGCGACAGGTCTTTGAGTTGCTCACATCAAACAGCCTAGCCATCTGCCCACCTGCTGATTTGCCACTTTGTTGGCGAGTTTGGCGGCTGGCAAATCAGCCCTAAGATGGTGTAGTCTGAAAGTGCTTTCAAGCCATTTGATTGTATTGAACTGTACTGCGCATGCAGCAGACTGCGAGCATGCTCATATATTCAGCACAATTACTTAATGCAATGATGCTGATGAAGCACAGTGTTACTGAGTATATTTTTAAACAGTAACATTGCACATGACATCTGCTCGACTCTTGGTTTAAACCTGAAACTATGCAGGTTTACAGGTACTACTGATACGCCTTTGCAGTTCTATTTAATGTATTTTATATGATAGCAGATACTATATTAAATAACAGGCAGGTCCGACCGGATGAGGAACTGCGGTGAAGCTGCAGCACTAAAATCACTAAATCTACACATCAAGTCTATTTGGCACTTGATTGCAGCTAAGCCCTGTCAATTTACCCACAATAGATCAGGCAGACATGAGAAGGGCAGAGAGTGATTTTTAAAAATAAAACCCAGTAGGCGTTAACCTGTGAAGGCCACAGATTTCAGACGGGACTTGGGCCACTTATGAGAAGAGGTTCAGCGTCAGAGTCGGAAAGCTCATTTCATTTGACACCAATCAGCCTTTTTAGATGAACTGTGGTAAGAAGGACAACACGTGGACCAGCAGCAGAACATGTCACTGCCAGGCCGGGGGCGGGGCACATGACCTGGCCCTTTAAACCCAATAAAGCTTGTGATTACATCGTTTTACAACATACACATGCTCGCAACAGCGGGGCTTACAAGCATTACTACATTTCTGACACATAGCTCAAAGCATTTGATAGTAAGAGTTAGGGGTGAGTATTGGCAATGACCTCACATTACGATATGTATCATGATACTTGGGCCACAATATGATATTTTCATGATATCACGATATATTGTGATATTTTACCCAGTTAATATCAAAATTAAAATTAGAGATGAAAAATCAAGTTGCTGTATATGTTCATCAGATGATATTGATCATTGAGTCAAAACTATTTGCTTCAAAACAACCTATTTATTGTTTATTATTAGTGTTTTTCACATTTCAATTTTAAACAATTTAAATGTGAAATTTAAACAATTTTTCTAAAAATATCGATATTAGGAGCTGAAAAGTCGATATTATATTGGGCAGCCGAAAATCGCGATATATTGCCAAATCGATTTTTATTCACACCCCTAGTCTCCTGTGGGAAGAATTTGTCTTGAGTGATTGGGAGAAATTGTACCTGTAAATCTGGCTCCCTGACCGTGGTGCCAGTTCTGGTGGGCTTGACTCGCTGCCAACAATGTCAGGTTCATCTCCAGGAGGATATGTATCCAGCTTTTTAGTTTAGTCTTTCCTGCACTTTTTTTCCTTTTCAATGCATTTTGTTGCTCCACTTTTATGCTTGTATGAACTGTCACTCATGATTACATTAATCCGTGATCCACCAACCCTGCACCACATAGACTCTGTTGACAAACGACTGATGATGATGCTGATGGACGGATGTTGATGACGATTTTACCCACAATACATTTGGAGATCTTACCGGCGATCCACTTGTAAATGTGCACATTGTAAAGTTAACTGTGAGAGTGAACATGAAGCCAGCCATGCAGCACAACATTTAATTCACTGTGTAGAAACCTACATGAACAAAGTCAGTCTTACAGTTTTTTGACCAACCATGATTCCTTCTGGCTGGGAAACCTCTATATAACCTGGTATGTAGTGTATGTATTTTTTGCAGAAGTTGTTGTATCCAGTAGTGTGCAAGGTGTGACTGATTCCTAAGGAAAGGTTTCTTTTTCTTTAACTGGGCCCTCCTGGGCCTGGACCGGGGGAGTACTGACCCCCAGCCGCCACTGAAGCTCTGCCACTGACGTGGACAAAAATACGACTCTAAACAAGAAGACTACCGTACGATCTTCATGTGATCTCAAAACATGATCTCTACACCTTCAAGTGAAATCCCCCGCTATTGTGTGACGCTGTCCCTTTAAGACTATGTTGAGACTGTCCCTTTAAGTCTATGTTGATACTGTCCCTTTAAAACTGTGTTGAGACTGTCCCTTTGAGACTATGTTGAGACTGTCCCTTTGAGACTATGTTGATACTGTCCCTTTAAAACTGTGTTGAGACTGTCTCTTTGAGACTATAGTGAGACTGTCCCTTTAAGACTGTAGTGAGACTGTCCCTTTGAGACTGTGTTGATACTGTCCCTTTGAGACTGTAGTGAGACTGTCCCTTTGAGACTGTGTTGATATTGTCCCTTTAGGACTGTGGTGCTGTTGCATGTGACGCACAGTTGCCATCCAGTTCACTGTTTTTGCATTTGTTCTGCATCCACACTGCCTTGTTAGCTTGTTGTGTGTTACTGACACTGTCAGAAGCCATCCTGTGACACTCCTAGTATTAATTTATATGCCCAGTTCGTCTACATTTGTTAAACGTCTGGGTGTTGCCCTGATCTCCTAAGAACATGCTACTATAACTGAGTATCTGCTGGAGCGTTCACCTGAGGCTACATTTATAAGCTCGTCTTCTATTCATTTGTTTTGTATTCTGCTGATGAAACTGTTTCGTGTCGTCCTGCCGTTTGGAGGTATGCTGTTTACTGCAGATGATGCGGTCCAGTTATTTCTTCGTTGTTACTTCAAAGTTATTAGTAAGTTAATGCTTACTTAATTTCCGATTTGGCCGTGGTTGTTTGCAAACCTGATTAAACCTGTTTGATTCTCGCTTTCTTTGCAAAGCCCCACACATAAACATCTACCTGTATAAGATCAGCAGTTTGCCAGCTGTGATTCAAAGATGCTGAGACGTTAATAAATCATCCATAATATTTCCCAGAGGAGATGCACAACTAACACGTTAAACTTCCTAAAAGTCCTTACATTTCGGCTGAACTCGTAATCACATGAATCCAGTTGAGCAGGCGGCGCTTGCGAGGACCACGCTTTGGAAACACGCCCCTGTGAGATCTGAGAGGGGAACAAAACTGCTGCAAAACTGAACCACAGCACCTCCCCTCCCTGTGTGACTGAAGCATAGATGTTATAATAATACATTTCTAAAACCACACCTCTGTTTCAAACGTTTTATCTTCATATCGTGCCAGCCGCTTCTTGAAGAGCTCATTCCTGACCAGCAGAGCCACTTCTTCGATCAGAACTTCACGCGTTTCTGTTGTAGGCGCAAGTGTGATTCATGGAAAGAGTCCTCCTTTGAATCAAACTTGTTTTTAATAACATTTTGGCTCATTGAACTCCCTCAGGGGCAAGGGATAGTCTTAATGAGACATATTAGATGAGCTTTAAAAGCCAATTTATCTCATTACTTAAAAAGTTGGCATTTTGAAAGTACAAAGGTTTTTACCCACAGCGCAGAGATAACAGATGCATTTAAGGCCCCCTCTGAGTCAGGAGCCTGGGGGCTTAATCCACCCACCAGTCTTAGCTGCGTGGTGTAGAGTGAGTTTAACCAAATAAAAGCTTATCTCACACAGAGCATGACTGAAACAATCCTGATGTGTCTTGAAACTTATCTAAAAGTACCTTTAGGCAAGGGTTGCCTTGTTCTTTAAACAAATGTGTGCTCAAAGAGAGGAAAAGAAGGAAAGTGTGCGTGCATGAGAAGTCAGACGTGAATTTATGGACATGCAATGATGCAGCTTGTGTCCATAGAAACAGAAACGTCAGAAGTAGCTTGTCCAGTACCTGCTGCCAGAGCTTGAGCTGCCTTCATGGCTCTGTATCTGGATATGGTTGACCCAGTGGTCTTGTTTGTTACTGGAACAGAAGATTAGCCGTTAAAGTCCTCCTTATGGCGGGTGTTCAGTACAATACGTACTGGAACCATCACAGAAACCAGCAAGCTGATGTGCACGACAGTAGCAGTGATCCCAGAGAAGATGCAGTGGTTTCTTGTTCAGAAGGCTGGAAGTTTAGATCAAGGAGACATGGCCAGTGGATCTGAGAACAATCTCCAGTGACCATCACAGTGGCAGAGATCCAAGAGAGAGTCCCATGCATGAAGAGTCCTAAAGTAACCGCCCCTCAAACACCAAATGAACCAGCAGCGAATGGGTGGAACCCACTCAGACTGGGTGACCCAAGACCAGGCTGTCCTGATGTTGAAGGATCCCCAGAGGGAGGAGATTCTACCCAACAACCAGCCAACAGTCTGCCGCTGCACAACATGGAAGCCTCTGTCAAGCCTTTTAGTGGCCAACATAAGTAGGTACCCGGCTTCACATACGGGTGAACCCCAGAAGGCAACTGGAAGTAACCCCGAGAACCAGCTTCTAAGAGGAAGAACGGTAGCTTGTTGCTGTCAGGGAAGACAAATGACTGAGATGTGCTGCTGCTGTACGAGCAAAACGTTGTCAACTTGGAAATTAAATGATTAAGATATGTTTCCAGAAGAATGTCTCCAGAAGAAGTTAACTACTTATTTCCCCTGATTAATAGATAGTGAGCGTCTAAATTTCAGACTGCTGTCACACTAGACCCCCTAAAGGGGAACCTTCATAGTCACGCGATGGTCACATCACCAGTGGTGTAATTCAGTGTGTAACTGTGTGGTCATAAAGCTGTCAGATACATATTTCATTAGATGATACCAGAGTTATAAAAAAAACTCTTTGTTCATCCAGTCTTCTTTTTAGTAGTTTCTCCTTCCTACATATTATCTTTTAAGTTTGTTCGCTGTCACAACACAATCCACTACACAACACCCCTCACACTTCACAACCCAGCACACACCACCACCCTCACTGTCCTGTCTCTTTAACTGTCTTGTCTTTAAATGTTTCACCGCTGGTGTTTTTTAGTCCTCTCTGACGAAATCAGGATTTAGGATGTTAATAAAGACGTTAGAATTTACTGTCAGAGAAGACTGGTGAATGACATATTTACCCTTCACACTCCCACAAAAAAAAAAAAAAGTCTGCTATAAGATTATATTGCATATACATACTAGATGGTTTGGCTAGATGATGGCACTAACCATGAATGTAAATGCAGACAAAAAAAAAACTCTTAGCATTTTAAATATAATACAACTGACTTCAGCGTACCATCAATGTTAAAACCACTATGTACTTACATTTATAGGTCTTTTATTGCTGATCTTGGTCAATGTTGGGCATGGTAAGATGTATTGAGTGTTCTATTTAGGAATAAACAATTTTTACTACATACTCAGACACCACTGAAAAGCGCCGACCACTGAATGTCGTGGACTATATTGAGACTTTGGGGCGGTTCCCCTACACAGCCTCAGTCTCGATGTCGCACTCGTGGATACTGGACTACTTGAAACTGTGCGACATCAACGGGACATCAGGAGTCCTCAACAAGAACGCAATGGACACCCCGCTGGTATCATAAACAGAAGGAGAAACTACATTACGCATAAGACAATGAAGGATGTAGACACAAACACTGAAAACACATGATAAAAACATGTTGAAGACATTTCTGAGTACAACGGGGTTAAAATAATCACATTGACTAATGAATGATAAAGTGCTGTTGTGTGAAAAGTGGGACTATTTGAGGACAAATAGTCTACGAGGGGACAAGACCAAGACACCTCAACTACCCTCACTGGCTTCTCCTGAGTGATGGTCACGGCCGTCTCAGTGACCCGCTTCTGTTGGCTGGAGGTTGTCACCATCAGCTCCTTTGTTCTGTTGACGTTGAGTTCAAGACAGCGGCTTTCACACCACGTCACAAACTCCTGCAGGACAGAGCTGTGGTTCAACGAGGGATCTTAACCGGGATCTTAACCGGGTGGCGGTCGGGCCGAGAGGACCTGCAGTCGTCGGTGTAGGAAAGAGACTGGAGAGGAAACAAGAAAGCTCCTCACGATACGCTGAAGGGTTCGCCCCAAGTCCAGCACCTTGAGACTGCACCAAGTGGAAGGATCTAGTCAGCATCAACGCCACTATCCAGGAGAAATCAGAAAGACGCCGGTGGCCAGTGTCTACCACACCTGACACCTATGTTTGGGGGGAATTTATGCTAATTAATGAGCAGCTTGAAATCAACCAGCATTTATAAACATACACACGTTCAGTACCACGGGAAGTGGGTGCTGGGGTTGCTGGAGCCCCACCAACAGGGGGGGGGGGGGGGGGGGGGGGGCTGTAAAAAAAAAAAAAAACATTGGAAAAAAGGGAGAAAAAATGTGGGAGGGAAAAAAAATGAAATGTTTAAAATGTCGCCCCGCTGCCTTGGTCAGACAACTCAAGTTGACAAACCCCGTGTGACTCCAGATGCCAAGTCGTTCGCTTGTAAAAAGCAGGCATTCCCAGCAGTATGATTTGTTGCGCTTCTCAGAGGCGGAAAACCAGTGGTAGCGTTCATAGGCAGCGGAAGTGCAGGCGGTAAGACAAGTTTCTTTTCAAAGGCTGCCGCCGTGCTTTGCGTCTTTACGCACGATGTTCAGCAGCTACATGGACAGCTCAGCTGAGCCAAACTACTGTCAGATGAGTGCCATGGACAGTTACAGTTGTTTGTTCCTGATCATTACATCTATTTTTGTCCAGATTTTTGCAGGCTTTGTGGCCGGTTCATTGTTAATAATCATCCAGTTATTCAATGCATGTGGCTTCTATTTTGGTGGAAACTGAAATGACTGCAGGCTCTATGGCCGCTTCATTGTTCGTAGCTAAATCAGCGGTGAATGTAAAGTCCATTTCAGGTTTTCTTTGAGCACTGATCTGCTGTCTGTCATGTCGTGTTGAAAGATTTTTGTCGTTGTTTCTAATAGTCTCTGTAACACACATGTGGGGCCCGATCTTCATCCAGATCTCCTAAAGCCGCTATTTAGGGATAGCGGGTAGCGGGTAGCGGGTAGCGGGTAGCGGGAGCGGCGTTCCCCCACAAAGAACGGAATCTTCCACCTTGCTAAACCCGCTATCCCACCTGCGCTACCCGCTACGTTATGCATAGTAGTGGTTAGGACGTTCCACCTGTTAAACCAATCAGTGCGTCAGTAGCCATTGCCTTTAAGAGCAGGTTGCGCTACCCGCAAACCGCTATGTAGCGTCTTTTCATCCAGATCAGAGCAGCTCTCATGAGCAGCTCGTCTGGGACTCTGCTGTAGAGCTTCCTCCTCTTCCTTCCTCCTCCTCTTCTGCACTGATATATACATATAAATATTTTTACACAGGCAATCCCTATCGGCTACCTGAAAGTCCCAGATAGTCGGTGCGCTCCCAGTAAACACGGTCTGGTCGTCTATGGTTTAAATGCTGTTTAAGACGATCTCTGCTATTTCCTCAGGGGTTCAACTGAGGCCAAATCACGCTTTTTATACAAGAGTTAATTCGAGAGGTAGACACACATCCACATGTGACCAGGTGGACGCACATTGATGCCATTTGGACGCGCTCTTGTACGCGCCGACATGCAGGTTGCAGGTAGCGGGTAGTGGGATGCTACCCGCTACCTGCAACCCCAATCGCAAGATACCGAGTTTGCGGAAAGGGCAAAAGACACGGCCATTCCCACACCTACAATGTAAGTAAGGAAGTCGGCATAACGGATAGCGGCTTTAGGGAGTAGAAGATTAGCAGTTAGCAGTTAGTGGAGGTTCCTAAACCTGCAATTTGCGGGTAGCGGGTAGAGGCTAGTGGGTAGCGCCTAGCGGGAAGTGTACGATCGGGGCCGTGGCATCTATTATTGTTGAAGTTGTGTAGTTGCAGGCCATGTAGCCGGTTCATTACCTTCACCAAGGAGGTGATGTTTTTGCCGGTCTTTGTCTGTCTGTCTGTGTTCAAGATAACTCAAAGAGTTATGGATGGATTTTGATTAAATTTTCAGGAGTAAAAAGGAAGAACTGATTTCATTTTGGGTGTGATCCGGAAGAAATCCTGGATTCTGGATCACTTTCAAATTTTTGATAACATTGCGGTCAATGGGGCCGAAAATTTTGTTTCTCAATATCTCCATTAATTATTGCGAAAAACTCATGAAATTTGACTCAGTGATTGACAATGGGAACCTCTGTCAAATTTCAAAGGCTGATCCGGATCTGATCCAGAACGCGGATTTTATCGCAATCTGTAAATCGCTATATGGGGGAATTGTTGCACTTTGTAGAGGTCTGCGCTCTCTGAGTATTTCTTACAGGTTTTTATGTCATTTCATGTATTATTTATAATTCATAATAAAAATTATGTTTGAATTTTGGGGGATTTGGAATGGATTAGGGCGTTTACATGGAAAATACTTTTCTACTTACAAAATTTTCAGGTTACCAAACTACTTCCAGAACCAATTAATTCTGTAAGTAGAGGTACCACTGTATATTATATATAGATATATATAGATATATATATATATATATATATATAGATATATATATATATATATATATATATATATATATATATATATATATATATATATATATATATATATATATATATATATATATATATATATATATATATATATATATATATATATATATATATATAGATATAGATAGATAGATAGATAGATATATAGATAGATAGAGAACTCTGCACCCCCTGCTGAGAATATGTTCCCACGGATCTGCACACATTCCCGCGATCAAATCTTTCTCGTTTTTATGTGGCATTCGGGAAAGTTCTTAGAAAGGAGGTGATTCATGTGCAAATCTGCTTAAAGATTTCAGATTTCATCTTGTTTTCGTCAAGTGTATATACATCCCATATACATCCCATAGGTTTACTCTCTAAACAAAGTTTAGAGAGTAAACCTCCATACCAGTCTCACATTTATCTTTTACTGTAGATGGATAAAGTAGCTTTCAACACACAGACAGACTGTCTCACACAGCGCTTGTCCTCAGACTTTGGAGAGAAGCTGCTGCCTTTTCAACAGTATGTTATTAACTTGGAAAAAAACAAACCAGAACGCTCATACCCGGATCAGAAAAGAAAACAAAAGGCCTCAGTGAGCCGAGACGAGATTTTCTCTGAAAAGATTTGTTTTTTGGTTTTGGTTTTGAAAAAAGATGTCTTGAAAAAACAGAGATCTCCTCAAAAAGGAAGCCCGGTCTTTCCCGCAGCTCTTGAATGAGAATCTTTGCAGCATGATGCAACAAAGAAAGAGAAATTTAGTGAGAAAGTTGTCGAAAATATATTCAATTATCTTAAATATATTTCTCCTTAGACTGCTTCACTCCTTGTTGTCCAACATTTAAGTCAGTTTAATCTAACAATATCAGTATCTTTTTAGATTATAAGGTTTAAAAACTGGCTGTTAGACTGCCTGTATTTGATTCTATTTTATTACAGTCCTAACCTTGATGGACAGCATCTCTGGGTGCAGCCAGCGGGAGGACGGGGTCTGACTTGGTGGTCTCAGGATTTCGTCTCTGCTTTTTGCAGATGATGTGGTCCTGGTTCAGAGCTGTGATCTTCGGCTCAGTCTATCTATCCCCACATGTTTTTCTTCAACAATCTTGAGTCATTGAGATGCAGGAGTATGAAAACTTCTGAGTCTTTGAGGAGAGCATGAAAACAGGCGCCATGCCGCGGTCTGAATTTAGAACGACTGAAAAAACAGACGCGTCTACTTTCGGTTTAGGCTGTCAGCGAGGGAAAATGTTTGATGAGATTCCACCGAGGAAATGACAACATCATAATCACTCATATCCCATTTGAGCAGTGATAAGAGCCCTTGTGGTTGATCCCCTGTCGGTAGGCCAACAAATCTGTTGCAATCATGACACATGACATATGAGAAATACTGATTAAGTCTGCCCAAAGTTTCATAAGCATATAGGAAAGCTAACAGCGCAACTTCCATTCTTGTTAACTCCGCCGTTGTTTTGATCTGACTGGTGCACGTTCCAGTCCTCGCCTACAGTCACCAACTGTGAATAGACTGAGAAAATATTTCTGTTCAGTAAAGCCTAGTTAGTCTAAACTATAGTGTGTAGGGGTTAATAGTTATAGCCATAGTTGTAGTAGCTCAGACTAGAGTAGCTCATCTTAATCACAGCTTCGTCATAGCTATGCTGCTATAGGCCTACGCTGCAGGGGGACACCAACATGATCTGCTGAGTGGTGTCTCCACCTCTCTTCTCTTCTTTCCTTCCCTTTCCTCCTCCCTTCTTCCTCCTCCAGCTCATTCCATAGTTAATTAGGAGCACCTTGTTACTGTATCTGTGCTCCATTTTCTTTCCTGTAGTTTGTTGTGCTGTTTTGCCCCTTTTTTCTCTTTTTTTTCTGTATGTTTTCAGGTCAGCGTTTCCTGAGTTTCATGCTGACTTGCAGTTCCATCCTCTGTCCATCCCAGCGTTTACCTCCACCTGTGTGTGTAGGTGTGTTCGGGGTGCCGACTGGTGTGGTGACCGGTGATCTAGTCCTCTGACCATCTCACCTCAGTGCTGCTACCTGCATCTGTTTATATAGTCATCTCTGTAGTTCATGTACGAACAATGAACTAGTCAGAATATAAGTGCTGGAATTCTTAGTACTAAAGCTAATGGATAATGACTATTTATACATTTTGTCTAGTGTAGTGTTGCCAGGGTGTATGTGCTCTCCTCTCTCTGTCCTCCATCCTCTCTCTGTCCGGTCTCCTCTCTCTTCTTCTTTCTTTACCTGGCTGGTCTTCAGCAGGAAGGTCCCCCCATATGATCCAGGTCCTGATCAAGATTTCTTCCTCTTAAAGTGGAGTTTTTCCTTGCCACTGTTTGACTTGAAGTTTTTTTTTTTTCTCTCGGTGTGGAAGTATTTTTTACTTGCCATTATCCTTGATTAGGATTCAATATTATATATTTAGTTAATGATATTTGCTCGGGGGTCATGCTCTGAGTCTCTGTAAAGCTCCTAGAGACAGTTCGTATTGTAACAGATGCTATACAAATAAAATTGAATTGAATTGAATTGAATTAAGAGAATGAGATGACAGAGACAAGCTGAAAAGAGTGTCTGGACCCTTCCTAAGCCGTAGGGGGAGACGTTTGTCCATGCAGGAGGGACTCGGTGGAGAGCCACTGCTCCTCAGCATCAAGAGGAGCCGGTCGAGGTGGTTTGGGGCGCCTGGTCTGGATGTCCTCCTGGTCGCCTCCCTGTGGAGGTGTTTGAGGCACGTCCAAACTGGAAGCGGTACCAAGGCCGACTCAGGAGAGACTACATCTCTTGGCTGCCTGGGAGCCTCTTCGAATCCCCTTGGAAGAGCTGGAGGAAGCAGCGGGAGGAAGGAGGAGGTCTGGGCCTCTCTGCTCAGGTTGCTGCCCTCGCAACCCCAGCAGAAGTTAACGGATGGATGGACATTTTATTTATATTTCGGCACTGAAAGCTGGTTGTTAGAAACTTCCCTGCATCCACAACAGTGAATCAACAAAAGGAGCCACCACCAGCGCTGGTTTCCTGACCTCGTCGTATAGTCGCTCTTCTTTCCGATCAGTTTTTGACTTCTTGATGTCCGCTTTCCACAGGGCTTCATCACACTGCACCAGATTCACTTTCCAGACGGTGAATCTGGTGCACCTTGTGCCATTTGTTTCTGAGCAGAGAAAGTGTCTGCAGCTTTTTTCACATGGAGCACTAAAACAGTAATAAGGTGGCCAAAACATACAGAAGGAACTGTAAAACAGCTTCGCACACGCAGGCTGTTGCTGCAGAGCTGATGATCACAGCTACCTTTGTTTCTGACTCCTCGTCAGTCGCACAAGCACAGTTCAAAGACTCGTCTGAGATCCGAACATAAAACCAGCCATTGAACACATCCACAGCCGAGTCTTCTCCTTCAAATAAAAACAAATGTCGAGGTGGATGTTGAATTTTTTGCTCTTGAACTGCAGAGTTGGAGCCTCCTCTTTGTTTTTGTTTTTGCAACAACTACAGTGAGATTTAATTGTTCCCCTTTTTCTTGTATCACTGTGACACAACAAGAACGTGTCGAATAACAGTGATTAAAGGATATTCTGTGAAGGCCCAGTGAGTCAGTGTGTGGATTGGGTTTCTCCAGCTGACCTGTGCGGACACATCTCCATGCCGTCATGAAGTCAAAAACACACATTATGATCTAAATTTAGACGTCGGACTGTCACATTGTTATGTGTCAGTGTGTGGGTTTGTGCATGTCTGCGCGTTTGTCTGAAAGCTCCGGTCAACGTGAGGGAGTGAATTCTGACTTTCAGCAGTTTTATTGAACAGTCTTCATTAAACTGAGTCATTAGTCCAGCTTTAATTCCACCAGGCTTTCCGTGTGCTTCGGTCTTATCTGGTGAACAGGTAACCCGTCACTAATCAGGTGACGATCCTTTGTATCAGGGGTGTCAGACTCATTTTCACTGAGGGCCACATCAGCATCATGGTTGCCATCGAAGGGCCAGATTGACAGCATGAATGTAACAAAATGCAATATGAATCAAAATAAATTAAACTACACCTTGTTAAATATCGGTTTCTGTATTTATTATGTATTCAAGTGTCAAATATCTAACTCATTATTATATTTAACTCAGGGTTTGTGGTTGTAAACCTGCTCTCGCACAGGTGATGGTTAGAAGCGATTCTTTGTTTTTCTTGCAGGCTAAATTTAGCATACATAGCTCCGTGTTTGCTGTCAGAACACCGACGTAGATTATGCTCTTTCAGGACTGACACCACCTCATAACACAAAAGACAGGCCTACTGTATTTTCACCTTGAGGTACAAACTTGTAATTGTTTTCCCATCGTTCATGAAAACGCTTTCCCTTGTGCATCAATTTTTATTTTCTTGGACATGTTGGGGTTCATTTGTAGAGGTTTTTCTTAAATTCGTCAGTTCTGAAAATCGTCTTGATGTCTTGCTCATGCTTATGTACTGTTATCTTGTGGATAACAACGAAATGCATTATGGTAGATGTAGTTTATGGTCAATATGCGCTTTAAAGCAGCATAAGCTTATTTTAAGTCTTCAAATATTGGTTAAAAATGTAAGCCAATAATGCACAACGTCTCGAGGGCCACATAAAATGATGTGGCGGGCCACATTTGGCCCACGGGCCTTGTGTTTGACACATGTGCTTTGTATGATCTCAGCTCCAACCCACCAAGGCTCAGTTCAGTTCAACTACTTTTGTTTACAGCAGCAAATCCCAGCAAGAAGTCGTTTTAAGATCTTCCACCTTCCACCCAGAAGACTGTCAGTTCAAATTGACTTATGGGTAGTTTGAAGCTTCACGAACAAAGACAAATAAGTCAATTTGCCTTCATTCAAACCATGACAGCTGACAGACACCTTAAGAACTTTCTTAGTTTTCCTACCCAGAGGTTTGAAACTGTCGCAGCTCGGGTTGGGAATCGAGAACCGGTTCCTGTAGAACAGCCATTCCCAAACTTCAGAATTCCAAGGCCCAATCTGAAATGTGAAAAATCTCTGCGGCCCATGCAAACCTCAAAACACCACTTTGATCAACATACAAGGCTAAAAGCTACATTTCAATATTAATGTAAGGGGTCAACAAATAAGGTGACACTTGTCATATTAAGTTAAGATGACAGCAGAATAACACTCAATTGATTTATTTTATTATTTCTAAATATTTTTAAATCATGTAATAAATATTTTACAGTAATTAACAATATATTTTTTCAAAAAATCTAGGATTTAAAACATATTTGTTTATTTTTAATGACCTCTCACGGCCCACCGGGGAGCCGCGGCCCACACTTTGGGAATCACTGCTGTAGAGAACCGGTTCCTGTAGAGAACCGGTTCCGTGTGTTTCAACTCCATGAAATTGTTTGGCAGTTTATCTAGCGATTCTCTTATCGATTCCAACCAGCACAAATCTCACGTAATTTACGCAAGTTACGCACAGTCAGTTCCAGAAAGCACTTACGTGATTAAGTTACGTCGGTTTAGCACACGCGTTGGAGTTGTAAACAACAATGGTTCAAATGCTCTAAAGTTTGGCTTCAACCAAATGGCAAAAGGCAACTTGCAGTCAAAAGTAGTGTAAAATAAAATAAAAAAATTAAAAAGTTACATTTTATTATGTTTTTCGTTTTTAAATCTAACACAAAAAAATGAAAAAATGCCTGTTTTTTTATATTTCAATTTTAAACTTGAAACAAAAATATGAAATTAAAGAAATAGGCCACAGGACTGAATTTGTTTTATAATTGAGGACTGGACTTTCTGTTGTCATTACACATCTGTGCCACTAGATGGAGCCGCACTGAAGTAACCAGCTAGAAAACAGCAGAACAGTGAACACATGAAGAGATCTGATGTAACATGGAGGAATGACGCGAAAGTTTTGTTGTTGTCCAGAATTTTCGTTTTCAGACAGAATTGTTAATATTGCTACCTGAGTTGCTACCTGAACTGTAAAGTTCATGGATCTTTTACTGTTCTCCATGTCTGTTTTAGCTGCCAATTATCTTCTGGTTCCGCAGCAGCCAGTAACAGACTTTTCAAAACAAAAGCATGTGAGCAACATGCGTTAACGCGCGATAAAATAAATGTCAGCGTTAATAAATTAATGAGTTAATGTGATAATAACGCGTTAACTTGCCCAGCCCTAAAAAAAAAACATGTTGTTAATATGTAGGACATTTGCGTACCATCTAGAGGTCAGTCCAGGAACTGCGTCTTTGTTGTAGTTCTGCATCAGATTCAACCCAGACGTAACCTTTCAGTTAAAATAAAGTAGCTTTTCTGTGACATTAACTTTATTCTTCCTTAGTTGTCCTTTTTGTACCATCAGTGAAAGTGGAATTTAATAAATACTGTAAAGCAATCTCGTTCTGATGGTCATTTTAAAAAAAAAAAAAAAAACATTTTGGTTGCGAATGCGCACTTAAGCAAAGCTGTCACTCCTTAGTACTTTTATCCATCCATCCATATTCTTTCTGGGCCCTTCCTTTGGGTCATCAATATGTTAGCCAGCCCGATTCTCTCTTTATCTCACTCTCAGAGGCAATGCTGCTGACATTAAATATTTAAAAGCAGATGGTCTAGTGAAACCACTCGGAAACCTCTCAACTGAGAAAAAGGAGGCAGAAACGGGGGGGGGAGCTCTTTATTTCCTCAGTGGATTGGAGTCTCCCGGAGAACCCGATGGGCGGGAGAGTCCCATCCTGCCCCTGGGCACCACCAAAAACATGATGGGGGGGTGTCATCAGAGAGTGAACGGTGCAGCCTGAATGCCAAAGATGACGTGGCCAGCTCAGCAAGAAGTTTCCACCTGGAAATAACTGGGGTTTTTTTTCTGCATGAATCTGCCATAAAAAGTGATCTGATCTTCACCAGAGTCACAGTAATAGACAAATACAATCTGCTGATGCTGATAACGTGCAGACGGTTCTCAATTCTCAACACACCCATTAAATGTTCACGGTGATGGAGGTGTCTGGACCGGGCCTACGCAACATTCAGGAGGAATGTTTGACCGTTCCTCTTCCCAGAGCTGCTTCAGTCCAGGCTCATTTGTAGGATGTGCGGCGTGAACACCTTCTTGAGGTCTTTCCACAGCATCTCTGTGGTGTTAAGGTCTGGTCTCTGCCTGTCTAAAGGTGGAATTTTTTTTGTCTACCTGAAGTCATTCTGTGGTGGATTGACTTCTGTTGGGATCATCGTCCACTGTCCAGAGTCGAGCCAGACATACCGCAGTCATCTTTGGGAAATTTGATGGCAAGTGGCCCTGAGGCAGCAAAACAAGCAAAAATCATGGCGCCCGCCCCCCCCCCCCCAGGGACGATGTTTTTGCACCATGATGCTGAGAATCCAGCATCAACTTTTGTTTCCATCAGTCCACAAAACAAATTTACAACAGCTGCAAAGGAGAAAAGACGAATAGAAAGCACCTCGAAGCCTCTCGCTGTCACTTGTGAGTTCATCTTTGCGTCGCCGAGGTGTAGATGAACTCGCGAGTAAGGGTTGTGAGTTCTTGTGAGTTCCTCTCTACCTCATTGGGGATTCTGCGTTGTGCATTTGGAGACGTCTTCTCCAAAGAGTAATCGCAGGACCAAACTGTCTCCATTAATAAAACATTCGTCCAACTGCAGACCAGCAGATGACTTTGTCTCCCTTTCCAGCCTTATAAAACTCAGCTACTCTTGAATATGTGTCAGTATCAGTCGGAGTAGCGCTAAACCATAAACTCTAAACCTCTAAACTCATTTCATGAACTGGATTCCAGAGGTCCGATCTTCCGCCAGATCTCCTAAAGCCGCCATTTAGGGATAGCGGGTAGCAGAAGGGGCGTTCTCCCGCAAAGAACGCAATCTTCTACCTTCCTAAACCCGCTATCCCACCTGCGCTACCCGCTACATTATGTTTAGGAGTGGTTAGGGGTTTCACCTGTTAAACCAATCAGTGCGTCAGTAGCCATTACCTTTAAGAGCAGGTTGTGCTACCTGCAAACTGTTATGGAGCGTCTTTTCATTCAGATCAGAGCAGCTCTCATGTGCAGCTCGTCTGGGACTCTGCTGTAGAGCTTCCTCCTCTTCCTTCCTCCTCCTCCGCTGCACTGATATATATACATATAAATATTCTTACAAAGACATTTCCTATCCGCTACCTGAAAGTCACAGATAGTTGATACGCTCCCAGTAAACACGGTCTGGTCGTCTATGGTTTAACTGGTGAGCAAGCCGTTTAAAACGATCTCTGCCATTTTCTCAGGGGTTCAACCAGGGATGTTCTAGGGTCAGAGCTTTAGGGGAGCTGAGCACCAAATGAGTCCCACCACAACCCACAACCCCACCTTTTTTCACACAAAACCAAAAAACGTTTATTGAAAAATAATTTTGGATAATCATTATGACATTTATGAGAGAAGAGCATCATCTTTTGGGAAAAAAAACTGACTGGAAAGACATGCAAATCTTTGAAAATTTCAATGAAAACTTTAATGCCACAATGCCATCGCATACTGTATATATGCACAACACAATATATGTGTTTGTTACATTTTCTGTAGATTATTTGCAAATGGCCATCTCCAACCAACTTGCACATCTGTCTGAACTTTTATACACCAATGTAAGTCATCAATAATTAATAATCAAACAAGCTCCACATCAAGAGCAAAAAAGGTAAAACCAAAAAGTCCCCCAAATGCAGATTATTTACTCAGGTCTTGAAAACATTTAGAAATTATAGATATAAAAAGAAATCTTTGAAAGTACTTCCCCTGAATTCCCATTTGGCTCTACCATGTATGCAGGTAATGCACTCTAACCGTGCTAACAGCACTAACTGAGCTAATGCAGCTAATGGTGCTAACTGAGCTAACGCACTAACTGGTAAACGGTGCCTGGACTCGGAATCTGAACAACTCTAAACGGAAACAAGGGTGAGACAGCTTTGGAACAACTTGGTTCACAACAACTAAGCAGATTCTCAGTGTGTGTGTATTATGTTGGACGACGGGCTGTGGTCCTACAGAGCGCTGCAGGTAACTTTGAAGAGGAGAAGTAACGTTAGTGAGAAGAGGACGATACCATTAGGTGGGGTCGTTTTCATTTTCATTCTTAAAATATAAACTTAAACCACAAACTATGGATTAAGTTTTGGACATTATCTAAACCTGTCAAATGCAAACTAAATTTTTAGAATAACAACATTTCTTACTCCAGGTTTTTGAGGTGCTGAATTTCAATTTAGGGGTGCGGAAAGGGCAAAAGACATGCCCATAGCCACACCTACAATGTGAAGATTGCATTAGCAGTTAGCGGACGTTCCTAAACCCACGAATTTGCGGCTAGCAGGGCCTCAGACTGGTTGGACATGACTCAAACAGCTCCTCAGGGGGACGTCCTAATCAGATGGGTGAACCACCTCAACTGGCTCCTCTCGATGTGGAGGAGCAGCGGCTCAACTCTTAGCCTCCCCTGGATCACTGAGCGTCTCACCCTGTCTTCACCCCTGTCTTGAAATCGCAAGATACCGAGTTTGCGGAAAGGGCAAAAGACACGCCCATTGCCACCCTACAAAGTGAGTAAGGGAGTCGGCCATAATGGGTAGAGGCTTTAGGGAGCGGAAGATTGCATTCGCGGTTAGCAGAGGTTCCTAAACCTGCAATTTGTGGGTAGCGGCTAGGAGGAAGTGTACGATCAGGGCCCAGGTGTGTGAACTACCGACTCTACTCTGCTTTTTGTTGGAGGGGTCTATCTTACTTTTTCCTCCAGTTGTTGTGAATGTTTAGTGGGTGTGTTCAGCAGAGGATTCAGTTGGGATTATTGGGACTTGGATGAAGATCAGATCCCATTTTATGGTAAATTAATGCAGAAAACCTGTTAATTCCATGGGATTCACATACTTTTGTCGGCCACTGTTATTCAAAACTTTCCTTCAACCTGCAGTTCTCAGCCATGAGTGTGTGCATGCGTGCGTGCGCGCGTGAACCTTTTGTGTAAACTCAGTCTTTACCACCCACACTCAGTCAAACCGGCATAACAGCCAGGCCAGAAATGAAAAGAAATATGTCACCTCTCCTCGAGCGACCACAACAGATGATCTTCTGTGCTTTTGTTTGTGTGAAGATCGCGTGAAAACGGCCGAAAGCACGTCCTCATCGTCACTGTGCGCCGTGCAGGTAACTGTTTGTGGGTACTGAGATGTTGCAAATGTGTCACACACCTCAGGCTGAAACTTTTTTTTTCCCTCCTTTTTGATGCTCAGAAACCGATATTTTTAACTTAACAATAGCTGTTTCAGAGTCAAAATGCAGCTGGACACTCCCCCGATCCAAAACTGCAAACATCCACCACCCACTCTCACAATGTCGGCCGCTGACAGCCAAAATGGATGGAAAGTAAAAGCATCTCACTTTAAAACCGGTCGAGATAGAGTGACTCTGTGTGTGCATGTGTGTGTGTGTGTGTGCGTGTTTGTGTGTGTGTTTGTGTGTGTAAAACAACATTCCATTCATTCCTCAAGCACTAAGCCGCCCAGACTGGCCAGCAGCACCAGAGCACCAGCTACAGCTACACACTTACACATCTGCAGGAATCCACAGCGGTCTTTCTCTTACCGAACTGCACGTAGAGCTTTCTGGTCGATGTGGCACTGAGTAGCTGCCTTTGTTTGTGGTGCAGGGGGGGAGTAGAGGAGGGTGTCTCGGCCATAAATCTGACCAGGGATGAAAACATTCGCCGGGCAAGTTCAGAGCCGGTCTTTGAATTTTCCCCGAGTGATAAAGGGGAAAATAAAGTGTAAAACTTGACTCGCACTCGTTATTGGCTTCCCTTCCAGCTCTCACACTAACAAGAGTTACAGGCACATGAAGCCGGTGATTCATACGAGCGGAGCTCACTTTGGGAAACATGTTTGCTGCAGCTATATCTCATCTCTTCGAGTCCGCAGCTCGTAGACTAAAATGCAGCACACAAATTAAAATCAGAAGTCCTTATATTTAGCCACAGCAGGGACAGGGACCTGGAAACTTTCCCACCAGCTTCTGAATGCCTTGATGTCCAAACTGACGCAGATATTCATGTAAGCCTCGACAGCCCCCTTCGTTTTGGTTCTTCTCTGTAGTTCTGACATGGCTGTACCACTTTGGGAGGTTGTGGCAGAGGTATAACGGGGGCCAAATGAGTGCTGTGTGGCTTGGCCCCGCTGAAAGGTGCCTCAGGGATGCGAGGAGCGCTGCAAAATTTGTGCAGAGGAGGGAACAGACCAGCAGATCATAAAAAATTGAATAAATAAGCCCCATCCACTTATTTACTTCAGCTTATCCATGTTTGGGTTGCGGGGGCAGCCCTCCACCGAGACATTCCCGGGAAAGCCAAGAGAGGGGGGTCCTATCTTCTGCCAAATCTCCTAAAGCCGCTATTTAGAGATAGCGGGTAGCGGGAGGGGCGTTCCCCCGCAAAGAACGCAATCTTCCACCTTGCTAAACCCGTGATCTTACCTGCGCTACCTGCTACATTATGTATAGGAGTGGTTAGGGCGTTCCACCTGTTAAACCAATCAGTGCGTCAGCAGCCATTGCCTTTAAAAGCAGGTTACGCTACCATAAGCCGCTACCCGCAAGCCGCTATAGAGCATCTTTTCATCCAGATCGGAGCAGCTCTCATGCGTAGCTTGTCTGGGACTCTGCTTAAAATATTTTTACACAGACAATTCCTATCGGCTACCTGAAAATCCCAGATAGTCGGTGTCCTCCCAGTAAACACGCTCTGGTCATCTGTGGTTTAACTGGCGAGCAAGCCACTTAAGACGATCTCTGCTATTTTCTCAGGGGTTCAACTGAGGCTTTTTATACAAGAGTTAATTCCAGAGGTAGAGCCGTTTGTGCACATTCTCATGTGACCAGGTGGACGCACATTGATGCCATTTGGATGTGCTCTTGTACGCGCCGACATGCAGGTTGCGGGAAGTGGTGGTCTGACCACCCGCTACCCGCAACCGCAAGAAACCAAGTTTGCGGAAAGGGCAAAAGACACGCTCATTGCCAAACCTACAATGAGAGTAAGGGAATCGGCATAATGGGCATATCTGTCAAGTTTTGGATTTGAAAATAAGGGAAATTTTCTGGCACCCGCCGTGAGCAGTCCCACCATTCCAACCAAGCTTCAGTATCTCTTACATTTTTGGTGAACAAAAAAGCTAAAATCACAGCTACATTACTTCCTGAACTTCAGCTAGCTCTTTTGTTTCTCTTGTGCCATTATTGGTCAAACTGATTAATCCAGGTGTGTCTGACCATTGCTGTGAGTTCAGACACACCTGGATTAATCAGTTTGTTAATTAATGTCACACAAGAAACAAAGCAGCTGGCTGAAGTTCAGGAAGTAGTGCAGCTATGTATAAAGCCACGTTAACATAATGTGAACATTCATTAAAGCCTAAATGAAAACACAAAAGGGGTTAATATGAAGAGTTTTTATTTGAAGGGATTTGCATATTTTTTGTTCATTTAACATTGCTTGTATTTACATTTAGATTTGATTTTCTTTCCACACATTGTTTTAATTTCATATTGCTCTTCTTTTACAGTTTTTCATCTTATTTCACGTGGCTTTTCTTTACTCTTTTAATGACTTGTTGTACTCATTTGTTGCAGACTTTGCATTCTTTATGACTGTTTTGGAAGGAGTGTATTTGTTTTATTTTGTTTTATTTTACATGAGAGAAGAGCGCAAACAGTTCTGTTGTCTAACAACATCCTATTCTCTGTAACAATCTTTTTTTTCTTCATGCGCTGTCACTCATCGGATGTCACACACTAACCTCGCGACATCTACCACCTCCAGTACCTGTAGTAGCTGCTGCTGTGGCAGTTATCGCGAGGCAAGTGACAGATCTCAGATTGGGAATGTTTTTTTATTTTTTATTTTTTATTTTTTCTTACTCGGCCTGATCTGGTATATTTCCTAATAACTCAGGTTAAAATACGGGAGATTTACGGGAAAATACTAATACTGGAGAACAGCAGGAGAGAAGAGTAAAATATGGGACTTTCCTGGCCAAAATGGGATACTTGACAGGCATGCTAACAGGTAGCGGATTTAGGGACTGGAAGATTGCATTAGGGGTTAGCGGAGGTTCCTAAACCCGTAATTTGCGGGTAGCAGCTAGCAGGGAGGTGTACGATCTGGGCCATGATGTCTCCAGCGTGTCCTGGGTCTGCCCTAGGGCCTCAGCCTGGTTGGACATGCCTCAAACAGCTCCTCAAGGGGACGTCCTAACCAGATGGCCGAGCCACCTCAACTGGCTCCTCTCAGTGTGGAGGAGCAGCAGCTCTACTCTGAGCCTCCCCTGTATCACTGAGCATCTCACCCTGTCTTCAAGGGAGAGTCCAGCCACCCTCATTTCAGCTGCTTAAATCTCCAATCTCAAGCAGTTGGGGGGGTTTGTAAATGGACTGGTAAACAGAGAGCCTCGCCTTTTGGCACAAAGGCCGAATCCGTCTGTCGATCTCGCCTTCCATTCTTTCCAAACTCCCGAGCAAGACCCCGAGATACTTGAACTTGGGGCAGCACCTCATTTCTCTGAGATGGAGCGACCTGCCGACGTACAAAAGAACTGATGAGCAGAAAGCCACCCGTGCACCCCTCGACACGTAGACATCCTCAGACTTACCCGTGAAGGAATGCCGCATCTCTTCGTCGACCGGATGGAGGAGGAGAGGATGGGAGCTCAGACTTCCACGGACGTCACAATGCCATCAATCACTTCTGGAGCGATCCAAGTAAGAAGCTTTTGTGTCTGGACAGAGCTGAGTTTAGTGTTGTTGGTAAATTTCCTTTTCTTGAGTGTCACATAAGCTTGACTCTTTTTTTACTAACCACATTACAATTATCAGCAGTAGAAAATCCCTGCTTTGTCCTTCGCCATCTCGATTCCGGAGCGAGGCTATCACGTGACCTCGCCCACCATCTTGGAGCTCTTATCCTGTGAGTCGGCAGCCATCTTGGTCAAGGAACGAGGTTACCACGTGACCTCGCCCGCTATTTTGGACGTCCAGCCATCTTACTTAATCTCTCTCACACACACACATGTTGCGCCCTTAAACAGGATGAAATAATTAAAAAGCTGAAAAAGGACAGAATACACAACTCTTACCTCGACTTGTCTGTATTGAGTGAGGGAAAGGTGGTGCGCCCCCTACAGGTGCCCTGGGGCGTTACCAATCGAATCTGTGCACAATCAGGTGTCAGGTGTGTTTTTGACATCTTCACGCAGGGCTGTGGAGAACGATCGCTATCTTTCTTTGATGACGCTTTGTGCTTTCAGCGGCCTTCATTAGCCACTTGCCAGCTATCAAGTCGGGCTGAAGTGAGGACCAAACATCCTCACAGCCTCAGTCTGTGAGGATGTTGTCTTCCTGTTGTCTTCAACCAGGTGGGTTGAATCTGAGCAGCTGTGTGAGGACTGTAGCCTCCATAATAGAGTTCAATAGAGGTCAATAAATATTGAATTGTAGTTGATTAGGGAGAGAGGGTTTGATGTGACTAAGAAGACCAGCCAAACTCCTGAGAGGAAACTCACCTCAGTATTTAAAGGACAACTGCCAGAAACCGACTGACTCAACGATTTTGATCTAAAATAAATTTGGACAAGGGATGAGGAAGACTATGAACGGGGGTGTCTGACGCTTTGGGCTCTTCCAGTGCGTCAGACGTGAATGAATCAATCTTTGCTGCGTGAGAAAGCAAAAGCGGGCTGTGGGAATGGCACATATTCAAAATAAAATAATAGCAGAGAGAGTCAGAACACCCCACATACTCCAAGTCTGTGTGGGATCCAGAACATGCTTACGCTATATTAAAAAATCCATCATCTTCAGCGAGCTTTTCTTCAGTGGGCCTGAGTGATTAATCATTTTGAAATTGAATGCAGGGTTTTTGCCGCTAAACCATCTGAATTATCACCTCATCACTTTTGATGGATAACGCAGCAGCCAGCTTGTTAGTCGCTGAATTAAAATGAGCAGCAGCTGGTGCATCATGGCCACTTGTCTAATTGTACTTGCTGAGAGACAAATGACGGGGTTTAGATACAAAAGCTCGCCCTGAGATCAAGTGCGGAGTGAAGCCGATCGAGGAAGTGTTTTCCTGTCTGCTGCTAAAACTGAAGATCTGCAGACAGTCAACCAGAGACGGAGATGCATCTGACTTGTGACTGCACATCAGCGATACCAGGAGTCCGCTCCTGTCTCACTCTTAGATGTATAACCACCGTTTCTGAGCTACGATTGTCCACCTTTGGTCTGAGACAGCCAGAATCGTACGGTGTGAACCCGGGACACGTATTTCAAAGTGTTGGGCCACCATGTGTTGTGTGTTATCATGGACCACTGAAATGACTCAAACTCCCAGCAGGCTTTGCAGGGCTAATTGTTTTACAAAAAGGTGGAAAACACATCTCCCCCTTCCTCACATCGTTGCATCTTTGGGGAAACAACAGAGTAGCTGTTGCTGATCGCTAAGAAACATTCTAGCTTTGTTGATTTGTCGCTGTCCTTTCCTTTCTTCTTTTTTCTACTAACCCCCACATTACAATTATCAGGAGAAAATTCCCTGCTTTGCCCTCCGCCATCTTGAGCGAGGTTACCACGTGACCTCACCCGCCATCTTGGAGCTCCTCCCACACATAGATGTCTTAATTCAAGTGTTTGTTCCTCTCAATACTTGTTAATAAATCCTGATATACTCTAATGAGAGAAGTTGTTTGTGGTTATTTCACACAGGTTTGTAACATTTGCTGGTTGAAGAGGTCTCGGACTCACTCCTTCTCTGTTGCTCTATAGCGTCACACCTGGTCACAGGCTGGTACGCATAAAACAACAGACATTTAGAGACTGATTGTGCCCTGTAGTCCTTGTTTCCTGATTATCAGGTGGTGCCCCGTTTCAATTTAATAACTTTGTTAATACATTTCTGGTGATATTAGTAACTATCTTAAGACAGTTACTAATAACGCTTCTTCATAACTAAACAAGCACTTTATATGCCCAACAAAAGTGTTTATGCATCCATCTGCATCATCTGTAAATGGAGAGACATTGCTGTAAACTAGCATGCAGCCAAGATGAAGGTTCAAAGCAGAATCCTGACTGATGTAAAGAAGAATCCATGAAGACATACACTGAAACATGTCTGTCCATGAGTCTCCCATACACAAGCATTGAACAGGCACTTAGGGCCCAAACTTCCACCAGATCTCCTAAAGCCGCTATTTAGGGATAGCGGGTAGTGGGGGGGCGTTACCCTGCAAAGAACGCAATCTTCCACCTTGCTAAACCCGCTATCCCACCTACGCTACCCGCTACGTTATGCATAGGAGTGGTTAGGGTGTTCCACCTGTTAAACCAATCAGTGCGTCAGTAGCCATTGCCTTTAAGAGCAGGTTGCGCTACCTGCAAACCGCTATGTAGCGTCTTTTCATCCAGATCAGAGCAGCTCTCAATCGCAGCTCGTCTGGGACTCTGCTGTAGAGCTTCCTCCTCTTCCTTCCTCCTCCTCCTCTGCACTGATATATACGAATAAATATTTTTACACAGACAATTCCTATCAGCTACCTGAAAGTCCCAGATGGTGCGCTCCTGGTAAACAGGCTCTGGTCATCAATGGTTTAACTGGCGCGCAAGTCGTTTAAGACGATCTCTGCTATTTTCTCAGGGGTTCAACTGAGGCCAGAGTATATACAAGAGTTAATTCCAGAGGTAGAGCCGTTTGTACACGTCCACATGTGACCAGGTGGACGCACATTGATGCCATTTGGACGTGCTCTTGTACGCGCCGAACATGCAGGTTGTGGGAAGTGGTGGTCTGACCACCCGCTACCTGCAGCCGCAAGATACCAAGTTTGCGGAAAGGGCAAAAGACACGCCCATTGCCAAACCTACAATGTGAGTAAGGGAATCGGCATAATGGGTAGCGGCTTTAGGAAGCGGAAGATTGCATTAGCGGTTAGCGGAGGTTCCTAAACCCGCAATTTTCGAGTAGCGGCTAGTGGGTAGCGGCTAGCGGGAAGTGTTCGATCGGACCCTTAATGCTTAACAGTACATGAAGGAAGGCACTCCTCTCCAAAAAAACCTTGCTGTATATTCAGAGTTTGCCAAAGAGCACCTTGACAATCTGCGGTGCTGCTGGGGACCGATGAACTGGTGAAACAAACGCTAAACTGTTTGGGAGGAATGCTTGCCAACATCAAAACATCATCCCAACAGTGAGGCACGGTGGAGGAACCGTCATGAGCCGGGCTTTGCTTCGGAAGGGAAAATAAATCCCCATATTTACCAAAACGTCCCACAGGATGGCTGCCCTTCAGCCTCAGCTTCGAGGTTTGGTGAAATAAAATCCACCTGTTGGTCATGTCCCAGTCAGAACCAGGACCGTAACCACACAGAGATGCTGTTAAATTACCTCAGGAGAGCCGTTCACACCAGGCGTCATACAAACGTGCCCGACCTGAAGCAGTTTCATCAAGACAAATAGTCAGAAATTCCTCCTGAATGTTGTTCAGGTCTGAGATACTGACAGCACTTAAATTCATGGATGCTAAAACCACCTATTAACTCCGCGGCCGCACTTCCTTTTTCCTCCAGCTGTTCCTATTCAAAGAGTGTGTCCCATGAAGACACAAGGAAATATAATTGTTTGTTATCGGCTTTGGCACTTTGTGTTTTTCTGTCACTGAGATGAAGATCAGATTTTATATGTATGATTTTTTTAAAAAAAAAAAAACAGTTGATACCATGGGATTTACTTACTACCATGGGTGTCCATGAGGGTGCTGCTGGTGGGCTGCAGGTGATTGACTGGACCTTCATGTTTTCCGAGGAGTGCGCTCGTCCTGTTAGCTTTTAAAGCTCACATTACCTTTAGTGTAGATGTAACTTTTGCTTCACTTCCTGGTAAATGTGTATTGGCTTGTAGACTTGGTATAAACTGTCCTTAATGTATCTGCTTTGGGCCAAACATGGGTCCAAAGTGAAAGAACGAGTTAGTGAACCTTGTTTGGTGGATTTCTGAAGGGAGCTTTCTTTGTCCAGATGTCATTCTTTTCTAAGATGTAAAAGTCCAGCAAGAATCACTGGAGCTCATGTTTTTTTTTTGTTTTTTTTTTTCAGGGCCAGTGGAGACATATCCTTGCACAACTCTGAATAACAATGAGCAAATCAAAGCCTTTCGTCTGTCTGCAGAGCAAAGTGACGCCCTGGACCGCTGCCTGAGTTGGGTTTTTTTTCTCCTTACTGTCTGGTTTCAGATGGATTCTGGCTTATTCTCTCGTTGTCTTTGCTCTCTTCTCCCCCTCAGCAGATCCTCCTCCTGCTGCTGCAGGGTCCCTGTTTGCGTCTCTGCTTCAGCTGCACTCATCAACCACACCTGTGACTTCTTGCTCCTGCTCAGCATTAAGGATCCACTCTCCCGTCTCCCTGTGCCACGTCAGAGGCGTCAGTGGATGTTCATCCACTGGACCTGTTAGCTTTATCGTTTTTTTTTTTCCCAGATTACCCGTGAACTGACCTGACCCTGACCCTGACACGCGCTGACCTTCTGTGATTAAACATCACACTTGGATTTCAGTCATTTTGTCATGTGTCTGCTCCCGAGCATGGACTATATAAGAGAACTGGGCAAACCCCCTGTGACATCACCCACAGGTTTTCTGCTTGAAGCCTTATTTTCCTCTGGGCGGCACCATATTAGCAGGACGTGACTCTGCTCCTGGAACAGGCCCACCTTAACTCAGCTACTGCAATTTAGCTATTCTAGCTTGGCTTAGCTCATGCTAACTATTATTATCCGACTGCATCTGCCCATCCATATATCCGTATTTCTATTGTTGCTACCGGAACAACATTTGAAATGGGCACCGGATGAGGTAAAAATGAGGAGTGTCAGAGCTCTGATCGTGCACCACTGGCACCCTTGGCAAGTCAACATCCAGCTAAGTTACCGCCCGACCTGAGGTCCCATCAGGGCTCCATCAGAGCTTGTGAAGACCAACTCTGCCCATGCATCCTAATTTTTGACTTCACTGCTGAAACCTGCTGAAATGAGTCCTGCCATGGCTGAAACGAGGGCCGATAGAGATCTTTAAATGCACGTTTCCATCCGCAGGAGTCTGCAAATTCTAACAAGGCCAAACTCCTACTCAGTCTTTTCAGCCATCGTATCTCCACTAACCCTAAACCTAACCTGTGACCAGGGCCGGCTGCACGTAAACTACTGCCCCAAACCAACCCGGTGGTGCTCATGCACTTCCACTTTCAGAAGAAATAAATGAAGAAAAACAAGCTAACATGAGGAGATAAACATTTGAGGAGCATTTGTATAACACATAATGGTGGAGCTGAATGAGAAGAGACAACTTGTATTCAAAGGGCATGTTAGACGGCTGGATGGCGTCATCTCCTGCCCGCACCAGTTGGCGATGAGTCAACACTCCCACCCCCACCCCATCCAGAGTTTTTTTTTTTAATGCCACTGTGAGTACCTATCCCATGACAGGTATGTAGTTACGACGTCATTCCAGGTAACTGAGACGCTTCAGTGCTTTAGGCACCGTAAACCTATCCTGGAACCCTGCTGGTGGAAACACACCTCATGTGTCATCACCAGGGCTCTCCAAGTAGCCAACGCCCAACTAGCCAACCGGTCCCCTGAGCTTCAGCAGAGCTTGGTTCTGGTGAGGTCCGGGCAAAGTTCCTCAGCCCAAAAGGGTGTGAGCCGACCCGGAGGGTGGCTGGGCTGGTGGAGAAGGCTGTGACCGTGTTCTGGCTGTGGCTATGGGAAGGTGACCCACAACTCAGACTTTGGCTTTTGGAGCTGCGTAGCTCAGCTTCGTCCTCCAGCAGATTCGTCCACCAACCCAGAGCTGCTCATTGCACCAGTTGGGTGAAAAATAAATACGGAACAAAAGTGCATTATTACAGACCAATACTGATAGGCAGATTAAACAGAAATGTTCGTCAAAGTTTAGAATTTAGAGAATTTAAAAATGAACGTAGGTACGCTGTTTAGCGTAAACCGGAGGGCACTGACCCGGGTAGTCTGGGGTGTAGATCTGTATGTCATCTCGATTAGCCATTCCCAAACTTCAGAATACCAAGGCCCAATATGAAATGTGAAAAATCTCTGCGGCCCACCCAAACCTTTAATCACAACTGTGGTCAACATACAGGACTAGCAGCAGCGTTGCCAGGTGGGAAATGTAGGATTATCGTACCAGAGCCTCAAAATTAGCGTATTTTGAGGGAAATTATCGTACATCTGTCATAACCAAAATAACAAGCCCAATGATGCGCTATGGTCAAATTTAATCACTCTAGTGTTAAATAGCGGGCGAAGCTAACCGTTCAGCCTATCATGCTCGTTATTTTGAGACAAACATTCGTATCTCACGCTCAGCAAAGCACGATTGGCTGGAAACATGTCACATGGGAACAGATGCCTTCGGGGTTCACAAAAAAAAAAAAATCTCAGACAGGCAATAATGTGAAATAGTCAAATTATCGTACATTTTGGCCTTTTTTTGGATCGTACAAATACGATAATTATCGTACACCTGGCAACGCTGACTAGAAGCAATGTTCTGATATTAATGTAAGGGGTCAACAAATAAGGTGACACTTGTCATATTGAATTAAGATGACAGTAGAATAACACTTAACTGGTTTGTTTTATTATATCTTAATGTTTTTTTAATCATTTCATGAATATTTTACAGTAATTAAAAACATTTAAAAAAGATCGAGGACTTAAAACACATTAGTTTAATTTTAATGACCTCTCACGGCCCACCTGCAGTCCCATGATGGCCCACCAGGGGGCTGCGGCCCACACTTTGGGAATGGCTGATCTAGATAAACCACTGTCGGAAGCATGAAAGCAGAATGAATCCACAGGGACAACCTGGTAAAAAACGTTTTTTCAGCTCTTGCTTGATTGGCATTTATCTAGCAACGTGTTTTAAGCGCGGATGTTCAGGGTTGTCGCTGACCGTGGACTTCAGCTTGCGTAACGTTGCTAAGCTCTGTTAGAGCACAGCGTCGGGAGGGAACGCAGCGCCCCTGTGGGGGTCACTGTGAATGCACAGCGAGAGAACGGAGGCGGAATTTAACGGGGGACCATCAGTGCATCCTTATTCTGCAACCTGTGTGTCAAAGTGGCAGGGGAGGGGAACTTTGGTCCCTTGGCATGTTTTTATGATGCTCTCGTAATGCTTCATCTGTGTGATGGAGGTCTGGTCAAAGCGGTACTTGGGCTGTGCTGGGGGCCCCTAGGGGACGTCTTTTCACGGGGCCCAGAGTTCCTGGTGACGCCTCTGCACAAAGACGATACGAGTAAACCTCACTGTGGTTTTCATTAAAGAGAGATCTGTGAGCTGTTCAAGCATTCCAGGTTAGATTTCTCTCTCTTTCTTCTTTGATATCCGTGTAAACGGAAAAAAAAAAATCTGTTGATTACATTTTGTGACTTTTTCTCAGACTGCTGTGCAACTACGCCGGCATGATGTCGCTGTGGGAGAATTCCCACGGGACAATCCTCACACGAATAATTCCTGGCGTCAGAACTCCGTAGGAGGCACAAAAGGAAAATATGTTTGAATGCGAACACATCATCCGAGCCATCAAACATGTCAAACTGCCTGGGGACGTTCTCTCACACTTTACAAAACAAAACAAAAAAAGTAATAAATACTCCTTTTGTTCGTGGAGATATCTTGAGCAGAGATGTTCATACAACAATCAAAGAACTGTAGAGCAACAGAAACAGGAAACAGAAATGAAGAACCGCCGGTGGAAGCAAAGGCAACATGCTGTCCATGTTAAACTGCTGTGCGGACAGTGTTATTGTGTGTGTGTGTGTCAGTGTACAGTACGCTTGTGTGTGTTGGTCAGATGGTTAGAGAGAGACCGGGGAGCACATATGGCCCGAACAGTCGGGGACGGAGCGCAGAACTCCCACATAACGCGGCAGATAAAAATAAAAACGGGAGACAGAGATGCGCAGAGAGCGACTGGAGGAGTCGAATGTGACATATAAGATTCACATTAGCATCCAAGTGCTAAGAGACGCTCGTGGTGCCTGATGGCTGCGAAGGTGATACGTTTGGTAAAAGGTGGGATTTGGGGAAAAAAAGAGGCCAGAAAGAGTTTCATGCTGACTTGCAGTTCCCTCCTCTGTCCATCCCAGCGTTTACCTCCACCTGTGTGTGTAGATGTGTTCAGGGTGCCAGCTGGTGTGGTGACTTGTGATCTAGTCCTCTGACCATCTCACCTGAGTGCTGCTACCTGCATCTGTTTATGTGGTCATTTCATTCATTTTACAGTTACATATTTTACAGTTATGAAAACATCTCATTTCTGAGAAATTAAAACTGACAGAAGTCATTTGTTCACTCAAGCACCATACAGTCATTTTTTGAATTTCACTGTAATTTTTCACTCGGGCTCAGACTCTATTTATCTTTTAATTAGGGCTGGGCAACGATTAAAATTTTTAATCACGATAAATTGCATTATTTCCCTGATTAATCACGATTAATCGCATTGTATACGCAAAATCAAATAATGAATTGAAAAGTAGTTTAAAAAGCACTTTTATTTAAATGTTCTGTTGCCATATGAACTAAAGTGTCATAACATTTGTTGTTCAAACACTTTTAACATCAGCACTTGTCAGTAACACATATTTAGTGTAAATCTCATCTTAAAAAATGTAAAATAAAATAAGGCTTACTGCCACTGCCAGGGCATTAATGTCATCCTGTTTTTATAAAAAAAAATTTAAAAAGTCTACAAACAAAATCCAACAAAATGATTGTGTCTCAGCACAATCAGAACATTAAAACAGGTAATTTCTGAGGTAACAGCAGAAACTTTTAACGGGGAGTTCAACTTGTCAGTTGTTACAAATAACCTTGTTTCTGTTGAATCCTCCGTCTGGGAGAACTTTAAAATGAAAATGTCCATGTTAAAGTTCTGTAACTTTACCAATCTGCGTATCATTCATTCTTTCCATTTTCAATTGTCAATCAAAAAATTAAAAAAAAAATTAAAAAGTGACATTTTATGATGTTTTTCGTGTTTTTTAATCTAACACAAAAAAAGAAAAAAAATGCCTGTTTTTTTATATTTCAATTTTAGACTTGGATCAAAAATACGAAATGAAAAAACGGGCCACAGAACTGAATTTGTTTATAATCGAGGACCAGACTTTCTGTTGTCATTGCACATCTGTTTTTTTAGACATAATTGTTAATATTGCTACCTGAGTTGCTACCCGAACTGTAAAGTTCACCGATTTTTACCGTTCTCCATGTCTGTTTTAGCTTTTCTGCATGTTTTTCCGCCAATTCTTTTTCGGTTCCGCAGCAGCCAGTAACAGACTTTTCAAAACAAAAGCATGTGAGCAACATGCGTTAATGCACGATAAAATAAATGTTGGTGTTAATAAACTAATGCGTGAACGCGATAATAATGCTTTAACTTGCCCAGCCCTACTTTTAAAGCAACAAAAGTTGTTTTTCTACCAATTTTATTTTCATTTTATAATTTTTATGATTTTATATTATAGTTTCAAATTTTTATTAATTTTGTTTAAATTCATATTTCTACTCCTGACATATGCACCTGTAAAAATCAAATTCAGCAAAAAGTCAGCACTTTATACACTTGTTAATAATATGAGTTTGGATACGTGTTTTAAAGGTATTTTGATTAGATCCACTCAGGCATTTGAAGTTTGCTGTTCTGATCTGTTGCATGATGTCTGAAGGATGATAATCAAGAGAAGCTGGTCTGCATGAAGATCTAAAGGGAAACAAAGTCATCTCAAAGTGTTTAGACGCCCATCAGGCCACCTTAAGAGAAAAGGAAAGACTCCAAAGGCACAACGCAGAGTCGCCACTGAGGTGAAGAAGAATTGGAGAGTAAAGTCTTGAAGACGCCACTGGGACTGGCAAACCATCCCTGGGTGCGCTGGGACACATCGTCGGTGATGTATCCTGAGATCCTCGGGTGTTTCAGCTCTCACAGCATCAGAGAACCTCCCTCAGGCGACCCAGGTGGGGTCCCGGCAGCGCTGACCCACTTCCCTGACCTCTCCATCCAGATTCACCTCTCTGCTGCTCCTGTGATGCCGAGCGGGACGAACATCTTGTACCAAAGCCTCTACACCCCGCCTGAATGGGCCCACGGCCCGCTGGAGCGTATGTCAGCACCACGTCTGGTCTTACAGAGGTCAGGCGTTACAAAGTCTGGGAACTTGAGGCGCGTGCCCAGGTGAAGCCGCCGTTCGCAGTCTGGTGCTGATGAGAGCGGGTTGAGTGATGGTGTTGGCCGTGGTCGCGGCTTCAGGACCTGATCGCAGCGGGCCTCTCCAAGGGCTGATGACTGCCATCGTGCCTGGAAAGATGGAGCCCTTCGTGATGCTGGAGCAGCTGACTATTCACCATTAATAAAAGAGAACAAAAATAAGCCACGTTTTCTCTTCAGTGCTTCTTTAGTGGTAAGATAATCCAAATCAGAGAAGAAATCAACCAAGCCCAACCACCGGCGACTGTGGGCGTTTCTACAGCTTCAGTAACTTCCTTCTGGTCCTGACCTTGACTCCAGACTGTTTCTCTCCTGTAGACCTCTCTGAGCTGACCTCAACCATCAGACCCCACACTAGACCCCATCCCAACGCCACTTCTCTAAAAGTTTTCCTTTTTTTGGTACGTTAATATTAGATCAGAATTAACCTATTCCTAAAATCAGGATATGCTACACAAGTTTTTAAAGTTGTCGTAATTAAACCTTTACTTAAAAAAAAACAAACAAAACATCTCTCCACCCAGACATTTTAGTGAATTATTAACCAATATCAAACCTCCCATTTATTTCTAAAGTTCTGGGGAATGTAGTTGAAGCCAGTGAGGAGACCACCTGCATAGAAATGATCCATTTTTGAAGTTTTTCAGTTAAGAATACATCATAGCACAGAAACGGCACTGGTTAGAGTCACCAACGACCTTCTCATGGCCTCAGACAATGGATTAGTGTCCATACCAGTTCAAGTACTAACAATCTACCAGTAGTCAGAATATAAGTAAAGAGAATTATTAGTTCTGCAGCAAATGGATAATTATTATTTATACATTTTGCCCTATATTGATACATGTCCTCCTTAGAGCTGAGTGATTTTATCGATTCTGCGATATATATCGATATTTTATTGAGTATCAAATAACGATTTTTCAGCCGCGGGTATCGATATTCTAAGCTTCTTTCAAAATCCCCGTGTCCCACATTTAAAAGCAACAATTTGCACTATTTAAATAAATGAAACTATTTTTCTCAACAAATCTTTTATTCATTTTGTCCAGCATTTGCGAGCTGCCTGTCAGCCATATAATGTGTAATTGATGCTTTCAGTTCAGTTAATTCAAACAAAGTCATTGGAACACTCACAAGATGTCACCAAAATCACTTTGTCCCTTGATAAATTTTTGGAAAAGGATGTTAATGTATTGTAAGATGAATATCGATATATATCGTAACGTGAGCCGTATATCGTGCATCGTATCACTACAGCCCTAGTCCTCCGTCCTCTCTCTGTCCTCCGTCCTCTCTCTGTCCATCTCCCTCCTCTTTTCTTTCTTTACCCAGCTGGTCTTCAGCAGGAAGGTCCCCCTTTATGATCCAGGTCCTGCTCGAGGTTTCTTCCTCTTAAAGGGGAGTTTTTTCTTACCACTGTTTGGTTGAAAGCTTTTACCTCTCACTAGGGGAGTTTTTAACCTCCTATTGTTTCTTTAATTAGGATTTAATAATATTGCTTTAATGACTAATATTTGTTTGGGAGTCATGCTCTGGGTCTCTTGCAGTTTAATAGACGCTATACAAATGAAGTTAAATTGAACTGAATTGTTCAGAAGGAATAAAGGGTGTGGCTTACCAACATCAAAACATCATCCCACCGTTGAAGTATGGTGGAGGGAGCGTCATGATTTTGGGCCTGCTTCACTGCCAGACGGTGTCTGGGATTGTTGTTGGACGGCTGAAGCTTAGCGGGACAATGACCTCAAGCATGAAAGCAAATGCACCACAGAACAGCTCCAGAGAAAGAAAATATGTCTTTTAAAGTGTTCCAGTGAGAGCTTGAGCCCACGAGGAGATACCAGGGGCGACCAAGAAAGCTGTTCATCCTACAAATGTGTCCGAGCTGGAGCAGAGGAATGGTCAAAAACCTTCTTCCTGGATGTTGTGCAGGTTTCATAGAGGCACTGAGAGAGTCTCTGCTGCTGCTGATTAAAAGTTTGACCACTATTAACTCCAGTGCTGCAATTTCTTCTCCAGCGTTGTGAATGGTTAATGGGTGTGTTCAGTAAAGACACAAGAAATGATTACTGCATCTGTGTATTCATCTTAAGCTCATTATATTTGTCTGTTATTGGGACTTAGATGAAGATCAGATCACAATTTATGGCAAATTCACGCAGAAATCAGTTGATTCTGAAGGATTTACCGTACTTCCTTTCCTTAACCCAACTTAACTTAACTTGTAAATGTTGGCAGGGCCGCTGCAGTAATCTGTGTACCTATTCTTTACAGGTAGCACGCCCTTTTATGTTAGATTTAGTCTTTAAATACTTCCCGTCGTCTGTTTTTAAAGGCTCTTCTGTGTCCGACTCCCGACGGAGGAATAATGATGAACAGCAGCAATTTCTAAACCTGACTAAGACAAACACGTGCCCCCCCGTGGCATGACAAACTGTTTTTGAGTTTTTCTGTAAAGTGGGTGTCATTTACTTTATCCCCAGGTGATCAACACACTGCAGCATGAGAGCACAGATGCAGGTTAAAGGGAAAGTCTGACAATTTGACAACACGAGCGTAGCTTTCATCACACACACAGAAACCCAGCATTCAGGTGTCCCAGTCTATAATTCCTTGGTGTGTATTTTGATTATTTATCTATCTATCTATCTATCTATCTATCTATCTATCTATCTAGCTAGCTAGAGATCTATATATAGATAGAGAGATATATATATATATAGATATATATAGATATATATATATATAGATATATATATATATATATATATATATATATATATATATATATATATATATATACATATATATATATATATATATATATATATATATATATATATATATATATATATATATATATATATATATCTATATATATATATATATATATATATATATATATATATATATATATATATATAGGGCAAGTTAACACGTTTTTAACTGACATCTGATCTGTATTATTCATCAGCGTCAGAGGGCAACCTCCGGTTTTCTGACTTGGAAGACAAGACGACGGAGCAGTTTCTTGAATGACCACTAGGGGGCGGGCTCTGAGTGTGAGTCAATCTCCATTGACCCACATTTTTGAAAAAAAATTTCATTATTTTGCAGAAATTAACATTTATAGCCTGGTACAAAAGAAACGGAGCTCCATGAGTACTTGTTTAAAATCTTGCTTCCGTAGCAACATATTTGATAGAATGAATGTAGGAAACGCTTGTGACCATCACAGCATAGATAGATAGAGGGATAAACTTTATTGCAGGCTTAAAGTCCAAAAAACACACAAAAAAACTAGGGCTGGGCAAGTTAACGTGTTATTATCGCGTTAACTCATTAATTTATTAACGCCAACATTTATTTTATCACACGTTAACGCATGTAGCTCACGTGCTTTTGTTTTGAAAAGTCTGTTACTGGCTGCTGCGGAACCGGAAGAGAAAAGCTCAAAACAGACATGGAGAACGGTTAAAATCTGTGTACTTTACAGTTCGGGTAGCAACTCAGGTAGCAATATTAACAATTCTGTCTGAAAAAAATAAATTCTGGACTGCAACAAAACTTTTACGTCATTCCTCCATGTTACATCAGATCTGCTCCATGTGTTCACTGTCCTGCTGTTCTCTAGCTGGTTACTGCAGTGCGGCTCCATCTAGTGGCACAGATGTGTAATGACAACAGAAAGTCCAGTCCTCCATTATAAAACAAATTCAGTTCTGTGGCCTGTTTTTCATTTTGTATTTTTGATCCAAGTCTAAAATTGAAATATTAAAAAAACAGGCATTTTTTTCATTTTTTTGGGTGTTAGATTAAAGAACCAAAAACGTAATAAAATGTCACTTTTTAAATTTTTTTTATTTTTGATTGACAAATGAAAATGGAAAGAATGAATGATACACGGATTGAAAAACTTACAGAACTTCAACATGGACATTTTCATTTTAATGACGGAGGATTCAACAGAAACAAGGTTATTTGTAACAACTGACAAGTTGAACTCTCCGTTAAAAGTTTCTGCTGTTACCTCAGAAATTACCTGTTTTAATGTTCTGATTGTGCTGAGACACAATCATTTTGTTGGATTTTGTTTGTAGACTTGTTTTTTATTTTTTATAAAAACAGGATGACAATAATGCCCTGGCAGTGGCAATAAGCTTTATTTTATATTTTTTTTAAGATGAGATTTACATTAAATATGTCACTGACAAGTGCCGATGTCAAAAGTGTTATGTTATGGCACTTTGGTTCATATGGCCGCACAACATTTAATAAAAAGTGCATTTTACACTACTTTTGAATTCATTATTTGATTTTGAGTATTAATGCGATTAATCGTGATTAAAAATAATGCGATTAAAAATTGTAATGGTTGCCCAGCCCTAATATTTATATAGACGCGCTCGTGTATTTGGCCTGAGCTCACTGGGGGGGGGGGGGGGTTCAGGGTCAGGGTGGAAGCCGGAGCCAGCAGCCCGGTCCTCTCCGGGATTCACCCGCGGACTCCACTCCCGGTTTTCCAGGTGTCCATCAGCGGGCTCTTCACAGCCTCTAGCTGGTTTTTACTCAACTCTTGTCCTGATATCACTCCGCTGGCATGGTGGGGAAGCGGACCTGATTATTGTGATGGTGGCAGGCGGCAGCCAGTGACTACACACTTCCGCCACTGCCTCTCGTGTCCTTGTTTTGTGCCGTCTGGTCCACTCTTGTCGCCTCTCCAGCGGACTACCGAGGGCGCCCGTGTCCTCCCCCACCACCACCAGCACCCACCACCAGCAGCTCAGCAACATCTTCGCCGGGGACTGCTTTCAGACCAGCTCCGTGTGTGAGATGCGAGTTCACTGGGAAACTCCGGAGCCTGTTCGGTTTAGGCAGCAAAACTTTTTCTCAAAGGGCAGCCCGGTGGACCGGCGCGTGGACTGTTGCTGCTGCGGCCGCCGCCGCTCCTCCGCGGGACGGCGGGTGTCCGCATGACGGCTGACGCTCGGAGCTTTTTGTTTAGTTTAGTTTGTTTTCTCCCGTGGAGCTGGTCGTCGGCAGCGTGGCAGCGGCTGTATTGTTGAATTCAGTTTTTGAGAGGGGTGGGTGGGGGTGTGGGGGTCTTGTTTTGGGTCTCATGTGTTTGTTTTACCGGAGAGAGACGGGGAAACGGGCAGCCTCGGCTCCCGGCAGGAACGCAACTGCGAGGCTCGCAGCCCTTTAAACCTCCGCGGTTGCTGGCCGCTCCGGCGGCGGCGGCGGCGGACAACCCTCCCGGACCTCTCGCCCGTGGAGGAGGACAACCGTGGTGGCGGCGGGGAGAAAAGTTCCTCCAAAATAGCAGCCGCTGGGCGCGGAGATGGGGGACTTCGCCTCCCCCGCTGCCGGACCCAACGGCGGTATCTGCATCAACAGCGGCATGAACCCGGCCGGCGGGAGCGCGGTGCCCGCCGGAGCCGTGGGCATCCCCAAGCACAGCACGGTGGTGGAGAGGCTGCGGCAGCGCATCGAGGGCTGCCGGAGGCACCACGTCAACTGCGAGAACCGGTACCAGCAAGCCCACGCCGAGCAGCTGGAGATCGAGCGGCGGGAGACCGTCACCCTGTTCCAGCGGAGCCTGGAGCAGCGGGCGAAGAAGTCCGCGGGGGGCGGCGGCGGCGGCGGCGGCAGCAAGCAGGCGCAGAGCAAGCAGCCGGAGCCGGACTGTGCGTCCTCCGCGGAGCAGAGGAATAACACGCTCATAGCGGTAAGGACGAGGAGGAAACACCGCACACACGCTCTCATTCACCGCGCCACTCTCCCCATTAAACCCATTAAACCCAGTAAGAGGCAGCGCGAAGTTGCTCGCCGGAGCAAACTTGTTGAAGCGCCGGCAGCAGCTCCGGGCTCCTGGAGCTCCAGTCCCGCTTGCTTTTGGAAATGACGAGTCTATGACAGCTGATGTTTGAACTTCTGAGAGATCATGCTCAGAGGAAGCCTGGAAGTTTGGGTTATAGTTAGCGAGTTCTGATTTTTTTTTTTCCCTGGGGGGTGGGGGGGGGGGGGGGGTCTTGTGTTTTGCATGAAAGAAACTTCTCCTTTTTTTTTCTGTTCGTGTTTTTGGGTGGAAGTTGTTCCGCAAGACAGGCCGGCAGGCAGCGTTGCAACATTGCTCGGAAGCTGCAGAAGTTTGTGGCTCTGTAATCTAGAGGAGCTGCTCCTGTTAATCACAACTATCTCTTCTCAAAATAACATAGCTGCCGCTTATGTTAGTAGTTTTTTTTTTTTTTTTCCTTTTGCGCTGCAAGTTGCTCATTTTTCTTCAGATCGATTAACTCCGGAGCTTCACACATGATGATCTCATGACACACTTTTGCAGGAGGGCTTTACTTTTTCCTGCTCAACGCCGCAGGTCCTTGTTGCATTCTCGCCTCCGGAGATGAGGAGACTGTAGGAGCGCTGCTGTTACAGTTGGACTGTTAGACTGATTTCCTGTTGGTAGGGGGCAGTGGTAACATATGGAGGATTGTTGCGTCTCTCGCGACCGCCCTGTGAAAATCTTGATTAGCTGCAGATCAGACCCGGAAAGATCAGATTTGCATTTGCGCTTTTTGCATGAAAGAGACGGAGACGGACAGCACCAGAGTCGGCTACATGATGTTTTTTTTTTTTTTAATTTGGAATTAATTATTCCGAATTAAACTATTTTCCTTCGAGTTTATATGGAAATAGTAATTCCGAATTGAGGTTTACGTGGAAAACACGTTTGATCGGCTTTATCAAAGCTCCGCTTAATGTCTGATTGGATAGGGGGGCGGACGTCTTTACGTCTACCGGAAGAAAACAAACTTACTCGATTAGCAACAAGATGCAAACCTCCTTTATTTAACCTAGCCGCTACAACTTTGAAAAGCTCACAATTTGTATGTTTCCTGCCATCTGTTCTTTTAATTATTTCCAATTCCTCCAAGCTATTTATTAAATAAATCGTCTCTGCTCTTGAACACCGTTTACTGTGTGCCGCCATCTTGAAACCTTTTTTCCAAAAACAACCCCAGCGCGGAATATAAGCGTCATCGCGACAGACGGGCAAGAGAACGAGCATGCGCAGAAAGACCGGAATTAATTTAAAACGGAATGAGTGTATACATGACCGCGGAATTATTCTGTTCGGATTTAAAATCAGAATAAACCAGCGACTTACTTCGGAATGGACATTTTCATTCGGAATTAGGTGTTTACATGGTAATTTTTAATCATTTAAAATCGGGTTTAATTTTAATTCTGAATTGAAGAGGAATTAAACTTCCCATGTAAACGCACTAACTGTTGTGTCCCCTGTTTGCACCGTGTCCCCTGTGGACAGGCCCCAGTTTCCTTTAGAGAACACCAAGGGATACATGTCGAGAGTGTCAACATTGTTATCCCTTTTGTTGCTGCAATGAGCCCGGCTTACACCCCCCCCCCCCCCCCCCCCCCCCCCCCCCTTTTTGAAATGCAAAATCGGGGCCGTCTTTAATTTCTGAGGCAGCCTCAGTTGTTATTTAGGAGCTGAACAAGCCTGACCAGCTCCAGCTCGAGAGAGGCGGCAGTGATTTTTTTAATAGTGCAGGAGCTCCCAGCGGCCCTTGTGGACATTAAACCGAACCGCCCCATTAGATGGCCGGCAACAAATGCTCTGAGAATGGAGGGATTAGTGCTTAAAGACACAGCGGCATCCCTCTGCTTCAGCCCCCATCTCCGCTCCACTCCCAGCCACCGATGGCAGCGGCTCCCGTGTTTCTGCTGCATTGTGAGCTCGCGGTAGCGTGCGAGCATGGGGCTGCAGATGAAAGGATGGAGAAGTGTGCAACCCCCCCCTCTCCTGTGTCTTTTGCTCAGAAGAACAGAGCTGCAGCTAGATGGCCGTATGTAGTCGCTTCAGAAGCAGGCATTCTAGGAAAGCCAAGTGGGCCGTTGACGTGACTGCACGTACTGTACGTGCATGCAGAAATTCCCGGGGGGGTGATGTGGAGGGTCTACGTTACAAGCGGTTACAGGAAGGCGTGTTGTCAGTATCTGCTTCGTCTGCTCTGCTCTGGAAGAGCGCAGGCACAGTCATGGTTGGACATGAGAAGTTAACGGATTAACCCATCAGCTGTGATGTGCATGTGCTTTACTATGTCAGTGTAAAAGTTACCAGCACCAAGTTCATAAATATCTACAGAAATGAGATGTTTAGGAATCTGAAAGAGGCAAAAAACACATCTGTAGTAGTGGTGGCAATTCTTGTAAAAAAGGGAAAAAAAGTTGTGTAAAATGTGCAATGTGTTACATACTTTTATTAACAACAGAGAACATTAACATAGAAGAGATATTAAGTGTTTAAACTGAGGAAATGCACCATCTTAAGAAAAATGGTAATTTCGAATTCAATGGCAGCAACAGATGTAAAAAAACAAACAAACAAAAAAAAACAGTTGGCCAGGACAATGTTAACCACTGTGTAGCATCCCCTTACACATCTGGGAACTGAGGAGTCCAGTTGCTGGAGTTTCGTCTGATACACGATTTAAGCTGCTGAACAGTTTTGGGGCTCCCTCGGATTTGGAGTACATGCTGCCCTAAAGGCCGTCCAAACACTTTTCAGCACCGATGTTTCCTTTCCAGATGTGAAGCTACTCATTCCAGAGGCATTAATGCACCTCCATGCCGTCAGAGATGCAGGTTTTGGAACTGAGTGACGATGGCAATGCAGATGTTTCCCCTCTTCTTTACTTTGGAACATGAGGCGTTTATGGTTTCTAAGGAGAGTTTTGATTTTCAGTTCCCGTGACTGCAGGACAGTTCTTCTCTCTGCCTCAGTCCACCGCATATACGCTTTGGCCCTCGGAGGTCTGGATCATATTCACATATGGCTGCTTCTTTACCTGATAGAGCTTTCAACCCGCGTTTGTGGATGGCGCACAGAGCGGCGTTCTTAGGGCACGCTCACACCAGAGACTCTATGAGAAGAACTGGACAAACCATCTGTGACATCACCCATAGGTTTCTGAAGAGTGCTTTTGAAGCCTCTTTTTATAAAAAACATATTTATTTTTTATCTCACTGCAATGCGCCATGTTGCAAATGGGTGGAACAAGCAGTACTGCATGACCCAGAGTTGTCTGTTTCAGCTTGGCTTAGCTGATGCTAACCTATGGTGCTAACTAACATTACCTTACATTCATTCTCATCAAATCTGTCCCCGTTCCTGACAACTGGAACGAGTAATGTCCGAGTCGAGACGAAGACGGCCAGAAGTCCGATTGGGCGGGACTCTTAGCAAACCTCGGTGGACTGCAACATTAGCCTGGGCAAAGTTAGTCTCTCTGAAAGGATGGTGTACCTGTAGGTTTGCTCGGCTAGAGTAGCTGAGCCGTTTAGCGCATGGTTAGCGCAGGCTTGTGCAGCATGTTGTCTTTAAAAAGTAGGACCAACCGGGCCCTGTTGGGTCACTGCTTAGAAGTGAGGACTGTGCTAAGCGCTAATTAGTGATGGCAGCTAGCCAAAGAAAATATGGCAGTAAAACTACTGGCATCAAGGCTTTTCTTTTGGGTTTTTCTGGGCAGATAAGGCCCTCTTACATTTTTGAATTCCAGGGTTGCGCCACTATGTTGTTCGTCGCATCTGCGCACCATGCGTACATGGTCTACGCCTTTGTGCAGACCAGGGATAGCGCGGAGAACTCACGCTAGCCAGGCAAAGCAGTGTGTGTGTGTGTGCACACTTAGACGGTGATTTCTGGAAGTGTTCCTGAGCCGTGCAATGATTTCCATAAGAGAATCAAGTCTGTTTTTAATGCCGTATCACCGGAGAGCCTGAAGATCAGGGGCATCTAGTCAGGTTTCAGCCTTGTCCGATACACACAGAGATTTCTCCACTTTCTCATAATCTTTTCATCATATCCAGGTACCACGGGTGATCTGATGTAGTCAGAGGAACATATATTCAGCAGTTGTTTCAGGAATTGTCCGCGGTTTTCTGTAGTCTGGTGAAGCGTCGTCCATCTTTACTTCTGCTCGTGCTAAAACTATTTTTATACCCAGTCATGTCAACTGTCCGGTTGAAATTAACCCACTTGGCTGCAGGATGTTCCTCCGGCTGTTTCTTCTGTTATTATTAAGAGGGAAATGTGGGTTTGTGAGATTTTCAAACCATTGCATTCTGATTTTATTCACATTTCACACAGCGCTCTGACAGTTTTTTGGAACTGGGGTTGTTCAAAATGACATATAAGAAATAAATAAAAAAAAGTGTTCACAGTACAATTTTCTTGAGCTTCATGTTCTGCCATGTTCATGCCGGTACAATGTGCTTTAGTTGTGATGGTTCTCAGACACACCCACGTCAGGGCAGAGGCAAGCCTGTAATTATGGAAAGCGTGTGTTTTGTGTTTATGGGTTAAGTATTAGTGAGACCGGAGAAGACGACACCGTCTGCGTCTTTCCCACCGTCTTTTTGAGCTGGACGCTGAAGCTCCTGGTAAACGGGAGTGAGGATGCAATCGTTCCGGCGCAACGGAAGCGAAACGGCTGGAGATCCTAACTCGATAGTGAGACGGCCGCCTGCAGGAGGCAGTGCCTGCTGCCTGTTTCTGCTCGACGACGTCACGGTTGCGCTCTCGGCAGCGGTCGAGCTGTAAAAGCGTGCTCGTTGTAACGGGGAAACTGTACCTGGGCAGCAGGTGAAGCGCTCCTAGACAGCGTTCGCGTCAACACTCCATCCTCAATCAGCCCCTTGACCTTCGTTTAGTTGCTGAATGAGATTTCACCTTTCTGTCCTCAGCCAGCACTAATGAATCCAGAATAGCCGATGTCGGCGAAGCTGCAGGCGTCTTGGATGCTGGGGATGCTGGGAAAACTGTTGAACATCACATGAATGGAGATGGCTGATTACAGCAGCAAAGAGGGAGGATGTGGCCGTGAAATGAACTGGGTTTCTGCATTGATCTGTCCCCTGGTGCGCAAACATTGTGCGGTCGTTTGATCAAGAGAAGCATCTGCTGATGTGAATCCAGGCTGCAGCGACTGAGCGACATTTGTGCCGATTTATGAAAATCTGACGACAAGGTTCGAGGTTTTTTTTAATCTGTTTCCCGTAGGGGTGAGTATTGGAAAGGATCTCGCAATACGATATGTATCATGTTACTCGGGTCATGATACGATATTCTTGCGATATCACGATATATTACGATATTCTACCCAGTTAATATCAAAATTAAAAGTAGAGATGAAAAATCAAGTTGCTGTATATGTTCATCAGATGATATTGATCATTCAGATGACAAATTGAGTCAAAACTTTGCTTCAAAACAACCCATATTTTTTGTTTATTATTAGTGTTTTTGCACATTTTGAATGTTTCCTAAAAAAAAATCGATATTATATTGGGCGGTTGAAAACTGCGATATATTGCCAAATTGATTTTTTTTTTACACCCATAGTCTCCCATGGGAAGAATTTGTCTTGGGCAAATGGAGGGCAGTGCTGCAGTGAAATACCCCCAAAAAAACATATAATAATGTACATAAAAACACGACGTGAAACAGCCAAACGTAACAGTTAAAAGTGGCAGCGTCAGTCAGCTTTTTGCTCATTAATAAGTTTGATCGAGAGAGAGAAGAACAAGCGTTTCAGGCGGTTATGTTTGCAAAGAGGAACCCTGACGGACGTCTGGAAACTCGACTGCATATCTATCGGGCTGAGGGCTGACACAGTCGTCAGTATTCAAAGCAAAAAGAGCGTGCTGCTGACGGTTGTTTTGGAGATGGACAGGAGAGCGGCAACAACAGGGGTCCTCTAGGTGGCAGCACCGGCCCAAACCGGTCGTTAGCGATGCGTTTGGAAGCTACGAATCTGTGTATCAATCATTCTTTCCATTTTCAATTGACAATCAAAAATTTGAAAAATTAAAAGTGACATTTTATTACGTTTTTTCTGTTTTAATCTAACAAAAAAAAACCATCTGTTTTGTTTTTATATTTCAATTTTAGACTTGGATCAAAAATACAAAATGAAAAAATGGGCCACAGAACTGAATTTGTTTTATAATGGAGGACTGGACTTTCTGTTGTCATTACACATCTGTGCCACTAGATGGAGCCGCACTGCAGTAACCAGCTAGAGAACAGCAGGACAGTGAACACATGGAGCAGATCTGATGGAACATGGAGGAATGACGCAATTGTCTTGAACAAAGGGGTTTCAAAGGTGTTTTTTCAGACAAAATTGTAAATATTGCTACCTGAGTTGCTACCCGAACTGTAAATTACATGATTTTTTTCCGTTCTCTATGTCTGTTTTAGCTTTTGTTTACCTGCCAATTGTCTCCTGGTTCTGCAGCAGCCAGTAACAGACTTTACAAAACAAAAACACGTGAGCGACATGCGTTAACGCGCGATAAAATAAATGTCGGCGTTAATAAATTAATGAGTTAACGCGATAATAACGTGTTAACTTGCCCATCCCTAAATAATATATAATATTATGTGGATGATGAGTCGGCTTTGGGACAGTCTTATTGAAATATTCTTTGCTCAGGAAAAAAAAACTCCTTTCACGTGTTAACAGGAGTTTCAACATGAAATGTGCTGTATGTGCGTGTCCGCAGCATCCGTCAACGCTGAAAAGACCGCGTTCATTCATTTGTTGGCGTTCAGCAGCGTTTTGTTTTGTTTGTTTGGATCCTGATGGAAACAAACGGGCTGCTGCCAGGATCCGACCAGTGACCTTTCTGCTGGAGGCACGTGTCTCCGACCCAGCGGGCCGCTGTGTTGCTCCAAAGCTGAATCGTGACCCCGTGCTTCTTCTTCTTCCTTTTTTTTTTTTTTCCCTGACAAAACTTGCAGTCAGATTTGATTATCTAACCGCCAACAAGTTTGCAGCTGCGAGGCCGACGTGCGCGCGAGGGGCTTGTTAGTTCCACTAAAACACAGCAGCTCAGGACGGTCTGTCTGGTGCTCTCTGGCATCCACCTAGCAGAGGAATGTCTCTCCCGCGCACACACGCACAGGCACGCGCACGCGCACGGGCACGCACACTCGCCGTTGTCCTACTCAGCTCCTGGCAGCCGGGCCAGGGAGTGGGCGGCTGAGTTTTCATGGATCCGAGGCCTTCCCACCTCCCTCCCCTCCTCCGTCTCAGTGCGCGGACGCGGCGTGGACGCTCCCCTCCGTGACCGTGGCGTCGTTAAAGTCAGCTGGGACCGTCGCCCCATCGCTATATTTAAACCACTGAGCACACACACACACGCACACACACAGGGCGCGTGACGTCGGCAAACACGCGTGACGTCATGGACATGATGTTTTCGACTCATTTCATGCTTGATTCGCCCCCTGTTTTTTATTAACCGTGTCTCTTAAACTTTGCCCTTTACCTCCTCAGCTCCCATGTGTTGCCACATGCAGATTTGTGCAAGTCTTTAGCTACTTCTCAGTCTCTAAACACACACACACACATGCACACACAACTCTGGATGTTTTTGATTTGGGGCGGCTGCGACCACATTCCCTTCCTCCCACGCTTGTTCACATGTTCTGCAGGAACACACACAATTTCACCCTCGACAAAGCCAGAGAACCTTTTTTTTTTCCTTACGAGCAGGTCAGAAGGTTTAAGCTGCCTGAAAGAAGAACGAACAGTTTCAAATGAAAAGTCAAGTGACCTGCTGCTGGCTTGCTCACGTTAGCTCATGTTAACTCACATTAGCTCATGTTAGCTCACATTAGCTCATGTTAGCACGATTTCAAAACTCCATGGAAGCGATGGGCATGTTTCAGGTGGCTGATCGGGTTTGACGTATTAAAGCTTGTGCTATTTTTCCCTCCTTCACTTGGAGGATTTGTCACTAATAACCAGCGAACTATCTTCCTCTGAAACTTTTAACTTTAAGTTCTACACCATCGCCGCCATGTTTTTTTTTTCTCAGCGCACTGTTCCGCAATGCTGCATTCAAGGTGTAACGTTAATTCGTCCGTTCCCTCGCGTGGCGTTCTTTCGGCCTTATCTATTTTTTCTTTTTTTATGTGTAACATGTGGAAAAATACTGTGAATATCAATTCAAGTCAGCAACTACCAAAATTATGACCAAGTTAACAAGTTGTTTTCTGGCATGAGGGAGTATTCTTGATTTTCCTTACTGAGAAATTATTTTTCTGATTATGCCAACGTCACTTGAACATAACATTCCCTGGCGGTCATTCAAGGCTCAGAGGGAGCGAGGCACTGCCGTGGTGACAAAAATATATGTTATCGGGGCTATTCGTCATGGTATCGGACTTATCGGGATGACGTCATAATTTCCTGATATCGGCCCGATAGTTATCGTGCACCCCTACTTTTATCGTTTATTTCTTTGCAGACAGTATGAGCCCTGGGTATTTCATGGTGATAGCGCCATTTAATTTGTTAATAAACACACTCCAGACGTTGGTATGGGGGCAGTTTAGTGGCGGGAAGGAGATCGCAGTGGTGAATCTGTGAGTAACCAGCAGCTCTCTTAAAGCAGAGCTATCCTCTTCGTCTGCAGACGACAGAGACGGATCATCAAAATACGAGTGGTTTGCATGTTTCTCCTCTTATCTTTAAACTTGTCTGGGGGTCTGAAGGTATTTTAACGCGTAAAGGTCATGGATGACTTTTAAACGACTACATTCACAAGTGCCACTTGAAATTAAGGCAACAATCACATCTCTGAGCTCGGAGGCATCTGAGATGGACCATCAAACAGTGGAAATGTGAATTCTGGTCCGATGGATGAAGTGTTTCAGGTCGTTTATTTTATTTTCTTTTTTTGGTTGAATTGGAGCTAAGAAAAAAAGCGTTTCGGGCTGTCATCTGCATCAGGCCGGTCTCTGATGGTACGGGCCCGTGTCTGCGGGTCGTATCCGTGTCCTCGACAAAGCTCATTTACAGTTCTGTGCAGACAGCTTTAATGCTTTAATGCTTTAATGCTTTTAAAACCACAGCTTTTCCAGAGATGTTCATCCATTTTTCATCAAGTCAGTGAAAAACCACATCCTGCACACATTAGAAAGACATGACTGAAGACTGGACTGGACTGGACTGGACTGGACTGGACTGGAGTAGGCGGTACTGGACTGGACTGGACTGGACTGGACTGGACTGGACTGGACTGGAGTAGGCGGTACTGGACTGGACTGGACTGGACTGGAGGACTGGTACTGGACTGGACTGGATGGACTGGACTGGACTGGACTGGACTGGGGACTGGACTGGACTGGACTGGACTGGACTGGACTGGACTAGGGGGGACTGGACTGGACTGGACTGGACTGGACTGGACTGGACTGGACTACAGGGTACTGGACTGGACTGGACTGGAGTAGGCGGTACTGGACTGGACTGGACTGGAGGATACTGGACTGGACTGGACTGGACAGGGTACTGGACTGGACTGGACTGGAGGATACTGGACGGTACTGGACTGGACTGGACTGGACTGGAAGATACTGGACTGGACTGGACTGGGGGTACTGGACTGGACAAGACTGGAGTAGGCGGTACTGGACTGGACTGGAGGATACTGGACTGGACTGGACTAGGGGGTACTGGACTGGACAGGACTGGAGTAGGCGGTACTGGACTGGACTGGACTGGACTGGAGGATACTGGACTGGACTGGACTGGACTACTGGACTGGACTGGACTGGACTGGAGTAGGCGGTACTGGACTGGACTGGAAGATACTGGACTGGTTTGGACTGGACTAGGGGGTACTGGACTGGACAGGACTGGAGTAGGCGGTACTGGACTGGACTGGACTGGAGGATACTTGACTGGACTGGAGTATGCGGTACTGGACTGGACTGGAGGATACTGGACTGGACTGGACTAGGGCGTACTGGACTGGACTAGGGCGTACTGGACTGGACTGGAGTAGGCGGTACTGGACTGGACTGGAGGATACTGGACTGGACTGGACTAGGGGGTACTGGACTGGACTGGAGTAGGCGGTACTGGACTGGACTGGAGTAGGCGGTACTGGACTGGACTGGAGGATACTGGACTGGACTAGGACTAGGGGGTACTGGACTGGACAGGACTGGAGTAGGCGGTACTGGACTGGACTGGACTGGAGGATACTGGACTGGACTAGACTGGACTAGGGGGTACTGGACTGGACAGGACTGGAGTAGGCGGTACTGGACTGGACTGGACTGGACTTGGTGGGACTGGTCTGGAGTGGACTAGGGGTACTGGACTGGTCTGGACTGGACTGGACTAGACTGGTCTGGACTGGACTGGACTAGGGGGTACTGGAATGGACTGGGTGGGATTAGTCTGGAGGGGACTTGGGGGGTACTGGACTGGCCTGGACTGGGTGGGACTGGTTTGGAGTGGACTAGTTCGGAGTGGACTGGAATGGACTGGCCTGGATTAGGGGTACTGGTCTGGAGTGGACTCGGTGGGACTGGACTGGCCTGGACTGGGTATGACTGGTCTGGAGTGGACTAGTTCGGAGTGGACTGGACTGGCCTGGATTGGGGGTACTGGTTTGGAGTGGAATAGGTGGGACTGGTCTGGACTGGACTGGGCAGTACTGGACTACACTGGACCGGGTGGTACTGGACTGGACTGGGTGGGACTGGTCTGGAGTAGACTGGACTGGACTAGGCAGTACTGGATCAGGTGGGACAGTTCTGGCCTGGACCGGATGGTACTGGGTGGGACTGGACTGGACTGGACTTGGTGGGACTGGACAGTACTGGACTGGACCAGGCGGGACTGGTCTGGAGTGGACTAGGAGGTACTGAACTGGACTGGACCTGGTTGGACTGGACAGTACCGACCTGCAGTCCTGACCTGTCCCCAGACAGACAAACAGAAGCTGTTGGCCACTGGGAACAATGGGCCAGAACCATACCTGGAACTGCTGCGTCAGAACCAGAACACCTGTGAGAATAAATCACAGCATCACAAAGTGGTAAAATCTTTACTGTCCCTTGTCCTCACGTATTTTAGATTTGCATGGTATTTTCCGTCCCGTCCTCGGGTTTTTCCCGTCTCCGGTTAACGTCGTCCGCGGAGGCTCCGCCTCTTCATACCTGCTCCCACATCCAGGTCTCCTTCGCTCCGCAGCTGCTCCGTGGAGCTGCGATCTGTCTCCCACAATTTCTCAGCTCACCTGCGTTTGATTTCTTGGGGGCGTTTTTGTTCCAGTTTTCTGTTGATGCGAAGCAAAGAGCACTAGTGAGGGAAAGCGAGGCGACGCGTTGCAGAGGAGCTCACATCCGAGCCGACAGGAGTTGATGATGGAGGAGGAGGAGGAGCAGGAGGAGGAGTCAGAAATCCATCCTGAGCACATTGTGATTGTTACTGTGAATTACATGGTGATGTCTTGGTAATTTAATTACTTTCAAGGATGTCTGTCTACCTTTTATTTTCCCAGCTCTATATTTGCAGCTGCAGCCTTGTTCATGATGCAGGACATACTCGCTACTCGGTCGTCGCATCCGTCTTGGTCAAAAAAAAAGGTGCGCGGAGCCGCCAGGCCTGAGACGTGAAACCAACAACAAAATGCCGTGAAAGTCCGTTATTACTCACCGATGTCAGACTTTCCCGTTCAAGAAATGTCTCATGAAACTGCGAGTCAGTAGTCAAAGCTCCTGCCTGGACGTCATTTGCTGGATTCACCCGTTATTTTTGATTACGTGGTGATTTTTGAGAAATTATTAGCAACTTCTTCTGGCCTTTTCCGTTCTGCAGCAGTCACTCCAGCTCCACATAATGATTAGGGGTGTGAAAAAAAATCAATTTGGCAATATATTGCGATTTTCAGCCGCCCAATATTATATAAATTTTTCAGCTCCTAATATCAATTTTTTTAGGAATATTTTATTCTATTTATTTTATCTTATATATTTATTAAATGTGCAAAAACACTAATAATAAACAATAAATAGGTTGTTTTGAAGCAAATAGCTTTGACTCAATTTGTCCTCTGAATGATCAATATCATCTGATGAACATATACAACTACTTGATTTTTCTTGTCTAGTTTTAATTTTCATATTAACTGGGTAGAATGTCGCAATATATTGTGATATCATGATTAGATCGCACCGTGACCCAAGTATCGTGATACATATTGCGAGATCCTTGCCAATACTCACCCCTAATAATGATCTGGCGATGCTTCTCCTGATGCAACCATCTCCGTTTATATGGAGGGGCTAACGACAGCTGGTCATGTGATCAGTGGTGGCTGGTGTCTGGCAGCCGAAGTGGAAAAAACAATCAAAGCGTAAGAAACAGGTGTGTCACCTGTGCAAGGACGTGGTCCTTTAAAGGTTCTGGTTCTTATTTTCTTCGCCGGACAGAGTCGAGATTTTTGTGCCATGCATCCTATAATTACTTTGTTTTTTTTTTTGTTTTTAAATACATGTAACAGCTTAATATTAGGGCTGGGCAACGATTAAAATTTTTAATTGCGATTAATCGCATTATTTCCCTGATTAATCACGATTAATCACGTATACGCAAAATCAAAAAATGATTTCAAAAGTAGTGTAAAGGTCACTTTTATTTAAATGTTTTGCTGCCATATGAACTAAAGTGTCATAACATTTGTTGTTCAAACACTTTTAACATCAGCACTTGTTAGTAACACATATTTAGTGTAAATATTATCTTAAAAAATGTAAAATAAAATAAAGCTTATTGCCACTGCCAGGGCATTAATGTCATCCTGTTTTTATAAAAAATAAAAAAAAGTTTACAAACAAAATCCAACAAAATGATTGTTTCTCAGCGCAATCAGAACATTAAAACAGGTAATTTCTGAGGTAAGAGCAGAAACTTTTAACGGGGAGTTCAACTTGTCAGTTGTTACAAATAACCTTGTTTCTGTTGAATCCTCCGTCTGGGAGAACTTTAAAATGAAAATGTCCGTGTTAAAGTTCAGTAACTTTACCAATCTGAGTATCATTCATTCTTTCCAAGTGACATTTTATTACGTTTTACATTTTTAAATCTAACACAAAATAAAAAACAAAAATCAAGAAAATGCCTGGTTTTTTTTTATATTTCAATTTTAGACTTGGATCAAAAATATGAAATTAAAAAACAGGCAACAGGACTGAAATTGTTTTATAATCGAGGACTGGACTTTCTGTTGTCGTTACACATCTGTGCCACTAGATGGAGCTGCACTGCAGTAACCAGTAAGAGAACAGCAGGACAGTGAACACATGGAGCAGATCTGATGGAACATGGAGGAATGACACGAAAGTTTTGTTGCAGTCCAGAATTTTTTTTTCAGACAGAATTGTTAATATTGATACCTGAGTTGCTACCTGAACTGTAAAGTTCACGGATTTTTACCGTTCTCCATGTCTGTTTTAGCTGCCAAATATCTTCCGGTTCCGCAGCAGCCAGTAACAGACTTTTCAAAACAAAAGCATGTGAGCAACATGCGTTAACCTGCGATAAAATAAATGTCTGCGTTAATAAATTAATGCGTTAACGCGATAATAACGCATTAACTTGCCCAGCCCTACTAAATATAATTATGAAGAGGTAATTTAGAAGAATGCGTCATATTTGCACGGCTCTCCTGTGGGTAAAGTGTGTAAAGCAGGTGCCGTTTATTGACAAAAGTTGAAATTCATCCTTTTGTAACTTCTCTTTTGTCTGCCAGCACTCACGTCGACTTGTTTGCGCGGTTTCGTCTTCTTATCAAACTCCACAGGAAGCGCTGCGACATGCAGCCCGGCTAACTGCACCACAAAGTCTCCGGAAGGTTTCTGAGGCGACTTCAGGGGGAAGAAGCATCGTTCTCTCACTTCTTCGCTCGTGTTGTGTCGGCGCTCCGCGTCGTGGCAATCGGCCGTTGTCCTTTGACGGTAAACAGGAAACCACCGGAGAAGCGATCATGTCTTCGGGGGCTGCTGTCTTATCTGTGGGCCGTCCGGTTGTTTGCGCCCCGTCAGGCGGCGGCCGGCTTCCTCCTCTGCAGCTGCCGCAGCTGTTTTAAAGACGCTTCTGAGCGGCAGTTTAGATCCTGCATTATTGATGGGGGATGTGTGGGATGCCGTCGTCGAAGCTGCCACCTCCTCCTGCACTCGCGCAAACAGCAACATGGTAAAATATGAATGAGGTGGTTATCAGCGACCCACCACCAGACTCTGTGTGTGTGCGCGCTGCATTCCTCGTATACAGGATTTCAAGAGGCGTGTACGTGTGGGCATGTGAGTCTGAAAGCTCTGTTTTGCCATCTAAAACGTGGCATTGGATTTGCGCATCTCGTCAGCGCTGCACCTGCACCTGCACCTGCAGCTGCACCTGCACCTGCGGAGCCGTGCAGCTGTATTTAAAGCGGTTTTTAGCCGACCACCTGTTGATTCCAGCTCCGCCTCATTTTTCTGAGATGGCACAGCTCGGTCGGCGAGGAGCACCCCCCCAGATAGGAAACTGTTCCACCTCGGAGCAGGATTTATAAGATAAACCAGCACAGGTGTCACGGCGCGTGTAACGTGGGGAGAGTTGTTTAAAGTGTAAAGGCCCAAATAGCATTTTTGTTAGGGATGCGTGATAACTGTTTTTTCAAACCAATACCGATAACCGATAACTTTCCGCTCCTAAAGGCCGATACCGAAAACGCGCACACATACCTAAGATCATTACATCAATACTATGAACAAAATCAATAGTTTGGACTCTTTAAATGAACAGATATTTATTTTTTTCCATTGAAAAACTACTGGCTCTCAAACATTTTCATAAAGCTATCAAACAAACCTATTTGATATCTCACATTAAATTAAATAAGGTTCATTACTGACTGATATAAAAAATAAAGGCTCCTTGAACTGATGGAAATACATGCATCAAAATTACAAACTGAAAAAGATGAACATTTAAAGGATTTTGACTTGTGGTTCCATTTAAATTAATACCTTTAATTAAAGTAAATGAGGTTCAGTGATTTTTATTTGTTGTTGTTGTTGTTTTTTTTAATCTCATGGAAGGTTTAGATGAGAGAGATGAGGGAGAGGAGACTTCTGCTGGCTTGGGCACGTTAGCATTAGCTCACGTTAGCGTGATTTCAAAACCCATGGAAGTGATTGTTTTGTTGTAGGTGGCCGATCGGGTTTTACGTATTAAAGCTTGTGCTTCCCTCCTCGTAGAATTCTCTTGGAGGATTCGTCACAAATAACCACCAAACTATCTTCTTCTGAGACTTTAACGAAGTTCCATACAAGTTCCATACAATCGTCCCTGGAATTAAATTTCAGAAACTTGACTTTTTTTTTTTTCCCTCTAAATTTTGATATGAAGGCAGCAGTTAAAATATCAGCTTTGGTTTCATTCGCAGGAATATTTGCCAGCTTTCTCAAAGTGGCGTCTGGCTCGTGCAGTTTCCCGTCCCGCGTGCTCACAAACATCTGCATCAGGGTGTGATGCATGGTGATGCATGTATCAGCCGTGCAGCCGGCTCATGGAGCTAAAGTGGATGTCGTGGCAGAGGAACCTGAGAGACTCAAGAGCATAATGACAGAAGAGAAAATGACAGGGTGAGAAAGCTGGAGACCGAAGAAGAGCAGGGATGGGGTTTCTCCTGGAGCATGCATGTGAAGTAGAAATGAATACAATCCTCATGTAATGCTACTCGAGCGTGTCCAAAAAAAAAAGAAAAGTAATCTGACACTTTTTTTTTTTTGTCTTGCGCTCTTCCTGAATATTCAAGCGCACTGCCGGCGTCGTGCGCGTGCAGTAAAAGCTTGTGCTGAGGAAACGTCACTTAATCTGTGACGGCCGGTGCTCGGCTTCCCGTTGGTGGCAGGGACTTCCTCTTTAAATCTCGCCGTCAGCCAGACCGAAAAACAGAAACAAGCCCAGCATCTTCTGCTAAATCGTATATATATATATATATATATTTTTTTTTTTTTTTTTAATTGCATGACCCCCCCCCCCCCCCCCCCTGTAATTTCTCCCCATCGCACCGTGACCTCTGCCGACGTTCGGATCTTTTTCACGTCTTCTTCTCTTCCTGCCGTTTCTACCTTCGCCTGACCTTTTGATCGTCCTCCTTGTAATCTGCCCTCTCTTTCTTCCCCCCATCGCTCACAATCAACACCCCCCCCCCCACCAAGCATCTCTCCTCTCCATGTTTCAGATGATCCCTGCTTTAGTCCCTGTCAGCGGGCTCAGCTCTGAAACGTTCTCGGTGCAGGCCTGCTGCAGAGACGAGTCCCGGGAACACGGGAACATGGGAACACGGGAACATGGGAACACGGGAACACGGGAACATGGGAACACAGGAACCCGGGAACACAGGAACACGGGAACATGGGAACACAGGAACCCGGGAACATTGGAACACGGGAACACGGGACAGGCTCACACGCACATCAGCCCGCTGACGTTTCTCCACTCCGCTGCATTTATCCGTGATCTTTCTGTGTCTCAGTGCTGTCAAAACCTGCACCGTCTGCCTCTAACCCCCTCGTTGTTCTTTCGAGTGCCGGCGAACCCCCCCCCCCCCCCCCCACCCACCCATCCCTCCCCTCACCTTCCCATTGAGCCGGCATCATGAATTTTTTATCAATGTTTGCGTGTGCGAGTGTGTGCGTGGGGGGCCCTGGGCTGCATCAATAGCCATTAGTGCAGCAGCTGTGGTAATTGTGCCACAGTGGCTGCAGTGCAGGAGGAAGAAAACAAAAAAAACACACACACACATTAGCTGATAGTACTGCAGAGGGCAATAAGGAGGAGAAGATGGAGCGGGGACCCAGCGGGGCAGCAGGATATCGACCGTGTGGTGGGTCGGTCAGCCACATGGTTGCTATGTTACCGTCTGATTACCGGTTTATCGCAGGTGGCCGCCGGCCGGAAGCCTGGGTTTTTTCGGCGAAGCAGCGGGGAACGCGTGGTTACAAGCTTAAACAAGCAGGACGGCGACGGCGATGGCGTGTTTATTTCAGTTTACGTGGCTTCATTTGTACGTGCTTTTAAACTGTCCTCATTGAACACATCCACATGACACTCAGAGCACTGGGGGAAAAAGTAAGTGAACCCTTGAAATGAAGAGCTGGTTGAACCTCCTTTGGCAGCGTTGACTTCTAACGATCAGAGCTGCACAACGTTCAGGAGGTTCTTTGGCCGTTCTCTTCCCAGAACAGTTCAGATGCGTTTGTAGGACTTCTGGTGTGAACAGCTCTCTTGGGGTCAGTCTACAGCATCACTAGATGGTTGAGGTCTGGACTCCAAAAAGTGGCTTTCCAGTCTTTTTCCTGAAGTCTTTCTGTGGTTTTTTACATGGTGCTGAGTATTCTTCCTGAGCAGATCAACTTTTATTTCATTAACCCACAAAACATTGTCTGAGGAGCATTTCAATTCAATTTTATATGTATCACGTTTGTTACAATGTCAATTGTCTCTAGGCGCTTTACAGAGACCCAGATCATGACCCCCGAGCAAATATCATTAACTAAAAATATAATATTAAATTCCTAAACAAGGATAATGGCAGGTAAAAAAAAAACCTTTAAGTCAAACAGTGGCAAGGAAAAACTCCACTTTAAGAGGAAGAAACCTTGAGCAAGACCTGGCTCATATGGGCGGACCTTCCTGATGAAGACCAAAATGAGGGTTGAAATGACTACATAAACAGATGCAGGTAGCAGCACTGAGGTGAGATGGTCAGAGGACTAGATCACCGGTCACCACGCCAGCCGACACCCCGAACACACCTACACACACAGGTGGAGGTCTTCCAGACATGTAGCAGCGTTCCTGTGGAGTCCCTGCCCGTTTAATGACCCTCTCCCGTTTGAGGACGTACCCCATCATCTTGATCCGTAACCACATCAGCACAAAGACGTCTGCCAGTTCCAGCGACGTCCTCGTCCTCTTCTTTACCTCATTGAGGACGCTGCGTTGTGTCTCTGGCTGGACACTCGGATCTAGGAAGACTAACCACCATACTGACCCGTCCAACTGATGAGCAGCTGGTCCACCTGTGGAATCCCTTTCCCTGGCTGCTCTTCACCGTACGTCTGCAGAGATCTCTGTGAGGAGTGGTCCACATCAGCAGATGCTTCTCGTGGGCGATAAACCCAAATTCAGTGTGGAAAAAGTAGAGATGAAAGCGCTGGATGAGTGGATGATGATGTGAGAAATGATGTTGGTCCTGGTATTCTCAAGGGCTTGAACAGACGTCGCCTGGACCTGCGTTGAGCCGCAGTTTAGGAACCCAAGCAGAGGTTTCACCGTGCTGCGTAAATGTGGAGCTTTTAGCACTTGTCTCGACGTCTGGTTGAGCTGAGCGCTCCAGCAGCAGCCCGTCTCCAGATCACTTCCTGAATGGCTCCTAAAATAGCAGCAGCAGCAACGTTCACAACCGAGGAAGCATTGCCAGCTGCGCTTTTCACAACCACACGCACCTTCTGGCTCGTCTGCCCGAGGTCGAGCTTTAAAAGGGGTTTGATCAGCCAAGAGGTTGCTGAACACCGCTGGTTGAAGTTATTTAATAATCACATGATAAGCAACGCTCACGGGAGAATTAGGCGCACCTGCCGTGAAGGAACGACAGCATCTAAGGAATCAGATTCATTACAGTTCATTAAGTTGCTTTGTTGAGCAGTTCGGCTCATATCCTGAGCCGCTGAGGCGGGAAGATCAATATCGCCGTCGTGTCTGTTTGGCAAAAAAATGAAAATGTGAGGAAGCAGCTCGTTGGCTCGGGTCGTCATCGGGACATGAAGCTGCCAGCTGGGCGCCGTGTTCACTGGAGCAACGGTGCACCGACTCTTGAAACGTTGGACAAGCCGCCGGGAGTGGCGCTCTGCTGCGTTTCAACTAGGGATGCAAGAGAACTGTTTTTTAAAACCGATACCGATAACCGATAACACACACATTTACCTAAGATCATTACATCAATACTATGAACAAAATCAAAAATAGTTTGGACTCTTTAAATGAACAGATATTTATTTTTTCCATTGAAAAACTATTGGCAAGCCTCTCCAACATTTTACACAATTTTCTTAAAGCTATCAAACAAACCTATTTGATATCTCACATTAACTTAAATAAGGTTCATTACTGACTGATATAAAAAAATAAAGGCTGCTTGAACTGATGGAAATACATGCATCAAAATTACAAACTGAAGAAGATTTACATTTAAAGTATTTTGGCTTGTGGTTCCATTTAAATTAATACCTTTAATTAAAGTAAATGAGGTTCAGTGATTTTTTTGTTTTTTTTTATCTCATGGAAGCTTTAGATGAGAGAGATGAGGGAGAGGGGAGGGGAGACCGCTGCTGGTTTGCGCACGTTAGCATTAGCTCGCGTTAGCGCGATTTCAAAACTCCATGGAAGCGATTGTTATGTTGTAGGTGGACGATCAGGTTTTACGTATTAAAGCTTGTGCTTCCCTCCTCGTAGAATTCACTTGGAGGATTCATCACAAATAACCACCAAACTATCTTCTTCTGAAACTTTAACGAAGTTCCACGCCATCGCCGCCATGTTTGTTGTGATCAGCACAATGCGTGCTGCATTCAAGGTGTAATGTAAATTCCAATGTTCCCTCGTTTGCTAGTCGTTCTTTCATCCTTTTCTATATTTTTCTTTTTTATGTGTAACATGAGGGGAAATACTGTGAATATCAATTCAAGTTAGCAACTACTAAAACTATGACCGATTTAACAAGTAGTTTTCTGGCATGAGGGGGTATTCTTGATTTTCCTGATTGAGTAGTCACTTGAACATAACATTCACTGCCGGTCATTCAAGGCTCAGAGGGAGCGAGGCACTGCTGTGTTGACAAAAATATATATGTTATCGGGGCTATTTGTCATGATATCGGACTTATCAGAATGACGTCATAATTTCCTGTTATCGGCCTGATAGATTTCGTGCACCCCTAGGTCGACATGTCTGCTTTTGTCTCCTCTCTTCTTCTGCGTCACCTGTTAATGCGCCCCGACTTCTTCTCTCTCTGAACTTTGAATGAGCGCGTCTTCCTCCTCCTTTCTCACGGCAGAGACCGTGGACGCGAGCCGAGGGGACGTGATGGGCAGATGCTCAGCCTCGTCTCTGCCCGTCGGTGCTTCGTTCAGAGCGCCAGATCTCGCAGCTCTGACTGTTTGGCGGTTAAAAATAGCCGAGAAAAACCTCCCGTTTCCCTGAAGATTTTGAACAGATTTGGGTCAAATGTGGTGTGATTTTTTTTATTTTTTTTTAAGTTACCTTCGTTGAGTTTTCAGCTTACAGGGGGAGCTGAATCTCTTTAGCGGTGAAGTTTCCTCTTGTGAAAGGAAAGATGCTACTTTCAAGCCTGTCTGGGCTTCTTATTTTACTTTCTGCTTCATGACAGTCAAGGAGGCTTTTTTTTTTTTTTTTGCTTTTAATCTTCAAGTGGATGCTCAGTGCTAACAGTTTAAGACGTAACAGAGAAAGCCCCCCCGAGGATCTTTGCTGCCAGCCAGTGGAGGTCCCTGGAGAGACGGAGAAGTCCAGATCTTTGTTATGCAGAGAAGCTTGATATTTTGGAACATTAGCGGCCCACTTCCTGTGCAATCGCTTTTGTGGTGGTCACAAAAAAAAAACAACCCAACAGAAACGGTGAGTTGTCAAACTGCTCGGAGGGTGGCGAGAGATACGGACAGAAAAGGATGTGCTGTTGCCTCTCTGAAGCAGTGCTGCGTTCATGTCTGTAAAGAATCAGAAATGTGAAGCATTCGTCGTGTTACGGCCCCACGTGAACGTGGCGGTGGCTGGTTCACGTTGGCGCTTCTCTACAGACCTCCTTCCAGCCCGCTTCCATCATGGTAGCAGTCTGAAGCTCTGATCTGAATCCAGGAATATGAGAGGAGGAGAAGCATTTGAAATAATCCAGGCTTGAACAATAAGAAAACTGACCATAAGAAGTAGGGATGCACGATAACTGCTTTGAAAACCGATACCGATAACTAGTGCTGGGCGATATGGAAAAAAATCATATATCATGATATGGACTATTTTATATCACGATAACGATATATATCACGATATACCATAATAAAGAATGTTTTCAGTTATTCTCTGAAAAGTTTGACAAAAATTTAATTGCTTACTTTTCAACTTTATTTTGAAAGGACATTTAGCTGAACTGTCACAAACATACATTTTAGAGCAGCAAAAACAGGTAGGTACAGAGGTACAGTAGCTTTCACATTTTTTTTAAAAGTGCACAACAGTTTCTGAGAGGAAAAACACATTTTTGCACTGAAGTTCAGCTATAAAAAATAAACACAAATTATTTTTCAACTTTCTGAAATCTGTAACCTTGTAGTGCAAAGTTTGCAAACCAATATAAAGTGTCTAAAGTAAACATCAGGGTTGAAGAGAACTCTGTTTAAGGCATTAACCATGAATAAAAGTGCAAACATAAAAGGCTACGTTGTAGAAGTAGATATGATTCTATCAAATTTATCATTGCAGGTTATTTAATTACATATTTGCTGTAATAATTGATAAAATTAGGTTAGACATGATAGAAACAATAGAAGAAAAACGGCACGATACACACTTTTCTATCATCCCCACGATATGTATCGTCATATTGCCCAGCACTACCGATAACTGATAACTTTCAGCTCCTAAAGGCCGATACCGATAACCGATAACACACTCATATACCTAAGATCATTACATCAATACTATGAACAAAACCAAAAACAGTTTTGACTCTTTAAATGAACTGATATTTATTTTTTCAATAAAAAACTATTAACAAGCCTCTAAAACATTTTCGTAAAGCTATCAAACAAACCTATTTGATATCTCACATCAACTTAAATAAGGTTCATTACTGACTGATATAAAAAAATAAAGGCTCCTTGAACTGATGGAAATACATGCATCAGAATTACAAACTGAAAAAGTGCATTACAGAAGTTTACAAAAAAAAAAATATACATAGAAAATTAATGCACTGATAGAAGTTAGATTCAAACATTTCTACCTTCTATCCATTTCACCTTTACCTGTGGGTCATCTTTGGCAAATTTCTTTCGCTGATGTGTGTAAGTCCTGGTGAATTCTTTGCTGCTGGCTTGCTCACGTTAGCGTTAGCTCACGTTAGCGTTCATAAGGGATGGTTATGTTTCAGATGGCTGATCAGGTTTGACGTATTAAAGCTTGTACTATTTTTCCCTCCTTCGCTTGGAGCATTTGTCACAAATAACCAGCGAACTATCTTCTTCTGAAACTTTAATGAAGTTCCATACAATCACCGCCATGTTGTTTGTTGTGATCAGCACGATGTGCTGCCTTCAAGGTGTAATGTAAATTCCCATGTTTCCTCGTTTTCTAGTCGTTCTTTCAGCCTTTTCTATTTTTCAATTTTTTATGTGTAACATGTTGGAAAATACTGCGAATATCAATTAAAGTCAGCAACTACCAAAATGATGACCGAGTTAACGAGTTGTTTTCTGGCATGAGGGGATATTCTTGATTTTCCTTACTGAGAAATAGTTTTGCTGATTATACCGACGTAACTTGAACATAACATTCACTGCCAGTCATTTAAGGCTCAGAGGGAGCGAGGCACTGCTGTGTTGACAAAATATAAATGTTGTTGGGGCTATTCATCATGATATCGGACTTATCGGAATGACATCATAATTTCCTGTTATCGGCCCGATAGTTATCGTGCACCCCTAGTAGAAGTTCTCTGTGGAGCTTCAAGCTCTGATTCTCGGCCTGTCGGGGCCCGAGTCCTTAAGTAACACACCAGTGGTGGGTTGAGTCATCGGCGTTGACGTCGTGAGGGATCACGGACGATCCGCGCTCCGCCCATGTCGCTCCCTGAACCGTGTCATGCCACATATGACTCGTATGACAATAAAAAAAGTTGCCCGTGTGGATCGTGAGGCCTCCAGCTGCAGCAGACGGTCGTCATCTGTTCAACGTAGAAGCGTAAATCACCCATTAGATGGTTTACGCTTCATTTGCTGTATTCAACCACCGCCTATAGGGGGAGCCAAAGGACTGAAAACTACTTTAAGTAGCCGTCAAGCCTCTTTATTTTTCACTTTGAGTCGCTGCTGCTGTGTTTTAATAGAAGAGAAGTCAAATCGTTTGCTGTGAAAGTTTTCATATTCAAGCAGAAGCGCACAGAAACCACATGTTTTGCGCTTTTTATCAAAAATATTCAGACATTTGACCTGCTGAATGCTGTTCCTTGCTTTAAGCGTTTTTGGGTGTAAAGTTTGCAGATCTGAAAACTGATCTGACCTGAAAATCTGTGATGGGATCTGAACCGTTGAGGCATGTGATCCCCTACAGTCGTCACCGTTACCGCTGATCGGCTGATTCCAGTCAGCTGATCAATCATCTCTACAGTAAAAGCCTGTTCAAGATGTTTTAGTTTCTTTTGAGAAGGACTTGATTATGAAAAAACGTCTTGTGCTTGAAAGCACATGTATTTAGGTCTCTGAGGTGGCTACAGGTCAGCACAAAGCTGTAATACCAGTTGAGGGTTAGGGTTAGGGTTAGGATTCAGGTTGAAGGGTCTGACTGTGTTTGGTCTCACCAAAGGGAGACGATGCCACTTTAACGAGGCTGGGGTTTGTTTTTCTGTGTCAATACGGCGGTGGACATAAAGCCTAGACACCCTCATGAAATTTTCAGGCTTTTAAAATATAAATACCTGAAAATATTTATCCCTCTGTTGTTTGCAGAAAGGTTCCCGGCCATCTCCAGTGTACATCTCATTGCAGGCCATTCAGGGGTTTCTGGTGGGACTGAGGTCTGGGCTCTGACTGGACCGTCCCAAGACTTTGGGTTTTGGTTGTTGTTTTTTTTCTTGTTTTCTGAGACCACGTCTTTCTTGATCTTGACGTGTTCTTTCGGTTACTGCTGTGTTGTAATGTGAAATCCCTCTTCGTTTTCATCTCTTTCCACCAGGGACAGACAGTTTTATGGCAAAATATTTTGGTTAGGGCTGGGCAAGTTAACGCGTTATTATTGCGTTAACGCATTAATCTATTAACGCCGACATTTATTTTATCGCGCATTAATGCATGTTGCTCACATGCTTTTGTTTTGAAAAGTCTGTCACCGGCTGCTGCGGAACAGGAAGACAATTGGCAGGTACATCCGAAAAAGCTAAAACAGACATGGAGAACGGTAAAAATCAGTGAACTTTACAGTTCAGGTAGCAACTCAGGTAGCAATATTAACAATTCTGTAAATAACAAAACTTTCCCGTCATTCCTCCATGTTCCATCAGATCTGCTCCATGTGTTCACTGTCCTGCTGTTCTCTAGCTGGTTACTGCAGTGCAGCTCCATCTAGTGGCACAGAGTGTAATGACAATAGAAAGTCCAGTCCTCCATTATAAAACAAATTTAGTTCTGTGGCCCGTTTTTTGATTTTGTATTTTTGATCCAAGTCTAAAATTGAAATATTACATTTTTTTAGGGGGGTTTTTGTGTTGGATTAAAAAATGTAAAACATAATAAAATGTCACTTTTTTATTTTTTTTATTTTTGATTGATACACAGATTGGTAAAGTTATAGAACTTTAACATGGACATTTTCATTTTAAAGTTCTCCCAGACGGAGGATTCAACAGAAACAAGGTTATTTGTAACAACTGACAAGTTGAACTCCCCGTTAAAAGTTTCTGCTGTTACCTCAGAAATGACCTGTTTTAATGTTCTGATTGTACTGAGACACAATCATTTTGTTGGATTTTGTTTGTAGACTTTTAAAAAAAAAATAAAAACAGGATGACATTAATGCCCTGGCAGTGGCCATAAGCTTTATTTTATTTTACATTTTTTTAAGATGAGATTTACACTAAATATGTGTTACTGACAAGTGCTGATGTTAAAAGTGTTTGAACAACAAATGTTATGACACTTTAGTTCATATGGCAGCAGAACATTTAAATAAAAGTGCATTTTAAACTACTTCTGAATTCATTATTTGATTTTGCGTATACAATGCGATTAATTGTGATTAATCAGGGAAATAATGCGATTCATCGCGATTAAAAATTTAAATTGTTGCCCAGCCCTAATCTTGGTATTTGAAGCCATCAATTGTAGTTCAATTTTACACGCAGGCACTTTGCACAAAGGACATCTAATCATCCTGTCGACCTGAATAAAAGCAGCCCCCATCATAACGCTCCCTCCACCATGCTTCCCTGGTGGTTCGTGCTGTTTCTTGACCAATGTCCTCGAAAAATCTTCAATATTATTTTCTATCTCTTTCTTTTTAAGGAATTAAGTCTTGCAGTGTCTTTGGCAGCTCTTCGTGACCCGGGGTTGGACAACACCCCGAACATTCAAGCAAAAGCAGCTGACTTTAATCTGGTTTTAATCAGAATTGCTCTAATTACAGGCATGAGTGCGAATGGAAGGCTGCAAACTCTTGCAGTCAGGGTGTTGTACATTTTTTTATCATTCAGCCTTTCTTTTATGCCTTCACTCTGGATCTTTGTTTGTAGGCAGATCAGAATAAAGATAACGCTTTCCAGCTTTTATAATCTGAAAACCTGCAGGTTTGCCGGGCCATCGTAGACTTTTCATGACTTACATTCTAAACTTCAAGAAGCTTTTTCATCACTTTCAGTTTTCAGAGGATTTTTTTGAGTCAAGTCACTCTGTGATTTACCGCTCTAGTTTTCATTTCACCTTGATTGTTTTATCGCCACCGTTGTCGTCGGTGGACTTTTGTCACTTCCAGCCATCATATCTGAGCTGTGTGGGGGGGGGGCTCCCTGACCCCTGACCCCCGCAGATTAGGGCTGTAGCGATACATTAATCTCGCGATACGATACGATGCACGATATTCGGCTCACGATACAATATATATCGATATTCATCTTACAATACACTTACATCATTTTACGAAAGATTTTAAAGGGACAAAGTGATTTTGGTGACATCTTGTGAGTGTTGCAATGACTTTGTTTGAATTAATTGAACTGAAAGCATCAATTACACGTTATATGGCTGACAGGCAGCTTGCAAATGCTGGACAAAATGAATAAAAGATTTGTTGAGAAAAATAGTTTCATTTATTTAAACAGTGCAAATTGTTGCTTGCAAGCTTTTAAAGGTGAAAGAGGTGAAAAAAAAATCGATACTCGATAAAATATCGATATATATCGCAGAATCGATAAAAACGTTCAGCTCTATAAGTAGATACAAAAGCAGCGTTTACGTTTGTGCGCCATCTCTGCCCCCCCGTACATGCTATTCTCACTTTCACGAACCCGTGAAGGACGGGAGACGCTCTGGAAGGTGAAGCGTGGCTCCTCCCTCCTTCCTGAGGAGGTCCGGCGGGGGAGACCAGAGCCGGGAATCTGGATCGGAGATGGCTCGGAGCCGGAGCGGGCACAGCTGCACGTACGCACAAGCCTTCGCATGAGCCCTCTCTCTTTCCCTTTGTCTGTCTGTCTGTCTGTCTGCCCCCCTCCTCCTCCTCCAACCAGGCGGCTGTTTTTGTGGATTGTTCTCTTGCCGTTGTCATAGCGACTGTGATGCAGACAGCACGAACAGGCTGCCTGTCTGCTCGGATATGTCAAGTGTTTGTGAGTGTGTGCGAGCGTTTGCGTGCGTGATAAAAATGCCAGGGTGCATTTGGCTGAGAGAGGAAGTGTTTGGAGAATTATGTAATGCCCCCCCTCCTCTTTTTTTTTTTTTTTTTAAGGTGGAAATGTCAAGTAGGAAAAACAAACAAAGAAAAAAAACAATCCCGTCCGTCTGTTTCAGGTAAATCACTGAACAGATTTGTAGGCAGACATCTTCCCTGCTCGTCGCTCGTTTGTTTCCGCGCTCAGGCGGCCGAGGGGGTGACACGAGGGTGTTTCCGGCGTGAAAAGTTTCCACTGCCATGAATCCAGGAGCCACCCTGCGTAGATGGAGGGGGGCGGAGTGGAGGAGGAGGAGAATCCAGACGTGGGAGGAGAAAGAGCGAAGGGAGGAGCGAGGCGAGATGAAGTGAGGGAGGCCGGGTCTGGTTGCCAAGAGGGAGGGGCGTGTGAATCCTTGTGATGCTGCCATTCGTCTGCCTGCCCTGTTATTGGACATCATAAGGGGATCTATAAATAGGACTGTAATCTGTGAGAGGGAGGGCTAAAAATAGAGATGGAAAACAGAGACGGAGGGGAGTCAAGAGAGCCAGCGTGAGCGGTTTGATAACAGGGAGTTGTGAACAGATGATCTCAAAACAGCCTGGTAAATGATTAAAACGGCCCGTCCTCACAGACACCTGCGACTTACGGTGTACTGTCGCTTTAAGAGGCCACCGTTGCACGCTACCTGCAGCTTTGGAAAACACCCACAAATGATTTCTTTTTTTTTTTTTTCCCTTCAGACAACTGGAACGTTCACACACTGAGCTCAGCTCCTCTTTTCCTTTTGCTCTTTACGTCCCAGTCGCCGTGTGATAAAGCCGCTGAAAACAGAGGAAACTTGGCGGTGCGTTCAAGGATGCTCAGAAACTGTGGTAGTTCGGTCCGACAAAAAAAAAAAAAAAACCAAAACGGTTTGGTTTACAGCAAACAATCAGTTAGACTCAGTTGCAGGGACTGAAACTTCAAGTTACCAACTACTTCCTGTGAGTGGTAATTAATGCCTCGTAAACCTAATGGGCAGCAGATAGAGCAGTTTCTACTTTCTTGGAGATATTTGTTGTCTGGTAAAGGTGAAATTGACACTCAGCATTTGCATTTGTATTAACTAAGTTTTATAAATCCTTTCATAGCTGTTGACCAACCTATGTTAAATCCATACGATGTGAAAATGAAAGACGTCCCAGGGTCACTGCTGGCATAAATCAGAGTGGACGGTAGGTTTTTAACAAGGAAAAAGACCTCTTAGGATTAAAAAAGAAAATAAAAGATGATTTGTTCAGCTCTTGTAGAACTCCACCACTCAAATTTTTTTTAACCAATTTTGAGTTTGAGTGTGGTTATTGTCTTTTTCAAGGCTGACCTGCCAATTTACAGCTATTTCTAAGAAATATAACCAAGGTGGACGTGCCTTTTCTTCGACAGACCCCCGCCTCTGTCTGGGACGTTCGTTCCCAGGCCAGCCGAGAGACGTCCCTCCAGTCGTGTACTGGGTCTGCTTCGAGGTCACCCTCGGGCTGGACCTGCCCCAAACACCTCCCGAGGGAGGCGTCTGCCAAGAAGAGTCGTAACCAGATGCCCGGCCCGTTTCGATATAGAGAAGCAGTGACTCTACAAAGAGCTTCTCCCTAAGGGTTACCCCAGACGCCCCTCAGAGGAAGCTTATTTTGGCAGCTTGTACTCACAGCCTCATTCGTCTGGGCACCGTCCACGGCTCGTGACCGCTCTCTGGGTTTGGAACAAAGATTGACTGGTAAATCGAGAGCTCTGCCAGAGCCTAAGGTATAAAAGTCCATGTGCACGGTAGAGTCGCAGCACGGACAGAAATGTAATGAGTAAGCTTCACGTGCTGAAGGAAAATCTGTCAGATGTGCAGAACCGAATCATGCACCGCTGCAGGCTTGCGACGTTTCCTCGCCTCAGCACACCTGGCTCAAATTAAGGGGGTCGTCGACAGACTCGTGTGGACCCTGATGCCAAGCAGAGGTGATCCATTCGCTTGAGTGGTAACGGTGCCCAAAGACCGGGTCTGGTCGAGCTGAAGCAGGAGGACCGTTGGGTCTGCAGCTCAAGAAAGAACCTGTCAGCTGAAGTGCTCTGTTGTCTCAGAGCTTTAGCTCATCGTGCTCCTTTAGATTCATGCAACTGGCCGCAGAAGGTGGCCCAACCTCCACGCAGAGGGTCTTAGGTCTGGCCTCAGAACTGAACCGGCCTCGTGATCCCACAAACCACAGTGTAGACGTTTCATCCCCAGTGCAGACTCCGTGGTAGCACGGAGCGGCGGACTGGGCCGGATCAACAGGGGAAGCCTGAGTACCGCGTAAATTGTATCCACCAGCTGAAACCGCTGCATTTGAAGGTTTCACGCGTCATGTGAACTTCCGGTTTGGAAGCAGCTATGTGAACTCCCGCCGACTCGGAAGGTGCCGGTTCAGCGCGAGAGTAAGAACAGAAACGGGCAAGGATGTCGACGTACCCGACACCTACCACCAGCATCCTTTTTTGTAACCTCGCTGATGTTGAGTTGCAGAATGTTCAGACAGACGTGTCCAGCACCTCCTGGCGCTCTGACTCCCGTGACAGCCGTGTCGTGAGGAGCTCCTGCAGACGGCTGGTGTCCGGGGCGCCGAAGCTGCTGGATCGTTTCTGTGGTCGACTCAGGGAAGCTTTGAAGAGCATCTACGGTGGCTTGCTAAAGTATTCGGCCTTCTTCCACATTTCAGGCTTCACACATAAAGAAATAACATTTTAAGTTTTTGTTAACAATCAACAACAAGTGGGACACAATCGTGAAGTGGAACAAAATTTATTGGACATTTCAAACTTTTTTAACAAATACAAAACTGAAAAGTGGGGCGTGTAATATTATTGGTCCCCTTTACTTTCAGTGCAGCAAACTGACTCCAGAAGTTCAGTGAGGATCTCTGAATGATCCAATGTTGTCCTGAATGACTGATGATGATCAATAGAATCCACCTGTGTGTAATCAAGTCTCCGTATAAATGCACCTGCTCTGTGATAGTCTCAGGGTTCTGGTTAAAGCTCAGAGAGCATCATGAAGACCAAGGAACACACCAGGCAGGTCCTAGATACTGTTGTGGAGACGTTTAAAGCTGTTGTGGAAACAAAAAGCTTTAAACATCTCAATGAGCACTGAGCAAGCAATCACATTGAAATGGAAGGAGTATCAGACCACTGCAGATCTACCAAGACCCGGCCGTCCCTCTAAACTTTCATCTGGAACAAGGAGAAGACTGATCAGAGATGCAGCCAAGAGGCCCATGATCACTCTGGATGAACTGCAGAGATCTACAGCTGAGGTGGGAGAGTCTGTCCAGAGGACAACAATCAGTCCTACACTGGACAAATCTGGCCTTTATGGAAGAGTCGCAAGAAGACAGACATTTCTCAAAGATATCCATAAAAAGTCTGGTTTAAAGTTTGCCACAAGCCACCTGGAGACACACCAAACATGTGGAAGAAGGAGCTCTGGTCAGAGGAAACCAAAATCAAACTTTTTGGCCACAATGCAAAATGAAATGTTTGGAGTAAAAAGCAACACAGCTCATCACCCTGAACACACCATCCCCACTGTCAAACATGGTGGTGGCAGCATCATGGTCTGGGCCTGCTTTTCTTCAGCAGGGACAGGGAAGATGGTTTAAACTGATGGGAAGATGGATGGAGCCAAATACAGGAGCATTCTGGGAGAAAACCTGTTGGAGTCTGCAGAAGACCTGAGACTGGGACGGAGATTTATCTTCCAACAGGATCCAAAACATGAAGACAAATCTACAATGGAACGGTTCACAAATAAACGTATCCAGCTGTTAGAACGGCCAAGTCAAAGTCCAGACCTGAATCCAGTCCAGAATCTGTGGAAAGAGCTGAAGACTGCTGTTCACAAACGCTCTCCATCCAACCTCACTGAGCTCCAGCTGTTTTACAGGAAAAATGGACAAGAATTTAGTCTCTGGATGAGTTAAACTGATAGAGACAAACGCCAAGAGACTGGAGCTGGAACTGCAGCAGAAGGTGGCGCTACAGAGTATTAACACAAGGAGGCCGAATAATACTCACACCCCACTTTTTTAGTTTTTTATTTGTTAAAAAAGTTTAAAATATTCAATAAATTTCATTCAGCTTCTCGATTGTGTCTCACCTATTGTTGATTCTTGACAAAAAAAAAAAAAAATTTTTGTATTTTTGGTTTGAAGCCTGAAATGTGGCCAAAGGTTGAAAAGTTCAAGGGGGCCGAATACTTTCATAAGTCCACTTGTATGTAGAGAAGGAGAACTCAGCACCATTTTGATCGTTCTCTCCATCTTTCCCTGTATGACTCGTAACTAACGTGCTCAGCGACTAAGCGATGATTCGCTATAAATCACAGCTAATCGGCGAGATTTGAGCAAAGGCTTCTCGAGCAGTCCCCTGCTTGTTAAAACATCTCTGGCAACATTACGGCCAATTAAACGGTTATTGTGATGGATCACCGGCGCCGAGCAGGATTCACGTGTGGCGCGCAGACACGAACGGGGGGAAGCCGCAGGTGATTGTTGCGTGGGTATCAATCACATTTAAATCAGCCTAAAAAGCCGCCGCGAGGAAGCGGCGGTCGCGAAGCGAGATCGACGAGAACTCTGCGTGAAGCTCCCCCCTGATCTCCAGCTCGTAAGATAAACTTTTAAAACTTTTAATCTCCTCTCCGCCAGCCTCCCCTTTCTCCCCGCTCATTCATACTCTTCTCAAGTCTTTAATTATGTTCCCTTGCTGAGTGAGTTGGGCGTGTGGGAGCGCGTGTGCGTCCTCGACAGTCGCCCGCACGCTCAAGCCTGTAATTAGTGTTCTTCAAGATGACAAAAATTCTGAGAAAATGTCAGAAAAGAAGTCGGCCTTTCGGGGCCGCCATATGGGGGGGAGGGAGAGGGGCTTCGCTGCTATCCTCTTTAAAAAATATATATTTTTCTTTACTTTGCTTCTGGAATTTTCGGAGAAAATGTAGCTGTGAAGAAGATTTCTCACTGGTTGTCAGATGTTTGTCTCAGCATCGGTTGGTATCGAGAAAGTGATGCACTTCCATGAATTAGACTGCAGTCGGCCTGTAGTTAAAGACGTGCGTGTGTGCGTGTGCGTGTGCGTTTGCGTGTGCGTGTGCGTGCCAGAGAGTGACTCATGTATTGTGTTTGTGCACATACAGTAACTCACCGTCCAGCCCACTGAAGCAGCAGAGTCACACTCTGGATTATTCTCTCTCTCTCTCTAAGCCTTTGTTGTTTTTGCTTCTGAGCACTTTTTTTTCCTTTTTCCCTTTCCTGCCCTTTCCTTTCCTTTCCTTGTCTTTTTTCCCCCCGTCTTTCTTTGTGCTTTTTTTGCTGGCGGGTTCATTCAGACTCTCCTCCCTTCAGCCCGGCCCTGTGCAGTCACATGACCTCAATACTAGGGGTGAGAATTGGCAAGGACCTCGCAATAGTGCTGGGCGATATGGAAAAAATTATATATCACGATATGGACTATTTTATATCACGATAACGATATATATCACGATATACCATAATAAAGTATGTTTTCAGTTATTCTCTGAAAAGTTTGACAAAAATTTAATTGCTTACTTTTCAACTTTATTTTGAAAGGACATTTAGCTGAACTGTCACAAACATACATTTTAGTGCAGCAAAAACAGGTAGGTACAGAGCTACAGTAGCTTTCACATTTTTTTTAAGTGCACAACAGTTTCTGAGAGGAAAAACACATTTTTGCACTGACGTTCAGCTATAAAAAATAAACACAAATTATTTTATAGCTTTCTCCAAGTCTGTAACCTTGTAGTGCAAAGTTTGCAAACCAATATAAAGTGTCTAAAGTAAACATCAGGGTTGAAGAGAACTCTGTTTAAGGCATTAACCATGAATAAAAGTGCAAACATAAAAGACTACTTTGTAGAAGTAGATATGATTCTATCAAATTTATCATTGCAGGTTATTTAATTACATATTTGCTGTAATAATTGATAAAATTAGGTTAGAAACGATAGAAACGATAGAAGAGAAATGTCACGATACACACTTTTATATTGTCCCCACGATATGTATTGTCATATTTCCCAGCACTACCTCGCAATATGATATGTATCGTGATACTTAGGTCATGATACAATATTACAGTGATCCCTCGCCGATTCGCACTTTAAGTTCCGTGGTTTTAGTTATTCACTGATTTTTTTTTTCAGAAATATATAATATTAAAAAAATCAAGGAAAAATTGCGGAAACATCACAGGAAACATTGCGGTCTTTCGCAGCAAAGAAATGCTGTGAGTCAGCTTGGCCCCTATAAGAAGGTGGCCTTATGGGTAATGTAGTGTGTGTGTGTCGTGGGACAGCAGAATGAAAACGAGGTTAGATGAAAGAGCGGTTTGTTTGCTACGGTTCAGAGACCAGAGGCTGTGAAGGTAACAGAAACCACAGTTGAGCCTTTGTCTTGTTTCACTGCAGTGCCTCGATACTTTTTTTGCGGTTTTTAAACATATTTTAAACACATTATTTAGGCTCGGGGGGCTCCGGCTCCAGTTCGCGGATATTGAGCCTCGCGGGGGGGGGGACGCCGGTCCCTATTAACCGCGAAAAATAAGGGAGCACTGTATCACGATATATTGCGATATTCTACCCAGTTAATATCTAAATTAAAAGTAGAGATGAAAAATCAAGTTGCTGTATATGTTCATCAGATGATATTGATCATTCAGAAAATCTAGTCAAAACTATTTGCTTCAAAACAACCTATTTATTGTTTAATATTAGTGTTTTTGCACATTTAAGTGAATGAATGAATTTTCCTAAAAATCGATATTATATCGGGCGGCCGAAAATCACGATATATCGCCAAATCGATTTTTTTTCCCACACCCCTACTCAACTCCAGCACTGTTTCTCAACTTTGTCGCAGGTGGGCAGAGTGGGGTGGGGTGGGGGGGTCCTCCAGGCAACAGCGCCTGAAACGACCAACGTCGGAGCTAAAATGAGGACGGGCGGAAGCGTGATTGAGTGGGACCCCTGAAGGCCGGCGGCCTCGCAGTCACCATCTCCGTCCCAGCCGGCTCCTTCAGCTGAACCACGGCGGAGGAGCCGCAAAGCTCCCGATGGAGATCTGCAGGAAGGACGTGGGGGACCGCATCTGCTGCTGAGCAGAGCTTCATTCCTGGACCCTTCAGGGATCCAGGCCGACCCACAGTAAAGTCTTTCACTGCCATTAACGGCACAACAGAAGATATTCTCTTCAAAACGAGAGCGACTGTGCTGTCAGCTCAAAGTTAAGATGCTGCTGAGCGCCGAGTAGCTGAGGTGATGACAGCCGTCAGTCGAAGGTCTACACCTCTGATTGTGCATCGACTGGCTGCTTTATATAGCTTTGCTTGCGCACCTGTACAGCTGTCACGGATGTGAAATCGAGCTACGGAGTGTAAACCCATTTCGGAGCTGGTGCAGGAGTGCTGACTTGTTCAGAGGTTTTGGCTTCATCATCAGATCCTGAAGTTCTTGCTTTTGCGTGTCGCCGAGTGTCCCAGTTAACTGGATTCATCCACTGGTTTTCCTGTGCTTGTTTTTTTTTTTAAAGCATCACGATAGCGTTAGGAAGCGTAGATGAGTGCACAGCGGCCACCATGCATTGATCATCGGGAGAATATTTGTGACTAAACCTCACCAGTGACAAATGTTGCTTGTGAACCTGTATGAGCTTGGTACATAACTTGCATCTTCTGTTTGTTGCTAAAGTGACTCAACAGTGTACATGGTATGCTGGATGTATCATTAATATTGATTTTCTGCTGTACAGCTCCCTGATCAAATCACAATTCTTCTGTGCAAAAGAAGTCTTGCTTTTCTTGTGTCAGTTAACATCACAACGAGCCGTATTGTCTTAGGATCGATTTATTCTTGCTTTGCTTTTAAAGGCAGGGTAAGCGATTTTTGTGATTGCAGCCCGGGAATATTTTTTGTCTCATCCAGCATCCACTAGCTGCGCATTTCGTGAGTATCCTTTCAACAAAACAAAACAAAACCATCAGGGTTCACATGTCAACTTAAATGATAAATCAAGGGCTCAGTAGCTAAGTGATGACAGAAGCCACACCCCCTCATACTGTCGATTTAGATCAACTTGCCTTTGGGTTACTTTTTTTTTTTTTTTTTTTTACTGGGGGGGGCTTCCTCGTTACATTACGGCAGTAACATAACATGAGTATAACATCAAAGTCTCTGGTAACATCCTCTGTACTAGAGCTGAGCGATTTTATCGATTCTGCGATATATATCGATATTTTATCGAGTATCGATTTTTCAGCCGCGGGTATCAATATTCTAAGCTTCTTTTAAAATCCCTGTGTCCCACCTTTAAAAGCTTGCAAGCAACAATTTGCACTGTTTAAATAAATGAAACTATTTTTCTCAACACATCTTTTATTCATTTTGTCCAGCATTTGCAAGCTGCCTGTCAGCCATATAATGTGTAATTGATGCTTTCAGTTCAATTAATTCAAACAATTCATTGGAACACTCACAAGATGTCACCAAAATCACTTTGTCCCTTTAAAATCTTTCAGAAAATGATGTAAATGTACTGTAAGATGATTAACGATATATATCGTATCGTGAGCGGAGTATCGTGTAACGTATCGTATAGCGAGATTAGTGTATCGCTACAGCCCTAGTCTGTACCCATTAAATAAAAAAAAAAAAAAAAAAAACTCACGCAGAGCGGTCTTGGTACGTGGGAATCACCTGTTGTGATAAATCCATATTTCAGCAGGACTCCTGGTATTGTCTGTTAAAAGCTTTCTTTTTTTTTTGGAAGATGTATTCTGTTCTTCTTTCTATTCACTGTGCATTTTCCCCTTCACAAGGAAACTTTCCAAACACGTCTGTTTCTTACTCATTTTGCTAGCTGCGTTAAATTTTGCCGCTCAAGTGACCGTGAGGTAACCGAGAGAATCCGGTCATGTTTCAAAATACAAGGTTTTTCAAAATAAAAGCTCGTTCAGACTCATATAATAAATAAAACTTAAAGAGCTAATTTTTTCTTGCCCGGGTTGGGGTTGGGGATCACTGCTCACATTGAACTGTTGCAGTTTAATGTGGGTTTGCTGTTATTAAACATGCTTTTAAATTTAGGCTGTTTTTGAAAAACCGCTGTATAAAGTGTTGGCTGGTGTCGTACAGATGTGCAACGCCTCCTTGTTAGAGACGTGCCTGAATCTGTCCTCCTCCTCCACTCTCTCTCTCTCTCTCTCTCTCCCTCTCTGTGTGTCTCCTGTCTGTCATTTCACATATATGACCGGCCTGTGATGTTCACCCGAGACCGCCGGGGCACGGCAAGATGGCCACTGTTGCCCTGGCAACGGAGCGAAAGAGAGGGAGGAAAGATTTAGTTTTTCCCTTTTTTTTCTCTTGCCTTTTTTTTCCTCTTTTTCTTCTCTTCGGTTGGACGTTCAGGTTAGCGGGGGTGAGGCGGAGAGTGAGTGAAGAGGGCAGCGTTGACACACAAAGCCGAGCCGTCGGTTCGGTTCTCCTCTGCAGCCTCGGGCTCAACAACCAGGAGCTGAACGCGATGTTGATGATCAATATGAGCTCCGTTACAGACCTTCGCTGCTCAGAGCGAGAACAGTTTTAGCTCATTCGCCGGCTTGATACTGACGCACTCCGAGCCGAACGTTTGGCGATGCGAGTCTGTGTGACCGTGCATGTGCGTGCGAGCGTTAGAGAGAGCCCTGGTTGTGGTCTTTTGCCATCTTTCTTGATGCGGTTCTGGATTAGAGCAGTTACATAATGCGCTCTGAGCTTCAAGCAGCATACGCTAAGAGGATTACCACAAGTCTGCTAAAGACACTGGTCCACACACACACACACACACTCATGCGCAATAAAGCGACGGCCTGCATGCGTAGTAGCTGTGCACGTACACGTGTGGAAGTGCAGCATCGTACGCAGCGTTAAAACGTTTGTTTGGGTTCACGCAGGTCACCGGTGCGGTCGCGACTACGGCCAGACGCTCGCAGGATCCCTCTGACTGCTCTTGCGCAATAACGTTTTCTTTTTTTTAATTTTGCTCATCACTTTCTTTTTTGAAACCATCACACACACACGGGCGTTTGTATCCACCTGCCAGAGCGGCGACCGACGCTTCAGAGGAAGATCCAGGACCTGGCGGTTTTCCCGTCTGTGTCTGGGACGCTTTCTAGGAAATCTCGAAAAGAGGGCGCGGGAACTTTCCAAGCCGTCCGAGCCGCGGCGTGTTTTCTGTGTTTTACGAATCCCAACGCGTTCGTTGCAGTGTGACGTAACAGCCGATAAAGCCGTGACAGCAGCCACCCCAACCGCAACCCAGAATATTCAGCGGTTCTTCCAGCTCCTGCAGACCAGGTCAGAGGTCAGAGGTGAGGGGTTAGGTTACCTCTAATGGAAGCACACAGATACACGGCTGTCAAAAGAGATCTGGTCACACGGGGGGTGGGGCAGGAGACCTAACGTGGGGGGGGGGGGGGGGGGGGGGGGGGGGGGGGCAGGCGTTTTTATAGGTGCGTAAAATACATCCTGACCAGCCGGTCCCTCCCCCACCTCTGTGCACATACTCCATCTCCATTTCCTGTAGTAATTGACCCATCTCTCTTTTCTCTCCTTTATCCCCACAATTAGACCACCTTCATCCTCTTGCGCACACACACACACACACACACACACACACACACAGAAGTACAATCAATGACCATTCAATGACCTGTCACCACGCGAGGACAGGAGAGGCAGCGAGTGAGCGGGAGACAAAAGAGAAGAGGGGATGTGGGGGAACGAGGGGAGATAAGAGACTCGACTCCCCCGTGATGTGTGCCGTGTGATGCCGAGGTGAGGGGCGTCGCATCTATTGAGGAAGTGACGTGTCAGAAGCCGACTGCGCACGCCCTCACGCTAGTCTTTCAGCAGCTTCCAGCTGAAGCTGTGATCAAAATCAGGTATTTGGTTGTGAAAATGTTTAATTTCTCAACGGTGTCACCAGTTGATTTTGGGATGAAGAGCTGGAAAACTACAAAGTGGTGCATTGCTGCCACCGTCTGCTAGGGAATGTGCTGAAGCCGAGCTAAGACGTCCGTTCTTCCTTCCTTCCTTCCTTCCTTCCTTACATTTCTGATGGATCGGGGGTACTAAAATGCCACTCAGACTCATGCACTGGAAAAAAGGCCACTCAAAAAATAAGTTAAAAAAAAAAAAAACTTAATACAAGATATTTTTGCTTGTAATAAGCAAAAAAATCTGCCATTGGACGAAATGAAAATTCGCTTAATTCAAGATGCACTGTCTAAAAACAAGCTCCTATATCTCACTGAAATGTTACTCTTTAGGTGATTTTGTCTTATATTAAGTGTGATGAGACATTTTGACTAGAAATTAGAAAAATACACTTGGTAAGATTTTGAGTTTTTGCAGTGTGACTGGTCCCATTTATGCTTTTATGCCCTATTTTTGTGCCATATGTTTTCTCCGCCATTGAAGCCCGTCGCTGTGAGGCAGCTGATGTGACGGTCCAGCTGACGTCCAAACTAGAGCTGATTGATTTTTATAGATTCTGCAATATATATATCGATATTTTATCGAGTATCGATTTTTCACCCGCGAGTGTTGATATTCTAAGCTTCTTCCAAACCCCCGTGTCCCACCTTTAAAAGCTTGCAAGAAAACAATTTTTCTCAACAAATCTTTTATTCATTTTGTCCAGCATTTGCAAGCTGCCTGTCAGCCATATAATGTGTAATTGATGTTCTCAGTTCAATTAATTCAAACAAAAGGCCAATTTCAATTCCTCCCTTAACCCTCAGTCTTTGGCCCTTGAAAGTAAGTGTCAGGGCGATCTTGTGACTTAGAAATGGGACACCCCTTGAGTGGAGTTACGTTGGCTCCATCCTTTTCAAAGACGTTTTGGCAAAAATACGCAATGTCTTCTGGGTAGCCCTTGCTTCCAAGGGTGGTGCCGGAGAATCTCAATATTGAGGGTGATACAGCCCTCAAACTTGTCCCTCAATTTGACTTTCTAAGAATCGGGACAGCACTTGCACTTAGCGGGAGAGCGCATTTTTGAGATTGAGGGTTGAGATTGAGGGTTATTGAGGGTTAAGGGAGCTCACCTCGAAACCATTCACACGGAATTCACACCAATCAAACACAAGTCATTGGAACACTCACAAGATGTCACCAAAATCACTTTGTCCCTTTAAAATCTTTTGGATAATGATGTAAATGTATTATAAGATGAATATTGTTATATATATATATATATATTGTATCATGAGCCTAATATCGTGTATCGTATCCTATCGTGAGATTAGTGTATCGCTACAGCCCTACTACAACTCACACGAGTGCTTTTTCTCCACAAACCAGGGCCACTGGCGTTTTGGGCCGGCCTCTGGGTCTTCATGCCTGCTCCCTTGTTCACACGATCGTCTGACCGTCCATATTTCTTTGCGTTTGAGCGGCAGGGTGAAAACTCTCAGTGGATTCCAGTCGAGAAGAGGAAAACGTTGCACTCACGAAACCTTCTTAAAACCTCGTCCAGAGGCATCCGGGTCGGACCGTCACACAGTGGAAACGGCTGCTGCGGTCAGATTAATCGGATGAATGGAAAAATGGGCGACCGAAGGGGAAAAGCGGCCGCCCAGACGGTCGTCTCCAACACGTCCAAAGGCCAGGCTCTGTGACGGCGTGACGCGTCAGTGACCTTGGTGGAGGTCGTTCCTGCTTCTGTGATGTCAGGAAAGTTCACTGACGTTACAGAGCAACGCTTGCTGTTTAGACCTTCTCTGTGGAGGTCGGAGGAAACCCAGCAGGACCAGGTGACCCCCCCCCCCCCCCCCCCCCCAATCCACACATAATTAATAACAACCTCATTTAACCGCATCCCATCAAGGAATGCTGCTTTAAAAGTCTGCAGTACCAATAAAGCAGCTGCAGTCTCTTTCTCTTCTTATTGGTCATGTTGACAGCGTTCATAAATCTTTCTTCTCTGGGTTTTCATTCCTTCTCATTGTGTCCATTTTTCTGTCGTCACCCAGAAGCCTCAACAGCGTTCCTTTTTTTTTCCCCCTCTCCAGGTCCTGACATTAAGCTCTTTCATCGACTGATTCAGGAAAGTAACCGATATGTTTCACTCACCCCTCCTCTGCCCTCTTAACTGCCCTGTGGGAATAAATAAAGTTTTACTAAATCTCAAATACATTAAAGAGGACATTAGGGAAAAAAAAACTTTGTGTTTGAGGTAATATACACTATATTGCCAAAAGTATTTGCTCAACCATCCAGATGATCAGAATCAGGTGTTCCAATCATTCCATGGCCACAGGTATATAAAATTAATCACCTAGACATGCAGACTGTTTCTAGAACCATCTGTGAAAGAATGGGTCTCTCTCAGGAGCTCAGTGAATTCCAGGTGGAACTGTGATAGGATGACACCTGTGAAACAAATCCAGTCATGAAATTTCCTCGCTCCTAAATATTCTACAGTCAACTGTCAGCTGTATTATAAGGAAATGGAAGTGTTTGGGAACGACAGCAACTCAGCCATGAAGTGGTAGGACAGATAAACTGAGGGGGCGGAGTCAGAGGATGATGAAGAACATAGTGTGAAGAGGTCACCAACTTTCTGCAGAGTCGATCACTACAGACCTCCAAACTTCATGTGTCCTTCAGATTATCTTAACAACAGAGCAGAGAGCTTCATGAATGGGTTTCCATGGTGGAGCAGCTGCATCCAAGCCAGACATCACCAAGTACGATGCAAAGTGTTGGATGCAGTGGTGTAAAGCAGCCACCACTGGACTCTAGAGCAGTGGAGGAACGTTCTCTGGAGGGAAGAATCACGCTTCTCCATCTAGTAATCTGATGGAAGAGTCTGGGTTTGGTGGTTTCCAGGAGAACCGTACTGGTCTGACTGCATTGATCCAAGTGTAAAGTTTGGTGGAGGGGGGGGATTATGGTGTGGGGTTGTTTTCAGGAGCTGGGCTTGGTCCCTTAGTTCCAGTGAAAGGAACTCTGAATGCTTCAGCAGACCAAGACATTTTGGACAATTCCATGTTCCCAACTTTGTGGGAACAGTTTGGAGCTGGTCCCTTCCTCTTCCAACATGACTGTGCACCAGTGCACAAAGCAAGGTCCATAAAGACATGGATGGAAGAGTCTGGTGTGGATAAACTTGACTGGCCTGCGCAGAGTCCTGACCTCAACCTGATAGAAGACCTTTGGGATGAATTAGAGCAGAGACTGAGAACCAGACCTTCTGGTCCAACATCAGTGTTTGACCTCACAAATGTTCTTCTGGAAGAATGGACAAAAATCCCCATAAACACACTCCTAAACCTGGTGGACAGCCTTCCCAGAAGAACTGAAGCTGTTCTAGCTGTAAAGGGTGGAGCCACATCATATTGATTAGGAATGGGATGAACTAAAGCTCAGATGTGAGTGAATGAATACTTTAGGTAATATAGTGTATTTAAGTCTCTACAGTGCTCCTTGTGAACAGGTTGGACATAACTTTGTCACTTTGTTTGGGGCCACATAGATCCGAAAAGATTCATCGAAAATAGATTTCTTTTACCTTGGAGGTCGTCGACTTCGTTTGACGGATCTCAAAAGAAACGGCCGTTTGAATGGGTTCATGAGTCTGACTCCGCCCCTAAAACCAGCCACTGTGGACGGAGCTGTAAAACCATGGATGAACGCTTCTGTAAGTCACAGGCGTTTCAATGAGACCGCAGGAGATTTGCATCGATTCCAGGTGACACTTGCACCGAGAGGCTTGTTCATGAGTTGAGGATCAGTGCGACGTCTGCAGAAGTGCAGACTCTGTGCCGGCCCGCTTTGGTGAAGAGAGAGCCGAACCAAAGAGCAAGGCTCTTACTGGTCTCTACTGGTCGATTGATGCTCCTGCACTTACCTGTCGTCACAAAGTGGGGGTCACGAGGAAGTCGGTCTTCTCCGAGAAAACATGGCGGAGGTGGCTGGAGCTGGGAGGTGTGGTCAAGGAGGCTGCAGGCTAGCATGCAACCCTGCGGCCCAAACATGGATGAGCAGAAGTTGATGGATGGATGGATCAATGGATGGATGGCACAGTTTAGGTTTGCACCATAGTAACCTCGTGCCGACCACAGTAACTGAATCTATGGGTTTTGATGTTGCACAGTGGACTGTTTCGGTTCATTGTCTTTGTTGAGGCGTCGTCGCTGGGCGGTGCGCCTGAGTTGAACATCTTTTGAACTGTGACGTAGGGCTTTCTTGCAGCACGTTGCCAGTATTTCTGCCTCTGTTTCGGCTTCACTGCTGCATGAGAAAGATTTTCGCAGGCAGCCATGTTTGATTGACAGCTCCATGTGACGAGTCACTGACGCTCTGCCATTTTTTTTTTTTTTTTTTTTAGCGCTTAAACTGACCAATTACACCAAAGATTACCGGTAACTAGGGGTGAGAAAAAAAATCGACTTGGCGATATATCGCGATTTTTGGCCGCCCGATATAATATCGATTTTTCAGCTCCTAATGTCAATTTTTTTTTTATTCATTCACTTAAATGTGCAAAAACACTAATAATAAACAATAAATAGGTTGTTTTGAAGCAAATGGTTTTGACTCAGTTTGTCCTCTGAATGATCAATATCATCGGATGAACATATACAGCAACTTGATTTTTCATCTCTACTTTTAATTTTGATATTAACTGAGTAGAATATTGCAATATATCATGATACTGCGATATCGTATTGTGACCCAAGTATCATGATACATATCGTATTGCGAGGTCCTTGCCAATACTCACTCCTACCGCTAACAGGCAAGCTGAATGTCAGTTAAAATCATGCCCCCATGAAGTGCAGTTGGGGGGAAACACGACCGCCTCCTGTGTTGATTGAAAACACGGGACGCTTCTGCATTTTAGATGGCGTGTTCACAGCCCCCCCAACAGAGTCCCACGCCGTAATGGAGACGGCTGAAAGGGCCGAAGGAGGAGGCATCCGCGCGCCATGACGCGTGTGCGTCACACCAAGGAATGTAGAGTAGAGGTCCCGAAAACCCGAGGTTCCGACCCGACCCGAATCGGGTCTCGGTCCATTCAAAAGACGTGACTCCGGGTTCTGGTTGGAATCGGTACAGTTAGTCTCGGGTCCGGTCGGTGCTCTCTGACAGGCTGGGTCCCTGTTTACTCGAGAGAGGTAAAGATATTGGCGGTGGCAGCCAATATCAGGACTCTGGGGCAGTTAAATGATTATTAATTAACGTGGCGTGTTTGTCATGAAACAATCGTGTTGCCGTAGCGTGTTATTAGTGGTTTGCCCGGCAGCTGTAAAACACAACGGATCACCAACATGACAACGCTGGATGAGAGAACATATTCACGACACGTCCTGACCGGTGTAGGCTATTAAGTTAGCAGTTGCTACCAATAGCATCTGTATCCACAAAGAAAATAACGACGTGGATTTATTGTTGTTTACATCACGTAGCCTATGTAGCAACTGAACCGGTAGAAGAAGACAACTTTAGGTAAGAAAATCAAGTTTTATTCAACGCTAGACAACTTTTAACATGAGCAACTATGGGCTGTATTGTTCGGTTCTATTTCGGGTAACTCGGTTTGGGTTCGTGGTCGGAAACGAAAGACTCGGGTCGGGTCGGTTCCGGGTCCAAATATTGCGGGTCCATTCTGGTTCGGACTCCCAAACTTATGATAATAGCTCGGGTCGGGTCGGTTTCGGGTCGAATTTTCACGGGTCCATTCGGGTTCTGGTCCATGAAAGTGGACCCGTGAAGACCTCTAATGTAGAGGACTTCCATGTTCAAGTGTTTTGGTTGGAGGCTTGAACTTCAGCAGCAGGTAACGCTTGGCACGGCGGGAACTCGCTCTCTTAAACACTCCGCCACTGTGTTGCTGTGGATTTACGTCTTTTTTTTTGGTTTTTTTCGTAAATCACCTCCAAGCTTCTCTCTGCCTGTTTCTCAACTCCTGCTCGTCTCACCCTCTCCGTCTCGCGCTCTGCGCCCAGCCAGCCACAGGAATGCATCTCGAGGAACGCCTGGCGAGACGAACTGGATCAAACGAGTTCAGAGCGGCGTTGGAGCCCGGCTGTCTCCTCTCTTCCATCTCTTCTCTCGCTCTCTCCAGTCATCTTCCCCCTCCTGTTCCTCTGTCTCCTGTTCCATGTTTTCTCCCTCTCCCTCCCCTCCTCCTCCTCTTCCTCCTGCTCTCCCTCTTTCCTCCTTGATTTCCTTTTTCTCCTCTGTATTCTCTCTTCTTCTTTTTTTCCCTCTCCTCTATTCCTCTGGCACAAAAGAGAGACAAAGAGATCTTTTGAATGCCTTCGCGTGTGGGAGGTGGACCTCAAGGGAGGGGATCGTGTGGATGTTTGCCCCATGTGTGTGTGTTGATGTGCACATATTAAAGCCCTTTAGCCCAAAGCTTTAGCTGCGAGAGGAGCGAATGCAATTTGATGCACAAGCACACACACCTTTTCCACATCAGACGGCTCACTAGGTTACTCTCTCCACCCTGTCCGTCAGTCACTCAGCCGTCATTCATAATTGGCTTATAATGCTCTCGTTACCATAGAGAGACCCTTTTGCCCCACCCCCCAACTTCTGCCTGCTCGCCTGTTTGTAGCTCTTCAAAATGGGCCGTCAACCGTGGGGGTGGGTTCATATCTGTGTGTGTGTGTGTGTGCACTCATGTGGAGGTTAAGGGTGGGTGCAGAATCAGGTCCCCCCCAGGGGGCACTTGCACAGGGATGCACTCCCATCTTTGTCTGGGGGACAATGGAGAGCGGTGTGTGGGTGTGCGTGCATAAAATCGCAGCTTTGATCTCTGATGTTGTGCTTGAGCTTGCGTGTCGGGGTGTGTGTGTGTGTGTGTGTGCGCTCACAGATAATTAGTGTCTCGTTTGTGCATTAGACTGTTGACTCCAAACAGATCCAAGGTCAAAGATTCTCCGGTCTTGACGGGGGTCCCGCTGGCTCCCAGTCTGGCTGAACGCCGCCAGACTGGATGCAACCGGGTTCCACTGAACACGGCCCGTTGCTTTAAAGGTATTTTGAATTGAATTGAATTCAACATTGAATTGAACATGCACCCATGTGACACTTGCATGTAATATATTATCTGGCATCTTGTTTTACATCGTGGATACCAAGAACACATTTAAAGGTAGGGTGGGAGATCTTTGAAAAAACGGTTCCAGCAATCCAACTCAAGTGAGATTTTGAAAATATACACTCCCTCCCTCCTCCCAAAGGCTCCGCCTCCTCCTCTTCAGCCCACCCCTAGAAACCACGCCTTCACACAATTGTTTCTCATCAGCAGAAATTTTTTTTTGTAAAACCCATATCAACTAGCTACTGCGTATTTTTTTTTTTTTTTTTTGGGGGGGGGGGGTTTGAAGGCACCATGCTTCGTAAGGAGTAGAACTATGTGCCATGCCGGCGGCATAACTAAAAACTAAATCAATAAGCAGCATTTATCGGTTTGTGCATGAAGCTTATAGTTAACAAAAGGTATAGCATTTGACGATATTGGGAAAACTACCGTCAAGGATAACAACAGAGGGAGGGAGGGGTGGGGGGGAGTGCATTGATATTTGATGGACGTATTAGGCAGCCAATAAATGTAAAGATGATCAGTACATTGATTGGTCAGAGTTTTCCTCTGATTATACCCTCTAGACTGGACCAAAACGTTTAGTTTTTTTTTGCAAACATTCTATTTCAGTGGGTGCTTTGGGAATGTGAAAAGGTTTTCAGGCAATATTGTAAAAAATGCTGCAAAAAAAGATCACCTACCATGCCTTTAATGCCACCGAGTCCAGTTAGTGGGGCGCGTGCTTTTTTAAAAACCGGCAGATTACTCACGGTTCCAGTCTGCTCATCAGCCAAAATACATTTGAGGCCACAATTTCAGCAAAACATAACGACGAATGAACAATTTCCGTTGGTCACCTTTTTTTTTTCTTTTTCTTTCATTCTGCCACCAGAAATACTCAAAAATACGTTGATCCACAGCTGAAAATGGTCCTTTTATTTGTGTTGACGAGAGCTGGCCGAACACCAGTTTATGGAGCTTCAGTCGACGATCACGACGAATATTTGGAGGTTCGGTCGGGGGATGGGGGTTCGGAGGGGTTGCAGTAACATAAATGCACCCATGAGACACTTGCATGTAATATATTATCTGGCATCTTGTTTTACATCGTGGATACCAAGAACATATTTAAATTAGGGCTGGGCAAGTTAATGCGTTATTATCACATTAACTCATTATTTTATTAACGGCGACATTTATTTTATCGCGCGTTAACGCATGTTGCTCACATGCTTTTGTTTTGAAAAGTATGTTACTGAGAATTGGCAGGTAAACAAGGAAAAGCTAAAACAGACATGGAGAATGGTGAAAATCCGTGTACTTTACAGTTTGAGTAGCAACTCAGGTAGCAATATTAACAGTTCTGTCTGAAAAAAAATTATGGACAACAACAAAACTTTCGTGTCATTCCTCCATGTTCCATCAGATCTGCTCCATGTGTTCACTGTCCTGCTGTTCTCTAGCTCAGTGGTTCTCAAACTTTTAATACTGCGTACCACCTGAGAAACTGTTCAGCTCTCTGAGTGCCACCATGATGACCAATTTTAAAATATAGCCATATATGCCTTCTCAATTAGCTTTAAATTCACAGGAGAGATGTTTATTCCTTATTGTGGTTATTTATTGTTACCTGAATTTCATTTGAAATGTATTTATAATGCATTGTATGCTTCCGATTTGATAAAAAAAAAAAAAAGGGGGAAAATGTGCAAAGTCCTGACGTTCCCCCGCGTACCACCAGAGAGCGCTCACGTACCACTGGTGACCAAAATGGCCTGAATATAGGACAATATTTTGATCTAAAAGTCATATTTTCAACAATTTGGGGTTGTTTTATAATCGAGGACGAGATTTTCTGTTGTCATTACACTGCTCTAGCTGGTTACTTTTAGTGCGGCTCCATCTAGTGGCACAGATGTTTAAGAAGAAGATGTGGAGAAGAAATTAAAAAAGGCTGATGAACAAGTTTTGGAGTTCAGTCCTTTGAGAGTTGGGTATGAGGTCATCGGGGTGTCTGAATTGTCGGATATCTGACTGTAGTTTGGACAAAACTATAACGTGCAGGAAATGAGTGTCCATTGGATGTGAACGTTCTGGTACGTAGCTCCTCTCCAGAGACATGAGGTCGTCTTCAGACCCCTTCTGATCCTGTCTTGGTTGGTTTTGAGTCCGAATTCGCTCGGAGGATTGTTCACCCTCTAATGGGGATGTGAGCTAAGCGGTTTTGACCTTTCACTTAAGGCGGCTTAGGACGAGCTCAGACCAGACAAGCCGCGCCGCGTCGCGTCCAGGCGCAGGTGACACCCCCACCCACGTACGTGTGTGTGTGTTGACTCTAAGCGTGTCGTCTCAGAGCGTCAACACAGCGGAGGATGGCTCAGGATGTGTGACGGCGACGCTGTGGGCGGTGCTTCAGGAAGACGCAGGCCATTCATACGTCTTCATTGTTTTCTCCTCATTGGATGCAGCGATCCACAGATGCAGGTTCACCAGTGAGTCCTGAATCTCAGACTTGAAGGAATCCTAAAATAAAGTCGCTACAAACGGGTTTGTTTTCGAGAAGCTGCTCCTAAACCAGTATTTCTTAAAATCCTCAACAGCATGCGTGGACGGTCGTTTTAGTCTCAGACAGCTCCGGGTGTGGACGTGTAAACACCGTTTTACGTCGTCAGACTTCTGTTGTAGCCAGTCTTCTTCTCTTCAGTGAAGCGTGGATGAGTGCTGCCACCAGCTGGCGGACATGCGAATTACACAAATGATCCCCAGCTGCTAAAGCTGCATTTTAAAGATGCTGTTCACTTTGACTGATGATCACGTTGTCTCGCACATACTTAAACATGAATGTACTCATTAGGGGTGTGAAAAATAATCGATTTGGCAATATATCGTGATTTTCGGCTGCCCAACATAATATTGATTTTTCAGCTCCTAATATCAATTTTTTTGATTTTTTTTTTCAAAAACACTAAAAAATAAACAGTAAATAGGTTGTTTTGAAGCAAATAGTTTTGACTCAATTTGTCCTCTGAATGATCAATATCATCTGATGAACAACTTGATTTTTCATCTCTACTTTTAATTTTGATATTAACTGGGTTGAACATCGCAATATATCGTGATATTGCGATACCGTGATATCGTATCATGATACATATCGTATTGCGAGGTCCTTGCCAATACTCACCCCTAGTACTTGTTAACGTGTCCATTTTTTTCATTCTGCCAGGATGTGTAAAGGATGAAAGAACAATATTTTGAATTTTAATGGGTCAGAATAGACGTTCCCTGTTTTGTGGGAAGCAGGGGGGCGGGGCTAGTCTCTCGCATCACATACCAACGTTTTCCTGAACTGGGACCTCTGCTGGGACCTAACCCTAAGCCTAACCCTCTGCTGTGGGTCGTCTCCCTGCTCTGTCCCCATGTTCCCTGTGGCTGACAGACCTGTGGTCGGCGGAAACCTTTGCCATTTATCAATAAGTTATCGTCGATCGTGCGCGGGGCTGTAGAGTCCCGTCGCACCGACGTGGGCCGAGCTTCTCAGGACAGCAGCTTCTTTTTGTCTGAACTGAGATTTTCTCTCTCTTTCCTGTTTTTCCTCTCGCTGTGTGTAATTGTCCGGTGCCTCTTTAAACCACATGCTGTTTGGAATAAGGAAGTGGCTTACCATCTCCTCATTGGCTGCTTCTGTGGGCTGTGGGCGGGGTTTAGTTACTGTGACCGAGCAGCAGATAAAAGCCGAGGTGGCTTCTGAGACGCGCACGCGCACGAAACTGTGAGAGCTGAGCTATCTGTGTGGGTGAGCATGAGGAAAGACATAGCAGAGGAAGTATAAGTGGAATAAAAATGGGGAGGGCGGGGGGGGTGAGAAGCGAGAAAATGAAAGAGGAGTATGAGACGAGAGAGAGGAGGAGAGGTGTGGAGGAGCTCAGCAGAGAGGCAGAACCAGAGGAAAGGTTGAGACGGCAGAGCCAGAAAAATCCGGAGAAAATTAGAGCGGCAGGAGGCGAGACATGGGTGTCATGAGAGAGAGGAGGGGAAGAGAGGAAAGGTGGATGTGATCAGGAGAGGAGGAGGAGGAGGAGGAGGAGAGGAGAGGTGGATGTGATGAGGAGAGGAGCAGCGTGTGTCAGAACAATGAGAGACGCTCATAACGCGTCTCCGGGGTATCGACTCGACGTGTCCCCCCTAATAGAAGCAAAAATAATTAATAACTTCCTGTGTGCTGCTCACGCACACATCAGCTCCTTTTCTTTTTCTAAAGGGACTCATTGGGACCCTCCACGTGCACACAGATGAGCGGAGAGCAGCCTCCTCCTTCTCTAGGAAAAAAAAATGCTCACGGAAAAATATGTGAACCCATCAGAAATAACCGGTGAGCCGATGTTCATCGAAGTCGTGGTAAAACAGACGGAATGATTTTGATTTCCTCATCTCCTTATTGAGCAGAGCCATTAAAGAGTGACAGAGAGTTAATGGGTAATTTAATCTCCTTTGGCGGTGATGTCTCTGGACAATGCCTCTTTCCATAACTGCTTCAACTCAGACACATTTGAAGGATTTATGGTGTCGAGGACCTTCTTGATGTGGTCGTTCCACAGCATCTCTATGGACTCTCACGTCAAAAGTTTGGGGTTTGTCTGGGTTTTTGTAGCCTTTCTGCGGTGGATTTGCCTAGTACTGGGCAATATACCGGTTCATACCGAATACCGGTGTTTGTTTTTCTTATGATAGGAATTTAGGGTGGTGAGTATGTACTGTAGCGTACATAACGTTGGGAACGGCGCGCGGCGGAACGTAAGTGCCGCAGAACATTGTTTGACAGGGGACTGTTTTGAGGTTGCACTGGAGGCACAACACGCTACTAGTTCGGGACAGCGAAAGTCCTGAAGTGAAAGCTCCAGAACGGCAACATGAGACTGAGGAACTTCTTTCTAAACGAGGAGCTGTGTCTGTCGTGTCTGGAAGTTCTTTGGATTTAAAAAAGACGACGCCGTACAAACTACAATAATCTACAAATGTTGCCGAGCTAAAGTTGTAGCCTAGCTCCTGATCCCACACCATGATGCTCCCTTCACCGTGCTTTACCACTGGGATGATGCTTTGTATGTCTGTTCGTCGTGCTTCCTTTTCATTCCTGCAGAACGCCAAATGTTCCTCTTGAACAATCCCACCGCCGCAACATTTCCCAGCAGCACTTGGGAACCGGCGACGTGCTCTTTGGCAAACTGAAGTGGTGTTTGTTTTAGAGAGCTGCAGCTTCCTCCACGGACACCCTGTCTGTTTAACGAGTCACCTGTGGCAGACCCTAGATGTCCAGCGGCGTCCTCGAGCTTTTCGCTTCCATTCGTGGCTTCTTCTTTATCTTTAGTCGTCTTGGCTGGACATCAACTTCTAGGACGAGTAGCGACAGTTATCTCAGCTTATGGACGGTTTGTCTAACTGTCGACTGATGGATGACTAAATACTAGGGCTGAGCAACGATTAAAATTTTTAATCGCGATTAATCACATGATTTCCCTGATTAATCACGATTAATCGCATTGTATACGCAAAATCAAATAATGAATTCAAAAGTAGCGTAAAGGTCACTTTTATTTAAATATTCTGCTGCCATATGAACTAAAGTGTCATAATATTTGTTTAAACACTTTTAACATCAACACTTGTCAGTAACACATAGTTATTGTAAATCTCATCTTAAAAAATGTAAAATAAAATAAAGCTTATTGCCACTGCCAGGACATTAATGTCATCCTGTTTTTATAAGAAATTAAAAAAAAGTCTACCAACAAAATCCAACAAAATGATTGTGTCTCAGCACAATCAGAACATTAAAACAGGTAATTTCTGAGGTAACAGCAGAAACTTTTAACAGGAGAGTTAAAACTTGTCAGTTGTTACAAATAACCTTGTTTCTGTTGAATCCACCGTCTGGGAGAACTTTAAAATGAAAATGTCCATGTCAAAGTTCAGTAACTTTACCAATTCGTGTATCATTCATTCCTTCCATTTTCAATTGTCAATCAAAAATAAAAAAAAGTGACATTTTATTACGTTTTTTGTGTTTTAATCTAACACAAAAAAATGAAAAAAATGCCTGTTTTTTTTTTTTTTTTCAATTTTAGACTTAAAATTAAAAAATGGGCCACAGAACTGAATTTGTTTCATAATCGAGGACTGGACTTTCTGTTGTCATTACACATCTGTGCCACTAGATGGAGCCGTACTGCAGTAACCAGCTAGAGAACAGCAGGACAGTGAACACATGGAGCAGATCTGATGATAAATAGAGGAATGACACGAAAGTTTTGTTGCAGTCCAGAATTTTTTTTTCAGATAGAACTGTTAATATTGCTACCTGAGTTGCTACCTGAACTGTAAAGTTCACAGATTTTTACCGTTCTCTATGTCTGTTTTAGCTTTTCTGGCATGTTTACCTGCCGATTATCATCCGGTTCCGCAGCAGTCAGTAACAGACTTTTCAAAACAAAAGCATGTGAGCAACATGCGTTAACGTGCGATAAAATAAATGTCGGTGTTAATAAATTCATGATTTAACGCGATAATAACCATTAACTTTCCCAGCCCTAAAAAATACTAAATGATTTATTTTTCATCCCTTTCCAGCCTTACGCAGATCAGCTCGTATGATCTTCTTGAAGCATGGCGTGCTTCACACCAGTCTGGTTGTCTCACGTGAATTAGCCGCACCTCACAACCCATTTCATCGATGGGACTCCTGTTGTGAAGACTACTAAGTCCAATTAACTCAGTCTTTTGGTGCACTTTTCGTCCAGCTCCGTCAGTGTTCAATTAGCGTGTTCAATAAAGATGTGAGGAGTTATAACTCTTTTTAGGATCACTTTTTATGGCCCAGCTAACGCGGAAAAGCAGTAAACTCAGAGGGGTGAACATACATTTCCTTGCCGCTGTATTTCAGACAGGGACATGACAGGGAACATGAATAAGTGATGCCGTTGGGGAGCGACAGTATGTGCGAGAGGATGGTCAGATGCAACGCTTTTTTATTTTTTTTACGTTCTTGCAAGAATGGTTCTGCAGGGGCAGCGGTCTGCAACAAAACCTGCTATTGGTGCTCCTCTGTGTGTGTGTGTGTGTGTGTGTCTGGCATGTGTGTCGTGTTTATGGCCTGGGGGCTCAAGGGGAGAAAGCAAGCAGGAGGAGGAGAAAGAGGCCGAGCCACAGATACAGGGGGAGGGAGGAGCGGTGTGGAGGACGGGGGGGGGGAAGCAAAACGAGCGGTCGCAGTCATTGAGATGTTGAAAGCCAGCCGCAGGCGGGCGGTGTGCTTTCTCCCTTTAACCCCCCCCCCCCTCCCTCTTTGTCAGCCTGGAAAGCGGATAAAAGCCGCCTCCGTATTGAGGACAATAACGGCCGTCGCAGCTTTGCAGCAGTCGCCGTCTCCCCGCTTTGCCGTCAGGAAAGCATCTCGAGGCACGAGCCCGTGAGCAGATGTGGCGGGGCGCCCGCACCAAGACCCTCAGCCCGCTCACACCTGCAGCTGCAGCGCGCCGCTTTACCCGAGTGCAGAATTAACGCTCACCTAGGGATGGGAATTGATAAGATTTTTCCGATTCTGATTCCATTATCGATACTGTTTAACTATTCGATTCTTTATCGATTCTAATTTGGGGAAAAAGGAGAACTAACAGTTTTATTAGCATCAATTTTTTTACTTAGAAGTCACGACTTTACAAACTCAACATCGAGGTCAAAAGAGGCCCAAAGCCTGGATAACGTGTTAACTGTTGTAATATGTAACTGTGCAAATACACAAGAATGTGTAACATTTTACTAACAGATTTTTTCCTAATAGAAATTTAAAAAATCTACCTTTTAAAAGGATATATGAGCTCACTAAGCACTCAAAAATAATAATAAAGAAAGATAAATACTATCAAATACAACAGAACAGTGCATAGTACAAATCTGCAAATACTATGAAGAATTAACAATTCTTTTGCAGAAAAATAAGCATGTCTGCTTTTTCAGGAAGAACACGTGATCTTTCTGGAGGTAGGTAGTTAAATAGCATAGCGTTAATGTTATAGCGTGTTTTACAAAGAAGCACATAGGCAGTGGGATAGCTACTAACCAGAGTTGCCTTCCGTAGTAACCACAGAGGTGATCTTAGCTCGGCTACAGCCGCTGCAGCTCACCTCCACGTTGAAGCTCAGGTTTTTCATTCCTTTGTGTTTGAATCCAACATAGCAGAGGCTGCAGGGGCCCTGCTGTCAGAACAGTGCATGCTGGAGACCCCAGCTGTGTGGCACGATTACAGGTTGGCGCTTCTGCTGTGACGCCTCAGTTGGACCCGCACACATCAACATCTCGCTCTCGGCCTCCTCTCATGCGGACTGCGAGTGCGGCATGTGCGCACCCACCGCTTGCCCCAGCCGAAGCGAAAGCAAAGCTTCAAATGTTCTCCATAAAACACGTGTCAAACACAAGGCCCGTGGGCCAAATGTGGCCCGCCACGTCATTTTATGTGGCCCTCGAGAGCTTATGCATTATTGGCCTAAAATTTAAACCAATATTTTAAGACTTAAAATAAGCTTACGCCACTTTAAAGTGCATATTGACAATAAACTACATTTCCCATAATGCATTTCGTTGTTTCCCACAATGATAACAGTATATAACCATGAGAAAACATCAAGATGATTTTCTGAACTGACGAACTTAAGAAAAACCTCTACAAACTAACCCCAACATGTCCAAGAAAAGAAAATGTGATGCACAAAGAAGGCAGTTTCATGAATGATGGGAAAACGAATAGTTTGTTCCTCAAGGTGAAGAAACAGTAGGCCTGTCTTTTGTGTTATGAGGCTGTGTGAGTCGTTAAAGAGTATAATCTACGTCGGCGTTTTGGTATTGTGCTATTTTTGGCTCGTAATTAGGGGCTAACACGCTAACAACAACAAAACAAACAGTCCGGTTTTCTCTGCATGGAACGAGCACTTTATTCTGTCACTGCAGGAACTTGTAACATCACACAGGTTGTATTGTTGGGCTCCTGTCGGTTAACAGAGAATGTAAATCTATACACGCTGGACTGCTGTTGATGCTCACTACACTTTTCATCTAACCCCGTTTTCTTCTGCCGTCCCACGACACACACACTCCATTACCCATAAGGCCACCTTTGTAAAGGGGCCAGGCTGGCTCACAACATCCTGTGATGTTTCCACAATTTTTTCTTAATTTTTTTATTATATTATATATTTCTGAAAAACCTGCGAATAACTAAAACGGAACTTAAAGCATGAATTGGCGAGGGATCACTGTATATCATCAAGCAATCAGGCAGAACGTTGAGGATAAAATGCGTATCCGAAATGAATTATTTCTGTCGTAAAAGCGTTGCGCGGAGTTCTAACACCATTCCTTTTCAAAGTTTACCGCCGGCGTTTTAATGCTCTGAATGATCTGGAGCTTTTTCCGAGTTCAGCTCCCAGTCCGAACCTCCTCGACTCCACCAGACAGGAAGCGGAGACAAAACGCCGGAGCTGAGTCAGACGTCCGCTGAGACGCAGGAGAAAAATTGTCCCCCTCGACAGGACAGACGCGATCGATGCGCTTTAAAGAAGGGACCGTGCTGGTAGCGGCCGCGAGCGGAGAAATCCGGGGAGTGCATTAACGGGAAGCACGTGCATCCAAAAACAAACAGTAATTACTCAGAAGTGCAATCTGATTTGGGGTTTTATAACTCGGCTACCTGCTCCTGCTGCGTTTGCTGGTTGCAGGCATCCTGCAGCATTAACCCAGTAACCGCCTGCACGCGCCTGTGTTTGAATGGCACCGTGTGATGCTGGCGGGGGGGAGGGGTCCAAAATGCTGAAATATGCGTAACCCATATTTGTCGGTGTGTATGCGCGCGCTGCCGCATTAGCAGAGGTTTTCTGCTGGAAGTCATTTATATGGTAATGATGTCATTTACCTCTGAAATGCATCTTCTTCAACGCTGCCAAATAGGGCTTATCCGTACTGGCAGAGCACGTCTGTGTCTGCGCGCGCGCAGGGACAGCGTGCGGTTGCAACATCTGTATCCTGTAATGTATCCAGATGAGTTGCCACCTGTGTGGATCGTGTGCGTATTGATATGAGTTGTGAAATTGCAGCATTTTGTGGAAACGCAGAAGTCATTTTCCGAGAGTCTCGGCCCTCCGGCGGGCAGCAGGGGCGCCCGCCCCCAGCACACACCGCCACTTGTGTTTGCGTCAGGCGGCGTGCACTCCCCAGGCCCCAGCAGATCAGTCCCCCACAGAAGCTCCCAGCTCCATCAGGACCGCAGCCGTCCAAACCTTGACCCGGCGGGCCCCTCGCCGGTCCCCGCGGCTCTAGAATAACCAGACAGAGCGCGTCCCTTTGGTGATAACTATCATTAACATGCTGATTACAGGTCTCAGCATCTTAAAATAACACTCGCGCGGAGGGGCAGAGGATCAATACTTGCATGCTGGGGTAATGAAGGGTCTTCCCGCCCTGCACAGATGAGATGAGGCATTACACAGGAGGGTCGGGGTGGGATGGATGGAGCGGCATGCAGTGAGAAGATAGATGCTGAAAGAGAGTGTGGGGAAGTGAAAACAGATGAATAGGGCGTCAAAATGTTTATATGTAGAGCTGAGCGATTTTATCGATTCCGCGAAATATATTGATTTTTTTTTTTTCCCCAGAGTATCGATTTTTCAGCCGCAGGTATCGATATTCTAAGCTTCTTTCAAAACCACCGTGTCCCACCTTTAAAAGCTTGCAAGCAACAATTTGCACTGTTTACATAAATGAAACTATTTTTCTTAACAAATCTTTTATTCATTTTGTCCAGCATTTGCAAGCTGCCTGTCAGCCATATAATGTGTAATTGATGCTTTCAGTTCAATAAATTCAAACAAAGTCATTGGAACACTCACAAGATGTCACCAAAATCACTTTGTCCCTTTAAATTCTTTCGGAAAATAACGTAAATGCATTGAAAGATGAATATCGATATATATCGTATCGTGAGCCGAGTATCGTGTATCGTATCGGGAGATTAGTGTATCACTACAGCCCTAATGTACACACAGTTGTTTTTTAAAAGAAAACATTTTAAAGTGTAAATCTTTTATGCAGAAACTCTGCCTCGCTACCTCAGCCTTTGGTGCGACTGGAAATCGGAGTGTTTGTGTTTTAATTCTCCCAGCTTCTCTCTCTCCGTCTTTTTCTTGGACTACATTTTTAGTTTGAAGAGAACGGATGCAGCTCTTTCCTCGAGGTTTGCCAAATTGTAGAGCTGGGTGATTTACATTTAATGAAGTCTCACCAGAGGTCATCCCAGCATCAGAAGTTGGCTCGATCTTTGTTTGGCCAATGTGTTGGTGTTTAACAAATTAAATGGCTTTAAAATATGAGTTCAGACCTCACCGCTGAGACCTTCTTCTCCTCTTTCAACAGCTACATGAAGGTCTGCTGGTTCAACAACGGCGGCTCTGCCTTTCAGTCCGCTGGATGTTCTCGAGTGTTGGCCAACACCAGTCGTTTAACGAAAGGCCCCAAACATTAGAGTCAGCGGAGGTATCAGTGGTTCTGAAGGGCTTCATTTAGTGGAAGACACTTTGCTTTCAAGGCCCGGCTGAGCGTCGTGCACGTTCATTGTTCCGGTCCGACGTCTGTGTGGTTCTGGTTAGGGATGCACGATAACTGTTTTTTATAAACCGATACCGATAATCGATAACTTTCAGGTCCTAAAGGCCGATACTGATAACCGATAACACACATGCATATAGATCATTAGATATAGATATATATAGATATAAGATCATTACATCAATACTATGAACAAAATCAAAAATAGTTTGGACTCTTTAAAAGAACAGATATTTATTTTTTCCATTGAAAAACTATTGGCAAGCCTCTCAAACATTTTCATAAAGCTATCAAACAAACCTATTTGATATCTCACATCAACTTAAATAAGGTTCATTACTGACTGATATATAAAAAAAGGCTCCTTGAACTGATGGAAATACATGCATCAAGAATTACAAACTGAAAAAGGATTTACATTTAAAGGATTTTGACTTGTTGTTTCCATTGAAATTAATACCTTTAATTAAAGTAAATGAGGTTCAGTGATTTTTTTGTTTGTTTGTTTGTTTTTTTTATCTCATGGAAGCATTAGATGAGAGAGATGAGGGAGAGGAGAGGGGAGACTTCTGCTTGGCTTGCACACGTTAGCATTAGCTTGCGTTAGCGTGATTTCAAAACTCCATGGAAGCGATTGTTATGTTGTAGGTGGCTGATCAGGTTTTACGTGTTAAAGTTTGTGCTTCCCTCCTCGTAGGAATTCACTCGGAGGATTCGTCACAAATAATCACCAAACTATCTTCTTCTGACACTTTAACAATGTTCCATGCCATCGTCGCCATGTTTGTTGTGATCAGCACAATGCTGATCAAAACCTTGAATTTACGTTCAAGGTGTAACGTAAATTCCCACGTTCCCTTGTTTGCTAGCTGTTCTTTCAGCCTTTTCTGTTTTTTTTTCTTTTTTATGTGTAACTTGTGAGAAAATACTGCAAATATCAATTCAAGTCAGCAACTACCAAAATTATGACCGAGTTAACAAGTTGTTTTCTGGCAGGGGGTATTCTTGATTTTCCTTACCAGTGGCGGAGCTTCAGGGGGGCTGGGGGGGGGGGGGGGGGGCAGTACTCCCTGCAAACTTAATCTGCAAATTTACAAGTGGATCGCCGGTAAGATCTCCAAATGTATTTTGGGTAAAATTGTCATCATTTGAGCTATGTGTCAAAAATGTAGTAATGCTTGTAAGCCCCGCTGTTGCGGGCACGTGTATGTTGTAAAACCATGTAATCAAAGGTTTATTGGGTTTAAAGGGCCCGGTCATGTGCCCCACCCCCGGCCCGGCAGTGACATGTTCTGCTGGTATAATGGTAAATGGACTGCACTTATATACCACTTTTCCCACACCACCAAGGTGCCCTCAAAGCGGTTTACAGTGGCCTGTCATTCACCCATTCATGCACACATTCATACACCAGTGGGCGGCCGCTACCATGCAAGGTGCTGCCAGACCCAGTGGGGGCAAGTTAGGGTTCAGTGTCTTGCCCAAGGGCACTTTGGACAGTTGGAGCTGGGATCGAACCGCCAACCTTACAGTGACTGGACGACCCGCTCTACCGACTTCCGACTCCCGACGTAATGTTTTTTAAGGTTGCACATTTGCACAAATCCAGCGTTCAGAAAATGATAAAGCTGCCACGTTAATGTTTGCTCTGAAATTCTTCTTCATCAAGCTTTATCGCTTCAATATGTTGCTTCTCTATCCTGACTGGTGCAGATTTGTTTTTTCCAAAAAACCCCCCCTTCTAGCTGTTTAGCAAATATGTAAAATGGATTATCTGCAGCAGAAAAGGTGTACGCCACCACGGGTCCTGCGCCGTGTCATCCTGAAACCATCCATGTATGCTGTTCCTCACTTCCAGTCCCCCCACCCAAAAAAAAAAAAAAAAAAAAATCCAAAACACTTCCATGAATAAATAATAGTGTCTTCTCCGAACAATCCAGGAGTGGTCTGGTGATGATCCGTGCATTTTCCAGCGTAATGGACCATAATGGAGCGGCGTGTCACAGGAAACTCCTCAGATCTTCGTCCCGCCGAGAATCTGTGGTCAGTCCTCAGAAAGCATGTAGAAAATTACAGGTTTTGCGCAAATCGTGGCGCTGATACAGCAAGAGTGGATCTTCGTCAGTCAGAGTTTACCCCAGCGACTGATATCCAGCGTGGCAGAGAGAACTGCAGGGTCAGAACTGTAATGGGTCCTGAATACTAGTTTAAGGGCACCGAAGATCCGACAGAAGATTTCAGTGAATATTCGAAGCTTCGTTCGCTGTATGACGCAGAGAAAAAAAAAAAAAAAACATGGAACATCGAACAAACGTGTACGTGATGGAACGCATGCGGCCCGCACGCGCATTTCAGACCCTCGTTTGAGTAATCGAGGCGCACGGACGCGGATACCAAGCGAGCGATCGGTCCCAACACTCAACGAGACTTGAATATCCTGGATCAGGATATTTTACGCCAATAAGAGCCATCCCAGCTGTTGGCACAAACCAACAGACATAAAGGAGTAAAACTAGCTCCCAGAGCTACGGCGGACGTCATCTGAGCGACTGATAATGACCGAAGACAAAACAAGAGTGGCAGAGCAAGAGAAATAGTCAATACTCCTTTGAGCTGCTTTAATTTCAATTTTTTTTTTAGGATAAATTTGGTTCCATGTGTTTTAAAGCCATCCTATAGTTGTAGCAGCCGCAATTCCACTCCTGGCCACATGAGGGCAGCGCATCACAAGAAAACCTATGTGTGTCAGCCCCTGGCATCAAATACTACAAAGTGCATCTCTAGTGGGACAAAGTGGAATTACAAGACGTGTCGGGCCAACCGCATCGTCAACGCAGTAGCTGTGTGCGCCCCCATGAGGTCAGAAGTGGCGTTGCTACATAGTGAGGCTGCTGTTCCTGCATTTCTGTTGTCTTGTTTGTCTTCCCACCATTGATATAGACACTGTGTGCAAACGGAAGAATCTGTCCCTTCACCTTCCTAATCTGGAAGAGCACTTTCCGTCTGTTGAGGATTTCACGTGGAAACTGATCGTTTAGTCCAAAGTCCGTTCCCTTTAAGTTTTTCCCGTGGCGCTGCACATGTAACTTCTGCTTGAAATGTTCAAACTCTGCCACAATAGGAGGCGGACATTTGTTTGCTGAGGCTTTTATAGCCAATCCGATGAACTGGTGGAAGCTAATTTCCTGAACAGTTTCCGTAGGGATTTTAAGCTGCGTAACCTTAAGTCCTTGATCAGCTTTTCGGGATTTTCGTCTTTTGTTTCCTCTGGGATGCCGGAAAAGACGAGATTGTCTCTCATGCTGCGAGACTGTCAGTCTAAGATTGATTCTTTCATCTACTTGTTTTCTTTATTTACGGTTTCAAGTTTATCTGTCAGGGCTAAAACAGAGATACGTAGCAAATTATTTTCTTTAGTCAGCGCCGCTATCTGCTCTTGGTTGAATTCCAAACTCACTCGAAACTGCTGGAACTATTTGTGCATGATTTCAATCAGCGCGATCCTGGAATCCAAGCCTGAGAGCTTCTCGTTAAACGAGATTAAGATGTCACTAACCTCAGAGCTGGTAGTTTGTTTTTTTATATATATTTTTTTGGCACTAGTGGCCTTTATTGATAGTGGAGAGAGACAGGAAGGGGGGCAAAGAGAACGGGGAAGAAGGCAAAGGGCCGACAAGTCCCGAGCTGGTAGGCTGGGTTAAATCCGATTCTCGGCTCCGTTTGGATGGAGTAGGTTTAGTTTTCTCCATTATACTTACTGTATCGATATCAGCTGGAACTTAGAATCGATTAAAGTAGGGTTCGATGTGATCCTCCAAATCTTACAGGGTGATATGTTTTAGCTTTTGGCTAGTGAATGAGTTGAAGATCTTTAGTTTTTTTTTTCCCCCTCAAAATAGTTAAACTATTTTAACTTGCGTGTGTCTTTTTCCAGCAGCGGGCTGCCATCTTGGATTTCTTGCACTGGCGGTCTGGTCTCGCGATCACAGGTGCATCACCAGCTCAGCATTACTACCACCCTGTTCCTGCCATTTCTGTTGTCTTGTTTGTCTTCCCACCATTGATGAAGACACTGTGTGCAGACGGAAGAATCTGTCCCTCCACCTTCCCTCAGCTTGAACACAATGCTGATTCCATCCTGCCCTTTGTGGAGCAGTGAACTTTGAACTGGTACCGGTGTCAGTGGTTCTGGAAATAATCATTTTGAGAATAAACATAATTAGAGCAGTTGGTAGCACGCGATCCCTTACAGGTACGCTGCCCCCGCCACATGGCGACCTAATGTAACAGACACCCATCTGTGTGTTTGTGCGTGCGACGGGCTGGACTTTGTTCTCTCTAATTGAAACGTGTGTTTAGGCTGTACAAATACATGCGCGCACATGCAGAAAGAATCACAGCAGCGAGACAACGGCAGCCCGCTACTGCCTGACCTAGTTATGGTGGGGGGGAGGCAAAGACAGCTGCGGACGGAGGACGGAAGAGCGGCGCTTCCTCAAAACGTCGTCCCGCTGGTGCGTCAGCACCAGTGGAAACGATGAGGCCCGCGCGCCGCCTGATTGGTCGGTTCGCGGGGAAGCGTCTCCGTGTGGGTCCTGAGACAAAGAGGCGCGAGGAGACGGCTGTCGTGACTAGAGTTAGCGAGATGTGCTGTCTTGAGGCGATCGATCTGCGCGACTAACGACATCTGGAGCACGCACGCACGCACGCACGCACGCAGAAAGGCTCAGCATGTCCTCTGGCTAACACACTGACACACACACACACTCACACACGTACACTGATGTGTGCTCAGCCTGTGACATTCTGGCGCTGCTGCCAAGTAGCCATCAGGGCCCCTCCGCTCGCTGCCACGGTGATCCGTTACCATAGCAGCCCCTCCGCCTCTCTCACTCTTCCCCTTCAACCCAGTGGAGAGAGTGAAAACTAGTGAAAAAGAGAGGGGGGGGGGGGGAAACTGTCGTTCCTGCCACGAGAGCATCTCTAAACGTGTTTGTGCATGTGTGTGCGTGGACCAGTCTGCCCTCACGACAGACTCTGGCGGCGGCAGAAGCCGACTGGGTTTTGACACAGCCAATCGCACTCTTGCCTCCCGTGGCACAACGGCCGACCGGGCCAATCAGAGAAGGCCCAGCGGATCACACAAGATACTGTGCACGTACGCACACACGCGCACACACACGACGGTTGATTGTTGCTCACAAACTTTCGTCCAAACCACCGAACACGAGTGATGTCCACCTCATCATCCCCCCTCCCCTCGCTCTGCGTCGCCGCCTCCCGCTTCCGTTCAGGTATCTCGCCGTTGACCACGTCGAGCTCAGCCGGTCTCGCGCTCCTCCTTCTGTTGCCGGTTCCAGAGCGGACAGGTGCTGGAAATGATCTGGCTCGGTCTGGTTCTCCTGGACACACACAACACACACGCTGAAACCTGTACGCACACGCACGCAGCTGCCGAGCCCCTCCTGGTGACCATCTGGCCACGCGACCCCCTCCGCTCACCCTTTCCCCATTCCTTTCTTTTCCTCTGGCGCTCATCGCATTTGTTTGTACCCTGAACGTCTTGAGGCTCCCCAGGCTGAAACTTAGAGCTGAGTGATTTTATCGATTCCGCAATACATATCGATATTTTATCATACATATATATATATATATATATATATATATATATATATATATATATATCAACGTTGATATAATGTCAGTGAATGGTTGAAACCTCAACGTTGAAGAAGGGTAGAATCCCTTTGCGCTTTCTGTACAATTTCAATGTCAAGTTTCAACGTAGAATCAATATCACTGCTGACACTCTTTCAATGTTGATTCAACCATATTTTGCTATCTGGGTGTAAAACCAAATAGGACAAGGCATGGTGACATCACCAAGACCTTCAGGTAGACTTGTGACCTCACAAATCCTACCAAACAGTCAACTGTGCTTCTGAACTGGTGTTGGTGGGACCTGAAGTGGCGCTGAGGAGGGACCGCGGTGCATCACGGTGCAAAAACCCGTAGGTTGTGAGAACATTCACACTCTTTTCCAGTGCATGCAACATTTGTGGAGCTTGTTGCTGGATTCAGCTCCTGTGTCTGCAGGGATTTCCGTGTCGCAACGTCTGGCGTCGTGCAAACTGCTGCAGAGTTTGTTAGCTGCGCTGCAGCACCTTCAACTGAGACACACAGCTGAGCGTGTGTGTGTGTGTGTGTGTTGTCTGCTGTAAAGTCGAACCAGTCTGCAGCAGTTAAAGGTTGCAGCACGGCTAATTTATTCCAGCATCTTAAACGAGCGCTGGAAGTACGTCTCGTCCGCGCACCCAGGAGCCGCCAGCGGCGCCGCCCTCCCTGCGTCGCCCCACGTAAGGGGCGGGCCCGGTGGACAGACGCGAGGCCGTCCTGTCCGGTCCCCTTAGATGGAGATCAGATCTCATTTTGTGACAAGTTGACGCAGAAAAAGCAGTTCGCTCCACTGGGTTCACGTGCTTTGCTTCTGAAATGGGTCAGTTAGTGCTCGCGAGCTCGTTACTGTTCCGTCAGCAGTCATGTTTTTGTCGTCGCCGGCGTCCCAGCAAGAAGCGAAGCGGACGCAGCAGTAGCCCCCTAATTATGCTGCTTAGTTTTGTTTGTTTCATTCCCTTCTTCCTTCTCTCCTTCTCCTTCTCCTTCTTCTTCTTCTTCTTCTTCTTCTTCTTCTTCTTCTTCGGTGTGTGGTTCAGTTTGTAGCTGCGAGCTGAGCCCATGTCATCGGTTAAATGAGGGAGGGGGAAGAGGGAGAACGAGAGGGATGGAGAGAATCGAAGAAGAGGGGGGTGGATCTGTTGACTTACTCGAAAGACTCAAACAAGACCACTCTCCACACCCACTCGCACTTCCTCCCTCTCCTCACCTCTCCCTCTCCCTCCGTCCTCCACCCCCCACCAGCCACCCTCATGCCCCCCCCCCCCCCCCCCCACCCCCGGCGTGATGGTACAGCTCCAGAAACAGGAAGGAGCCGCAGCTCTATAAATAGAGAGAAGCTGCTCAGCCAGAAACCACACACACACAGTTTCCCCTCTCCCATCCCTTCATTTTCTCTCCGCTCGCCCTTTCTTATTTGCTTTCTTGTAAATATACACCCTCGGACGTGCGCGCGCGGCGACGAGCGCGCACCCCTTGATTTGGAAGGTAATTAGTCATGCGTTTAATGCTAATGGTTTGTAAAAGTGCCTGTTAGCGACGCATGTTGAAGTCTGTCTCCTTGAGGTGGGGGGGGGGGGGGGGGGGGGGGGGGGGGGGGGGGGGGGGGGGGGGGGGGGGGTGGGGGGCGGTCGGCGGTCCTCGAGTCTCCAGCCCTTTATGTCGGGTCAGCATGTTTCAAACTGCTGATGGCACACATACACGCTCATACTTTTATCTCACCGGGCAAACACATTATATAGGGTCCTGTGGAAGAGAGTTTTAAGGTTTTACGTGCAACACCTCATCGTTCTTCAACAAGCCGAACTGCCGAAGCTCTGCAGGAGTCGTGAACGCTGCAGCAGCAGCAGCCAGGTAGCAGCGAGCGCCAGCAGCTCCATTCAATCAGATGCTGGCGTATCCAGGTGGGGTTTAAGACATGACTGACATCAGCAGCGATTATTGTCGCCGCCCGTCAATTTGTCGAGGGTTACAAGTTGGTTTCCGGGCTGTCTGGAGTTCATCGCTCCACGCTGAGAGGGATCATCCGCAAGGTGTAACAGATTCAAGGCGGTTGTAAATTTTCTCAGGAGTGGGCTTCCCGGCAAGTTCATCCCAAGGTCAGACCCTGCAACGCTCGGTGAAGCTGTTAAATAAAAATACAAATAACTGGAAGTGTGCACGAGGCGGGACGGGCCTCAGTGAGCATGTTACATGTTAAAATCACAGCAGGACAATCAGAAAATAAGAGTCTTAAGTACGACTGTAGCAATACACTAATCTCGTGATACGATTAGGGATGAAAATTGATAAGATTTTTCCGATTCCGATTCCATTATCGATACTGTTTAACGATTCGATTCTTTATCAATTCTCTTATTTATTCTAATTTGGGGAAAAAGGAGAACAAACAGTTTTATTAGCATCATTTCTTTTACTTAGAAGTCACAAGCTTACAAACTCAACAGCGAGGTCAAAAGAGGCCCAAAGCCTGGATAACGTGTTTATCCAGGCTTTGGATAATTAGCCTGGATAAACACATTCTTGTTGCATATTACAACAAGTTGCTTGTTGTAATATGCAACTGTGCAAATACACAAGAATGTGTAACGTTTTACTAACAGATTTTTCCTAATAGAAATGAAAATCTCCCTTTTAAAAGGATATATGAGCTCACTAAGCACTCAAAAATAATAAAAAAGAAAGATAAATACTATCAAATACAACGGAAAAGTGCATAGTGCAAATCTGCAAATACTATGAAGAATTAACTATTCTTTTGCAGAAAAATAGGCAAGTCTGGTTTTCCAGGAAGGATACTTGATCTTTCTGTAGGTAGGTAGAGAGCAGGAGCGAGTGCTGCCAGACTCTGAACCAGCCAGACTCTCTCTCTCGTCACGGTCATCTTCTAAATGTAATGCAGAAGGCATTCGTTTAATAGCATAGCGTTAATGTAATAGCGTGTTTTACAAAGAAGCACATAGGCAGCGGCATAGCTACTTAACCGCAGAGGTGATCTTAGCTTGGCTGCTGCTGCTGGGTTGAGATCCATCAGTCCGAAGCATCAAAAACACGACACTCGTTATCGCATGTTGTGTGCGCAAATGTTTCTGCATGTTAGTCGTGTTCCCTCCCGACGCTGTTATCTCCACTTTACAATGACTGCTACTTGCCTTGTTGCCATCTTTCTTTGGTGAAGTGAAGCCAAACTGTGGAGCGTTTGAACCTGATGGCGCCATTGTTGTTTACAACTCCAATGCGCGTGCTAAACCGACGTAACTTAATCACGTAAGTGCTTTCTGGAAGTGACTGTGCGTAACTTACGTGAAATTTGTGCTAGTTGGAATCAATAAGAAAATCGCTAGATAAATTGCCAAACAATTTCATGGAACTGAAACACAAGGAACCGGTTCTTCATTCCCAACCCTAGATACAATACGATACACGATATTCGGCTCAGGATACGATATACATTGATATTCATCTTACAATACATTTACATGACTTTCTGAAAGATTTTAAAGGGACAAAGTGATTTTGGTGACATCTTGTGAGCGTTCCAATGACTTTGTTTGAATTAATTGAACTGAAAGCATCAATTACACATTATATGGCTGACAGGCAGCTTGCAAATGCTGGACAAAATGAATAAAAGATGTGTTGAGAAAAATAGTTTCATTTATTTAAACAGTGCAAATTGTTGCTTGCCAGCTTTTAAAGGTGGGACACGGTGGTTTTGAAAGAAGCTTAGAATATCGATACTCGTGGCTGAAAAATCGATACTCTCTGGGGAAATAAAATATCGATATATATCGCAGAATCGATAAAATTGCTCAGCTCCAGTCTTAAGTGGGGCTTCATTTGGAAATGTTGCTGGAAATATGCATCTAAATAAACAAAAAGAAACAGTTTTAGCAGTCTCATCTTCAGACAGATGAGACCACCGTGGAGATGTTTGTTCGTGATGCACCGCATCCAGTTTGGTAAAATCCCGAGCGGATCACGTCACCTCAGAGCGTCCGACCAGCACGGTGGTGGAGGGGGGATGATACGGGCTGCCGGACCTGGACCCCCCCGCAGTCACAGAGCTCATCCGTGTACCAGGATGTCCTGGTGACAAACGTCTGTAGAGGGACGGAGGAGACTGTTTCCATCACACAGAGGATGAAGACTGAAAGTTACTGCTCTGAAGGTTGTTTTACCAGCTGTTGAGGTTGTGATCGAAGACCTCGTAAGGACCAGAGGATTTCAAAAATACATTAAATAAATTCATGAAAAAGAGCTCCAATAAGCATTAATTGTTTTCTGTTTAAATGTGTCTCATGTAGGGATGGAACGGTTACCGGTTTTACGGTAAAATTTTACGCAATAACGATTACCGTTTATGTTTGAATTCATCTCATTATTGCGGTTGATTACCGGGATATGTAATATCAGCCTCATTCAAGTCTGCGAGCGACTCGTGACTGTGTCTCGCGTGAATATGTAGCTTGTACCATCGGTATCGTAACGTTAGCATGGTGGAAAGTGGTGATAGCACGCAGGACATTTACCAACCCACTAAAAGGACGACATCCAAGGTCTGGGCATTTTTTGTGTTGTTTTTTTAAGAATGCACGGGGGACAACTGGTGGAGGACAATGATCCTGTCTGCAGAGCACTTGTTTACATTTTATTGTAATTTGTACAAGCAACTTGAAGGAGCTAAGGCTAATGCTTCAAGCTACTGAGATGTTTGACCAAGAGTAACCTGGTTGATGTGCTTCGCTAACTCTCATTTCGTAAATGTTACCGTTGCGTGTCGATCGAAAAAGAACCGGAACGATGTTCTTCTGATGCAGTTAAAATATTAATTTATTTCATTAACTGATCCGATGGATGGATGGATGGATATTTGGCTCCAAAACAACTGTTTCTTTATTTGCACATTTATACGTATTTAAGGTTCAGCTTAAAGTCCAAAGTTTATTTCATTTAAACTTGCACTATAATTTTTGTTCCTGATAATTGTTTGCATATTTTGACCTACTATGGTTGTTAAAGTGTTTATTTAAATTTGCACACAGACAAATAAGCTTTGTTCCTGTTATTTATTTTGTTCATTTAAAATAAAACCTCTTTCTGTGCTGTGCACTTGTTTGCCCTTTTAATTTGAAAGTTTCATTTTGATAAAATTTTGGCTTCTGACATTTTAGTATGACAAGAAAATCACAAGATTTTGTGAAATTATTTAAATGTATGTGTTTTTTTGGGCATTTGTACAGCAATTAGCAATATCGCGATAATATCGTAAACCGTGATAATTTGGTCATTATTAATCGAGATATCAGATTTTCTTTATCGTTACATCACTAGTACAATGTGATGCTTTTGAAGAAACCTTTGGAGGCAGCGACGTACATGTTTCCCAGACTTAAATACACATCTGAGCAAAACAAATGAGGCGAAAAGTGTGTCGCTGCATATGTTTTTTTGCTTTTTTCTTTTTAATTTTGACTAAAGGATGAAGGTGCATTACATCCACCAGTCAGCAGCAGCAGCAGCCGTGTTGCTGTTGGGAGGATCAGAGGTGTGTGTGTGTGTTTGGTGTGTGTTCAGATCAGGGGTGTACAGGCCTCCTGTGTACAGGAGGCAGACTGGCAGGCGCTTTCTCACACATACACCCTTCTCTGGGACGGCGGCCAAATGTTTCTTTTGTTTGCGCCTTCCTCTTGTCACTCCGAGTTTTCTGTCCTTCACTCACACTCCCTCTCTTTGTTTTCTCGCTGTCCGTTTGTCGCTCGGTTTTCAGGGGTCTGTTCAGGAAAAGCTGGGACTGCAGAGGTCGACGATCGGCGGGAACATTTTTTTTGCAATAATGGTAATAAAGTGGAAGACTGGACAGGCTAGAAATACTGTCTCTGTAGAGATGCTCGGTCCCTTCTTTCCCTATTCAAAAGTGATTTATTTCTAGCTGCTTCCTCTCATTTCCAGCCCGTGAGCAAAGCTAAATGGTTCCAGGAACATGTGTGGCGCCGTTTCTCTTAAGGCCGAGGGGTCTAAATTGCAGTGACATCTAGTGGTGTAAATCATAAATTGCATCCAACTGAACGCCGCCAATCTCGCCCTCCCGTTCTTGGCGTGAAGGAAAACTTGTGGAAATCAAAAATCTGCCGCCCAGTATTTAGAAAATTTATCATCGATGCGAGATCATCGTGTGCCATAAAAAATGTGATGGATGACTGTAGTAAATGATGGTGTTCCATATCTAAGCACCTTGGGTTTGTGTTTCGTACATCAGTGGAACATTAACGAATCACTTGGACTAGGGCTCTAGTGATACACTAATCTTGCGATACGATACATGATATTCGGCTCACGATACGATATATATCGATACAGTGATCTCTTATTTTTCGTGGTTAATGGGGACCCCCCCCCCCCCCCCCCCCCCCCCCTCCGCAAGAATCAAAATCCGCAAACAAACTGGAGCCAGAGCCCCCCGAGCCTAAATAATGTGTTAAAAATATGTTTAAAAACCACAAAAAAAAGTATCGAGGCACTGCAGCGAAACAAGACAAAGGCTCAACTGTGGTCTTTCTGTTACCTTCACAGCCTCTGGTCTCTGAACCGTAGTAAACAAACCGCTCTTTCATCTAACCTTCTTTTCTTCCTGCCGTCCCACGACACACACACTACATTACCCATAAGGCCACCTTCTTAAAGGGGCCAGGCTGGCTCACAACATTTCTTTGCTGCGAGAGAACGCGCACAACATCCTGTGATGTTTCCGCAATTTTTTCTTGATTTTTTTTTAATACTATATATTTCTGAAAAAAATCCGTGAATAACTAAAACCGCGGAACTTAAAGCGCGAATTGGCGAGGGATCACTGTATTCATCTTACAATACATTTACATCATTTTCATTTCTGAAAGATTTTAAAGGGACAAAGTGATTTTGGTGACATCTTGTGAGTGTTCCAATGACTTTGTTTGAATTAATTGAACTGAAAGCAACAATTACACATTATATGGCTGACAGGCAGCTTGTAAATGTTGGACAAAATGAATAAAAGATGTGTTGAAAAATAGTTTCATTAATTTAAACAGTGCAAATTGTTGCTTGCAAGCTTTCAAAGGTGGGACACGGGGGCTTTGAAAGAAGCTTAGAATATCGATACCCATGGCTGAAAAATCGATACTCCGTACTCAATAAAATATCGATCCATATCGCAGAATCGATAAAATCCTTCAGCTCTAACTTGGACCCTCACTGCCCCCAGACGCCTGCCTCTAACTCAGGTGCTGATGGCAAAGATGCTAAATCACACAGAAAGGTGTGTGGAAATCACGAAAAACTCGTGGAACCATCGTGGAACCATCGTGTTCCATCTACGCTCCTACATCAGTTTGACTGCGCCGTCTTCCGACCAGAACCAGCCGTGGAGGCAGGGCTGTGCGGTACGGGTATCGCGATTTATTTCTGAATCTTGGTCGATACGCTATCATTTCGATATCGATATGAACGGTATAAAATCCACAGAGAAACTGGTAGGAACGTCCAGGAAGGATCACCGGATTCACAGACCTCTGAAAAATGAAAAATGAAATAGTCATATAAAGCGATATAATAATGTAGATTTGAGAATGTGTCCTGCGGCTGGTCACAGGTTCAACTCCCGCCCTCTGAATCTTTGTCTTCCTTGTTCTCTGCCGTCTCTCTCACTGTGAATAAAGGCCACCAGAGCCTCAAAAAAAAATCTGAGAAAAAAAAAAGGTGCCTCGTTTAAAGGGGAAATAATCTGTCTTTCCAACGGTATGAGATTTATTGCCAAGAAGCATTGTTACGGCAAAGAAATAATCTACCAAACACAGATTTCCTCACTTTTTGTGCTTAGTTGGTGTTTTTAGTGAATTGTTGTCCAGTCCTACATGGAGGTTTGTCGTCTTCCTGTTTATTTCTTTTTAAACAATTTTTTTTTTGTTTTTTGGTGGTTTAGCACCTTATACCGCCTAAATCCCTCCTAGAGCAGTAAATGTTTTAACGGATCATGAAGATGTTGGTCGAAAATAACTTGGAGACTCTAAGCTGGTTCATTGTCAGTCTGGCGGCTGTTGACATCTGCTTTTTTTTAAATTATCATTATTAATATTGTTTTCAGCTGGTGTCTCTACCGGCTGATCAAAGAGACTCTGACACCAAATACTGAGGTGCTGTTTCTTTTTTTATTATTTTTTCTAATCACAAGTCACAACTTTCAACAATCATATGACATTTTTTTAATAATGTGCAGCCCTACATCTATGTTGCTTGTTTTGATGCATGTTGATACAACAGAGATCTTTATTATGGGTATTATATTGCTTTTCTGCCAATCACAGATGCACTGATTGTCTTCATGTTTTGGATCCTGTTGGAAGATAAATCTCCGTCCCAGTCTCAGGTCTTCTGCAGACTCCAACAGGTTTTCTCCCAGAATGCTCCTGTATTTGGCTCCATCCATCTTCCATCAGTTTTAACCATCGTCCCTGTCCCTGCTGAAGAAAAGCAGGCCCAGACCATGATGCTGCCACCACCATGTTTGACAGTGGGGATGGTGTGTTCAGGGTGATGAGCTGTGTTTCTTTTACTCCAAACATATCGTTTGGAGTACAACAAAAGTTTGATTTTGGTTTCTTCTGACCAGAGCTGCTTCTTTGGTGGCTTGTTAAACTTTAAACGAGACTTTTTATGGATATCTTTGAGAAATGTCTTTCTTCTTGCCACTCTTCCATAAAGGCCAGATTTGTTCAGGACTGATTGTTGTCCTCTGGACAGACTCTCCCTCCTCAGCTGTAGATCAGTTCATCCAGAGTGATCATGGGCCTCTTGGCTGCATCTCTGATCAGTCTTCTCCTTGTTCCAGATGAAAGTTTAGAGGGACGGCCGGGTCTTGGTAGATCTGCAGTGGTCTGATACTCCTTCCATTTCACTATGATTGTTTGCTCAGTGCTCCTTGAGATGTTTAAAGCTTGGGAAATCTTTTTGTATCCACATCCAGCTTTAAACTTCTCCACAACAGTATCTGGGACCTGCCTGGTGTGTTCCTTGATCTTCATGATGCTCTCTGAGCTTTAACCAGAACCCTGAGACTATCACAGAGCAGGTGCATTTATACGGAGACTTGATTATACACAGGTGGATTCTATTGATCATCATCAGTCATTCAGGACAACATTGGATCATTCAGAGATCCTCACTGAACTTCTGGAGTCAGTTTGCTGCTCTGAAAGGAAAGGGGACCAATAATATTACACGCCCCACTTTTCAGTTTTGTATTTGTTAAAAAAGTTTGAAATATCTAATAAATTTTGTTCCACTTCACGATTGTGTCCCACTTGTTGTTGATTCTTGACAAAAAAATTAAAATTTAATATCTTTATGTTTGATGCCTGAAATGTGGAAGAAGGTTGAAAAGTTCAAGGGGCCCTAATACTTTAGCGGGGCACTGTACCTGCATAATATACTGTATCTATCTATATATGTATGGGTTTGTGTTTTCTCAGCTGACCTTTTCCACCAATTTTCCATCCTGAACATGAAATGTGTATTTCTTTGAAAGATCATTGAAGCCTGGTTGTTTCTCCCCAGGAAGTGATGTATGTTATGTATGTTATATATCATGTTTGTGTTCACGTAGTTCAGTCGCCACGTTCGACTGGTTTCACTATGATCGTCACTCGGGGACTCTCTGGGTCCGTCTGTGAGACCAAACTTTCCATTTTTCATCAGACCAAGTTAGGGACCTTGCATGTCAGGATTATTTGCATACGAGTCCTTGTGTCAGTGACTTGCTCAAGGACACTACAGCAGGATGGATGTTTGCTGACGTGTGCTTTCACCGGTGTCCTTGAGCTAAAGGACAGACTCGGATGGTCCTGCCTGATATTTTTTTCCTCCTCTGTTTCAGTCGCTCTTTCATTTGCACTGAAAGCTCTTCAGCAGTATTGCAGTCATGACGAGTGAACGTGCCATTAGCGTCTACTGACATCACACACAAATGGAGAGCTTTTAAAGCCGATGTCAACTTATCGGCCTCGCTTCAGGCCGGAAACATCACGCGGTCACGTGCAGAAATCAACCCCTGGCACTGCTGGACAGATGCTGCAGGTGATGCAGATGTTTTACTTGGTTAGATACTCAGATGCGTTCTGCACGTCATAGAGAAATTTGCTGTTGCTTTTCCTCTCAAGTTACAAACCCGTGACTGGTTACGGCTTTAACTAGGGGGTTAAAAACTGGAGCTTTTACCCCCGTCACCACTATCACACACACACACACACAGTGGCAAACACATTTACTTATTAAAGACCTGTTGGATTTAATTGACTCATTTCACAGTCTGGTGGTCCAGACCTGGAACAAGCACACATACACGTGCACACAATAGATATGGTACAAAGTCTGGCTGTACCATATCTGGTCCATAGCTGGTCCGCTGCAGGGACTGCAAATGAAATTTAAACTGTGACCAACATCGGTGTCCATCTGCCTGTGAGAGTTTGTAAAATTGAAAAGGATGGCGGACTTTTGAACTGATGCCAGCCTGTTGGTGATAAAATATTAGGGCTGGGCAACGATTTAATTTCTAAAATCGCGATTAAACGCATTATTTCCCTGATTAATGACAATTAATCGCATTGTCTACGCAAAATCAAATAATGAATCCAAAAGTAGAGTAAAGGTCACTTTTATTTAAATGTTCTGCTGCCATATGAACTAAAGTGTCATAACATTTGTTGTTCAAACACTTTTAACATCAGCACTTGTCAGTAACACATAATTAGTGTAAATCTCATCTTAAGAAATGTAAAATAAAATAAAGCTTATTGCCACTGCCTGGGTATTAATGTCATCCTGTTTTTTTATGAAAAAAAAAATCTACAAAAAAAATCCAACAAAATGATTGTGTCTCAGCACAATCAGAACATTGAAACAGGTCATTTCTGAGGTAACAGCAGAAACTTTTAACGGGGAGTTCAACTTGTCAGTTGTTACAAATAACCTTGTTTCTGTTGAATCCTCCGTCTGGGAGAACTTTAAAATGAAAATGTCCATGTTAAAGTTCAGTAACTTCACCAATCCATGTATCATTCATTCTTTCCATTTTCAATTGTCAATCAAAAAAAAAAAAATAAATAAAAAGTGACATTTTATTACTTTTTTCGTTTTTTAATCTAACACAAAAAAACCCCCCGAAAAAATGCCTGGTCTTTTATATTTCAATTTTAGATCAAAAAATGAAATGAAAAAAAAACGGGCCACAGAACTGAATTTGTTTTTATAATGGAGGACTGGACTTTCTGTTGTCATTACACATCTGTGCCACTAGATGGAGCTGCACTGCAGTAACCAGCTAGAGAACAGCAGGACAGTGAACACATGGAGCAGATCTGATGGAACATGGAGGAATGACGTGAAAGTTTTGTTGCAGTGCAGAATTTTTTTTAGACAGAATTGTTAATATTGCTACCTGAGTTGCTACCTGAACTGTAAAGTTCACGGATTTTTACCGTTTTCCATGTCTGTGTAAGCTTTTCCTTATGTTTACTGTTTTCTGGTTTCGCAGCAGCCAGTAACAGACTTTTCAAAACAAAAGTATGTGAGTAACATGCGTTAACACGCGATAAAATAAATGTCGGCGTTAATAAATTAATTACGAAATAACAACGCATTAACTTGCCCAGCCCTATAAAATTTAAATAACCATTTGAAAACTCTTGGTTCACATCCAGTAGTTCTTGTTTGAAGGTCTGGGTGGGCTGGTGGGCTCTTCCTGGTAGTGGAGATGCACGTCAACACTTCAAGCCCTGTAAAATGCATCTAAAGGAACATCACGACATCCGATTATTGTCTGGAGCCTCTGGAAGAATCACATGTTGAGGGACGGCCAATGAGAAAGGAGCACACACCAACGACAGACCTCCTCGGGACCCACAGTGGGTCGCTGGATCTCGTGTGAGCCACATTTGTTGGGGTGTCGCACACTACGCCGTAGCGCGCAACTCCGAAGTCCCAAATACTCCAGGTCAGGGAAACTCTGGCAGGCTTCGAACCACCGCAACTGGACTTCCTGTCCTTTGTTCTTGAAGACCTTCCATGCAGAAGGCGCCATCAGCTGGTGGTGATGCCTTCAAGTTTTGCAGTCTGTAGTTCTGCCCTGGGAGGAATGTTGAACATACTGTCTTTTACACCTCACTGACCTTTACTAGAGGTCTTCATGGGTCCACTTTCATGGACCCGAACCCGAATGGACCGGTGAAAATTCGAGCCGAAACCGACCCGACCAAAGCTATTAGTAAGTAAGTAAGTAAGTAAAGTTTATTTGTATAGCACTTTTCACAGAAAGAATTCACAAAGTGCTTCACAGTAAAAAATAAAAGCATACATAAAATACAATTTCATAATCAGCATAAAAAATATAAAAAACAAATAAACATAAAAACGTGAAACCATAAAACCCATAAAACCCCACACCTAACTAAAAGCCTGCCTGAATAACAGGGTTTTCAGCTGCTTTTTAAAAGCCTCAACAGAGCTTGAGGTACGAATGGATAGTGGCAACGAGTTCCAGAGTCTGGGGGCCACTGCTTGAAAGGCTCGATCCCCCCTGGTCTTAAAGCGAGTGTGGGGGATGACCAGCAGGAGTTGGTTGTCGGATCTGAGGGAACGAGTAGGACAGTACCGTTTTAGCAGCTCGGTGATGTAAGTAGGGGCTTGGCCATTTAGAGCTCTGAAGGTAAGAACTAAAATTTTAAAATTAATTCTAAAATGAACTGGGAGCCAGTGTAGTTCTGCTAAAACCGGTGTGATGTGAGCCCTTTTAGTGGTGCGGGATAAAAGTCTTGCAGCAGAATTTTGGACTGACTGGAGGCGGTGAATTTCTTTCTGACTGAGACATGTAAAAAGGCTATTACAATAGTCCAAGCGGGATGAAATAAAAGCATGAATAATCATCTCAAGCTCCACTTTCGACACCAGTGATCTCAGCTTGGAGATGTTCCTCAGTTGGAAATAGCAGTTCCTGATCAGGGTTTTAGTGTGATGCTCAAGGGACATGGCTGAGTCGAAGACCACACCCAGGTTCCGCAGGCTTGACTGGGTGGACGAGCCTAGGGTACCCATAAGGATCTTGATACGGGCGATCTGATTTTCCGGAGCAATAACTAAAGTCTCTGTCTTGTCAGCATTTAGTTGGAGAGAGTTAAGACTTAACCACTGTTTTATGGAAGTTAAGCAGCTGGTTAAAGAGGAGAGTTTATCATAAGTCCGGGTTCCGAACCCGAATGGACCCGAACCGACCTGACACAGGTCTTTAGTTTCCGACCACGAACCGAACCGAGTTACCCGAATAGAACTGAGACAATCCAGCCCATAGTTGCTCATGTTAAAGTTGTCTAGCGTTGAATAAAACTTGATTTTCTTACCTAAAGTTGTCTTCTTCTACTCGGTTCAGTTGCTACATAGGCTACGTGATGTAAACAACAATAAATCCACGTCGTTATTTTCTTTGTGGATACAGATGCTATTGGTAGCAACTGCTAACGCTAATAGCCTACACCAGTCAGGACGTATGGTAAATATGTTCTATCATCCAGCGTTGTCATGTTGGTGATCCGTTGTGCTTTACAGCTGCCGGGCAAACCGCTAATAACACGCTACGGCAACACGATTGTTTCATGACAAACACGCCACATTAATAAATAATCATTTAACTTCCCTGAAACCTGACATTGGCTGAACCAAACTACTGTTTGTTTGTTTACTCTTGCTTGACCTGTCACCTGACATTTCACAGCCTATTGGATGGAAGGGGGCGGGGCTGAGTGACACCTGCCACTGCCAATATCTTTACCTCTCTCGGGTAAACACGGACCCAGCCTGTCAGAGACCACCGACCGGACCCAAGACTAACTGTAGCGATTCCAACCCGAATCCGGAGTCACGTCTTGTGAATGGACCCGAGACCCGATTCGGGTCAGAACCTCGGGTCTTCGGGTTTTCTGGTGTTCCTGAAGACCTCTACACAGTACTTGATCCGAGCGCTGGAGGTCCCAGCCACAGGTGCAAGATCAATGAGTCCAAAATATTGATTAGATGCCCATAAAAAGTTCAACCTTTACTTTCTTGTTTTCATGCAAGCAGCCTGTTAAAATGTTGCAGCTAACTGTGCAGAGCTGAAGTCCATCTGGTGACTGAAGCAGGTTAAAGTAGGCGCTGGGAGCAGAGGAGAAGCCTCCTAACGCTACCTGCATGCTAAAGCCTTCGCACTTTTCCCTGATTTGTTCAGTAAGTGGAGCTTTTAGGATTTACTGGGAGATTTGTTAGCTGTCTGAAACTGATTTCCCCTTGCAGAGTGGTCATCACACTTTGTGTTTGCCTAATGATCCTGGACGGATTTCCGGAGTCGGCGCTGTCAGGAAAAGAAGCGAGCGGGAGCGTAGGGTGGATGACACGCGTATTATTCTATGCTATCGCCGTCTAGCTTCGGATTATGTTCTGAAGCGATGCAGTTGTCGTTTTACAGACAAGGTTTTTCATTCTTGATCATTATCCTCGGAGGGATTTGTGCTAGATACTCGCCTCGCCTCACAAAAAGAACAACACCGGCGCGCTCGTTTAATGTCGAGATTTTTTTTATGTTGGAGATGACGCCCAGCCTTTCAAGAGGGAAGGAAAGAAAGCAGGGGAGAGGAGGCAGAGAGGTAGACGGGGAGGAAGGAGAAGGCAGGGTGTCGGAGAGTGAGTAAGTGAGTGAGAGACAGAGGAGGAGGAGGAGGAAGGAGGATGCACAAAGCACCAGAGCAGCAGGTTGCTATAACAACAGCACCTTAGCGGTTCCATCTCTCTTCTCTCCCTCCCTCTCCTCTCTGATCACCCTCTCATCGTTTGCTCCCCGCTGTCACTTGGCGCGCTATGCCTCTCCATCAAGCCACGTCGCCCCGCCCCCCCCCTCACCCCCACCCCACACCTCCACGTCATGTTCCGGTCGCTCCTTCACTCAGAGGAAAAAAAAGACCATCTGCCGACAAAATAAATCCCCTCTTCCTCCTCGCGGGCGCGTGTCTCTCTCTCGGCTTCACCTCCGTCTCGGCGCGCCTCCGTCGTTCTCTGCAGCAGGCAGACGAGCAGTCGGCGGCTGTTTGTGTCAGAGAACGCAGACGCAGGAGGAGAGATGAGCGCTCGGTCCCGCCTTTGCTCTTTTCACATCCTCTCGTCCTCTTTGCCGCGACGCTCGTTCTCCCTCCGGTTCGATTAAAGCTCATCTCTGACTCTTATTCTTTCTCTCACACGTGCTGACGTTCACTTCCTCTCAGCTCGGTTCGCCTCTGAGGTTTTGTTGTCGGGGTTGTGACCTGCCAACTAGGGCTGTAGCGATACACCAATCTCTCACTACGATGCGATACGATACGATATATATCGATATTCATCTTACAATACATTTACAGAATTTTCCAAAAGATTTTAAAGGGACAAAGAGATTTTGGTGACATCTCGTGAGTTAAATAAAAACCGATACAAATGTGTGAGAATTTGCATCAGCTGGCATGAAAAATGAATCGAGAATGTGTCATAAGTATGTATCTTCTTATCTATTTATTAATTCATTATAGGATATGTTGTCAGTTGATTCAATTTCAACACCAGAGCTCACGTCACTACGTAGCCTACTGGCATTCAGGTACAGAGCGAGGGAAGACATGGCGACGACGGTAAGCACTGACATAGAGATAAAGGATGCTCCGAGTAGTTATAAGTCAATGATATGGCGGCATTTTGGATTCCTAATGTACACACACACAAAAAAAAAAGGACGGCGAGAAAGAGACAGACAAGACCAAAACAGTGTGCAAATATTGCGAGAAACTGCTAACATATACAGATAACACAAGCAACAGCACGTCACACGGCACCACAAAGAACACACTTCGCCACAGCCTGGGCGAAAACTGCCAAAGAGGCAAACCACCTGGAAAATTAGTTTTTGAAGAAAATGAGCTTTTTTGAGTTTTTGTTAAATCAGTTAAATAATTTTCTTGTGATAAAAGGAGATAAATGATGATGTGCAGTATTTCTTTAAAGAAAATAGACCATATTTAAGATGATCATTTCATTTGCACTATTTCCTATGAAGAAAAGATCATTTTATTTGGTTATAATTTGTCTGTGGCTCCTTCTGATAAAAATAATAATAAAAAAAAAAAAACGGTGAATGAATCGTACCATGAGCAAAAAATCGGGAATCGTACCGAATCATGAGATTGTGAGTGTTGCAATGACTTTGTTTGAATTAATTGAACTGAAAGCATCAATTACACATTATATGGCTGACAGGCAGCTTGCAAATGCTGGACAAAATGAATAAAAGATTTGTTGAGAAAAATAGTTTCATTTATTTAAACAGTGCAAATTGTTGTTTGCAAGCTTTTAAAGGTGGGACACGGGGGTTTTGAAAGAAGCTCAGAATATCGATACTCGCGGCGGAAAAATCGATACTCGATAAAATATCGATATATATTGCAGGATCGATAAAATCGCTCAGCTCTACTGCCAACTGCACTAAAGTAAATAAATGTTATTTTTTGGCTACAGTTAACACCAGGTATTTCATAGTAGCTCATGGTTTTGTCATTCCTCTTGTCACGTAGAACGAAGCAGAAACAGTCCTCCCCGTCTCTTTTCCTCTTTGTCTGGACTCCCTTTCTTTTGCTTTTTGTCGCTGCATTCAGGATTCTTCTATGAAGGTTAACTGGATGATGTTGTTTATAGGAGGGGTGCGTTGGAAACATGTGAGTGTGTGCATGCATCTGTGTGGGAGGGTGCCACAGTTCACACCACCTGGATAATTATGGGAGTTTTTATAGGTGGGCTTTGAAAGGAGAGTCTGTTATTATCAACGTGAGTCACTGGCATTTAGGGGAGGCACACACACACACGTGCGCGCTCGTTCACTCACACTGTCATGAATGCACATGCACACAGAGGACCTGCATTATTTAAACACATTGATTACAGGACCACACACACACACACAGAGGTGAACAAGCCTTCTCGTGACAGTGTGGTTTTTTTTTATACATGTTTCGGTCCTTTAGTTTCTCCACCAGCGACGGTTAAAGCCACAGTACTTATAGGGCCAATTGCACTGTCGCTTGTGAAGCTGAGGTTTAGAGTTTATCCCCTATGTGATGTAGAAAAGTCACATGACCTCTTAAACCTCATAGCTCTGTCATTACAGCCTGTGGTTTAAACGTGCAGCTGAAGGTTAGATTGATCTCAGACGCCGTGTACTCAAAATAACGACAAAAAATTTTTTAAAAATCACATCAACCACTCAATGACCGTTTGCCTGTATGTTTGCTTAAACCTGACACAGGTAAGGTTTAACAAAGGTCTACACCCTCATTTAGGCCCATACGAAGATTTAATTCAATTCAATTTTATCTGTATATTACAATGCAAGTTGTCTCAAGGCGTTTTACAGAAACCCAGAGCATGACCCCCCAAACAAATATCTCTAACTAAAATTATAATATTAAATCCTAATCAAAGAAAAATGTAAAGTAAAAATGAAAAAACTCCCTTAGCAGGAGTTTAAGCCACCTTTAAGCCAGACAGTAGGAAGGAAAAATTCCCCTTTAAGAGGAAGAAACCTTGAGCAGGACCTGGGTCATAAGGCGGGGGGGGGGGGGGGCTTCCTCCTGAAGACCAGCTGGGTAAAGAAAAGAGGAGGGAGATGGACAGAGAGAGGATGGAGGACATACATCCTGGCAATACAATATAGGACAAAATGTGTAAATAATAATTATCCATGAAGTGGAGAACTAAGAATTCCAGCAGGTATATTCTGACTGGTTCATTGTTAGTACTTGAACTACAGAGATGACTTTATAAAACAGATGTAGGCAGCAACACTGAGGTGGTCAGAGGGTCAGACTGCTGGTCAGCATGTCAGTTGATATCCCAGAGACATCTATCTAGACAGGTGGAGGTAAATGCTGGGATGGTGAGAGGGTGGAACTGCAGGTTAGTCTGTGGCTCTGGAAACTCTGGACTGAAAACATACACAGAAAGGGGGGAAAAAGGGGTGCAGGACAGCACAATCAGTCATTACACAGTAGAACAACGGGATTAAAAAAAGTGGATATAGCTGAAGAAGAAAGGTAAAGGAGGGGAGAGAAGAGGGGTTAGGACACTACTCATTTGATCATGTTGGTGTCCCCCTGCAGCGTAGATCTATAGCAGCATAGCTATGACGAGGCTGTGTTTCAGACCAGCCTGCTCTGGTCTTGTCTTCATCCATTCCTGTAACTGTAGCTGTGACTATTGGCCCTAACACACTATTGTTGAGACTAACTTTAGGCTTTACTAAACAGAAATGTTTTAAAGGTGGAGGTGGTGTCAGCCTCCTGAACCCAAACTGGTTCCATAGTAAAGGTGTCTGATAGCAGAAGGCCTGACCTCCAGATCTACTTTTGGATCTTCTAGGAACTACAGGTAAACCTGCAGTCTGAGAGCAGAGAGCTTTGTTAGGAGCATCAGGAGTGATCAGGTCTGGTAGATGAAGACGAGCTTGACCATTAAGGGCCATATATATGCGAGAAGCAGAATTTTGAATTCGATTCTATGTTTTACAGGAAGCCAATGGAGGGAAGATAACACGGACATGATCTCTCTTCTGATTCCCATCAGCACTGACTGCTGTATCTTGGAAGCTGGAAGCTATTCAGAGAAATTTTCAAATTAACTTAATGTATCTGTACTTGTTCTGGACAAAAATATGCAGATATTCATTCACTAGTCGAGTTTTCAACCACGTTGAGTTTCAGTGTTGGTGTCCAGACATTCTTCACCTGCCCTAATGTCACGTTGGCTGATAAAAAGAAGACATGCTAACATTGCAGTTCCTCATCTGACCACCAGGTGCTGACTCCAAAACAGAGCGAATCCTCATCGACTCCAATGTTAAAACGTCATGTTTTTTTTTGTTTTTTGTTTTTTTTTTAGTGGCACACCAGGTTAAATTATAGAAAGCAACACATGTTTTGGCAAACGGGCCAGCATCGCCGATGGCAACCTGTCATCACTTTAGCCACTTAGCACTTAGCATCATGTTGACTTTTGCGCGGTGAATAAAAACGAAGCACAATGATATTTTAAAAGTAATGTGCTTTGTTGAGCTTGTGTGTTGTGTTAGGTTTATGCCCCACCGTGATCTGCGGTGGGTTGGTCCGGTCCATAGGGGTGATGTGTATTAAACATGGTTTCCCAAACTTTCTTGAAACGCAATGAGTCTGATTTTTATTTTTAAATATCTAAAGACGTTAGGTCTTATAAATAACCTGACTTTAGAATCCTTTTCTCAGTCACTTCTCGAGATGTTATTGATTTTAGATGATACTTTGTCCACTTTGTCCATCCTTTATACGGTGACATCAAAAGTAAATACAATCTACAACAACAAAAAAAAGATCTTTTTTTTGTTGTTGTTTGGATTCTGTTCTAAGCATAAAATTAGTATCCTGTGAACCTTCAATAAATGAGGTCCCTGCTTCCCATCCGTCATTTTAATAGCATCTGCTTTTTCTCTGCCAACTTCATTAGGACTAAAATTGAGACTGAGTGTTTATTAGATTGCACAGAAATTGCACAGATGCCCAAATTATCCTGCAACTTAGCTCCTTTTTTCCCCCCGTCATAATTCGGTTTTGGAGTATTCCCGTTGTTTACCTGAGGTGACACGGCTGCAACTTCTGTTGTTATCTTCCCAGATAACAGATAATCTCCCTGACAATATCTTTTTTTTTTCTTTTACTTTGAGTAGGGACAGTTAACTCAAAAGGGGCGTATTATGAAAAAATTTAAATATTCGCTTGATTCAGAGCTATAAACCAGCCGCACATCATGTGTATTTGTCGTACCTTGGACGTGTGAAGCTGTGGGACTAATTTATTCAGAGGGTGGAGTGACTCACTCCACCCTCTGAACCAGGAAAGACCTGTAAATAAAGGAGCTGTTTTACTTCATCTGTTTTCTTTCACCAAAACAAGCCAGAGACATTTCAGTGACTCAGTAACCAATTGGACGTGGTCATTTTCACGCACGTATCAGTCTAATCACAGCGCGTATTACCTGCCCCTCAGAGGAATCCATTACATCACCATTAAACTAATTGCAATCCTGTCCAAACTTTGCCACACCAAAATTGTGTGTTTTTTCTTTTTTTTTTTTTTTTTACTCACAGCATTTGGGAAAGCATATCTAGAGGAAGTGAAAGATAATAGGTAGTTAAGTTTATGAACACTGAGCAGTTTCTTTCTGCCGCGGATGGGAATGCTGAAGTGATGCAACAGCTGATGAGCCCTGGGGAGATGTTTTGTAATTGCATGTCCCTTACTCTGTGCTTCAAGAACTATTGTTCATATGGATGAAGTTACTGATGTTAAAAAAGTTTTTTTTTAATTAAATGGCAGGCTCTGTTGTGGCACAATATTGGCCGCGTTTACTGGACAGCTCACCTTCTCACCTACTGATGGAGCCAAGATATGAATTCAAGGCTTTTCAGATTACAATGATCTGGATGATTGAAACCTCAAATTTAACAACTTTTTGGATCAATTCAACCTACACCAACACTGGAAAATAGTGTTTAATTGTACACTTCTTCCCACTAACCGCTACCCGCAATATGCGGGTTTAAGAACCTCCGCTAACCGCTAATGCAATCTTCCACTCCCTAAAGCCGCTACCCGTTATGCCGACTCCTTTACTCACATTGTAGGTTTGGCAGTGGGCGTGTCTTTTGCCCTTTCTGCATACTCAGTATCTTGCTCGGTATCCCGCAACCCACATGTCGGCGCATACAGGGCGTCCAAATGGCATCACTGTACGTCCACCTGGTCACATGTGGACGTGCACAAACGTCTCCACCTCTGGAATTAACTCTGGTATAAAAAGCGTGATTTGGCCTCAGTTGAACCCCTGAGAAAATGGCAGAGATCGTCTTAAACGGCTTGCTCGCCAGTTAAACCACAGACGACCAGAGCGTGTTTACTGGGAGGACACCAACTATCTGGGACTTTCAGGTAGCCGATAGGAATTGTCTGTGTAAAAGTATTTATATGTATATATCAGTGCAGAGGAGGAGGAGGAAGCTCTACAGCAGAGTCCCAGACGAGCTGCACATGAGAGCTGCTCTGATCTGGATAAAGAGACGCTCCATAGCAGTTAGCGGGTAGCGAAACCTGCTCTTAAAGGCAATGGCTACTGACGCACTGATTGGTTTAACAGGTGGAACATCCTAACCACTACTATGCATAACGTAGCGGGTAGCACAGGTGGGATAGCGGGTTTAGCAAGGTGTAAGATTGTGTTCTTTGCGGGGGAACGCCCCTCCCGCTACCCGCTATCCCTTAATAGCGGCTTTAGGAGATCTGGCAGAAGATTGGGCCCCACGTTTCATGTAGATGTAAAAACTGTTCTGTGGTTTTAAAAAAAAAAAACTACATTAGAGCAGCTCTTGACCCTGACCAATGACACCTTGTCTCTCATTGATAATGTATAGAATCAGTACAACTTGTGAACTGCTGTTTTACAATTTTGAAAAGCACAATTTCACTAATGTTCGGTAACTAACAGAGAGTTTAGCTTTCCACCGCGAGTGTGGGGCTCTTAACTTCCCCTCAGGTCTCTCATGTCACGTCTCAGACTCTGTTTATTGTCTGTCCACCCCTCCCCTCCCCTCCCCTCCTCCCCTCTCAAGGTCTATGACAGTAATTACCTTAACTCCCAGCCAGTGTTTGTTAGCACCCCGTTGTTATTTCTACAGTGAGACGGTGAGCTTCAGAAGACGGCGTGGTGGCTGCTCAAAGAAAGGCTAAGAACAGGTTGTGGATGTCGATGGGGAAGCTCTTCTGTTCGTTGGCTGAGGCTAATGACGGGGAGGTGGTTACAGATGTCCCTTTGATCCCTCCGTCCCTGCACAGAAAACCCCCTTAAAGGCTTCTTGAATTGCTCATTGAACGGGCTCCTCGTCTCCTCGTGTTTGACTTGCACAGACGGCCAGGTGTGTGGTTTAGAGGACGTGCTCCATGTGGGCATGGCCGGTATTATTCAGCTCGATTGACTTCAGGCTTCAAGTACGATTGATCAGTCTCTTCAGCACAATTCTTGCCTTCTCATGGCGATTCCTGGGGTTAAGAGAGCAGCCTGTTGCCTTATTGATTTGCATCTTGTGTTGCTCCACAAGCGGCACCTTGATGAAAACAGAAAAGCTTCTGTTGCTATCGTGTCTCCGTTGGGTTTAATGTCTTTTTTGTCTTTTTTTATGCAGCTCCAGGAGACTGTAAAGAGGAAACTGGACAGCGCGCGATCACCCCTGAATGGAGACCAAAACGGTATCTGCGATGGAGGCAGCTACTCGCCGACTACCAAACGGGCAAGGAAGGAAGGCTCTGTTGGTTTGGACTCTCTGACGGGCCTTCCTAACAACAACGGCAACAATGTGCCGCCCATCTCTCCACTGCATCACCAAATGGACATTAAGCCCATCCTCGGTGGGCCCAACACTTCTACCGGAAACAGCGCCACAAACGGGAATGGCACCCATGCAGGTCGGGCGTCAGACGAGCTGGGGAAAAACGGCGGCAGCCACCTTCCAGACATGAAGCTGAACGGCTCACTGGACTTGGAGGACAGCTTCGGCCTCCTCAAGGACCTGAAGCAGGAGCCGCTGGACGACGGGGGAGGAATGGAGTCCTCCGACCCCCAGTCCCTGTCCAATCAAAACAAGCTGTTCTCCGACATCAACCTCAATGACCAGGAGTGGCAGGAGCTGATCGACGAGCTGGCCAACACGGTGCCAGAGGACGACATGCACGACCTCTTCAACGAGGATTTCGAGGACAAGAAAGAGGCGGAGTTCGGCAGGCCGGCGAACAATCAGACGCCGGGACCACAGGAGGCGGCCGGAAACATGCCAGCAGCGTCCGGAGGAGGGGCGGCATCGACGGCGGCGCTGCCCCCTCCTCCTCAGCCTCCGCAGGGAGTCCCGCAGATTCCCATCGGTTCACCGCAGGTCAGTAATGAGGCGACAAACGTGCTGTTGTGTTGCACCTCTGCGTGTTAATTTGCATTTACAAATGCTTTCTATTTTATTGCAGCTGTTGCCGTTAAAGCAGATCATAGCAGCAACACCTTTACTTCGCTTTATATTCCTGTGATGGTGGTTGGTGTCGAGGTCTTTTTAATTGTAAATGGAAAGTGATATTGTTTTTGTGAAGTAGTTTAGTCCAACCAGGTAAACTACATTAAACAGATCCAGGAAAATGGTAATTCAGGGGGACCCGTGGTGCACAGCAGTTTGAATGGCAGTTTATCCACCTTGAAATTAGATTTAATTGAAAAATAGTGTTGGCTGTATAAACTGAGAATGAATAAGCTGAAACACAAGTAAGTGGAATTAAATGAAAGTGTAGCAGAGAGATGCGTGGTTGAACTCTGCAGAGATGCTCCTGAATGCATGGAGGGGGAGCTGATGACATCACATGCAGTGTTGACAGGTAACGCGGATGTTTGTGTTGATCGAAACTCCATTTTTGCTTTTTTTTGTGTGTGTGTGTGTGCACTAGAGCTGAGCAATTTTATCGATTCTGCGAAATGTATTGATTTTTTATCGATTATTGATTTTTCAGCCGTGGGTATCAATATTCTAAGCTCCTTTCAAAACCCCCGTGTCCCACCTTTAAAAGCTTGCAAGTAACAATTTGCACTGTTTAAATAAATGAAACTATTTTTCTCAACAAATCATTTATTCATTTTGTCCAGCATTTGCAAGCTGCCTGTCAGCCATATAATGTGTAATTGATGCTTTCAGTTCAATTAATTCAAACAAAGTCATTGGAAAACTCACCAGATGTCACCAAAATCACTTTGTCCCTTTAAAATCTTTAGGAAAATGATGTAAATGTATTGTAAGATGAATATATAAATATATGTGCATTTACACTACTCAAAAAAATTAAAGGAACACTTTGTAATCAGAGTATAGCATCAAGTCAATTAAACTTCTGGGATATTGATTTGGTCAGGTAAGTAGCAGAGGGAGTTGTTAATCAGTTTCAGCTGCTTTTGTGTTAATGAAATTAACAGGTGCACTAGAGGGGCAACAATGAGACGACCATCAAAACAGGAATGGTTTTACAGGTGGAGGCCACTGACATTTTTTCCCCTCCTCATCTTTTCTGACTCTTCTTCACCAGTTTTGCATTTGGCTAGGGTCACTGTCACTACTGTTAGCATGAGGCGATACCTGGACCCTACAGAGGTTGCACAGGTGTCACTACTGTTAGCATGAGGCGATACCTGGACCCTACAATGGTTGCACAGGTGTCACTATTGTTAGCATGAGGCGATACCTGGACCCTACAGAGGTAGCACAGGTGTCACTACTGTTAGCATGAGGCGATACCTGGACCCTACAGAGGTAGCACAGGTGTCACTACTGTTAGCATGAGGCGATACCTGGACCCTACAGAGGTTGCACAGGTGTCACTACTGTTAGCATTGAGGCGATACCTGGACCCTACAGAGGTTGCACAGGTGTCACTACTGTTAGCATGAGGCGATACCTGGACCCTACAGAGGTTGCACAGGTGTCACTACTGTTAGCATGAGGCAATACCTGGACCCTACAGAGGTAGCACAGGTGTCACTATTGTTGGCATTAGGTGATACCTGGACCCTACAGAGGTTGCACAGGCAGTCCAACTCCTCCAGGATGGCACATCAATACGTGCCATTGCCAGAAGGTTTGCTGTGTCTCCCAGCACAATCTCAAGAGCATGGAGGAGATTCCAGGAGACAGGCAGTTACTCCAGGAGAGCTGGACCGGGCCGTAGAAGGTCTACAACCCATCAGCAGGACCGCTATCTGCTCCTTTGTGCAAGGAGGAGCAGGAGGAGCACTGCAAGAGCCCTACAAAATGACCTCCAGCAGGTCACTGGTGTGAATGTCTCTGACCAAACAATCAGAAACAGACTTCATGAGGGTGGCCTGAGGGCCCGACGTCCTCTAGTGGGCCCTGTGCTCACTGCTTGGCACCATGGAGCTCGATTGGCATTTGCCACAGAACACTGGAATTGGCAAGTCCGCCACTGGCACCCTGTGCTTTTACAGATGAGAGCTGGTTCACCCTGAGCACATGTGACAGACGTGAAAGGGTCTGGAGAAGCCGTGGAGAACGTTATTCTGCCTGTAACATCGTTCAGCATGACCGGTTTGGTGGTGGGTCAGTGATGGTCTGGGGAGGCATATCCATGGAGGGACGCACAGACCTATACAGGCTAGACAACGGCACCCTGACTGCCATTAGGTATGGGGATGAAATCCTTGCACCCATTGTCAGACCCTATGCTGGTGCAGTGGGTCCTGGATTCCTCCTGGTGCACGACAATGCCCGGCCTCATGTGGCGAGAGTATGCAGGCAGTTCCTGGAGGATGAAGGAATTGATACCATTGATTGGCCCCCACGCTCGCCTGACCTAAATCCAATAGAACACCTCTGGGACATTATGTTTCCATCCATCCGACGCCGCCAGGTTGCACCTCAGACTGTCCAGGAGCTCAGTGATGCCCTGGTCCAGATCTGGGAGGAGATACCCCAGGACGCCATCCGTCGTCTCATTAGGAGCCCCGACGTTGTCAGGCATGCATACATGCACGTGGGGGCCATACAAATTACTGAATACCATTTTGAGTTGCTGCAATGAAATTTCAGCTAAATGGACTAGCCTGCCACATCATTTTTTCACTGTAATTTTTGTGGTGTCTTTGAATTCAGCCCTCTGTAGGTTGATGATTTTCATTTCCATTCAATGATGTGGCATCCTTTTGTTCCTAACACATCACCCAGTCCATATCAGTAGAAATAAACAGCATGATTTTTTTTCCCATTGAGATCTGATGTGTTTTCAAAGTGTCCCTTTAATTTTTTTGAGCTGTGTGTGTGTGTGTGTATATATATATATATATATATATATATATATATTATATTTTATTATCGCGATATTATTATCGCGTTAACTCATTACTTTATTAACACCAACATTTATTTTATTGCGCGTTAACGCATGTTGTTCACATGGTTTTGTTTTGAAAAGTCTGTTATTGGCTGCTGCGGAACCGGAAGACAATTGGCAGCTAAAACTGACATAGAGAACGGTAAAATCCATGTACTTTACAGTTCGGGTAGCCACTCAGGTAGCAATATTAACAGTTCTGTTTGAAAACAAAAATTCTGGACTGCAACAAAACCTTCACATCATTCCTCCATGTTCCATCAGATCTGCTCCATGTGTTCACTGTCCTGCTGTTCTCTAGCTGGTTACTGCAGTGCTGCTCCATCTAGTGGCACAGATGTGTAATGACAACAGAAAGTCCAGTCCTCGATTATAAAACAAATTCAGTTCTGTAGTCCATTTTTAATTTCGTAGTTTTGATTCAAGTCTAAAATTGAAATATTTAAAAAAAAAAAAAAAAAACGGCATTTTTTCTTTTTTTTTTTTCCGTTAGATTTACAAATGAAAAACATAATAAAATGTCACTTTTTAGTTTTTTAGTTTTTTATTTTTGATTGACAATTGAAAATGGAAAGAATAATTGATACATGGATTAGTAAAGTTACTGAACTTTAACATGGACATTTTCATTTTAAAGTTCTCCCAGACGGAGGATTCAACAGAAACAAGGTTATTTGTAACAACTGACAAGTTGAACTCCCCATTAAAAGTTTCTGCTGTTACCTCAGAAATTACCTGTTTTAATGTTCTGATTGTGCTGAGACACAATCATTTTGTTGGATTTTGTTTGTAGACTTTTTATTTATTTTTATCAAAACAGGATGACATTAATGCCCTGGCAGTGGCAATAAGCTTTATTTTATTATACATTTTTTAAGATGAGATTTACACTAAATATGTGTTACTGACAAGTGCTGATGTTAAAAGTGTTTGAACAACAAATGTTATGACACTTTATATGGCAGCAGAACATTTAAATAAAAGTGACCTTTACACTACTTTTGAATTCATTATTTGATTTTGCGTATACAACGCGATTAATCATAATTAATCAGTGGAAATAATGCGATTAATCGTGAGTAAAAATTGTAATCGTTGCCCAGCCCTAATACACATATATATATATATATATATATATATATATATATATATATATATATATATATATATATATATATATATATATATATATACATATATATATATAGTATTGTGAGCCGAATATCGTGTATCGTATTGTGAGATTAGTGTGTCGCTACAGCCCTAGTGAGCATCTCACATTCTCCACAACAGTTCAGAGAAAATGAAACGGTTCAAACTTCCTTCTCCTCGCTCTCCTGTTTTACGCCTGCTCTGCTTCCAGCTCGTCTCCTCCCCAGCCCGTCTGGACGAGGGCATCACATGAACTTTGAGAAAGCAAGGTCAGCTGCCTCCCATGTGTAAACAGTTTTCCTCGAGCCGTGGCGACTCATTGTAACGGATGTCAAAAAAAAATCCCAGAATTACCCACAGAAACACTTTAAGCTGCACGGCATCCCGACCAGCTTGGAAAATGTTTCAGAAATGAGTGTTTTAAGGGAAAAAAAGGGCTCAGTAGAAAATCTCAAGATGTTGTAAAGAAAAGAAAAATGTGAGCAGAGCTACAGCAGCTGGTTGTTTCAAGGACCTTCGGATGAGAATTGAAATGTTTTTAAGAACTAAGAAAAGAAGTCTAAATTCCTTCTGCTTAAGCGTTTTAGGATTACCGTGACCTGGATGACTGAGAATCTATACCAGCGTACAGTTTATTCATCCACCCATGGAAGCGTTGAAGTAGCAGCAGATTTATTTTGTTGTTTTAATTTTTTTATACAGGCAAAATACTAGCAGACCTTGTGACTGATTCAATCAAAGTTGAATGTTTTTTTCTTTTACTCTGTAAACTGGGAAGATCAGATTCCCTCAGTCATCAAATCATCTGGCATCACCTTGGAGTCTTGCGTCACATGTCTTTTGTGTTTGGCCTCCTCTCCTCAGGTGCGTCCGTCGTCATCGGGCCCCCAGTTTGCAACCACTGCCAACGGGACCCCTCCTCAGCAGCCTCTCCAGCAGTCCCCGGCCGTTGCCATGGTGTCGGGCTCGCCGCTGCACAACTGCGTCGCCCGCTCCCCTCAGACGCCGACCCAGGCTCAGACGCAAGCGGTCTCGCGGCCTGGGAACGGGTTCATGATGAATGCAGGCCCGGGGGTCAGTCAGGCGGGCGCGGTGCCCGGAGCGGTCAGCGCGGCCCCCGGGGGTCAGCAGCCTGTCGGGCCAGTGACGCCGGAACTTTCTCCCGCAGAGCAGCTAAAAGCGATGGCCCAGCAGTGTGCCAAACGGTTACATCAGAAGCAGCAGCAAGCGGCTAACTGGTCCCCCGCGGGCGCTCCGACCAGCCCCTATAACTCTGCTCCCTTTAACCAGGACAAACCCAACAGCCCCATGATGTACCCACCACAAGCCTTTAACGCACCGCAGGGCCCTTTAGTGGCTGGAATGACCCCCAACAACGCGCCTAAAGCACCCATGAACAACTACCTCCCTCACAACCACATGGGCATGATGGGACAGCAGCAGCCCGCTGGCATGAGCCAGAACGCCCTGTCCAAGCAGCAGCAGCAGCAGCAGCAGCAGCAGACGGCGGCCATGCTGTCGTACAGCAACACCAAACCCCTGAGTCACTTCAGCGGCGGCGGGGTGGACCACATGGGCCAGAGAGTGACCCCACCGATGGGAGGAAGCGGTCAAGTCAAGAACCCCATGATGCCGCCGTACATGGGCGGCGCAGGAGGCGGCGGCGGCGGCGGCCAGGGGGCGGGACCCGGCCAGACGCAGGGGCCGATCCCGGGACAGACGCCCCACCTGAACGAGGAGCAGAAGAGGATGCTGCTGATGAAGCAGAAGGTTCTGAACCAGAGCATGCCCTACAGCAACATGCAGCCTCACGGACAGGTAAGGGAACCGTGCCATGCTCTTTACTGCCGGGTCCATGACGTTTACGGTACAGAGATGTTGATTTTGCTGGTTCTGTTTCGGGTGAAACTCTTCCACCATCTTTAGGTCTTCTGTTCTCTGAGCCTTTGTTCCAGGATCGTTCCTGTGAGCGACACTGATCGAAGTTACCGTTGTGTTTAGAGCAGGCTGTTACTGAACTCTCAATTCATGGATTTACGAGAAAAAATTGATAACTAGGTTGTTTTGTAACAAAACTTGGACTCCACGTGGAATCTCGTTTTGAACTGCGGCTTTTTGAGCGCTTGTTTTGGGAAAGAATTTAATCGATTGCTACTTCATTATTCCCTAAAAGGGAATTTTATTCTGAAAAAATTGTTAAGAAAATTAAAATAGTTCAAATTAGTTGGGAAAGTGGAAGTGTAGCAGAGGGATGCTTGTTTACAACCTCCAGGGATGTCCGTGATTGCACTAAGGCAGAGATTCCCAAAGTGTGGGCCGCGGCCCCCTGGTGGGCCATCGTGGTACTGCAGGTGGGCCGTGAGAGGTCATTAAAATTAGGCAAATATGTTTCAAATCCTCGATCTTTTTACCTCCGCCAAGGAGGTTATGTTTTTGCCGGCGTTTATCTGTCTGTCTGTCTGTGTACAAGATAACTCAAAAAGGATGGATTCAGATGAAATTTTCAGGAGTTGTCAGAAATGTGAAAAGGAAGAACTGATTTCATTTTGGGTGTGATCTGGAAAAAATCCTGGATTCTGGACCACTTTCAAATTTTCGATAACATTGCGATCAAAGGGGCTGAAAATTTTGTTTCTCAATATCTCCATTAATTATTGCCCAAAACTCATGAAATTTGACTCAGGGATTGACAATGGGAACCTCTATCAAATTTCAAAGGCTGATCCGGATCTGATCCAGAGCGCGGATTTTATCGCTATCTGTACATCACTATATGAGGGAACCGTTGTACTTGGCGGAGGTCTGCGCTCTCAGAGTGCTTTTCTAGTTTTAATGTTTTTATTTACAGTGATCCCTCGCCAATTCGCACTTTAGGTTCCGTGTTTTTAGTTATTTTTCAGAAATATTTAATAAAATAAAAAAAAATCAAGAAAAGATCGCAGAAACATTACAGGATGTTGTGCGCGTTCTCTCACAGTGAAGAAATGTTGTGAGCCAGCCTGGCCCCTTTAAGAAGGTGGCCTTATGGGTAATGGTGTGGCCTTATGGGTAATGTAGTGTGTATGTCGTGGGACGGCAGAAGAAAACGGGGTTAGATGAAAAGTGTAGTGAGCATCAACAGCAGCCCAGCGTGTATAGATTTACATTCTCTGTTAACCGACAGGAGCCCAACAATACAACCTGTGTGATGTTACAAGTTCCTGCAGTGCCAGAATAAAGTTCCCGTTCCATGGAGAGAAAACTGGACTGTTTCTTTTGTTGTTGTTAGCGTGTTAGCTGCTAATTACGAGCCGAAAATAGCACAATACCAGCAGTTTCTTTACTACGGTTCAGAGACCAGAGGCTGTGAAGGAAACAGAAAGACCACAGTTGAGCCTTTGTCTTGTTTCGCTGCAGTGCCTCGCTACTTTTTTACGGTTTTTAAACATATTTTAAACACATTATTTAGGCTTGGGGGGCTCTGGCTCCCGTTCGCAGATTTTGATCTTCGCGGGGGGGTTGCAGGTCACCATTAACCACGAAAAACAAGCCAGTTAAGTGTTATTGTACTGTCATTTTAATGTTGGTCCCAGTTGTGATTAAAGGTTTTAGTGGGCCGCAAAGATTTTTCACATTTGAAATTGGGCCGCGGTATTCTGAAGTTTGGGATTGGCTGCACTGGGATGTTGTGTTTGTAGCTTAGCGGCCACTGAACCGAGCGCTCAGCTGACAACATGGGCAGAAACTGGCAGCTAACGGTTCAGTATCTGGGCTGCAGGGACGCTCCTTCACAGCGCCACCTCCTGGATTACACCATCTGATGATTACACCAGCACTGCGCTCCATCCTCCTTGACTCTCACACTCTGTCTGGACGTACGAACGGAGCTTTCAGGTGCAAATGATGACTTGAGGAAGCACACGATTCCTTATCCCCAACAGTCCGGGTCCTTCCGTTTTATGTCTCAGTGATCTCACGTCCTCCGCGACGAGTCGGAGAAGAAACGGTTTGAACCTCTCGCCCCTTTTGTGTTTCTAGAGATTTTCCAGGAGATGTTTCAGATCTGTCTCCGTAGAATCTTCCAGAGGTGCTGCCAGGGAAGGTAAAATGGCGGTAGTTGCCCCAGCAACAAGCCAGGGCTTGAAATAGGCATAGGAAAATGGCCTGTCGAGAGTGTATTGATGCCTCTGCAACACTAGCAGCACTGATAGCCCCCCCCCCGCTCCGCCATCCCCAGTCACACAAGCTCATGTACTCACACACACACGCAGGGCAAACAGGAAAGCTTAAACGGCTCCTTAGCTCATATCCCCAATCTGTCACAGCTGACTGATGGCTGAGATTGGACCACTAAGCCGAGCGAGCCGCTGTCATTACTGAAGGCCCACCTCGGGCGGTTTGTTTCCCAGCGAGAGGCAGAGCCCGCTCTGAACGCTCCGGCGGTTCAGCCAGGTGTCAGGTGTCCTTAATGATGCACCGGACGGAGGCTGCTGCCGCACAGGTGGACTGTGTCTTAATAAACAAAACGCGCCGCCGTCGCCGCGGCGCGACTGTCGGAGAAGTCGCGCTCGTGCCCCTATTGATGATGCTCTCTGTCATCTCTCTTTCTCTGCTTCTCTGGTGCTGATGATGTGGCTACAGTCAGTCACCCCCCCCCCCCCCCCCCCTCCCCCAGTGATCTCTGCGTCTCCTGTCCTGCTCCTCCTCCTCCTCCTCCCTTTTTCCCTCCGTCTCTCTACCAGAGACACTCAGCACCAATAAAGGAGCAGATTTATTAATATAAGGCCTTTGTGGCTGCTGCCTGGAGGACTGTGTGCATTTTGTGTGATTGAGTGCAACTCTGTGCTCATGTATGTTTGAGCGCGCTTCATAGATTTAGGGAGGTGGTGGGTGTGGGGATTAAAAGGAGGGCGGAAAGATTTATTTGAGGGAGCGGAGGAGAGTTGGAGACCTGGAAGTGAGACGAGAGGCATCTGTAGAGAAGAAAAAGAGAGGCAAGGGAGAAAAAAAGAGAGGAAGAGGCAAATGCAGAGAGGAAGAGATTTATTATGGAATAAGATATTAAAAAGAAAGTCAAGAGCCCTGGAACAAGAGACATAAGTGAGCAATGCAGAGTGGAGTGTCTGAAATGCAAAACACCAACTGTTCCACATCTATTTAGCACGTTTTGAAAGCTTAATTTCAGTGAACCGTCACTTGTCTTCGTTGCACACGGTCCTCATAAGTGGACGCAGCCCCCGACACGCGACCGCTGGAAACGCGGCACGTCTCCGTGACAGCCAGCAGCTGTTCGACGGCTGCCGAAAAGCCACATTTATGAGATAAGCTCTCATTTCAGTTCTCCTCACCAACTCTGATTTCTCCGTTTATGCTGATTCTGATTTTCTTACATTGAACTGTAATCGACTGCATACATCAATAAAGCTGGAGGAAAGATAGCAGAGGCTGCAGGCCGTGGGGCTCCCCGCTTTATTGTTTTAGTCTCAGTTGTTTGTTAGCTTCATAACACTGAGCGTGCTCAGTGTTCGTCTACAAGCTGTTCAGCTCGTGAAAACAGCGTTACTTGAGCAGGAACTAAAATAAAATGATACGACCTAATTCAGTGGCCGCTCCACGGTGTTTATGAGTGGATGCATTTATGCCCCTCCCCTCACCCTCCCACTACCCCCACCATAAATGCAGGGTTAAAACTATGCATTTACATGCTTCACATATATATTATATTACTCCGTAAGAAACTACATACTTATATATGTAGCAACAGAACAACTGTGCGAAAGTAAAAAAATTAAAAATTATATATATATACATATATATATATTTTATTTATTTATTTTAGGGCTGTCAAAGTTAAAGCGTTAATACCGCGTTAGCGCAAATTCTGTTTAACACCACTATTTTTTTTAAACGCAAGATTAACACACACACGTTTCTGTAAATATGACCCTCGGGTAATAAGTGTATTTACAGTCAGATGGGTCTGTTGACAAGAAAAAAAGGTTATTTGTATTTACTGTTGCTGTGAATTGAGTTACCACCGCAGGACGTGGTAAAGTTAGTTTCACATCTGACATTCACTCATTTTTTTCTCTTTAAACTTTATTAGCGCCATGAAAACGGAACCGATTTCATCCAGGTTGGTATCATTTAGTAGACATAAATATGCCAGACATTTCACAAGTGTCATCAACCCTCCAAGCTCAGTGAGTGTGGCTAAAACTCTCAGGAACAGCGCTGAATGTCCTTCTGAGTATCTGCTGCTGCCGTGGAGTTTAGGGACTATATATATATATGTGTGTGTGTGTGTGTATAATTAGTTAGAAAAAACATACATAAGTCGCACTGGAGTATAAGTTGAATTTTTGCGGGGTAATTTATTTTACAAACAACTTGACCAAAAACAGACATTACGTAGCGCTCTGGACGAGCTGAACAGCTTGTAGATGAACACTGTGTCAGACATTACGTCATCTTGGCAGGCAAGTTTTAGCATTATAAAAGAATAAAGAAACAGGCTGAAGAGGTGTAAGATATGCTAAGACAATGAAGGTTAATCAGCCACACGAAAAATAAACATGAACAGAAAAGGTGTTCAGTGTTTAGGTAACATAAGCAGTTTTACGTAACTATAGCCCAAAGAATAAAACAAGTGTGCCTTTACTGCAGGCAGTCTCACTCCACATCACTAAATCCGTTGAATTCTTCGTCCTCTGTGTCACTTCTGAATAACTCCGCCAACTCCAGAGGAAAACGAAGCGGAGCTTCCTTTTCTGCGTGGCTGTCTTCAGACTCAGATCCAGTTCCAGTTCTAATTATTCCAGCCTTTCTGAATCCAGACAGGATGGTCTCGGTTTGTCACTGAAGACCACGGTTGGTCGATCTATTCCAAAGCTTGCAGAAAAGTTGCGTGGCGCATCCTCCCGGTTGCTGCAAACTCATTCCTCTCGCTGTGGCCACCTAGCTTTGAGCCCACAATTAGCTTTTTTTGGTTTTTTTGATCGCACTTGAACTAGCCTCCGCTTTACGCCAATCCCTAACAAGTTTTTCGCTTACTCCAAACTTTCCCTCTGCTGCTCAATTACTGTTTTCAGCTGCAAACGACTTGCAGCTCGTAGTCTGCAGAATATAATTTTCCTTTGGGGGGCAATTTGTGTTCAGTCGTTCTCAGTTGTTTTTGTAAGCTAATGTTTACTGTTTACTGGAGTAGGAGATAGCGGTGCGTAAGTCTAGAGTGCCCTCTTGTGGCTGTCTGTGATTTTTTTTTTTTCTTCATGGAAAAGTGGCTCCGGAGTCTAAGTCGCAGGAACAGCCAACCTATGAAAAAAAGTGTGACTTATAGTCTGGAAAATACGGTATGTGTATATATATATATATATATAGCACTTTACCAACACAGATGGACAACAAATCTAATCATATTTATATGCATACTGCACCATCATCAATCTGTCTTCTGTCTCCGACTGCGAGTTCTCTGAGAACAGCGAGGCCAGACAGAAGTATCCTTGAAATTTCACCGAACAAAGGAGCGAGTCCAAAGGATCCTTGACAGGAAAATGTCACTTGGTGAGAGCTGATGATGGAGGATCCTTACAATGCAGCCAGAAAGGATCCTTCCCTGACTTTAATCCACTCATTTCTCACAGCCGTGGAAAGTCTGCTGTGACTGCAGAATGACTCTCTTTCACGTCGGACCCTCCGCTGTCCGCCGGTGACTGTTGTCGCTCAGCTTGTTACGTTACTGCGGACAAATGAAAAACCCTGTTCGGAAAGCCTCTGACACTGACGGTTATGTGAGCAGTGAGTTCTGCTTTTGAAATTCAGTCTTCCTCAGAGAATATTTGAGAATACTGTTGAGGCTGCATGTGTGATGCCGTTGGACTTTCAGGATCGTCCCCGCACACGTCGACGTCCTCTCAGGCTGTTCTCATGAATAATCAGAAGGTTCTTGGATAACAGAAACAGGCAAAACCCTTTGATCGAAACATATTTAAGTCAAACTGATTCCCATAGATCTGTTTTGTTTTTTCCATTTCTCTGCTGGAGATACAGCAGTGCTCAGTTTGTCTCAGGACGTCCACACGTAGCATGAAACTGTACGATTCCTCTGAAGTGAGCCTTTTTTGTTGCAACATCGTGACACGTGTAGGTTTTTTTTTTTTTAAGGTGAGGCTTCGACATCACATCTCTGGGCCGGTACTGCTCTGTGTGTGTGTGTGTGCGCGCGTGTGTGTGAGTAGGCTAATCCAGTTAGCAGCTGCTTAGGGAAACTTCAGCCTCGCTCCTCAAAAGCTCGTTAGTCAAGCTTTAATTGATGCTCCCTCGCTTTGCATATCACCATGACGCTAATTTATGCCTGTTGTCGCGGTTACCGTCGCCACGGCGGTGGATGTTTCAGTGGAAGCAGCAAGTGGGGGAACAAAGGCTGGTGCATGAGGCTTGTGGAAGACGTTTGAATGAGCGCTGCGGATGATGTGTGCGTGTATGTGTGTGTGTTATGGGGTGATGGCGAGACGGATGCGGCTCGTGCGCAGCTGCGTGAAGCTGGCGACTGGTGGGCGGGTCTCTGGGGTTATCTGAGTAATGATTGGATGAGATTGGATTGGCAGGTGTTGCCTCAGAGGAGGGCTTGTGGTGTCACTCTGACAGATTGAGGCGGGAGGTTTGAGCGTGTGCGGAGGAATTTATGGCGCCTTTAACGCATGAACGAGCTGATGGCGGGTAGCCAGGTGAGTCTCGACAGTCAGCCTCACACAACACATAAACAAAAAAAACCTTTGTTCCTTTGTTTCCTCTCCGTTTAGTTTCTCAGTTTCCAGAGGTGAGGCCTCTCTCGTCGTATGCTCCATCCTTTAACAGGACCACACACAAACCACACACACAAACACGTGTACAGCAAACAAACATACATTTACAGATTGTTTAATTTGCAGTGGACCCCCTTTTGTCTTCACAACTGCCTTAATTCTTGGTGTCATAGATCCAAGAAGGTGTTGGAAACATTCCTTAGAGCAGTGTGGGCCGCGGCCCCCTGGTGGGCTATCGTGGTACTGCAGGTGGGCCGTGAGAGGTCATTAAAAACAAACAAATATTTTTAAAAATAGAGAATTTAAAATGTATGTTTTTAAATTACTGTAAAATGTTTATTACATGATTTAAAAATATCTAGAAATAATAAACCAAACCAGTTTAGTGTTATTCTACTGTCATCATAACTTAATATGACAAGTGTCACCTTATTTGTTGACCCCTTACATTAATATTGGAATGTAGCTTTTAGTCTTGTATGTTGATCAAAGTGGTGTTTAAAGGTTTGCATGGGCAACAGAGATTTTCCACATTTCAAATTGGGCCTTGGTATTCTGAAGTTTGGGAATGGGTGCCTTAGAGAGTTTGGTCCATTTTACCATGATGACATCACGGATTTGCTGCAGATTTGTCGGCTGCACGTCCATGATGCGAATCACCACGTCCCAAAGATGCTCTGCTGGTTTCAGATCTGGTGACAGTGGAGGACATTTGAGTCACTTATCATCATGTTCAAAAGACCGGTTTAAGATGATTAGAGTTTTGTGACGTCGTGCATCATCCTGCTGGAAGTAGCCATCAGAAGATGGTCCACTCTGGTCAGCAACAACACTCACTGGATATTTTCTCTCTTTCAGACCATCTTCTGTAAACTTTAGAGTTGGTTGTGCGTGAAACCCCGAGTAGATCTCTGAATCTGTAGGTCTGAAATACAGTGATCCCTTACCAATTCGCGGTTTAAGTTCCGCTGTTTTAGTTATTCGCGGATTTTTCAGAAATATATAATATAATTAAAAAAAAAAAAATGTAAAAATCGCGGAAACATCACAGGATGTTGTGGTCGTTCTCTCACAGTGAAGAAATGTTGTGATCCAGCCTGGCCCCTTTAAGAAGGTAGGCTTATGGGTAATGGTGTGGCCTTATGGGTAATGTAGTGTGTGTTGTGGGACGGCAGAAGAAAACGGGGTTAGATGAAAAGTGTAGTGAGCATCAACAGCAGCCCAGCGTGTATAGATTTACATTCTCTGTTAACCGACAGGAGCCCAACAATACAACCTGTGTGATGTTACAAGTTCCTGCAGTGCCAGAATAAAGTGCTCGTTCCATGGAGAGAAAACCGGACTTTTTCTTTTGTTGTTGTTAGCGTGTTAGCCGCTAATTACGAGCCAAAAATAGCACATTACCAGCGGTTTGTTTACTACGGTTCAGAGACTGTGAAGGTAACAGAAAGACCACAGTTGAGCCTTTGTCTTGTTTCGCTGCAGTGCCTCACTACTTTTTGGGGAGGTTAAACATATTTTAAACACATTATTGCGGCTCTGGGGGCTCCGGCTCCCGTTCACTGATCTTGATTTACGCGGGGGGGTCGGTCCCCATTAACCGCTAAAAATAAGGGATCACTGTACTCCCCCACATTCAGTCTCTTCGGTCCCCCTTCTTCCCCATTCTGATGCTCGCTTCAAACTTCAGTAAGTCTTCATGACGCTTACGTGCCTAAATGCATTGAGCTGCTGCCATGTGATTGGCCGATTAGCTATTGCCGTTAATTGAACAGGTGTACCAGATAAAGTGGCTGATGAGTGTGTTTGTTATTGGCATGGACGGGGGAGGGGGGGATCCTTTTGGGGTCTGTTAGAGGAGGGCGGAGAAAAGAACCAACACAACCACAGACCAAGTAATTTCCTGCCCCTTCCTCCATCTATTCACAGGAGCAGGAGATATTACCTTTACTCACACACACACACACAACACACACACACACACACACACGCCCAAGCGAACGCTGCTCACTCTCTCTCCTCCGTCTCTCTCAGCCACACGTGTCGAGGCTTGAGCTCAGCTGCTCTCAGATCCTGGAGAGACTCTGGGGATGTTTGGGGGGTGGGGGTGGGGGGGGGGGGTTACCGCTGTGTTCCTCTCTGTGTGTGTGTGTGTGTGTGTGTGTGTGTGTGTTTGCTCTCTGGTTCCTGCTTCATGTTAAGACAAACACAAGACAAACGGCTCTCTCTGTGCTCCTGCTGTCCACTTCTCCCTCCTCTTTTCTTCCCTCGCTTCCTCTCGCCTCCCATCGGCTCAGCCTCCTCTTCCTCCCCTCTCCGCGTTCTTCTGCCTCACCTCTTGAATAGAAATGCGCAGGCTGCAATTTCATTTGCCGGTTTTCCCGTTTTCCTAAAGGGCTTACCTGTCGGCTTGGGTTTCAGTTTTCACGTCTTCCAACTATAAAGGAGCACAAAGGAGATGCAGTCGTTTTCAGCTCAGTCGGCCCTCCGTTGGTCTCACGGTTTGCTCTCTCATTTTCTGTCATTACTAGGGGTGCACGATAACTACGGGCCGATAACCGTCGGGCCGATAACAGGAAATTATGACGTCATTCCGATAAGTCCGATATCATGACAAATAGCCCCAATAACATATATATTTTTGTCAACACGGCAGTGCCTCGCTCCCTCTGAGCCTTAAATGACCGGTAGTGAATGTTATGCTCAAGTAACGTCGGCATAATCAGAAAAATTATTTCTCAATCAGGAAAATCAAGAATACCCCCTCATGCCAGAAAACTACTTGTTAACTCGATCAAAATTTTAGTAGTTGCTGACTTGAATCGATATTCGCAGTATTTCCCCTCATGTTACACATTAAAAAAAGAAAAATATAGAAAAGGCTGAAAGAACGACTAGCAAATGAGGGAACGTGGGAATTTACGTTACACCTTGAATGCAGCCTGCAGCACAGCGTACTGATCACAACACACATGGCGGCGTGGAACTTCGTTAAAGTTTCAGAAGAAGATAGTTTGGTGGTTATTTGTGACGAATCCTCCAAGCGAATTCTACGAGGAGGGAAGCACAAGCTTTGATACGTAAAACCTGATCAGCCACCTACAACATAACAATCGCTTCCATGGAGTTTTGAAATTGCGCTAACGTGAGCTAATGGAAGCTAATGCTAACGTGTGCAAGCCAGCAGCAGTCTCCCCTCCCCTCATTCCTCTCATCTCAAGCTTCCGTGAGATTAAAAAATAAAAACTGCTGAACCTCATTTACTGTAATTAAAGGTATTAATTTAAATGGAACCACAAGCCAAAATCCTTTAAATGTTAATCTTTTTCACTTTGTAATTTGATGCATGTATTTCCATCAGTTCAAGGACCCAGATAGCAAAATATGGTTGAATCAACATTGAAAGAGTGTCAGCAGTGATATTGATTCAACGTTGAAAGTGAAAAGGAATTCCACCCTTCTTCAACGTTGAGGTCACTGACAACATTGATTCAACCATTATCTAAATGGTAGTCTGCAGGCACATTGTAGTGTATTTTTACATTGAATCAGTCAGTATTTGTCAGTATTGCACCTTATTTAAGTTAATGTGAGATATCAAATAGGTTTGTTTGATAGCTTTACAAAAATATTTGAGAGGCTTGCCAATAGTTTTTCTTTGGAAAAAATAAATATCTGTTCATTTAAAAAGTCAAAACTACTTTTGATTTTGTTCATAGTATTGACGTAATGATCTTAGGTATATGTGTGTTATCGGTATCGGTATCTGCACTCTAAGAAATGAAATGTTGATTTTACTTAACCAAGTTATGTCAACCGGTCCCACGCAACTGTGTTGTTTAAACAGGAAAAGCAAAAGACTATTAATGTGAACAAGATATATTTAGTAAATATAACTTAATATTCTTACTTTAAAACTACATGATACTATTACTTTGCATAAACACAACAACATTATGTTGGATTTACTGAGACCACATTAAGTTAACTTAATAGGATTAAGTTCAATTAACTTAAAACAATTGACTATAATTAATGTGGTACGTTTGAGTTAATTTAACACTGTAGTTGTACTGGCTAAATAAAAAAGTTAAATAAATACAACTTAAGTTGTTTAAATTCACTTGAGTCTTTATTATGCTCTGCAAAATAGTGGAACGATTACAAATATGTAAGATTGTATATCTGTACAGCATACACATAAAAAAAAAAAAACCCAAAATTAAAAAAAAATTAAATAAGATGTATTTATGTTTACTCTTTTAATCCACACTTGCGTAAATCCACATTTGTTCAACCAGGGTTTTATAGAACATAAAACATTTGGTTAACTAAACTGGTCAACCTGAAGGATAAGCTTACAAAAAATGTCAAAAGCTGTACTGTGTGATATAATCAGCGTTGCTGTGGTCAAAATGAAATATAACTCCTTAAGCAAGCCATCAATTGCTGAACATGGCAGACCTCGTTCCATCTGCAGATTCTTCTGTTTCTAACTCCATCACTTGTGTAAAAATGTACCACAGTTGAAAATTAAAAAAAAACAAAACAACAAACAACAAAAAAGTTCTCCTGAAACTGAACAGTTGAGTCCACCATCAGCCCACAGGCCTGAAGCACTCATTTGTTTTCTCTTGTGTAAGAATCAGCACAAATCCAGTCCAAATCCACTTGCACCTTAGTGGACAGCTTGTTCCCATCACCACCTTTTGAAGAAACTCAAAAGTATATCGCAGGTCCTTGGGATAGCTTACATTTAAAAAATAGATCAAGCCAAAGAGGGCTGTGCAGCCATTCGCCACAGCGCTCAGGTCTTGCAGCACTGTACATCCTTCAACGATGATGCCAACATCCTCAGGTGGATCTGCTTCCTCTGGTCCACAACGTAGATGCCCAAAATCACTTTCTCCATTTCTCCCCTCTGCACCAGCATCAGTATCCTAAAAATAGCAGAAATAAACAGTATTAATCAAACATGTTTTATTAATCTATATTTTCCATTAATATATGCCAGTGTCTTAAATGAAGAAGACTGATAATTTTGTTGGATGAACAATTCATCTACATGATCCTTTTAGGAAGTACTTGTTTGGGCCACAAAGCTCTGGAGCCTGCAGACAGGGATGTCAACAGGAAATTGGGAAAAACTCTGAAGTGGTTTGTGAGAAAGTTTTGAATAATAAAATAAATAAACAACTCTCCTGTGAATTTAAAGCTAACTGAGAAGGTATATATTTCAAAGTTGGACATCATGGTGGTACTCAAGAGAGCTGAACAGTTTCTCAGGTGGTACGCAGTATTAAAAGTTTGGGAACCACTGATAAAGTATTTTTCATTTCATTTCATTTCATAAATCATAGATTCATTATTACTGCTGGTAGTTCTTTCATCACAACAATTTGATGGAAATTGACCTGAAATCGGACGTTTGATAGGTTTGGCAACATAATTACTCATTTTTTCAGCATCTGACCCCCCCCCAAAAAAAAAAAAAAAAAAATTAAACCAGATTTACACGTATCTCAAAAATGACCCCAAGGATGGAAAAGAATTAACATCCCTGTGCTGTGTCTTTTCTACATTTTATACTTGTGATACACACAAACAGGTTGAATTTTCTATATTAATAGTGGTGGTTGATCAGTGTCATAGCTCACCATGTAGTTCTTAACAAGGTTGTCAGGATCTTCATTTAAGTAGAGACATAATGCCTTCAGTATTCATTCCCATCTGACTTCTTGCTTGGATTCTGTGGGAGAGCAAAAAATGTATATATTTTTTTACCAACCCTTTTCAAAGTAGCTGATGGTTGTAGATTTTTTTTTTCATATGGAAGATACATAAACAGAGGATATTGAATAATGAAATAGAATTAGATATTGTGTTAATGATGCTCATGAGTTCATTCTTTTATAACACTATATTTGATTATGAAATGGGTCCAAAGCATATTTGAACTTGATTCAAAGTTAAACACCTAATAAGAGGTAAAATTGTAACACCAAACTGCTTATTTATGTGGAGCGTTCAACTACGAGTCAGGGTTTAAGTGAAAAAACACACACCTGGTCCATGGCTGCCATTATTCTGGCTGATTCTTCTCCCTTCTTTTTGAAAACCTCCATCAGCTGGCTGCAGTGATGATCCAGTTGAGCCATAAAGATTGACAGCAGGGGGATTGTGGTAATGCAGGTAACTTCTGCATTTACCTGAAAAACATTGCAACAGAATCTCATATGAAACTTGAAATTATCTCACATCACTTTCAACTGGTCACATTTTGTTCATTAAATGTATAAATAAAATGACAAAACAAGGATTATTAGTAGAAATGGCAACACATAGTTCATTAATTACCCACTGGTCAACCTGTAGATTATGTTTTACTGAAAGTGTCAGAAGCTGTACTGTGTGATATAGGTAGCGCTGCTGACATTAAAATGATATGTAACTCCTCAAGCTAGCCATCAATTGCTGAACATGGCAGATGTGAAAAAAACCTCTAACTTCAAAAGAACAGTTTGTCAATTTTGAATGATTGTGTCTTGCAAATTCTCATTTGGTATGTCAGTTTCAATAAAATCATGACAATCTAAGTCTGAAGTAGTTTCCCCAAGATCGGCTGGATGGTCTTCAGATGCATGATGGTCATCATTTAAAGTACCATCTTTTACTACTTCAACTTTAAAGTCTTTCACTGCGCAATGGCGATGCTCCCTATTCTTGTGCGATTTGTAAGTAGCATATATATTAGTTTGAAACATACAGTTCTGAAACACACAAGTTCCTGTTTCAAAATGCTTCAGGTGATTGTTGATGTGAGAAAAATACTCACTACTAGATGGTATTTCACTTCCAGGGCACAAAAGGCACGTAAAAAACACCTTGTTCTACACTTTTAGTACGTGACACATCAACATGACATCGACTCAGATGAGTTTTAAGAGCATTCCATGTTTTAAATGAGCATGGGCATTCATAGTATGTGCATGGATATGAGTGTCTCTGACCAAAATGATAATGCTTCAATTTGTAGTGTTTTAGTAACTGGTACCTTGTAGATACAGTCTCAGAGCACTGTTTGCACCTCCACATTCAGAGCCTAAAAAGAAGAGACAGTGATTAGTACTCTATTAGAAAGACAGATATGGAACATAGTAGATAGCAGTTTGATATTGTTACACTGTGCTTCTCTGAGTCACTCGACCTATATATTTTCCCCAAGAGTAATTGATGAAAATAAATTTAGATTTTTTTTGCAACTACATTTAAGATTTGGACTTTGCATCTATCATATGAAACACAAAGCAATTAAACCACAACAAACAAAAACCTGTTTCATGGTTTGCACATAGAACTAACATGTATTTTTTTTTTTATCTTATGATAATATTTCTATTGTGTTTTCCTCAAGCATGAAAACAGATTTTTTTTTTTTAAAAATCTGCTTACCCTCTTTTTTTTTTTTTTTAAACATGTGCTTCTAATTTTAACATTTGCATCTTTACTTACTGTTGCACACTTGAGTAACCAGTCAGGGAGATTTTCTTCTTTTACTTTCTATCTGAAAATATACAGATGAAAAACAGAGCATTATTTCGCGACACATCTCTATCCAACTCAGCATGAAGCGCTGTTTCCTCCAAATGCAAAATACAAAAAAATACAAACACATTACCACAAATTATCACTGGCTCCCTGCTTCTAAATTACTGTTTTTTCCAATGGGTACAAGCAATAAAAGCACAGCAAATTATTCTATGATGGGGTTCCAACACATTACAAAGCCGACGTTACCATAGCAAACAGCATCTACACCGAAAATTAGCTTAGCTGCTAACTTAACACACAACACCTCCACCGTGTCCACTTTCCTTTGCTGAAATTATACAGATGAAACAGTGCATTACAGTATACCCTTATTATTCGCGGGCGTTACGTCCCTTCCTCCTCCCCGCGAATGCCTATAAAGACACATTAGCTAACCGCTAGCTAACAAGAAACTCCGTGTCTGTGTGTGATTTAAGCTAGCAATGACCGTTTTCCAAACTCTTTCAAAATCTGCAACCGAAGGAAATACAAACTGAAAACACGTATCGTCGGTTGACACAACGTAAAGTTTCACACTGTATTACTGAGGAAATGTTTGTACTTACCAGTTTTTTTCGACGACGGCTGCCAACTGAGCTGGCTGGCGACGGTGACTCAGCTTCGTAGATACTGCGCATGTCTGAGAATGCGTCATAGTTGCGTGTGTCTGTGATTAGTTGAGAAGGTTGCGTTCATTTTAATCATCTGTGTTTTGTAGCCTTGAAATATCTCACTATTTAGTAAATCCAATGAAACATTGTTATTTTTTCTGTGAAAACGTAATAGTTATAGTATTTTTAACACAACAAAGTTACATAAAACGAACAACATCACTGTTTCATTTCTTAGAGTGTGCCTTTAGGAGCTGAAAGTTATCGGTATCGGTTTTAAAACACAGTTATTGTGCATCCCTAGTTATTACTGTCTTGAATCGCTTCATCTCTTCTTCTGCCACCATGTCTGCTGTGGCTCTGTGGGCTCGTTTCGTCACTGTGTAGAACCACCAGTTCTGTTGAATAACGCGCAGTTGTCCGAAGAAACCGGGACCAGAGTCCAGCGTGTCCTCGGGTGGTTTTTCGCTGATGGCGGAGATATGAGACGGCAGGAGCGAGACAACACGTCCTAAATGTCAGCAAACATCCTTCAAATGAAACAGGTGCTGATATTTTAACATGAAAAAAAATATTTTGTGTCGCTTTAATAGTTTAATGAGCCTCTTTTGCAATTTTCCCCTGTAGGGGGGAAAATTACATACTTTATTCAGTTTATTTTTTAGCACCGATTCACAACCAAAGTGGTCTCAGGGCACTTAACACTTTAAGCAAACAAGTCCAGGTTCAAAATTCACATAATGCCTATGCATAAAGGAACAAATAAACACAAGATTTGCCGTTGGAATAATGCATAATGGTAGCATTGAATGAGAAGAGGCGACTCTCTGAGTGATGTCATCTCCAGCTGCAGCGTACCCAGTCAGCAGTGAGGCCATGTTGAGCACCTGTCCTACCACAGATACCTGTGACTGTGCCATCATGACCGACTCACTGATGAGAAAAAAATATGGATTTCTCTGTATTCTCGGCATCATCCCCCTTCAAGATCCATCTTCTCTTTCAGTGATGCTTGTCACTCGTTCCTGACGGCATGTCTGGATACAGCCGTCAGAACTCAGATCGTCCCTTGTTTCTGTGTTTGTGTCCCTGTTACACCTTCCTGCAATGCCAGTTCACACAGCACCCATTTCTTCCCCATTATGCCTCTGTTTTTACCTTCCAAGGATGAATAGAGGTGGAATACAGGTGGAATACAGGTGGAGTAGGGGTGGAATACAAGTGGAATACAGCTGGAATAAGGGTGGAATACAGGTGGAATAGGGGTGGAATACAAGTGGAATACAGGTGGAATACAAGCGAAATACAGGTGGAATAGGGGTAGAATACAAGTGGAATACAGGTGGAATACAAGCGGAATACAGGTGGAATAGGGGTAGAATACAAGTGGAATACAGGTGGTATACAGCTGGAATAGAGGTGGAATAGAGATGGAATACAGGTTCAATACAGCTGGAATAGAGGTGGAATAGAGGTGGAATAGAGATGGAATACAAGTGGAATACAGGTGGAATAGGGGTGGAATACAGGTGGAATACAGGTGGAATAGGGGTGGAATACAGGTGGTATACAGCTGGAATAGAGGTGGAATAGAGATGGAATACAGGTGGAATACAGCTGGAATACAAGTGGAATACAGGTGGAATAGGGGTGGAATACGGGTGGAATACAAGTGGAATACAGGTGGAATAGGGGTGGAATACAGGTGGTATACAGCTGGAATAGAGGTGGAATAGAGATGGAATACAGGTGGAATACAGCTGGAATACAAGTGGAATACAGGTGGAATAGGGGTGGAATACGGGTGGAATACAAGCGGAATACAAGTGGAATACAGGTGGAATAGGGGTGGAATACAAGTGGAATACAGGTGGAATACAGCTGTAATACAAGTGTAATACAGGTGGAATGGGGTGGAATACAAGTGGAATACAGGTGGAATACAGGTGGAATAGGGGTGGAATACAGGTGGAATACAGGTGGTATACAGGTGGTATACAGGTGGAATAGGGGTGGTATACAGGTGGAATACAGGTGGAATGGGAGTGGAATACAAGTGAAATACAGGTGGAGTAGGGGTGGAATACAGGTGGAATAGAGGTGGAATACAAGCGGAATTTAAGTGGAATACAGGTGGAATGGGGTGGAATACAGGTGAAATACAGGTGGAGTAGGGGTGGAATACAAGTGGAATACAGCTGGAATACAGCTGGAATACAAGTGGAATAGAGTTGGAATACAGGTGGAATACAAGTAGAATACAGGTGGAATAGAGGTGTAATACAGGTAGAATACAGGTGGAATAAGGGTGTAACAGCTGTGAGATGTGCCACCGTGTCACCTCAGTTGGTGACATTTGAGATAAATGCATAAGCTGGTTGTGATAAGTGCATTTATTTTTACAGTATTATATGCAGTCATAAAATGTGTTATATAGTTTAGATATACATTACAACTTAAAATGCGTCATATAGTTGCATTATTTATGACATACAGGGTATTTGTGTAAAATGATACACTGAGGTAATTGTGTGTGTTTTATTCATCTCTGTGTGTCTGAGCAGCATCAATAACGGCAAGAGAGAAAATGATTCCCCAGCTCCTCAGACTGGTGTCCCCACAGCACATACACGCACACACGCGCACACACGCACACACACGCACACACACGCACACAACTAAAGGTGTTTGGTTTGCTTCGACCGCGGCAGGCAAAACACACAGAGAAAAACCATCTCCACCCATTCGACACGCCTCGGAGGTGTGAACTCAGGCTTGCAGAGGAAACATCAATACTGAGCTCCACCAACAGGCTGCTTTTTCAGAGGAATGCCACTGAACGGCTGAGCCTTTATTACCAGAGAGGGTGTTTCTGTAATCAAGCCCTCGCTGATATTAACCTCATCTGCTGTATTGACCGACAGGCCTCACGGAGGAGAGGCCGGGCGCAGTGTGTCTGCGGGCGCACGCCGTGCGCGTATGTGCGTGAGTGCAAGAGCGCGCGCGTGCAGAGGAGGAACCATGATTGTGCTCACGGTTGTGTGTTTGTGTGTGTGTGTGTGTGTATGTGTGTCTGCGGGCTAAAGGAAAGGAGGAATGGAAATGCAGTCAGAGGGCTGCATACTAAACAGACTGCTGTCACCCCGCCAGCACCTCACACACACACACACACACACACACACACACACATCACACAGAAATGCATGCTTGAGTGCTCTACGCCTTACATACAAAAAACACGCACACAAACAGTGCACGCACGCACGAAGCAGGAGACCCGCGCACACACACGCACACATCTCCTCGTGCCAGCAGCCCAAACTTTGGCTGCCGTGCTGGGCTGCAGGTTGCCACGGCAACCATTGCCCACAGCCCCTTGCGGCCCGAATCGATGGCAACTTTGAGACGAGGGAAGGTGCGTGCGTGCGTGCGTGCGTGCGTGCGTGCGTGCGTGCGTGGTGAGCTGCATCAGCATCAGCAGCGCGCCGCCTGCGCCGTGCAGACTCGATTCATATGGAGCCCCGTTTGGGTCATAATTCAATGAATAAATGAGTTTATTATTATGAAATACAGACGTTTATTATTATGAAATATTTCCCATTATTATGATAATAGTTTTCTTTTTCATAAGAATGAGCTTTTACATGATAATGGCTTGTTTTTCATAAGAATGATTTGTGTGTCAATCACAGCAGAGAGGGCGGAGCCATTTATGTGATTGGCTGCTCTTTCATTCAGGCATAAGCAACAGAACAGTGAATATCAATAGTGGGCGAGAGGTGCAATGTATATACTCCAGGCCAGTAGGTGGCAGAATGCACCTCAGTTTACAGTTAAAAGTTGACATCGACTAAGAAACGTAGCGCGAAATGTTGGGAAAACTTGATTTTGACGGCATGGCAACAGGAGAAAGATCCTTTTCTGACTTACTCCGAGAGGTAGCCAACAGGCTCGATGTGAGTCCCCCACCAACTAGTCGATGTCAGAGCGTAGAATGGAGAAGGATCAGCCAATGAGCGTGCAGGTCAGCCACTGGTCCCGCCCACTGGCAAAATGTCATTATTATGTGCACGCACGCACGAAGCACATTCTTATGAAAAAGGAAGCAATTTTGTAAAAACTCATTCTTAAATAAAAAAAGCCATTCTGAAATAAACTATTATGCATTAAACTAAGATTGAATAATTAAAAAAAATATATTTCATAATAATTACATTTTTTTTCATAATGGAACTATTTCATAATAATACACATGTATTTCATAATAATGGGAAACATTTAATAATAATGGATATATCCATTATTACGTATACGTATTTCATAATAATAGACTCATTTATTCATTGAATTATGACCCAAACGGGGCTCCATAGATTCACGGCAGAGGCTGCGCAGAAAGAGCGGGAGGTCAGTCGATCCGTTTGGTGCAGTGATATCTTTGCGCCAACTCGCGCTGAAGGCCGCCGCGCTGAAGAGACGCTCGTTGACGTACGACGGCGTGACGCTGCCCCTTGTCCTCAAAGATGCACCCGGACCGCTCCGTCAGACGCTAGCAAACCCACGCTGCCACTCACCATGAACACGAGTCACCGCTGTTCGGTGACGCGCAGCAGCAAGCAAAGGTGGAGTCGGTTCAGCCACGTCTGTCTGCCCGTCAGGTCTGTCCCGACTCCCCGCCGCCGCTCCTCCGTTCGAGCTGACAGACAGAAAGCGTCGGTTATATTTGGGAGGAAAAAAAAAAAGTGAAACGGAGCAGGGAGAGCAGGGAGAGGAGGCTGCAGGACAGGAGGGGGAGGTGCGGTAAGGCTCTTTGAGGATTAGACGGAGAGTTTTGACTCCGTCTTACTCAGAAGGAAAGAGGAGGTGGCTGCAAAGGGGACAAATCGACTCCTCGGAGCAATTTACCTCAAATGGCTCTGACAAAGCTAATCCGCTCTTAAAGGAGCCTAATCCAATGGACTTGTACTTGATACTGCGAGAAAGAGAGGCAGGAGGAAGACGGGAAAACTGAGAGGGACGGGAGGGAGCGTGTGTGTGAGATGCATAAGTGCAGACAGATGTGCTGCATATGAGATCAAATTTGTCACGCTCAGACAGTAAAAAGAGTTATTTGGCAAATAAAATACAATGACGAATTGGATTCATGTTGATTTCCTCCCTGTGGTCAAGCAGACTCGGTCTACAGCCGGCGGTAGAGTTTCTTTCTTTAAAGTGGCAGCATTACGCTCATTTTTAGCCGACTTCAACGTGCAGAGCAGCTGTGGAATCAGAGAATGGAGCTGCAGTGATCCCTCGCCAATTCGCGGTTTAAGTTCCGCTGTTTTAGTTATTCACGGATTTTTCAGAAATATATAATATAATTTTTTAAAAAATTAAAAAACGCGGAAACATCACAGGATGTTTTGGTGTGCGTTCTCTCACAGTGAAGAAATGTTGTGAGCCAGCCTGGCCCCTTTAAGAAGGTAGCCTTATGGGTAATGATGTGGCCTTATGGGTAATGTAGTGTGTGTGTCGTGGGACGGCAGAACGAAAACGAGGTTAGATGAAAAGTGTAGTGAGCATCAACAGCAGCCCAGCCTGTATAGATTTACATTCTCTGTTAACCGACAGGAGCCCAACAATACAACCTGTGTGATGTTACAAGATCACTGGACTTTTTGTTTTGTTGTTGTTGTTAGCATGTTAGCCGCTAATTACAAGCCAAAAATAGCGCAATACCAGCGGTTTCTTTACTACGGTTCAGAGACCAGAGGCTGTGAAGGTAACAGAAAGACCACAGTTGAGACTTTGTCTTGTTTCACTGCAGTGTCTCGCTACTTTTTTGAGGGTTTTTAAACATATTTTAAACACATTATTGAGGCTCGGGGGGCTCCGGCTCCTGTTTGTAGATTTTGATTTTCACGGGGGGGTGCCGGTCCCCATTAACCATGAAAAATAAGGGATCACTGTACTTCACAACAGCAAAGAGAAGCTCCTCCCCCCCAAAAGACGAGCGGCCTTGGCTGAACTGGTTTCTGATGGGTCGGATTCCTGGAGGCTTGCTGGTGGGCGGAGCTAATGGCTCGTGAAAACCGCACAGCTCTTGTTGCCGATCATGCACACGCGTTTTCAACATATCAATTTTTCGTGGAGACCTGCAAATGACCTGCAGCTCCTCAAAGTCCTCGTATGCATGTCTGGGCCGGAACTGAGTTCAGAACAGATGACTTTTAAGCGAACCAGCTCCGTTTGCAGGGGCTCGAGAGTGCTTGGACAAAACAAGATAACGGTAAATTTAAGCACTATTTTTTTCATGCTTGGGTGAAAGTCGATGAGTCCATGGACTTCCCCAGACCCTGGAGAGGTTTTACCAGACCTTCGCGGCAGCCTCCTTCAGCTGCTGCTCGTCTGTGGGCCTCTCTTCCTCCAGTTTTGTGCCTGAACAGCCTGATCTGTTGGGTCGAGATCGACCTACTGACTCTGTCCCTGAAGAATCTCCCGTCTGAACACGGCAGGCGTTTTTCTGGTAAAGTCTGATCGGTCTCTGAGCTTGCAGTCGTTGTAAACTCTTATATACATGAAGGTGTCTCTTGATTGTTGGTATTGACAATAACACACACGAGCATGTTCTCCAGAGTATTCCTGCCTGCCGTTGATGGTGGGAGGGGCCTGTTCTCCAGCAACAAGGAGCGGATTCTGTGATCATCCACTTTAGTTGTCGTGTACGCTCTTGCAGGCTTTTTGATGTTGAGTGCACCCGTGCTCTCCTTGTTTTTAAGAGTGGATCAAACCGTTGTTTTAGTTTTTGCTGTCTCTCTAACAGATTTGTATTGGTTTTCATCCTCATGATGGCCTTTGTCATCTCCCTGCCAAAAGCCAACTCAACGCCTGATATCAACTCCAGAGCTTTTATCTGTCTTGAATGGACTGTACCTTCAGTCAGTTGTCCAAATACCTTTGAGCCCTCGATCACGGAAGCACTCTTCTTAAAATGGCTGTAATTCTTAAACAATAAATGCTATAAAGGTTTTTTGAAACCTCTTAAACTACTTTTTAAATTAAACAGTGTTACGATTCCGAAAAGGACAGTATCGGTATTGACATCGGTATTGGTATTGGTATCGGTATCGGTATCAGCAAGTACAGGAGACCAGGCACCAACTAGGGGTGAGTATTTGGCAAGGACCTCGCAATACGATATGTATGATACTTGGGTCACGATGCAATATTATCATGATATCGTGATATCATGATATATTGCGATATTCTACCCAGTTAATATCAAAATTAAAAGTAGAGATTGCTGTATGTGTTCATCAGATGATATTGATCATTCAGAGGACAAATTGAGTCAAAACTATTTGCTTCAAAACAACCTATTTATTGTTTATTATTAGTGTTTTTGCACATTTAAGTAACTGATTACATGTATTTTTTTTAGACAGAATTGTTAATATTGCTTCCTGAGTTGCTACCTGAACTGTAAAGTTCACAGATTTTTACCGTTCTTCATGTCTGTTTTAGCTTTTCATGTTTACCTGGCAGTTGTCTTCCAGTTCTGCAGCAGCCAGTAACAGACTTTTCAAAACAAAAACACGTGAGCAACATACGTTACCACGCGATAAAATAAATGTCGGCGTAACCAAATTAATGTGTTAACGCGTTATCTTGCCCAGCCCTAATATAAACAGTTTTTTTTTTTTTTTTTTACAGCGTCCCACCTTTCTTGGAACTGGGGTTGTACATTATTTGTGTCGTCAACATCTGTCTCTTATCTGTCTGAAAGTACAGATAAGAGAACTCTTCTCACTGTTCAGCAGATTGGATTTTTATGTGTAACATAGGTTGAGATCAGTGAAATATCCAACCTGTGATGAGGCGCGACGGGCAGAAAGCGCGAGCAATGAGAACGGACCAAGTTCTGGTCGGCAGGTAAGAGCTGCGCAGCTCTGGAGGCGTGCACACCTTTGTCTTCGTGAGTTAGTTCTGGGAGTTTTTCTTGTTCGCGTGTGCTTCCTGTGCTCTTTGCTGCAGCTGCTGCCATCTGTTTGCAGTTTCTGCTCATATTTGTAGACCCGTCGATGCATTTTAACTTCTTCTTTCCCCATCCATCACTCGCTTCCACCCTCCTCTTCCTCTCCCTCCCAGGTACCAGCTCCCTCTCTGCTGTGTATATCAAAGAAACATAAAGCCAAATAAACTTGAACCCCAAGAAGGTGATTGATAGTTGCAGAGAACTCTCCGTCTCCATCCCCCTGACTCCCTCGTCTTCATTCCCACACTTATTACCACCTCCTCCTCCTCCACCTCCTCCTCCTCATCCTCCTTTCTCCCACTGCTGCCGTGGCTGCTTCATATTTGCACACAAACACATGCACTTGGTTTATAAAGTTTGATTAATCATCCGGGTCCGCGGGGTTACAGCTTTCCTCATGTAAGTCATTTTTATGTCCCGTAGTGTTTGCTGTGGGATGAACAGTAAATTCAGATGCTTTTGATAATGAAAAAAAAAATAGAAAAAAAAAAAAATCGTGCCCAGTTAGTTAAAGTCATCATCTGCAATGTTTGCACATAAATAAAAGTTAATTTAGCAACTTTCCAGCAGCCCTTCCCTCATGCAGGTTCAGGACTCCAGCGCCACCTACAGCCTCATCTGTAACCCCCAGATCCATATGGGAACGCTGTGGGAGACTGGAGTCTCGGTTTGCTCCTGTATAGCCTCTCTTGCACCCGGATTCATTCTCCTCCGCTCAACACCTGTCATCCACTCATTTTCCAGCGTTCACAGCTGGATCACTGAAAGCCAGGTAGTCCAGGTAGTGATGGCCGTGTCACTGATTTTGATACATTTGGGTTAAAAAAAATCAGAAGCTCTGGAGCAGACGAGGGGCCGGGTAGGTAAAGTTTACTTCTCCTCCGGGTCAGTGAACAAGAGAGGAGCAGCTATTATAAATAAGAACCTTCCTTTCATTGTGGACCACGAGGAAAAGGATTCAGAAGAGAGATTTATACTGGTCAGGGGGCAACACTTAACTCTTCTCAGCGTTTACGCCCCAAACTATGATTCAACTCATTTTATGTCTAGAATGGGTTTGATGTTTCACCACCACTGCAGCGGTCTGGCCTTCTTAGCCAGCAACTTTAATTGTATAATGAATGCTTCTCTGGATAAATCCCCCGTCAGCTAATAGATCTAACCCAAGATCATCTACTGTCCTCAGCAATTCAACCACAGACACTGGATTGATAGACAGAGGGCGACAGTTGAACTTAAACCAGCGACTGGACTATTTATTTTCCTTTTTGCTCCTAAATCCTTTTTACGTTGTGTTCAGACCTGCTGTACAGACCCTATTGTTTTATCGGACCGTGCCCCAGTTCATCTGGTTCACCGTGGTTGTTACCTACCACTGCAAAGTATGGGTTTGTGAAAAAAAATTGATTTGGCAATATATAATATCGATTTTTTTGGGGAGAAAATTATTTAATTTTCACATTTAAATTGTTTAATATTTAAATATGCAAAAACACTAATAATAAACAATAAATAGGTTGTTTTTAAGCAAATAGTTTTGACTCAGTTTGTCCTTTGAATGATCAATATCATCTGATGAACATATACAGCAACTTGATTTTTCATCTCTACTTTAAATTTTGATATTAACTGGGTAGAATATCACAATATATCACGATATTGTGACAATATTGCATCGTGGCCCAAATATCATGATTCATATCGTATTGTGAGGTCCTCGCCCCTCATCCTTCGTCACTCACCCCTACTGCAGAGGAGGATCGCAGCAGAGATGCTGCGTTCACACCGGAGGAGGTCTGGGCTGGTCTTCAGACCCAGATGGAGTCCCACCTGAATTATTTAAGAAACTCTGGCCAGAGATCCACACAGTTTTTATGGCTGCTATTGACGGTATTTTGAGCAGTGGCATCCCCCCCTTCCTGAAGATACGCCTGTATTAGTTTAACCTTTAAAAAGGGACAAAAACCATCTGCAGTGTTCACCATACAGACCTGTCTGTCTCCTCCCTGTGGATTAGGAGATTGTTGCAGAGGTACTGGCTCAGAGGCTAGAACACGATGAACCTCTGATCTGGATCAGGCAGATAATAACCCAGATTAGACCCTTCTGTTCCGACCCAACAGCCACAGTCGGTACGAACGGCCTGCTGTCCGCCGGTTTCCTGCTGTGCAGGGGTTGCAGGCGGTCGCCCTCGTCACTTTTGTGGTCCGTATTATTCATTGAACCTCTGGGCGCGGTCGGATTTGAACTAACCTCGATATTATCGGAATTGAGGCAGGTGAGGAAAACCCCATTATTTCCTTATTCACGGATGATGTTCTTTTATATCTGAGCTGTCCTGAGAAATCAAGTCCAACATTCTAAACTCAGCCACATTTAGTGCCTTGTCAGGCTACAAGATTATCCTCACGGAAGTCGGTCGCTACGCCCTTTTAATATTCTCCTGAATATGCCATTACGATTATTCCCTCTTCTTCAAAAAGTTAAAAGGGACTTCATTAAATTAGCATCCCTGCCAACTTCTCCCTTGGGAGAATTAATGCTATAAAAATGAATAGTCTTCCTCCGCTAAACTATGTATTTTAAAATCGCCCATGCTACTCGGCCCTGACATGTTTTAAATCATCATCTCATCACTTCTCTCACTATGTTTGGAATAAAAAACACCAAAGAGTTGAGTTCTCTAAACTCACAAAGCCAAAAGACCTGAGAGGCTTGTCCTTTATTTCTGGTCAGATTGGTTTATGAAGAGGAAAGATTCCTGATGGATGGGTCTTGAATCCCTAGACGGCTCGAATCACTTTCCTTTTAACAGTATAGATCAATTAATTCTTCTTCAACACGATTGTCTAAAACGCACTACTGGCTTGAATGGATGTGAAGAGTTATCTTGATATTCCTGCATCCTGATCAACTGGCACAGATCAGGAGTATCGGTTTAGTTGAATGGTCTAGAGGCCTGTCTGATCCTGCAGATTTGTTCCTGTTTGGTCGTTCGAGCATCCAAGTATCTCCAGATTCGTCACTTTATAGAGTCACTCCTGGTGGGATCTGCGTGAAGCTGCCGGAGCTGGAAAACATTACGATTTTAGCCAAATCCCCCAAAGGTCTGATTTCCAAAATGCACTTCTGTCTCTGTACATTTACAAAACTTTGAATTTCTTTACCCCAGGTATTACACTCCTTTTGTCTCCAGAGGATGTTCCCTGACAATTCCAATCTTTGTTATAACCAGAAAGTACACAGAAAGGTGCGTTCATGCGCTTGTTTTGGCCGTGTGACCGCATCCGGGCTTTCTGGAAGGGGGATCGCTTCACTGGTCAACAGTTTCCACTGAGCCATACTCCAAACAGTCTGACACTGATACTGACGCTCTGTAGATGATTCTTTTATTCCTGGCTCAAAAGAGAAAATGGATCTTGTTGCAGCGGTCCGCTCCCCAGGTCCCGACGGTCGACATGTGGACATGGAAGATATCGGCTCTTCTTCCTCTTGAGGAACTGATTCATGATCTTGATCTCAAATCGGACGAGTTCAGGATGCTCTGGGAGCCGATGCACTCCTCCCTCCAGGCATGCTGATTCACCGTCCGTCCCTGAGAGAGAATAATATTTGGATATTATTTTCTACAATAAAAAGGAGGCAACAGTCAGTTACACGCATGACATTGCAACTCGTCATCAAGACCTGCTGTGTAAACGCAGCTGACTTGACCACAACCTATGTGACTGAAGTTAATAGCTCTGACCCTGTTTTTTTTTTGTTGGTTTGGTTATTTTTCTAACCTGAGGCTGATTGGACGTTGACCACTGACTCACAAATCAAACTGTCCAGTCAAGCCACCTCCCACTCCTGGTCTCCCTGTGGATATCGTTGACTTTTTCAACATACCCTGGTCAGAAAAAGTGTGTGAATCCCTTGGAATTAACTAGTTTTCTGTATTAATTTTGCCATAAATGTGATCTTCATCTAAGTCACAGTAACAGACAACCATTATGTGCTTCAGCTGATGAGAAATCTGCTGATGTCTGAAGACGCACCATCTAGAGAAGAGTTGGAAAGGGACACAAAGTCGTCCTCAAGAGCTTACGCACCCATCAGTCCACAATTGGACAAGTTGTTTGTAAATGGAAACAGTTTAGGACTTCCTAGGAGTAATCTCCTCGAGTTTGACTCCAAAGGCCCAACACAGAATATTCAATGAGCCAAAGACCCCACAAGGAACAGCTACAGGCCCAAAGACATCACTGGTACGGTCGTCGAACAGGCAGGACCATGACGACACCATGGAGGAAGCAGGTGCTGCTTTCCAACAGCTTAAGAACATTGTATTTATCCGTTATTGTGACTCAGATGAAGACCTGGTCACATTTTGTGGCAGATTAATTAACAGTTCAAGGGGTTCACATATTTTCTCTGATGGCTGTATGTTGAAAAAGTCAATAATATCTAGGGGTGTGGAAAAAATAGATTTGGCAATGTATCGTGATTTTTGTAATATCAATGTTTCAGCTCCTAATATCGACTTTTTTAGGAAAATTCATGTATTAGACACATTGTGAATACTTAAATGTGCAAAAACACTAATAATAAACGATAAATAGGTTGTTTTGAAAGCAAATAGTTTTGACTCAATTTGTCCTCTGAATGATCAATATCATCTGATGAACATATACAGCAACTTGATTTTTCATCTCTACTTTTAATTTTGATATTAACTGGGTAAAACATCGTAATATATCGTGATATCACGATATTGTGATATCGTATCGCGACCCAAGTATCATGATACATATCGTATTGCGAGGTCCTTGCCAATACTTACCGCTAATAATATCCACAAGGAGACAGTTGACTGGACAGCGGGACACTGTTTCCTGCCATGCTATACGCAACATGTTGACGTCAAGACGCTTCCTTAAGAAATACATGTGTTGGTTAAATATGAAGCTACTCTTAACAGCGTCTCCACAGAAGCAATTTTGTCTTTTTCTTTTTTTAACTGAGACATTAAAGAAAGTGTCTGAATGGTGCTGAATGGATATCAGCTTCCAGAGCTGATGGGGCTCATTTTATTGGATTAAGATGATTGGACAGGTCATTTTCCTCTCAAGGAGTTTTAACAAGGCAAGATATTTATTTAATTTGTCAGCTGACAATTAATGATAATCAATGGTTCATCCTGGGCTGAGCCAGGATATTGTGTTACCGCACGTCCTTTCCGTCTGTGCGCGGTCGCATCCGGGGTTCGGCGCTGCGTGCGCCCGCGCCGGGCCGGCTCCATCCATCAAGCCGGCGTGACAGCGGCGGTGCAGGGAGACGGCGTTATCAGGCACGGCACAGGACACCTATCAGGGGTCCCGTTGTCCCGTCCGCCATGATAAGTGGCGCGGGCAGAAAGATGGAAGAGGTCTGCTGCACGAGAACGAGTGTGTCTGAGACAAACACATACACACAAGCACGCTCCAGTGTCTGAAATGAGGACAGAATAAACGAGCTTAAAGCTATTGTTAGCTGCGTAAACAGCCGATTTCTTTTCCTTTTGTTTTCTTTTTTTTGTGTGTGCGCCCTGATGAAAGGACAAAATGACGCCTGTCCAGAACACAGTGACCAGAGCTGTGCGCACAAACGAGTTACATGAGTGCGTGTGTGTATTTGTTCAGCCCCCCCCACTCCCCTCCTCCTCCTCTGATAGTGTTATATCATTATTTCTCAAGCTTCCCAGCATCCTCTCCATCTGTACAAATAAACACACACCCTTACCGGGAAAGATGTGCTGTTACGCTAATTCCTGGACACACACACACACATACACACACATGCATTGTAACTTTAAGGGGTGACACAAAGACGCACAATGAGAGCAACAACCAACGAGCCAATGATAATTCACTTTAGACACAGAGCATCAGTTTGGCAGCTGGAAATGTCAGTGTCACCAGCCTGCAGAAGCTCCGTGTGGCTTTGTGCAGCAGCAGGATCCGTTTCGCCTCCACAGTTCCTGATCGGTTTCTCGTCCCATCATCCAACTACCGGCGACACACTGAACTACCACCGTTTGCTTTCACTTGCCTGTATAACAGCGGCAGCTGCATCATGTCGATAGGAGCTTCCAGTTTTACTACTTCTCCGACAGAACATCAGCCGGCACGGGGCGTCTTTTGTGCATAATGAGCGATACAATACACGATATTCGGCTCATGATACGATGTATATCAATATTCATCTTACAATACATTTACATCATTTTCTGAAAGATTTTAAAGGGACAAAGTGATTTTGGTGACATCTTGTGAGCGTTCCAATGACTTTGTTTGAATTAATTGAACTGAAAGCATCAATTACACATTATATGGCTGACAGGCAGCTTGCAAATGCTGGACAAAATGAATAAAAGATGTGTTGAGAAAAATAGTTTCATTTATTTAAACAGTGCAAATTGTTGCTTGCAAGCTTTTAAAGGTGGGACACTGGGGTTTTGGAACAAGCTTAGAATATCGATACCCACTGCTGAAAAATCGATACTTGATACTCAATAAAATATCGATATATATCACAGAATCGATAAAATCACTCAGCTCTAATGTCATCCTCAGTCTCTGTGTCCTGATTTCCTTCCCCTCTGCACTGTAAATAAAGGCCACCAGTGTCTACAGAAAGAAAAGTTGAAAAGGTTTTACATTGTACAACCACAAATCAGGAAAAAAAAAGTTGAGACAAGGGGTGAGTATTGACAAGGATATCATGATACTTGGGTCACGATACGATATTATCACGATATTGCGACATTCTACCCAGTTGATATCAAAATTTAAAGTACAGATTAAAAATCAAGTTGCTGTATATGTTCATCAGATGATATTGATCATTCGGAGGACAAATTGAGACAAAACTATTTGCTTCAAAACAACCTATTTATTGTTTATTATTAGTAATTTTGAAAGAATCGAAATCGATATTAAGACCGGAAAAATCGATATTATATTGGGCGGCCTAAAATCGCGATATATTGCCAAATCCATTTTTTTTTCACACCCCTATTTGAGACAGTGTGAAAAGTTAAATCTGTGAGGAGCGAAGATGTTCAGAGGATCTCCACTATGTTATCAGATTAGACAAGTTCCAGTCCAAGTCCTGGGTTTTGGCTACCGGCTGATACCGAGTACTGATCCAATACTACTATCCATCCGTCCATTATCTGTACCTGCTTATTCCTAATTTAGTCTGAAAGCTGCCTGGCTGCTCTTCTGTTAGACATGAACTCGGTCTCATGCTGTCTGAAGAGAGCAGTTTCAAAGATGTTTTTAGCTCCTGATGTTCAGTTCTACAGAGGAATCCAATATTTTCAGCAACCGATGGACTGCTCATCTGTAATTCAGTCTAAATCCTGAAAAGCAAACTCCAGAGTTTGCTTTTCGTCCCTCGTCCCTCCCTTCGTCCCTCTTCCACCTTTGACCTTTTCATGTGCTTGCTCCGTAAATGCGTAGTAGGGTGTGCTTGTGTTATCTCCAGCAGCATATTTGCCACCGCTGGAAACCTCGGCCCTGGCTTTTTGCAGCCTGAAATAATAACGTCATGCCAAAACTGGTTAGCTTTTCCATTCAGAAAAGAAATGACACGGTATCAGATGGTGCAAAGACGTAGATACTCACCAATACTGTTTTAAACGGTATCGAGAATTTCCAGTGCTTGTTTTGGAATCAGAGCGACTCTACAAGAAACGACTCTACAAGAAACGTATAGTAGCTATCTTCCTCAAAGAAAGATTTCCATTATATCATAATATAATTGAATAGTTGAAGGTATCTGGAGTACCAAGCCTGAGATGGGTACCAGCGATCTCTGATCCCTCAGGTGATCCTTCGGTGATCATGAGCTGATATGACCACACGAATAAAGGATTACTGGGGAGAAAGCATTTCAAGCGATCCAGCGCGGAGCTTCACGAGTGCCGCTTAAATCTTCAGGGTGCAAAAAAGAAATGTGATGTCAACCCTGTCAGGAATACGGGGTTGACATCTCTGGGCTCAGAGGCATCTGAGAGGGACGGCAGTGGAAATCTGTGTTGTGGTCAAAGTATCGTTAACACTTGTCAACAAAAATTTATTCAAATTCTGAATATGCATCACAGGGATATTATGGGGTGTTTATTAACAACATGCCGGAGTAGATCAAGACGTGTTGCGCTAAACACATACCTCAGCTTTATTACAAGTTCCATCCAACTGCAGACAAATCAATCTTCAATGCCGCGCCACAGATCGTTTGCGCGCGCTAAGACCAGATGTGTAGACCAGATGTGTAATCAGTCTTGATCACGGTTTCAAAGCCTCAGCTAGTATGATCTACAAAACCCCACAAAAATAGTCCAACACCTAAAGTAAACCCTCGAAACAAACACACTCAATTCAGGAAAACAAAACAAGAGCATTAAAAGATAAAACACAGGCATTTTATAACAAAATGCATCTCCACCTAGTTCACCCATAATGCACTGCGGCCGCCCGACTAGCAATTTTTTATTTAATTTTTTTAATTCAGTTTTACTCTATAGAGCAGGAGATGGTCAGGTGATGCTCAAGCTTCAGCTTTGAGCATAACTGGTGACCAATAGCTGCATGTAGAAGTGGGATGTTTTGAAGTGTTAACCATAGTTGTTGAACAGCAAAATCAGGCAGGATCATCTCTTTATACTGTCAACGGTCCGATCTAAGCAGCTGGAAGAATGTATGTCGGGTTTTCACTGTCAACCAAGTGAAAGTGATATAAAGAAATCAGTAGTTTGACGGTTAACAGAACAACAGTCCCTTAAGGCAACGTGTCTGAGAAAGGTTCTCAGCCTTGTCAATCATGATGTCCCGCCCACCGCGTTAGATCGGGGCCAAAAGTCTGAACCTGAAAAAAAAAGATCTGAAATCTGAAAACAAGAAATTTGTAAGTGGGAAAAAAATAAGAGCCCAAAGTTCAATATTAAAACTTCAACTTTCAGTTTCAGATTTTTGTTTTTGAGTTACAAAACTTTTGACCCTGATTTAGCTCCATGCTGGTGCTGGTGCTGGTGCTGGGCCTGGTACTGATGCTGGGCCTGGTACTGGTACTGCCACGCCTGAAGACGTGCTTCAAAGCTCTTGCTCGTGGTTCCCAGTGTCAGAAGGTCTTTGACTGGTTGTGAGAAGGAGCGGCAGCAGTATGAGGCGGTAAATCCTTCACTGTGTTGCAGGCCTGAATCACAAAAATCGACACGCGTTAACAAATGAAGCTGAAAAAAACACGGAATAACTTGAGCTCATCCTGTCTGCAAAAAAAAGTCAAGGTGAATGGAGGAATTTCCATTTTTCGTAGCGTCAACAACTTTTTTGTGATTTGAGGTTTTCTTTTCTTCTGTTTTTAACACAATAGTGATCTTCTGCAGATCACTAATCATCTCATTATAGGCAGCTGTCTAATGTTTTTGACTCATCTCTAGGAAACAGATTTAAAACTCTGCTGAAGTTACGTCAGTTTGCAGCGTTTTTTGTCCCACAGCAGTGAGACGGGTCGACCGGTGAGACCTCACCTCCTGCACAAAGTGTATTTTATGACCTCCTTCCATTATCCCTCCCTCCTCCCTCCTGCTCCTCCTCCACCACCAGGATCCCTTATTGTAGTTTTTGCACGAGAAGGCAGAAAATCTGCTTAGCACACACACGCGCAGGGATGTTTTCCAGTCTCAGACGAAGTTCAAACTGCTTGGGAAAGCACAGCTTTTACCTGCACCATCGACAGTAAACATGTGTGAGCTCTCAGAGTTCCCAACAAACATCATCTGTGCACTTTTGCGCGCAAGCAGGGACGGGTTTCACCTCCCTTTAAGTCATAGGGAGAAAATTGAGCGTTAACACCAGTTTAACGCAGTCTATGAGCTGAAAATGCTGCCCGTGTTGGTCCATAAATTAGCTCCTCTATTGTCGGGTGATAATAGAGACGACGCGCTCGTATGAGGTAAATCAAAGGGAGTGGTTTTTGCGTGCGCTGATGCTTTAAAACTCTTCTACAGTACCTCTTTATCAGCACAGAGAAGACCGTCGGAGAGAGAGAAATACAGGAACGACAGAGCAAAAGAGAAGAGTCACAATAAACAGAACAGCAGCAGAACTGAATGCCAAGTTTCCTAAAATAATCTCAGCGTGCGGAGCAGCCGGTCCCTCAACGGCGGGACGGTGTTTCGTCATCGTTAGCAGTGGGAATCCTGCCCGTCAGCACACCGCTAAGGCCGAGTACCCGGACACCGGCCACGTCCCCGGTGGTCCCGGGACCGGCGCCTCGGACAGCGGCTGGTGTTCCTGCCGTCGATCCTGCTGGAGAGTCCGTGTTTTCTCATGCGCGTCAAACATCTTGGGCGTCCGTCCCGCTCTGTCGTACAACGGCGGCTGCTTCACGTTTACGTCTCCTGCCGGGGCGTGACCGCTGCTGCCGAGCAAGGTGACATAATCGCCCATAATCATGTCCTCAAGTAGCAAAACAGCAATTATGATCACTCTGTATTAGGGCTGTAGCGATACACTAATATCGTGATACGATACACGATATTCAGCTCATGATACGATATATATTGATATTCATCTTACAATACATTTACATCAATTTTCTGAAAGATTTTGAAGGGACAATGTACTGAAAGCATCAATTACACATTATATGGCTGACAGGCATCTTGCAAATGCTGGACAAAATAAATAAAAGATTTGTTGTGAAAAATAGTTTCATTTATTTAAACAGTGCAAATTGTTGCTTGCAAGCTTTTAAAGGTGGGACACAGAGGTTTTGAAAGAAGCTTAGAATATTGATACCCGCGGGTGAAAAATCAATACTCTATAAAATATCGACATTAGGGCTGGGCAAGTTACTGCGTTATTATCGCGTTAACGCAATCAATTTATTAACGCCGACATTTATTTTATCACGTATTAACGCATGTTGCTCACATGCTTTTTAGCAATATTAACAATTTTGTCTGAAAAAAAAACTTTCAAACCCCTTTGTTTAAGACGATTGCGTCATTCCTCCATTTATCATCAGATCTGCTCCATGTGTTCACTGTCCTGCTGTTCTCTAGCTGGTTACTGCAGTGCTGCTCCATCTAGTGGCACAGATGTGTAATGACAACAGAAAGTCCAGTCCTCCATTATAAAACAAATTCAGTTCTGGATCACGTAAACCAGACAATAAAATATTAAAAACCAATTTAGTCCGGTGGCCTGTTTGCTAAAATTGAAATATATAAAAAAAAAAACAGACATTTTTTTTGTTTTTTGTGTTAAAAAGCCACTTTTTAATTTTTTTTATTTTTCATTGACAATTGAAAATGGAAAAAAACAAATGATACACAGATAATTACGGACTGATAGTTATACAAGTTCTCCCAGGAGACGATTAAACAAAAACAAGGTTATTTGTAACAACTGACAAGTTGAACTCCCCGTTAAAAGTTTCTGCTGTTACCTCAGAAATTACCTGTTTTAATGTTATGAATGTGGCCTCTAGAGGATTGTTAGGATTTTGTTGGTAGGCTTTTTTTATTTTTCATAAAAAAACAGGATGACATTAATGCTTTAGCAGTGGCTATAAGCTTTATTTTATTTTACATTTTTTAAGATGAGATTTACACTAAATATGTGTTACTGACAAGTGCTGATGTTAAAAGTGTTTGAACAACAAATGTTATGGCACTTTAGTTCATATGGCAGCAGAACATTTAAATAAAAGTGACCTTTACACTACTTTTGAATTCATTATTTGATTTTCTGTATACAAAGCGATAAATCGTGATTAAGCAGGGAAATCATGCGATTAATCGCGATTAAAAATTTTAATCGTTGCCCAGCCCTAATTGATATATATCGCAGAATCGATAAAATCGCTCAGCTCTACTCTGTGTGCTGTCCATTACCTACACACTCTGGGACAGTGTGTGAGTGTGCATGTGGGGCTGGAAGGAAACATACCGTGACATGTGATTGGAAATGGAGGAGGACTTGCTAACTTTGTGGTTTAGTTCAAGAACAAATCACCCTCCGTTTAGGAACCTGTTCCAGTTTTTCTGGTTAAATAGTGGTGGGTTTCGGAGATAAAGGGCGCGTGGTTCCCTCGTGGTTTACGGTGAAGAAGAAAGCTTTGAACCCAGAGCTGCTAACACCCTTTAAGACGTGTGCGGTTATGTAAGCTAATCAATGACAGCCGGTTCTGCTGCTTTGGACCGTAATTCTGCTGAACACACTGGTTCTCCGAGCGTTTCCCCCCGTTGGCAGAGGAAATACTCCCGGGCCCCTGTGCTCCAACAAAACTGGAACAAAATGTGCCCGTTTGTTTTCATTTATTTATTTACTTCTTTCCCTTATTTCAGGCATCACCTCAGCAGATCATTGTGTGGGTTTTACACCGGCTGCTTTGCCTCGCAAACCAATTCAGCCAACTTTCAACCAGTCGGCTCGGCTGAGTCCAATTACCAGAGTGAATTGAAACAAAATTTGTTGTTTTACGCTGCACATAAGAACGGGGACATAAATCGAAAATGAGTTTCAGGACCTAAATTTCATATCAAGTAATATAATACTTATAATAGTTTTGCATATTTGCTGCAAAAACCTGTCATGGACAAAACAAAATAAGTGTTAATCGTAACTGAGGTGTTAATCAGTCGTGATACTGATTTGAGGTCATATTCCTCAGCCCTGCTGCACACGTTCCCAACAAAAACAAGTAAGTGCAAACTGTGCAAAAGAAAGAAATATTTGAAATGTCAAATACCTGTTCAATGAACTTACATTTCTATAGCGCTTTTCTAGTCTACTGACCACTCAAAGCGCTTTACAGCATGTGTCACACTCACCCACTGATGGCTGAGGCTGCCATGCAAGGTGCCAATTTGGGGTTCAGTATCTTGCTCAGGGATACTTCCACATGTAGCTAGGGGAGCATGGGAATCGAACCGGCAACTGTCCGGTTCGATTCCCAAAACAGTTATCGTGCATCCCTAAAATTAAGCTCAGAGTCTCTTTGCCATCATTATCATTGTTGTTATTATTCAGGGGACTGTAAAATTCACAGGGATATTTATAGACGTTAAAGGTGTGTTTTCAGAGAGAAGCCTCACAAACACACACACAAGCACAAATCGACGTCCATCAGTCGATGCGTCACATACAAGGGCGTTTGGATCTCTTTTGGCCCGTTTAGGACCGCGTCACATGACAGAAATAAACCCTCACACCTGGGCTCATGCATCATGGTGACGACCTTTAACACCTGAAACAGAAATACTGCAGTAGCGGTCGTTGGCCACGAGCACCGTGAGCAGACACAAAAAAGCTGCGCCCTCGCATGTGTGGCGTTCTTCACGGGCCGGTGAGCTCAATGGGTGCTTCACCCAGGGAACCTGGTCCAAACCTGGCTGAAACACAGTACAGTGATCCCTCGCCAATTCGCGCTTTAAGTTCCGCAGTTTTAGTTATTCGCGTATTTTTCAGAAATATATAATATAATAAAATAATCAAGAAAAAAACACGGAAACATCACAGAATGTTGTGCTCGTTCTCTCACGGTGAAGAAATGCTGTGAGCCAGCCTGGCCCCTTTAAGAAGGTGGCCTTATGGGTAATGTAGTGTGTGTGTGTCGTGGGACGGCAGAAGAAAACAGGGTTAGATGAAAAGTGTAGTGAGCATCAACAGCAGCCCCGTGTGTATAGATTTACATTCTCTGTTAACCGACAGGAGCCCAACAATACAACCTGTGTGATGTTACAAGTTCCTGCAGTGCCAGAATAAAGTGCTTGTTCCATGCAGAGAAAACCGGACTTTTTTTGTTTGAGTTGTTAGCGTGTTAGCTGCTAATTACGAGCCAAAAATAGCACAATATCAACGATTTCTTTACAACAGTTCAGAGACCAGAGGCTGTGAAGGAAACAGAAAGACCACAGTTGAGCCTTTGTCTTGTTTCGCTGCAGTGACTCGCTACTTTTTTACGGTTTGTAAACATATTTTAATCACATTATTTAGGCTCGGATGCAGAAGAAGCAAGACTTTTGACCGAATGGAAGATGTGGCACCTTCAGGTTATGTCCAATCGGTACAATCCGGTATACTCACAGTGGCCGTCATTTCTGGAGGCAGACGCTACGAACGAGATCCAGCTGTGTGCGCCCGGTGGTTACTTCAGATTTACGGTTCTCCGGACCAGCGCTTTACTACGAGCACATCTATTTGTTTTGCTACTCCATTTCACCTTGACATGGATGGCAGACCTGGGTTTATGACATTGTACGTGCCGGCGTGCGCGTCTGCTTCCCTTTTGTAGGAAGCAATCTCCCAGGTCTGAGCTCATAAATCACGGTGGGGGGGGGGATGGGCGCGAAGGCTGAAAGCGCGTGAGCCGTGGCTCGCATCCGTCGTTGTTGAGGTCTGCGTGATCGTTGCGTCTGCTGTTTCTCCACATAAACACAAGTCAGCCTCCTCGTGTCCGTGACGCGACCCGCCCGTGTCCCTCCCTCCTCTTTAGCTGGGATTAGACCGCAGGGCGCCCCGCTGAAATGAAGAGCAATTCAAGAAACTAATGAGCTCTAATAGGCAACATGCTCAGAGTGACAGTAATGCAGTCATGGAGGAGGCAGCCCCTCCCCCTCCCCCCTCCCAGGTGTGAGATTACAGAGACCTGTGGAGGGGTTGTTGTGTGGTTTTGCTGATGATATCTTTCCTCCCTCTGCCCTCCTCTCGTCCTGTCGACTTTGCGTCTCTGCAGTTTTGACAGTCTGAGGCGAGCAGATGCTCCGATGTGGAACTCAGTCGAGCAGCCCGATAACACAAAGGTGGGGAGAATCTGTTTACAGGTCATTAAGACAACAGCGATGACTGTTTTTAGAACACATCAGCATAAATTACACCCTCATTACTCACTCGTCTTATTAATTAATTTGCCTGCTTTTTAGTCTCATGCCACCCATGACCGTGTTAGTTTTCAAATCGGGTCTTTCCCGGACCCGGGAAACGCTCATTGTCCTCCCATAACAGCTGGAGACTAAAAAAAATTAAAATTAGGGCTGGGTAAGTTAACGCGTTATCATCGCGTTAACTCATTAATTTATTAACGCCAACATTTCTGTTTATCGCACGTTAACGCATGTTGCTCACATGCTTTCGTTTTGAAAAGTCTGTTACTGGCTGCTGCGCAGCCGGAAAATAATTGGCGGAAAAACATGGAAAAGCTAAAACAGAAATGGAGAACGGTGAAAATCTGTAAACTTTACAGTTCAGGTAGCAACTCAGGTAGCAATATTAACAATTCTGTCTTTAAAAAAAATTCTGGGCTGCAGCAAAACCTTCACATCATTCCTCCATGTTCCATCAGATCTGCTCCATGTGTTCACTGTCCTGCTGTTCTCTAGCTGGTTACTGCAGTGCGGCTCCATCTAGTGGCACAGATGTGTAATGACAACAGAAAGTCCAGTCCTCCATTATAAAACTAATTCAGTTCTGTGGCCCATTTTTTAATTTTGTATTTTTGATCCAAGTCTAAAATTGAAATATTAAAAAACAGGCATTTTTTCTTCTTTTTTTGTGTTAGATTTAAAAATGAAAAATGTAATAAAATGTTACTTTTGTTTAATTTTTGATTGACAATTGAAAATGGAAAGAATGAATGATACACAGATTGATAAAGTTACTGAACTTTTACATGGACATTTTCATTTTGAAGTTCTCCCAGACGGAGGATTCAACAGAAACAAGGTTATTTGTAACAACTGACAAGTTGAACTCCCCGTTAAAAGTTTCTGCTGTTACCTCAGAAATTACCTGTTTTAATGTTCTGATTGTGCTGAGACACAATCATTTTGTTGGATTTTGTTTGTAGACTTTTTTATATATATATATTAAAAACAGGATGACATTAATGTCCTGGCAGTGGCAATAAGCTTTATTTTATTTTACATTTTTTAAGATGATATTTACACTAAATTTGTGTTACTGACAAGTGCTGATGTTAAAAGTGTTTGAACAACAAATGTTATGGCACTTTAGTTCATATGGCAGCAGAACATTTAAATAAAAGTGCATTTTACACGACGTTTGAATTCATTATTTGATTTTTTTGTATAAAATGTGATTAATCGTGATTAATCAGGGAAATAATGCAATTAATCGCGATTAAAATTTTTAATTGTTGCCCAGCCCTAATTAAAATAATAGTAATCTTTTTTTCTGGTCAATACCAGAAAAAAAACGAACAGAGCCAAAGTCGCATTCCTGTGACGTCACACTTTATAATCGGAGATGATCTCTCAGTGAACCAAGTAAATCTCTCTAGATGTCATCATCGCTGCTTTGAATGTTTAACACGCTTTATGAAGGTCTTGTCGTGAACGGCTCGAATATCGTAATTTTCTACAGATCATAACGGAGATGGATGTGATCAAGAACCAGTTTGAATGTCCAAACATGTTGTCGTTGTGGATTAATTTACGATACGATGCGATATCTGCGGATCACCTGTGTTCATTACACAAACTGGATAAACGCAGTCTGGTCGAAGGTGACTGCCACCTAGTGGTGGATTGGTGGAACCTAGAAGGTTCCCGGTTCAAATCCCAGAGCTAGCGTGGGTCTTCAGCGGTCCATAACCATCCGTTTTAGGCCGGTTGGTGATTCTAAATTAACCGCTGGGGTGAGCTGATCCCTGTGACCCTGACGAAGAGGTTGAGCAGCTGCTCTTTTCTCTCCTGGGTTCAGAAGTGGAAATGCAAAGGTTCGATGTTTGTGAGGGTGGCGTGCACGTCCCTCCAACATAGCTGCATAGCTTTGTGTCTTAATGTGATTCATATGGATGAATAATTTTAAAAAACTGGAGCCGTCCTGTGCTACCAGCTAACCTGCTCCCACACTCTCCCTGTGCGGCCTGGTTGAAGGTAAACCACCAGTGACCGGCCCACAACTCTGTTTTTTTTTTTTTCCCTTCTTCTTCTTCTCAGGTAGCAGCAGCGCTCAGCCTGAAGGGTGCTTGTGTACAGTTTGTCTGCTTTAATACAATGTAAGCTCTCCTGTCTCACTATTGTCAAGGAGTCTTAGGAGCGCTTCTTATCCAAATACTACACCGCTGAGCTGATTAGGGGGGAAAGTGTGTGTGTTTGTGTGTGTTTGAATGTGTTTGTGTGTGTTTGTGTGTGAGTCTCCATTTTTCAGTCTACCTCTACATCATGTGAACTTGGAGTGACTGAGTTTGTTTTTAAAAAGCATCATTTCTTTAACAACTGCAAGGCCTGTGCTTGACTGTGTGTGTAAGTGTGTGTGTGTGTAAGTGTGCGTCTTTTGAGGTTTCTCCAAAGCAGCCTTTTTCCTCTCATGTGGCTTCTCTGGTATGTTTGGTATTTCACAAAGCCTTAGATCCTCCTCTCTTCAACGACTGGGGGAGGTGTGTGTGTCTGAGCGTGTGTGTGTGTGTGTGTGTGTGCGTATACATGAGGGAGTTAGAGAAGCATGCTGGATGACACACATTCATAAGTCTGAAGTGTCATTTCTCTGCTCTGTGCATGTGTGTGTGTGTGTGTGTGTGGTGGTGGGGGGGTGTAGGGGAGTGTGCATGACACTGTGATTAACACACACACACGTGCGCTGGTTCAATCCTAGTTCCTTTTCTTGTTAGCATGCATGGTAGGGATTTCTTGGTTGGCTGGAGAAGCAGCGGATGTGTGTTTTTATGCACATATGCTGTGTGTGTGTGTGTGTGTGTGTTTGTGCGTCTGAGGAGACCAGGATGTAATTAGACACAATGGCAGAAGCTAATGGAACAGCTGCCTCTTTGTAAACGCTGCTCGCCGCTGCCGTGCGGACGCTCAGACGCCCGCACACACAAATCTGCTCACTTTCTCATTCTTTTTCTTCTTCTTTCTTCTCTTTCTTTGTTCTCATCTCTCCGTCACCGTTTTTTTTATTTGGCTTTTCTTGCATGTTACTTTACTCTGGGCTCTGATCTTCAACACAAACATCTCCTCTTTCCATCTTCAAGCCTCCTCGTCCTCCTTTTTTCCCCCCTCTGTCTACTTGTCTTTCTATCCCTCTTTCTCCTCCGGCTGTCTCCGTCTTTCTTTGTGTCTGCGCTGCTTCTTTGTGTGGCACTATGTCTCTATCTCTCACTTTTCCTTTTCCCTCCCTCCTTCTTTTTTTTTTCTTGGCTATCAGACCATTTTTCTAGCAATGAGACCCTTCACCCCTCCCCCTTTCTGTCCTCCTCCTCCTCCTCCTCCTCCTCCTCCTCCTCCTCCTGTTGTGGCAGAGCTCCTATCAGAGGAATGATAACACTACGTCACTCTGTAATATGGCAGAGGGCTGCAGCACACAAGCACTGCCGTCTCCATCACTGCTCCAGTAAAGACCAAATCTGTCTTGTTTTCCATCTGTCACACTCTTTATTTATTTATTTATTTATTTACTTCTGCTCCACCCTCTTCCTGTCTTTCACTCTCTGGACGAGAGACCTTGACGTGTGCGTGCCGTGTCAGACCGCCGCCGCTCTCTCCTTCAACCTCGCGCCGCCGTAAAACCCTCCACGGAGAGGTGACCTTGCCCGTGGCAGCCCTCCGCCCCGTTCCCGTTCCTCTCCATCCTCCTTCCCTCCGTCCTCCTGACGGGCAGCTGCCCCGTCCACTCCACGTGGAAGTAAATCTGCCTTTGACCTCGTCGTTGGCGGGCCGCGCAGCCTCGGGAGGGGGGGGGGGGGGGGGGGGGGGGGGGGGGGGGGGGGCGGGGGGGGGGGGGGGGGGGGGGGGGGGGGTGGGTGTGGGTTTTGCCTATGTGACGAAAAGGTCACTGACATGCACATGCTGTACATGCGTAACCTCCCCGTCATATTTCCACCAAACCCTCAATCATCTCAGACGATTTTCTTCCCGGAACTGCCCCCCCCCCCCCCCCCCCCCCCCCCCCCCCCCCCCTCCCCCCTCAGGACAAGTGTGCTGAGAAATGGCTTTAATTGAGCTGCAGTTTGATCGTGTCGTCTTGCAGCGGCGGATCGTTTAATGCCTGCCACCGCCATGTCACTGTGATCCAGAACAGCACAAACAGTTCCTGCTGAAACTGCACAAACCTGCCCCCCTCCCCCCCCCCCACCCCTCCCGCCTATCAGCCGCGATCGCCGTCTCTTTTTGTCACCTCTCGCAGTCATCTGCCATTAGAGCCCACGCTTTTTTTGGACTCCGATCCCCCGAAACGTGACATCTCCGGACGCAGCTTCTGGAGAGCCAGAGTGAAATGTTCATTTCTCGTGGCGCTGCTGGTCCGAGCTACGCTCTCATACGGGCATCGGTTTGCTCCAGCTGCACTTGGCTGAGACGGAAAGATGACACCCTGGTGGACACGTTAATTATCCTGCACAGTTCTTCAGGCCGACCCTGTACGGAGGAGGATCTGGGTCGTGGTAGAAGGAGGAAAAAAATAATTTAAAATTTGGGTTTTGGAAAGTCAAAATTCTGACTTAAATCTCAGATTTCTTAGAGGAAGTTAAATTCTGAGGGAAAAAGTCATAATTCTGACATAAATTGACCCAGATTACTGATCACGTATCAGAATGACATGAGAAGTAGTTTCATCATTGTTGATGCGTGTCATTAATGGAGGAAAAGGTTCATTTTTATATATATAAAGTTTCTACATTCCTGTTCAGGCAGCAAATATGTGCAGGATTTAGGCTGTAGCTGGTGTTTATTTCTGTTTGTGTTGCTCTGTGAAGGCTAAACGCACGGCGCCGCCGCTGGTTTCTTTTCTGCAGCGCTGTAGCTCGCAGAGCTGAGCTTACTTTTGTTGACTTCCTGCATGTGGCTCATTGCAGCGGAGCAAAGAAAGACACTTCTTCTGTGAGTCAGAGCTGATAAATGTTACTCTTACAGTTATCTATCTTTCTATTTGGCTTGAAGATGTCCAAGAAAAAGTAACAATGAGAAAGATACAGAGGGAAATAACTGCTACCAAGCTGAGAAATAGGGGTGAGTATTGGCAAGGGCCTCACAAAAGATATGTATCACGATACGATATTATCGCAATATTACGATATATTGCGATATTCTACCCAGTTAATATCAAAATGAAAAGTAGAGATGAAAAATCAAGTTGCTGTATATGTTCATCAGATGATATTGATCATTCAGAGGACAAATGGAGTCAAAACTATTTGCTTCAAAACAACCTATTTATTATTTATTATTAGTGTTTTGGCACATTTAAGTAATTATTACAACATACTGACAGCATTGTAACCACTGTTAAACAAAAAAAAATCGTTATTAGGAGCTAAAAAAAATCGAATATTGGGCGGCCAAAAATTGCGATATATTGCCAAATCGATTTTTTTTTTCACAACCCCAGACGTTATGGGGTCAAAAGGGACAAACAAACAAACAAAACATTTTTTATGTATTTTAAATAAAATTGATTTTGAATTAAACGAAGCAGCAACAACTGTGAAGACTTTAAACTGTGCATCAGAGAGAAAAAGCAAAAATGGTTTAGAGCAATTGAGGTCCACATTACCAAACTCATTAAATTAAAGCAGTTAAAGCAGCACAAAGGAGCTTTCTTCATCTCAAAACTTCAGTTTCATCAATTTCATTTGCAGGAATATTGGATTACTTTTAGGACACGTCGTCTATCTTTGGCGGCTTGCCAACGCTCCTGACGTTAAAACCAGCCAAACTGTTTTAACTAGCGGGGGAAACTAGGAGGCTGGACTTTGAACTACCACTCAAAACCACCTGGTGGCGGTAGCGCGCCGCTTCCACTATTTCTCAACTGCCAATTTAGAAAAGAGGTAGACGTTAGCAAAGACAAAGAAAGAAAAGCAAGCTTAAATGATGAGATAAACACTAGAGGAGCTGAAAATGATGATAGCATTTCTGTTGGCTGGTTGTATGATATATAATGGCAGCGGCGAGACAAATCGTGTGCGAAGGGAGCACGAGGTAAGCAGGGGTGTCACTCATTTTCACTGAGGGCCACATCAGCATCATGGTGGCCCTTGAAGGACCAGATTGACAGCATGGATGTAAAAAAATACAATGTAAATCAAAATAAATTAAACTACACCTTATTATAATGTTAAATAACGGTTTCTGTATTTATGTATTCAAGTTTAAATATTTAACTTATTATATTAAACTCAGAGTATCCATTACCTTGGTTTCAGAAGTAGAACCGGTTCTTTGTTTTCTTGCAGGCTAAATTTAGCATACTTAGCTCCGTGTTTGCTGTCAAAATGCCGATTGAAAGACGTGACACATAACACAAAAGACATACTGTTATTTCACCTTGAGATACAAACTTGTATTAATTTTCCCATCTTTCATAAAACTGCCTTCCTTGTGCATCAATTTTTCTTTTCTTGGACATGTTGGGGTTAGTTTGTAAAGGTTTTTCTTAAGTCCATCTGAAAAATCGTCTTGCTCATAGCTACTGTTATTGTTGTGGGTAACGATGAAATGCATGATGGGGGATGTAGTTTATTGTCAATATGCACTTTAAAGCGGTTTAAGCTTATTTTAAGTCTTAAAATATTGGTTAAAAATTTAAGCCAATAATGCCCAAGCTCTCGAGGACCACATACAATGACGTGATGGGCCACATTTGGCCCGCGGGCCCTGTGTTTGACACATGTGTTCTAGAAACGACCCTCGGACCCTCAGCTGGTGGAAACGCAGATCACTGTCCTTGTCTGTAGTTCTGGGTGATGACTTCAGCATGTAATTGCATCATTATTAATTATTGTCCTGTTTTGGGGAGGTCAAAAAAATCCATGTGATTGTTTGTGAGTGGGCCTCTGTTAAAGTTTGCCGGGTCTCTTCGTGCACCTGTGCGCGGTGTGAGAGACACAGAGGTCAAGCGAAACGATCCTCGCCACACCTGTAGCAGCCGGTCTGGTATGAGCGGATACCTGGTGGGTCACGGACCTCACGCCGTCTGACTGGTCATGTGAGACGAGAGTCCGAAGAGCAGTAGCACAGCCACATACTTGCACGCGACGCTCACGCGGGGCAGGGGGATGTTTTCATTCCTGTTACCTTTCCCCACTCATCTCCCCTTCAGCCCCTCTTTACTTCTAATAGCTCTCTCTCTCTTTCGGCTTCCCTCCCCCCTCTCTCTGCAGAAGGTCAGGGATACGAGGATGTTCAGAGGATCAGAGCTCTGACGTCGTCCACATTCACCAGCGAAGTTGGCAAATGGAAACTTTTCCACAACACGACATTTGTTTTCACTATCCCTCACGTTTTCCGTCCTGCAGCACCAGCAGAAGGAGGAAACGGTATTATTCTTCTCTGGAATGTCGCATCGAGCTAAATTTAGAGCCTCAGTTTCCGTTCCTCCTTCTCCTCCCGTCCTGCTCCTCCTCCTCTGGTCCTCCCGTTCTCTCTCCTTGCAGATGAGATTGAAATAGCTCCATCGTGTCTTGAGACTCACCTGTGAGGATGGGTCCTAAACGCTCATCTTCTCAGTCAGACAGCCGGCTTTGGATCCTCACTTCAGCGCCGGAGTCACGTCTTACACTTAAAGAGAGCGAGCTTCTCCAGAAATGCCAGGACTGTGGGGGGGGGGGAGAAGAATGTGAACCCTGTGAATTAACTGGTTTTCCGCCTTAATATTCCAGAAAACGTGGCCTGATCTTCATCTACGTCATAATCATAACTAGGGATGCACGATAACAGTTTTTTTAAACCGATACCGATAACTGATAACTTTCAGCTTCTAAAGGCCGATACCGATAACTGATAACACACACATATACCTAAGATCATTACATCAACTATGAAGAAAATAAAAAATAGTTTTGACTCTTTAAATAAACAGATAATTATTTTTTCCAATGAAAAACTACTGGCAAGCCTCTCAAACATTTTTTTAAAGCTATCAAACAAACCTATTTGATATCTCACATTAACTTATATAAGGTGCATTAATTATTAAAAAAATAAAGGCTCCTTTAACTGATGCATCAGAATTGCAAACTGAAAAAGATTTACGTTTAAAGGATTTGGACTTGTGGTTCCATTTAAATTAATACTTTTAATTAAAGTAAATGAGGTTCAGTAATTTTTTTTTATTTCATGGAAGCTTTAGATGAGAGAGATGACTGAGAGGGAGGGGAGGAGAGACTGCTGCTGGTTTGCGCACGTTAGCAATTAGCTCACGTTAGCACGATTTTGAAAACTCTATGGAAGCGATTGTTATGTTGTAGGTGGCTGATCGGGTTTGACGTATTAAAGCTTGTGCTTGTGCTTGGAGCATTCGTCACAAATAACCACCAAACTATCTTCTTCTGAAACTTTAACGAAGTTTCATACCATCACCGCCATGTTGTGATCAGCAGGCTGTGCTGCATGCTGCATTCAAGGTGTAATGTAAATTCCCACGTTCCCTCGTTTGCTCCTTGTTCTTTCAGCCTTTTCTATTTTTTTCTTTTTTTATTTGTAACATGTGGGAAAATACTGCGAATATAAATTAAAGTCAGCAACTACTAAAATTATGACCGAGTTAACAAGTTGTTTTCTGGCATGAGGGGGTATTCTTGATTTTCCTGATTGAGAATTTTTTCTGATTATGCCGACGTCACTTGAACATAACATTCACTGCTGGTCATTCAGGTCTCAGAGGGAGCGAGGCACTGCTGTGTTGACAAAAATATTTATACAGTGATCCCTTGCCACTTTGCGGTTTGAGTACCGCGGTTTTAGTGCTTCGCGGATTTTTTTCAGAAATATCTTATAATAAAAAAATCAAGAAATAATTGCTTAAATTCTGCAAAAATCCACCCCACAGCAGACGAGAGGCCGCAGCTGCCAGCGAAACATCAAACGATGACTCACAGCCTCCTGTAAGCAACAGAGAAACACAGACGGCCCAGAACTCTAGAATATATGCGCTGATTGGACGAGACGCATTTACTACAGTTCAGAGACCAGAGGCTGTGAAGGTAACAGAACGACCACAGTTGAGCCTTTGTCTTGTTTCACTGCAGTGCCTCGCTACTTTTTTGCAGTTTTTAAACATATTTTAAACACAATTATTTAGGCTCGGGGGGCTCCGGCTCCAGTTCGCGGATTTTGATTGTCGCCGGGGGGGCGCCGGTCCCCATTAACCGCGAAAACTAAGTTATCACTGTATGTTATCGGGGCTATTCGTCGTGATATCGGACTTATCGGAATGACGTCATAATTTCCTGTTATCGGCCCGATAGTTATCGTGCACCCCTAATCATAACGCTGTCAAGCCGAAAACACCCATTTATAATGTGTCACGTCTTTATTGAGCATTCAGAGCGCTGGAGGGAAAACTAAGTGAGGAGAGGATGAAAATAAGACTCTGATGGACCCAGTCAGTCTGCATGGATGTTTGTGTTCATGCCTTCATCGCAGGTACATCAGCTGTAGCTTTTAATGACTGCAGCTTGTCATTAGGAGTCAGCAGCGCACACAACACGATGCACAATGGACAGAAAACCAAAAGATGTCAGATGTGCATCAGCTGGACAAGGATGTGACGCGCTGTAACGCTGGCGATCATCAATCGGCAACATTTACATAACTGTTTGCCCGACAGGTCACATGACTCTGCACTTACCTGACACCTTTATATGAGCAAACACCTCAAAAGCTTTAACTCACCGACGGTTAGATGTTTGCCCATTGCAATGCCTTTGCACCTTTGCTTCTAAAAGGGGGCGGGGCCATTGTCCAAAGGCAAAGCAGTCAGAGGTGTTGCTCCCACCTGAACCATCTCAGATGCTGGCTCTTACACCTTTCTGTGATAACAGACCGGATGGTCTTTCTCTTCTTTGGTCACATAGACCTTTAGTTTTCCTAAAGTCAAGCTTGCACCCGGACTCACCTGACCCCAGAACAGCCGTCCACCATCTGTCTGTCTGAGATGAGTTCACATCCAGGTGCATCTCTGCAGAGCTGGTCTGTGGCACGCACGTTATTTGTGAATTTACAATACAGTTCTGTGCCGTTTCAGAGACGACATATTAAACCGTGCATCTCAGGTTCGATACCCATGCCATGATGCCATCTAACAACTGGATGGCAGTTTCTCAGATTAAGGTGCTTCCAGCAACAGTTTTCCATCATGGATGTAAAATTCAACTGTCCAAGATAAGAAAGACATATGAAGAGAGAATGTAAATATCTGAAGGAAGCAAAAACATATCTGTCTTATGGAGAAGAGCCAGTTTTTTTGTGTGTTTTTTTAGTGGCCTCAAGGCAGATTTGTCCACCAAGTGTCTGCTGCATCTCTACAGTAATACAGTGATCCCTCGCCAATTCGCGGTTTAAGTTCCGCGGTTTTAGTTATTCGCGGATTTTTCTGAAATATATAATAAAATAAAAAATCAAGAAAAACTCGCAGAAACATCAAAAGGCGTTCTCTCACAGCGAAGAAATGTTGTGAGCCAGCCTGGCCCCTTTAAGAAGGTGGCCTTATGGGTAATGGTATGGCCTTATGGGTAATGTAGTGTGTGTGTCGTGGGATGGCAGAATGAAAACGGGGTTATTTGAAAAGTGTAGTGAGCATCAACAGCAGCCCAGCGTGTATAGATTTACATTCTCTGTTAACCGACAGGAGCCCAACAATACAACCTGTGTGATGTTACAAGTTCCTGCAGTGCCAGAATAAAGTTCCCGTTCCATGCAGAGAAAACCAGACTTTTTCTTTTGTTGTTGTTAGCGTGTTAGCCGCTAATTATGAGCCAAAAATAGCACAATACCAGCAGTTTCTTTACTACGGTTCAGAGACCAGAGGCTGTGAAGGTTACAGAAAGACCACAGTTGAGCCTTTGTCTTGTTTCACTGCAGTGTCTCACTACTTTTGGGGGGTTTTTAAACATATTTTAAACACATTATCTAGGCTCGGGGGGGCTCCGGCTCCAGTTTGCAGATTTTGACTTATGCGGGGGGGGCGCCAGTCCCTATTAACCAAGAAAAATAAGGGATCACTGTAATGAATTCAAATCTGTTATTAATAGTTGAATGCAGAGGAAGTTATATCATCTGATAATAAAGTAAATATTCTTTCACCTTTGACACCTTTGACACTAACCGTGGTCCTGATGTGGACTGGGAGCCGCTGGTCTCTGGCTTCTGTCTCAGGTGATCCGGTTTCAGGACTGTGTTGAGTGACAGCTCACTGTCCTGGGCCCAGGAGGTGATGCTGGTGATGCTGGTGATGCTGGTGATGGGGGCCTGACGGTTTCTCGTGCACCTCCAGCAGAGTTATCTGCTCTTAACCTTTCCCAACTTCGGGGAACTAAAAGTGTGTTTTACTTCATGCTCTGTTTTTGTGTGTGCAGGTACTTAAACGCGTCCTGCAGTTTGTCGATACGAGCCTTTCTTGTAGCTATTACGGCTGATTCATGCCTCACTTCTAATGGTAAAATCATTAACAATATTTGGACCACAGGCTGTTTGTGGATGCAAGTGCATGCACCCCCACCCCATGTTTCTCCATAGAGGAATGTTTGTGTGTTTATGTTGTGTGTGTTTTTTTTGTGTCTGAGTGTCCTCGGGCTGCTCTCAGCATTGATCTCCATGTGGTCAATGAGCAAGGCTAACAACGCTACCGTATTCGCCTCTCAGCCGCCCCCATCGATCCCAGCAGCCCCGGCGTAAACGCCCGTCTTCGGCGCGCGAGACGACCCGGTACATTAGCCGTTCTCGGCTGACATCACGCCGGCGTCGTCGAACCCGCCGAGGTTCGGGAGACCGGTGACGTGCACGAGCACGTTTTAACCGGCGAAGCTGCAAATCACAGGCGTCGAAGGGCTGCGCGGCTACCCACTAACGACGCCAACGTCCGCGAACTCGCACGCAGAGGCGCGTTTCCGCCGCTGCGTTTCCGAGGCAGGCGGGTCGGGCTGTCATTGATTTCTCTGCAGCAGAAACTGGAAGCACCGGTCTCCCAGGACAAACAAACACACATCTGCACAAAGAAATGCGGAACATATCAATACAGCGGTCGATGGTGCTGGGCACCCCATCCATTTTTCTTTTTTCCTTTCTTTTTTTTTTTTTTTTTTAAAGTTAGCTGTTTTTGACATGAGATGGGAAAAAGGATTGGAAGTCTGAGGGGAGGAGGAGAGGACGGAGGTCCCCCTCTTCCTGCATCTGCAGAAAAGAGGTGTCAGATTTCTGTCACTCACCAACCCGTCCAGCACAGTTAAACACTTACAAGCCCAGTGAGTCAGCCCCCCCCCCCCCCCCCCCCCCCCCCCCCCGCCCCCTCCTCATCTCTTCTCCTCTGACTAGTTCAGCTCTAAATCCCTCCATACTCATCGCCTTAACCCCACTCTTTCATTTCGCCCCTCGTTCAGCACGGCGTGTGCGTGAATATGCGTGGATGCGATTAGCAAGCTAATGCCTCGCCCGGCGCCACGCTCCCGACACGTGGCGAGCCTCGCTGCAAATGAACTCGCAGGCATCGGCTGAAACGCTCGCGCGCTCTGTGACACAACCTTAAAGTCACATGTGTTTTTATCAGGACCTGTCAGCTAACATGTTTAATTCAGGACCTTCACAGACATGCCCCCCCCCCCCCCCCCCCCCCCCCCGAGTATAAATACCGGGAACCGGGATCAGTCCGTTTTTCTCAGAACTCTGGACGACGTCTGCTCACCGTGCCCTGGAAAAACCCAGCCGCCCGTGCGTGTGTGCGTGCCAAATGTTGTCAGCGGTCGAAGCTGAACTTTTCTGACGCTGATGTCTCGCTCGGTTTCGTTCACTGAATAAAAGACGTTGGTCTGGAAAGACTGTCATCAGAAATGGAGAGGTGGTGGTGTTATCGTTCTCTCAGCTTTAAGGTTTTACAGCTTTAAGGTCATCTGCAGCACAGAGACCACGGGGGTGTCCAAACTCGGTCCTGGAGGGCCGCTGTCCTGCATGTCCTGGATGTTTTCCTGCTTCAGCGCACCTGATTCAGATAAATGGATCATTAACAGACTTGTGCAGACCTGGATGGCAGGCTGATGGCGATCCATTCATTAGAATCAGGTGTTTTATGTCAGGGAAACTTCTTAGACGTGCAGGACAGCGGCCCTCCAGTTTGGACACCACTGATTTAGACCGTTGGCAGAACCAACTACTTCCACCCATTTTTATACATTTATATATTAGGGCTGGGCAACGATTAAAATTTTTAATTGCGATTAATCGCATGATTTCCCTGATTAATCACGATTATTCGCACTGTATACGGAAAATCAAACAATGAATTCAAAAGTAGTGTAAAATGCACTTTTATTTAAATGTTCTGCTGCCATATGAACTAAAGTGTCATAACATTAGTTGTTCAAACACTTTTAACATCAGCACTTGTCAGTAACACATATTTAGTGTAAATCTCATCTTAAAAAATGTAAAATAAAATAAAGCTTATTGCGACTGCCAGGGCATTAATGTCATCCTGTTTTTTCATGAAAAATAAAAAAAAGTCTACCAACAAAATCCTAACAATCTAGAGGCCACAATCAGAACATTAAAACAGGTCATTTCTGAGGTAACAGCAGAAACTTTTAACGAGAAGTTTAACGAAGAGTTTGTCAGTTGTTACAAATAACCTTGTTTCTGTCAAATCTGTCGTCTGGGAGAACTTGAAAATGAAAATGTCCATGTGAAAGTTCAGTAATTTTATCAATCTGTACTTATCTGTGTATCATTTGTTTTTGTTTTTTTCCATTTTCAATTGCCAATGAAAAATTTAAAAAAATTCAAAAGTGACTTTTTATTTTGTTTTTCGTTTTTTTAATCTAACACAAAAAACAAAAAAATGCCTGTTTTTTTTATATATCAATTTTAGCAAACAGCGGGACTGAATTTGTTTTCAATATTTTATTGTCCGGTTTATGTGACCCTGAAATGTCTTTGTGATCAGTTCAGGTATCATGGCGGCGCTGGAATCACATACTATAATATTTGCAATATTGTGGAAATCTGAATGAAAACTCAGCTCATATATAGATGAACCAAAGCCTTTTTCTCCTCAGATCATGATTAGAACAAAATCCTCTGATGCTCATTTCCAGGATTACAGGACACCCATCTGCTGTTGAATAAGTCATTGATCAAACTACCGTATTGGCCCAAATATAGGATGATATTTTAATCTAGAAGTCGTATTCTCAAAAAGGGGGGTCGTTTTATATTGGAGGACTGGACTTTCTGTTGTCATTACACATTTGTGCCACTAGATGGAGCAGCACTGCAGTAACCAGCTAGAGAACAGCAGGACAGTGAACACATGGAGCAGATCTGATGGAACATGGAGGAATGACGCGATCGTCTTGAACAAAGTTTTTTTTTCAGACAGAATTGTTAATATTGCTACCTGAGTTGCTACCTGAACTGTAAAGTTCACAGATTTTTACCGTTCTTCATGTCTGTTTTTGCTTTTCCGCATGTTTACCTGCCAATTCTGTTCCGGTTCCGCAGCAGCCAGTAACAGACTTTTTAAAACAAAAGCACGTGAGCAACATGCGTTAACGCGCGATAAAATAAATGTATGCGTTAATAAATTAATGAGTTAACACGATAATAACACGCTAACTTGCTAGTTTTAAAAAGGCGAAATAAAAACGCCTAATTTGCAGTTTGAGGGGTGTGGCTTAGTTCCATAGTGGCGGGCTGTGAAGCCCATGGAGCTCAGTGATTGGCTGGAGCCGAAGGCCCAGTGTTGGAAGTATTTTAAGGTTGTAAATCTGACGTGATTAAACCCTCACAGGTCGTGCAGCGGAAGAGGAAGGCTTGGGAAACGGTGATTTGTCAAGTTATTGACCGTGGGCTGTAAAAAAGAAATAAAAAAAACTGCAAATAGGAGTAAATATTTTTAATGAAGAGGAGTGTTAGGGTACAGTCAGCGACTCCCCCTTCCTGACATGCCAGCGTGTTGATGATCTCCAACATTAAGGGCCTGAATGAGGCTTTTTAATTGTTAGTTTATGTAAAAGGCTAAACGGGCGTCACGAGTTCGTCCCCTGAGGTTCAGCTCCTCTTCTTCACTCTCATTTGATGGAGCCGTTTCAGATGACTACAGATCCACATCACTGCCGCCTCCTCACCCCTCCTTCCCTCCTTCCTTCCCTGTCATTCCTCCCCCTGCACCCACCTCCACCCTTCCTTCCCACCTCGCCGTCCCTCCATCTTTTCCTCCTCTCCTCTCCAGCCCCTCCCACCCGGGCCACTGGTGTTGCGAGAATCCTTTGGTAAACGTCTGGTGCCTCGCAGAGTTGTCAGTAAAGCCAGAGCTAATTAGCAGAATCACAGAATAATTAGTTTTTCTCCTTGTCATTTAATTCCCACCCTCCCACATCACCTCATCCCTCTCCTCCCATCCTGCACTCGTTTTTCTGCTGTCAGCTGCACCGTCACTGAGCTGCAGGAAGCCTCTGCGCTCACATACCTTCCATCGTTCTCTAAACACTCCACTTTGTCTTGATTTTTTTTTTTTTTTTTCCCTCCTCTGGTCTGTTTTTCTCCACATCTCTCTGAATCTCTAGACATCTCCTTCCTTCTCCTCTCTGCCTCTTTTTACATCTAACAGCGCCTGTTTCCCCTCTACATCTGTCTCCTCTCTCCCCGTGGAGTGTTTTCCCGCCCACACCTTTTTTTTTCTCTATCGAGGTTTCTCTCGCCGCTGTTGACTTAGACACATGGTCGGGCTTGTTTTCTCGCTCCGTGCCTTCCTCCCACTCTGCTCCCATCATCCCCTCCCTCCTCCGTCTCTCTCCGGCTCACTCCTGTTTATCCGTACAGCCAGTGTTTGTTTACACATCCATTTCTGCCTTCAGCTTGGCCTACAGTCCATTCCTTTAAAAAAAAAAAAATACGATTTCCCCAATATATCCTTCCCCCCTCCTCCGGCAGCATCTCTTCATCCTCTCAGCGTAGCTGCTCGCCGGTTTCCTCCAACACCAGCTTTCCCACTCTACTCCACCCACCTCTCACTCGATTCTCGTCCCTCGTCGTTAACATTCCTCGACCGCCCTATAAGGCGGCGAGACGAGGATCACCTGTCAGAGCTCAGGTAACGGCTGCTTTACGGCTCATGTTTTGTGTTTGAGTCCCCGGGTTAATCTGAGCCTCTCCGCCAAAGCCCCGCGGCTTAGTGTCAGCGCCCGAGCATCCATCTGTTTGTGCGAGTCGTGGAAAAAGTGCATCCCACTGAAGGGGTTTGTTTTTGACATATTCAGACAGGTAAACATCGAGTCCTTTGATACAGAAAATACAGGTGAAGATCATAGACTTGAATACAAGGAAATGTTTGTTTTTTAATGTAAATTTCAACAATAAAAAAAAAATGAACAGATTATTAAGGCTGTAGTGATACACTAATCTTGCAATACAATACAATACACGATATTCAGCTCACAATACGATATATATGGATATTCATCTTACAATACATTTACATCATTTTCCGAAAGATTTTAAAGGGACAAAGTGATTTTGGTGACATCTTGTGAGTGTTCCAATGACTTTGAACTGACTTTAATTGAACTGAAAGTATCAATTACACATATGGCTGACAGGCAGCTTGCAAATGCTGGACAAAATGAATAAAAGATTTGTTGAGAAAATAGTTTCATTTATTTAAACCACAAGTGTCAAACACAAGCCAAGCCGCAAGCCAAATGTGGCCCATTACGTCATTGTATGTGGCCCTCGAGAGCTTGGGCATTATTGGCGTAAATCTTAAACCAATATTTTAAGTCTTAAAATAAGCTTAAACAGCTTTCAAGCGCATATTGAAATAAACTACATCTCCCATCATGCATTTTGTCGTTACCCACAACAATAACTATGAGCAAGATGATTTTTCAGAACTGATGGATTTAAGAAAAACCTTCACAAACTAACCCCAACATGTCCAAGAAAAGAAAAATTGATGCACAATGAAGGCAGTTTCATGAATGATGGAAAAATGATTACAAGTTTGTATCATAGTGTGTCTTTTCTGCTATGAGGCGGGTGTCAGTCGTGAAAGGGTTTAATCTACGTCGGCATTTTGACAGCAAACAAGCTAAGTTGCTAAATTTAGCCTGCAAGAAAAACAAAGAACAGCTTCCACTTCTGAAACCAAGGTAATGGATACTCTGAGTTTAATATAATAATGAGTTAAATGTTTGAAACTTGAATACATAAATAAATAAATACAGAAACTGTTATTTAACATTTTAATAAGGCATAGTTTAATTTATTTTGATTTACATTGCATTTTGTTACACTCATGCTGTCAATCTGGCCCTTCGAGGGCCACCATGATGCTGATGTGGCCCTCAGTGAAAATGAGTCTGACACCCCTGATTTAAACAGTGCAAATTGTTGCTTTTTAAAGGTGGGATCGGGGCTTTTGAATGAAGTTTAGAATATCGATACCCGCGGTTGAAAAATCAGTACTCTCTGGGGAAATAAAATATTGATGTATATTGCAGAATCGATAAAATCGCTCAGCTCTACAGACTATCCTTGGCTGGCCCCGGCTGCTTTTACCAGCCTGTTGAACCCACCTTTTGAAAGCGTGATTCTCCATCTGTCTGTCGCATGAAATATTTAAAAATGCCGCCATCTCCTCCGTGTAAAATATCCTCATCTACGAAGATGGAGGGTTTTGGTACGTTTATCCGGGCGTTCCATGAGCCCCTCGCCTGTTGTTTTTGACCCTCGCCCTGAGCGTCTGCGACAACACAATCCCAAACCATGACAGCTCCGCTGCCGTGCTTCGAGGTTCCTCTCCTGAAAAGGTCTGTTGGGTTTGATCCAGGCAGACATCTCTGGACAAAGCTGCTCTGCGCTTGACTCTTTGCGGGTCACATTAAGGGAAAAGGGGGCAACCGCAGCTTAGCTAGTAGAGAAGGTCGTCCTCCAGCCACGAGGTCGGCGGTCCAGTCAACATGGTAAATGGACTGCACTTATATACCGCTTTATCAGCACCAAGGTGCCCTCAAAGCGGTGTACATTAGGCCTCACATTCACCCATTCACACACACATTCACACACTGATGGCCGAGGCTACCACGCAGGGTACCACATGCTCACCAGGAGCAACTTGGGGTTCAGTATCTTGCTCAGGGATACTTCGACATGTAGCCAGGGGAGCATGGGAATTGAACCGGCAACTTTCCGGTTACCGGACAACCCTCTCTACCACCTGAGCCACAGCCGCCCCCAACATGTCTTGGACAACACGATGAACGCTCATCTTTCCGGTTTTTGATTTCAGTGCCAACTTGTACACCTGCAAACATGTCTGAGGGTTCGTGGTCGACGGTTCGTTCAGGATTTCCCATTTAAAAATCCTGCACACGTCCTCCTTTGATGACCCCGCCCCCTCTTCTTCCTCAGTCATGCCCTTTTAAAGTGTGCAGAATATGATTTGGCATGGTCTTAATAAAAAATGCATGGACATCAGCGGAAAGGATGTGGTCTCGAAGGCAGAATATGTTGCTACATTAATGCCCCCGTCACAGAAGAGTGAACGATCTTTGCCAAGGGTGCTGATGCAACCCCCAGCCCCGGCACCGGAGGAAGGAGTCCGCGCCGCCACCTAGCGTTTGGTGGTGCAATTGCAGAGCGACACAAACGACATCCGTCTTATTCAAACTCTACATGGTTGCTGCACAAGATCGTGAATCAGATTTAATGTGGATAGAGATATCTTCCACAGCGGTGCACGATAACTATCGGGCCGATGACAGGATATCATGACAAATAGCCCCGATAACATATATATATTTGTCAACACGGCAGTGTCTCACTCCCACTGAGTCTTAAATGACCAGCAGTGAATGTTATGTTCAAGTTACGTCGGCATAATCAGAAAAACGATTTCTCAATCAGGAAAATCAAGAATACCCCCTCATGCCAGAAAACAACTTGTTAACTCGGTCATAATTTTAGTAGTTGCTGACTTGAATCGATATTCGCAGTATTTTCCCACATGTTACACATAAAAAAGAAAAAAAATAGAAAAGGTTGAAAGAACGACTAGCAAACGAGGAAACGTGGGAATTTACGTTACACCTTAAATGCAGCACGCATTGTGCTGATCACAACAAACATGGCGGCGATGGTATGGGACTTCATTAAAGTTTCACAAGAAGATAGTTTGGTGGTTATTTGTGACAAATGCTCCGAGTGAATTCTACGAGGAGGGAAGCTCAAGCTTTAATACGTAAAACCTGATCGGCCACCTACAACATAACAATCACTTCCATGGAGTTTTGAAATCGCGCTAACGTGAGCTAATGCTAACATGCGCAAGCCAGCAGCAGTCTCTCCTCTCTCTCATCTCTCTCATCTAAAGCTTCCATGAGATAAAAAAAAACAACAAAAAAAAAAAACACTGAACCTCATTTACTTTAATTAAAGGTATCAATTTAAATGGAACCAGAAGTCAAAATCCTTTAAATGTTAATCTTTTTCAGTTTGTAATTTTGATGCATGTATTTCCATCAGTTTAAAGAGCCTTTATTTTTTATATCAGTCAGTAATGAACCTTATTTAAGTTAATGTGAGATATCAAATAGGTTTGTTTGATCGCTTTATGAAAATGTTTGAGAGGCTTGCCCAATAGTTTTTCATTGGAAAAATAAATATCTGTTCATTAAACAATAGTCCAAACTATTTTTGATTTTGTTGATAGTATTGATGTAATGATCTTAGGTATATGTGTGTGTTATCAGGTTATCGGCCTTTTAGGAGCTGAAAAGTTATTGGTATCGGTTTTTAAAAACCGTTATCATGCATCCCTATTTTCCACCGCAGACTTGAAGAGATGTGGATGTCGACTGCTTTTGTTTTAAAATGCTTCTTTTAAGGGGAAATGTACTAAACTTACCAGTCCCCCACATACAGAGGTGATTCAGAAGAAGAACACTGGTTCTGTCAGTACGCTCTGTCCTCAAACAGCAGATCCATATGGACGTTGCACACAGTCTTATTGTCCTTTTTGTTCCAGTACAGTATACATCTGTCCTCCTGTCTCTTGCTGACTGTCCATCTGCTCTGCTGAGTCGTGCAATCATGGAGAGGGTCCATACATCACCTCTCCACCTCACGGGACGATGCTGTGGAGGAGGGGGGGGGGGGGGGGGGGTGGAGAGGACCGGCTTTCTTTCTCTGTTTTACACATACGCTCAGAGCACCACCAGCTGTTGGCAACGACTGCAAATTGTTTTCCCTGCGCCCGTTTGTAGCGAGCGAGGTCCCCTCTCTCTGTTCAGGCCCGCCGACCAACTTTTTTAGCCGCATTTGGAGCAGATGCGAGTCCAACACTTAGTTTAATGGAATCTCCATTTTCTGCTCCCGTAGACGGCGGGGAGAGGGAGAGTCGGTGGGGGGGCGAGCGGGGCGGCAGATACCACCAGAGCGTGTGACTGATGGAGGGAAGAGTGTCACCGAACAAGCGGAGGGAAAGAGACGGAGTGAAATGAAGAGAATTTAGAGGAAGACGCAGTAATGCACAGAATGTGGGAGGGAGGGCCGCAGACAGAGCGATGAGGAGAATGCAATAATGTGATAAAGCAGCTGAGGAATGGAGGTTTTTCTACACTTCGACGCTTTTAGTCCCATTTCTACTTTTTACGGCAGATTTCATCATATTACCAAAGGCCATTTTGGCTCTATTGTGGATAATAGGCTGCTGTGGAATTATTGGAGATGCTGACTTAGATAATGGTCATTCTCTCTCTCTCTCTCTCTCTGTCTCTCTGTATCTCTCTGCCTCCCCTGCTTTTGAGGGGGAGAAAAGGCAGAGGAAATAAATGAGGAGGAGGAGGAGAGATTAATGGCATACAAAGATGGGCAGAGTTGGGGCGATGGAGATAGCAGAAGCACGCAGAAAAACAGCTTAATATGTGAGACAAAAGGAGGTAAAGGCGGCTTGTGCTTCCTGGATTGTAGCACGTTTGCGCCTGCTCAGACTGAATTGTGAATGTTCACTTCTAACACAATAAGTGCCCAAGAAAATCTGATTTATCCTTCGTTGTATTGTCCCTCCAGAGCGCATAAACTACCAGAGAGGCTTACAATATCTTAAATATCCGTTTCCAGTGCTGAAATCTCCTCCCAGTGGTTGTGGCTCCATGTATAAAGCAGCGAGAGGAGCTGCAGCTGCTAATTTGATCAGTGCAAAAATTAACCAGAAGCTGTTTTGGTCATGAATTAATTAGCTTTTGTAGTGCAACCTGTTCGAGGCAGGACTGTTGCCCTTGATTCACCTGACGCAGCTTTCTGCCGTCACCAGGGGGCAGCGTTGGCAGCATGCGCCACGATCTGAGAGCGAGGTTTCTCAGATGTATTTGTGGCTTAGTCGGTCCTTTAGCTTTGCTCCTGCTTACGAAAAGACATAAGTCTTAAGTAGGGCTGGGTAAGTTAACGCGTTATCGCTCATTAATTCATTATTAACTCATTAATTTATTAATGCCGACATTTATTTTATCACGAGTTAATGCATGTTGCTCACATGCTTTTGTTTTGAAAAGTCTGTTACTGGCTGCTGCGGAACCAGAAGAGAATTGGTGGAAAGACATATGCGGAAAAGCTAAAACAGACATGGAGAACGGTAAAAATCTGTGAACTTTACAGTTTAGGTAGCAACTCAGGTAGCAATATTAACAATTCTGTCTGAAAAAAAAAAATTCTGGACTGCAACAAAACTTTCTTGTCATTCCTCCATGTTCCATCAGATCTGCTCCATGTGTTCACTGTCCTGCTGTTCTCTAGCTGGTTACTGCAGTGCAGCTCCATCTAGTGGCACAGATGTGTAATGACAACAGAAAGTCCAGTCCTCGATTATAAAACAAATTCAGTTCTGTGGCCCATTTTTTCATTTCGTATTTTTGATCCAAGTCTAAAATTGAAATATTAAAAAAACAGGCATTTTTTCTTTTTTTCTTTTTTTTTTGTTAGATTTAAAAAACGAAAAACGTAATAAAATGTCACTTTTTAATGTTTTAAATTTTTGATTGACAGTTGAAAATGGAAAGAATGAATGATATACAAATTGGTAAAGTTACTGAACTTTAACATGGACATTTTCATTTTAAAGTTCTCCCAGACGGAGGATTCAACAGAAACAAGGTTATTTGTAACAACTGACAAGTTGAACTCCCCGTTAAAAGTTTCTGCTGTTACCTCAGAAATTACCTGTTTTAATGTTCTGATTGTGATGAGCCACAATCACAATCACAATCACAACAATCACAATCATTTTGTTGGATTTTTTTTGTAGATTTTTTTTTTATTTTTCATAAAAACAGGATGACAATAATGTCCTGGCAGTGGCAATAAGCTTTATTTTATTTTACATTTTTTAAGATTTGCACTAAATATGTGTTACTGACAAGTGCTGATGTTACAAGTGTTATAACTAATGTTATGGCACTTTAGTTCATATGGCAGCAGAACATTTAAATAAAAGTGACTTTTACACTACTTTTGAATTCGTTATTAGATTTTTCGTATACAATGTAATTAATCGTGATTAATCAGGGAACTAATGCGATTAATTGCGATTAAAATTTTTAATCATTGCCCAGCCCTAGTCTTAAGTTTTGTATCAGTTCAGGGGCGGGCCGAGCAATTGCTGAATGTCCATGTCTTAAGGTGGAGCCAGAGATCTGCAGAACATCCGCCACACCTGCCGGCTGCCATCCACGCATTGGATCTTGGGTTTTGTCGGGTCTCGGAGGATCCATCTGATGCAGGCTTCTCAGCCTGAGAAAGGAGGTTCGCACATCTCAAGTCTTCAAAACGTGGCGGCTTACGTCAAAACCGCTGTGACGCATTTGATCTTCACGCGGCCTTCAAAGGATGAGGCCCCTGAACGGGAACACAGCTTTAGCAGACAAAGAGCTGCTTAGTGGCGGAGTGTAAAAATGATAAATTGCCCAGTGTAGCCATTGTCTGGGCTTCTTTGTTGGAGCTTCTGATTCAAGCTGCTCTTCATCTAATCAACGCTGGACCAACACAAGGCGTCTTTGCAGAGGGGGCAGAGCTTTGTTGGCTTTTCGGACGACTGCACAGAGTCCAGAGCGTGGTGGAAAACGATACGGAGACTGTTGCATCAGGTTTAAGGTCGTGCTTCTGAGCATCAAGAAAAAAGCATGCCAAAAACATTTCTTCACAATCTTCACTTTATTTCTTTGAGCAGCGCCTCCTCGCTGAATCAGCAAAATGCTGCGACGCTGGTAAACATGCGACTTCCACGTCTGTGAACCCTCTACTTAACTGGGTTTCTGCTCTAATCTGATGTAAAGTGTGACGTGATCTTAATCAGAGTCACGAAAATAAACAAACACAGCGTGCTTAAGCTGATAGCGAAACAGTTTTTAAGATAATTCTTTGTGTCTTTGTTGAACATTCACAGTGCTGGAGGAAACGTCCAGCAGTGTTCTTCTTTCCACTACTGCTTCAGCTCAGACACATTTGTGCGCTGCCTGACGTGAACGGCTGTCGTGGGGTCACTCGGCCTACAGAGCTGAGGTCTGGGCTCTGACTGGGTCTCACCACAAGCTGGATTTTCTTGCTTCCGTGTTTCAGGCTCATTGTCCTGCTGCATCACTCATCTCCCACTGAACCGCAGACGTTTTTCTGTTGGACATTTTGCCTAACTTGGGAATTAATTTTGATCTCCATGATGGCAAGTGGTCCAGGTCCATGAGGCAGCGACGCCAACCCCGTATCATGATACTCCCTCCTAGGGTTGGGCATCGTTTGGATTTTAACGATTCCGATTCCGAATCTCTGTTTCGATTTCTGTTCAAAGCGATTCTCGATTCCGATTCTTTGATGTGTAGGTCAACAGATCGCGTCTTATCTAACAGTAAAATCTTTTCATTAAAAAAAACTGACACATTTACACAGGCGACAGGCCATTTTTATTCTTACACATGCTTGCATGCACATATGCAGACACAGAATTCACTTACAGCCTAAATGTTCAACAACTTACAGTTGGCAGTCGGCCTCCAAAATACATTTTGCCCAACAAAAAACAAAATCAACAGTTTTTGTTTAGGAAGATGACCATATCTGCTCTTTCAGAAACAGACAGATAAACGCGGACAAAAACATAACTTCCTTGGCGGAGGTAAAAATTGTTCATTTACCTGGGTTGCTTGGTTACGATCATACAGACAAGGGGCCCTCCTAGCCAATGGGATGCCAGATACTAAGCGATAGCCAATGGTAGAGTAGCTCGGACGCACCGCTTTTTAGATCAAGATACAGCTATGTTTACGTTTGGTAAACTCTGGGAGCTGCGAGTAGCAGCACGTACTGTAATTTTGGCCTTTTGTATCCTGAAATTTCTTACGTAACTAGAGGCAATACTTTTCCCGTTGATGCGTTTCGTAACCTGAAAATTTCATATGTAGAGACGTTCGTAAGTAGAGGTACCACTGTAGATGAGAAGGCAAGAGTTTCTGGATGAAGACGGACTCTGTTGAAGTCGAAGGAGCAACGGGAGCAACGCAGTGAATTAAATACGCTACACTCGTTTATTTTTGTGATGCCATGCAGGCGAAAGGTGTTTTGCCATATTAGTCGTGCTCCCTCCTTTGGCAGTAACACGCTTCCCGCAGATGTTGCACTGCACCAGGTAGCCGTCATTTCCTGGACTGAAATGCAGCCAAACTCGAGAGCGGCGTCTCTTGGGATCCATGTTGTGGCGAGTGAAGTCCCGTCAGCGAACGGACGTGACGTCGCCACTAGCGCGGAGTTGAGTACGCCAGGCGGAGTAACATCAACAAACTAGTGCAATAAATCAAATCAAAACAAAACAAAACAAACAACACCAAAAAAATTAATAAAATAGCCCGGACATTTAGGAACCGAAAAAAGGAATCAAAATTCAAAAATCTTGCAAACGAATTCCAGAACCGGACGTTAGGAACCGATTTCCTACTTGGAATCAATTTTTCGGTGCCCGACTCTACTCCCTCTACGTACGTCAGGAGGTTCTTTCTTCTTTTATCCACGCACAAAACATGTTCCCAGTAATAACGTGGGTTTCCAAGGTGCTGCTTGGCAAACTTCATCCGTGCAACAGTATTTAATATTGTTTTTTTGGAGAGCAGTGTCTTCCTCTGTGGCGTGCTGCCACAGACAGCCCGACTGTTCGATGCCTTGCGTACGGCAGAGGCAGGTCCAGGGACGTTCCCCTGATGTCTCCGGGCCTCTCGTGGGTTCTTCTTCCTAATCTCAACGATTTTGCATCGTTTCTTCGGCGTCATCTTGGCTGGATATAGCAGCTTCTAGGACAGCATATGCATATGCAGACAGCTTCACTGTGGGCTGATGGATGCCTGAACACTCTGAGATGACTTTTATATTCCTTTCCTGCCCGATGCAGATTCACCGCTCCTGATCGTATGTCAACTTTTTGTGAGGTGCAGTTTAAATCAGCTGATGCTTCTTAAAGTGATTGATTGTCTTTTATCTGCTGAAGGAGCTCTAAGCCACACCTCCAAACTCATTTCATGAAGTGGACCCCAGGTGTGCAAACTGCTCACTCCAATTAACATTTATAATATAATTAGAATAATTAGTCTCTTACGATTGTTTGTATTTTATTAATTATGAGCACATTGTGTTTGCCCGTTGTTGTGATGTGGATGAAGACTGAATTGATTTATGGCCAATTAATGCAGATAACCAGCTAATTCACGTACCTCCTGCTCGTAATGGGTTTGAGACTGTCGGCTAACTAAAGCAAATTATCTAAAGGCGAGATCTGCTAAATTTAGATTCTACATTTCAAGAGCCTCTTCAGCAGCCACGAACGAGCCGTGAAGCATCCTTGCAGGGTTCAGGACGGCAGCATTTGAAGACCACGTCCCTGGAAGGACGGGAGGAGAGGTAGGGGTAGTTAGAGGAATGGAGAGATCAAGATGGAGAGACGATGGAAGCAGGAGATTGTGAGAGAATGTGAAGTCGGGAGGAGGGGGCAGGAAGGAGGAGAAGAGAGCGCCTAAAGAAACACAGGAAGAGAGAGAGATGGAGAAACTGAGGTGGAATGACAGAGGGATGGAGGGAAGGGAAGGGAAGGGGGGACCTATTAGCCTGAGACTACAGCAGAGAGTGAAAAGAGAGGGAGAGAGAGCAAAAGAGTGATAGCCTTACAGCTGCACCTAATGGCTTCTCTGGAGAGAGGAGTAGAGAGAGATGGAGGGAGGGAGCGCAGAGGAGGAGAAGGCATAATGAGGGGGCTACGACACAGGCACAGATATATTCAGAGAGGTGGATGGAGGGAGAAACAAAGAGAGGTGGAGGTTATATGGCCACACGGTAAAAGATGAGGAGGGGAGGGGAGGATGATGGCCACTGAGGCAGACATTAAAAAAGAAAGAACAGAGACGAACGAGCGAGGACAGAGGAAAACAAACGTGAGATTGGCAGGAAAACAAAAAAAAACACAAATGAAAATCAAGAGTGAGGCAGATGAAAAGGGTGAACAAAAAAAGAAGAAGAAGGGAAAGACGGATGGAGCCGACAGGTGGATAGAGAACGAGGGAGGAAGGGCGACGTGGGGTGGAGGAGTGAAAGTGGAAAAGCAATCAGGTGAGGGAGAGATTGAGAGCGGAGCACGGGGAGGGTGGCGCGCCTGCAAAGTAGGAAATTGAAGAGGAGGTTGGCGGACGGATAAAAGGGCAGTTTTGTGTAATAACGAGAGAGAGGGAAGGCGGGCGGAGGATAGAGATGGGAGGACGGACCGCTGTGTGCGGCGTATCTTCACCTCCGCTAACAACCGTGTAATAGCGCTGATCGCAGCTGTGAATAATTTACAGCCTCCAGTTGGGAACTCTCTCTGGGAAGAGACCAGATACTCTGCAAGGCGATGAGATAACCTGCACACACACACACACGTGGTTGGACTCGCTTACCTTTAAAACACATGTGTAGGCGCAAGCACACACACCACCAATAACAGATGCTTTGAAACGAAGCGGGAAAGACAAGAGACGTGCAGAAAAGGGGAAAGATGCTCCCCATCGCACGGACCTCTCAGTTTTGAATGCTCGCATTCACGTCGGCCTCTCGCTCGCGCGCCTGCCCGTTGTGTCTTTAAGGTCTCCATGGCGACTGTTTCCAGGGTGATTCACCGTGGCACCTGGTCCCTCTCTGGGCGGTGCGCTCGTCTGCTCGCCTCAATCACTCCCCGGCCACCAGCCACCTCATCCCTGCGCTCCGCTCGCACTAACTCATCTCCTCCGGCCTTCCTGTCAGGGCCGCGCCGCCCGTCGTCCAGCTCTCATCGCTAACGGTAACGATGTGGCTGGTCAAGCAGCTTTTTTTCAGCTCATCAAATATTTTAAAAGATCCACCAAACAGTTAAAGGTGGTGCTGAAACAGGCGGTGAGGGGTTGGCAGGGTTAGGTGGTGGTGGCTGCTTCACACCACTGCATCCAGTGCTTTCCATTGTTCTTGGTGATGCAGCTGCTCCACCATGGAAACCCATTCATGAAGCTCTCTGCTCTGTTGTTGAGCTGATCTGAAGGTCACATGAAGTTTGGAGGTCTGTAGTGATTGACTCTGCAGAAAGTTGGTGACCTCTTCTCACTATGTTCTTCAGCATCCTCTGACTCCGCCCCCTCAGTTTATGTGTCCTACCACTTCATGGCTGAGTTGCTGTCGTTCCCAAACACTTCCATTTCCTTTTAACACAGCTGACTAGCTCTTGGAGGCTACTCGCTGCTGCTCCGGGGGACTTTACCCTGCGACGCTGGACGCTCCAGTTTGTGCTCGGTGTGTGGTGATGGACGTGGACATGGACGGTGTCGCTGGGGGCCGGTTCGGGGAAGCTAATCCTGAACTGCTTCCCGTGGACAAGGAAAGGAGGCAAACACCGCCACTGCAGCGTCGACTGAGCCGGGATGGGAGCCCCCGACATGGCAGCGGCGGCATGCTGCCCCTCTCCAGCAGTCTGCACGCCGGGGTGAGTCAGCTGACCTGGCAGGGGTCGTCTGGAGACCTGGTGGGTCCGGCACCGCCAGGGGTGACGCCAACAACCTGGTCCGCATGATGAACCGGGCTCTGGGACGGTCGGCTCCATCGCTCGCCGGACTGAGGGAGCTCAGTCTTCCCAGAAGAGACAGTTTGGTTCATCTGTGTTTCCTCCTCTGACCTGGAGATATCTTACTTGATTCACCATTGTGGAGATATACAGGTTTTAACGGCTGTTAACTGGTTTTAACGGCTGTTAACTAGAGTTAAGACTCGGACCACAGGACATGAAGAAAGAGCGCTGGACGCCGGCAGCTCCTCTAGTACACCAGACTGCAGCGTATGGTGTATTTGAAACTTGAATTTCCCCCTTGGGGGATCAATAAAGTATATTTGATTTGATATTTGATTTGATTTGATTTGACTGTGGAATATTTAGGAGAGAGGAAATTTCACGACTGGATGTGTTTCTCAGGTGTCTTCCTATCACAGTTCCACGCTGGAATTCACTGAGCTCCTGAGAGCGACCCATTCTTTTACAGATGTTTCTAGAAACAGTCTGCATGTCTAAGTGATTAATTTATACACCTGTGGCCATGGAAGTGATTGGAACACCTGATTCTGATCATTTTGATGGGTGAGCAAATACTTTTGGCAATATAGTGTATATTTTTCCTCTTCACGACATATTTTTTGACAGACGCAGCTTATAGTCCAGAAAATATGGTACATTCCCTTCTCATTAAGATGCATGTGGACCTCTGAATCTGGACCGGATGAGCTGGCTCTCCTGTGTTTCACCACGCATCTGTGGGACGCTGTCCTCCACATCCCAAAACACCAGCCAGCTGATGATGGAAGCCCTTTTAGCTCAAACATGAGGAGCCCGCCCCCTACTTTGGTTAGACTGAGGTAAACCACATCAGTTGTCCAAAGACCACTTCTTCTGAGAGGCCGTTTTTGGTGCAGATGCTGTGATCACACTGACCCACGTCAACCCAGAGTTCATTTGGGTGGACCTAAATAGCGCCACTGTAATAACAGCCTAATAGGAATCATATTCAGAAGGACCACCAGGGTACTGAGCAGAGGGAAGGGAGGGAAGCATCAAAGGATGACTTAATGCACACAAGAATTCCCAGGTTTTACTATTTCATGAGAAAAGTTACCATTTTTTTTTTCCAGTGGGTTCTGGGAGCCAGCAGTCATTGGACATAGAGCATATATGAGCACGACAACACCCTAGAAGGCTGGGTGATCACATCCATATTTCATGTACCATCTATGCTATTGTCATTATAAATGTATAATCCTCCATGTTTGGCTCGTTGCTGGGACGAAAATAGCTGGAAAATTCTTGACGGACGTTTGAAAACTCGCCACGCATGATAACGTGAAGTCGAGCTCAAGCTAAACTTTACCTTTGATCCCCGTGTCTGAATCTTTCGCCACTCCGGAGTCGGTGCAGGTTCGACGCGGCTGTCGGTCAAACCGTCCTCAGCTCCCCCGTCCGTCTCCAGGCACGCTATCATTAGGGGTTTGGAAAAAAAAAAATCGATTCGGCAATATATCGCGATTTTCGGCCGCCCAATATATCGATTTTTCAGCTCCTAATGTCGATTTTTTTTTTTTAGGAAAATTTTATTCTATTTATTTTATTTTATTTATTTATTAAATGTGCAAAAACACTAATAATAAACAATAAATAGGTTGTTTTAAGGCAAATAGTTTTGACTCAATTTGTCCTCTTAATGATCAATATCATCTGATGAACATATACAGCAACTTGATTTTTCATCTCTACTTTGAATTTTGATATTAGCTGGGTAGAATATCGCAATATATCGTGATATTGTGATAATATCGTACCATGCCCAAGTATCATGACACATATCATATTGCGAAGTCCTTGCCAATACTCACCCCTAGCTATCATATGAACAGGGCAGGACTATTCCCCGTGACATCTACGTGCAACAGTTCTCCATGCCCAGAGTAAAGAAAGACATTCAGCCGCTCCTTATTTTTAGCTCTGCATTCATGCATTTCTCTGAAGTGTGCAGAAAAAGTATGTGAATCCCCTGGAATTGACTGGTTCACATTAACAAAGCTGTGCTTCATCCTCACGAATGATGATTTCGTGTTTCTCTCGTGTTTATTGAACACACCCATTAAACATTCACAGTGCTGGTGGAAATAGTTGGGGAACCCAGAGAGTAATTAATTCAACGAAAGCTAATTGGAGTCAGTAGCTTGTACACCTGGAGACTAATTAATGAAATTAGTTTGGAGGTTGGGTTTGGAGATATTTTGATTGAGCATTTTGAGTTTGTTGTTCATAAGAAGCATCTGCTGACGTGACTAAAATTAACTATAATAATGTCAAGATAGTACTTCGTTTTCGTGATTGTAATTTTTTTCTCCTCATAAATGTTTGAAATCTATTAACTTCACTCTGCCGTACAACAACAAAAAAAAAAGTGATCAGCAGTGATGGCTGCAGCAAAAAGTTAACGATAAAAATAAGTGTCTTGTTGCAGGAGCAGGTGATGTAATGTGTGGAATACTTCTGAAGGAGAAAAACCCACAAATCTGAAAGTCCATTTGAAAAGCTCACACAAGTAGGCTAACCAAGACTAGCTGGATAAGCTAGCCTAAGCTAGCCCCCTGGAAAGAAGGCTAACCAAGACTAGCTGGATAAGCTAGCCTAAGCTAGCCCCCTGGAAAGAGAAGCTGCAGCTGCAGGCCAGTCAGCGTTGGGAAGGAACGGGAGAAAACAGCAACTATAATGGACTGTTTCCACGGAGACCAGATAGCTGCTGGTCAGTAAATACGCAGGAAACACCACAAGCGGGAAGATGCATTGATAAATATGTTTATTGAGACCGGAATGTAAACACGACTATGTGATTTGATAGCCTTCAAAAAGTTCAGTGCTTCACTCGAACCAAAATTACAACCCTAATTTACAAAATAAAACTAAAACTAACACTGAGACTAATAAAAACTAAACTAAAACTAATTATTTCAAAACAAAAACTAAAAAAAACTAGCAAAACTGCTCGAAAAAAACAATTTAAAACTAACTGAATTTGGAAAAACTAAATAAAAACTAAAATTAATGGAAAATCCTAAACTATTATAACCCTGACATGCACCTCACAGTCACTCCTACAGGCAATTAAGAACAACAATTTAACCTGACATGCATGTCTTTGGACAGTGGGAGGAAGCTAGAGAACCCTGAAAAACCCAGTAGACATTGGGTGATGGAGCATGGCATTGAGCATAGCAATGGAAGCAAATCTGTCCGTTCACACCAGACACGATGCAGACATCTCTGGAAAGAGACCCTAACCCTAACCTTAGCCCGTCCTGAACGCTGTGCAGGTCTGATCCAGAAATACTGAAAGCACTTGGTGGAAATCAAGGCTGCCAGAGGAGGAGAAAGCAGCCATTAACTCCAAGGGTTCACTTCTCCTCCAGCAACGTGAATATTTAATGGGTGACTTCAGTAAAGACGAGTCGTTTGAATCATGTGCCGTCATCTCGAGCACATTGTGTCGGTCTGTTATTGACTTGCACGAAGATCAGATCGCATTTTACGGCGAATTAATGCAGTTCATTTCAAGGGTTCACATACTTTCTGTTGTGTATGAAAACGTCCCCTCGTCTGTGACCATCAGAGTAAAACGTGGATCAGTGGGACTGCTGCTCCGGAGATCGTAGCTTAGAGAATTTCATGCTACATGACTGCAAACGAGCGTGACGTGACAGTCCAGGCTCTCCGCTGTCCGTGGGTGGCATCCTTGTGTCTGCAAAGAAATCACTTTGTGCCTCCAAACAGCGTTCATGCTGCAGGGATTCATTTCCTTGAACTGATCCGCTCCTGCATGCCTACATGCATTTCACAGTGTCCCTGCATGGCATCATGTTGGCTCAGTTATGGTTTCAGGATGATCCCAAGAAGCCCTGGTAACACCAGCTCTGTTTTTTTTTTTTTTTTTAATAGTCTCTGATGGAGGATTTTGCAGTGAATTTCACTTCCACGTTGCCCCTGATATGGTCCGTGTGTGAGTGAGCGTGCAGATTCAGAAATGTCAGAAATAGGCCAGTTAGGGTTTAGAGCTGGGAGATGTTAGAGATTAAACAGACCTCTGTGGGGAGCAAGACTCCTCTCCAGCAGTTTAAATATAACTGTCCTCTGGGACAAACTGTGTGTCTGTGTGTGTTTTAAGGGCTGGGTTCAGGTTGGGTGGATGTGTTCTACGCCAGAAAGGCGAAGACTCCAGCTTCTCTTTGTGTCTGCGTCTGTGTTGGTGTATTGTTGGGACAGGCTGTGTTTACACCGTGAGTCGGTGGGAAGTCCACTGCATGTTGAGGACGAAAAGGAAGTTCCTGTTATGTCAACAATGACATTTTAAGATGAAGTCTTGTTTCAAGGTTAGTTTTGGGGCAGGTCTTCAGCAAATGGAGGCAGTGCAAAGCCCTCTAAAGTACATAAAGGCACGACTGTGTGTGTGTGTGTGTATGGGGGGGGTATGCATGCGCACATCAAAGTGATGTCTTCTTTACCTTTGGCTCCGTGGGGATAGTTTAACACTGTGAGGTCTGCTCCACCATCTGCTTGGGGTTAGTGTGTTTGTGTGTTTTCATATGTGCGTGTGACTTCATAAATCAGTCAGCAGGTGCTCCATTACATGTATTAATGTTTCAGACATTAATGTTTTTTTTTTAAGTCCTCAACTTCATATCAGCATCTCTTCTCCCAGGTGGTTGCGCACCTGCATTGTGAATTGCAACAAGCTGTCCGTTCACATCTAATACTTTCTTTTATCATAAACGGAAAAACTGCCTGATCGTTTGATATTCTTATCGATTTGAGTCCTGCAATTTTACTAAACTAATCATAGCTGACTATGGAAAGTCAATGTCCATCTTTCCAGTAGATCAGGGGTGACCAACCCTGGTCCTCAAGAGCTGCAAACCTGCATGTCTTAGATGTTTTCCTGCTTCAGCAGACCTGATTTACATGAATTAATCGTTTATAGACTTGTGCAGACCTGGATGACCAGCTGATGATGATGATTGATTCATGTGAATCAGGTGCTGAGGCAGGGAAACATCTAAGACATGCAGGGTTGTTGCTCCCGACGACCAGAGTTGAAGACTCATGCATCCATCTGTCAATGCATCCATCCATCCATCCATCTATGCATCAGTCCATCCATCCATCCATCTATGCATCCATCCATCCATCCATCTATGCATCTGTCCATCCATCCATCTATGCATCCATCCATCCATCCATCTATGCATCTGTCCATCCATCCATCTATGCATCCATCCATCCATCTATGCATCCATCCATCCATCAATCTATGCATCGATCCATTCATCCATCTATGCATCCATCTGTCCATCCGTCCATCCATCTATGCATCCGTCCATCCATCCATCTATGCATCCATCTGTCCATCCATCCATCTATGCATCCATCCGTCCTTCCATCCATCTATGTATCCATCCATCCATCCATCTATGCATCCATCCATCCTTCCATCCATCTATGCATCAGTCCATCCATCCATCCATCTATGCATCCATCCATCCATCCATCTATGCATCGATCCATTCATCCATCTATGCATCTATCCATCCATCCATCTATGCATCCATCCATCCATCCATCTATGCATCCATCCATCCATCTATGCATCAGTCCATCCATCCATCTATGCATCCATCCATCCATCTATGCATCAGTCCATCCATCCATCTATGCATCCGTCCATCCATCCATCCATCTATGCATCAGTCCATCCATCCATCCATCTATGCATCCATCCATCCATCCATCTATGCATCGATCCATCATCCATCTATGCATCTATCATCCATCCATCTATGCATCCATCCATCCATCATCCATCCATCATGCTCATCCATCCATCCATCATCCATCATCCGTCCATCCATCCATCCATCTATGCATCAGTCCATCCATCCATCTCTGCATCCATCTATGGCATCTGCACACCCTGCAGAGGTTGCCAGTTTATCACACAGACGCACATAAACAAACAGCCGTCCAGACACAAGGAGAACATGGAATATGCACTTTAAAGCGGCGTAATTTTATTTTAAGTCGTAAAATATCGGTTTAAAATTTTAGCCAATAGTGCACAAGCGCTCGAGGGCCACATGAAATTACGTGGCGGGCCACATTTGGCCCGCGGGCCTTGTGTTTGACACACGTGCCTTAGAGAATCACAGAAACGGGGAGCGGTCAAACAGTTAGTCAGGACAAAATCATAATGGTCTCTGTTGCAGATTTACTCATCCGTTCCTCGTGGTTTTACAACACAGCTGTTTAAAAAAATAATCTTACTCATTTTTTGTATTTAAAGCCCTTTAAAGGGTCAAATGAGAAAGTAAAAGAAGCCCTACGAAGCAGGATGTTATCCAACTAAAACTGTGGTCCGGAGCAACACTGAAGTCAGACAGACATGAGCGTCCCTGTGACAGAGCTCTGGTCTCAGCAGGATGACGCTTCAGCAGCCTTGCATGCTTCGGTACCTGCTGCTGCAACCCCCCTCCTGCATGCATGCACGCACGTTCTGCAGCCGTGTTACCGCCGGCGTGGGTCAGAGGGTAACGGGTGAGCCTGAAGGACATCGGGGCATCGCCGTGAAAGGCATCCGTGACCTTCAGCCGGCCACCGCGACCAGAGGCACGGCTTCGATGCAGTGAACCGCCGCCGCTGATCTGAATGCAGATTTGAGACATCATGTGGGCAGATGCACTTCATGTTCGCCGTCTCAGTCTTACTGCAGCTGAAGACTCTGAGAGTCCCCTCATCCATCCAAACCCTCACTCTGCATCTCCTCTCTCCTCATCCCACCCCCTCCCCCACCTCTCTTCTCTCACACAAGTGGGTGACAGATGTAAGCCACTCTGGAGAGCACAGAAACACCCAGCGCTCTGCTGCCAGCCACGACGCTCCTACAGGCTCTGCGTTTGTCTTTGTGTGTGTGCATGTGCATGTGTGTGTGTGTGTGTGTGTGTGTGTGCATCATGTAGTGCTGTTTTTGTCTCTTTGTCTTTGTTTTTCCAGTGTGGGTGCCTGTATTTATGTGTGTTGTTTCATAATGGAAAGTGCAACCTTTAATCTCACTCCTGTGTGACTGATCTCAGCTGGAGAGTGGACCGAACTTACACACACACACACACACACACACACACACACACAAATGAATAGCACAGTGGATGTGCAGTTGCAAAAAAAGGATATTTAAAAAAAAAAAAAAAAAGGTTTTTTTGCTTTTTGCATGTTTCATAGGACCGTTGAAAAATCTTTTCCTGTTTGAGGCCTTTTTTTTTTACACGAATTCCTTTTATTTTTGAAAAAACTATAATAATTTTTTTTTTGTTATTTTTTTATTTTTTTTTATTTATTTATTTTTTGAAACTTTTTTCAAAGTCAAATGTTGATGTCAACTAAATTGTTTGTGGCCATAAACATCTTGGAGTTTTCCTCACAATGATGTTTTGATGGTGGAGGCGTCTGACGTCTTAATTCATCATATCACTGTAACTTTACTCATAAACCGTCACAGCGGACCAAACTGCTGTACAAAAGAATAAATACACAAGCAAAAAGAAAACATAAAATACACAACTCCCATGAAATGCAAAAATTCAAATAAAAATAGAAAAAAAAACTCAAAAACATAAAACATATAACATATAATAAAATAGTTAAACCAAGAAAAAATATATATAAATTAAAAAAAAAAAAAAAGACAGCTAAAAATCATCTTGGGCGGTGCCGAACACCAAGAAGAGGAGGTGGGTTTTAAGACAGCTCTTAAAAACAAGGAGTCTAGCGAGCAAAGGAAGATCATTCCACATGTTTGGTGCGACGGCTGCAAAGACTCCGCCCCCTCTGAGCTCATGCTTGGCCTCAGGGACGCTCAGGAGCAGCTGATCAGCTGACCTGAGAGCAGCAGGCTCAGACGGGAAGGCCAGGGCCCGACCGTCCAGGGGCTCGGATGCAAAGACAGGCATTTTAATTGGAGTTAATTGGAGGCACACCTGTGGATGTGTTTCAAGGCGTACCTTCAAACACAGCAGCCTCGCTGCAGGGCAGCATGGGACAATAAAAATAAAAGCAAAGACGTCAGGAAGACTTGTGCATCTCCACAAGTCTGGTTCATCCTTGGATACAACCGCATGGGAGCACATAACCATCTCACTGCACTTGAAGGAGGCGGCTTCTGCGTCCCAGAGATTAATGCAAACCTTGCAACAGCAACAGACTTTGTCAATATGCCGGCTGAAACCAGGAAGTGGCTCGTTCTGTTACTGGCTTGAAAGCCCACACAGCGAGAGACGGATTAGTTTGCAGCTGCACATGGGGACAGAGATCTTCAGCTCTGGAGGCTTGTCATGATGAGACTGTTGAACTGTTCAAAGGGAAAAACAGGGAAGCACGGGGGTGGCATCAACATGCTGTGGGGCTGTGTTGTTGCAGGAGGGACTGTTGCACTTGAGCAGGTGGCATCATGAGCAAAGAAGATTATCTGCGTATGTCGAAACAAAGATGTTAACCAGGAAGCTTAGAAGCTTAGGTCTTTTAAAGGGACAATACCACCAGTTTAGTAGCAAAGGGGCTCAGTGAAGGTGGTGGCAGGGACCGTCACAAAGACCTGACCCAGGAAAAGGGATGTGTGACTGCTTGAGGTCCACAAACTGGACTCGGCTCCAACAGTTCTGTGAGGACGAATGGACCAGGAACTCCAGTAGGACATTGTGAGGAGCTTGTGTGAGGAAAAACAGTTTACAGGCAACTCTACCAAAGATCCAGTCTTAGGGCCAATTCCAATTGCTCCCTTAACCCTCAATCTTGGCCTACGTAAGTGTAAGGACTATCTTGTGACTTAGAATTGGGACACCCCTTGAGTGCAGTTACGTCTTCAGACTGTGGGGGGCAGCCTTACGCCAAAGCTACGTCCAGTCTGTCAAGAAAATGACGATGATGAAGGAGACAAAGATGTAGAAGAAGAATAAGATAATATAAATATATATAAAGAAGACAATAAGATGGTTTTGTAACATATCTTTATTAACTACGAAAATACTTACATTTGTAGCTAGCTTTTTTCGGCACCATCCTTTTCAAAGACGTTTTGGCAAAAATACGCAATGCCTTCTGGGTAGCCCTTACTTCCAAGGGTGGTGCCGGTGAATCTCAGTATTGAGGGCGATACAGCCCTCAAACTTGTCCCTCAACTTGACTTTCTTATAATCGGGACAGCACTTGAACTTAGCGGGAGCGCACATTTTTGAGTTTGAGGGTTGAGATTGAGGGTTAATGGAGGAACTGGAATTCAAGTAACTTGTGACTGTGAGAGAGGTGATAAAAGAACGTTTCTTCAGTTTTACTGTCGGACATCGGGGGAAAAAGTTTTTGTTTTTCTCAACTACTGTTTGCAGCTGTATTTCTGCTACACAACATACGCACGGCCTCTCTCACTAACACACACATGCGCACACACATTTCCGCTCACTTCAAGTGTAATGTAATCACCTGGGCGCTCCATGCCTCCTAACCCAATAAAGTTGACAGGCTCCAGTGCACGCACACATGCACGCACGCACACAAACACACAAATCCTCATGAATGACCTGTAATGCATTCAGCTCTCCTTCCATTTCATCCTTCCTTCCTGTTTTCCTGCCTCCAGCCCACCGTGGGTGCGTTTACGGGAGCTGTGGTGGTTCCTGCAGCAGCAGGGCTCAGGTTTGACCGGAGCCAGGACGAGGTGTCGGAGGGAGATGTGGATGAACGATGTTCTTGATGTTCTTCAGCTCAAACACAGACCGGACGACTGTCTGATAAGCACAGAAAACTGTAAAGCTAATAATGTGCCCAACACTTCGAAGGGTGTCCAGGCGCAGCGGCCATAACCACTCCTCCGAGCGCCATCTGCTCCTCACCGCAGCAACTGTTGCCAGACTACCTGCTCTCCTCTCCTCCCCTCCACGGCTCATCACCTCCTGGCTTTCACCCGATTTTTTTTTTTCTCCCGAAACGAGATCGACACCCAAATTCTCCGCCTCAGTCTCTTATTCTGCTCTCCTGCCTCCGTCCTCTGCTCGCTCGTGCATTTTCCTCTTTCCTTCAGTCGGTTTAATTTGCTTTTTCACCCCGAAGAGAATTCCTGCTTCCTATTCAGTGAGCTTTATTGGTATGTCATTCAATTCACTGTACATTAGCCGCGCTCCAGCGAAATACCGTTAACACTGGAATAACACTGATGCCACCATTCAGTTTCTCCTTTTTCTCCATTTCCCATGTGCCTTTCTCTCTTGCGTGTCTTTTATAGACTATAGAGACTGTATATACAGTGATCCCTTATTTTTCACGGTTAATGGGGACCGGCGCCCCCCAGCAAAAATCAAAATCCGCGAACTGGAGCCGGAGCCCCTCGAGCCTCAATAATGTGTTTAAAGTATGTTTAAAAACCACAAAAAAGTAGCGAGGCACTGCAGCGAAACAAGACAAAGACTCAACTGTGGTCTTTCTGTTACCTTCACAGCCTCTGGTCTCTGAACTGTAGTAAAGAAACCGCTGGTATTGGGCTATTTTTGGCTCGTAAATAAAAAGTCCGGTTTTCTCTGCATGGAACGAGCACTTTATTCTGGCACTGCAGGAACTTGTAACATCACACAGGTTGTATTGTTGGGCTCCTGTCGGTTAACAGAGAATGTAAATCTACACACGCTGAGCTTCTGTTTATGCTCACTACACTTTTCATCTAACCCCGATTTCATTCTGCTGTCCCACAACACTCACACTCCATTACCCATAAGGCCACACCATTACCCATAAGGCCACCTTCTTAAAGGGGCCAGGCTGGCTCACAACATTTCTTCACTGTGAGAGAACCCGCACAACATCCTGTGATGTTTCCGCAATTAAAAAAAAAAAAAAATTTTAATTATATTATATATTTCTGAAAAATCCGTGAACCACGAATTGGCGAGGGATCACTGTATGTTGAAGCTCGGTTTTTTTCTTTACCCCAATGAAGTTGTGGCTCCAGAAGCTCCTGGGAACACCGGGGATCCATCCAGAAAGAACCCAGACCTTAAGAGCAGCTTAATAGTTCAGGAGTTTTTGATGGCATGATTTGTTTTATTTAGATATTCAGCCAAAACATCTTCCTCTTCGACTGGGATCATGCCTCTAGAACAGCCAGGAAGATGAGTTTGATCCTGTTAATCAATTGCAAAAGAGTACAAATGACAGATAGATCATCCAAGCCATTTTTAGTGTAACAGCATGGAAGAATTGTTCTTAGTTTAGTTCCTTTTTTTCCTACCGCTCCGATGTGAAACCCAGGCTTTGATCACAGCAATGTGGTTAGCTGTGACGTCGCGTACGTGTCTGCACAAATAAACATGCATCCTCTGAAACAAAAACCCAAACTCAACAGAAAACAAACACAAGCGCACAGACGGTTCGGCCTCCGACACTTCGCCAGACATCCGTGATGCTGATGAACGAAGAGCAGCTCGCTCCCTAAAGTTTACATTTCAAAACTTGAAGCTGGCACCAGCTGATGAAGGTGGCAGCTCCGGAGTCGACAAGATAACAACACCCTCAAAAACTATGAAGGGAATGAGAACACAACTTTCAAACTGTCACAAAATGAAGTGAGGTCAGAAAGTGGAGAAGTTTTAACGAGAAGAAAAATCCAGATCAAAGACCGAGACGAACACAAACTTGGCAGAGGAAGGAGATGCTGAAGCTAAACGCATCGGTTTGAGAGGGACTCGCAATCGTCGCAAAGGAAATACGAGACCTCAGAAAGGAGGTGAAGCAAGGCCTTTCACGATTCAAGGATGGGTTCAAGGAGGAGATGAGAGGAAATAAACTGAAAAGTGGCACGCAATGTCGTAGATTTATCGAGGCGCTGAAACAGATAAAAGAGCTGGAAGAACGTGGAAGCAAGAGACAATCTTCTCTCTAAGCGAGAAGATGGCGAGTTCAATGTCAGTCGTGCGTCCCGATTCTTCTTTTTGATTTTGCCAGTAAAAGCCAGGCCGAGATTCACTCTTGTCCAGTCTTGCTCCATCACTGGTCTTCCTCCAACACAGTCTGTGGTTCCTTCAACCTTCTGCCATACTTAACGTATTGAGACCAGTGAGCTGGCGAGCTTCTCGTCACACGGCGCCATACGTGTTTTTCGTAAGAGCGATCTAGGCTGGACCGCAGAGTTACAAGTCCAGTCAGGCGTGCTGTGTCAGTGGAGATGGTCACATTTGCCTTAATATAGGTCACTGAAACATCAGGAGGGTTTTACATCCTCCTGATGTACCCTCACTAGGGTCCTGGAGGGAACATGGGAATTTGCCCAACCAGTCCACATGTGTTTTGTGGACTTGGAGAAGGCATTTGACCGTGTCCCTAAGGGGGTCCTGTGGGGGGTACTCCAGGAGTATGGGGTGCTGGGCCCATTGTTACGGGCTGTCCAGTCCCTGTACAGATGGAGTGGGAGCTTGGTCTGCATTGTTGGTTGTAAGTCGGATTCGTTTTCGGTGGGAGTTGGACTCTGCCAGGGCTGCCCTTTGTCACCGATTCTGTTCATAACGTTTATGGACAGAATTTCTAGGCGCAGCCATGGAGCGGAAGGGTTCCGGTTCGGTGGTGTCGGGATCTCGTCTCTGCTGTTTGCAGATGACGTGGTCCTGTTGGCGCCATCGAGTGGGGATCTGCAGCTCTCGCTGGAGCGGTTCACAGCAGAGTGTGAAGCGGCAGGGATGAGAATCAGCACCTCCAAATCTGAGACCATGGTCCTCAGTCGGAAAAGGGTAGAATGCCTCCTCCGGGTCGGGAGTGAGGTTCTGCCTCAAGTGGAGGAGTTTAAATATCTCGGGGTCTTGTTCACGAGTGATGGGAGAAAGGAGCTGGAGATCGACAGACGGACTGGTGCAGCGTCTGCTGTGGTGCGGACTCTGTACCGGTCCGTTGTGGTGAAGAGAGATGAGTCAAAAGGCAAGGCTCTCTGTTTACCAGTCGATCTTTGTTCCAACCCTCACCTATGGTCATGAACTGATGGTGGAGACCGATAGAACGAGATCACGGATACAAGCAGCTGAAATTGGTTTTCTCCACAGGGTGGCTGGACTCTCGCTTAGAGATTCGGTCATTCGGGGGAAACTCAGAGTAGAGCCGCTGCTCCTTCACATCGATACGAACCAGTTGAATTGGTTCGGGCATCTGGTTAGGATGGAGAGGTGTTTTGGGCATGTCCAACTGGGAAGACCCAGGACACGCTGGAGAGATTATATCTCTCAGCTGGCCTGGGAGCACCTCAGGGTTCTCTCAGGCCAGAGGAGCTGGTGGAAGCAGGTGAGGGGATGGAGGTCTGGGCCTCTCTGCTGAAGCTGCTGCCCCCGCGACCCAACTCCGGTCCAAGCGGGAGCTAATGGATGGACGGACTTTAAGGTGAAAAGGTTATGCGGTGTTGCTTCAATCTTCCAGAACACGATACAATACACAAGCAGCACACCAAGCAAATGGGGAAAAAAAAGCCCGTAGACAGTCTATCCCACTGCCCTCTGGGAGGCGCTGCAGGAGCCTCCAGACCAGAACGAGCAGGTTCGAGAACTCGGTTCCTAACCATCTCTAAACATGGTGCGTAAGTTGTATGTTCCTCATACTGGTACAATTCCTCATATAGACCTTTTCGGGCCAGCCCCCCGGAAGTACCCCGTCCGCCATTGCTGGGTTGTGCTACAGAGCGACACTTTCACCGGCTCGCAGATTAACCAGTGTTTTTCTCTTTCTACAAATATATATTTTTATAATGTCGAGTCGGTCGAGTGGGAATACATGTTCCGTCAAAACTGTGTCAACAATGTTGTGAAAATTCAACAATGGAAGAAGAAAGCATGTGAAATACACAAGCCTTTACTGCACGAAGACTGCCTTGTTTGCAGAACAAGAAGTTAGGAAGACGTGGGTGAAAAATATCAACAGAAAGTTTTCGTTAACATTCAATCTCGTACTACTCATAGTCTCGCTGAGAGTCCTGGATGATTCTGGCCGAAAGAACAGCAGTATGAGGCTACTGTAGCCCTCGGCACTAGCACAAGCCTATAAAACAATGAATGAATGAATGAATTAGGGGAATGATAAAATAATTTAAATATAACATTAACACATAGCCTAATTTACCGCTAGCGTTAACATTACAGTAGCATAATCTTTATGGCTTGTTGACGTTAGTTATAGCCAGCGTTGCATTTTTTTTATACATATTCACACAGTTTTTAGTGTTTGGTTATGGGAATAGATCACGCTATTTCCATAACCAATCATTAAAAACAGCGATAAACTACCTTCATCTGTAACTGGAGGACACTGCCTAACATCATCAATCCAAGACATGTTTGCGTTATCAGTAACAGATGCTCCACGCTGCTGTGTTTGGGTTACTTGATGGAGCACCGCACACTTCAGTTATGGCGGGGCCACTAGGGGGCGCATGTCCACAATTTTCAAGTCGAAAAGGTGTATACACTCACTAGGCACTTTATCAGGTCCACCTGTCCAACTGATCGTTAACACAAATCAGCTAATCAGATGGCAGCAACCCAATGCATTTAGGCTTGTAGACATGGTCAAGACAATCTGCTGCAGTCCAAACCAGCATCAGGATGGAGAAGAAAGGGGATTTAAGTGACTTTGAATGTGACGTGGTTGATGGTGCCAGACGGGCTGGTGGCTGGTGCCACTTCTGTCAGCTAAGAGCAGGAAACTGAGGCGACAATTCACACAGACTCACCAAAATTGGACAACAGATTGGAAAAATGTTGCCTGGTCCGATGAGTCCGGATTTCTGCTGCGACATTTGGACGGTAGGGTCAGAATATTGTGTCAACAACATGAAAGCATGGATCCATCCCGCCTTATCAACGGTTCAGTTGCATATGACAACTGAAAGGATTTTATCTGCACTCTTCATTTTTATTTTTAATAATTTTTATCAAATTAATTTTTAATTTAATTTATTAATGATTATGTTTATGCTTGTATGATTCTATTTGCCTTCTTGTGATTTTATGCATCTGTAAAGCACTTTGAATTGCCTTGTGTACGAATTGTGCTCTACAAATAAACTTGCCTTGCCTAGCCTTGCCTTCAGGCCGGTCGTGCACGGCCGTGGTGCTTTCGGACAAACAACTCTGCTCCCCTGCGGTTTTAGTTTGTGATCCTCTTGCAGCCCAGGAAAACAGGGAGTGGTCAGTGGGTTTGTCGGCTCACTTGAGAAATAAAACCTGCTCAGGTCTAGGGGTGAGTATTGGCAAGGACCTCGCAATATATGTATCGTGATACTTGGGTCTTGATACGATATTATCACGGTATCGCGATATATTGCGATATTCTATCCAGTTAATATCAAAATTAAAAGTAGAGATGAAAAATTAAGTTGCTGTATATGTTCATAAGATGATATTGACCATTCAGAGGACAAATGGAGTCAAAACTATTTGCTTCAAAACAACCTATTTATTGTTTATTATTAGTGTTTTTGCACATTTAAGTGAATGAATGAATTTTCCTAAAGAAATTAATATTAGGAGCTAAAAAAATCGATATTATATCGGGTGGCCAAAAATCACGATATATTGCCAAATCAATTTTTTTTTACACCCCTACTCAAGTCTGGACAAAATTACAACCCATCGCCTGCCGCGAATCTTTCTGTCCTTGTCTGGGGAACGTTCTTCGACGAACAAGTTAACAATGCGGCGTTGTTGTACGTCCAGCGGTGCTGGTGCATGTTACTTGCTTTAAAGGATTGAATGAGAAGTGATGGAGAAGCTCCACGAGCAGCACTTTTCCGTTACAGTTGTCTTCATTTGACCGTGGTGCCAATGTGTTGAAGTGGTTGTTTGTTTGGGCAGCTGCCTTTCTGCTGCTCCGCAGCACAAACACACATTTTACCCATCTTTGAGACTTTTCTTTTCCGTTGTTCTTCCCTAATCCGTCCGTCTTCTGTTCCTTTGCGCTTGTGTGGACATGATTCAGGGCCCTCTCTCTCTCTCTCTCTCTCTCTCTCTCTCTCTGCAGAAGCAGAAACCAGAGAAAGAGTGGAGAAAGGAGTTTGATTGGGGGGGTGGAGTGGGGGGGGGGGGGCTGTTTAGAAAAGAAGGGAAGAAAAGAGTAAGAGTGAGTGGGGGAGAGAGAGAGATCGTAGATCAGAACCGTCATGATTGAGCCATCTGCTGAGAGGAGGCCAGAGAGACTCAAACACATACACATACACGCACATACATGAGCTTAAAGATCACCACTGCCACCCTTTGGTCATCTCCTCACACTCCACCTCCTCCTCTCCCGCATCGTCTGACTGCTCGGCTGCCATCCGGGCAGAAACCAGGCGGAGATGAGACACGTATCTCCGGGCATCGATCAGTCTGGTCTGACTGTCTGGTGAGCCAGTCCTGAGCGGCCGATTGTGTTTGCTCTACAGGGTGTTGTTATGCTCTAATATATGAGGTTTACTCCTTTCTAAGAAGAGCAGAGCCTCAACACGGATTACGAGGCTTTGCCTCTTTCAAAAACATATTGAGTATGTTTCCGTGTGAGAGAATCTAGCCATCCCTGTGATTTGATGCTGTAATCCTGCCCTCGCTGTTTGCTGCTTCCCTGCAGTTAAATGTGATTTGTTGTACGCTGTCGGCTCCTCTTTGTGGCTGCGTGTTGCTGCATCTTTATGTGGGCAAACGCTCGTTTTACTGGCCCTCTTTCTTCTTCGATCAGGTCTTCCCCTGCTCCTCTACCGGTGGGCCCAGCGATGCCGACCCTTGCTCAGCCATCTAACCTTTAATAGATCTATAAAATCTCTGCTCCCATTGGCCAGAGAAGGCCATTTCATCCTATTAGAGATTAGCATACGGCTGAGTGGAGAGGGAAGTGCTCTTTATATGCTAATGAGTAGGTAGTGTGGAGAGCAAGGACAGACCAGAGTCCTGTTGGGAGTTCCTGGTGCATCTTCAGGCAGTCCTGTCTTTCTCTGCTGCCCACTGTATGTCTGAGAGCTGAAGGCGCCAGACGGTGGAACGTTGTCATCGAATAACGCGTTATTTTCAGTGACTGAAACGACTTTAACATTTGGAAATTTGGAAACTGTTTTTGTTGGGTTTGTCTCCTTACCTACAAGATCACAACTCACTTTGAAGTGTTTTTTTCACTGAAGCACGTAGAGCACACGTGTGACACTTGAGGCCCTGCGGGCCAGTCCTGGCCCACCGCTGCAGTTTATTTGACCCGCGAGAGCGTGCAACGACTAGCCACATGCTAACGACTAAAAAAGATTCAGGGGAAAGTCTGAAGGGGTGCCAATACCACGGCCCACAGCAGCTTTTTTATCATATAAATGAGCAATTTTATGTTAAAAAGTCAAAGTTGAGTGCACAGCTAAACAGAACTGTTTTCAGCCTGAATTTAAAACATTGTCAGAGTTGACAATGTGCACCAGCAGGAGACCACTCCGTGAGGTTCTCAGAGTCCGGGTTGGTTCTTATGGCTCTAACATGTCAGAGAAGTACTTTAGAGCTAGACCATAAAGAGACTTGTACACAAGTAGAGATGTTTTAAAGTCTATTCTCTGAGTGACAGGAAGCCAGAGACCTCAGGACTGGACTAATATGGTCGTATTTCCTGGTTCTAGTCAGGTCCAGTGCAGAGACCTCAGGACTGGACTAATATGGTCGTATTTCCTGGTTCTAGTCAGGTCCAGTGCAGAGACCTCAGGACTGGACTAATATGGTCGTATTTCCTGGTTCTAGTCAGGATCAGTGCAGAGACCTCAGGACTGGACTAATATGGTCGTATTTCCTGGTTCTAGTCAGGACCAGTGCAGAGACCTCAGGACTGGACTACCATGGTCGTATTTCCTGGTTCTAGTCAGGATCAGTGCAGAGACCTCAGGACTGGACGAATATGGTCGTATTTCCTGGTTCTAGTCAGGACCAGTGCAGAGACCTCAGGACTGGACTAATATGGTTGTATTTCCTGGTTCTAGTCAGGACCAGTGCAGAGACCTCAGGACTGGACTAATATGGTCGTATTTCCTGGTTCTAGTCAGGACCAGTGCAGAGACCTCAGGACTGGACTAATATGGTCATATTTCCTGGTTCTAGTCAGGACCAGTGCAGAGACCTCAGGACTGGACGAATATGGTCATATTTCCTGGTTCTAGTCAGGACCAGTGCAGAGACCTCAGGACTGGACTAATATGGTCGTATCTCCTGGTTCTAGTCAGGACCAGTACAGAGACCTCAGGACTGGACTAATATGGTCATATTTCCTGGTTCTAGTCAGGACCAGTACAGAGACCTCAGGACTGGACTAATATGGTCGTATCTCCTGGTTCTAGTCAGGACCAGTACAGAGACCTCAGGACTGGACTAATATGGTTGTGTCTCCTGGTTCTAGTCAGGACCAGTACAGAGACCTCAGGACTGGACTAATATGGTCGTATCTCCTGGTTCTAGTCAGGACCAGTACAGAGACCTCAGGACTGGACTAATATGGTCATATTTCCTGGTTCTAATCAGGTCCAGTACAGAGACCTCAGGACTGGACTAATATGGTCGTATCTCCTGGTTCTAGTCTGGACCAGTGCAGAGACCTCAGGACTGGACTAATATGGTCTTATCTCCTGGTTCTAGTCAGGACTCCTGCAGCAGTGTTCTGGATGTACTGCAGCTGTCCTCACAGCTGGTTTAGAGCCCAGTGATCAGGCCGTTACAGTAGTCTAACCTGGTGGAGACAAACCCATGGATTAGTCTTTCTAAATCTGGTTTAGACACTACTCCTTTGATTCTGGCAATGTTTTTTAGATGGTAAAAAGCTGCTGATGTTATTGCTTTAATGTGGCTGTTAAAGTTCAAGTCTGAATCCAATATTATCCCTAAATTTCTGATCTGATTTTTAGGTTCTAGAGAGAGAATCTCAAGGTGACTGATAACACTTTCTCTTTGTTTCTGTGGGCCACAGACAATGATTTCAGTTTTGCTTAGCTGGAAAATGTTGTTTTGCATCCACACACTGATCTGTTTAATGCAGTGACACAATAAATCTACAGGCCCATGTTCTCCTGCTGTCAGTGACACATAGATCTGAGTATCATCTGCATAGTTGTGGTAGGACACATTACAGCTGCATATAAACTGGCCGAATGGAAGAATTTTCAGATTGAACAATAGGGGTCCCAGGATTGACCCCTGGGGAACCCCACAGGTCATGGCCATTTGTTCTGAGATTCAGTTACGAACTTCAACAAAATGCATCTCCTGTCCCTGAGATTGGACCTGAACCAGTTTAAAAAAGTTTCATAAAGTCATAGTGGTATGTCATACAGTCGAGATTTAGCCAAAGAGTGGTCTTCAGAGTATGGGAGTGGTCTTCAGAGTCTGGGAGTGGTCTTCAGTGTATGGGAGTGGTCTTCAGAGTATGGGAGTGGTCTTCAGTGGGTCTCAGTGGGAGTGGTCTTCAGAGGGAGTGGTCTTCAGAGTGGAGTGGTCAGTGTATGGGAGTGGTCTTCAGAGAGTGGTCTTCAGTGGGAGTGGTCTTCAGTGTATGGGGAGTGGTCTTCAGAGTCTTCAGAGTCTTCATGGGAGTGGTCTTCAGTGGGAGTGGTCTTCATGTATGGGAGTGGTCTTCAGAGTAGGGAGTGGTCTTCAGAGTGGTCTGGGAGTGGTCTTCAGTATGGTGGTCTTCAGAGTATGGGAGTGGTCTTCAGTGTATGGGTGGTCTTCAGAGTATGGGAGTGGTCTTCAGAGTCTGGAGTGGTCTTCAGTGTGGTCTTCAGTGGAGTGTCTTCAGTGTATGGGAGTGGTCTTCAGAGTATGGGAGTGGTCTTCAGAGTCTGGGAGTGGTCTTCAGTGTATGGGAGTGGTCTTCAGAGTATGGGAGTGGTCTTCAGTGTATGGGAGTGGTCTTCAGAGTATGGGAGTGGTCTTCAGAGTCTGGGAGTGGTCTTCAGTGTATGGGAGTGGTCTTCAGAGTATGGAGTGGTCTTCAGTGTATGGGAGTGGTCTTCAGAGTATGAGAGTGGTCTTCAGTGTATGGGAGTGGTCTTCAGAGTATGAGAGTGGTCTTCAGTGTATGGGAGTGGTCTTCAGAGTATGGGAGTGGTCTTCAGAGTATGGGAGTGGTCTTCAGTGTATGGGAGTGGTCTTCAGAGTATGGGAGTGGTCTTCAGTGTATGGGAGTGGTCTTCAGAGTATGGGAGTGGTCTTCAGAGTCTGGGAGTGGTCTTCAGTGTATGGGAGTGGTCTTCAGAGTATGAGAGTGGTCTTCAGTGTATGGGAGTGGTCTTCAGTGTATGGGAGTGGTCTTCAGAGTATGAGAGTGGTCTTCAGTGTATGGGAGTGGTCTTCAGAGTATGAGAGTGGTCTTCAGTGTATGGGAGTGGTCTTCAGAGTATGGGAGTGGTCTTCAGTGGAGTGTGGGAGTGGTCTTCAGAGTGGGAGTGGTCTTCAGTAGGGAGTGGTCTTCAGAGTATGGGAGTGGTCTTCAGAGTCTGGGAGTGGTCTTCAGTGTATGGGAGTGGTCTTCAGAGTATGGGAGTGGTCTTCAGTGTATGGGAGTGGTCTTCAGAGTATGGGAGTGGTCTTCAGAGTCTGGGAGTGGTCTTCAGAGTGTAGGGAGTGGTCTTCAGAGTATGGGAGTGGTCTTCAGTGTATGGGAGTGGTCTTCAGAGTATGGGAGTGGTCTTCAGAGTCTGGGAGTGGTCTTCAGTGTATGGGAGTGGTCTTCAGAGTATGAGTGGTCTTCAGTGGTGGTCTTCAGAGTATGAGTGGTCTTCAGTGGGAGTCTTGAGAGTGGTCTTCAGTGTATGGGAGTGTCTTCAGTATGGGAGTGGTCTTCAGAGTATGGGAGTGGTCTTCAGTGTATGGGAGTGGTCTTCAGAGTATGGGAGTGGTCTTCAGTGTATGGGAGTGGTCTTCAGAGTATGGGAGTGGTCTTCAGAGTGGTGAGAGTGGTCTTCAGTGTATGGGAGTGGTCTTCAGAGTATGGGAGTGGTCTTCAGATGGGAGTGGTTCAGTGTATGGGAGTGGTCTTCAGAGTATGAGAGTGGTCTTCAGTGTATGGGAGTGGTCTTCAGAGTATGAGAGTGGTCTTCAGTGTATGGGAGTGGTCTTCAGAGTATGGGAGTGGTCTTCAGAGAATGGGAGTGGTCTTCAGTGTATGGGAGTGGTCTTCAGAGTATGGGAGTGGTCTTCAGAGTATGGGAGTGGTCTTCAGTGTACTACAGTGGTGCTGTAAATGACATGACTGACTGTTCAGCAGTCCACCTGACCTTCTGCCTCTTCTCCTTCTCGTGTCCAGGAACAAGGTGTGGTGGGAATGTCACGGCCACCCGGCGCCATACCCCCTCCTCACCCCGCTGGGGGCGTTGCCTCTGGGGTGGGGCCCAACCAGGGCTCCGGTCCACCCCCCGGCTACATGGGCAACCAGCAGCAGGCGGCCATGATGAAGCAGATGATGGCGATGGAGCAGGAGAAGAGAGTGCAGATGCACATGATGGAGCAGCAGAAGCAGCAGCTCTTCAGAGAGCAGAGGCAGCAGCAGCAGCTGATGGCGGAGCAGGTGGGTTTGTGCTCAGGTCCGCTTGCACACGGCATTGAGCCGGTGTCACTGTGGTGATTAAAGAAAAAAAAAATCAGGAAGGTCTGCGTGATTCATCTGTTGTGCGTTAAATAATAATGAGTGTACGTGTGCCTTGTTGGTTCACACATAAACGTACGTCTGTCTGTGTCTGCAGCTAATCCTCTTCCTTACTGTTGTCTGGTTGCATGTTTAATTACCCACAGCCAGCCCCCTCTTCACCAATTCCTTTTCATCTCTGTAATGCGCGCATGTGTGTGTTGCGGCGCATGCAGTCTGCTGTGATAATGTTGTTTCCTTTTTATTCCACCGTCTGTGAGGGGAATCGAGTGTTAAAGAGCTCTGAACTCCGGAGTCACCGCCCACTCAGTCGCCTTTAATTGGATCCGCAAGCACGCAGACGCAAATGTAGACGACCGAAACGTAAGCCGTCCTGATGGGGGTTTGGTTTGTGCCGTTAACTGGATAATGTTCCTTCATTTAAACCAGCAACCAAGCTGTTCATGTCACGGCAAAACCCAAACTGGAGACGCACCAGTGGAACGGAGAAGGTTTCTTTCCAGCTGGTATCGCTCTTTATCGTACTGATAAATGCACTGGCGTCTGTAGAGACAATGTGGTCTTGAAGGCAGCACACGTGGCTCAAAATCCAAGTTAGTGTGTTTACATGGGAAGTTTATTTCCTCTTTAATTCAGAATTAAAATTAAATCTGATTTTAAATGATTAAAATTTACCATGTAAACACCTAATTCCGAATGAAAATGTCCATACCGAATTAAACTTAATTCCGAAGTAAGTGGCTGGTTTATTCTGATTTTAAATCCGAACAGAATAATTCCGCGGTCATGTATACACTCATTCCACTTTAAATTAATTCAGGTCTTTCTGCGCATGCTCGTTTTCTTGCCCGTCTGTCGCGATGACACATATATTCCACGCTGGGCTTGTTTTCGAAACAAAGTTTCAAGATGGCAGCACGCAGTAAACAGTGGTCAAGAGCAGAGACGATTTATTTAATAAATAGCTTGGAGGAACTGGAAATAATTAAAAGAACAGATGGCAGGAAACATAAATGTAGTCCTCCATGTTGTTGCTAATCGGGTAAGTTTGTTTTCTTTCGATAGACGTAAATACGTAAAGACGTCCGCCCCCCTATCCAATCAGAACCCTTCCCAACCCCCAGACCTTAAGCGGAATTGGATAAAGCCATTCAAACGTGTTTTCCATGTAAACCTCAATTTGGAATTACTATTTACTTGAGGAAAAATAGTTTAATTCTGAATTATTTCCATCCATCCATCCATTTTCTATACCCATTTCATCCTTGAAGGGTCACGGGGATCTGCTGGAGCCTATCCCAGCTGTCTACGGGCGAAAGGCAGGGGTACACCCTGGACAGGTCGCCAGTCCATCGCAGTCTGAATTATTTAATTGGGAATAATTAATTACGAATTAAAAAACATAATGTAACCATGGCCAGTGAGCTTTTCTGCCGTGACAGAAGTGGCAGTGAGTTTAACAAGAGTTTTTTTAGAAAACGATAACTGAAACTGTATTATGTGTTTATAAAACTAACTAAAATTAACTATAATAATATCAAGAACATCCTTCGTTTTCGCGTTTGTAAATTTTTTCCTCATAAACATTTGAAATCTATCAACTTCGCTCCACCGTACAACAACAACCGCAAAAAAAAAAGAAAAAGTGATCAGCAGTTATGGATGCGGCAAAAGTTGGGAGAAAGCGGCACAGTCCTATTTGGGATTTCTTTGACTATGACTGTGTTAATGATAAAAATAAGTGCCTTGGATAAGATAGCCTAAGCTAGCCCCCTGGAAAGAGAAGCTACAGCTGCAGGCCAGTCAGTGTTGGGAAGGAACGGGAGAAAACAGCAACTATAATGGACTGTTTCCATGGAGACCAGATAGCTGCTAGTCAGTAAATACGCAGGAACATCACAAGAGGGAAGACGCATTGATAAATATGTTTATTGAGACCAGAATGTAAACACGACTATGTGATTCGATAGCCTTCAAAAAGTTCAGTGCTTCACTCAAACCAAAATTACAACCCTAATTTACTAGATAAAAATAAAACTTACACTGAAACTAATAAAAACTAAACTAAAACCAAGTATTTCAAAAACGAAAACAAATAAAAACTAGCAAAAATGCTCTAAAAACAAATTAAAACTAACTGAATTTGAAAAACTAAACTAAAAACTAAATGAAAAAAAAAAAAAAACATCTGTCTTGTCTTCTTATTGAGTCCAACATCTGCATCAGCTGTACCTGTTATTGATTAGCGGATATTTGATCTTTCTAGCAAAACGCTGACAGAGGAAATCAGCTTCTCAAAACGGTTCATATTTAACGAAGAGCAGCTGAAAAAGAAAGTAAAGTTGATGGAAATCTGTGGCTTGTTTGTCAATTAAAATCACCGACCACTTGACATTTGTGCTTAACTACTGAAATAGTTGCTCCATGATCTAAACTGGGATGTCGGCTGACTGATCCTGTCGTCTCTAGGTGTTTTAGATAACTGAAAAACACAGGGATGATACAATGATACAGTTGCTAAATTAGACATGAGCAGCTTTAACCCAGTTACAGGAGAAACATGTAGTAATTTGCATCCATGTCCGTCTTCAGCTCCAGCAGCAGCAGCAGCATCTCCCCAGACAGATGGGCCAGAGCCAGAGGAACCCGTACCCCCAAGTCAGCCAGTACCAAGGTGAGACGCACACGTTTTCACTTCAGCTCCGCACAAAAACAGCACGGTGGGATGTATGGAAGACGTGAAAGAGGTCCGGGGCCTTTATACCTGTAACTGATTTTACAGCCGACGCTGCGCCACGTTCACAGATACAAACAGCCCTCTGAGGCCAGACCTCGTCCCTGCTGTCTGTCCTCAGCCTCTTTTTTCCTCCCGTCTCCCTCACTCTCTCCGGAAAGAAGAAGAGAGAAAAATAAATAAATAAATAAATAATAGAATATTCCTGCTCTGCCTGTTACCACGGCAACTTGTCTGTCCTGGATCCCCCAGAGTTCCGGTGGAGTCAGTGAGATGGATGAGAGGAGGGATGTTGGAGAGACGAAGGAGTAGATGGTCTGCTAGGTAGATGGAGAGGCTGGGAATAAAGAAAGAGAGAGATGAGTGGGTGAGAGGACGATGAGGAGATGAAGGAAGGACAGAGGGGGGAGGGGGAGTCGAGTCAAACGCCATTTTTAGCCCATCAGTCTGTCTGCGATTCAAGATCATGTGGAAAAGAGGAAACGGCTTTAGCATGACTGTTGTTCAGTCACTGGAAAAAAGCCTGCGAGCTTTTTCTCCATTTATTTGCTATAAAATCTAACCTGATCTTCATCTAAGTCACAATAACAGACCAGTGCAGGATGTTCAAGCTGATTGATCAACGACAGCTATAATTACTCCTGTCTGTGTTGAACACGCCCACTAAACATTCACAGTGTGGGGGGAAACATGAGACAGCCTCCGAAAGGCTGCTTCAATGTCCTTCAGCAGCGATGTCTTCTGTCCAGAACTGCTACAGCTCAGACACATCTGTGGGACAGATCTGTAGGACAAATCGGTGGGACACATCTGTGGGACACATTTCTGGGACGCATCTGTGGGACACGTCTGTAGGACACATCTGTGGGGCACACCTGTAGGACAAATCTATAGGACACATATGTAGAACACACCTGTGGGACACATCTGTAGAACACACCTGTGGGGCACATCTGTGGGACACACCTGTGGGACACATCTGTAGAACACATCGGTGGGGCACATCTGTAGAACACACCTGTGGGACACACCTGTGGGACACATCTGTAGAACACATCGGTGGGGCACATCTGTAGGACTCATCTGTAGGACACATCTGTGGGACACATCTGTAGAACACATCGGTGGGGCACATCTGTAGGATTGATCTGTAGGACACATCTGTAGAACACATCTGTGGGACACATCTGTAGAACACACCTGTGGGGCACATCTGTGGGACACACCTGTGGGGCACATCTGTGGGACACACCTGTATGACAAATCTGTGGGACACATATGTAGAACGCACCTGTGGGACACATCTGTAGAACACATTCGGTGGGGCACATCTGTAGAACACACCTGTGAGACACATCTGTAGAACACACCTGTGGGACACACCCGTAGGACACATCTGTAGAACACATTCGGTGGGGCACATCTGTAGAACACATTCGGTGGGGCACATCTGTAGAACACACCTGTGGGACACATCTGTAGAACACATCGGTGGGGCACATCTGTAGGACTCATCTGTAGGACACATCTGTAGGACACATCTGTAGGACTCATCTGTAGGACTCATCTGTAGGACACATCTGTAGGACTCATCTGTAGGACACATCTGTGGGGCACATCTGTGGGACGTCTGGTGTGCACGGCTGCCCTGAGGTCGGTCCACAGCATCTCCGTGGGGTTGAGGTCTGGGCTCTGACCGGGCCGCCCCAGTGGTTTCTTTTTCAGAAGTCATTCTGTGGTGGATTTATCTCCATGTTTCAGATCACTGTCCGTCCCCGTCCCATCACCTAGCTGGTTTAGGGGTTAGGGTTAGGGTTGCTATGCTTCAGCCGCTGTGGACAGCCACCAGTTCATTTTCCCCACCTGGACCGGATCACGATGCTCCCTCCACCATGCTTCACCATGCAGAAGATGTTCTGATGTTGGGAAGCTGTGCCTTCGTTGCACCATACATACTATTGATCCTGAATGGTTCCACATTTGTTTCATCAGTCAACAAAACATTTTTCCTATTTTAGATTTTGAAATCAAAGGCCTCCTGTCTGGCGTTCTTCTCCATTCATATTGACAGTTTGTCCAACTGTGGACTGATGTCCAAACACTCTGAGCTTATTCTGTCTCCCTCTCCAGCCTCACACAGATCAGCCTCTATTGATCAGTGTCTTTTATCAATCAGAGGAGCTCATGACCACACCTCCAAGCTCATTTAATTATTTGGTCTCCAGTTGTGCAAACTGTTGACTGCAGGAGGTTTTCATTGAATTAATTAGTCTATGGGCTCATTCTCTCTTTTCTCTATCAATGTGAATGTTTAATAATGGCACCGGAAATTCTAATTGTTTGTGTGCAATCAGCTTAAGCAGATTACATTTCTCTATTATTGTGACTCAGACGAAGATCAGATCACATTTTATGGCAAATTAATGCAGGAAACAAATTAATTCCAAGGGGTTTACTGCACCTGTTTGTTTGAACTTCTCCTGCAGTATTGAACTGCCGTGCATCATTTATTGTGACATTTTCACCTTCGGTAACTGCACTCACTGCGTTTGTAACATGTTGGGCGGTTTTCTGGCGTCGTGATACCTGCAGCTCATGAGCCTGGAGTGAGTGATCTGCTTGGTTCTCGTTTCCCGTCAGAGCTGTGAGGTGTGGGATTAGTGGAATGATGTCAGAAGTGAGTTTATTAGACAATTTAGAGCCATTTTCCACGCCTGCAGACCTCCTCAGCTCTGCTGCTGCCACGAGTCTAATGGGAGAAAGTGAGGAAATGAGATAAAGGCGCTTGATGTGTATTTTTGTGTGGTGTACCAAAACTGGATGAGAAACTTTCATTTCTGGAGTAAACGGTTCATTTTGGAATCCAAATCTTTGCCTCAGTGTTTATCTATTAGATATTTTTATTAGGGCTGGGCAAGTTAACGCGTTATTATCGCGTTAACGCATTAATTTATCAACGCCGACATTTATTTTGTCACACGTTAACACATGTTGCTCACACACTTTTGTTTTGAAAAGTCTGTTTCTGGCTGCTGCAGAACCGGAAGACAATTGGCAGGTAAACATAAAGAAAAGCTAAAACAGACATGGAGAACGGTAAAAAATCTGTGAACTTTACAGTTCAGGTAGCAACTCAGGTAGCAATATTAACAATTCTGTCTAAAAAAAAAACAACAAGAAAACAATTCTGGACTGCAACAAAACTTTCATGTCATTCCTCCATGTTCCATCAGATCTGCTCCATGTGTTCACTGTCCTGCTGTTCTCTAGCTGGTTACTGCAGTGCAGCACCATCTAGTGGCACAGATGTGTAACGACAACAGAAAGTCCAGTCCTCGATTGTAAAACCAATTCAGTTCTGTGGCCCATTTTTTCATTTCGTATTTTTGATCCAAGTCTGAAATTGAAATATTAAAAAAAAAAAAGTCTTTTTTTTGTTTGTTTCATTGTGTTAGATTAAAAAACGAAAAACGTAATAAAATGTCACTTTTTATTTGTTTATTTTTTTAATGTTTGATTGACAATTGAAAATGGAAATAATGAATGATACACGGATTGGTAAAGATTGGTAAACTTTAACATTGACATTTTCATTTTAAAGTTCTCCCAGACGGAGGATTAAAAAGAAACAAGGTTATTTGTAACAACTGACAAGTTGAACTCCCCGTTAAAAGTTTCTGCTGTTACCTCAGAAATTACCTGTTTTAATGTTCTGATTGTGCTGAGACACAATCATTTTGTTGGATTTTGTTTGTAGACTCTTTATTTTTTTATAAAAACAGGATGACATTAATGCCCTGGCAGTGGCAGTAAGCTTTATTTTATTTTACTTTTTTAAGATGAGATTTACACTAAATATGTGTTACTGACAAGTGCTGATGTTAAAAGTGTTTGAACAACAAATGTTATGGCACTTTAGTTCATATGGCAGCAGAACATTTCAATAAAAGTGCATTTTACACTACTTTTGAATTCATTATTTGATTTTGCAATGCGATTAATCGTGATTAATCAGGGAAATAATGCGATTAATCGCGATTAAAAAATTTCAACTGTTGCCCAGCCCTACTTTTTATTTGTCATTTTATGATTTAGGTGGATCCAGTTCGTGTCAATCTGCTCAAGGGCCACATTTTTTGGACATTTTTTTCTATTCAGATGCCTCTAATGGTTTCCTCGTCTTAACTCCTCCCCATTTCCGTTCTCAGGTCCTCCCCAGGACCTGGCATCCAGGAACCAGCCGCTCCAGAGCATCCGAGCCGCACGTCTTCTACAACAGCAGCAGCAGCAGCAGCAGCAGCAGCACAGTCAGCAGCAGATGGTCCAGATGGGTCCTGTTCAAGGTCAGGGAGGCTCTGTGGGACCTCAGACTGACATGGGACTACCCTACGGCGCCCAGGGATCCGGCCAGAGTTCCCTCTATGGCCTCAATCCCTCCATGAGCCAGATGATCCACCAGCAGCAGCACCAGAGCCAAAGCGTCCAAGCCTCCATGGGTCTTCCACCACAGCACAACCCTGCCGGGGGGCCACCCCGGCAGGCAGGTGCGGGTCCTGTGGTTGGGGGTATGGGCCCTGGGACCGCTGGAGCTGGAGGTTATGGGGGGCAAGGTATGTTGATGAACTCAATGACCCAGCAGCTCAAAGGACCCCCCAACGCCAAAGCCCAAGCTCAGAGACTGCAAAGCATGCTGGGTGCCGGGGGCGGAGGGGGTGGAGGGATGGCTGGCGGTGGCTGGCCGCAGCAACAGGGACAGAGTCTGCAGGCTATGGGGGCGGGAGTGGGAAGGACTACAGGAGGAGGGGGAGGCGACATGGGGGGCTTCAGCTCCGCCCAGGGTTATGGGATGCAGCCGGGCCAACCCTCACGCTTGACCAAACAACACTTTCCGGGCCCGGCGCAGGCGATGAGCCAGGGAATGGACCCCAGGGTGGGCAACCCGGCTGCGGGTATGGGCGGCCCGATGATGGGCCCACACATGGGTGGTCAGCCCAGGACCAACCAGCCCCGACCAATGGTCATGAACCAGGGGGTGATGGGCCAAGGGATGCCTGGGATGGGGGGGTTCGGCCCGGGTCCCGGAGGGCCAGGAAGCGGGGCAGGGGCAGGTGGAGGAGGGGGAGGAGGTGGACCCTATGGACCAGGGGGAGTCGGGGTCGGAGGTCAGCCACAAGGCTACCAGAGGACAGCCAATCAGGACATGTCATCCTATGGATATGGGGGCGGGCCCTCAGATGGGGGAGCCTTTGCTTTGGGGGACGGCTCGGGGGCGGAGTTGGACTCAGGCGACGGCTGGATGGACATGTTTTTCCCGAGCCAATAGCCAACGAGGACATTTTTGCAGAAGGAGCCAAACATCGGGTCGGACACGCGATGAGGACTGGCACGTTTTTATTTTGTCAAACATAAAAAAAGGTTATAAATGAGTTCCCGTGTTATGTTTTGCGTGTACGTACGTCTGTGTGTGTATGTGTGTGTGTGTTCGAGATGGAAGGAGCGCTCACACGTCTCGTGCATATTAACAGAAAACCAACACAGAGATTAAGAGGTGTGTGTTTCGTCAGCTTCACTTCTGCTGGCCGTGGAACGGATCCCCTTCACGCTCCGGGGTTTGAAAGCGAGCCCCGTCGGCGCCGTAGCACTTCGGCAGGGTTCGATCGAAAACGGCAGACTGATGGAGGGGAAGGAAGACTCGTTCTCAAGATGTCTTCAGATGTCTCAACTATGTGAGGAGCTGATGGGGGTAGAAAGCACTGTCAGCGCTGCCATTTCCTCTCTTAGATTTACCCCCCTCACACACACACACACACACACACACAAACCATTCACCTCACACTTCTCACTTGATTTCTCTCATTCCCTTTCTCTCTCTCTCTCTCTCTGTGTCTCTCTTCACACTTTTCTCCCCCTCCCTCCAGACTCATCCATTGCTCTTAACACTGCTTTCTCAGTTTAAATTGCGCACATCACAACAGAACAAATGATCTTCCTCTATTGTTGCCACACGAGCGCACTCTGCCCTCTAGTGCTTTTGCTAGGCAACCGACGCGGTTGGCGTTCTCAGCAGCGGGGAGGGAGTCTTTTTCAGCGTTGTCACTCGGGATGACGGGTGTGCATGTCGAGGAAGACAAAGGGAATGAAAAGCAGAGATGGAGGGAGGAATAGGCAGCTAAAGCCAGCGCTTGGATTCAAAAAGGCATAAACAGGTGTGTACAACCGACAGACGAACGGGAGTAGGGCTGTAGTGATACACTAATCGCGCGATACGATACACGATATTTGGCTCATGATACGATATATATCGATATTCATCTTACAATACATTTACATCATTTTCTGAAAGATTTTAAAGGGACAAAGTGATTTTGGTGACATCTTGTGACTGTTTGAATTAATTGAACTGAAAGTATCAATTACACATTACAGTGATCCCTTATTTTTCGCGGTTAATAGGGACCCCCCCCCCCACGTAAATCAAAATCCACGAACTGGAGCCGGAGTCCCCCGAGCCTCAATAATGTGTTTAAAATATGTTTAAAAACCCCAAAAAAGTAGCGAGGCACTGCAGCGAAACAAGACAAAGGCTCAACTGTGGTTTTTCTGTTCAGCCTCTGGTCTCTGGACCGTAGTAAAGAAACTGCTGGTATTGTGCTATTTTTGGCTCGTAATTAGCGGCTAACACGCTAACAACAACAAAACAAAAAGTCCGGTTTTTCTGCATGGAACTTGTAACATCACACAGGTTGTATTGTTGGGCTCCTGTAGGTTAACAGAGAATGTAAATCTATACACGCTGGGCTGCTGTTGATGCTCACTACACTTTTCATCGAACCCTGTTTTCATTCTGCCGTCCCACGACACACACACTACATTACCCATAAGGCCACATCATTACCCATAAGGCTACCTTCTTAAAGGGGCCAGGCTGGCTCACAGCATTTCTTCACTGTGAGAGAACGCGCACAACATCCTGTGATGTTTCCGCAATTTAAAAAAAAATTTTAAATTATATTTTATATTTCAGAAAAAATCTGTGAATAACTAAAACTGCAGAACTTAAACCGCGAATTGGTAAGGGATCACTGTATATGGCTGACAGGCAGCTTGCAAATGCTGGACAAAATGAATAAAAAATGTGTTGAGAAAAATAGTTTCATTTATTTAAACAGCGCAAATTGTTTCTTGCGAGCTTTTAAAGGTAAGGGCACAACGGAGAGTTAAAGGTCAGCAAGTGGCCTTCTTTGGCAGCTTTTTTGGCTTGATACTGAACATATGAGGTAGCTACTAGCCATTCTAGCCACCAGGTTAAGTAAAAACGAACCATGGCAGCCAATAATTCAAGTCCATTGGAGCAACATTTAAGCCATCTTAAAACTGCACCCATCTCAGCAGAGTAGCTGGAGGACTTAACGGCTCTTCCTGGAAAGTGCAGGAAAAATCGATACTCTCTGAGGAAACAAAATATCAATATATATCACAGAATCGATAAAATTGCTCAGCTCTTCCTGGGAGGATGCTCAGGTGTGTGTGAGAGGCAGCTGACAGAGCTAATGTCACATTAAAGCTTCTGTCTGTGCGGCACAAGCCCCATCGCATCCTTCAGGGTGACGCGACGCAAAACGACCGCCAGGCACCGAATGTATCCAAGCACCACAAGTGACTTCTTCTCTCCGAAATCCAGTTGAAAGTCCACCCGCTCGGTTTTCCTTGCTGTTGCGTTTGATCTCTAACGGTAACGTCAGTTGTGTCTGTGTTAATTTAAAACCCCAATTCCCCAAAAGTTGGTACGCTGCAAAAGCGGAATGTGAAACGGAACGAAAAGCCACATTTTGTTAACGTTAACGCACGTGAAAACACTTTTGAATGGAGGAAACGTGCCATCTCAAGAAAACTCGTCTCCTGTGACGCCACGCTTCGGTAATGGAAGCAGGATGAGGTTTAGCATCGTCCTGCTGACAGTTGCAAGGTCTTCCCATAAAAAGATGTTTGAAAGGGAGCATATGTTGCCTTAAAACCTGTGGAAAACTTCCAGCATTGATGTTTCCTCTCCAGATGTGCCAGCTGCCCGTTCCATTGGCACTAATGCCACCTCCATAGCATCAGAGATGCAGGCTTTTGAAATGATAACTAGCTGGACGGTCGATGTCCTCTATAGTCTGGAGGACGCGCCGTCCGTGGTCCCCTCGAAGAAGTTCACGTTTTTGGTGAATTCCAGTTCCTCCCTTAACCCTCAATCTCAACCCTCTATCTCAAAAATGTGCGCTACCGCTAAGTGCAAGTGTTGTCCCGATTCTAAGAACGTCAAGTTAAGGGACAAGTTTGAGGGCTGTATCGCCCTCAAAATTGTGATTCTCCGGCACCACCCTTGGTAGTAAGGGCTATCCAGAAAGCATTGGCTAATTTAGCCAAGACTTCTTTGAAAAGGATGGGGACAAAAAAGCTAGCTACAAATGTAAGTATCTTCATAGTTCTTGAAGATATAAATGTTACAAAACCATTTTATTGTCTTTGTTTGAAACTTTTTTCATGGATTAGCATCGCTGTTGCGTAACATTTATTTTTTTACTTTACGATGTTTGCTGCCGGACCGTCAGCCCCGGCCAGCTTCGCGTTACTTGAGTACCTTGTTGTGTAGCGACGGAGGACTGAATAATGTATCCTCTGTTGTGTTATTTGCTAATATTATTTAGAGAATATACAACGCTCTTTTCAATATTATCCCTGTGTCATTTCAGGAAATACAGAGACAACACGAGCTCTGATACATTTCAGTCTGAAGACGTAACTGCACTCAAGCGGTGTCCCATTTCTAAGTCACAAAATAGCCCTCACACTTACTTTTGAGGGTTAAGATTGAGGGCCAAAAATTGAGGGTTAAGGGCGAGGGTTGAGATTAAGGGTTAAGGGAGGAATTGGAATTCACCCATGGACTCGTCTGACTGCAGGAACGTTTCATCCATGTTCTCTTCTAAACCCGTGTACGTTTCCAGCTTCTTGCTGCCATTAAATTTAAATTGAGCGAATATTTTTCATGAAATAGTAAAAACGTCTCAACATTTGATAAGTTTTTCAATTTCAGCAGTTGATGAAATGCAGGTTTGTGAGATTGACAAGTCAACTTCTTCTGGAATTGGGGTTGTAAAAGAATAATTTAAAAAAGAACATGTTAAATTAGCTCACTTTAAGGTTGTGTTGTCATCTAAACATGTCTGTCGCAGCACAGAACTTCCCTTCCAGCTGCTTTACGCCGTGGCGTCTCGCTCCAAGCTCCAACTGTGCTTTACTGTAACACTACTGTGAAGAAATAAAGGTCGCCCCCTTCCGATTTTTTACCAGAGAAATGAACCACTGCTAAGCCTTGGGTATGTCGAGAAACCGCCGCTGATTGGGTTTGAAGTGTGACAGCAGTCAGTGTTTCCGCTGACGTCATCATCTGTATGAAACTGTGGGTCTTCACATCTCATCTGCCATCCACGAACCGTCCACTCTTCTGCTGTGATGTTTGAGTAACGAATGTCTCTGATATGTTTAAATACGTAGAATACATCTTGTTGACATCTTTAACTGTTTTGTAATCTTGAGTAAAAGACGAATGACAGAGTGTCTGTATTACTTTGTAATTAGCTCATCAGAGTGAAAGTCTAAGACGATGTAATCAACAAAACCAAAAAGCCTTCTTCTGTGTTAACTAGCTCCTTGTCATCATCTGCTCTCATGGTTGTTGATGTTGTAGGATTCAGCCCTTTAATTCAAACTCTTCGCCACCACGCCCGTCGTCCTGTAAGTGTTTGCTTGCACCTGCAGATGAGCGTCTGTGTTTTCGTTTTGTTTTAATGTTCTTGGAGCAGAATGTCGGGGGCAGACGTGGGGGAGGTTGTCGGATAAATTAAACTCTTCATCACTGGATGACCTCTTGGATCGTTGAGACTGCTCGGCCTTGAGCAGAGGAGGAAAAAAAGAAGGAACCCGTTGGTTTATGCTTCCAGAAAGTTGATCGGCGTTCAGGCAGGCTCACGCTTAAATGATTGAGCTGAACTGCCCCCAGGAAGAGGGGCGGGGCTAAGCTTAACCACCCCCCAAAATGTGGGCGGAGCTGAGATTAGCGATGCCAGACCGGAGGTACGTAAATACCTCTGTGTCCGTCTGGATTCTTTGAAAGTGAAGGTGCGAGATCCCGTCTGAAAGAAAGCTTCCTCCAAATATCATGAACCGGGACCAAGTCTGTAGACAACATTTCAACAAAAATGGTTGTTATTGATGTTCTTTGTTTTATTTTTATTTTTTACTGGTGCTAACATATATGTGATTATGAGAAAAGTATATAAAAGATAATGGCTATTTGTAAATATGTTTTTACAGGTTTAAATACATCAGATAATACAGTCTCTACTCTGTAAAGAATTTACTGTTTGTTGGAAAATAGAGAAGTATTTTTATTTTGAAGTTTTTTGGTTTCACTTTTAACCCATCCGAGCTATGCCATTGCACTTCAGACAATGTCTTACTACTAATTTGTATTGTAAACCTCCTCTCTGTTTTTGGGATTTTTGTTTTCTTGATTTTCTAGTTTGAAATTTGACTCAGTTCTTAAGCAGTGCTTATTTCTTTTTATCCTGTACAGAATATTGAAATGTTAACAAAAGAGAATTACAGAATACTTTTTTTTTTCTTGGTTTGTTTTTCAAGAAGATACAATAAAGAGAGAATGTTCTCGCTGATTATATTAAATCAAAGGTTCTCTGGCTCATTGTGTTTATTTACGGTGGCAAAAAATATATATATATTATGCAAATTCCTGGAAATGTATCTGAATTTCTTCACTGATTTGTCATGAAATCTGATCTTCATCTGAGTTGCAATAATTAACCCATCAAACACTGACTGTTGGGGGAAGAAGTCGCTATGCTAGTCCTCGTTACGATGTTGTTCTGTCGTGACACTTTAAATGAGGATGTATGGATGGATTTAATCACAATGAATGTAAAGTGATGTCAAGTACCATCAAATATGTTAGCGTAAGCTAACTCAGCCAAGTTAAAATAGCTACCTGAAATAAGCTGGCCATGTTCCTGTCGGCTCCTCAGCCCTGCTCGGTGTACGTGCAGAAAAAGGGCTTAGTTTAAAAAAAAAAAGCTCATCTCACAAAATCTATGAGTGACATCACAGGAGGTTTGTCCAGTTATTCTTATACGGTGCAGTTGGCTACACCGACCTTCAGCACGACGTTCAGGACTGCTCCTCCTCCCAGAACCGCTTCAGCTCAGACACATCTGTGGGATGTCTGCACTGAACGGCTCTTGTGAGGTCATTTCAGTGTCCTCTGTGGGGTTCAGGTCTGCACTCTGGCTGAGCCGCTCCACAAGGAGGATTTTGTACATCTGAAGCCATTTTTTTGGTGGATTCAAGGCTGATTTATGCTTCTGCGTCAAAACGAGGTTGTAGCTACGCTGTGAACTCGGCGCTGTAGGCTACGCCGGATCCTGACGTGCACCTCTCTCCAAATGTAACTGCTCGTTGTGTTGTCGCAGACCGCAAGAGATGTGATTAGTCCGCTTGGTAGACTTGTTCTTTGTCTTCAAATGTCACAAATTTCGTCTACTTTATTCAGCTAGAACAATCAGCTGCTGTAATGTCTGTAAAAACCACAGATGCTCATCATTTATCAGCACCAACTTACCTGAAATATACTTGATTTGCTCCACTGACATATTTGAACTACATATGGGAAGTAAGCGAAAGGAAGCTCAGCGATGCGAGCTACAGCACTGCAGAAAAACAATCCGTACTGCCGTCGAGCTGTTGGTGTGATTACAGAGCGACAATAATGACCAGGCTTTACTTTCATGCTTAGAGTCAGGGCAACCCTTGGTTAAACTGGGACCCAAAGCATCGTTTTGATATGAAGCTTCAACTCTTGACACCAACAACCCAACTAATCAACAGCTAGACCATTTAGATCAATGCATTAATGTAATATAAATAAAGAGAAGTCAAAATGCAAGTTATCACTAAACAAACTGCTTTAATTTTCCTTCACAATTTAATCCTGACATCAATAAACCTAAAAATGAATCCCAGATCCTTGAGCTTAATCAATACAGAACAAATTTTCAGAACTTCAGCCATTCCCAAACTTCAGAATACCATGGCCCAACTTGAAATGCGAAGAATCTCCGCGGCCCACCGAAACCTTTAATCACAACTGTGATCAACATTCAGGACTAGAAGCTATGTTCTGACATTAATGTAAGGGATCAACAAATAAGGTGACGCTTGTCATATTAAGTTAAGATGACGGTAGAATAACACTTAACTGGTTTGTTTTGTTACTTCTTAATGTTTTTAAATCATGTCATTAATATTTTACAGTAATTAAAAAAAATTAAAAAAGATTGATGATTGAAAACATATTTGTTTAATTTTAATGACCTCTCACGGCACCAGCTGCTTTCAGTGGTTGGAAATAAGTGAATCCACCGAACAGAGGCCTTTGTGCCTCCTGACAAGACTCAAAAAATGTCACTCCATTGAAGTGACAGTGTGAAAAGGGTCACTACAGACAAATCAACATCATTTTGATTCTGTGAGTGTACAGAAAGTGCATAAGAAACGACCATTTGCACTTATTGGACGTCAATTTCAGGTTGTCAAACTGCTGTCAATAGATGTAAAATGAGGAGAACTGTCTTACTGATCCATTTCTCATTACCATCTAGACCTCAGCTTGATTAAACTTCAAGACAGACTTTAGCAGCCAGATGTGGCTTAGCAAGTGCTCATGGGCGACTACTCACTGATTGGCCCCTGACCAGTCTGTGAACTCAGTCAAGACTGTCATGAATGTAGGGGATGGAGACCCTAATCTAATCCAGGATGCTGGCAGGCAGAAGTAGTTAGCAAAGTCCTTTCATTTAAACAAAACCACAGCTACAAGGAACAAAGAAAGCACCACAATAAAGCATAGCGGTGGCAAACAGCGGGCAACAAGACAGATGGACCAGCAGAGGAAAGACAGGACATTATTTACGCTAGTTGTAGTGGCTGACAAGACAGGTGTGGGCAGACGGGACGAGGGAGAACAAAGGAAGTCAGATAACAAATCACGCACTTTAGTGAAACGGGAAATTAGTCAAAGATTAATCCAAACTATCTAAAGAACAAAGGCTTCATCAGAAAGATCGAGACTAAACATAGAAAAGCAGAAGATCAAAGGGACCAAAACTGCCACAGACAATACCAACAGAAACGCCTGGAGGGTGACATGAACGGTCTGTCCGGGGCGGTACTGGCAACATGGCTCAGATGTGAGAAGATCACCCCCCTCACCAGCGTCACTTCCTCATCTCCGTTTGAATGCATGAAAGTAGATTGATCAGGACAAAAAATCACATCACTTATAGACGAATAAACCGCCGTCACATGGCTGGTTGGGCCGTCTCCACTCATCAGCTCGGCTTCTTTAGTGGCTCTTTTCTTCAACACTAGAGGTGGGCGATACTGGGAATTTTGGTATCGATCCGATACCAAGTAAATACAGGGCCAGTATCGCCAATAACAATACCAATACCGATACTTTTTCACATTAAGCTTGATCTATCATGAAACTGCCGACCTTTTGTTGTTTTTGTGATTGTTGTCTTTGGATTATTTTATTAAAACCTAGGATAGAATTTTGGCAAACTTTCGGCAAAAGGAATATTTACACAAAAAGGTTAATTGTGATTAAAAAAAAAAAAAAAAGGTATTGCTGTCGCCTATAAACATTTTTGTGTAAATATTCCTTGGAGTTGAATTGTTCTGTTCATATTCATTTAAGCAGCATATTAATCAGGTTTACAAGACTGCCTTTTTTTTCATCTCCGAAATATTGCCAAGACTAGGAGCATCCTCTCCCAGGATTATGCTGAAAAATTGAATCCACGCGTTTGTCAGTTCCAGACTGGATTATTGTAATGCGTTGTTAGCAGGATGTCTGAAAAGCTCACTGAATAGCCTCCAACTGATCCAGAACGCAGCAGCGAGGATGCTGACAGGAATCCGTAAGCGAGATCACATCTCTCCTGTGTTAGCCTCCCTCCACTGGCTTCCTGTGAAATTTCGAATTGAGTTTAAAATTCTGCTTCTCACATATAAGGCCCTTAATGGCCTAGCTCCGCGCTATTTACAAGACTTGATAGCATGTTATGCTCCTAATAGAGCTCTTTGCTCTCAGAGTGCAGGATTACTCGTCGTTCCGAGAATATCCAAAAGTAGGTTTGGAGGACGGGCCTTCTGCTACCAGACACCTTTATTATGGAACCAGCTACCAGTTTGGGTTCAGGAGGCTGACACCATCTCCATCTTCAAAACTAAATTGAAAACATTTTTGTTCAGTAAAGCCTACAGTTAGGCTGAATCCCATTTCACCCCTTGGCCCTACCCCTTGGCCCTACCCCTCCGTTTTGCGCGTTCATGTGGAGGGGTAGGGGTGTCCCAATTCCCATTATGACGGAGGGGTAGGGCCAAGGGGTAGGGCTATATACCCCTCCAAACGGAGATTTTTCCGAGGCACACTCCAAACGGAGGGGTATGACATATTTAAGTATTTTCTCCATGAATAAAGTTCGAAAATGTACGAAAACCTATTTGTTGTCTATTTTAACATTGTTTCAATGTGTAGTGGTCATTTTCCTCGTAAAAAATCCGCCGAAAAAAATCGATAGTAGTCGAGGCGTCAGTTACGTGGTTACCGTTGCTAGAGTGGATGCTGCCGGCAGCCCTGATGATAATCTACAGTGATAAAGTTATCAATATAACTTCCGATAACGTTATTAATAATAACGTCGGCAACCTCGCCGAAGTTATCGATAGTGATTCATTCCTCCTCCTTCATTCCTCCGTCTAGCAGCAGACAACCGTAAAAACATCCCAATAGCCCACGCAACAGAGATTATCACAGCGGCAGACGCAACAGGAAATCAACCCACTAATGTTGTGTAATTAACAAGGAGACAGTGGTGTTTCTGCCTTAAGAAATGTTGCAGATATCATTGTGAAAATCGCCGTTAACGTGAAAACGGACATTAGACATTAGACGGACATTAGTAATTAGAATACTTCCGTGTGTCAGATCGTCAGTTATCCAATGGGACTGATGCTCTCAGCGGCTTTGAAACGACGCGGCCGGGTTAAATGTGTTGAAATGAATGGAAGGCTGGAGCGCTCGCTCTGAGCGTCAAATATCGACTCGGATGGAATTACATTAGAATCTGTTTCAGAGCCCGCTGCGTCGGTGCTTAGACGCTGAGGGCGACCTTGTGAGTCAGAAACTGACGCCGAAGGGCCCTGACCAAGCGTCGGTTTTCGACGAGCTGGGAGTGAGACTGTGTTGGCAGACGGCATTTTTTCCTGAGATCTCCGGCAAGCGCTTGTCGCATCTGGTTACGTAAGAGGCAGCGGCGACTACTGATGACGTATGCGATTGTCGAAGGGGTGTCCCAATTCGGAGGGGTTGACTTTCGGCCCTACCCCTTGGCACTCCGTTTACAGGGGTAGGGCTAAGGGGTAGGGCTAAGGGGTAGGGGTAGAAAAGAGAAATGGGATTGGGCCTTAGTCTAAACTATAGTGTGTAGGGGCTAATAGTTATAGCTATAGTTGTAGTAGCTAAGACTAGAGTAAGCTCATCTTAATCACACCTTCGTCATAGCTATGCTGCTATAGGCCTACGCTACAGGGAGACACCAGCATGATCTGCTGAGTGGTGTCTCCACTGCTTTTCTCCTTTTCCTTTCCTTTCCTCCTCCCTTCCTCCTCCTCCAGCTCATTCACGGTTACTTGGGAGCACCTTGTTACTGAAACTATTCTCCATATTCTTTACTTTCCTGTGGTTTGTTGTGCTGTTTTTGCCCCCTTTTTTTCTCTGTGTATTTGCAGGCCAGAGTTTCCTGGGTTTCATGCTGACTTGCAGTTCCATCCTCTGTCCATCCCGGGGTTCTCCTCCACTTGTGTTTGGGGTGTCGACTGGCGTGGTGATCGGCGACCTGGTCCTCTGACCATCTCATCCCAGTGCTGCTACCTCCATCTGTTTATGTTTATATGGTCATTGTATTTAGTCATTTGTGTCTCTCCTCTCTCTGTCCTCCATCCTCTCTCTGTCCTGTCTCCCCTCTTTTCTTTCTCTACCCGGCTGGCCTGCAGCAGGAAGGTCCCCCCATATGAGCCAGGTCCTGCTCAAGGTTTCTTCCTCTTAAAGTGGGTTATTTCAAGGTCTTAATTATATTTTTTTGAGTTGGCTCCAGTAACATATGACTTAAGTAACATATACTTTGAAAGTTAATGTGAATTGATGCTAAAGATGACCACTGTTATCGACCTGGATACTCGCTGTTGGACTGAAAGTGTCATGTTCTGCAGGTGTTAAGGGAGGACCCAGGAGCAGGAATACAACACAAAAAGGGGTTTATTAGCAAAATCACAAAAACAGGAATCCAAAATCCACAAATGCAAAAAAAATCCAAAAGTCCAAGAAACACAAAAATACAAAAGTACCAACTTCACTGAAACTCCAGAGACAGGGTGAGGAGAGGAGAGGGTGAGGAGAGGGGAGGGGAGGGGAGGGGAGCAGGCAGGACTGCACAACACCAAACATTCCACAAAGACTAAATGGACCCTCGTAGACAAGGGAGAAGACAAGACTTAAATACACAGAGGAACAAACGAGGGGCAGGTGCAAGGAATCAAGGTAACAAGAGGGAGGAAGCAAAGCAGGAAAACAATGAAGACAACATAGACCTTTCAAAATAAAACAGGAACCACTAAAGACAGGGAAACACACCAACTTGACACACACATAAACACACAGGGCTGCCATGGCCGACCAGGCATGACAGAAAGGCGTCTGAAAGGCAACGTCAAAAGACAAGACGGGGGGGGGGGGCACAGCGACAGCGTGTCATACACAGACTTCAATGAATTCGCACTCAGTCAGTGCTTGTCGGAGAGAAAAAAGCTTGAGTAATGATGATTTTACACGAGTATCATTTGATATCAATACCAGCGTTTGTATCGATATCATCAATATTTGGATCGATCCGCCCACCTCTACTCAACACCGGATCTGTGTTTAACAAGCTGCCAAAGCTGTAGTGATATACTTACAGTGTAATTCCTACATACAGCAGCTTTAAAACACAACCTCAGTGTGAATTTGATGCCTACGGCAGAAGAATCTGGTTTATCGTGTCGCTGAAATAAACGAGACCTCTCCTGAAGAGGACGTCATCTTCATGGCGGCACGCAGGTCTCATGCTCTCCTCCTCATCCTAGCTTGCGTCTGTGGCTCAGGTGACACATTGTGTCCTGCACCCGTGAAGCGATTCTCCCCACAGAGCCGTGTCTATTTTTACTGCGCCGCTGGCTGAAAAATCACAGTCGTTCTTCAGCACATCATACTGCAGCCCCGTCAAGAGGCACGTTTCCGGCTCCTCCGAATCTTTTGATGATGAAACCGCCAAATTCCTTGAGAGACGTTAATCCTAAATTATAAAGCTCCTTCCTGAAGAAGATAGAAAACCCTGCCGGCATCAGATTTAAAACGAGCGAGTTTTCCACAAGGAAAATTCAGTCTAAGTCCCAAAAAAGTTGTGACTCTACGTGAAATGTAAATATAAGCAGGATGCATTGATTTTCAAATCACATATGCCCATTTTGTTTTTACCATGATAGGACATTGAAAGCATCTTAAATGATCAGACTGAAGTTTTCCGTCATTTCATTATGAATATTAGCTCTTTTTTTTTGTCTGCATTGACATTCATGGTTAGTGCCATCATCTAGCCAAACCATCTAGTATGTATATGCGATCTAATCTTATAGCAGACTTTTTTTTGTGGGGGTGTGAAGGGTGAATGTGTCTTTCACCAGTCCTCTCTGGCAGTAAATTCTAACATCGATGTTTATTAAGATGTTTATTAACATTTTAAATCCTGATTTCGTCAGAGAGGACTAAAAAAAACACCAGTAGTGAAACATTTAAAGACAAGACAGTTAGAGAGCCAGGACAGTGAGGGTGTGGTGTGTGCTGGGTTGTGAAGTGTGAGGGGTGTTGTGTAGTGGATTGTGTTGTGACAGTGAACAAACTGAGAGGATAATATGTAAGAAGCAGAAACTACTAACGAGAAAACTGGATTAACACCTTCTACCAAGCTATAGACCTGTATATGGAGAATTGATGTAAACATTATAGATTGATTGTGTTGACAGTAGAGGGGGGGTGTTGGGGGAGGGGTGTAAAGTATAAAGCATGTGTCCATGCCCATATACACTCACATGTAGGTGAGTGTATCAAGGAAGCTGTCATCACCATTCTCCTTATCTTAATCCATCTCAAATCTTCCCGCGGATGAGAAAACGCCAGCTAACTCCCATCACCCAGGACCAGACTGGCCCGAGAGGACCTCCGCCCCCCGACCCAAGAAGTCAAGGGGCAAACACCCCCGAGGCATACGTCCACTGACAGGGGGGGTCAGGCAGGGCCCAGAAGGCCAAAACCGCGACAAGGCCCGCCCACCCTCTGGCCCCCACACCCACCAGGCCCAAACCCATAGCAGCGTCACAGAAAATGCAGACCCGGTAGCCGTCACCCCATGCAGCCCAGGGCCAGCTGAGCTCCCCCGCCCCCCCCAACCGCCGACAGAGAGGGGAAGGGGGAGAAGGGTGAGAAAGAGAGAGGGAGGGAAGGGGAAACCAGGGGGACGTGACCCCCCCCAGGATAAGCCGAGACAGCCACCTACCCCCCGCAGGTAGCCTGATGCCCACTCGCAGCACAACAGCGGCGACAAACAAGAGGAGACAGCCTGCACCAGAAGGCCGCGGCAGGACGGCCACACGGCAACCCCCCACGCCACCGCGCGCCAGCCCGCAGCAAGCCAACACCCCCCCACCCAAGACCCCCCCCCCAGGTGCCACACCGGGTACCCAGCCCACTAGCAGGGGCGCACCCGGGCCCATGCAGGGAGGCCTCCACCGGCGGAGGGCCCCCCAAAAGCAGGGACACGCCCCAGTGGCCAGGACCCACAACCACACCCCAAATCCCCCGCAGGGCAGGAAAGGACAAAAAGAAAAGAGGAAATATGGCCGGCCTAGAAAAAAAAAATAACATCACCACACCCAACACTTGGTACAACAGTATCTCCCCAGTAAGCATTCCCAACTCCCTTTTAAACCCTCTCATTTAAGGACTTAATTGGATGGACCTACTGAGGAGGGACCAGAATAAAACACAATACATTTACAGAAACCTCACACCACAGAAAATGAAACATGAAGAATACATAAATGTACACACTCCCTCATAAGAAATTCGATCACACTTAGTCTAAATTATCACTCAGTATTGCACATATTCCTACTCCTCGTCCACTCCTCCTCGTGGTCATGGTTTGCTCCGACTGCTTTTAAGCAGGTAATTTAGCCCATTGCCTTTTTTTCTTTCCTCCCCTGCTCTGATGGAAAAAAGAAAAAAAAAGAATATTAGCTCATTTTGAATTTGGTGAGACCCTCATGTCTCAGAAAAGTTGGGGAAGAGGCAAGAAAAGGCTGGAAGAGTAAATGGTGCCAAAAAATGAGCAGCAGCGAAAAAAGACACCTGGACACCATCTTGCAGGTAATTAGGTTAATTGGCAACAGGATCAGGTCAGGTTCAATCTGAGAATGATGTTCTTTGACATAAAATTGTGGCGAGTTTGAGCATCTCATCATCTACGATACATAACATCGTCAAAAGATTTAAGGAATCTGAGAAAATCTCAGCGTGAACGAGAAAAGGCCAGAAATCAGCTCCGGAGTCCTGTGACCTTCAGGTGCTCCTTAACAACAGGTATGATTCTGCGTGGGCTCGGAAACACTTCCAGAAATCACCATCTCAGAGCACAGTTCAAACATGTTGTTTCCAGCTGCAGGTGAAAGTTCATGTCAAGGAACAAAAAACTTCATCATCTTCTCTGAACCAAAGCTCATTTAAAATGGACTGAGTCAAAGTAGAGAACCGTCCTGCAGTCAGATAAATAAAATTTAGAAATTCTTTTAGGGAAACCATCCATACTAGAAAGAGACCCATGCTCCCATTCAGATGTCTCTGTCTGGGAAGGTCTTGCATCTTTCAGCAAGACGATGCTACATCCATGACAAAAACCTGGCATTGGAGTAAAAGAGTCTGGGTCCTGAAGTGACCTGCCTGCAGTCCAGACAAAAACAAAAGAAAAGAAAAGATGACGACGGGGTTTCAGGACTGTTGAGCAGCTCCAGTCCCATATCAGACCAGGCCAGGTTAAATGAAGGAGGTTTCGCAGATAGAGACGCCACCCAGGTCTGCTATTTGCCAAAGCACGGTCTTCTGCTTCCCTTCTCCGGCACTCTATCTCCCTCCTCCTCAGCACACAAAAGAAAATCATCGACATCATGTTGTCGTGCTGCTGCTTCAAAAATAAAATCAAGACAAATCCAAAAAGGTTGCTAATAATGTAGTCCTCCGTGTTGCTGCTAATCGAGTAAGTTTGTTTTCTTCCAGTAGACGTAAATACGTAAAGACGTCCGCCCCCCCTATCCAATCAGAACCCTTCCCAACCCTCAGACCTTATAAGCAGAATTGCTTATAAGGCTGATCAAATGTGTTTTCCATGTAAACCTCAATTCGGAATTACTATTGTAAACTCGAAGGAAAATAGTTTAATTCTGAATTATTTAATTTGGAATAATTAGTTCAGAATTAAAAAACATCATGTAACCGTGGCCATTGTGATATGTGAATTAGCAAGTCTGACAGAGCTAAAGGCAGGTGGTGGAAGTCTGCTAAAACAAGGGACAGGAACTCATTTGATAAGCGTTTTGGTAGGTGCGAAAGGAAATCTCATAAAGACAATGTGTGACTGGCCTCCTCTCTGGGAAAATTTCTCACAGTGCATGATAGAGTCTGTTGACCCCTTTTATCTCTGAGCTTCTTTGTTGTACCTACACTGTAAAAAAAAATAATCTTTTCCAGCAATTTTCCAGCAGCTGGGGCACCAGAAAAATACAGTGAAATAACAGAAAATTACTTTCTCATAAAAATACAGTTTTTTTTCCATAAATAAAATACAGTTTGTAGTTGTAATTTTAACAAGATTTTGCCTTATTTTCAGGTTGTTTTTAACATTTAATAAGAATCATTTTCACATTTTAAACCAATGACATTACCTAGAAATATGGTAAGTAAATGCTGTATTATGAATAATAATGCTTACATTTACAGAAATATGCTGTTATTAATTGGTTTCAAAGACATTATTTTATGTAGTTGTATAATAATTTGTGTTTGATGTAATATAACAGTATATGTCACAAAAATAATGTGATTCATCTTTCAAATCATGTCATAAAACTGTTGAAAAACTAGATATTGAGTATAAATTACTACAATTTTAAGGACTGTAGCATTTGTATTGTAGTGGATCCTGATCTGCAATACCTGACGGCCATGGCACTAGCAAAAGTAGTATTTTGTCAACTTCCTGTTTTAGCACAGCACAAGTTTTGTTTTACACACTTTATTAAATAAACTCACGGGTACTCATTCAAACACAGACAGACTTAACTCAGGGTGACACAAATTAACATGTTAAATGTAAGGGGTATGAATCAACAGGGGGTCAAACCAGCAACAGACTTTACATGGCAGAATTAAATCAAATAGCTAACAAATAAACACAGATACACACGTGGACAAAATTGTTGGTACCCCTCAGTTAAAGAAGGAAAAACCCACAATTCTCACTGAAATCACTTGAAACTTACAAAAGTAACAATAAATAAAAATTTATTGAAAATCAAATAATCAAAATCAGCCATCACTTTTGAATTGTTGATTAACATAATTATTTAAAAAAAACAAACTAATGAAATAGGGCTGGACAAAAATGATGGTACCTATAACTTAATAATTTGTTGCACAATATTTTGAGGCAATCACTGCAATTAAACGATTTCTGTATTTGTCAATGAGCGTTCTGCAGCTGTCAACAGGTATTTTGGCCCACTCCTCATGAGCAAACTGCTCCAGTTGTCTCAGGTTTGATGGGTGTCTTCTCCAAATGGCATGTTTCAGCTCCTTCCACAGATGTTCAATGGGATTCAGATCTGGGCTCATGGAAGGCCACTTTAGAATAGTCCAACGCTTTTCTCTCAGCCATTCTTGGGTGTTTTGGGCTGTGTGTTTTGGATCGTTGTCCTGTTGGAAGACCCATGACCTGTGACTGAGACCAAGCTTTCTGACACTAGGCAGCACATTTCTCTCCTGAATGCCTTGATAGTCTTCAGATTTCATTTTACCTTGCACACATTCAAGACACCCTGTGCCAGATGCAGCAAAGCAGCCCCAAAACATTACTGAGCCTCCTCCATGTTTCACCGTAGGGACAGTGTTCTTTTCTTCGTATGCTTGGTTTTTGAGTCTATGAACATAGAGTTGATGTGCCTTACCAAAAAGCTCCAGTTTGGTCTCATCTGTCCAAAGGACATTCTCCCAGAAGCTTTGTGGCTTCTCAACATGCATTTTTGCAAATTCCAGTCTCGCTTTTTTATGATTTTTTTCAGCAGTGGTGTCGTCTCCCATGAAGTCCACTTTGGCTCAAACAACGACGAATGGTGCGATCTGACACTGATGTACCTTGGCCTTGGAATTCACCTTTAATTTCTTTGGAGGTTGTTCTGGGCTCTTTGGATACAATTCGAACGATCCGTCTCTTCAATTTGTCATCAATTTTCCTCTTGCGGCCACGTCCAGGGAGGTTGGCTACTGTCCCGTGGGTCTTGAACTTCTGAATAAAATGAGCCACTGTTGTCACAGGAACTTCAAGCTGTTTAGAGATGGTCTTATAGCCTTTACCTTTAAGATGTTTGTCTATAATTTTTTTTCGGATGTCCTGGGACAATTCTCTCCTTCGCTTTCTGTTGTCCATGTTCAGTGTGGTACACACCTTTTCACCAAACAGCAGAGTGACTACTTGTCTGCCTTTAAATAGGCAGACTGACTGATTATGAGTTTGGAAACACCTGTGATGTCAATTAAAGGACACACCTGAGTTAATCATGTCACTCTGGTCAAATAGTTTTCAATCTTTTATAGAGGTACCATCATTTTTGTCCAGCCCTATTTCATTAGTTTGTTTTTTTAAATAATTATGTTAATCAACAATTCAAAAGTGATGGCTGATTTTGATTATTTGATTTTCAATAAATTTTTATTTATTGTTACTTTTGTAAGTTTCAAGTGATTTCAGTGAGAATTGTGGGTTTTTCCTTCTTTAACTGAGGGGTACCAACAATTTTGTCCACGTGTGTAAGCACCTAAACAACCAGGGCTGCAAAGGATGCTGGGAAACGACCCAAAAGGACCTGCCAGATCACTAGCAGCATATCTATCAGAGAAATGCTTTATTGAAAGCATTTAATTGCAGCTCACTTGGTAGAGCTGATGCTCCATAAGCAGAGGCAGCAGCCCTAAGTTCAAGTCCAACTCTTTGTTATTCACCCTCTCAAGCTTTCCCCTTTCCCTATGTCTCTTTAGATGTCCTTTCAAAATAAATATCATTAATAATAATTGATTAATATAATGTTAATAAATGTTACCATCTAGAAATGAGAGTAATTGTAGTTATTTTCAATAAAAATATTAGTCAATTAACTAAGAAATTATAGTAAAATTACACATTTTTACACATTAATTCCTCAGTAATTTTAAATGATTTTTCCTTTTTTTTTTTAGAGTTTTAAAGTTGAATTTTACAGTTCATTCCCTTAAATAACAGAAAAATATTTCTGAAATTACGATATATTTGTGAACGTATTTTAACAATAAATATATGTATTTCTAATGGGGTTTTTTTGTAAAAGAACAGAAATATTGTGTGTTTTCACAGTTACAGTGAGTTATTGTTATTTTATTTTTGACATGTAAAATCACAGTCTATTTATGTAAATTAAATGGTATTTTAAAAATACAGAAAAAAAATCTGTAAAATAGACAGTAAAATTCTGTTATATTGCCATTTTTTTTTACAGTGTAGAACCACATCTGAAGCATCTTGTATTCAAATTTTCCACGACAGCGGCGTTGATGCGTGTCCGTGTGCAAACAGGCCTGTTTAATTTACGGGTCTTACGGCCGCTGGAGACGGAGTCGTGGAGCTCCTGAAACCAAACTGACCAACGACGGCTGTAATGATTCTACTAACAGGCCTGATTAGCATAATTAGACTTGCATATGCTAAAGAGCAGAGCCTTAATTCTGTCTGGAAGTAATAGAGACGATGAATCACCGGCTCCCTGCTGGTGTCAGCAGACGGATGGACGGACGGACAGGCAGCCGGGCCACACACGGGGCCAGAACCTTCACAGTCCAACCCCCTTCAAACACTCTCCTCCTCATCCTCCGTCAGCCACGCCTCCTCTCTCCCTCCTTCCTCGTCATCACAGCCACCTTCCTCTACCTCCCCTCATATTCCTGCTACGTCTCTCCTTTCGTCTTTCCCTAGCCACCTCATTTTTCCTTTTCCTTCCACTCTCTACCCCCCCCCCCCCCCCACACACACACACACACACACACACACACACTCAAACACAGGCCCGCCACACTCCCGCTCTCCCAGTTGACATTGATAAATGGAGACTTTCGGAGATGACAGCATCATTACTCATGCTCAGTAGCGACACCACCTAGGACAGGAAAAAGAGGGGGAGGGATGAAGGACGGGACAGGAGGAAGATGGGGAGTGATGGGGGTGGAGTGGAGAGAAAGAAGCTCCAGTCGGAGGCGTTTGCTACAAACCCGAACATCTCCCGGGAGCTCGCTGCTGAGGTGTTCATTACCGCCGTGAAAAAAAGTAGAACAACTGTTGGTAGGAGCCGCGGCCCGGAAGCACGAGAGTCATCAAATCTGATCAAAGCAGCAGCACCAAATCCGCAGCTCCTTCCGATAAATCATTTACGGTATAAATGTCAGTGATAATGGGACGTTCCCATCGAGTACTGTCAGTGTTTGGAGGGATTTCAACAACCGGATGGAGAAAAAAAAAACATAATAATCACAATAAAATAGAGCACATTTTTGTAATTTTACTTGACAAGGCAAGACAATTTTATTCACAACATATGACACATTTTAAGACAATTCGAAGTGCTTTACACGGGCAACATTACAATGAATAGTTAAAGCAGGAGTAAAATTCCACCATAGGTAATCCTTTAGTCCACCCATTCCCAAACTTCAGAACACCAAGGCCCAATTTGAAATGTGAAAAATCTCCTCAGCCCACCGGAACCTTTAATCACAACTGTGATCAACATACAGGACCAGGAACCATGATCCGATATTAATGTAAGGGGTCAACAAAAAGGTGATGTTGTCATATTAACTTAAGATGACGGTAGAATAACACTTAACTGGTTTGTTTTATTACTTCTTAATGTTTTTTTAAATCATGTTATGAATATTTTACAGTATTTCAAAACACATTTAAAAAAGATCGAGAATTTAAAACATATTTGTTTAATTTTAATGACCTCTCACGGCCCACCTGGAGTACCTCCACGCCCCACCAGGGGGGCCGCGGCCCACACTTTGGGAATCACGGCTTTAGTCTATCCATCCATGTATCTGGGTTTGGGTCAAGGCAGCAGCAGCCTAAGCAAAGAAACCCAGACCTCCCTCTTCCCAGCCGCCTCCAGCAGCTCTTCCAGATGGACACCAAGGCGTTCCTGATCAACCGAGAGACAGTGTCTCTGTCTCTTAGTGTCCTCGGTCTGCCACGGAGCCTTCTCTTGGTTGGACATTCCCAGAACGTCTCTCCAGGGAGGTGTCCCGGAAGCATCTTCAACAAGCTCCTCTCGACGTGGAGCGGCAGCAGCTCCACTCCGAGTCTCTCCCGAGTTACCTGAGCTTCTCACCCCGATGCTCAGTGAAGCCACTTTGGTGTGCGTCCACCTCAGGGTGCTGCCAGCGTGCAGGTGACTGGAATGTTGGTGCTAGCCGTTGTGGTGTCCATGAGCTTCTAAAAGAAGGGGGATGCGTCTTTCTTCTTCATCTGAGTTCCACTTATTTTCTCCTCCGTTTTTCCGTTGAATCTGACACTGTTGCTGGCTGCTTCTCAGTTCCAGCTGCACCAAATGCAGACTTGTGCACTTGGAGGTTCATGCTTGGCAAGTCCAACTCAGGAAAAGATTCTTCAGAGGACGGGAGGATGCAGTTCGCTCTTTCTGCAGGTGGAACGTCAATTGCAAGATTTGACTCTTACCAGTACTTTTTACCATTTTGAAAAGTGAGTGAAGGGACATTACAATGTAAAAATCACCTTATTTTGCTTGCCAAAAACTGATTCATGCCTCTGGTACAGTTCATAGAGGGATATTTTGGCCCAAAATGACTTGATATAACACAGCAGAGTGACATTTGCAAGATTTGACTCCAACCAGAACTTTTTACCACTTTGAAAAATTAGTCAAGGGACATTACAATGTAAAAATCAGCTTATTTTCCTTGCCAAAAACTGATTCATGCCTCTGGTACGGTTAATAGAGTGATAGTTAGCCCCAAAATGACTTAATATAACACAGCACAGTGACATTTGCAAGATTTGACTCCAACCAGTACTTTTTACCATTTTGAAAAATTAGTCAAGGGACATTACAATGTAAAAATCAGCTTATTTTGCTTGCCAAAAACTGATTCATGCCTCTGGTACAGTTCATAGAGGGATAGTTAGCCCCAAAATGACTTAATATAACACAGCAGAGTGACATTTGCAAGATTTGACTCCAACCAGTACTTTTTACCACTTGAAAAATTAGTCAAGGGACATTACAATGTAAAAATCAGCTTATTTTCCTTGCCAAAAACTGATTCATGCCTCTGAGTACTGGTTCATAGAGTGATAGTTAGCCCCAAAATGACTTGATATAACACAGAAGAGTGACATTTGCAAGATTTGACTCCAACCTGTACTTTTTACCACTTGAAAAAGGAGTAAAGGGACATTACAATGTAAAAATCAGCTTATTTTCCTTGCCAAAAACTGATCCATGCCTATGGTATGGTTCATAGAGGGATAGTTAGCCCCAAAATGACTTAATATAACACAGCAGACTGACATTTGTCAGATCTGATTCCAACCAGTACTTTTTACCACTTTGAAAAAGGAGTAAAGGGACATTACCATGTAAAAATCAGCTTATTTTCCTTGCCAAAAACTGATCCATACCTATGGTATGGTTCATAGAGGGATAGTTAGCCCCAAAATGACTTAATATAACACAGCAGACTGACATTTGTCAGATCTGATTCCAACCAGAACTTTTTACCACTTTGAAAAAGGAGTAAAGGGACATTACAATGTAAAAATCTGCTTATTTTGCTTGCCAAAAACTGGATTCATGCCTCTGGTACAGGTTCATAGAGGGATAGTTAGCCCCAAAATGACTTAATATAAGACAGCAGAGTGACATTTGCAAGATTTGACTCCAACCAGTACTTTTTACCATTTTGAAAAACTAGTCAAGGGACATTACAATGTAAAAATCAGCTTATTTTGCTTGCCAAAAACGGATTCATGCCTCTGGTACGGTTCATAGAGGGATAGTTAGCCCCAAAATGACTTGATATAACACAGCAGAGTGACATTTGCAAGATCTGATTCCAACCAGAACTTTTTACCACTTGAAAAATAAGTCAAGGGACATTACAATGTAAAAATCACCTTATTTTGCTTGCCAAAAACTGATCCATACCTATGGTATGGTTCATAGAGGGATAGTTAGCCCCAAAATGACTTAATATAACACAGCAGACTGACATTTGTCAGATCTGATTCCAACCAGAACTTTTTACCACTTTGAAAAAGGAGTAAAGGGACATTACAATGTAAAAATCTGCTTATTTTGCTTGCCAAAAACTGATTCATGCCTCTGGTACAGTTCATAGAGGGATAGTTAGCCCCAAAATGACTTAATATAAGACAGCAGAGTGACATTTGCAAGATTTGACTCCAACCAGTACTTTTTACCATTTTGAAAAACTAGTCAAGGGACATTACAATGTAAAAATCACCTTATTTTGCTTGCCAAAAACGGATTCATGCCTCTGGTACGGTTCATAGAGGGATAGTTAGCCCCAAAATGACTTGATATAACACAGCAGAGTGACATTTGCAAGATCTGATTCCAACCAGAACTTTTTACCACTTGAAAAATAAGTCAAGGGACATTACAATGTAAAAATCAACTTATTTTCATTGCCAAAAACGGATTCATGCCTCTGGTACAGTTCATAGAGGGATATTTTGCCCCAAAATGACTTAATATAACACAGCAGAGTGACATTTGCAAGATTTGACTCCAACCAGAACTTTTTACCACTTTGAAAAATTAGTCAAGGGACATTACAATGTAAAAATCAGCTTATTTTACTTGCCAAAAACTGATTCATGCCTATGAGACTGTTCATAGAGGGATAGTTAGCCCCAAAATGACTTAATATAACACAGCAGAGTGACATTTGCAAGATTTGACTCCAACCAGAACTTTTTACCACTTTGAAAAAGGAGTAAAGGGACATTACAATGTAAAAATCAGCTTATTTTGCTTGCCAAAAACTGATTCATGCCTCTGGTACGGTTTATAGAGGGATATTTTGCCCCAAAATGACTTGATATAACACAGCAGAGTGACATTTGCAAGATCTGATTCCAACCAGAACTTTTTACCACTTGAAAAATAAGTCAAGGGACATTACAATGTAAAAATCTGCTTATTTTGCTTGCCAAAAACGGATTCATGCCTCTGGTACGGTTCATAGAGGGATAGTTAGCCCCAAAATGACTTAATATAACACAGCACAGTGACATTTGCAAGATTTGACTCCAAACCAGTACTTTTTACCACTTGAAATATGAGTCAAGGGACATTACAATGTAAAAATCTGCTTTTTTTGCTTGCCAAAAACTGATTCATGCCTCTCAGACTTTTCATAGAGATATTTTGCCCCAAAATGACTTAATATAACAGCTCTCTGCAGCGATCCGTTTAAAAACAAAATGACCCTCTCTACAAATTACCTACATGCTTGTGTACTGCGTACGCATTTCTCTGTTGTTAAAGTTTAGCGTTATTCTCAGTTTTATTTTTACTATGGGAACTAGACTGACGTAAACAGTCATCATGGAAACATGACGCTCATCCAGTGGTGATGGGTTTGGACCAGAGTGAAAACAAAGTACAAAGTATCACTGTGTCCATTAGTATGCTTGAAAACACCCACTATTGCTACACCTAAGGTTTTTTTTTAACGGAACTTTGGGATCAAGTATAACATTTTAGAATATTTTTTGTCTGATGTCTGATCATTTTTTCTTCCCACCAAAAAAAATTCATCTGAGATCTGGTCTGTCATTTAAAATTTCATTTTTTTTGTTCTTTTACTTACTAGATCAAGGAAGATCACAACAGTTTCCTTGGAGGAGAGATTCATGCTGAAGCTTGATGCGTCCACGCCAGGCCTTTAGCAGCTTATTCGTGTCAAAGGAGGAGCTGCTGGTTCCAAGATGCGCCCTGTGCTGGACACTTTAAATGATGTATGCTATTTTACTTTTTTCACATATATGGAATTACAAATATGTTTTTTTTTTTTTTTTTGCAAATATGTAAATCTGTGAAAAATGTTAAAAGATGTTTTAGTTTTTAAGGAATTCAGTCTTAGCGTATGTAAATCTTTCCCTACAGACGCAGAGCATTGAGGAAAAAAAAGGGATGCAGTTGTCTGTTGCATCATCAGCTACCTCGGTGAAAGACAAGAGGATCTTTTCCATGACTGCCAGCAGAGTGCGAATTATACAATGACAATTGGGGGGTCAACATTTTCTAGAGATGACAAAAATGACAATTTGTCCCTTCTTTAGGGGGGTCGAAGTTGTAACTTCCCGTAATTCGCACCATGACTGCCAGGTATGTCATATTGATAACAGATGACAGATTAACACCAGGGATCCTCATGTCTTCCTTTCCTCTCCTCCTTTTGTCTTCTATCCACTCCCCTCTGCTCTCCTTTAGATAAACTGAAATGTACTGAAACAGCATCTTAAATTAAATAAAAAATGTGTATGCTTTTTGTTTCTCTCTTTTTTTATCATGTAGGTATGTGAAGACTACACAGACACGATGATGAAGGTGATGGTGATGCACAGTATCATGGCTGAGGAGGATCCATCAGATGTGCTAATTGTGATTGAGGGAAAGCAAGTGATGGAAGGATGTGGAAGCCGAACAAAGGCATGATGGGACTGATACATGCCCTCAACCTCCAATATCCAAAGCAGCTGAAGAACACATTTGAAGCTTTTCAAAAACTTTTTTTTGGAACTTGATGGGGCAAAACTACTTAGGAAGGTCCACAGCCTCAAAAATAAACTCATGCAATTTCACCTCTTGTTCCAAGAGGATCCTTCTTCTGGACATACCTGGATGGAGTTGTAATGGTTGTGATAGTTTTATATTTCTCCTCACTGCTCTTTTCTTATTGAGAAATCTGGATGTCCTTAAACAGGGATATGTTTTATTGTCCAACATGATTGAAACATTTGAAGTTAGTTGAGTGAGTTTTAAAACAGGTTCATTACTTTAATTGTGTGAAACTGTTGTACTGCACTTTATTCTGTGTTTCTTGATGATTTTATGGATTAAAAACATTGAAATGGTTAACCATCTGAATGTCTTTTTTGAGGGGGGTACATCTTATCTTCTCTGAACTAGTAATGGTTTTTAACTGATATATAATTAAATTTTATTTGTTATCAGATATTACCTATTGGCAAACAAGATAATTTTACCTAATTTCAATGAGTAAGTAGCTGTTAAACAGATACATAAATGTGAGGTAAATTTTGCCCAATTTATTTAGGTATTTCATTCACTTTTTATTTCAGTTATTTTATACTCAATATATGCAATCAAATCTACCCCAAAAACGTCAATGCAAATTGTTACCTCAGATTTATTGAGTAAATTCTAAGATTAATTTTTACAGTGTAAATTGATATATTCTAATCAGAAAAGTTTTTTGTGGTTATTTTACAGTTTTGTAAAATTGGCTGGTTGCAGAGGTCTGTGCTCGGACTCACTCCTTCTCTGATTCTCTATAGCGCCACACCTGGTCACAGGCTGGCACGCAGAACAATAGCCACTTTGAGACTGATTGTGCCGTTTAGTCCTTTATTTTCCTGATTTATTAGGTGGTGCCCCATTTCATTTTATTAACTTTGTTAATACCCTTCTGGTTATTAGCAGCTGTCCCTCAAGACAGTTGGTACTAAACCCTTTTATGACTAAACAAGCACGTTATACGCCCTCATTGCACAACAAAGTGTTGTAAGATCGAAATGCATCAATCATCGTTTTATAATCGAATCGTAGCCCCCTGAATCTGAATCCAATCAAATCATGAGGTGCTGATAGATTCACACCCCGACTATTGAACTGATGAAACCAGGAAATAAATGTCAAGTTTCTGCATCAGCAAATTAATTATGTAATAAAAAACACTTACACTTTAAAATGTGTTAACAATACATTCACATTTATTGATCAAACAAATAATAAAATCCAACGATTGAACTGATGCAGCCAAGAAATAAATGTTATGTTTCTGCATCAGTCATGTAATTATAAAATTAAAAAAAAACAATTAGCTTAAAATCTACTAAGTACACAAATATAATCAATATATTACTAATAAATAAAACTTATTTTACTGATGCAGCCAAGAAATAAATGTTATGTTTCTGCATCAGTCATGTAATTATAAAATTAAAAAAAACAAATAGCTTAAAATCTACTATTTACACAAATATAATCAATATATTACTAATAAATAAAACTTATTTTACTGATGCAGCCAAGAAATAAATGTTATGTTTCTGCATCAGTCATGTAATTTTTAAATTTTTAAAAAACAATTAGCTTAAAATCTATTTACACAAGTATAGTCAATATATTAATAATAAATGAAACATATTTTACTGATGCAGCCAAGAAATAAATGTTATGTTTCTGCATCAGTAACATCACTATAAAACGAAAAAAAAAGAATAAGCTTAAAATCTATTTACACAAATATAATCAATATATTACTAATAAATAAAAGCTATTTTACTGATGCAGCCAAGAAATAAATGTTATGTTTCTGCATCAGTAACATCACTATAAAATTAAAAAAAAAAAAAAAGATTAGCTTAAAAGCTACAGCATTAATTATGTTCAGGACTGGAGGTCAGACTGTCCTTGTAATGAGCCTTGTTGTTGGTTCTCCTGGAGGAGACAGAAGGTAGATGGTTGGTCTCTGAACATCACTGTTTCAGTCACATTCATTTAGAAAATATGCCTAAGGTCAATAAATGACTTCATTCATTTTTACCCTGAAACTGTCTCTGAGTAATCCTAATGTGCACTTTAATGTTCATCAGTCTAACTTTCTCTGAACATGGGACTGAGGTAAAGATTAATCATTTTGTTGCAGTGATTTGTTAAATGTGGCACAAATTATAGAAAATCTAGAGATCAGCAGCTGAGACTGATGTAAATTCACTTGAATGAAGCTTATAAGAAGATGTTGAATTTCAGAGGACATTATTGAAAGAAAATCTGAATTTAAATATTTACTATATGCTTGCTTGTAATTTGAAGTTTAATTTTTCATGTTCATTTGACCTATTTAGGAACAAATTACCCACTTCTTCCAGAGAAATCCAAAGGAAAAATGACATTTTGTCAAATATCATGAATAAAGGCCTGATGTGCACTTGGATTAGTCCAACTTTACCTTCATGTTGTACTTCAGGTACAACATGAAGGTTCATGTTGTACTTCAGGTACAACATGAAGGTTCATGTTGTCCCTTCAAACATGACTGGGGCCATATTTGGGCTCCACCTGCCAGCCTGACCTGCTGTACCTGACCAAACAGCTTTAAATATACAAAACTATGGTGGAGCTCTAAGTGCAAACACAAAAATAATGGACAAAATATCAAAACTCAAATAAAAAGCTGTTGTGTTTTGGAACATGTCATTGAGCTGTTTTTGGTGTTGTGATATGTAGTGTTGTAGACTGCAGTTCTTTGACATATGTTGGATAAAATAACATACATTAAACCTGAATTTAACAAGGTGACTGCAAAATTCCATGACAGTGAGACACTTGCCTGTTCTTTGGAGGCAACAGGAAGAAGGACCAGTCTTCACGGTCTTTGAACCACATTGGAGGACATTGAAGGATCTCTGCAGGGTTCAGTAGTAATACATCAGTCACAGAATAAAAAAAAAATAAATAAATAAATAAAAACAGAAAATCTACTTGGAATTGAATTAGAATTGTGTATGTTGTGTTCATCAGAAGAGTTAATATGAACACCTCTCTCTCTCGAGGCATCTTTGTGGGATACAAGACCTTGTGCTTGTGAATCAATGTGTATGTTGAAAATGCTTCACTTGCTTTTTCAAACTTACATGGTCCTGGATGGCACTGGCGGTCAGCGCAGCATCTTCCTCGGAGCGTGGCTGGACTGCGTCTGCTCTGCTGGTGTCACTTTCATTTTCCACAGATGTTAGTGGGGCCTGGAAACATGAACAGAGGTGTATGTGTGGAAAAGAGGCTGCGTTTAATCAAGCAGCACCTTAAGTCTCAAACCTCTAACGAGTTGGTATCTGCACAACAGGAAAATGTAACAGCTGCTATCTCAAGTGTGTCTGAGACAAAAATGACATAAAAAAAATCATGAGTGAAGCTGGTTCAAAAGGAATTGAAAATTCAAAAGAAAATTAAGAGTCTTTTTGAGATCTTACTTTGGGGCCTGTAAAGGGAACTGCTTGGTAGGTGTGTGTGCAGGTGCTTCTGCTAGAATTCAAAGCCACCGTGTCTGCGTGTTTCAATAAACAGTGGATGAAAAACATGACTAGTTCATACCTGAGCCTGGAAGCTCTGAACCACAATGCCCTCCACTGCACTGAGCAGCACACATCTTCCAATGAAAATGACCATTATAAAGTCCAGAGCAGCCCATTGGGAAGTGGAAGCCATGGCGTTGTGCAATACCAGACTCCAGTCCTCTTGAGTAATGATCTAGATTTATAGATGGAAAAAAAAGACAACAGATCAAGATTAATGCATAAAAAAGTGCGCAATGCTGAAATCGGATGTTGATGGAAAAACATAGGAGATCATAAACTAACCAGGAAAACAGTCACCATGGCCCAGGGCATTGAGTGAAAGTTCTTTTTTTGCATAAATGTCATTGTTATTTTGAGACATGAGTGTGCAGCCGAATAAGTGCATGTCTAAAACACTGTAAAGTGACAGGAGATCACACAGACAGTGAATCAAAAACACAAACCTCAGGCCTGATAATCACCACTCTAAAACAGCAGCATTTGGGACAGCATCACATGCTAAAAGGACACATGTTGATCAGATATTTGTCAGTGCATGAGCTTGTGAGCATGCCTGAAGACGAAGATGAAATACAGCAGCACTGAGCAGAGCAGGAACGCCTCCCTGATGGTCCTGAACAACACCAGCAGGTGTCTCCTCAGATGTGGGAAGAAGCGAATCAGTCGCACAAAACGCAGCACGCGTAAGGCACGTAGAACCGACAGCATCCCCTTTGCACACAAACAACCACATTTCAATCTGCTATTATCTGAGAGACTCAAAAACACATTTCAAAAAAGGGCCTTTTTACATAGATCTCTATGGATATTTCAATTTCACAGAGAAATACAATTTTTCTTTTTTGCAAATGCTGCTGTATATTAGGAAGGAACAGGCTAAATTAAAAACCAAATAGTCTGAGATTATGCATGATTAAAATGATTTATACCTGATGATAACAATGGTAAATCAAGTGTTGCCTTGGTCCATGAAGTACATCCATTTCATAGCCAAAGAGCTTTAACACCATCTCTACCACAAACACAACAGTGAAAGATGATGATTACAGACCATCAGGGTCTGTGTCATCGCAGGAGGCTGCAGGAGGAAGACGTTGGAGAAAACAAGGAAGCAAAACAAGACAATGCAGAAAGGGAGAGAGATGTAGATGAGGAGAACAGAAGGATTAAAAAGTGAAAATGCAATAAGGACAGAGGAAAGACAAACAAAACAAGAAATCATTAAGGAACACTGCTACAAAGAAACGTGACAAATATTATGCTATACCATGAAGCTGCAGCTGAGGCAGCTTTCATTAGACCAGAAACATGTCACATCTTCATTAGAGCTCCCACAGCAACACACACATACACACATCTCACCTGGTTATGGTGCTTCAACAACCAAGGTCATGATGCTGGCAAGGATGACTACTACGATAATCCTGGAGAAAAGCTCTCCATTCACCAGCACCTCAAGTCTCTCTGAGAACTGAGACCTGTCCTGAAATACAAGAATAAAGAATCAGTTAAGAGACATCAATACAACATCTTCTGACAGCTCTGAAGTCAGTTATAGACCAGTCTCACCACAGCGTCAGCGTTACTGCTCTGGCTGCTACCAGGATCCTGATTAGGTCGTAACCTATGGGGTTAAAAACCAAATTATCTCACTTATTTTATGTGACTGAAAGCAACAAGTATTTTGGAAACCATCCCAATTACTCATTCACAATCTGAGAACAAAACACAACAAACTGTTTCAAATTTCAGGTTGTATAGACGGCCAGTTCAGGATCTGACCTGTTTAAGCGCTCCCTCAGCCAGCTGATTAACTGGCTGCAGAGCATTGTGAACGTCTTTCCTCCAACATGTGGCTCCACCGTGTGTTCTTCCCTGGTCTGCGTGTAGCACGTGGCAACGACAAGCGCACACATATTCATTATGATAAAGGCGCCCAGCTGGAAGGCAAAGTAAAGAGTGGTGAGAAACAACAAATTGAAAACAAAATGGCTAGAAATTCTTAAATGTTCACAAACAGCACAAGCTACTTGATACATGAACTGACATTCAGATCAGAACACCAAGGCCCAATTTGAAATGTGAAAAATCTCTGCAGCCCACCGAAACCTTTAATCACAACTGTGATCAACATACAGGACAAAGAACCATGATCCAATATTAATGTGAGGGGTCAACAAATATAGTGACACTTGTCATATTAAGTTGACGGTAGAATAATACTTAACTAGTTTTTTTTTTTTTTTTTTTAACTTCTTAATGTTTTTAAATCATGTCGTTAATATTTAACAGTAATTAAAAACATATTGTAAAAAGATCGAGGATTTAAAACATATTTGTTTTATTTTAATGACCTCTCACGGCCCACCTGCAGTCCCACGACGGCCCACCAGGGGGCCGCGGCCCACACTTTGGGAATCACTGGTCTAGTCTACTAAACTCTGAGGTCGTCACTTTGTAGAGGTGCCTGAATATGAATACTATCATGTAAGGAGATCAGGAAGGGAAAAAAATTGATGAATAAAGACAGACAACTGAAACCATTTTCACAAAGTTGGAAAATGACTGTCCTGTGATGAATAAATAATACCTAATACATTTCTGACCATGACTGTTTTAACTGGAGGTGATGTGACAGCATTTAGGGCAGTGAAGAGAGCCACATGTCCAGATACAGACAACATGCGTGCGCTTTTTACATTCAAGATATCAAAATAGGGTAAATGTACATATGCTGGCATTGATCCATTAATATTTGATCTGTTTTATCTGTGGGACAGTACACAATGAATGATATGATGCTTTGATCAGGAAATTTTTGTCTTATCAACATTAATAAAACTGGTTGCACTTTGAACTTTTATTTCAAGTGGTAATACTAAAAGTGTTTTAAAAGTTTTAAAAGTCATCATGGTTCCTGGAGGCTTTTTAAATATTTTGACGACAATTCAAAATAAGTGGCAGATATTTAGATAATTTAGTTTGTACCAGTTGGTTGATGAGTTAACTATCAACGCAGCCCAGAGGAGAGGCAGCAAATACTGGAAGAACAAACCAAACAGCACTCATGTGAGGACATCTTCTCCGAGGAAGCAGCGGTTGTGCAGCTCTCCTGCCCACAGCTGGAGTTCCCAGAATGGCAAAGGTGTGGATGAAAAGCATGAACAGGGAAGGACGTTGCCAAGCATGGAGACGGTGCTGAACAGTCTGGTAACCATGTCTCGCATACCTGTGCAGATGAACAAAAGAGAAGAAAGTCTTCATACATGGTAGCCTTGTTTGAACCTCTGTAGATCATCAGGACTGGAACATCAGCATTTAATGTCAAATGACAGTTTAATATGACCTCAATTTAAAACTGCACTGAGGGTTACTCTGATTCCTGTTACCTTGTTTCAGTAGACTGCCTTAAAAATGGAACATTTAAAACAACTAAAATAATGACATCATTCCAAAAAAGCAAACTGGTCTTGCGGATGTCATGTTTTTTTTGGGACAGTCTCAACTAAAAATCAAAACTCTGTATGTTCAATGAAGTTCAAATCAGTCAGAACATCCACGTTTTTAATAATATCACGTACATCATCTGGACTTTTGTTTTTAAATGGTGAACTTGAGGTTAACAAATCAAAATCACACAAATACATTAAAAAAAAAGGATAAATACTGCTTGAATTGGGGATTTATAAACCCAGAGTATTTTTTTTTTCTTTTTTCACATTCTCTCTCCCTGTTTCTTAAAGGAACGAGTACTTTTACTGCTTGGGCAATCCTGTGTATTGCTGCCACCGTTGTATCTAGTTATGGATCTGTCTTATCTTTTTATTCTTTTTAAATTAATCTAACTCAATTCAATAACACTTTATAAATGCCTGAAAGGAAAATATACATCATCCTGTCGATTTCTCTGTTGCTGAATATTTGGAAAAAACCTCTAACTGAAGACTGTTGTTGAATGACTGTATTGTGAACAGGAGGCTCCTGGTTGTCTGATATGTTTTTGTAATTTTATTGCACATTCAGCTCTAGAAGTTCCACACTAGATTCGTCTTTCTTTATCAATTTGTTCAATTTTTTTGAAGTGACTGGCTCTGATGTTGCTGCCCCAACAGATAACTGCAGATGAGATTGTTCTCTCCACCACAGACCAGTGTTGCCAACTTAGCGACTTTGTCGCTATATCTAGCGACTTTCCAGACCCCCCTAGCGACTTAATTTGAAAAAAGCGACTAGCGACAAATCTAGCGACTTTTTCTGGTGATTTAGCGACTCACTGGCACTCAAACCGCTGGGTTTGAAGCCATATCTTGGCTGCTGATGGCTGCTGTCTGCCTCGCGAGCCGCGCTTCTCTCTCTCTCTCTTTCGGGCACAGTGCACACCCCCCCCCACTTTTCTCATTGGAGAGTTGGCAACAGTGCCACAGACTTGTAGAAGATGAACTCCTCCTTTACTAGTGATGTGTCTGCTACGAACGACCCGGTTCCCGCCGGTCCCTCTTTGAAGTGAACGACGGGAATCGGCTCCTCATTAGGAGCCGATTTAGCTTTTCTTTTTTTTTTTTTTCCCCCTCACGTCGTGACACCAGGGATACTTTTGGAGGCGATCCCCATTTATTCGGGACAGCAACTGGCGTGAATGAAATCAAAACAGATACTCCGTCAGTTCAAAGTATGAAGCTAGCCCCTAAACAAATCAAACATAAATATATTGACCCAATATTCAACATAAACAGTACAGCAACAGTACAATTCTCCAACCACAGTACGGCCTACCTCTCCCACAGCGTACTGCAACAAAAAGGGCAGAGGTGAAGGCGGGAACGGCCATTTATATGAGAGGAGGGGTGTCCCAGGAAATGTTCGTGGGGATGCAGGGGCTCAGCTACAGACGTTCCACTAGCAGTTAACATGTCAGGCATTATATACAGATTTTGTGTGATTATAAAAAAAATAAAATATAAAAACATAAAAGTACTGTATTGTGCATAATCGACCCTGTTACACTCACCCCTCGAGAATTACACAAAATCCTGGGCCATATACAAATTGCACAAGTAAAATAAACTGGCCATAACAATAAAAAGAAGAACAAGCAGCAACATAAGCTTCCCAACTAAAGGATAAGAGCATCAGAGGTCTGCTCGGCGCCCAGCAAACAGGAGAGACCACATCAGGTGCAGAACTAGCCAAAGGCAGGAGGACCTCCACATCAGGTGCTGGACTGCTGGAATCTGGGCCGACTGCTGCAGGGGACAGGGGTGGACTGTCAGCGGCAGGGGACCCACCAAAGGAAGATTGCTCACGGACCCACGCAGCAACAAGGCCACCGTCCCAGCAATCAGGACTTTGAAGGGAATCAGCAAGGGATGGAGCAACTGATGCAGCTGAAGTCCCCAATCCAGACATCTCACTCCGTTCCTCATCAGAAATTGGCGACACATTGGGTAGGCTGGAGGCAGGCAACACCATCGTCAGGAGCAATTTCCAGTGGCAGGAAGTTCACTTTAAGCAAGAGGTTACAATGGACAACACGTTCGTTCCCGGCTTGGTCCCTGATCTGATAGATATGTAGGGCAGGTTTTGACGCTACTACAGAGTAGAGGATCCCATTTATCCAAAAGCTTCCATTTGCCTCTGATCCCCTTGTTAGCCACAAGCACCCTATCTCCAAGTGACAAAGGTAGCCCTTTGGTTCTTTTGTTGTACTGGTCAGATTGGTGTCTCTGTTCCATTGTGATTTGTGATTTTGTGTGATTTTAAAAAAATAAAATATAAAAACATAAAAGTACTGTATTGTGCATAATCGACCCTGTTACACTAGCAACAGTAACTAGGGAGGGAGCGGTGCTTACCGAAAGGTCAATTGCTTCCAAACAACACCGTACTGAGCTATGTGGCTTTCTGTGTCATGCTGTTGTCAAGATGGCTGAACACCGTAAACAACACCGTACACAGCTATGTGGCTTTCTGTGTCATGCTGTTGTCAAGATGGCTGAACACCATAAACAACACCGTACACAGCTATGTGGCTTTCTGTGTCATGCTGTTGTCAAGATGGCTGCGGCTACTTTCATGCCGTTTGCATTTTTCAGAGAGATGTTTCAGGTCTCTGACCCCCGTTGTTGTCCACAGACCTTCAGTGCCAACACTTTGAAAAAGCAAGCAGGGAAAGCAATAAAGAACATCGCTAACTTCACATCCAGCTAGCCAACTGTGTTTGGCTAGCACAGGCGGGAAAAGCCCTGGGTGTAACTCCGTCCACGGTCACTTGCCAGCAGCTGGATTTTTAGGTCTGGTTGGTCCGGTCCAAGCCCCTTAATCAGCTTCTTTTCTTCCGGCGAACGCCTCATGAAATTATTATTTTGTAACGAAACGACCGAATTTAGTTTTTCTGCTGCTATTGTCTCCTGTCTCGTCATTGTGACTCCGTTTGTATCCGTATGCGAGTGACAGATGCGGTTGCGCATCTACGCGGCAGGGGAGTGACTTTGATTGACAGCCATCATCATGAATCAATCAGATTGGATGAAGAATGACAGAAAACACGCTGATTCGCGAGGAGAATCTTTGAGTAATGTTAGGTCAGAATTTTTTTAAACTTTTTATGTCCAGAATCAGTGCAGCTAGAGGGTCACATCTGTACACAATACACATTAGTTAAATATTGGAAATAGTACTGTTATCAATAGTATTATTAATATTCTATTATTGATCATTCTTAGATGTATGTTTTATCTTCACTTTATATCAGAAATGTAGCAAGCTAGCCCAGCTTTAGCCAGTGAAAGCCATGTGCTAGGGAACAAAGGACCTGGCCAGATGAACAGAATAGCATTGTGGGAAAAGGTGATCACCTTCCTTTTTTTTGGAAAACACCGGCAGTGGATTGGACAAGAAGACCAGGACCGGCCAATGGGAGAGCCAAGTCTAAACCGCGGCTCCTCCCCATCTAGTTGACGCACATTTCTATATAAATTGTTGTGGTATCGTTAATTCGTCCTTCTTTTTACTTGAGACTGCCTCTGCAAAGGAGCCGTGATCACGTTATTGCAAATAAACATCTGTGTTGTACTTGTAATACCGACCGAGACTCTCTTTTCCAGAAAGAACACGCAGTTAGAATCTTTTCAAAAAAGATTCCTAACAGTAACCAATTAGAGACCACCATGAAGTCACATGGAAGAAAAGTTTAAGAACATACATGCACACTCATTTGGCCAGCGTCCCTCGCCATTGAAACCTATGTATTTCGGTCTGTACAAAAAACAAATCTGAATAAACCCAGTATGGGATGGGAAGGCTCGAAAAATTAAAAGTCAGACAGACTTTATGAGTGCACAGATGAGATAATTACTTTTTATTACGCAATTTATGTGTACTGTGTCAATATTTTTTTCCTGTAATTTTAATGGGGGCGGCGCCCTAGCGCCCCCTATTGACAAGCCACCACTGATGGTGTTTAAGAAAACAGAAAGGAATTTCAAAAGAAGCATTTTTCAATGTAATATAAGCAGCTTTGACCAAATAAATAGATGGATAAATCAATAAATAAAAGACAGGACATTGTAGAAGTCAGCACCATGAATGTCTCCATTACATTTCTACCACTGACAAACTGGCTGATCTAGTAGCCAAAAGCTGCTTAAAAGCAATATGCACACAAACAGTAACAGTAAAAAAAAAAAATTCCTTTCAGCAAAAATGCTCTTGTGTAGGTTCACCTCAACTAAATGTATTACTGTCCAGCAGAAGTGACCAGTAAAAGGATTCATGGGATCATCTCAGCCCTCGACTATTCATCAGCAGTGAGAACAATGCCCGTTTCCTGCTGTGGCCACATGCTTACAGACACACACCGCCAGCCCTGCGCACACTTCCCGGGCCCCGCCATGGGCCCTAATCAGGGCGACAAATGATGTGTCACAAGGAGTGGGGGATGAGTTAAAAGAATCACTCACTATCCACCTATCAGAGAGTAATAAGGTAAAGAAATGTGACTGCAGAAATGTGCTGCGGAGAGACGTGCGGAGTGGAGAGGGGGGTGAGGACAGGATGGAGTGAAAGTGAGGGAAAAAGTGTGTGTGCGTGTGTGTGTTGTGTCAACTTGATAAATGGGGTGCAGGAGCCATTGTGGTGGTGGAGGGGTAGGAGGCCACGCGATAACAGTAGAGCAAGGCCTGAGCTATCACAAACCCACACACAGACATAGATAGATAGATAGATAGATAGATAGATAGATAGATAGATAGATAGATAGATAGATAGATAGATAGATAGATAGATAGATAGATAGATAGATAGATAGATAGATAGATAGATAGATAGATAGATAGATAGATAGATAGATAGATAGATAGATAGAGCAGAAGGGAGTGCAGTGATGCTTTGATTGGTGGCAGAAAATGATCAAGTTTTCTGGTTGGGAGCAGTGATACGGTTTCACCTCTTTTATGTTGGTATGTCGTCCTCTAGTGGCTAAAATATCCAGTGCTCGGCTGCACAGGCACGTTCATCTGGCAGATTTACTCAACAACAACAACAGGTCCCGGTGTGTGAAGCATTGAAGATGACTAATGAGTCTGCTGCTGATGTTTTATCACAACTTCAAATCAGAAAAAAGTTGGAGTACTGTGCAAAATGCATATACAAATAGAGACAAACAGTATGAACCCAGGATATATTTTATTTTTTTAATTTCAACTTGATTTAATTTGTTAATATGCATTCATTTTTTGCATTCCAGGCCTGAAATACATTCCAGAAACACTAACCCTGGCCTGGCACTGAGGGTGACCGAGTGAGGAGGAGTGACCCCATAACCATCACAGAGCCTGGCTTTTGGACTTGCTGCCAATAACAGCCTGGATGGTTGCTCTCCCGTTTGGACCAGACCTGGAATACTGCTTCACCTGAGCAGAGCACACCTGTCAACTGCGAGAAGGTCCATCCCAGGAATGCTGGCGCTGTCTCTGGACAAGGTGAACAAAAAGCTCCTTTTTGGCACAGTAAAGCTTTAAGGGGCTGGATTTGTGACTGTAGTGGTTGACAAAGGTTTTTCACAGGTTTGTCACGTGGTTGCATCAGCTTCAGTGATTGACAGTTCTTGATGCAGGACCGTCTGAGGCACATGTGTCAAACACAAGGCCCGCGGGCCAAATGTGGCCCATCACATCATTTTATGTGGCCCTCGAGAGCTTGGGCATTATTGGCTTAAATTTTAAAACAATATTTTAAGACTTCAAATAAGCTTAAACCGCTTTAAAGCGCATATTGACAATAAACTACATCCCCCATCATGCATTTCACCGTTACCCACAATGATAACAGTAACTATGAGCAAGACGATTTTTCAGAACTGATGGATTTAAGAAAAACCTTTACAAACTAACCCCAACATGTCCAAGTAAAGAAAAATTGATGCACAAGGAAGGCAGTTTCATGAATGATGGGAAAATGATTACAAGTTTGTATCTCAAGGTGAAATAACAGTGTGTCTTTTGTGTTATGAGGTGGGTGTCAGTCGTGAAAGAGTTTAATCTACGTCGGCATTTTGACAGCAAACACGGAGCTAAGTTGCTAAATTTAGCCTGCAAGAAAAACAAAGAACCGCTTCCACTTCTGAAACCAAGGTAATGGATGCTCTTACAACCACAAACCCTGAGTTTAATATAATAATGACTTAAATGTTTGAAATTTGAATACATAATAAATACAGAAACCATTATTTAACATTATAATAAGGTGTAGTTTAATTTATTTTGATTTACATTGCAGTTTGTTACGTTCATGCTGTCAATCTGGCCCTTCGAGGGCCACCATGATGCTGATGTGGCCCTCAGTGAAAATGAGTCTGACAGCCCTGGTCTGAGGGATCAGAGGTCACAGGTGTTTGTCTTAAACTTGTGTTCTTGTCCTTTACTCACTGAAATCCCTCCAGATCCCTTGAACTGTTTGTGAACTGTCAAAGGGGGGACATGTAAGTGTCTTCCAATGTTACTGTGATGAGTACAGTAGATGTAGATGTATGAATCACTGCATTTGTTTCTCTTTTCTACCTGTCTTTCAATGTAAATGCTAATAGTTTGACTTTTTTTTTTTTTATTAAATAACATCCATCCATCTATTTTCTATACTCATTTCATCCTCCGAAGGGTCACGGGGTATTAAATAACAAAAATGTTAAAAAGAAAATTGCCATTTCATGAAAGGGGACAATTTATGTTTAATGAAGTAATGGGTGAACACATGTGGCCAGTGTCTTCCAGCAGTAAACCCTCATGGGCAATTAGCTTCAGGCCATTATGGAATCCAGTTGGGGCTGATTTTTCAGCCAATTTATAACCCACAAAGGCCCCATGTGTACATGGTGGCTTGAGAATCAAAACAAAACATGTTAGTTACAGAAAAAAAAAGATTTTTGCTTCTCACTTTTTGCTTTAAGTTCTCAGTGAAGTTTTAGACTTTTGGTGATGTTTTTTCTTTTGTTTGTTTGTTTGTTTCTTTGCCTGTTTTGTTTTCCACCCACCAGAGGTCCCCAGAGTCTGTTCTCCTGTCTCTGGCTCGCCACTAATCAAACCCTGCTCCCCATTCTTTATTAATAAATTACACTTTACTTTTATTTATTTAAAAAAGATCAACTCATTTATAGATGTTTATTGTTTGAAAAGGATTATTTTCACATGAGTTCTGGCAAACAGAAATTTTGCGAAGAAAACTGACAATCTGGCCTCAGGGTGTGAGAAGGTCATCACATTCAACTGTTTTCAACTGTCTTGACTAGGGCTGGGCAACGATTAAAATATTTAATCGCGATTAATCGCATTATTTCCCTGATTAATCACGATTAATCGCATTGTATACGCAAAATCAAATAATGAATTCAAAAGTAATGTAAAATGCACTTTTATTGAAATGTTCTGCTGCCATATGAACTAAAGTGCCATAACATTTGTTGTTCAAACACTTTTAGCATCAGCACTTGTCAGTAACACATATTTAGGGCTCGATCTTACACCTCCTGCTACCCACTACCTGCAAATTGCTGATTTAGGAACCTCTGCCAACTGCTAATGCAATCTTCCGCTCCCTAAAGCTGCCACCCATTATGCCGACTCCCTTACATTGAAGGCGCGGCAATGAGCATGTCTCTTGCGCTTTCCACAAATTCAGTATCTTGCGATCACGGGGTCAGGATAGAGGGTAGCGGGTGGTCTGACCACCCGCTACCCTCTATTCTAAATCTGCGAGATACCGGTACTGCAAGATACCGAGTTTGTGGAAAGCGCAACTGGTATGTCGGCGCGTAAAAGAGCACGTCCATATCGCGTCATTGCGTGTCCACCCAGTCACATGTGGACTGCACAACCGGCCCTACCTCTCGATTATGCATCACTGTATTACTTGCATACGTTATTATTCTCTTAAGGGCAGAGGATGTCTGTACAGCTGTGGCATGATCTCATTCAGATGTTTGCTGTGGAGGAAACGAGGAGATCACAGAACTCTGTTGTGGAGTTTCTTGTACTGTGCTCGTATCCCTCTGACCCTCTCCTTGCGCTCGGAACACCTGAGATGCGCTCACTGGTAGAAGGTAGATGTCATCATACGTGTTCCTCTGGCTCAATGCTCATCCAATGATCCGTTCTGCAGTATTTTAAAAAGCACCGCTCCCAGCGGCTATGCGTCTTGGCGCAGTGAGCTTCCAGGAAAGCATTTCTTAACTAGAAAAACACTCGGAGAGCGCAGACCGCCGTCAAGCACAACAGTTCTCCCATATAGTGATTTACAGATTGCTTGAAGGGCTATTTCATCAAAATCCATCCATAACTTTTTGAGTTATCTTGTACACAGACAGACAGATAAACGCCAGCAAAAACACGCCACAAAAACATAACCTCCTTGGCGGAGGTAAAAATATTCTTACACAGACAATTCCTATCGGCTACCTGAAAGTCCCAGATAGTTGGTGCGCTCCCAGTAAACACGCTCAGGCAGAGCCGTGAGAACCACCACGACAGCCGCTGGGAGCGGCTGTGCATCTTGGCACAGCTGTGCGTCTTGGTGCGTCTTGGCGCAGGGGATATGTTCAAGATAACTCAAAAAGTTATGGACGGATTTTGATGACATTTTCAGGAGTTGTCAGAAATGTGAAAAGGAAGAACTGATTTTATTTTGGGTGTGATCTGGAAGAAATCCTGGATTCTGGATCACTTTTTAAATTTTCGATAACATTGCGCTGTTGAGGTTTAGTTGTTTCTTGAACCCTAGAGCAGCCACAATCGGCTTAAAGCAGCAGCAGAAGACCACAGCAGGTGCCACTGCTGTCAGCTAAGAACAGGAAACTGAGGCTTCAATTCACAAAGGCTCACCAAACTTGGACAACAGAAGATTGGAAAAATGTTGCCTGGTCTGATGAGACTGGATTTCAGCTGCGACATTGGGATGGTCAGAATTTGGCTTCGACAACATGAAAGCATGGATCCATCCTGCCTGGTATCAACGGTTCAGGTTGGTGGTGGTGTGATGGTGTGGGGGATATTTTCCTGGCACGCTTTGGACCCATTAGTACCAACTGAACATCGTATTAACGCCACAGCCTACCTGAGTATTGATGCTGACCACGTCCACCCCTTTATGGCCACAGTGGACCATCTTTTGATGGCTACTTCCAGCAGGATAACACGCCATGTCATAAAGCGCGAATCATCTAAGACTGGTTTCTTGACAATGACACCGAGACTGTTCTCAAATGGCCTCCACAGTCACCAGATCTCAATCCAATAAGAGCACCTTTGGGATGTGGTGGAACGGAAGATACACATCATGGATGTGCCAAACAAATGTGCAGCAACTGCATGATGCTCTCATGTCAATATGGACCAAACTCTCTGAGGAATGTTTCCAGTACCTTGTTGAATCTATGACATGAAGGATTAAGGCAGTTCTGAGATGATTAAACTCTCTGATCACATGATATGGTTCTATAAATGTTTATAAGACTGCTGCATCGCATTTTACGTTGTTATTTCTACACAAGGCAAATGTACAAGACACAACATGCAAGCAAGAACATTTTGGAGTTATGAAGCATACTTTGTCACTCGTGCTGCCAGCGACTATGTGCAGACTTTGTCGGACTGAGCTACTGGATGCACAGAGAAGATTATAAAGTATATACCCCCTTATCAAATTCTGTGGTAGACAAGTAAATACATTTACAAAATGTTGAAGTATCCCTTTAATGCAGACTTTATAGACCCTCTAAAAGTCATTTTCATGTTTTAAAAAAATCACTCAGATTGAGGTTTATTGCAGACTTTTGTGCTAAATTATGCAGGCCAGAGGGGTTAAGGTTGGAGGTCTATAACCGACCCCTAATCTGGAAATGTTCCTCAACACCGTCACTATGCTGTTTGGGTAGCTTGCTGTGCAGTCTGTGACCGTGACCATTTCGATTCACTTCCATTCCTTGTGGCAAACCTTTAAAATCCTTTGGCATCTTCAAGACTCACATCTGGCATGGAGACCATTGCTGCAATCTTGCTGTACCAGTCAATGAAGCTGACCATATTAACACAGCAACACAGCAACCAAACTGTTTGTGGTGTGGAAGGAGTCACTGCTCTGGAATCACATATGGGCATCATAGTTTGTGAGTTCCCACCAGTGGGAGGTCCAGGTTAGTTCTTCGTGGGTCAGATTGTTGATGCATGGCTCCATTATCAGGAGCGGCCCCGCAAAAAAGGCTTTCGAGAAGCTCTTAGGAGCCGAAACACGTACCTGCGGCGCCCCCTGCGGAGGCCGAGTCACCCAAGTAAACGACAAAGCTCCTACCTTCATGTTATGATCTAAACCAACTGAAAACTGGGCCCCACGCAGTTTTCCAGTCCGTCCAGAAGGATTTGATGGTCCACAGTATCAAAGACTGAACTAAGATCCAGCAGCACCAGAACAGATGTTTTACCTGAATCAGCATTCAGATAAATATCATTTAAGACCTTGATCAGTCTCAGAACTGTGATTTTGTCTGAAGCCAGACTGAGATCTGTCAAAATGCCTGTTTGGATTTTAAAAAAATTGTTCACCTGAATCAATGCAATAATTTTCTCAATAAAAAGAAGATGAGAGATTGTTCTATAATTGTTTAATACTGAAAGATCCACGCTTGCCAACTGCAGTTTTAAGAGATTTGGGAAAAGTGCCTGATAAGAGTGATTTATTGAGAATTTTCAGCATGTCGGCTTCTGGAGAAACAAAACCTCTAATCAAACTGTTGCTGTCTGGCTGCACTACTATAAGACTATTACTAAATCCAGCGTGTGCTCTCATCTGTGTGTGCCCTGTTTCACATGCTGTAACACATCAGAAGTCTCTAACAAAGCACAGAATTCACTAACAGTTTTATTTGTGAGATTATAAATGTGAAAGTTAAAAGCACCAGCAATGACAACATGGAAATCTGTTGCGATAACAGCAAGCACCTCAGAGAAGTTGTTGAGAAAACTTGGAGGTTTGTAGACAATTATAACAAGGCTTTTTCTTCCCGGCCGCCAGCCTTCACAGCGCGACCTTCCGTCTCAAATAGAGCTGAGCGATTTTATCGATTCTGCGATATGTATCGATATTTTATTTTCCCAGAGAGTATTGATTTTTTAACCACGGGTATCGATATTCTAAGCTTCTTTTAAAACCCTGTGTCCCACCTTTAAAAGCTTGCAAGCAACAATTTGCACTGTTTAAATAAATGAAACTATTTTTCTCAACAAATCTTTTATTCATTTTGTCCAGCATTTCCAAGCTGCCTGTCAGCCATATAATGTGTAAATGATGCTTTCAGTTCAATTAATTCAGACAAAGTCACTGGAACACTCACAAGATGTCACCAAAATCACTTTGTCCTTTTAAAATCTTTCAGAAAATGATGTAAATGTGTTGTAAGATGATATTGATATATATATCATATTGTGAGCCGAATATCGTGTATCGTATCGTATCGCAAGATTACTGTATCGCTACAGCCCTAGTCTCAAATGCTGTTTCAGTGGCGACATGAAACAGCTGCTGCTGTTAGCATGGCTAGGCTAAGCTGAACTTTGTCATCAGATCTTTTCAGACCAACCATAGCCAGTCACGGTGGTCTGTTAGTACAATCCACACAAGCACAAGAAAACATATTTTCTTAAAATCTGTTTGGTTTTATTGATTTAATGATAAGTGCTAAGTAGCTAAATCTTGACACTAATGGCTCATTGTCAAAGCCAACGCCATAGCCAACGGCTTTAATCAATCAAATTACGTCAAATGACGTCTGGCCTTCTGAAATTTATCCTAAGTGGAACAAAAAAAAAATCCCCCCTACGGTTGTCATTGATGTCAAATCTAACTTCAGAAACCAAATCTGTTTTTTTTTTAACCAGGTGGTAAATATTTTTTTGATTCTGCTGCAAGGCTGACCATTTTAACATGGGAGTCTATAGTTAGTTCTTACTGATGTCGTCACACATCCAGGTACTTTGACCCAATGTCGCATTATGTGGGTCAAGTTTCCCAGTACAACGCCAGTTCTTCATTCATTCCTCGTGTAGTCGAGTGTTCACATGTTACTAACACTGGTCTTCAGAAACAGATGAAAACCACCAGAGAACGACACCCAAACCGCATCAGAAGGCAAAAGGAAAAAAGCGAAGTGCGTGGAAATGCTCGATGTCTAATCTAAATATCCTTATGCAGAGAAAATATCAGCAGTCAGTGGAATCGACCAGCACAGACAACTAAAAAGGACTGGGAATGTGATCCGAAGGACTTGTTATAGACAGACATCTACAATTGTGTTTTTCATGACAAAATTGCCTAAACTTCTGAGAAACTGAAGCCCTACAAGTCTCTCTGGGCTTACAATTAGCTAGTGTGCAGCTGAGTGAAGGGTGTGGGCTACATTTGGACACGTTGTGGCTGCAGGAAAGGTTTGTTGAAATTCATTTCACGATTTGAGCATGCAGATTGTTTCTAGTTTCCCAAAAATGCTTATTGAATTAAATAAATACAGTATTAAGTATACTGGGCTGCGCTAGACTAGGTCCTTGGTGTTCTACTTGCAGTGATGTCCGTCTTTGGTAATCTTTACAAGTTTGATTTGAGAAAAGTAAAAATTGAGAATTAAATTATAGACACAGAAATAATCCAATTATGATCCCATCTGTTTTCTACAACCAATGCATGTATGTGGCATTTTAGTGACTTTAATGCTGATTTTGAGTCTCAAAAAGCTTAGATTAGTGCAGAATGTAAGTAGCGCTGTCACCATGGGCGAGGCTAGCCCTTTTTTAGGGATGCTTCAGCACCCCTAAATTGAAATTCAGCACCCCAAAAACCATGAAATGTTGTTATTCTAAAATTTTTGTTCGCATTTGACAGGCTTAGATAATGTCCAAAACTTAATCCATAGTTTGTGGTTTAAGTTTATATTTTAAGAATGAAAATGAAAATGACCCCGCCTAATGGTATCGTCCTCTTCTCACTAACATTACTTGTGGGTTGTGGTGGGGCTCGTTGGGTGCTCAGCACCCCTAAAGCTCTGACCCTGGCTGTCACTACATGTGTGCAGTATCTATGAATGAATCGCTTGACCTACAAAACAGCATGAGTCTTTTAACCCAGAAGATGTGACATCACATGAATGCTATCTGTTGGGATTTACTCTGTTTAGCAGCCAGCAGCTTTTCGTCAGTTGAGGAACTGCAACAAAACAAGTGGGATGGTTGCTGCTTGGCCCAACGCAGGCTTCAATTTGAACACAAACCCTTTGCTCAACACTGGCCTCGGCCATTTCTCAATTCCAACAAAAATCTGCACTTCGAAGTAGTTCTCCCAAATTGCACTTGTCAAGTATGAACTTCCACGGATGGCAGGACGCAGTTCGGACTTTCTGCAACTGGAACAGATGTGTACTTGACAGCATCACAGCTCAGCTAGCAGGGTAACGTGTATTTACAAATATCTCCAATTTAATTGAGGATAAAATAAACACAAAAGTTTAATGCCACTCAGAACGAACCATGGAGTCTTCTAGCCAAATAGTCTCTAACCAGTATGTTATATGATGTGTTTTTAATGGGTTTTATGCTTTTGCATTTCAGCCAAGGTGAATTTTTAAATAGGCTCCATAGAAGAGGTCTTAACAGGGTCCACTTTCATGGACCCGAACCCGAATAGACCCATGAAAATTCAACCCAAAACCGACCCGACCTGAGCTATTATCATACATCTGGGTGTCCGAACCCGAATGGACCCGCAATATTTGGGCCCGGAACCGACCCGACCCAAGTCTTTAGTTTCCGACCACGAACCGAACCGAGTTACCCGAATAGAACTGAGACAATACAGCCCATAGTTGCTCATGTTAAAAGTTGTCCAGTGTTGAATAAAACTTGATTTTCTTGTCTTCTTCTACCCGGTTCAGTTGCTACATAGGCTACGTGATGTAAACAACAATAAATCCACCTCGTTATTTTCTTTGTGGATACATATGCTATTGGTAGCAATTGCTAACACTAATAGCCTACACAATTCAAATTCAAATTCAAAAATACCTTTATTAATCCCCGAAGGGGGAAATTCAGGTTTCAGTACACCAGTCTGGTGTACTAGGGGAGCTGCCGGTGTCCAGCGCTCCTTTTCATGTCCGGTCCCGTGGTCCGAGTGCTAACTCCAGTTAACAGCCATTAACAGCCATTAGAACCAGTATATCTCCATAATGATGACAAGTGAGATATCTCCAGGTCAGAGGAGGAAACACCGATGCACCAAACCGTCTCCTCTGGGAAGACCGAATTCCATTCAGTCTGGCGAGGGACGGAGCTGACCGTCCCAGAGCCTGGTTCATCATGCGGACCGGACCAGGCCGTTGTCGTCTCCCCCGGCGGTGCTGGGCCCCACCAGGTCACCAGACGGCCCCTTCCAGGTCAGCTGACCCATCCGGCGTGTAGAATGCTGGACAGAGGGCAGCAGCTGTTTGCCGGTCACGGCCATGCCGCCGCTGCTACGTCGGGGGCTCCCGTCCCGGCTCAGTGACGCTGCAGCCCGGATCCAGTGGCGGTGGTTGCCGCGGGTAGCAGTTCAGGACTACTTAGCTTTCCTGAACCAGCCTCCAGCGACACCGTCCATGTCCGTTAATGAATAATAATTAAACTGCCCCGAGTCCTGACATTGGCTGCCACCGCCAATATCTTTACCTCTCTCGAGTAAACGCGGACCCAGCCTGTCAGAGAGCACTGACCGGACCTGAGACTAACTGTACCGATTCCGACCCGAACCCGGAGTCTTGTCTTTTGAATGGACCCGAGACCTGATTCGGGTCGGGTCGGAACCTCAGGTTTTCGGGTTGTTCCAAAGACCTCCACTCCATAGTGATCTATTAACCACAAATCTTAAGTTAGAAGGACTATATTCTCACATGGAAAAAGTATTAAAATTACACTCCGTTATGAAACAACAAAGTTTTAAGGCTCTTTTACTCCGTTCTCCTCCATCATGACTGCTGCTGGTTGATGTGAAATGCATTCTGGGATACTTTACCAGCTCAAGAGTGAGAAATCTGAGGATTTCTACTGTCGCCTACTCGTCCAAATATGATCCTGGGAGTTGGAGCAGTACTCTGGCTGTGAGTGATGGCGTTTCACAAGTATACAAGTACAAATATTGAGAAACAGCCCTCGCTTCAGTGTCAGATGTAACACCACTGTCTACAATCTACACACTAGGGGTACTTGGTATTGCCCACATTTTTTTTTTTTTTGGTTCAATTTTTATCAAATAAACAATGGCCAATTGAAAAAAGCTGTACATGTTTTTTGTCTGATGTTGTATTTGCCAACTAGGATCCATTTTTAGATTCTTCTGTATATTCTATGTTCACACACCAACAGGAGATCAAAAGAGGAGCACATGTATCTACATAGATGTAATATGAGATGTGAAGCCGTGCGAAGCTCGCTGGTAAAAATAATAAAGTCTAATGAATTCAAATTGAAAGCATATACCACCCAGTTTTAAAATAAAATAAAATAAACTGGGTACAGTAAACCAGAAAGAATGAAACACTGACTCAATCTCTTTCGCCGCCATTTTGAACGGTATCGGCGCTTCCGTCAGCATGTGAGGAGGAAGTGCAGGATGAGAGAAAACGGAGCAATCGAGCGGAGTGGCTGAAGCGGGCGAACCCGAGCCTCCGTCGCTCAACTCGTCTGGACTACCCGGGCTAACTTTAGCTACATGTGCTGAGGTCGAGGGGGGAAGCGGATCCCGACTGCAAAGATGCCCACGGTTACCTTACCGCCGAAGGAGAACGCTCTCTTCAAGAGGATTCTGGTGAGTCGGTCGGAGGTCCTGTGGCGGCAGCGCGGTCCGCCGGCGGAGCTCTCCCGGCTCCGCGCCTCGGTTCGTTAGCAAAATGGCATCATTGAATGGGTTAGCCGTGTCGGCCCTGATGTGCGCTGTCACTGCTCAGCTAAAATGGTCGTCCGAGACCCCTGATAGTGTGCCCCCAAAAGCGCCCCGGTGGTTCTCGGAACGTGACACCGGGTGAAAATAACGACTGCGCAGGTTATAATGCTTGAAGTTGACGACGATTATTTTTTCGTTTTCTCTTGTATTTATCGCACCGGTTGACACAACAAACACCCAGGTTGTCGAGCCTCCCGGAGAGCTAACAGCCACAAAACGGCATGAGTCTTTTAACCCTGCTGGCTTAACTCGCATTTTTCCCAGCCGCACAACTTAACTTTCCAAAGCTGTGCTGTTTAATTAACTCTCATCTGTGTGCCAGTTGAATCCCTCATGTTCATTTTATGAGCGGATTGTTTGCTTTGTGTCAGACGAGCGCCGTGCTAACGCTGTATTTAATCGGCTAGCCTGAGCCAGCGCTGTTTATCTGCTTGGAGGCAAACGTCAGTTTAATACTCTGCCCGTCCCGCGTCCGTCTGCGCACGTTGCCGTTATTCGGAGAGGCTAGATTTGGTCTGACCGGCAAGTGTGCGTTGATGAACGGGGAGAGGAAGCGAGGGAAGCACCGGCGGGACCGTGTCAGCAAATGTGTAGCAGCCTCCGGCCTGCTGTTGTCCCGCAGCTGCCGAGCGTCCCATCCCTCTGCTCCACGCTCACTCGCTCACATGTAGGTCAGAGGAGTTATTAAACAGGTGTGGATTAAGCCCAGTCATGTTCTTACGGACGTGACAGCAAGTGAACAAGTATTTGCACATATGCCATGCTTGCTTGGTTGTCTTGTGTGTGTTTTTTGTCAACACCACTGCACACATCAAGAGGTACGGCGGAGTATTAGGGCCACACTGAGAAAAAAACAAATTGTGGGCAATGATTTTATTTTTTTTTTTTCATTCCTCACTTATGAGAAAAAAGTCGAAATGTTGAGAATAAAGTCGAAATGCAGTTTCCACAATAAAGTTGTCTTAAAGATTTATTCATAACCAGCTTTACTCTACCAACATAATGTCTGTGTCTATGTGCCGTTATCACATAGACACAGTATTATAATAGGTATTCGTACTTTAAAGAGATTGTGTCAAAAATTGTGTCTATTCAGAAAAAGAAACTACGTATACCAATTCTGGAAACTGCATTTCGACTTTATTCTCGACATTTCGACTTTATTCTCGTTAGTTAGGAATGAAAAAAAAAAATCATTGCCAACCAAAAGTTGGTTGGCAACTGAGCGGTGATGCCACATGTTCAAGGCTGGTTTGATCTAAGACACTGCTTCATTCTGTTTCATCTCATTTGTTATTGGACATGTTGAGCCCTAAAGCCTGATTTATACTCAGACGTCAGGTCGTCTGCGTCACCTACGCAGACGATGCAGAGATGCCCCCCCACGCTACGCAGACACTCCGGTGCACCTCCCCAAAATTGTAGGTGACCGCAGACAGTGCCGCAGAGAGGAGAGAAAGGGGGCCTCTGATTGGTCAATTCTACATCCGCGTAGAAAAGAGTCGTCGAAGAAGAAATGAGGAAGTAGCCCACATGTGTACGATTCTGGTTCTCCACACTACAAAGACAGCACATATTCTAGTAATTCATGGAGGGAGATAGCGATGAATGTGGGTCTGGATACGGCCGAGACGATGAGGAAGTGGAAAAACGCAAGAGATAAGTTTAGTAAGTTTAGCTAGTTAGTGATTGTCGCTCTTGCGTTGTGGCTTGGAATAACACAGCGCATATACACAGGCCTTCAGTCTTCCCAGGCCTCTGGAGGACAGACCTAGAAGAAGGCAGCAACTCACCGGGGTTTTTGATCTATGTTGCAGCCTTGTAGAGAATTGTGGGACAGAATTATTGAGAATCTGCCCTGCGATGGTGAATCTTTGACTCGTGAGTTCACGCTGCACGGCTGATCTGCAGCACCAGGAGTCAAACTACCGGAGTTTCCACCAGACTCAACCTTCGACTTGTCTGTCTGACCTTCCTCAAAAGCAGCTTTATGATGCAAGCTTGATGCAGACAGTCTTTCCAGTCACCATCCACATCACGCCGTTGAGGCGGCGGCTTCTGGTGGAGAAGCCTCTTTTGCTCAGCTGGTTGTTTAAGACGGTTGTCGGTGCTATCCCTCCGTCTCACTTCAGTTATATTGCACTCTGGAAGTGTCAGAGAGGAATAAATAAGGGTTCCTCCTTATCTCATTGCACTCATCCCCTCAAAAACTCCTCCAAAATATATATATCATGCCAGTTTTCACTTTGAGTCTGCGAACGTGTTGTCAGATCTCGTCTTTGAAGTGTTCACATACGGCCATTGGTTGCTGCCAATCAAATCTCAATTTACCTCCAATCTGGGGCATTAGTCGTTGACCTTAAGTTTGTTTGCACCTTAAAATCTCAGTGTAAACATGGCTTCAGTGGCCGGGGGGGGGTGTCTTTGGCTGGACTCCTGGAGCAGACTTTCCTGGAACCTGTTTGGGTAGGGACTACTTAAATGTCATCGCTGGTTGAGATAAACATCAGTGTTTTGAAAGGTAGGAGTTCTGGACGGAGCGAGAGGATGTTGATGTGAACGTTGGCAGGGAGCTGGCATTCAGTCGCTCTACCTCTGGGAGGGGAAAAAGAGCGACCCAGAGCCCCGCACCTGATCCTGTGAAGTATTCTCCGACTGCCCCCACCGGGGTATTGTTCTGTTAAAGCTGTTTTTGGCACCGCTGCAAAAATCTGTCGTGCAGAAGCATTCAGAATCTGTCATGATCGCTGCCCGACCAGTTCTTCAGTGTTCGGCGGTCATTTGTGCATTATGAGGGGAAGAGTCAACCGCACGAATCAGTTTTTGTTATTCCAAGCCCTTTGTGCGTTACTCCGCCGCTGCGGCTCGGTGTCATCAGCTACAGGTTGCAGGCTTTCATTTGGATCGGCATCAACATGTTGATTTTTTTTTTTTTTTTGCAAAGCCGTCAATTATTTTGCTAAACAGAAGGAAAAACAGTCAAATGCATTAATACCACTGTATTTGAAAATGATAGTGGCATAAAATGAAAAGAGGAATAAAAAAAAAGCAGTTTGCCCACACTCTGCTGTTTTTTTTATTATTATCGTGTCTGAGCAGTTTTGTATGTTCTGCATTTTGCAAAAATGTTAATAAAAATATTTATAAAAAAAAAAAAAAAAAAAGCAGTTAAAGCATTCATGCCATTATTTGCATTTATCATCATGTGACACCAAACGGGAGCCGCTCATGGGTTTTGCTGGGTGATCCGTTTGCTGTGGGATCAGTAGAGTTCAACTCTGGAAGAAGAACGGGATGATTTAGTCGGTCTCAGAATCAAGCACTTTGTGAATATGGCTTAAATCAAACTTTATTTGATTTAAATCAGTGGAGTAAAGCTTTGCATGATGAGCTTAAAGCTGAAAGCGAACGTCAGCGCCACTTGCAGCCAAAAAAAAAAAAGAAACCAGTGACTGAATCCTAGCAATCTAGAGTCATCAGCTTTGCTCATATGAAAGCTTGTAAGTCATGACTTTAAAACTCTTCCTCACCTGCTGTCGGTGCTCAGAGCGAGCTCTGAGGTGAACGCCTTCGCTTGCAGCGAGCTCTGCAGCCTTGAGCCACGTGCCCTGACAGGATCTCTCTAACTCAGGGGGTCGAGTTATTTTGGGAGGGAACGTGCTGGGTAAGCACAGCTGCTGGCATTTCTGTTTCTAAATTAATGTTCAATTAATGCACAGATGCTTCCAAAATGCACGTTTGGCTTTTCCGAACGAGCGCTTGTCGATGTTGCTGTCTGGTCATTGTCTTTTAGGGCTCATGTCAAACTAATCACATTCATGTCTTTCTTTAGACGTATAACTGAGAGCACAAATGTAAAAGCGGTGCTTGTTGCTGTGTAGTGGGTTGTTCTCGCACTGGAAGGTCGGTGGATCGATCCCCAGCTCTGCCACATGCTGAAGTGTCCCTGGACAAGACTCTGAAGCTCATTACCATAGGGATGCACGCTAACTGTTTTTTTTAAAACCGACACCGATAACTTTCATCTCCTAAAAGGGCCAATATGATAACTGATAACACACTCATATACCTAAGATCATTACATCAATACTATGAACAAAATCAAAAATAGTTTTTAATGGACTATTTAAATGAACAGATATTTATTTTTTTCCATTGAAAAACTATTGACAAGCCTCTCGAACATTTTCATAAAGCTATCAAACAAACCTATTTGATATCTCACATCAACTTAAATAAGGTTCATTACTGACTGATATAAAAAATAAAGGCTCCTTGAACTGATGGAAATACACGCATCAGAATTACAAACTGAAAAAGATTAACATTTAAAGGATTTTGGCTTGTGGTTCCATTTAAATTAATACCTTTAAAGTAAATGAGGTTCAGTAGTTTGTTTTTTTTTTTTTTTTTTTAAATCTCATGGAAGCTTTAGATGAGAGAGATAAGGGAAAGGCTTGCGCACGTTAGCATTAGCTCACGTTAGTGCGATTTCAAAACTCCATGGAAGCGATTGTTATATTGTAGGTGGCCGATCAGGTTTTACGTATTAAAGCTTGTGCTTCCCTCCTCGAAGAATTCGCTCGGAGGATTTTCACAAATAATCACCAAACTATTTTCTTCTGAAACTTTAACGAAGTTCCATGGAGCGGACCGCCATGTTTGTTGCGATCAGTACGCTGTGCTGCATGCTGCATTCAAGGTGTAAAGTAAATTCCCACGTTCCCTCGTTTGCTAGCCGTTCTTTCAGCCTTTTCTATTTTTTCTATTTTTTATGTGTAACATGTGGGAAAATACTGCGAATATCAATTCAAGTCAGCAACTACTAAAATTATGACCGAGTTAACAAGTTGTTTTCTGGCATGAGGGAGTATTCTTGATTTTCCTTACTGAGTAATCGTTTTTCTGATTATGCCGACGTCACTTGAACATAACATTCACTGCCGGTCATTTAAGGTTTAGAGGGAGCGAGACACTGCCGTGTTGACAAAAATATAAATGTTATCGGGGCTATTTGTCATGATATCGGACTTATCGGGATGACGTCATAATTTCCTGTTATCGGCACGATAATTATCGTGCACCCCTACATAACCCCCATCCATCCATAGTGCCAATGTTCTGACGAGACACCCTGTTCATCAGATCTCCCTAAATGTGACTTTTTATTAGGGCTGAACGATTAATTGCATTTGCGATAATCTCGCGATATCATAAAACGAGATTTTCAAACCGCAAAGGCCGCGATATTACTGTCACGTGATCTGGCGACGTCACGTGACTTGCGAGTGAGCCCAGCCGAGCTGAGCAGAGCAAACAGTGTTGTCAACTTAGCGACTTTCCAGTCCCCTCTAGCGACTTAATTTGTAGAAAGCGACTAGCGACAACTCTAGTGACTTTTACTGGTGATTTAGAGACTGAAGCGCACTCAAACCGCTAGGTTTAGGCCGCCTCGCGAACCGCGCTTCTCTCTCTCTGTCGGGCACAGTGCACAGCCACAAACACCCCGCCCGCCGCGCGAGACAACTCGAGCTCCCCCCCCTTTTCCTTGCAAAAAATCTGTGAGCTCCCGAGATCTATACAGAAGAATCTTTCTGGCTAACAGTGCCATACTCATTTTGCACTTCAGTATGTTGTGTGCTGCTGTTACTGAGTAAATATAATATTTCTATTAGTGTTCAAAAAGTTTTTTTTTTTGAAAATGTTCAATTGGTTAGAGCAGATATTTGTTCTTTATTTTCCTGTGTGATGTTACTGACTGGAGATCAGTAAGCTTTATTTTTTCTATATCTGTATATTTTATTTATTTATTTATACACTGTCCTGTCAATCTCAGACAGTGTTTAAGAAGTGCAGTCCACATGTTTACATAAATGTTACACATGTTTCATGAAACGTGAAAAGTTAGATGTTGAAGAGGTAAAGCCACAGATTTGTTTGCTTTATTGTTGCAATCTGCACTTTAAATAAATCTGATATTGTTTATTATGACAGTGTTTGAAAAATACATGAGAAGAGGACCTTAAAAATAATCGCATATTAAATCGCAATCGCAATTTTGAGGAAAAAAATCGCAATTAGATTATTTTCCAAAATCGTTCAGCCCTACTTTTTATCACATTTGAACCTTTAACACCTGAGATTTTTTAGCCCTGTTATGATCTTTAAAAAGCTTTTTTTTCCATTTAATACCTTTGAAAGTAAGATCCTTTAACATTTAGGTAGGACGTTTTGATGAATCGGACGTGTCATCAGAGGAGAGGTCCTGCAGAAATAAGGAGGGTTGGGTCAGGAAGGCCATCTGACGTAAAACCTGTGGCAAATCAATAAGTGGAACACGATGCTCTGTCACGTCGATCCCTGCAAAGGGAAAAACCTGTTTCTCCCAACACTGCAGTTTACTCTTCATGCCATCTATTTGACTTTTTTTTCCTGTGCAGTTGAGAAATACAGTAATCCCCCACACTTCGCGGTTAATGGGGGCTGTGACCTCCCCCCCCCCATGAATGGTGAAAACCCCGATGTGGATGTACATGTACATGTAATATGTACATATAGTATACATGTACGCGCGTATTCAAAATCTATGAAAGTTACACTCACTTTGATGATCTCTCCTCTGTGCGTAGCTGACGAGAGACAGAGATGGGAGATGCAGGGGACGCGTGTCAGCCAATCAGCGTACAGACAACCAACAACACAGTAATGCTCGTCATAGCAGCCAATCACAGGCCTCGATATTCGTTCATGGGGCCTCCCCTGTTGGCTCTTGTTGCTTCCCGAGACTCGTTCTTGATGTGATGGGTTTCGCTTCAGCCTTGCGTGCTTTGTTTGAATTTTTTTCAATTGTTTTTTCGAATATTTTTTTTTCTAAGAATACTTTTGAAACCTCCGTGATGTACTGAGACCGCGAAGTGTGGGGGATTACTGTAAATTACAATTAGTTCCTCTTGTGGTCAAGTGTTGAGATCCTTGAGACAAAGCTGGAGCTTGGTGCTTGTGAAAACAGATGGTCTCTCTGCGTACTTGGCTCGTGTGTACAAGCATTCACTTTTTTTTTCCTCTGCACGCAGACCCGTATAATCCAATTTGAGATCAAGTAAAGTGCAGCATTAAGAAAATAGCAGCACAGGCCAGCGACTGGCAGGACGTGCGGTTGTTTTTTTTTCCTTCTGCTCCATGTCACAACTTCCGAATGTGACCCTCCACCTTAGGGCTGTAGCGATACACTAATCTCACAATATAATACGATACACGATATTCGGCTCACGATACGATACATATCGATATTCATCTTACAATACATTTACATCATTTTCTGAAAGATTTTAAAGGGACAAAGTGATTTTGGTGACATCTTGTGAGTGTTCCAATGACTTTGTTTGAATTAATTGAACTGAAAGCATCAATTACACATTATATGGCTGACAGGCAGCTTGCAAATGCTGGACAAAATGAATAAAAGATGTGTTGAGAAAAATAGTTTCATTTATTTAAACAGTGCAAATTGTTGCTTGCAAGCTTTTAAAGGTGGGACACGGGGGTTTTGAAAGGAGCTTAGAATATCGATACCCACGGCTGAAAAATCGATACTCTCTGGGGAAAAAATATCAATATATATCGCAGAATCGATAAAATCGCTCAGCTCTACTCCACCTGCAACATTCCAGGTGGACGTGTCCTGTAGGAACGATCAGACCTATACAGGAATAAATGGAAATTGCCACGGTCCCCAGACAATCTGCAGTGCTGCTGGGGAGGGCGATGAAGCACAAGTTGATTAGTCTGGCGAGAATACCCGGGACATGAACGCAGCACAGCACATGAACACTCAAAACACAATTCCAGCGGTGAAGCACGGTGGAGGGAGCACCATGACATGGGCTCACTTCACCGGCTCAGGATCTGGACCATTTGCCATCAGTGAGGGAAGGATAAATTCCCATTCCCACGCCAGATGTCCTCCAGATGAGTCGAGACCCGTCTGTAAATAAGACTGGTTCAAAGATGTAGTTGACTTTCTTCTTCCTCCAGCACCGTGGACGTTTAACGGCTGTTTTTAATGACAAAAGAAATTCTAACTGCCGTCAGCATCAGTCCATTGTGTTTTTCCTGTGAATAGAAAAAAAAAAGACAACCATAGATGATCACATCAAATTTTATGGCGAATTAATGCAGAAAATTGATTAATTCTAAGTGATTTTCATGCTGTTTCTGACAGTGAATCACTTAATTCAATAAGCATTTGCAGCTGTTTGGGATTTTTATTGTTCTAATCACTTTTTGTTTTTTCTCTCTCTTTTTTTTTTTTTTAGTTTAAATCCCCTCTCCATCAGTGAATCTGTTGGTGTGGCAACAAATTGCCACCTGCCAGCTTAGCTCTTCCTCTCTCCCAAACACCAGCCCCGTCTGGTCTGACAGCCACTAATCAGCTTAAACAACAGAGGTTGTGCCGTTTGTGTAACGGCGTGGCGGAGAGGCCGTTATTTTAAATATTGTACGTGTCAGTGAAAACGCCGCCGTGACATCAGCTAGAACTCAGCTCTTTGTTCTAAAACTGGCCTGGTCATTGTCAGTATTTTCAGAGGGGATATTGTAGATGTGCTGGTTTGCTGGATGATGATGTTGCTTTTGAATGTCAGAACCGATAGATGTGACCCTCGGAAAAAAAAGAACATTGATCCTCCGTCCCTCCAAGCGTCCAAGTGTCCTTGGGAAAGACGTTGATCTTTACGTTGTTTGGAGCGCTGCTGTATTTCGTTTGCAACAATAATTCGCCGATGCAGCATCTCCCGCTCTGCGTTTGAAGCGGAGAGACGCGTGAATGGCTCATAAACGGAAAGTAAATACAGTTTAGTTGCCTTCTCCCCCGCCCCCCCCTCTGATTTCCGCTGTTGCCCTGAATGTCACTCCTGTCCCGTTGTCCTAATGGGTTCTTCCTCTTTTCTTCGACAGCGATGTTACGAGCACAAACAATACAGAAATGGGCTCAAGTTCTGCAAACAAATCCTGTCCAACCCCAAGTTTGCAGAGCACGGAGGTAAGCAGCAGGAGTGATGACAGATGGAAAAATGCATCCCTTCTCTTTCAGCGTGTACTTTACTCTTTGCGGTGTCATTTTCTTGCTGCAGAGACGCTGGCGATGAAGGGCTTGACCCTGAACTGTCTCGGGAAAAAGGAGGAGGCCTACGACCTGGTGAGAAGAGGCCTGCGCAACGACCTCAAGAGCCACGTTTGTATCCTTCCAAACGGCCTAGCGGGTGGTATGCTCTGCTGCTGCTCAGCATCATCATTTGGCCAAAAAAAATGAATGTGTGTGTGATGCAACAGAAACTTGAGTGGCCGGACACTTTTCGCTCTGAAGATCCATCAGCACATCCTCCTGTTATTACTCTCAGGAGTGCCTTCTCCATCTCTGACTGAGTGATATCTGTGCATGTTAGTAGTAGAATAAGCGCCGTCTTAGCCTTAGTCTGCCTGTAATCTGCATGCAGTATGTGCTCAGAAAACACTAACTTCCACCTCTGGAGGAGCTATGCTTAAAACATTTATTAAAAAAAAAGAAAGTCACTTTTAATGTAAAATGCAGAATGTTTGGTGAGCGTTTTAGATGTGACTGTGTAGGAATTAAAATGCCAACTACGGCTGAAGATCAATGTGACTCTGCATGAGATCGACTCGCTGGACTTCCTCAGCGTCCTGGCTGTCGTATGAAACTAGACTGGTTCCTCTTTCCGTCCGTGCCAACCACTGCATGTGTAGCGTGGAGCAAGACTTCTAGTCTTAAAGTGTGTCAGATTTTGTGTTCATCTCCGCGAGAATCGAAGTCCGCCAACTGGAGCCAGAGCCCCCCGAGCCTCAATAATGTGTTTAAAATATGTTTAAAAACCGCAAAAAAGTAGCGAGTCACTGCAGCGAAACAAGACAAAGGCTCAACTGTGGTCTTTCTGTTACCTTCACAGCCTCTGGTCTCTGAACCGTAGTAAAGAAACCGCTCTTTCATCTAACCTCGTTTTCATTCTGCCGTCCCACGACACACACACTACATTACCCATAAGGCCACATCATTACCCATAAGGCCACCTTCTTCAAGGGGCCAGGCTGGCTCACAACGTTTCTTTGCTGCATGAGAACGCGCACAACATCCTGTGATGTTTCCGCAATTTTTTCTTGATTTTTTTTTTAAAATATTATATATTTCTGAAAAAAATTTGCGAATAACTAAAACCGCGGAACTTAAAGCGCGAATTGGCGAGGGATCACTGTAATTCAAATTTCAAAGTATTTGCCTTCAGAGGCAACAAATAATGTTTGCTTATTTACATTGAGTGCTTGGTGGTCATCCGTGTTACAAAAGGGATTCGGTTATCGTTCTAAACGTGACGGTCTTTCCAATCACGTGTCTGTGCTTCCACAAGGAGTCATTTTGTTGGTTTTTGTGATAACTTTTACCTTGTTGAAGGAAGTGAAGACAAACGTGAGCACGGTAGTAAATGGAGATTTAGGAGGGATGGTGGGATGGTGACTCTATCAGTAGAAGGATGATGAGGCTGGAACTGTCAGGCAGGAGGTCTAGAGGAAGACCAGAGAGGAGATTTATGGATGTAGAGAAAGAAGACATGAAGTTAGTTGGAGTGAGAGAAGAGGATGTAGAGGATAGAGTTAGATGGAGGATGATTCACTGTGGAGACCCCTGAAGGGAACAGCTGAAAGGAAAGGAACAAGATACAGTCATGGAAAAAATTATTAGACCACCATTTTTTCTTCACTTTCTTGTTCATTTTAATACCTGGTACCGACTAAACGTCATCATGTGACTAAAACAGACAGAAAAGAAAACACTGAATGCATAAAAGCAGTGTTTTTGGCAGTACAACGCCATAGCTATTGATGTAAAAACTTAAGAGATTTAGGTTATAATCAAGAAAACCATGGAAAATGGTAAGATATTAGCTCTTAAATAAAACTCTTATGAGCAATCTTTGTGGTTATCATTATGTTTGTCCAATCAAATGTACCTTTAGTTGTACCAGGCATTAAAATGACCAAGAAACTGAAGAAAACAAGGGTGGTCTAATAATTTTTTCCATGACTGTATATACGTCTCTAACGGAGCAGACTCCCATGCTGTCACATGATCTTGAAACCTTCAGGTCATCACTCATGGTCCGAGCGACTGTTGCTGTCCGTGGTACTTAAGGGTGACGTCAAAACCGGACCACGGTGCATTTCCATGTTCTGTGGGACTTCAGCTTCAGTTGATGTGCTTCTTTGGCGTCTAAATCTAAAGTTAAAGGGTAAAAGAAGATGTTTTAGTGTTTGATAGTGTCAGTTAGTAACAAGGGTCACTCCCCCGCTGTGCATCCTGTTTTTCTTTTGTAATGTTCCTCTTTGTGCAGTGAAAAAGCTTCTCCGCTATTCCAGATATTATAGTTCACATAGTTGCTTTAGCAACTTCTTGTCAAAGTCCCAAATGCAGCAGTAACGACGGGTTTTAACCAGTTCTACCTCAAAATGGATGCTATTTTTGCAGGACTCAGGTTTCCCCTATGGTCGCGTTACTTTTTTGATTTTAATTTCTGCATTTTTGGATTTACAACAAAATGTTCTCATCGGTTGTCATCTGTTTGAAAAAGTGCCCTTACTAAAGCATCTTGTAATAAAATTTTTTTTTTAAAATATGCCCGATGGCATCAGGTCATTTGGGGAAATGGCGCCTATGTTCCTTAACCGTGTCCCAGGCTGGCACGTATACGGCTTACTGCAGCGCTCGGACAAGAAGTACGATGAGGCCATCAAGTGTTACCGCAACGCTCTGAAGTGGGACAAGGACAACCTGCAGATCCTCCGGGATTTGTCCCTGCTGCAGATCCAGATGAGAGACCTGGAGGGCTACAGGGTGAGGACTCGCTTGGGGATTTGGGGTCAGTGGGCCGTTCCAGATTATCGAAGCCTGGAGGTTATGGTAAAGGGTCGATGTCACACTGCAATGTCGTTATGATTTAGAGCAGATCTCCTCGGACCTTCCCTGGGACTCAGGTTTAATGAGAAGCATGAAATCAGATGAGTCTGGGTGAAGGGATTAAAATTATTGGATGAGAGGGGGGAGGGAGGGGTTCTTGGGTAAAGTGTATTAGGTCTCTGTAATAAACAGCTTTCACTCATCACTTATCATTTTCTCCGGCCCATTGTCACAACCACACATCAAATTTGGAATTATTTGGTGCCATAAATTGTTAGCGTGCAGACTTCAGGGTCAGCTGTTAAATATTTATCTTCTCCCCGCAGGAGACCCGGTACCAACTCCTGCAGCTGCGACCGGCCCAGCGGGCTTCGTGGATCGGCTACGCCATCGCCTATCACCTGCTGGAAGACTATGAAATGGCAGCAAAGATCATTGAGGAGTTCAGGAAAACGCAGCAGGTTAGACCCAGCGATAGCTCAGCATTTCACTCTTCTGAATAGGGATGCACGATAATTATTGACCCGATAACTATCGGGCCGATACCAGGAAATTATGACGTCATCCCAATAAGTCAGATATCATGACGAGCCCCGATAACCTGTATATTTTTGTCAACATGGCAGCGCCTCGCTCCCTCTGAGCCTTGAATGACCGGCAGTGAATGTTATGTTCAAGTGACGTCGGGATAATCAGAAAAACGATTTCTCAGTAAGGAAAATCAAGAATACCCCCTCATGCCAGAAAACAACTTGTTAACTCGGTCATAATTTTAGTAGTTTCTGACCTTAATTGATATTCGCAGTATTTTCCCACATGTTACACATAAAAAATAGAAAAGGCTGAAAGAACGACAAGCAAACGAGGGAACGGATTTACATTAAACCTTGAATGCAGCATTGCGGAACAGTGCGCTGAAAAAAAAAAAAACATGACGGCGATGGTGTAGAACTTTGTTAAAGTTTCAGAAGAAGATAGTTCACTGGTTATATGTGACAAATGCTCCAAATGAAGGAGGGAAAAATAGCACAAGCTTTAATACGTCAAACCTGATCAGCCACCTGAAACATAACCATCGCTTCCATGGAGCTTTGAAATCACGCTAATGTGAGCTAACATGAGCTAACCAGGAACAAGTCTCTACTCCCCCCCTCTCCGCTCCTCGCCATCATCTCTCTCATCTAAAGCATCCACGAGATTAAAAAAAAAAAACCCTAACTATCAAACCTCATTTATTTTAATTAAAGCCAATAATTTGAATAGAACCACAAGGCAAAATCCTTTAAATGTAATTTTCTGTTACTATGGAGTGCACTTTTTTAAATTTATTTACACAGACAAGTCTAACTTGTGTCAGTACATTATGCACTGTGCATTATTTTTTATTGTCATTGAGGAATGCATTTTTTCAGTTTATAATTCTGATGCATGTATTTCCATCAGTTCAAGGAGCTTTTATTTTTTTTATATCAGTCAGTAATGCAGCTTATTTAAGTTGTGAGATATTTGATAGCTTTATGAAAACGTTTGAGAGGCTTGCCAGTAGTTTTTCATTGGAAAAAATAAATACCTGTTCATTTAAAGGGTCAAAACTGCTTTTGGTTTTGTTCATAGTATTGATGTAATGATTTTAGGTATATGTGTGTGTGTTATCAGTATCAGTATCGGCCTTTAGGAGCTGAAAGTTATCAGTATCAATTTTAAAAAACAGTTATCGTGCATCCCTACTTCTGAAGAGTGTCACAGTTGAATTATGATTGTGACGGAGAAACGACGAGCTCAGAATGAGGTCATTTGTGTTCCTCAAAAGCGTCCTTCACTGGGTGATGAGTAATTCCTTTATCGATGTGCTTGTCATGTACATGTACGTGTACGTGCTCAGTGCCTCTCCAGCCGGCCTCCTCAACAGTTTTACATGCGGTCAGTCACAACAGCCGTCGAGCTCGTCCTCTCTCTGGCTCCGGCTTACTCTTGATAAGACCGGTCTGCTTCCTGCCTTTGTGCCAAATAAGCTGATGTGGCATGGCAAATGCTCGTACACACAAAAGACTTGTTGGGGGGTTTCCTGTGCATAACAAACCCAGCCCAACGGTGTTGTGCAGAAACCCGACGAAACGCTCACCGGGCCGATTCTCTGTGTGTGTTCTCTCCAGACATCTCCAGACAAGGTGGACTACGAGTACAGCGAGCTGCTGCTGTACCAGAACCAGGTGCTGAGAGAGGCGGGTCTCTACAAGGAGGCCCTCGAGCATCTGTGCAACTACGAGAAGCAGATCTGCGATAAACTGGCAGTGGAGGAGACGCGAGGTGAGGCGCTCCAGAGTCTGGGTTTGTGGAGGAGAAGGGGGAGATACCTTTTCTGTACCGGTATTCAGTGAGCCGATAAAGACCATCAACACTTCAAGAAAATACAGTTCCAGCACTCGGCAGCTAAATAAAGACATGATAAAAAGATGAGAATGCTGCACGCCACAGAAACCGGCGCTAGCAAGCAGCTGCTATAATCCGCAAATAAAAACCTGCTCTCAGGTGAAAGAGAAGATTTGAGCATCAACCGCTGAGAATCATCTCGAGCAAACGTGCCTAAAGTCACATGGATTTGTGAACCGACACATTCTCTGGGCTGTGGAGTTAACATTGAGGTGCTGATCACCCAGTTCTGTCAAACTAGTGAGATTTGGCCTCGTGCAAGTTTACACCGCAGTTCACCGACTGTTCCATGTTTTTTTTTTTTTTTTTTTTTGGGGGGGGGGGGGGGGGGGGGGGGGGTGTTCGTCATGACGCGTAATAAAGAGGTCAAATGGTCCAATCGAATCCAGAACAGCTGGAGTTGTAAGGAATGAACACACTTATAGATAGATAGATAGATAGATAGATAGATAGATAGATAGATAGATAGATAGATAGATAGATAGATAGATAGATAGATAGATAGATAGATATTAGGGCTGGGCAATGATTAAAATTTTTAATCGCATGATTTCCCCAATTAATCGCATTGAATACTCAAAATCAAATAATGAATTCAAAAGTAGTGTAAAGGTCACTTTTATTTAAATGTTCTGCACTTGTCAGTAACACATATTTAGTGTAAATCTCATCTTAAAAAATGTAAAATTAAAATAAAGCTTATTGCCACTGCCAGAGCATTAATGTCATTCTGTTTTTATAAGAAATAAGAAAAAAGTCTACAATCAGAACATTAAAACAGGTCATTTCTGAGGTAACAGCAGAAACTTTTAACGGGGAGTTCAACTTGTCAGTTGTTACAAATAACCTTGTTTCTGTTGAATCCTCCGTCTGGGAGAACTTTAAAATGAAAATGTCCATGTTAAAGTTCAGTAACTAGCAATCCGTGTATCAATTATTCTTTCCATTTTCAATTGTCAATCAAAAATTAAAAAATAAAAAAGTGACATTTTTATTATGTTTTTCAGTTTTTAATCTGACACAAAAAATGAAAAAAAGGCCTGTTTTTTTTTTTTTTTTTATATTTAAATTTTAGACATGGATCAAAAATACAAAATTAAAAAACGGGCCACAGAACTGAATTTGTTTTATAATCGAGGACTGGGCTTTCTGTTGTCATTACACATCTGTGCCACTAGATGGAGCCGTACTGCAGTAACCAGCTAGAGAACAGCAGGACAGTGAACACATGGAGCAGATCTGATGGAACATGGAGGAATGACATGAAAGTTTTGTTATTTACAGAATTGTTAATATTGCTACCTGAGTTGCTACCTGAACTGTAAAGTTCACAGATTTTTACCGTTCTCCATGTCTGTTTTAGCTTTTCCTTATGTTTACTGTTTTCCGGTTCCGCAGCAGCCAGAAATAGACTTTTAAAAACAAAAGCATGTGAGCAACATGCGTTAACGTGCGATAAAATAAATGTCGGCGTTAATAAATTAATGCGTTAATGCGATAATAACTCATTAACTTACCCAGCCCTAATTATTATTATTATTATTATTAGTATTATTATTATTACATGGAGATGCTGGGATGTGATCGTTTTAAATGAGAGAAGTCATTCTTGAGCATGAACCTCAATATTAGTGCTGCCATCACTGTCGCATCGTTTTGTATCCGATGCCGCAGCTGTAACGCCACAACAGGGTCGTTCTCGCTCTGGCACCATTGACGTCGGACCAAAGAAAGTTTTGGTCATGAGCCGCGCTCTGGAGAGGTGGTCTCGACTGCTGTGGTTCGTTCGTGGTGTAAAAGCTCAGGCCGACCCAACTGTGGGTGTACAGCACGTTTGAGCCAAAGAGGCTTCCGTAGTCTGCTGAAGGAGAGCGCGAACGTGAGCAGAAAGGGACGACCGACCTCCAGCTGTTTCGTTTACAGGCTACGTAGCTCGTCTAGAGTGGAACAAACGAGTAACGTAGAAAAATGACCAACTCTGAGTCGACACCGAGCAGGTATTTAAAGTCTTGGTGTTTCTGTAGGAGAGCTGCTGTTGAAACTGGAGCGTTTTGACGAGGCAACAGAAGTCTACCGACGTCTGCAGGAGAGGAACCCGGAGAACTGGTCCTACTACCACGGTCTGGAGAACGCCCTAAAACCACGTATGTCTTTTCAATTTCTGTTATTTAAAAAAAAAAAAAAAAAAAAAAAAACGAAAAGAAACACTTTTTAAAATGGTTTAAGGGACAAATGAATAATTTTGGGATTTTGTTTTTAATTTTGCAGGCAGTGTAGAGGAGAGACAAAAGATCTATGAGGAGGTTTGGGAGAGGTTTCCCAGAGGACTGGTTCCCCGCAGGCTGCCCCTGAACTTCCTCTCTGGTACGTCTGTCAGAGCATTGCGTTTGAAATTAACAAGCTACAATACCACATCAGTAAAAGTTGAAAAGTGTCAAAAAAAACCCAATCACCAAGGTCATTTTGAATTTGGTGGGAGTAACACATCTCAGAAAAGATGGGTTAGTGTAGCATCTCCTCTTCTTTTGATGAGACTCCATAGATGTCTGGTAACTGAGGAGATGTCTGACTGGAGGTTTGGGAGAGGAATGTTATGCTCAACCGTCCTGGATCGTCTTTGTTGTATTCTTCATTGGATAATGTGCTAAATGTTTTCAGTTGTTGAGGGGTCTGGACATCAGCCAGGAGGTGTTCTTTAGGGGTGTGAAAAAAAAAATCGATTTGGCAATATATTGCGATTTTTGGCCGCCCAATATAATATCGATTTTGCAGCTCCTAATATCGATTTTTTTTTTTTTTTTTAGAAAATGGAATTGATAAGATTTTTCCGATTCCATTGCGATACTGTTTAACGATTCGATTCTTTATCGATTCTCTTTTCGATTCTAATTTGGGGAAAAAGGAAAACAGTTTTATTAGCATAATTTCTTTTACTTAGAAGTCACAAGCTTACAAACTCAACAGCGAGATCAAAAGAGGCCCAAAGCCTAGATAACTGTTGTAATATGTAACTGTGCAAATACACAAGGATGTGTAACATTTTATTAACAGATTTTTCCTAATCAAAATGAAAAAAATCTCCCTTTTAATAGGATATATAAGCTCACTAAGCACTCAAAAATAATAATAAAGAAAGATAAATACTATCAAATACAACGGTGCACAACAATGCATAGTGCAAATCTGCAAATACTATGAAGAATGAATTCTTTTGCAGAAAATTAAAGCAAGTCTGGTTTTTCGGGAAGGGTACGTGATCTTTCTGTAGGTAGGTAGAGAGCAGGAGCGAGTGCTGCCAGACTCTGAACCAGCCAGACTCTATCTCTCGTCACGGTCATCTTCTAAATGTAATGCAGAAGGCATTCGTTTAATAGCATAGCATTAATGTTATAGCGTGTTTTACAAAGAAGCACATAGGCAGCGGCATAGCTACTTAACCGCAGAGGTGATCTTAGCTTGGCTGCTGCTGCTGGGTTGAGATCCATCAGTCCGAAGCATCAAAAACACGACACTCGTTATCGCATGTTGTGTGCGCAAATGTTTCTGCATGTTAGTTGTGTTCCCTCCCGACGCTGTTATCTCCACTTTACAATGACTGCAAGTTGCCTTGTTGCCATCTTTCTTTGGTGAAGTGGAGCCAAACTTTGGAGCGTTTGAACCTGGTGGCGCCATTGTTGTTTACAACTGCAATGCGCGTGCTAAACCGACGTAACTTAATCACGTAAGTGCTTTCTGGAATTGACTGTGCGTAACTTACGTAACTTGCGTAAATTACGTGAGATTCGTGCTGGTTGGAATCGACAAGAGAATCGCTAGATAAACTGCCAAACAATTCCATGGAAATGAAACACACGGAACTGGTTCTCGATTCCCAACCCTAGATACAGTGCTGTCAGTCTGTTGTAATGGTTACTTAAATGTGCAAAAACACTAATAATAAACAATAGGTTGTTTTGAAGCAAATAGTTTTGACTCAATTTGTCCTCTGAATGATCAATATCATCTGATGAACATATACAGCAACTTGATTTTTCATCTCTACTTTTAATTTTGATATTAACTGGGTAGAATATCGCAATATATCGTGATATCGTGATAATATTCTATCGTGACCCAAGTATCATGATACAAATCATATTGCGAGGTCCTTGCCAATACTCACCCCTAGTATTCTTACAGGCAATTGTATTCTTTGACCGTGATTTCCAGAAGTGTTTCTTGCTCCGTGCAGCGACTCCTTTTGCAGGATCATGTCTTCCACATGTTAATGCGTGCCGCCTGAGGCCTGAACATTACTGGATTTCCATATTGATTTTCAGCCGTTGTCCCTTTGCACGCAAAGATGTCTCACAGTTATGTGAAACCTTGGAGCTGTGACACCTGGTGGCAGTAGCACGCCGCTTATGCTGTCTGTCAACGGCTAATAGATAAAAGAAGACGACAATAAAGATGAAGAAACAGAAGAAGGTTCTGTTCTTTATCAGAACGACAGGAACATGGTCTGGAAGTCCTTATGAGGTTTCATCACTGCGTCATCGTCCCCTGTTGAGAGCTCTCTCACTTTATCCAGTCTATGTCAGGCATCTATGTGGCGTGCACCCTCGCAGGATCGCAGCAGTCCATCGCAGTTGTTTAAAGGTAGAAAATGACGTAAAATTAATGATCTGATAATCTGATAATAATCCTGAATTTCCCCCTTGGGGGATCAATAAAGTATATTGGAGTTTGAATTTGAATCTGTATCGGTATCACTGGTTTTGGCTTGTTGCTTTCTTTACCGGAGGCGGTCGTGTCTGCACAAAGCCTCAAATGTAACACACTGCTGCCACCTATTGGTTGAAAATGGCATCGTTTTTCAGTATTTGGAGAGCCTCGATCAGCACCCATCAACACTTGAGTTCCTGTAAAAGCATCCTGGAACCCAACTAGCGTAAATGCTACGATTATGTGCCATTGATAATGAGATGTTCACGGTCTTTGTGATACAATTTCAGAATAAAGGTGCTCAGGGTAAAACTGCAGTTTGTCAACATTTTAGTGAACCTCTGTCTGTCTTTACTTCTCAGCGAGTGTTTCTCTAAAACTTTATTTTTATACCACTGACCTGGAGCCAATGGATCTAATTCTTAGTTAAAAGACAGTCCTCTGGGTGTTTCTTTTTATTACCACTTAGTTGAACAAAAGCCCCGTGTTGGGATCTATATTTGGGACGCAGGCCTTTTGTTCCCCACGTCACAACCTTTTTGAGCTGCTATCACACTCAAAATGGGCTCATGAAATTGTAAAATGTCCCCCTCGCATCATTTGATGGTTTTTCTGTTCAGTTGTAAATGAAATATAGGTTTGAGATTTGCACAACATTGCTTCTTTGCTGTTGTAGTTGATGTCCCGTTTTCCTGCATGAAACTGTGTGTGAACATTAAGTCCTGCTGTTGTTGATCTTTTGTCATTTCTGTGCAGGTGAGAAGTTCAGAGAGTGCTTGGACAGGTACCTGAGGATGAACTTTAGTAAAGGTTGCCCACCTGTCTTCACCACACTCAAATCCCTGTACAAAGACCAAGAAAAGGTGACGACACTGCTGCCCTACCATCTCGTACTATCACACTTTAGAAATCGATATTGAACTGAGGTGGATTTAAGGACTTCTGAAGCGTCTTTGATATCCGACGTGAGATGTTCCTTTTCTCTTTGCAGGTGGCAATAATAGAAGAACTGGTGGTCAGCTATGAAACCTCATTAAAAAGCTGTCGAATGTTCAGTCAAAACGGTGAGGAGGGAATCTGAACATCACAGCGGTGAGGGTTATGATGTCGTACCTGTTCGGCCAGCTATGAGTCTTTAACCACACTTGCCCTTTCTGCAGATGACGGCAAGGAGGAGCCTCCGACCACGTTACTGTGGGTGCAGTATTTCCTCGCGCAGCACTACGACATGATAGGCCAACAGACGCTGGCTCTAGAGTACATCAACACAGCCATTGAAAGCACGCCCACGCTCATCGAACTATTCCTCATCAAAGCCAAGATTTATAAGGTAGCACACAGTTGGCCGTTGGCCGTCCAAGAGCAGCGCCGCTGCTGTGCCGTCGCCTCGGGTGTTGACCTTCTCTCTCCTGCAGCATGCTGGGAACATCAGAGAGGCTGCCCAGTGGATGGATGAGGCCCAGGCTCTGGACACCGCTGACAGATTCATCAACTCCAAGTGTGCCAAGTACATGCTGAAGGCAGGCATGATCAAAGAAGCGGAGGAAATGTGCTCCAAGTTCACGCGGGTGAGAAAATGGTGCATTTGTACACTGATGACCGGCAATCCAAGAATGACATGAAGATTTGAGTGCAGCTTGTACTGCGTGTTCGGTATTTTTCTAAGGGGTGCACGATAACTATCGGGCCGATAACAGGAAATTATGACGTCATCCCGATAGGTCCGATATCATGACAAATAGCCCCGATAACATATATTTTTTTGTCAACACAGCAGTGCCTCGCTCCCTCTGAGCCTTGAATGAGCGGCAGTGAATGTTATGTTCAAGTAACGTCGGCATAATCAGAAAAACGATCACTCAATAAGGAAAATCAAGAATACCCCCTCATGCCAGAAAACAACTAGTTAACTCGGTCATAATTTTGGTAGTTGCGGACTTGAATTAATATTTGCAGTATTTTCCCACATGTTACACATAAAAAAGAAAAAATAGAAAAGACTGAAATAACAACTAGTGAACAAGGAAATGTTGGAATTTACGTTACACCTTGAATGCAGCATGCATTGTGCTGATCACAACAAATATGGCATCGCGGAACTTCGTTTAAGTTTCAGAAGAAGATAGTTTGGTGGTTATTTGTGACGAATCCTCTGAGTGAATTCTACGAGGAGGGAAGCACAAGCTTTAATACGTAAAACCCGATCGGCCACCTACAACATAACAATCGCTTCCATGTAGTTTTGAAATCGCGCTAACAGAAGCTAATGCTAACATGCGCAAACCAGCAGCAGCCTCTCCTCCCCTCCCTCTGCTCTCCCTCATTCCTCTCTAAAGCTTCCATGAGATTAAAAATAAAAACTACTGAACTTCATTTACTTTAATTAAAGGTATTATTTAAATGGAACCACAAGCCAAAATCCTTAAAATGTTAATCTTTTTCAGTTTGTAATTTTGATGTATGTATTTCCATCAATTCAAGGAGCCTTTATTTTTTATATCAGTCAGTAATGAACCTTATTTAAGTTGATGTGAGATATCAAATAGGTTTGTTTGATAGCTTTATGAAAATGTTTGAGAGGCTTGCCAATAGTTTTTCATTCGAAAAAATAAATATCTGTTCATGTAAAAAGTCAAAACTATTTTTGATGTTGTTTATAGTATTGATGTAATGATCTTAGGTATATGTGTGTGTTATCGGTATCGGCCATTAGGAGCTGAAAGTTATCTGTTATCTGTATTGTTTTAAAAAAACAGTTATCGTGCATCCCTAGTATTTTCAGACAGGTTCTATTCAGGACTCTTGCAGCAGCGTTCTGGATGTACTGCAGCTGTCTTACAGCTGGTTTAGAGTCCAGTGAGCGGGCCGTTACAGTAGTCTAACCTGGTATTTAATTATTTTATTTGCTGATAAACATCTCCACTGGGCCTTCTATCTATCATTCCTTCTCTTCAACGCCAGACCTTTTTCTATTTTAATTGGGAGAGGGTGCTGGTGATGGCGAGGCGGTCCGTTTGCCCTCAGAGCTTGTGGCTTCTTCATATTGCAGCATGACTGAGGTCTCATTCCACGTGATCTGACAGGGCCCCGGCCAGCCAACTGGTCTCCAAAATTATGAGTTATTTAAAGATCGATAGAGCAGCGGTGCTAGCTATTTACTCGCTGGGTTTCAGCTTTTCTGACATCAGCTCACGCCTTTCTCCATCGCTGACTGTAGCGTCAACAGTTGAGTGGATTCCCCTGACAGCTCCGGTCGCTCTCTGTCAGCGATGGGAGGCGGTTCAGTTAGCGCTTTTGAGCTTTTCCAAACAGAACGACTGAGTGCAGACGAGCGACCGCCGACTACTCATGGATTTGCCCTCCTGCCAGTCTGCGAGCTTGTCCTAAATGACGTTTCCAGTTGGTGCACTCAACATGATTGACATGAGAGTAGAGAACCCCCTCAGCCAGATTAACTTTCACTTTGTCTGAGTGTTTGAAGGCTGCTATGATTTATATCACCTCTAGTGGAACAAAGCTGTATTGCAAGACTTTCCAGACCATCCTGGCTCATCAGCAGAGCACTTCAGTGGCTTTCCTTTTTTAATCTCCCACATACAGTGATCCCTCGCCAATTTGTGCTTTAAGTTCTGCGGTTTTAGTTATTCATGGATTTTTTTCAGAAATATATATTTTAAAAAAATCAAGAAAAAATTGCGGAAACACCACAGGATGTTGTGCGCGTTCTCTCGCAGCAAAAAAATGTTTTGAGCCAGCCTGGCCCCTTTAAGAAGGTGGCCTTATGGGTAATGTAGTGTGTGTGTCGTGGTACAGCAGAATGAAAACGAGGTTAGATGAAAGAGCGGTTTGTTTACTACGGTTCAGAGACCAGAGGCTGTGAAGGAAACAGAAAGACCACAGTTGAGCCTTTGTCTTGTTTCACTGCAGTGTCTCGCTACTTTTTTGCGGTTTTTAAACATATTTTAAACACATTATTTAGGCTCGGAGGGCTCCAGCTCCAGTTGGCGGATTTTGATTCTCGCAGGGGGCCACTGGTCCCCATTAACCGCAAAAAATAAGGGATCACTGTACCTGGATTTCATCTGATTTTTTTTTGTTTGTTTGTTTGTTTGTTTATTCTAAACTAGATCTTGGAGCTTTATCATATTAAAAAAAAAAAAAAGATTCGTTTAAAAAAATCAAGACAGTCTTTTTTTAGTTTCTCTATGCAGTTGTTTGGGATTTAAAAAAAACAAACTTTATCAACCAGCTTTTATTTAATTTTGTCACTAGATTACTCATCAGACTGGGTTTAAACAGACACAATAAATAATAGAGCTGAGCGATTTTATCGATTCTGCGATATATATCAATATTTTTTTCCCCAGAGAGTATCTAATTTTCAGCCGGGGGTATCAAAATTATTCTAAGCTTCTTTCAAAACCCCCGTGTCCCACCTTTTAAAAGCTTGCAAGTAACAATTTGCACAGTTTAAATAAATGGAACTATTTTTCTCAACAAATCTTTTATTAATTTTGTCCAGCATTTGCAAGCTGCCTGTCAGCCATATAATGTGTAATTGATGCTTTCAGTTCAATTAATTCAAACAAAGTCATTGGAACACTCACAAGATGTCACCAAAATCACTTTTTCCCTTTAAAATCTTTTGGAAAATGATATAAATGTATTGTAAGATGAATATCGATATATATCGTATCGTGAGCCGAGTATCGTGTATTGTATCGCGAGATTAGTGTATCGCTACAGCCCTAATAAATAAGTGTGCTGTGTGTTTTCAGGAGGGAGCGTCAGCCGTGGAGAACCTGAACGAGATGCAGTGCATGTGGTTCCAGACCGAATGTGCGCTCGCCTACAAAGGCATGAACAAGTACGGAGAAGCGCTCAAGAAGTGCCACGAGATCGAAAGGGTGCGTTTCCTTTTCAGGAATTGTGGTTCTGCTCTTTGTTCTCCAACTGCTTGCAGAGAGTCGATTCACATTTAAACTGTTTGTCCTTCATTACTTCAATCAGCATTTTGTGGAGATCACGGACGACCAGTTTGACTTCCACACATACTGCATGAGGAAGATGACTTTACGCTCCTACGTGGACCTCCTAAAGCTGGAGGACGTCCTCCGGATGCATCCCTTCTACTGCAAGGCCGCCACCACGGCCATCCAGATTTACCTGAGCCTCCACGACAATCCTCTGACTGATGACAGCAAAGAGCTGCAGGCTGATACCGGTGAGATTCCCATCTTTACCACCTCGTTATCTGTTCTTCGTGTTTAGCAGCAGCTCACTCACCTCCATTGGTCTCTCATCTCCAGCAAACCTCTCGGACAAGGAACTAAAGAAGCTGAGGAACAAACAACGACGAGCCCAGAAGAAGGCTCAGCTGGAGGAAGAGAAGAAGAACGCGGAGAAGGAGAAGCAGCTCAAGAACCAGAAAAAGAAGAAGGAGGACGATGACGAGGAGATAGGAGGACCTAAGGAGGAGCTCATTCCTGACAAACTGGTCAAGGTCAGTGAAGGGAAACATGAGCCAAGCGAAGCAACTGCTGCACGTTTACATGATGTTTGACTGTCCTGCCGCTCTGCTCTCACAGGTAGAAAATCCACTGGAAGAAGCCGTCAAGTTCCTGATGCCCCTCAAACAACTGGTCAAAGACAAAATCGACACACACCTGTTGGCCTTTGAGATCTACTTCAGGAAAGGTTGGCAGGCAAATGCTGAATAATCCTCTCCGTTTCGTTTCGTTCTGTCTCTCCCATCACACATCACAGAAACAGTTTCTTGGTTTTCAAACTATCTTAGTAATCAGTCTCAGTGCATTAGGTATGATGGTCTATGCTCAGATGTTGTATCCATCCACAAAGGTGTGCCACAAGGCTCTGTGTTAGGTCCACTCTTGTTCACTATCTATGTGAATAATCTGGGTCAAAATGTGTCAAATGCTACTTTCCATTTCTATGCTGATGACTCTGTTTTATACTGCTGTGCATCATCTCTTGCACTGGCTGCTGAGAACTTGCAAAATGCTTTTGTGGTTGTTCCGGATAAACTGCATGAGCTGAAACTTGTTTTAAATGCAGATAAGACGAAGTTTATGTTGTTAACCACCTCAAAAACTTAAGTTACAAAATGTACCTGTGGTGGTCACTGTTGATGGAAAGGAGATAGAAGTTGTTAACTCGTACATGTACCTAGGTATATTGATCGATGACTCTCTTAATTTTAAAACTCATGTGCTGAACCTGGTGAAAAAACTGAGGCTAAAACTGGGTTTATATTTTCGGAATAAGTTGTGTTTTTCTTTTTATGCAAAAAAGCGTCTAGTTGCTGCAACTTTTTTACCTGTGTAAGATTACGGTGATCTCTTGTACATGCAGGCCTCTGCTCAATGTCTCCATATGGTTGATACAGCCTACCATGCGTCTCTAAGGTTTATTACCAATTGTAAAGTACTGACTCATCACTGTGAGTTATACTCTCGGGTAGGATGCCCGAGAGTACAACTCACAGTACAACTCCCTTGAAAAAGAGATTCTTAATCTCAATGGGACTAACCTGGTTAAATAAAAGAAAAAAATCCCTTAAGTGTATCTTCCTTGCAGAAAAGTACCTGTTGATGCTCCAGTCGGTGAAGAGGGCGCTGGCCATCGACCCGGACCACCCGTGGCTTCACCAGTGTCTAGTGCGCTTCTTCAAAGGAGGTATTGCCAAACTCTTCGCCGCAGTGTCACTCAGCGATGCCTCCTCTTTCTCTCTGGCACTTTTATCTCTTCATCTCACCCTTAACTTCCGTCGCCCTCTCAGTTTCAGAGAACAAGGACGTGCCGGAGGTCGTCAGGACGGTACTGAAGCAGGAGATCACCCGGCTGTTCGGAGACAGCAACGCCAAGAGCTTCAACCAGGCCTACCTCACCAAGCACTCTGACTCCATACCACACCGACTGGCTGGTGAGCATGTTTAGCTCTTTAACACGAGCAGACACCAACATCTGGAATGGCAGCGGAATCAAAAATGATTCCCGGAGATTTTTGTTACGTCACAACTCTGACGCAGCTGTACGTCTGCGACTTGTATGGAGATGCATTGCATCGGTTTGTTGGGGTGTGAATCTTTTACCATCTCATGATTCAATTCGATTCCGATTCATGGGGCCAAGATTCGATTGAAAGGGTAATTTCCAGTTCCTCCCTGAACCCTCAATCTCAACCCTCAATCTCAAAAATGCGCACTACCGCTAAGTGCAATTGCTGTCCCAATTCTTACAAAGTCAAGTTGAGGGACAAGTTTGAGGCCTGTATTGCCCTCAATATTGAGATTCTCCGGCAGTAACGGGACGGTATGGCGTACCGTGGCTCCGCTGTCTGCAACATGCAGATGAACCCCTCGTTCGCCGCCACACTGTAAGGCCGTAGGTCTTTGGTGATGAAGCAGGCGATGGACTGAGTTATTTTTTATTTTTCTGCCCACTCGGAGCTGGCAGAGAGCTTCGTGAAGCACTGCAGTGTGCGTTGGTCTATGACTGACTCTGACTCTGCTCCGTGTCTTAGATCTCCGGGTGATTCCTCGTAACATGAGTCCGCGCATTTGTTGTGTTGCTGAAGTGCTTGATCTTAATTTTGCAATGCTCGCACACTGTGTGCGTCATGTCCAGCTCGGTGTTTCCGGGCATTCGGTAAAAACCGAAACTACGCCAAATTTGAACTTTTAGCGAAGACGGGGCCGGTAGGATCTCCTTTTCTTACATCTTTGATGTCATAACTGTTAAAATAAAGCTGCCACAAAAATCTGAGACTGTTCATTTATTTCTTAGTATGACAACTGCCAAAATCAGCGGGGGATCAAATACTTATTTCCTCCACTGTATATCGTATCGTGAGCCGAATATCGTGTATCGTGTCGTATCGTGAGATTAGTGTATCGCTACAGCCCTACTGGTGAGCATCTTTGGAGCTCTTTAATACGAGCATCTGGAATGGCAGCGGCACATGTGGCAACCGTTGAGTCCCGCAGATGGTTTTGCTTTGCAGTTTGACGGCTCAGAGGAACCGCGTGAGCAGCAGAGCTGAGGTTTAAATTTGTTCCAAGCCATCAAAAATGATTCCCGGAGATTTTTGTCACTTCACAGCTCTTACGCGGCTGTACGTCTGCGACTTGTATGGAGATGCATTGCATCAGTTTATGTTTTTGCTGTTTCTTTTCCTGGCCCTGATGCAGGAAAGAATGCTGAACAAAGTATGTTTGCAGGACGAGATGGCCCATTAACTAGTTTCCCCACATCCCAGTCTGGTTGGGCAGCTTTAGAATCTTGACAGACAAATATTATTTGATGTTAGTCGCCAAAAAGATTCTGCAATAACAAAAACATGATATTAAATTGTCAGAAATTCAAGTCGGTACTCACAAGAACAACACACAGGGATTGAAAATTGATGCACTGAAAAACAAAGAAATCGGTTATTTCAAGGACAGATGGTTAGGAAAATGCAATCTGTTGGTTTCTGCTGAAAAGCAACTCATTTGCCAAATGGAGACCTGCTGCTGCCGTCTGCCTGACGTCACACATCGTTTCTGAGAAGGCCGCTCGTTCTCACGCAGCGCTGACATTTTCATTTGCCGTCAGATCGATGGAAAAACGCTGGATCCACGAAAAGCGGCTCTAGGAGATAAATGTGTTGGCGAGGAAGTTTTACCTGCCACAGATAAATGACTGTTTGTGGGCTGTGTTGGACGTCTGCGAGCTTCATCTCACCCAGATGATTTTTACAAGCTGATTAAATGAGGATCTGTGCTTTGTAGAGCTCACAGTGCTCATACTTGTACCCATGTGTGGATGCTCTGATCTCCTACCCTGAACTCTTCAGCTACATCCGGCACTCTCATACATGACTTCCAGTTAAAGTTTCAGCTGTTAACGCACCGTCTCTGTTCTCCCTGCAGCGGCTAAGATGATGGTGTATCTGGACTCGTCAATGGAAACGAAAGCAGCAGAACTGGCCACGGCACTCGATGAGTCGCTAAACAACAGAACCATTGAGGTGTGTATCCGTCATGTTAGGGCTGAGCGATTTTATCAATTCTGCGATATATATTGATATTTTATTTCCCTAGAGAGTATCGATTTTTCAGCCTATCAGGTATGGATATTCTAAGCTCCCTTCAAAACCCCCGTGTCCCGCACAGGTGCTCTTCCTGCACTTTGCAGGATGAGCCATTAAGTCCTCCAGCTGCTAGAGTCGCTGTAGAGCATTTCTAACAGGTTATCCAGAAGCTTCTTTCTCTTCCAGCTAGAGCTGAGCCAGTCAGGAGAATGCTGGCGAATATAAATCCAGCGCCTGCATGGTTAAAAGCAGATGTCTGGGAGCAGTTGGGGTTTAAAAAGAAAAAGGAAAGCAAAGATTTAGACAAAAGTATGGCGGTTTGCAAGCTGTGTCACACAAACATGAAGTACTCTGGAAATACCACCAACCTGTGAGCCCACCTGAAACGTCACCACCCGGACAAGCTAATGCTAACTGAGAGCGAGCCAAAGAAGTTGCAGTGCGATCCGAAATAAACCACGCTGGACAGTGATGGCAGTTGTTGCCACGAGTTTCATCTACTTCACCTAGGTCGCAGAAAATTGCCAACTTTATTTGTCAGGATTTGAGACCGTATTCAGTGGTGGAAAACGCCGGCTTTATTGGATGTGTTTACTCTCGCTGCAATGTGTCGCAGTTATCTTGTCGCAGGTATGCCGCAGTTACTTTTGATTTATGCTCAATTTTGAAGCGCGTCTGCGCTATGTTATTCCACACCACAATGCAAGAGGGACAATCAGGAACTAGCTAAACTTACTAAACTTATCTCTTGCGTTTTTCCACTTCCTCACCGTCTCGGCCGTATCCAGACCCACATTCATCGCTATCTCCCTCCATGAATTACTAGAATATGTGCTGTCTTTGTGGTGTGGAGAACCAGAATCGTACAGATATGGGTACTTCCTCGTTTCTTCAATGATGCGCTCTTTTCTACGTGGATGTAGAATTGACCAATCAGAGGCCTCCTTTCTCTCCTCTCTGCAACACTCTGCTGCACTGTCTGCGGTCACCTACCTTTTAGTTCAATTAATTCAAACAAAGTCTTTGGAACACTCACAAAATGTCACCAAAATCACTTTTTAGAAAATGACGTAAATGTATCTTAAGACGAATATTGATATATATCGTATCGTAAGCCGAGTATCGTGTATCGTATCGTGAGATTAGTGTATTGCTACAGCCCTACGTCACGTTGCATCAGAACTCAGAGCTTGAGGTCATTTTTATCAACCGTACTCATGAACAGTGTTGATCTTTTCCTGAAACTCGGACGACAGCAGTTGTGGTCCAGAGTTCTCACTCTCTTTGCTGTAATAAACTGTGATAGTTGTGTAAACACTCCCAGATGAGCAGAACCTGTGTCTCATTCCCCTCGTGTCCCTCTGCCCCCCCCCCCCCCCCCCCCCCCCCCCCCACGCACAGATCTGCACAGACGTCCTGGAGACCCTCCGGAGCGGCTCCCTGGGCGACTGCAAGGATCAAGCGGAGTCGTACCGCGCCGAGTGTCACAAGCTTTACCCCTACACATTAGCTTTCATGCCCCCTGGTTATGAGGAGAGCACCAAGATCGCAAATGGAGACGTCTCCACGGAAACGGAGGAGCTGGCCAACGAGATGTGATCACGAGAGAACAACTTCAGATGAGAAAAGGAATTGGGGTCGAGCACGTAGCCTTGTGGTACGCCTGGCAGCCATTCTGCAGAGCCAGACACGGGAAGCGAAAAACGGGCATTTCGTCCTTGGGCTCAGCTTAATCGGTTCTGACTTGGCATGGCTTGGCTCTCTCCCACCTGGGTGAAATTCAGGACTGCGTGTGCGTGAGTGTGAATGAATGTGTGTGCGTTTGTGGCGGGAGGGGTGGAGGGGGGTAAAGAGGAAGAGGACAGAGCAAACCTTTTACTTTTTTTAACAGTCTACAACAGCGCTGAACATGAAGATAAATGGCCGCCGTGAAGCAGACGGGAGAAACTGTGACGGATGCTCGGATGCGCGCCGCCGGCCTCAAACACGATCAGTAACTGTGACGGCGGCCGGTCCAGTTCAGCTCCGCCGCTCCGACACGCACCCATCACATACTGTGCTACCTTATTTTAATAGAAAACCTAATTTAAACACGAATGGGACACCGCTGTGACTCGGGGACTGTGCGGGGGGAGGGATGGGGGGCTGATCTGGTCTGCAGGAAGCTGAGCTGGACCAGGTCCGGAGGACATCCAGTGACCACAGCCTGCATCTGCTGTGAGACCCGCCCCGGGACACGAAACAGGACGCCGCCTCACGCGTGAACGGTTTTTGATCAGGACGTGCTTCCCTCGCGGTTCCGGGCTCAGCCTTGGAACCCGAACTCCTCCCTCTGTTCCTAACGGAGCACCTTGTAGCACCAGAATATATAAAACTGTAAAGATTGTGTGTCGTGCTCCGTTTTAAATGCACAGCTACTCTTCTGTTTTCACACAGTCTCGGCCGATGGGTAAAACGAAGCAATACCAGTCGCCTCCCCGTCACTGATGTAACTGTTATCAATACTCGGTTCTGATAGACGTGGTTACGCTGAGCCTCCGGGCCCGTTTATTTGTTGCTGCTGTTAAATATGGGTTTTACGTGTGCGTGTGTCCACGTGCGAACGAGCATATAGCACATCCTTCAGAGGGATCTCCCAACGAACGCGGCTTCTGTAAAGGCCAGAAATCAGCATCAGGACCTGTCGCGACAGTGACGGGCGTGAAAATGTCACGAGGCGGGAAGACGTTTGCACATCCGGAGGCAGTTTTACTCCTTCTGTCGCCCTCATGTTCAGTGATCTCTTTTCTTCCCCTTTTTCCTCTGATTTGGGTTATAATGTGAAAGAAGAAATCTGAGATGGTGATGTATGATATCTCTGGATTTTTGTATTAAATCAAAAGGAAAAAAGAAAAGTCATGTTTCTGATGTGTGTTTTTTGGATTAAAAAAAAAAATTTTTTTCATCATATGGTTTCCGGATCTGCTTGGATGTGATGCCCCTGATTCAGGTCAGGTGGTTTTTGTGAGGCTCTACATGTGACTAGACTGACGTTAGTTTGTTATGTTATTGTTATCAGAGAGAAAAGCGGATTCCTCACCAATTGCACAATACAACGGCAGATCTTTGAAGGTTTAAAAAAGAAAAACGCGTCAGGAACAGCTCGCAAGTAGCTGGGTTAACATGCAGCAGGTAATTGGCACCTTTAGGAATAAAAATGGCGAGATTAACTGGTAAAACCTGCTACAACAACAAAAAAAAAACACTAAATGCCTCATCACCTACAGATTCTGATAAATTGGAGAAATCTTTGTGTGCATGAGACAGGGATCCTTGAAGGTTTAAATCCTTTTAACTAAAACCAAACCAGCACATGAGTGATCTCCGTTGATTATAGCCCTCACATTCCTTCCACATGCCGTTAGGAACGAGCCTGTAAAGGTTTATGACCATCAATTATTCATTTCTAAGTACTGGCTGATGGTTTCTGTCAGTGGCGGCTGGTGCACTTTTCTCCAGGGGGGGCTACACCAAAAACCAAGAAGCAAATGTAGTATGATATTGATATATGTACATTAATATCAATATATGTATATTTAAAAAATGCCTGTTTTTGCTGAGCTGAATAACACATTATAATATTTTCTCTTGAAATAGACCAAGTAAACTTTTTTTTTTTTTTTTTAATTTTCAAGAAATATTTTAGGTTAAAGCCATAAAGACTGAAAAAATTGAGATACTGTTTAAAATTTGAATACATTTGTTTATTCATGCCATTTGACATGACACAATATTAAAAAAATAAACTTTTTCCATAAGTTTATTGCCCTCAGGCAACACTGTATTGTGGAACAGCTTGTGCTGTCGTCCTGTCTTTGTTGTTGAATGACTGATCAGGCTGATCAGGTTGAAGGTCTTTGACTCTCAACTTCTCCTGCAATGTTCTCCTCTCAAAAGGCGTTGCTTTTAATGATTGAACAGAGTTTGCTCTTTCCATTCTTGCTAGCAAAAATACACTCTTCCCGCGGATTCCTTCGGGTTCACTTTGACAGATGTGCCGCGAGCCGGTTGCTCTCTGCTGCCACCCTGTGGCTGACAGAGTGTACAGCAGCACCATTCAAATGAATGCTGAGGGCGCAGGTGCGCCTGCGCCCCACCAAGCTCCTATCTCTTGTATTGAGAGGACCGAACTGCGCATGTACAATTTATAGCGAGAGTGAATGGACGAAAAAACTGCGCCCCAGCCGGAAACATGTGACCTCTCCGTGGCTTTAGACATCATAAAACATATTTTATCTATATTTTATTGTAGATTACACATATTACTCACTATCTCTATGATAATTAATTATCATACTCATTTTAAAACTATACAGTATATATTTCAAAGTAATTAAGTCTTCTTCACTTAAGTTGTGGGGAGAGGTGGGGCGGCGCTCTAGCGCCCTCTATTGACCAGCCGCCACTGGTTTCTATACAGCCCACAACTGCAGCTCAAGTTCAGATGTTCATCTCCACTCAGTAAATGGAAGCTAGTCAGCTCTGACGTGACACCTTTTCCACTTCATCCAGGTTCCACAGAGCGCTTTACAGTGTTGTTCATTTACCCATGATGCAGCACTTCTATATACAGCAGACCTTTGATACCTGGATGAGCAGGTTCAGGGGCAACATGGCCTTCAGTGTCCTTCAGCTGGTGTTGGGCCGAGGAATCCATGTTACCTGTTTTAATGTTCTGATTGTGCTGAACCACAACCATTTTGTTGGTAGACTTCTTTTTATTTTTTTATAAAAACAAGATGACATTAATGCCCTGGCAGTGGTAATAAGCTTTATTTTATTTGACATTTTTTAAGATGAGATTTACACTAAATATGTGTTACTGACAAGTGCTGATGTTAAAAGTGTTTGAACAACAAATGTTATGACACTTCAGTTCATATGGCAGCAGAACATTTAATTAAAAGTGCATTTTACACGATTTTTGAATTCATTATTTGATTTGGCGTATGCAATGCGATTAATCATGATTAATCAGGGAAATCATGCGATTAATCGCAATTAAAAATTTTAATCGTTGCCCAGCCCTAATTTTCAGATAAGCTCTCTAAACTGGAGGACCCGGTTGCTCCAGCCGCTGGTGGAGGTAGACGGCTGACGAGCTAGAAGCGGTCCAGTCCAGCTGTTGGCCTCTGGTTGGTCCTGGCTGCCAGGAGGTGAAGAAACCTGGTTCCGTTTGTTTGTTTAGGGTTTCCTCCAAGTTCCTGCATTTCTGTTCAAAACTGTTCTGTTTCAAAAAGTGAATAAAGCTCAAAATCCCTAGAACTTTTATTTCCAGACACGCAAATCCATGAAGACCACTGCACGTTCTATTCTAATCCATCAACGAAGAAAAATTATCAAGTTTTTACTTTATTAACAGCATCTGCATTTTTCTCTATAAATTAAAGCGTTGACTGTATAAACTGAGAGCAGGGCCGTCGCAAGGGGGGGGCGGGGCCCGGGGCAGACTTGAGATGCGAGGCCCTTTTCAGGATAACCTATTGACCTATTGGTCAAGTGTGAGGCCCGTCATAGGTACGTCACAGCGCGGGGCCCTGGGCGACCGCCCCCTTCGCCCCCCCCTTGCGACGGCCCTGACTGAGAGATGCTTTCACACTGATCTGTCCTGTGAGTCTCTGAATTCATATTCAGTTGTAGATCCTCTGTTTCTGACAGCTGCTTCACATCTGTGTTCATGGAGTCCACCAGCTTCTGTCACCAGGTTTTCCAGTCCAGCACCACTGGACTACAGTCAACTGTTCCTCTGAAGGTCTTGGTTTTTCCTCAGAAGCAGCATCTCTGATGTCACCCCAGCAGTTTTCTACTGGATCCAGGTCCAGGACTGGACTGGCTGCTCCATAACATTAATCTGGTTGGTCTGGAACCAGGATGCTGCTGCTCACTGGTGTGTTTGGGGTCGTTGTCTTGTTCCAACACCCATTTAAGAACATTCCCTCTTTGGTAAAAGTCTGTGTTCAGACTGATCCATGATCCCTGCTATTGATTAATAGAGTGGACATAATAGTATGAGAAAGATCCCAGATCATGATGCTTTCTCCACCGTGCTTCACTGTTCTGTGGCTTGAATTCAGTGTTTGGGGGTCGTCTGAACAAACTGTCTGTGGTTCCTCGACACTAAAAGAACAATCTGGCTTCCATCAGTCCATAAACGTTGCTCCACATCTCTTTAAACCAGTCACTGATGTTTTTTTTTCCAACAGTGCCTTTGTGGGGGCTTCTTGCTGATATCTTGGCTGATATCTTGGCTTCTAATTGCTCCAGTTCTTTAGATCGTCTTTGATCGCCCTGGAGCTGATCACTGGCTGAGTCTTTGTCATTTTGTCTACTCTTCCACCCATTTGAATGGTCGTTTCATGCTTTCTTCCAGGTCTTCCTGGGGTTTATTTTCCATATGGAAGCATTTTAGATCATTTCAGCTGAACAGCGTCATTTTCTGCACTTCTTTATATAGTTCAACCTCTCCAATAAATGTTTTAATCATAGCACGTTGTTTTTCTGAACAATGTCTGTAACAACATGTTTTACTCAGAAGTTCAGAGAGAAATTAACTGTAACCTGCATGAGCAACATCTGCTATATTTGTTTTTTCACAGAGTGAGATCTCACTGACTGAACTCCACCTATTTATTTATTTATTTATTTATTTATTTATTTATTTATTGAAGAGTCCAAGGGTGTAACTTTGAGCTGAACATTAGGGGGGTTGAGTGACACTATAAACCTCAACTTTACAATACAACACACCTTACGATCCAACAGGATTGTATATTTTTTGAACTTGCTAACTACATTTTATATTTTGCATTCTTTGCTTTACTGATGTGTGTTTTATCTCACTGCCCACCAGCACCAAAAGCACCAAATGTTTGCTTACGCCTCTGTGAAACAGAAATAAACTGTTTGCAGTTTATTTTAAAATATTTTATTTTTAATGCAGGTGTAACATCCAATTGGGTCCGCACTCCGAACCCGGACGGAATATGAAGTAACACGCCGCCGTCGGTTTGCCGCAAACGACCCAGATTGTGGGATTTCCAGAACACCGTGAGTGTTGCCAACTTTCTGGTCAAATCAGACGACTGTCCAAACCCTCTGGAGACTTTTTTTTCTTTAAACTTTCTTGTCAAAGTGACCAACGAAGTTGAGCGAGCCGCCGACAGATCAAAGTCAATGTTCTTTTTTTACTGCCATTGAGAAAATCTACCACATTGTCGTATTTATGATACCTAACATTCATTTTAAATAATTATGATATGATATTGGGGGGGTTGTGGTGGCTGGTTTAACCCTCCCTCCCATAATTTACGCCTATGGAAGAGTCTAATATTCATTTTTCTTCACTTTCGATAAAGTAACGACAAATTTGATAAATCCTTCTTCATGTTTTGATTTGGAAAAGGATGCCCAGTGTTCCCAGTGCGTGTGCGTGTTTGGAAATAAAAGCCATCACGAGGATTCTGAACTTCCAGCTGTTTCAGGGGTCAGCGGGGCTCCAGATGTTCACGTGTGCTGCGTGGATCTGCCAGCAGGGGGCAGTGGAGCGCCGTGTCTCAGGTGTGAGCAGGAGAAGATAAGTTTGCTGGCAAAGTTTTTACCAGTTTAAAAAACCAGTTGCCGTGACAGGTAGCGGAGGCTGGTCGCTGGTCGGCGTGAAGGTCCGCCTCACCTGCTGGCTTCCTGGACTCTCCGGTTCTTCTCAAAATTGAAACGCGGACCGGGAAACGAGACGCCCCCTTCCTCCTCCCTTCACGCGCACGCAGGTCGGAGCGTCCAGACCCCGCCGCGCGCAGACGCCTGCTCCATGGAGTCGTCTCTGGAGTTCTCCAGCTCTCTGGGGAGCGTCTCCTCGCTGCTCGCCCGCTGCCGGACCTTCAAGGTCCTGGTGATCGGAGACTCCGGCGTGGGGAAGACCTGCCTCACCCACCGGCTGTGCGCCGGAGACTTCCCCGGCGGAGTGGAGGCGACCATCGGCGTGGACTTCCGCGAGAGAACGCTGGAGGTGGATGGAGAGAAAATTAAGGTGAGAAGGGTTTTTTTGTTTTTTGTTTTTAATGTACTTCCTCCATCATCACCCAGACTCAGAACCGATAACTGCGTGTGTTTGCTTGAGAAGATGCCAATCCACTTTCTTTTTTTTTTTTTTTCTTCACGCACAGCTGCGTCAGCTGATTAGGTGGTTTTACTTTGAAGAAGCCCCGAGGGGAAAAAAAAAAAACTTTTTAAAAATCCCCTCTGAACAATCTCTGGGACTCAGCTTTATTTTAGTGCAGGTCTGTCCCTGTCTGGAGGGCAGAAACCCAGCAGAGCTGCTGGTGTCCTCCCAGTCCCACCTGAACGGATGCAGCTGTGGTTACTGGGAGTCTGCATCCAGTCAACATGATATCAAACTTACATAAATGTTTAAAAAGAAACTGTGGCTGTTGCTTGCAGTGTTGGGCAAGTTCACTTTCTACACGAACTAGTTAAGTTCATAGAAATTAAAATGAACTAGTTCAGTTCACCATTTCAAAAAATGAACTAAATAGTTCAGTTTTAGTTCATTTTTTTTTTAATTATTTTTGAATGTTGCTGCGAGCAATTATTTGTCAAAATGATTACCACTGTCCATATACTACACCACCACAAACAGCAATTATTTGATCCATTTTAACTGTCGAAAACTATTGGTCCAATTCAGAATCCTTAACCAACCAGGGTTCACATTAGTATTGAAGGGACAGCTCATGTAAAACTGTCATTTCCGTTTCAGTTTCTCTCTACAGCAGCCATTCCCAAACTTCACAATACCAAGGACCAATTTGAAATGTGAAAAATCTCCACAGCCCACAGAAACCTTTAATCACAACTGTGATCAACATACAGAACAAGGAACCATGATCCGATATTAACGTAAGGGGTCAACAAATAAGGGGACACTTGTCATATTAAGTTAAGATGACAGTAGAATAACACTTAACTGGTTTGTTTTACTGCTTTTTAATGTTTTTTAATCATGTCATTAATATTTTACAGTAATTAAAAACATATTTTAAAAAGATCAAGGATTTAAAACATATTTGTTTAATTTTAATGACCTCTCATGGCCCACCTGCAGTACCACAACGGCCCACCAGGGGGCCGCGGCCCACACTTTGGGAATCACTGCTCTACAGTAGATTAAAATATGAGGAAAAACTTGCTGCCAAATGGTCTTTATTATAAGACAAAAACAGGTCCTTAAGGTGCAAATATCTGCCCCCCTCCCCTTCATTTCAATATTTCAACCCCCCCCAGCAGTCGGGGGTCTCCTCCAGCTCTGGGTAACTGTAGCTCTCATCTTCCTTCATGATCTTTTTAAACGTTTGACACAATTGTTAGCGTGACAGCAGCGACAGCCGTGTTGCCATGTTTGATTGATTTCCTCAGATACATATCAGGCTCGTTTGTGGTGGATTTTAAATGGGGTTCGCTGGAAACCTGGAACGGTTTTGACCGTGCGTGAACTTTGAAAGAGCGTCGTTCACAACTGCCCAAATGAACTCGTTCACGCCCCACGCTGGTGAAGGAGAAAGAGAGCGCTCAGTTCACGTTGGCACAAAATATGAACTAGTTCCTGAACTTTCGTTCAATGAAGGCGTTCAGGTACAACACTGGTTGGTTGTTTGTGTTTCCTGGGTATTTGTGAAACATCCACATGACAGAGGAAGTGTCAAAGGGTTCTGTGGGTTTGTTCAGAACCTCGAGACGTTTTAAACGACATTGAAGGGAAATGGACACCCCACGCCTTTTTAATGTGAGCTTGTGTGTGTTCGAATGCGCCGGCTTGCAAGTTTGAAAAATCCCACACTTCATTCACAATGAAACAAATCAAAAGCTGGGAGTGAGACGTTTGACCATTTGGTGAACTTGCGTTGAGATTTGGTCAGCAACAAAGGGCCGAGAAAGTTCACGGTACCAAAAAGAAACGCGTCAGGAACGGCTGCAAGTAGCTGGGTTAACATGCAGCAGGTAATTGGCGCCTTTAGGAATAAAAATAGTGTCTTTAGAGAGGCAAAACTGGTAGAGATTAACCAGTAAAACCTGCAACAACAGAAAAACCCCAAATCCCTTATTATCTACAGATTCTGAGAAACTGGAGAAATCTCTGTGTGCATGGGACAGGACTGAAAATCAATGCTGGACGCTCATTATCTCCAGACCCTCGGGTAACACTTGAGCAACAACAGTCATGTGTCGATAGTGCAAGTCACTGCGTGACCTCGGGAACACTCACAGGAGTCACTGTCTAGGAATGGTAAGCTTATGTGAGGTTAAAGCTCTGTCATGCAAGGAAGAAGCCTTGCGTGAGCGTGATCCTGCCTTCTCTGGGTTCATTTAAAATGGACTGGGGCAAAGTGGAAAACCGTCCTTGGACCGGGCGGATTGATTTGAAGCTGTCTTTGGAAAAGATGGAGCCTGTGTCCTCTCTGGACCATAGAGATCCTTCTCATTGTCAGCGTACAGTTAAAAAAAACGCATTTGCTGGGCAGCTTGCACATCTGAAAAGAAACCATCAGCGCTGAAAGATGTAGATGCGGGTTTTAGAGAAATGTATGCTGCAGACATCTTCAGAGAAGAATCCATCCCAACAACATGGCTTCATAGCAGAAGAGTCCGGGCGCTGAACTGACCTGCCTGCGGTCCAGATCTTTCACCGACTGAAGGCATCTGCTGCGTCCTGAAAGTTCTGAGTTGTGTGCAGATTGTTGTTTCGGCGGTAGAAGATCAAAATGACCCAATTTTCCTTTTCTTCTTCAGTTTAAGCATTTGATAAGTTTTCTGTGCTCTGTTGGGAATGAAACGTGAATCGATTCACAATCGATTCACGATTCAAAATCGATATTCTTAGTAAAAAATTTTTTAAAAAGTGTCAATTCCAGGATAAATTACATTCCTCTATAAACTAGAAAAAGCTCTGATAAATTGTTACATTATTTTAAAGAAAACTGGTTATGTTAATGAAAATGCATTTTTACAAGATTCAATAAAGTGCATCTATATTAATATTAAACACACAGGAAGTGTGTGATGATACATCTGTGTAGTGAGCCCTGAATCTGATGAAGGAGTGAGTTGCTCTTGAAGTTCACGCATCGCAAGTAAGCGCTACTCGGTGGGCTTTGGCCAAAGCTTTCTCAACATTAACTTTAGTCTTTTCGTAAAGTTGCGGTATGGCTTTCTCCGTGAAAAACTGCCGTGATGGTATAACGTACCTTGGCTCAATCGTATGCATCATGTATCTGAAGCCTTCAGTTTTCCACAACGCTGTGGGGGCGAAGATCTTTCGAAATGAAACAGGCAGTAGATTTACTTATCCGTTTTACCCGCTCAGAGTTGGCTGGAGGTCCAGTGAAGTGACGAAGTGTTCGTTGCCCAGATGAAGTTGGTAACGGCGGCTTATCCGCTTCTTGTAGCTCCGGGTGATGGCACAAGATGTGGGTTCGGGGATTTGAAGTGTTCCTGAAGTACTTGACTTTCATTTTGAAGATTTTGCACACTGAATGTCATGTCGAGCTCCTTTTTTTCAGGAAAATTTATAAAAGCCAAAGTGAGCCCACGCTTTTGCCTTCAGCGAAGACGGGACGGGCTGTATCTCTCTTTATTTCTCCATGTAGGTTGCTCTCTAGCTAGTTTATTTATGTATGCGTAGCGTACTGGACGCAAATCCCCGCCCGTTGCTGAAATGATACACTACAGAGGCCGTTACCCGACAAACTGCATGTGCAGCGAGTAAGCTATCATGTTTGAGAAACGTAATTTAAAATATCGATTCTTGGTCATTTCGGATCGATTTAGAATCTTGATAAATAAGAATCGAGATTCGGGCGTGAATCGATTTCAGAATCAGAATCAGAATCGTTTTTAATCGCCAAGTACGTTCGCACATACAAGGAATTTTGTTCCGGCAGGTGGTAACACTCTCAGAATAAGAAGAAAAAAAAAAAAAAAAAAAAGAAAAACAGGATATGTACATCTATATACAAAAGTAAAAAAGTAAGTTAAAAAATAGAATAAAATAAAATAAATAGGTAAGTAAGTAAAATAGTATGTACAATGTACAATTTTTAGTGCCACATCTGTCAAACAGGACTCTGTGATGGTTTCCTGAAACAAGACAGTCTTGAAAAGCAGCGTGTTCACTGCTTTTCTTTGTTCCCTGTCAGAGACGCCAGTGAGCACGATACTGTGTTTGTGTGCTGCTGCATGGTTCGAGGTATTTCAACACGTGATTTCTTTTCCTTTGCATGCCTTCCGTTTAATTTATTTCCTCTTTTTTTTTTTTTTTTTTTTTTTTCATGTTTGTTTGCAGCAAGATCGCTGGCTCACAGTCAGACGAACTCTCACTGCTCTCCGGAGTCAGAGTTACTAGAAAGGCTCGGGCCGTTGGAGCCGACCACAGATCTGCAGATGTGCAGGACAGACAGGTTTAAAATCCCCTGCACCTGCCACCACTGGAGGACTGAATCATGTGACACGTCACTGTGTGAATCTGAGTGTGTGCATTTTAATTGGCAACACTGCGTTACTGCATCTGACCTCACCTCGTCTTACTGCACGTCCGGGCCACTTCAGGGCAGTGGTCGGTTCACACCGGAGCCCGATAACACTTAAAATGCTACTGTGAAGGACCACGCGAGTCATCGCTTCTTGTTCAGACCTCCGGCGTGAACGTCGCCTCAGTCTCTCGCCGCCTCTAACTCTCTCACTGCCTCTAAAGGGCCGTGAATACTCTCGCGGCAATGTGTCGCCGTCAGCTTGTCGCAGAGATGCCGCAGACACTTTTGATTTATACAGTGATCCCTCGCCAATTCGCGCTTTAAGTTCCGCGGCTTTAGTTATTCGCGGGATTTTTTTCAGAAATATATAATATAAAAAAAAAAATCAAGAAAAAATTGCGGAAACATTACAGGATGTTGTGCGCATTCTCTCGCAGCGAAGAAACGCTGTGAGCCAGCCTGGCTCCTTTAAGAAGGTGGCCTTACGGGTAATGGTGTGGCCTTATGGGTAATGTAGTGTGTGTGTTGTGGGATGGCAGAATGAAAACGGGGTTAGATGAAAAGTGTAGTGAGCATCAACAGCAGCCCAGCGTGTATAGATTTACATTCTCTGTTAACCGACAGGAGCCCAACAATACAACCTGTGTGATGTTACAAGTTCCTGCAGTATCAGAATAAAGTGCTCGTTCCATGCAGAGAAAACCGGACTGTTTCTTTTGTTGTTGTTAGCGTGTTAGCTGCTAATTACAAGCCAAAAATAGCACAATACCAGCAGTTTCTTTACTACGGTTCAGAGACCAGAGGCTGTGAAGGTAACAGAAAGACCACAGTTGAGCCTTTGTCTTGTTTCACTGCAGTGCCTCACTACTTTTTTGCGGTTTTAAACATATTTTAAACACATTATTTAGGCTCTGGGGCGGCGGCTCCAGTTAGCGGATTTTGATTCTCGTGGGGGGGGGGCACCGCGAAAAATAAGGGATCATTGTACTCCGCTATGTTATTCCACGCCACAACGCAAGAGGGACAATCAGGAACTAGCTAAACTTACTAACCCCATCTCTTGTGTTTTTCCAGTTTCTCACCATCTCGGCCGTATCTAGACCCACATTCATCACTATCTCCCTCCATGAATTACTAGAATATGTGCTGTCTTTGTAGTGTAGAGAACCAGAATCATACAGATGTGGGTACTTCTTCGTTTCTTCAATGATGCGCTCTTTTCTACGCGGATGTAGAATTGACCAATCAGAGGCCTCCTTTCTCTCCTCTCTGCGACACTGTCTGCGTCGACCTACAATTTTGGGGAGGTGCACCGGAGTGTCTGTGTAGGGTGGGGGGGGTGGGGGGGATGGGGGCATCTCTGCGCATATGACGCAGACGACCTGACGCCCGAGTATAAATCAGGCTTAACTCTCTCCCCTCCTCGCCATCAGCTCCAGCTGTGGGACACGGCGGGTCAGGAGCGCTTCCGGAAGTCCATGGTGCAACACTACTACCGCAACGTCCACGCGGTGCTCTTCGTTTACGACGTCAACTGCCCGGCCAGTTTCACCGGGCTGGTCGCCTGGGTGGAGGAGTGCCGGCAAAACGCCGTGGGCCACGACGTCCCCAGGTAGGCCCACCAGCCGCCCGCCCGTACTTCTACCCGTAGAATACGCGTTTTGTTTTTGTCATCGTTTTCCACCCTTTCGCCAGGTTCCTGATCGGGAACAAGAGCGACCTCCGTGACCCCGGGAAGACCGAGCTCCAGGTGAGCCAGGAGCTGGCGGCGAGCTTCGCCAAGGCGCACGGCATGATTTCCTTCGAGACGTCGGCAAAGAAGTCGCAGAAGAGACGCGCGAACCGACGTCGGGGCGGCGGGGAGGCGCCACGTTGGCAGGAGGAGGTGGAGGACATCGTGGCGACCGTCGGCGCCACGCTGAAGACACACAAACAACCCTCGGCGGCGAATTCCCCGGCGCACAACGGATCCTTTAAAGTCGGTAACAGGAAAAGAGCGGAGAAAGAGCAGTCTGCTGCTGAGAGGAGCGGAGGGATCCGTTGGCTCACTTTTTTAAACTTTTTATCAACGTGTGGTCATGTGACTTAAAGTCTTGTTTTTGTCTTTTTTTCTTTTTTTACTCATGAAATCATCACTCCCACAAAGAACTTTAATATTTATACTCTTAAAATGTGATGCTTCTTAGAAATGTTTTTGTACATCTTTGTGATTTCATTGTTTACCAGCTGCAAAATAAAATACTGTGAATTTTAATGTCCGGGTGAGCGTTAAAGTGCAGTGACGGTACAGTGACTAGAGGTGGGCGGATCGATCCAAATATCGATAATATCGATACCAATGCTGGTATTGATATCGAATGATATCACTAAGAATTCATTGAAGGTTGCTGCGTCTCATCTTTTGACGTTGCATCATCAGTAGGCTCAGTAGCGTCAGCCAAACAAGCATGCAGGTAGACTGTTTGGCCCCTCCCCCCAGGCCCGCCCACTTAGAAAAAACATTAAGAACAAAACAATTCACCTCCAATCAACATTTACACAAAAATGTTAATTGTGATAAAGTATTTTGCTGTCACCTATGAAGTTTGCCGAAATGTTATTCTAGGTTTTAACAAAAGAATCCAAAGACAAGAATCACAAAAACACCAAAAGGTCAGCAGTTTCATGATAGATTAAGCTTAATATGAAAAAGTAGTGGTATTGGTATCGGTATTGGCGATACTGGCCCTGTATTTACTTGGTATCGGATCGATACCAAAAGTCCCAGTATCGCCCAGCTCTAACAGTGACTGTGAACTGAGCGGGCCGGCCGCTTAGCATGGGAGGGGTCATCGGGGTCATCAGCGTCACGCGGCCCAGCGAGGGAGCGTCAGTCCCCTAGTCTGGAGTCTCGGTAGCTAGCTTCAACCGTGAATCGGCCCGTTTTCTCTTCTGTGATGTTCTGGATCGTCCTCTGGTCCCCAGCAGCTTGACGCCTCTGCAGAGTAACTAGAGCAGCTGAGCACGACTGGGTGACTTGTCCCCTGCTCCAGCACTCGACTGGGAGATCACATACCGAGATCTCCCAGATGCCCCTCCCATCAGGTCTTCCTGGCGCACAGGTAGTTCTGACACCAGGACTGTGTCGGGCCTTCAGCTGCCAGTCCCAGGCTGTATCCCCACTGCTGGGCTCGTGAGACGTTGTGACTTCTCTACAGCCTTGATAAAAGCAGCGGCAGGTCTTGCTGGTTCCGGCTGACGCTCAGATCCCTGTAATGATGCTACACACCATGACACCTCAGTACCTGGTCATCACGCCCCGGATCGTCCTGCTGTTCAATTCAATTCAATTCAATTTTATTTATATAGCGTCTGTTACAATGACAATTGTCTCTAGGCGCTTTACAGAGACCCAGAGCATGACCCCCGAGCAAATATCATCAACTAAGATTATATAATTAAATCCAATCAATGATAATGGCAGGTAAAAAACTCCCACGTAGGGAGAAAAAAAACCTTTACTTTATACCAAACAGTGGCAAGGAAAAACTCCACTTTAAGAGGAAGAAACCTTGAGCAGGACCTGGCTCATATGGGGGGACCTTCCTGCCGAAGGCCAGCCGGGTAGAGAAAGAAAAAGAGGGGAGACAGGACAGAGAGAGGATGTAGGACAGAGAGAAGATGGAGGACAGAAAGAGGATGTAGGACAGAGAGAGGAGAGCACAGAAAAAGTAAAAATAAAAATAAAGAAGTAGTGGAATTGTTGTAGGGTGAATGCAAGCGAGCTATGGAGGGCCCTTGGGCGTGTGGTCAGCGTAATGAGCCATGATAGGCTCTTGAGTATCAGTAATGTGCGGGTGGGGTGTAGGTGAGGTGTGTGAGAGAAGGAGGAGGAGGGGGGAGGAGGAAGGGGTTTGGGTTTAAGAAAAGAGAAGGGTAGGATTTCAAGCAAAAGGATGCAATATATAAACATAAACAGATGGAGGCAGCAGCACTGGGATGAGATGGCCAGAGGACCAGGTCGCCGATCACCACGCCAGTCGGTACCCAAAACACAAGTGGAGGAGAACCCCGGGATGGACAGAGGAGGGAACTGCAAGTCAGCATGAAACCCAGGAAACTCTGGCCTGCAAATACACAAAGAGAAAAGGGGGCAGAAACAGCACAACAAACACAGGAAAGCAAAGAAAATGGAGCACAGTTTCAGTAGCAGGGTGCTCCCAAATAATTATAAATGAGCTGGAGGAGGAGGAAGGGAGGAAGAAAGGGAAGAAAAAGGAGAAGAGCAGTGGAGACACCACTCAGCAGATCATGCTGGTGTCTCCCTGTAGCGTAGGCCTATAGCAGCATAACTATGACGAAGCTGTGATTAAGACGAGCTACTCTAGTCTTACTACTACAACTATAGTTATAACTATTAGCCCCTACACACTATAGTTAAGACTAATTGTAGGCTTTACTGAACAGAAATGTTTTCAATTTAGTTTTAAAGATGGAGATAGTATCAGCCTCCTTAACCCAAACTGGTAGCTGGTTCCATAAAAAAGGTGCCTGGTAGCAGAAGGCCCGTCCTCCAAACCTACTTTTAGATATTCTAGGAACGACGAGTAATCCTGCACTCTGAGAGCGGAGAGCTCTATTAGGAGCATAACGAGCTATCAAGTCTTGTAAATAGCGTGGAGCTAGGCCATTAAGGGCCTTATATGCGAGAAAGCAGAATTTTAAACTCAATTCTAAATTTCACGGGAAGCCAATGGAGGGAGGCTAACACGGGAGAGATGTGATCTCGCTTGCGGATTCCTGTCAGCACCCTCGCTGCTGCGTTCTGGATCAATTGAAGGCTATTTAGCGAGCTTTTCGGACATCCTGCTAACAGCGCATTACAGTAATCCAGTCTAGAGCTAACAAACGCGCGTGGATTAATTTTTCGGCATCACCCTGGGAGAGGATGCTCCTAATTTTGGCAATATTTCGGAGATGAAAAAAGGCAGTCTTGCAAACCTGATTAATATGCTGCTTAAATGACATATCCTGATCAAAAATAACTCCAAGGTTTTTCGCAACTGTGCTGGAAGCCAGCGTAAATCCAGTCAATCCATTCCTCAGGTGTTTGGGACCAAAGACAATAACCTCTGTTTTATCTGAGTTTAGAAGCAAAAAGTTAGAGGACATCCAGGACTTAATATCATTAAGACACCCTTGAAGTTTAGCCAAAGGTTTTGTTTCCTCTGGTTTCATAGATAAGTACAGCTGCGTATCATCAGCGTAGCAATGAAAGTTTATGCCATGGCTCTGGATAATTTTTCCCAAGGGCAGCATGTATAAAGTGAAAAGGATTGGTCCCAGAACTGAACCCTGTGGGACGCCATAGCAGACCCTAGTCCGTGTAGAAGAAACGTCATTAACATGGACGAACTGGAACCTGTCAGATAGGTATGACTTAAACCAGCCTAATGCTGTCCCTTTAATTCCAACAGTGTGCTCTAATCTGTACAGCAAAAGGCCATGATCTACAGTATCAAAAGCAGCACTGAGGTCCAGCAGAACAAGGACAGAAACTAATCCATTGTCTGAGGCCATGAGGAGGTCGTTGGAGACTCTAATCAGTGCAGTTTCTGTGCTATGATGAGTTCTAAACCCTGACTGAAAGACCTCAAATAGATCATTTCTATGCAGGTGTTATCCTAACTGGCTAGCAACTATTTTTCCAGAATTTTAGAGATAAATGGAAGGTTGGATATTGGTCTATAGTTTGCCAAGATGTCCGGGTCAAGGGATGGTTTCTTGAGCAAAGGTTTAATGACTGCAACTTTAAAAACCTGTGGCACATATCCTAATTGTAGAGATAGGTTGCAGGTCTCCTGCTCATTGTCCTCCTTTTCTTTTTAGAATTGAAGCACTTTTGAGTTAAAACAGAATATAAGGTTGCAGCAGATTGTCTCCTAATGTTAAACTAGAGGGAAACCCGCCTGCATCAGAATAACGAGCCATTTTAAGCCTCTGATGACACTAAAAAACATAATTTCCCTTCAGCGATGGTGCATATGGGGACCCTGCAGACCAGGGGTGGGCTGCTCCGGTCCTAGAGGGCCAGGGTCCTGCAAGTCCTGCTTCAGTACACCTGATTCAAGCGACTGGGTCGTTAACGGTCTCGTGCAGACCTGGATGACGAGCTGATGGCGATCCGTTCATCTGAATCAGGTGTGTTGTGGCAGGAAAACATCTAAGGACGGGACAGTGGCCCTCAGGGACTGGGATAGCCCACCCCTGGTCTGCAGACAAACTGAGGCAACTGGAGCTTTTCTGTGTGTACAGGAAGTGTATGAAAAGGGTTGTGCACGAGTGCACGAGTGGATCCAGAAGGAGGAGAGTTCATGGACAGTTTCCATTCTGTACCATCTAATAATTGACCGAGGCTTTCCATTATTCAGGATCATTAGAAGCCATCCTCCCTTCATCTCTAGTACTTTTATAGAAACAGTGTGATGTTTGCTTTGTTGTTTTTTTGTTTTTGGTCCATCCCATTCTCCCATCTATAAATAAAGTGACCCACGTGCCTCTGGCTACATGCCCACGTCAGGATGATAATTATTTTCCTCCCCCGCTGTCATCAAGGAGTGAGTCCCTGCAAAAAAAAAAAGTCTCCAGTCATGAAGCAGAAACTACAGCAGCCCACTTGTTTTAAACGTCTGAAAGACTGTTTAATCTTCAACCTGAGGCCGTTTTAAAGATCAGTTATTCACGGAATACTTTGTGATCTTTATCTTCCCCTTAGACTGGATTCAGCTGCCTTGAAGCTCTAACTTTGGTGTATCTGTGCGGAGCAGCTGCATTCTGCAGATCTGCAGAAGTTTTAAGGATTGGCGCTGAAAATTAATTCAATGACGGCAACAAATGTGAGAGTCTTCATCTGAATCCCATCTGAGCGGATGCGTTTACAGCAGGGGTGTCAGACTCATTTTCACTGAGGGCCACATCAACGTCATGGTGGCCCTCGAAGGGCCAGATTGACAGCATGAACGTAACAAAATACAATGAAAATCAAAATAAATTAAACTACACCTTATTATAATGTTAAATAACAATTTCTGTATTTATTATGTATTCAAATTTCAAACATTTAAGTCATTATTATATTAAACTCAGTGTTTGTGGTTGTAAACCTGCTCTCCCACAGGTGATGTTTACAGAGTCCGTTGCCATGGTAACTGACTCTGTAAACATCACTGAGAGTATCCATTATCTTGGTTTCAGAAGCAGAAGCGGTTCTTTGTTTTTCTTGTAGGCTAAATTTAGCATACTTAGCTCCGTGTTTGTTGTCAAAATGCCTACATAGATTATACTCTTTCACGACTGACACCGCCTCATAACACAGAAGACACACTGTTATTTCATCTTGAGATACAAACTTGTATTCGTTTTCCCATCGTTCATGAAACTGTCTTCCTTGTGCATCAATTTTTCTTTTCTTGGACATGTTGCAGTTAGTTTGTAAAGGTTTTTCTCAAGTCCATCAGTTCTGAAAAATCGTCTTGCTCATAGCTACCGTTATTGTTGTGGGTAACGATGAAATGCAGGATGGGAAATGTAGTTAATGGTCAATATGTGCTTTAAAGCAGTTTAAGCTTATTTTAAGTCTTAAACCAATATTTAAGACTTAAAATAAGCAGTTTAAGCTTGTTTTAAGTCTTAAAATATTAGTTTAAAATTTAAGCTAATAATGCCCAAGCTCTCGAGGGCCACATAAAATGATGTGACGGGCCACATTTGGCCCGCGGGCCTTGTGTTTGACACATGTGGTTTAGACGAACTTTTATTTCCACAGATAAAAGTAAAAATGAAAACATTGTTTTCTTCAGAGCCTCTGATGGTTTCCGGTCACCGACTCTTTCCCATCACAGGACTGAGTCCTGAGGGGCCAAACTGCGCAGCAGTCACGGATCGATCTCACGCGCGAACGTGGGCGATGGAAAAAGTAAATCACGTGTTTCTGTGTATTTGCACCCCGGCGGGTGTGTGTGTGTGTGTGTGTGTGTGTGTGTGTGTGTAATCGATGAGTCAGAGGTCGTCACATGACGAGCAGGCCAGATCCTGTAGCGGACCAGAGGTTCGAGCGGCTGCGCGTGTCCCTGCGCCTGAGCGCGGGAGGGAGAGAGACGGCGCATGTGTCAAAGTGGTGTAATATTCCCCAGTCAAACGGCAGATGTCTCACTGCTGGATAGAGACCGAAGGACGGGGCCTCACAAGTTCAGAGCGCTTCAATCCCTCCAGACTTTACAGAAAACCAGGCGGTTCACGTGTGGAAAAGCTTCAGATTAACCTCTGCAGTTCCAGCTTCCCCCTCCATGCCAGGAAGTCATTAACAGGAGGGTTTGATTTATTCAAAAATCATCTCAAAGGTCTGCAGTATCCTCCTGTCCTCCAGTTAATCTACAGTTAACATCAAGGATGAGTCTGGCCCACCAGTGATGTGTAAGGTGGTCGTCTCACATTTCTGCAGCTCCTCCTCTCTGAGGGTCCCGCCACATAACGGACTGCTGTGATAGATGCCACCCTTCCCACCATCACCCCACTCTCACCCCTACTCCCCTCCTTTGGTACAGTGATCCCTTGCCAATTCGTGCTTTAAGTTTCACGGTTTAGTTATTCGCGGATTTTTCAGAAATGTATAATATAGTAAAAAAAAATAAAGAAAAAATCACAGAAACATCACAGGATGTTGTGCGCGTTCTCTCACAGCGAAGAAATGCTGTGAGCCAGCCTGGCCCCTTTAAGAAGGTGGCCTTATGGGTAATGGTGTGGCCTTATGGGTAATGTAGTGTGTGTGTCGTGGGACGGCAGAATGAAAACGAGGTTAGGTTAAAAGTGTAGTGAGCATCAACAGCAGCCCAGCGTGTATAGATTTACATTCTCTGTTAACCGACAGGAGCCCAACAATACAACCTGTGTGATGTTACAAGTTCCTGCAGTGTCAGAATAAAGTTCCCAGAAAAAAGTTCAGGCTCAGGACTTTTTTTTACTTTAAGCCCTGTAAATGCGTATGAAGCTGTTGGGGTTCAGTACCTTTTTTGGATTGAGAGTGAACCAGATCACCTGGACAAAACCCATGTCATTCTATCAAACTTTTCAATCATTTATGATTAATCAGTGTATTATGTTCAGTGTATTATGAATCTGCAATTCTCTGCAGATTGCCTGAAGCCACAAATCTCTGAATTTAATACATCTATTTTTTGAATCTAACCTTTTTTGGATTGAGGGTGAACCAGATCACCTGGACAAAACCCATGTCAACTATATACGTGTCATGGCCTGGGTCGCCATGGCAGCCCTGTGTGTGTCTATGTCTGTCAAGTTGGCGTCTCTCCCTGTCTTTAGTGGTTCCTGTTTTACTTTGAAGGTCTGTCTTGTCTCTATTGTTTTCTGCTTTGCTTCCTTACGTTACCTCTGATTCCCTGCACCTGCCTCTCGTCTGTTCCTCTGTGTATTTAAGTCCTGTCATTTTCCCCTGTTCTCTGTGGGTCCATTGTCATGAATATGTGCAGTCCCGTATGTTTCCCTTTCGTCTCCTGGAGTAAGATAAGTTATGTTTTGCATTTTGACTTTTGTGTTTTTGATCCTTGGGACTTTTTGTGCTTTTTGATTATTTAAACTTTGTGTTTTTGTTAATAAAGCTTTTGCTTAATTGAACTCTTGCTCTTTGGTCCTCCTTCTGTCCACTGCAAACCATGACAATACATAAGTATATCCGTTAGGGTTGCCACCCGTCCCGTAAAATACGGAATTGTCCTTTCATGTATTGTATTTTCATGTCTGGAAGGTGGCAACCCTAATATTCGTTATCTAGCGTGCATCGCTGAACAACACATAATGAATAATATTACTCCAATAATTTCTGTAACGGTCTCGTGCAAGAAGCTCCATGCATGTGCATTCCACAGATGTCGAGAATCTGTTTGGATATAGTTTTTCAAACGGTATACAATGGCTGCATCCACTAATGGGTGTTGTTTTACGATGGCAGCCTCCAACTCTGATCGGCTGATGATCATCAGGAGATTATTCAATACCTCATTAACTGCTTTGTCTTTATGGGCTGAAAATGGAGCATATTTTTTTGGGACATCAATTGTCTCCATTAATTCGTTGATTAAACGGTTAATGTGGCTAGACCACTCCAGTTTAGAGCGGTTCCTGAGAGCCTTACACCTCTTAAATATTTTCACGATCACCACAGTGATGAAGTGATTCAGTTTGGTTCGGCATCGTTGCTGGTTTGCGAACCCGCGATCCATTAATAATCCAATCCGTAGAATTGTCTTGAAAACCCGTCTGAATCGAACTAAGAGAATAATGTGTAATAATTTCCTCATAGTACTATAGTATAGGTTGTACTCCTATATGACGTCAAAGGCACGACGGATCTCCAAGACCACGCCCATCCCTTTCGGGCCTGTGACGAGATTCGGGCGAGATTCGGGCCTGTGAAATGCGCTGCTACCCGCGCATTTTAAAAATGTCTACCCCAGGGGTAGACATTTTTAAAATGCGCGGGTAGCAGCGCAGCACCGGCGTCTGTGGTAACTAGGCAACCGTGACAGCGTGGGGAGGGGGCAGGCACTGAGAGTGACAAGATTGGGACACACATATAAAGATATGGGCACAGAGCGCAGCAGGTCCTGTTGTCCCGCCACAAAGATTTTGCTGGCCTTAATGTTTCCTGTATTTTATTTTGTTCATTATTGTTAAAGTCAGTGTTGATGTGTGTGTGACAGACGTGTGTATGGGGCGTTAATGAAAATACGGGACAAATCGCGTCCCGTATTAGTTCAATACGGGACGCAACATTTTTTTCTCAAATAAAGGACAATTCCGTATTTTACGGGACGGGTGGCAACCCTACGAGAGATCTCCAAGACCACGCCGGGACGGGCAGACCAGACCTAGTTCTAGCTCAGACCTTGGTTGTGTTGCGTTGGAGTCGAAAAAGCAGCCAGGAGAGGGAGTTTATTATCTGTATGCAGAGACAAAAACACTCTTTTCATCCAGTCTCACACACGTTTCCTCAGCGGCTATTCTGCCAGACCGCATGTAACTTCACAAATCATTAACAGTAATACAATAAATGGTAATTATAAATGGACAGGATAATATGATTCCCTCCCTCAAAGTCTTACTGGCAACATTTGAGATATTTTACAAGCATAAGAAAAGCAACCATGAACGCCAACAGTGTATAAGACATATGAAATGAAATGAAAATGAAATGAAAGATACTTTATATATTACTTGAAATATATTTTAATATATTGTAATATATTATTTTTCCATTACATTTTCCAATACATTATATATTAGAATTGATGGAGCATATATTATAGAATATATTATATATGCATGTAATATATGGCAATATATTGCAGAATATACAAATGACTGCCGCTTTCATATATATATATATATATGAATAATATATATGTGTTTATACATGCCAAAATATATGCAATTTTATATTCATAAATATCCATTATAATGTATTGATTTATATGGGAAAATGTATTAGTAATATATGTAAAGATATAGTGTCACATATATGTGTAATATATGGTAGAATATATTTTAAATATATCTAAAATATATGGAGACATATATGAAGTATATTTACAGCTATGTATTCAATATATTGTGGAATACATTTTATATATGTAAAATTATATGGAAACACAAACATGAAATATATGTACTGATATGTGTTCAATATATTGTGGAATATATTTTATATGTAAATGTATGCACAATATATGTGTACATATATGAAAACATGCACATACAATGTATGTACATATATGGTGAGATATACATTATGTACATGTAACATCTAAAATGTATGAATACTTAATAAATATGCAACCTGCAATATGTGCACAAACTTTCATTCCACATATTAACACAGGCTGGGTAATCTATCAAAAGCAACCTTTTATTTTCTTTTAATCAGGCACAGATACTGAACCCAACAGTGCAACATTTTTAAAGAATGTCTTAACAAAATATATACAAAATATGAATTATAAAGTAAAGCAATTAGAATGACCAATGTCTTTTTCAAACTTTCAGCAGTGCTATTATAAAATATAAATAAAATATCTATAAACAAAATGCACAAATAATAATATACAAACTTTCAAAGACCTTTTGGAACTGTGGAAAAGCAAAGAAATAAATTGCCAAAAGAACAGTCTGTTATCCCGGTCAGGAGTCCATCTTGGTTATTCACTGATTCAAACAACTTATACAACCACAGTTCTGCGCTTCATCTGGTGTCTTAGCTCACAGATTCTACTGTTGATAGATTTTCTGACATCAGCTTCCTTGGCCGTCGGAAACCGGTTTAAAATAGCATCTGTGGAACAGAACAACATGATTAGGCTACTCTCCTCCTCCCCTTCTCGTTTGCGAAAACCGACCCCCTTCCACCGCCTGGCAGGGATGCAATCAAAACTGGAAAGTACCAGGTCTGACATGGGGGTAGAATTGTCTCAAAAAGATTTATATATATATCAAAATGAAATGTACAAATATTCATACATTTATAAATTTACAAATACAAATATAAAAACTAGGGCTGTCAAAATTAACGTGTTAATGCATGCGATTAATTTGGAAACAATAACGCATTAAAAAAAATTAATGCACGATTAATCACGTCATGTGACTTAGAGTCTATCTGTGTATATAGTCTGGTCTGTGTCGTTAGTGGAGTTGTCACCCCTTTGCTGAAATACAGAATCGTCCCGTATGTGAGGATTAAATAGCAGGTCCTGTTTTGAATCAGTTCTGGACAGGGTTTTTTCTCTCTCGTATTTCCGTCTTGAATGCACCTTCATCCCACCCGTTTGCCCGGTGAAGAGCCGTCTGACTCGCTGCAGTCGGTGGTTTGATCTAGGGATGCACAATTTGGAATTTTTTTTTGACCGATAACCGACGCCCGTTAACCGATTATTAACCGTTAACCGATAAGATTAACACTCGCTGCGCACGTGTATTTAACGGCAAAAAAGTAGGCTATTGTTCCAATTTTTGTGCGCTGCGACAGCTGATCAGCGCCACAGCAGCGGCCACACAAGCAGCGCGAATAAAAAAGCTCCTGACACTCAGCTCAACAGGTGAGGAGCCCAGTTCCCTCATATGTACATCTGTAGGTGGAAAGAAGGTAAACAGCAGCAGATCAGCACGATCTCTCCCTCCGGTCAAACGCTCCGCATTTAGTGAGTTGTGTCATGATTTGTATGTTGATGAGTAAAGTTTGTGTTGCACAGCACAAAGTAGCGCGCATTGCAGTGTCAATTAAAGTAAAATTTTGCAAGTGTAGGCTGTGATCAACAGGCTCTTAATATAAACATTTTATCGGACAGTTTTTAACATTTTATATTAATAAATTCTGCTCAATTTTAACTGCTTTCTGAGTATTGTCTTAGTGTAGACTAGTCGACTAGTCTAAATTAAATTTTGTGGTTAATCAACAGGGAAATTAGTGGCCAGGAACATCCCTAGTGATAACTGTTCCTTGTGTGTTGAAGTGCCATGTTTAGGGGTGGTCTCCCCCCTTCACCACCACCACCATCACTCCAATAAGTTGAAGGTTGTGTTTCTGGTTTTTCCATCTCCAAACAAACTAACAAAAGCGGCTAAAGTGTCAATGCAGACAGGCAGTAGCAGGGTTTTTATATTTGTATATGTATATTTAATGAATCTTCTTGAGAAAATTGTACCCCCATATAACTATTTACCTTGTAAAGCTTGAATTTTCTTCGGCTCAAGAGCCTGCCGACGCTCAGCAGAGGGATCCAGCTTGCTGACCCCTCCTTTCAGGTTGGACTTGAGGAGGACATCCACACTGAAGAGCCCCATCAGTAGCACCCGTGCCATCCCATTGGGGGTGGTCCAAGCTTTTGCAGTCTCCCAACAATGTGGTGAGATAGTGATGGTTCCATCATTCCCGATTTTCACCTTATGTATACAAATAAATAAGAACATAATCAGAGAAATAAACAAAGATTATTGCCACAAGCAATAGAATGCTAAAAAAAAACTTAAGTTTTAATGTTTGCTTGAAATTTATCAATTAATAAATACTTACTTGTGAAGGTCTGGAAGGTGTGCAAAGTGGCGTTTCACCTGGGCTGTTACTCTCAGCATCAGGGTCAGCATCTCTGGTGGGGCGATTGTCAACATCTTTGTTGGTGGTGTTGTAGAAGGAGACAAGCTTTCTCACGTCACCCAACAATGCTGGAATTTCTAAGAAAAAAAGTGCTGCAAGATTATACAGACAGCAACCATAGAACCCAGTATATGTATGAAAACCACATCTCCAGTTTTCAAACATTAACCCCATTTAGAGGCGAACTTGTCCAAGAAGCTACAAATCAATTGACTTCTCATTGAAATAAACACATCAGTTTTCCTGCTTATGTTTCTTCAAGGGTCAAGGGTCATCCTTGATCACTGACATTTTCAAAACCCACTTTTTTGGACTAATTTCAATTCTTGGTCTCTTTAATTCCAGTGATTTTTGCTCATTAATTTCTTAGGCTTTTAATAGTTATTTCTTAATAAAGTTGTTTCTTTCTTTGAATTCCTTTTGTCAAGCATTATATAAATGAGGTATTATTATAATTTTTTAATTATTCAAACATGCTCTGAAAATACACGTGCCCAACCTATCTGACCACATAGGTGGGCAGCAAATGCTTTGTAGATTTAGAAAGCATTTTTAGAATCACCTTCAGGTCTAAATGGACTAATACCATTTGATAGAGAGTAATATTTGATGATGTAATTTTCAATACTTGCCTTTAACTACCATGTTCCGCAGATTGATGTTTTCTTTCTGTAAGGCCTTGATCTGGCTCTGCAGGTCTCTGGTAAAGTTGGTGTTTCCCTGGCTTGACGATTCTGCTGGATCAGAGCTGAACTGACTGTCCTGTGACAGTAGTTCCTCCTCCGCCAGCCTTTGTGCAGCAACCTTGGCTTTTTTCTATAGGGCAAAGATGTTCATTTTTAATATTTAATCATGGATAATACAATACACAAAAGATCCCTAATGTGATAACAATCTCTGCTGTTTAATTACCTGTTTTGGATTCCCAGAGCCAGAGGCTTTGTTGCCAGTACTGGTATCTTCATCACCAAAGTCCAGGCGTTTTGCTTTTCTCACCCTCTTGCCCGACATGTTATCTGGATAGAGTTCCCGCTCAGCGGCTCTGAGTGTAGCCTCTTTTTCTACATTCATGTAGAAGGATAGATTTTCTTAAAACCAAAAATCAACACCATTACAATGAATAATAAATAATTGATATAAGTCCTGTAAACCACCTGGCCAATGGAAAAAGACCTTGCAGAAAATCACGTTCAGGTTTGTTTCAATTCCAATTGTGTCCAACCGGGAAAGAGAATTATACAGATTAACTATTTAAATTGGAAGTGATGACACAACGAATCGAGCTGACAAAATTAGAACTGAAACATTATAAAATCTAAGATAATAGATATGTACTCTTTCCTGATTGGCTGACATTTGTCACCTACCTGAAAAAGTCAACGTCAAGTGGGATACACATTTTGATAGATAAACAGAACAAACATTCTGTAGCTGTATCTGCTAATACAATAACATGTAGGAAATAAGTCAAATAAGTGTGAGAGTGTGTAAAGACCGACTTGCCTGCTAACTGAAGAACAAAAGCATGTTCAACGGGCCATCCACTAGCAGGCTTCTTGTGGTTAGTTGAACGACATTCCACAAAATATGTCTTGTCAGTATTAGCTGGGTCAAAATCAATTATCCAGCTGATGGGAACAATGCTGGTTGAATCTTTGTCACGTCCGTTCGCCCAGCTAACAAGTGCAAACCTATATCTTGACATTTTAATGTTTTACCGCGCCCTTGTCGTCTCTCTCCCGGCTCAACGGTCCTCCACGCGCCTGAATCGCACGTCCCGCTTGAGCATTGCGCATGCGCGAACTCCGTACCCCACGCTCCGTCGCGCTAAGCATTCTGGTTGAAGCAGTCAGCGAGCCATCTTAGTGCTGACAAATGTAGAAAATGGACCGAATCCGATTGAAAAGGAAATATATTCTTCCGGAATCTGATGAAACGGATATTCCAAAAAGAACAAGACGATTATGGAAAAAAAGGTTAGTCTTTGTTTTTGTTTTTTTGCTTGATTCTGGCCGATGCTAACGCACATGCTAATGCTAACACTAATCTGCTGTCAAAAAAGTTCTAAGGCTCTGCCAGTGAACTTATCCACAAAATACACTAACTTTTTGAATTCTGAACCGATTTTCATGAAAATTGGTTTGATATGAATGTGTGGATGTAGGCCATGTTACAGCTCACTTGTTGGAGTTGAGTTATAATCGTAATAATATAATTAGCAATCAGATAATTAATATTGTGCATTTTATTGCTTAAATTGCAATAATATCTGTCATTAAATTATCACTGTCAATAAATTATTTATAACAAGTCAAACTAGGCCTCTGAAGTTGACAAAAAGACACTGAGTCATGACATTAGCTCTGAATATCAACCTTTTAAGTTTGTAAGATTGACTACTGACATTACTATGGTGAACGATTCACAATATATATGAAAATTACATTAAATATTTTCTAAACATTTTTTTTAATTGATTTTATTTTCAGTATTAATTTTTACTAATTTTCAAGACAGCCTGAAATTTGTGTTGCCAAGATTCACTGATTATTTGTTATTGATTTCATTAATAATGAAGTAACTTATAAGTATAACTATTTACTATTACTTCTGAGTTTTACATTTTTGGAGAATCCGCAAGCTACATGATGTCCACTAGAATATAACGCAACAAATAATGTCACAGTAACATTTGTATTTCATAGATGCATGTATTTCCTCAGAGGGGCAACCACAAGCTCTGAGGTAAACATTTAAATCATTTGATGTTTCTGAAGATAAACATGAATCAGTGTTTTCTATCACTTGCACTCAGGAAAGAAATGAGAGAGACCAAGATTGATATGCCAAACCAGAATCTGGTAAGTCATGAACTTTGAATATAGAGGTCTTTATCAATATCTTAAACTATGTGTATCCTACGAGTACAATTTGGCTATGACAATATTGTTAGTGACATTGCAATATGCTTGTTTAGACTGTTGTTGAGATACAGTTTTTGGTCAAATTTGTTAAAGTGATTACATTGAAACCATCCTCTCTTTTGTTTAGCCAAGAGCTCATACCAGTTCTGATGCCTGCCATGTAAGTGAACCATCTTCAGAAAGACTATCAGGAACTACAGAAGAGGTCAGTGTAGGTTTCAAGTTCTGTCAAACTTTAAATAGTAGATTGGCTATTTTCAACTAAGATATTTACTGTAGAGTGGATACAGAAAAGTCACCATTATAGAGCACTGAGACACTCAACAATCAATGGGGTTTAAGTGTTAGCAAGATAGTTGTGATACATAATGTAGCTCTTCTGAAGATGCTGTCATTTATATTACAGCAAGCATAATATACAAAAGACCTGCACAGTGTGAGGGAATTCTGTGATGTGTTGTGTTAAAATTATGTGTTGTTATTAATATTGCAATGACAAAAAAAAAAAAAATCTTTTTATAAATGAACTATTCTAACATGGGCCCCAAGTATTGATGCCCACTTGAGATGAAACCATGCACATGCACAACCATGTGTGTGTACTATGTGCTATGGCAGAGGGGTGGAGTACAACACTGCCAAAGAAAGGTGGATTTACACACTTTTTTCCTCTTTTCTTTAGGTAACTGATGACGAGTCTGAACCTTGGGTTCCTCTCAGTGGACAGGAAAGTGTATCAGGAGCAGAAGACTCTGTAAGTTTCAACTGTGAGGTGTTTAGTTAAACAATGTAGGTTACTCTTTAGCTATGGTTTCAACTTTTGCAAGATTCTGGCCAGTATCACCAACAGTCTAGAGCAATAGCATATTTTATCAATGCTGGTATTGACCTAGCCAGCTCAAGTTTTGTTGAACATTTTGGTTCAAGTACAAAGTGTAAATTGTATTTGTGTGTTTAGAGTACCTAGTAGGTTACATAGAACATGGTGCATCCCATTGGTGCCTGGTGACTGTGCATGTGACAAAGGTTAATCAATACTTAGTATTTTTTCCTGAAATGCAGAACCTGAATGAAAACTCCTCTCACTACAACTTTGACAGTGGCTCTGAAGATGCACATGACATCAGCCACATTGCAGTGAGTATAGTGTACAGTACATTTCAGGTTTTTTTTCTTAGACATATCATAAGAACTAGCCATGTTACATTTTGGAAACATGCAGGTTGGCTTGTATACTATTTATGGATTTTTATTTTTTGATCTGTTTCTTTAGGTAACTGATGATGATTCTGAACCTTGGGTTCCTCTCAGTGAACAAGAAAGTGTATCAGGAGGAGCCGAAGTCTGTGTAAGTATCAACTGTGTGGTGCTTAGGTGAACAATGTATTCTTTAGCTATACTAACTTCAGCAAGAATCCGACCTATAGCCTCTTAAAGACACACTTTGTCAAAATAGACCATGACACTCTAAAGCCAGGTGACTGGATACATAATATATGTATCCAGAATGTATCAAATCATGATAAAATCTGTGTATGGGGAATCATAATTATAATTATAGTACATTAATCAAGACTTTTTATTATTATTTACAGAACCTAAATGAGAATTCCTCTCACTATGACTCTGACAGTGGCCCTGAAGATGCACATGATGTCACTTCTGTTGTTGTAAGCATAGTGTGCAGTACATTTCATGTTGTATTTTAAAACCATCTTAAGAACTAGCCATGTTACATTTTGGAAACATGCAGGTTGGCTTGTGAACTATCTATGGATTTTTATATTCTAATCTGTTTGTTTAGGTAACTGATGATTCTGAACCTGGGTTTCCTCTCAGTGGACAGGAAAGTGCATCTGGAGGAGCCGAAGTCTGTGTAAGTAACCCTAACCCATTGTACACTTTAAGGATTAAAACCTACTGAGTGAACCCTGCTGTTCTCTCCTATCAAACATGAAATAAATTGCTACACCTATCTTAAATAACTTAAAATCATTATATTAATCCTCTTTTTCACTTCACTCTTTCATGCCTCCCCCTGCATGATTAACTGAGAATATTTCATGTTTAGGATAAATATAGGCTAATCATTTCCTTATGATATAAATTAATAGAGGTAACTCAGAACAAGAACACACATTATTGGCAAAAACTTAATTTCAAAGACGTTCAAATAGTTCGCTTAGTCAAAACAAAGTTACAATATAGTTAAATCCTGCTTGCAAAAGAAATCCAAAGTGAATTATTTGTAATTATCTTAAACAAGATATTTAACAAGCGCAACAAATTATACTAAAAGCAGTTAAAAAAAAAATCAAAATAATTCAAATGAATCATTTATTAAAACAACAACAGACAACAGACAGGCTTTAACAGACTGCGGAGTGTGGCAGCAACATTACCGGAACTGGTAGCACATATGCATAAATATTTAGGCTACACGTAAGCCTGGCCATAAGCGGAAACCGTCCCTGGTTAGTTTTCCAGGTTAGGTTAGTTTTCCGGCAGGTACATCGTCATCTCTGCTGTGGCTTTTTATCTGGTGTGAGCGGGGCGGGATCCTTTGGGCGTGGTGCCAGCAATGGACTCCTTTTTCTCTCTCTCTCTCACTTTGCACGGAGTTGTGCTTGCCTGGTCAATGATAAATATCCGTAACAGTTTATTTTTTCCCTATCCGTTGATTACAAAAAGAAAAAGCCAATGAGCAACAGACTAATAAAGATTGCATTAATGCATGATAAAATACTTGTCAGTGTTAACTATTTAATGAGTTAATGCAATAATAATGTGTTAACTTGCCCAGTTCTAATTAAAATCTAATCAAATTTTATTTATATAGCCCACTAATCACAAATTACATTTGTTTCAAGGGGCTTTACAATCTGTACAGTGCAGGTACAGTAGAGGTGTGCAAGTAGTCCAATAATTCCTTTTAGATACATGTGCAGTTGCCAGCTGCATCTTTTCACCTGATAGTGAGGTATTTTATCGACAGTATGTACTGCATTGGTTCTAAATATTTTGATCGTCTTTTTATTCTTAGTTTTCCACATCCTCTCCTTACCTAGTTCTCTTCCGTTACCTCACTTCCTGTTAATCCTCACCGATTAGTTATTTTGGTTCCCCTGTTTGCTCCCTCACTGTCCTCATAGACATAAAAAAGACTAGGTATCACATTGACCATGCACTGGGTTGATCCCCAGCCCCTGTGGTGCATATTTACGTGCCCTTGAGCAAGACACTGAACCCCTGAGCTCCCGATGACTGTCCTATCGGTGTGTGAATGGTTATCGTAAAGTGCTTTGAGTAGTTGGGCAGGCTAGATAGGTGCTATATTAATACAATCCATTTATATTTCATTTCCATTTACCACTACATTGACCTGGGTTCCTCTGTTTACACCTTGAAGTCTGTCTCCCTGTGTGTGTGTTAATAATAACAAAGTCAAATAACATTTGTAATCAGAATTTCTTTTTTTCTTTCCTCCATATATAGAGCCTGTATGCTGACTGTGGGGATGCTTCACCAAAAACCAGTAACTGTAGTCCCGATGATGTGGATGACAGTTTTGGATCCATTATCGGAAGTGAAGAAGAATATTCCCCTTCACTGGAAGACAGTCCTAAAGAGTCAGTGAATGAGGACTCACATCTTGGAGAAGTCAGTCAGGAACAGTTTCCTCTGGAAAATGAAGAGCTACTTTACACCGGTTCACGACTAACCCAAGCTCAGAGTTTTTTACTTATTCTTTCATTTGTTTTGAGACACGGACTCACAGGCATGGCTCTCTCTGATCTCCTAGATTTGATAAATATTCACTGTCCAGAAAACACAAAGTTAACCTCAAAGTATCTGTTCTTAAAGGAACTTAAGACAGTAGAAGGTCACCTACAATGTCACATATATTGTCCTAACTGTGAGTACTACATTGGTGACCAGGATAGTGAAGGACAATGTGTTGTATGCCACACAACATGGGATAAAAAAAGCTCATTAAAGAATGGAAACTTCTTCATATACTTACCAATCCAAATACAGTTGGAACATCTTCTTCAAAGGGAAGATATTGCATATTGTCCCAAGGCAAGAGATGGCACATGTAATTCTGAAACTTATGACGATATTGGAAGTGGTAAAATGTATGATAATCTGTACAAAATTGGAGGCCCGCTTCACTGTACTCATGGATACTCCTTAACACTCAACTGTGATGGAGTGCCTGTATTCAAATCATCACTCTATGGTATTTGGCCATTATATGGGATTGTAAACGAGCTTCCTTATCCTGTGCGCAAAGAAAATGTTCTACTTTTTGGCCTGTGGTTTGGTGATAAAAAGCCAAATGTTAATACATTTTTAAAGCCATTCACTTTAGAGTGTCAGAAGTTGTCAACTGTGGGCTTTAAGATAAAACGAAACAGCATTTTGGAACAATGTAGAGTTGTGGCAGCTCTTATGATGTGCGATTCGGTAGCTAGGCCCATACTTCAAAACATGACCCAGTTTAATGGATGTATGGATGCAGCCTCTGCTTACATCCCGGTGAACAAGTTGAGAAGGGTCATGGCACTGTCAGGGTATACCCATACAAAGACGTTCCAAAAAGAGACCACGCTTCAACCATAAGTGATGCAAGAGAGGCTTTACAGACCAAAAAATCTGTGAGGGGTGTTAAAGGGCCCATATCTCTGATAAAGATTCCACACTTTGACATCATATCTGGCATGCCTCCTGACCATATGCATAATGTACATCTTGGTGTGGTTCGCCAAATGGCAAGTATGTGGCTGGACAGTGATAACCACGAGAAACCATATTACATTGGCAATAGACTGAATGAACTTGATGAACAGCTCTTGCTAATTAAGCCTCCATGCAATATCACAAGAGTCCCCCAATCTCTTCAGCAAAGGAAGTTTTGGAAGGCTTCTGAATGGCAGAACTGGAAAAAAAATAAAAATAAATAATAATAAAAATAAATAAAGAAAAAATCACAGAAACATCACAGGATGTTGTGCGCGTTCTCTCACAGCGAAGAAACGCTGTGAGCCAGCCTGGCCCCTTTAAGAAGGTGGCCTTATGGGTAATGGTGTGGCCTTATGGGTAATGTAGTGTGTGTCGTGTGAGCAGAATGAAAACAGGGTTAGATGAAAAGTGTAGTGAGCATCAACAGCAGCCCAGCGTGTATAGATTTACATTCTCTGTTAACCGACAGGAGCCCAACAATACAACCTGTGTGATGTTTCAAGTTCCTGCAGTATCAGAATAAAGTTCCCGTTCCATGCAGAGAAAACCAGACTGTTTCTATTGTTGTTGTTAGTGTGTTAGCCGCTAATTATGAGCCAAAAATAGCAGAATACCAGCGGTTTGTTTACTACGGTTCAGAGACCAGAGGCTGTGAAGGTAACAGAAAGACCACAGTTGAGCCTTTGTCTTGTTTCACTGCAGTGTCTCGCTACTTTTTTGCGGTTTTTTAACATATTTTAAACACATTATTGAGGCTCGCGGGCTGCAGCTCCAGTTTGCGGTTTTTGATTTTTCACAGGAGGGCGCCGGTCCACATTAACAGCGAAAAATAAGGGATCACTGATTATCAAACAAAATGAAGACAATGTGGGAAAAAAAACCCATCAAGTATTGGGTTTATATTGTCTGCACAGAAACACAAGTCAAAGAAAATGCTCATTTTTGATATTTTATTTCCCACAGGGCCCCAACTGTCTCTGATTTGATGCTGTGCATCAGTATCTGCACTGTTCCTGCAGGCCCTGAGGTGAAACGTCAGCTCCGTTCAACGGGCCTGACATTATCTAACGGGCGTCTGGATTTGATTTATGGGCCTCCTCCCGCCGCTGACGTTCATGCTGGCTGACATTAGCGCGTCCCAGAAACAATGCTCTGTCTCGGTGCATGTTATGCAACCGGGCCTGTAATCCTCTTGAAATGCAGCCCTGATGGATGTCTGATCCTCGTCACGCTCACGCGGTTGACAGACATCCGCGGCTGAATGGGGAGGTTGTGCAAAATACACAAGCCTTTAAAGGGATAAATTAATTAGCGTGGAAGACTGCAGGATATGGAGCCCTGTTTGGGTCATAATTCAATGAATAAATGAGTCTATTATTATGAAATACAGGCGTTTATCATTATGAAATATTTCCCATTATTATGATAATTGGTTTCATTTTTCACAAGAATGAGCTTTTACATAATAATGTCTTTGTTTTTCATAAGAATGATTTGTGTGTCAATCACAGCAGAGAGGGCGGAGCCATTTATGTGATTGGCTGCTCTTTCATTCAGGCATAAGCAACAGAACAGTGAATATCGATAGTGGCATCATCAACAGTAACATTTTCAAAGGCCTCTATTATCTCGACCATTTTGAAAACCTCGTCAAATTGGGTCGAAATAGTATCGCCTGATAAATTATCATTTTCAATATTGTCTGCTAACCTGGTCAAGGTTTCCCGTAGCTCAGTCCAAGCTGCCATAGCTACAATTGGACTAGGAGCGCACCTTGATGACGCCATTGCCCGCTGCTAACGGGACCTCACGGCCAAAACTAGTCGATGTCAGAGCGTAGAATGGAGAAGGATCAGCCAATGAGCGTGCAGGTCAACCACTGGTCCCGCCCACTGGCAATATGTCATTATTATGTAAAAGCTCATTCTTATGAAAAACAAAGCAATTATGTAAAAACTCATTCTGAGATTTAAAAAAAAAAGCCATTCTGAAATAAACTATTATGCATTAAACTAAGATTAAACAATAATAAAAATATATTTTATAAAAATTACATTTTTTTTGTAATAATGGGAAATATTTCATAATAATACACATATATTTCATAATAATGGGTAACATTTCATAATAATGGATACGTATTTCATAATAATAAATGCCTGTATTTTATAATAATAGACTCATTTATTCATTGAATTATGACCCAAACGGGGCTCCATACATGCTGAGATGATGCGCAGTCAAACTCCAGTTTTCCAGAGAACCGTGCAGCATCTCTCTCAGCTGTGGTGTTGGTTTCCCGCCTGCAGGGGGCGCGCTGGCCAGGTTGCTTTCTTGCAGCGGGGGGGGGGGGCTGTTCTCAATCAGCACCGGGCAGCAGCTGAGCGCTCTCACTCATTTGTCTCCCGGAGCTGCTGGAGTTGCACCCGCTGGTTCACCTGCTGCTCACCGCCGACCATCATGTTCTGCAGACGGGCCTGGCAGAGAGTCGGGCCGCTGGCACGGAGGCTGTTCGGCCCCACATCCTGGAAGGGTGGGTCGACTCCTTACCTGGCGCTTTTTTTTTTTTTTTTTTAACATTTATTTTATTTTGTCGTAGTTTGTCCCGCAGATGGCCGAGAAGTTCACCAGAGCGGTCAGACCAGCTGGTTTCCATTAATGCAGTTTGATCATCTTGATTTAAATGAGAAGATCTGTCTATCCGGCCTATTAGAAGTGTGGTGATTTAAATTTAAAATGAGTTTTTTTTTTTAACTCTTGATTGATTTTAAAGTTTTTTGCATGCCTGCTTCCATTCCAAGTGTGTGGTTAATAGTTGTTTTGTGTGGTTAACAGTTGTTTTGGGTGTGTAAATGTCTCTCAGAGGGACAGATTTGAGTGTTTAGAGCTGAGTTTGTCTGCAGTCAGTCGGAGGAGGAGGAGGAGGAGGTGTGTCCTGGTTTGGGAACACAGAGTTCTTGAACAAAACAGCACAGTCTCATTGTGGGATTTCTGCAAGTAAACTGCTGGGGAAAAAAAACAATTAAGGGAACATATAATCCTCATAGCATCACATCAAGTCTGTTAAACCTCAGTCTGGTTGTGGTTATTGAATGATTATTATCCACTGACCCTTGATATGGCAAATTAAAAAATAACATTCAATAAATTTAAAAAATAACTTTTCTGTGCTTAAAGTGTTCCCTTGTTTGTTTTTTTGTTTTTATTTTTTAGTCAGAGAGGTTAATATATTTGAAAAAAAAAAAAAAGCCATTTACAATCCTACCATCATGGTTTCATAATGTCACGAGGCCACGTGCAGAACAGCTATAATCTACGAGAGAAAAAGCAATAAAAGGCAAATTGCCCTTTTAAAAAAGAAAAGAATTCCAGGCTTTTTTCAAAGCACAAGTGTCAATTTAAGCCAAAGTTTTAGTTAAAAGTCAGATTGGGAGTGAGGGGTTTGCTCTTTTGTGCGTCGGCTCTGCTGTGTTGTTCCTCACGCATGCATGCTTCCCCAGATAATCCTTCACTTCAGGACCTGGGACATGTGGAATTCAGCCGGCAGGGTGAGCATCTGCTTTAATTTCCTGCTTTTGCAAAGTGTTTGCAAAGTTCTGAAAGAGTGCTGCAAACCTCCAATGTGAGCCTCAGGTTGGGCCACGACTCTGCAGCCTGCAGAGATGCTCTGCTGTAGCACGCATGCGTGCAGGGCCTCGCCAGCCCCGTCCTGCTCCCCTGCACGTCCTGCCCCGGTGCCAGCGAGCTGGCAGCGGCTGATGGACAGTAGGGGGGGGGGGGCTCGCATGTGTGTCACTGCCACAGCAGCTGCTTTGTTGTTGCCTGACGTCTGTCCATTTTCACAGCTTGAACCCGGCAGCAGGGATTAACCGATTACCTGTATAAATAACCTTGGCAGTGCTCGGTCCTGTACCTGCACGCTGCTGCTGCAGCCTCGTCATGGTATTAGAGACGGCCACACTGGCTCAGCATCCACAGCAAGGACCGCTGCCCACAGCTCTGCTTTTCACTTCCCCTTCCTGTCAGTGTATCACTTCTTACTTTTACGGCGCTGATTTAACTGCAAAAACCGTGTTGGCACAGTTGTGACGTTTCTGTGCAGGAGGGCACATCATCAGCCTGAATTCAACATCGTTTCAAGACTAAATAAATGCGCCGTGATGCCAACAGACCTGGTTTCAGGGTTTAAAGAGGACATATTATGGAAAAATAAGAATTTCTATGCATTTGATTCCTGTAAATGACATCAAAACTCTGATATAAGACAACCTGGTTCACTCTGAATTAAGCTGGATAAATCTGAAAAGACGTGTTTCAGTGAGCTGTTAAAAATATTTAGGATCCTCTGACATGACAGACCAGATCAGAGTGAGTCATCCAGCTGACTCATGTGTTCAGTTGTCTTTTTTTAAACAATCATGTTTCTGGGATTGAAGCTGACAAATGTAAAGGGCCGGACCACAGCTCGGAAACCACAAGGCCACTAAAAAATAATAAAAACGGGGGGAGCTGTTAAAGCTCCACTGTTTTGAATATGTTGATGAAAGTGGTTTCTTAGTATGGAATCATTTAAAAATAAATAAACAAATAAAGAAAAAAAGAAAAGGAAATGCTACCATGCAGTTTTTCAGGCGTCACTGTAGTTTCTAGATTCTTAAAAGTCGAGGGTTTGCACAGGAAGTCTTCAGTTGAATGCAGTTTCCTGCTTTGCTGCTAGATGTCACTAAATCTTCCACACTAGTCCTGTGATCAGAGATTTACTGAGGTGCTTGAAGGTTAATTTTTGAGCTTTGACAACTAGTTTCTCATACTGAACGTTGGGCTGTAGCGATACACTAATCTCATGATACGATTCACGATACGATATACATCGATATTCATCTTAAGATACATTTACATAATTTTCCAAAAGATTTTAAAGGGACAAAGTGATTTTGGTGACATCTTGTGAGTGTTCCAATGACTTTGTTTGAATTTATTGAACTGAAAGCATCAATTACACATTATATAGCTGACAGGCAGCTTGCAAATGCTGGACAAAATGAATAAAAGATTTGTAGAGAAAAATAGTTTCATTTATTTAAACAGTGCAAATTGTTGCTTGCAAGCTTTTAAAGGTGGGACACGGGGGTTTTGAAAGAAGCGTAGAATGTAGATACCCGCGGCTGGAAAATCGATACTCAATAAAATATCGATATATATCGCAGAATCGATAAAATCGCTCAACTCTACTGAAGCACCTTAGGTGGGAATAAAAGTCTGAGTAAACGTCTCTACCTGACACTTTTCTAAAGATTTTTTTTCCTGTCTCAGCCCCAATCTGAGCTTCAAGCTCATTTCCAGCCACTTGTTTCTAACACTGATGACTTTTCGAGGCCGCGCCACCGTGTTGGGCCTGGTTGCAGACTGCCTTTTTCTTGCTACGCAGCTGAGATCGACGCGACGGGACACGAAGCGTTGTGGCCGCTGAAGTCCACAGCTGGTGGTGACTGATATTTTCCCGCAGAGATCACCGGCGATTCCCTCTGTATTCTGCCTCCACGTTTTCCGGCTGTGCATTCGCAGTGATCCCACGAAGACGTCACCAAGAGTCCTGAAGACGCTTCCTTTCCTCTACTTCAGTCAGCATCAGATCCCTCGTGTCTGTGGTGACGGTTTTAGTTGGTGATGAAAAACACTAACAAAGTTCAAGTTTGTACCTGCATGCAGCAGCACTAGCCTCAGTTTAGCAGTCTCTCTACCTGCAGGAGGGAGACGTGGAGGCTCCTCCAGGTTGCTCTGCTATGACGGGTCATAATCCAGCCGGTCCAGCCCTGCGTCTACAACCACCGCAGCTGCAAACCTGCTGCTCAACCTGTTTTCATTTATTCGTCCTCTTTCCTTAGAATCTTCAGTTTGGTTCTGACCGCCGTCTCTCGCCATCCCTGCGGCGTTCGTACTCTGTAGTTTGCAGCCATCCTTGTGCAGCTGCTACACCTTTCCACAGCACTCATTTCACCACTGTTACTCCTCTGTTGCTACCGCCCAAGGCAGAACAAGGGTGTTGCATTGTCAAAAAAAAAAGGGGGGAGTATGAGAGAAAAATAAACGATGATAGTAGTAATAATAATTTGACTAATCACTAATGATTTTCAGAAGTAGATGAGGAAAAATGCACAGTCACGGTTGCAGGTACGGGAACGTGGATGTCTCTGTGTCACGCGTCAGTCAGATATTATTGTCCTTCAGGGGTTTTTGGACGCCTCCTGTCGTCTTTCTGCCTCAGTGGGTTATGTCATATCGTCTGGCTGCACGGATCGTGTGACGTCTATCAACAAGTTAACAAGTTAAAGCTCGCTAAAATCGGTGCCAAGTCCTCATTTTTGGTCCGGATTAGACGTATATAGTTGAAGAAGCATTGATAAACATTGATATATAAGGAATTTTCTTTTCTCAACAGCCGTGGAACTAAAAGTATTGCAGGGATAAAGGCGCTCTGGAGGGGAATCTCAACCACACCGACCATCACCTCATGTCCATGAAACTTTACAATGAAATATTCTAACTTCCCACTGAGGATTTAAATGGTGCAATAAAAACTGTAACATACTGACAAGGTTTTTGCAGTCCGTTAGTATCTGAAAGAAACGTACGAATATCTGGACATCTGGATGTTGGGGTCCAGTCCCCAGGATTGAAATGTCACCAACTGGTAGAGACTGTTATGTCGTCAGTTTCTCGTGTTTTAACCAATGTTATTCTCTTTAGCACCAATTTTTGTCTCCATTGACAAAAACCCACCACCCCGTCGCAGTTGGTTCGGTATGTTTTGTACCGAGAGAGAGAGAGAGAGAGACCCGCGTCTAGACTGAATTATCTGTAGGTGAATGGGTATGTCCAGCCAGGCTAGGGCGACGCCGCTCTAAGCTGGAGCTAAATGTGGAAATCTGGTACCTGGTTTGGGTTATTGTGAATGATGCGGGGGGTCAGGTTTTCTTCTTCATGTGCCGTAAATGTGACAGGACGCCCTCCGGTTTTCTTCAGAGCACACATGAAACAAAAGAGGCCGGTTGTGTTGTACGTTGTGTTCTCTCACTGCTTCAGTGAAAGATGGCAAAGATAATCTGCACTGGAACCGTGTGTGTGTGTGTGTGTGCGTGCATGTGTGCGTGTGTGTGGTCGTGTTGGGAAGCGATTAGGCTGCAGCAGTGTTTGGGATGCAGGGCGGTTTTATTTATGGTCGTCTCTGCATGCACTGCTGGCAATCCTTTAAACACCTGCAGATCTTCCTACCGCCGTGCTTTACTGAGCACAAAACACCACAATGAAATCCCACAAAAACAAAATTAAATTAAAAAAAAAAAAGCAGCAGGATCATGGTCTGCTATGTGAGTTATTGGATCTACGTTGGAGCTCATTGGATCATTTAGAAGTAGTTTGTTTTTTTAGATTAAAATCAAAGATGGTCAGGCAGGAAGTGTTTGTTTGTGTGCGGTAGGGATTTAATATAAAGGGCAGCTGAGTGTTTAGTTTGGCCGCTGCTAAATCTTTCCATCTCCTCTGCTACGAATGACGAGATCTGCGTTGTGTAACTGGATTAAAGGATAGAGGCATGCTGTCGCTTTCAGGATACACTGTTCTTTGTGTCAGTTTCTGACGGTGCAGCAGTTTCCTAGAAAAAAAATAAAGATATCATCAACATTTCTGTTTGAATATTTTTTGTGTGCCGGCGTCTGTGCGCTGCAGGGATGAGTGTCAGGTCCTGTCCACTAACCCGGTACCTCTGTTTCTCTGCAGCTCCGGCGCGACACATGGCTTTCGGCGTTCCTGGAGGTTCCACCAACATGACGTACTTTGTTCTGTGTGGAGGAGGCCTCACCGCCGCCGTCGTCTACGTGAGCATCGTTCCACGTCCGGCCAGTCTGAGCCGGTTCACGTTAGCAGCGAACCCTGCCGCTGTGTTTATGTGTCCAAACTGTTGTTTCCATCTGCAGATCTCCTCACGCTTAAGTGCATATTTAAAAGTTGATCGGGTCGTCAACTTTTATACGACTGGAGTCGATACAGTTACTTTTGAAACCTTAGCTGCCTAAGTTGACACTTTTTCTTTCATTTAAACTGGTTTATGCCCATCAGGCTCTTATGTCATGACAAAGAAAAATAAAGGTGACATTGTTGAGCTGGTGTAAAGGAGAGGGACGATGTGAAACAGACCACGAGAAAAAGATTTTAAACCTTAAACTCTGGACGTGTACAAATCGCTGTCCACTCATACGGACGTCCACGCTCGCTCTATAAAAAGAACTGGATGTACACCGCTGTGACATCACTAGATTTCTGCTCAAAGACATCTGAAACCAGGACGGACGCCCCGCTGGCCCCTTGACCGTCCCCTTTCGGACCGTTTCACAAAGTACTCAAAGGTTGATTTGGCACAGGTTTTACGCCGGAAGCCCTTCCTGACGCAACGGGGATTTGAACCCGGACCTCCTGGAGAGGCTTTAACGGTTTAATTGGTTAAAGGGGAATCATAAACCAGTCTTGAGTCTGAGCACTGAGCTGCACTGCCCATGAGCAAATCTGAAAGCCGTTTTATTTACTACTGCATCAGCTAGTTACAACGTACCAGAACAGAAATGTTTCCTTGAATATCCAGTACAGAAGTGGCTTTTATCCACCTCTGATTTTCTGCTGAGGGACCCTAGCTGATGAGCAGGTTATTTGTTGACTACTTTCAACATATTTTCAACTATTTTAAATAGGGATGCACGATAACTGTTTAAAACTGATACCGATAACTTTCAGCTCCTAAAGGCCGATACCGATAACCGATAACACACACATATACCTAAGATCAATACATAAATACTATGAACAAAACCTAAAACAGTTTTGACTCTTTAAATGAACAGATATTTATTTTTTCCATTGAAAAACTATTGTCAAGCCTCTCAAACATTTTCGTAAAGCTATCAAACAAACCTATTTGATATCTCACATCAACTTAAATAAGGTTCATTACTGACTGATATAAAAAATAAAGGCTCCTTGAACTGATGGAAATACATGCATCAGAATTACTAACTGAAAAAATTCATTCCTCAATGACAATAAAAAATAATGCACAGTGCATAATGTACTGACACAAGTTAGACTTGTCTGTGTAAATAAACTGAAAAAGTTCACTCCATAGTAACAAAAAAATTATGTTTAAAGGCTTGTGGTTCTATTCAAATGAATGCTTTTAATTAAAGTAAATGAGGTTCGGTAGTTTTGGTTTTTTTTTTAATCTCATGAAAACTTTAGATGAGAGAGATGATGGAAAGGAGAGGGGAGGGGTTGACTTGCTCCTGGTTTGCTAACGTTAGCTCATGTTAGCTCACGTTAGCGCAATTTCAAAATTCCATGGAAGCGATGGTTATGTTTCAGGTGGCTGATCGGGTTTGACGTATTAAAGCTTGTACTATTTTCCCTCCTTCGCTTGGAGCATTTACTACAAATAACCAGCAAACTATCTTCTTCTGAAACTTTGACGAAGTTTTATACAATCCGCCATGTTTTTTTTTAGTTTTTTGTTTTCAGTGCACTGTGCTGCATGCTGCATTCAATGTGTAACATAAATTCCTACGTTCCGTCGTTTGCTTTCGTTCTTTCGGCCTTTTCTATTTTTTCTTTTTTTTATGTGTAACATGTGGGAAAATACTGCGAATATCAATTAAAGTCAGCAACTACCAAAATTATGACCGAGTTAACAAGTTGTTTTCTGGCATGAGGGGGTATTCTTGATTTTCCTTACTGAGAAATTGTTTTTCTGATTATGCCGACGTCACTTGAACACAACATTCACTGCTGGTCATTCAAGGCTCAGAGGGAGCGAGGCACTGCTGTGTTGACAAAAAAAAAAAAAGTTATCGGGGCTGTTGGTCATGATATCGGACTTATGGGGATGACGTCATAATTTTCTGTTATCAGCCGGATAGTTATCGGGTTGATAATTATCGTGCATCCCTAATTTTAAACATTGGATCCTTTTATTCTGACAAATCTTAAATATTTAACCCTTCACTCTCGTCATCTGAGGAACTGACGATGCAGTGGGTTTCTCGTATTTTTTTTAATATCAGGCGCCCATCAATCTGATTTCTCTCCTGCAGTCACAAATACTCCATTTCAAATGAATTCCCATTAAAGCTGCTCTATGCTAACGCTCCTCTTCCGTTGATGGACGGCGTGAGCTTGAAAGGCTAAAGGCTAAAATCAATACGACTGTGAGCTGCGAGACTTGATGTAAAAGGGATAATGTCTCGTGTTGAGTGGTGCTGGGCGGGAGGCCGGACACGTGCCGGACCACGGGTCACAGCTGCACAGTGATCTGGGAAGGTTGCAGCTGCAGACTGTCATGTTCTCTGCCGCTGTCGTCTGGGAAGCAGTTTAACGTGTAGACTTGGGCTCCAGACGTTCAGACGGCTCACTGGAGGGGACACAGAGGCTTTCTTTGTGTCCTGTGACACGAGTCCAGTCATTGTATGGACAGACCTGTCCTCTGTCTGCAGTCGGGCTCCAAGCAGAGCACGGCGGCTCATTTCAGCCCCGCTGGTTAAAGCTAGAAAAGAAATGATGAGGTGGGGCTTTTTGTTGTTGATGTTAATGTCGATGCTGTTATTTTTACTTTAGTGTTATCATACAATCCTGTGCTGGAATGTAACAACCTCACATCTGTCCTCTTTTTCTCTGTTCTCCTTTCAGGCCTACAAAACCGTCAACGATGATAGTGTCCGTTACGAGGACAGAATCGCCAACTTGAGCTCCAAGACAACTGGTAAGCTGCTCACACACACACACACACACACACACACCACACACACACACACACACACACACACACACACACTGCCTCCTGAACATGTAATTTTGTAACCTGAATTAAAGGTGGGGTAGGTGTTCTTTGAAAAAACGGTTCCAGCAATCCAACTCAAGTGAGATTTTGAAAATAGACACTCCCTCCCTCCTCCCAAAGGCTCCGCCTCCTCCTCTTCAGCTCACCCCTCAAAACCACGCCTTCACACGATCCACGACTACATGAACCGCAGGGAGGGAGGGAGGGGTGGGTGGGAGTGCATTGATATTTGATGGACGTATTAGGCAGCCAATGAAAGTAATGATGATCACGATTTTGATTGGTCAGAGTTTTTCTCTGATTATACCCTCTAGACCGGACCAAAACGTTTCGTTTATTTCAGTGGGTGCAATGGGAATGTGAAAAGGTTTTCAGGCAATATTGTAAAAAGTGCTGCAAAAAAAGTACACCTACCCCACCTTTAACAGATTTATATTGTAAAATTGTTCATGATTCACTCAACAGCTGTCAGCGTTTTAATTTGGCATGTTAATTTGCTAATTGGCACTAAAAATTATTTATAGCAGGTATTTGACTGTGTACATAAACTTGATCAAAGCTTCAGGATAGCAGAGGCTGCAGGCCGTTTACTCTGCAAGCTTTACTTTTAGCGTTTGTTAGCTTTAATGGGTCGTAAACAGCGTTGCGTTGATGACAAGCTGATGGTGATCTGTTCCTTTTGCTCAGTTATGTTGGAGCAAGGAAAGTCCTGTTCTACCCCCCCTCCCCCCCCCCTCGATCCAGGCTGGAAAATATGAGCCAATATCGCTACATCTCCTGTTACCTGATACCAGCCGGATCGGTTCAACTTAATTCTTTCATGTGCTGGATTACATTCACAGTTTAATCTATTTACTCCTGCAAATTCTCATGTCTCGTTTAAGTTAGTTTTTTCAAATATACAGAAGATGACAGAGTTAGATGATGGCTGTGACATTAGTAATTGCCATGAGGTTTAAATCTCCACACGCCTTAAGGTGCTGCCAGATGGGTCTGTTAACCAGAAATAGGTTATTTGTATTTACTGTCGCTGTGAACTGAGTTACCGCCGCAGGACGCGGTAAAGTTAGTTACACATCCAACATTCGCTAGTTTTCTTTCTCTTTAAACTTTATTAGCGTTATGAAAACGGCACCGATTTCATCCAGGTTGGTATCATTTTGTAGATATAAGTCTGCCAGACATTTCACAAGTGTCATCAACCCTCCAAGCTCAGTGTGTGTGACCAAAAACTCTCAGGAACAGCGCTGAATGTCCTTCTGAGTACCTCACTGCTGCCGTGGAGTTTAGGGACTGTCAGCAAATTACTGCGGTCAAGCAGCAGCTCCGACAAAATACACTAAGAAGCTGATGAATTAAGACCCCAAAAAGTACGGCAGCATTGGAGGACTTACGGTTTTCAAACCAAAGGCTTAAAAAAAAATAATAAAGCAGATCCCCATGACCCTGTATAGGACAAAACGGGTATAGATGATGGATGGATAAACAGAACATTAAAAAAAATGTGATTAATGTGCGATTAATCGCAATTTAATGATGAAAATCTTTCGATTAATCGCGATTAAAAATGTAATCGACTGACGGCCCTAGTTTTATTGCACTTACAGTGATGAGAGCAGATGTCTCCTCGAGAAAAACTCGATCTTTGTTCCTCACCTGACTTCTCTGTTGACCACCACCTCTTTCATCCCCACTTCACTGCATGGTCTTTGGGCTGTCGCAAACAAAAGATTCGTGGGGATATCTTTTTGTCCGACATTGTGAGCAGACTTACAACTGTGTCACACTGCAGAAGTCATGGGACGTACATTAGCCCTTAGCTGACCAGTACGTCTTATACCGCTGTTAGAGGGGAGGGTGCAGCTGTCGATCCCAGCGGTAGAAGTTTTTTTTCTGATTATTCTGGCTGAAGTGCAAAGATAAAACAACCAGCCGCTGAATTTAATAATGCTGTTTAGACCTCTGCCATGCAGGTAGTGATGCATAAATGTTAGCTGCAAACAACAGAAAACCACCAGGGTGCCTGTTCTGACGCGGCGCTGATACGTTCAGTTGCTGTTCGTCGACCGGAGACCAGCGGAACGTAGAGCGGGAGTGGAAACGGAAGATCCGAGCGGATCCTGGCCGCGCCGCACACATCACTCATGGTAGAAAGACCACTCTCAATAGCATTAGCATGCCTGTCTGCTTTGATTCGTGTCTGCAAATTATTTGTCTATTCAGCTCGCAGATTTTGGCTCTGCGCCTAAAGCTGCTAAATGTGGGTGAGAAACCGGTTCAGTGATGCGCACACAGCCTGGAGGTGTTTCTGGTCAGATAGTTTTACAGCGAATGAGAATGCATCCCCTTTGGCTGTTAATTGAGTTGATTGGGGGGGGCGGCATGATTAATCCACAAAGTTATGATGTTGAAATAAAGATTGGTAAATAAGTAAAGTCAGTTGATAAGCTTTTGAAAGAGTTGCAGGGAGAGAGATGTGGTTAAACCTTCGGAGATCACCATGAATAGAGGAGGGTCTCGTGTTTGTTGCCTGGAAACGGCTGGACTGATGACATCACACACAGTGTTGGCAGCTAACACAAGTGAACTCTCGGTGAGAAGTCAAATTCAGTATTTTCAGTGTCCAGGCTGCAGAGTTTACAGTAACGCATCCAGGATGGCGTCATCCGTTGTGAACTAGGCACTGCAGTCCCTCCTTCTCTTCCTGGCGGCGTTACCCGAACGCCATGTCTCGCTGCAATCTGGTAATATCATGTAACTGAGCAAAACTTCCCCAGAATATAAAGCGACAACAGAAATGTTTTGATGCACAGATTTTAAAGGGATTATGAACTCCTGCTGGATGAGATGCATGATGGGTCTTCGATCTTTGAGACTTTCTCGAAGGCTTTGATTCGTGTCTGATTCGTGTCTGCAAATAAGCCGCTGACTGCTAACTGACGTCTCCTCTGAGATGAGAAGTTATTTCTGTGATTCGCTGATTATTAGCCATCACTTTACTCGTTATGTTGACACTTTAAGAAAGGTAAACCAGCTGCTTCACCTGTTTTAAACCTCTAGGACCTAAGCTGCTGATCCCACACAACCTGTGGACGGAGGTCTCGGCTCATAAAGTCTCTAATGCTCAGATGACACCTCCGTACAGATGAGGTGGTTGCTGGAAGAGTTGGGTTGTCCATCAAAGGCTGACATGAAACGGCGAACTCTAGATGATTATTAATGTGTCCTCTGATGATGCCGTACGCAATAAATGAGAGAAAATTACTCGACTGAGAAGCTGCAGAGCAACATTGTTGGTTTTCTTCTGGAGATCTACTGTGGGTTGCTTCAACAAATGTTAGCGGATGGCAGCAAAGCTGTTTACGCTGAGTCTTCATTGACATAATTAGTCATTTTATTAGTTTTTATGGTAGGATAGCTCGATTTAAAGTTTCACTGTGAAACTAAAGGGTTTTCACAGGTCCACTTTCATGGACCCGAACCCGAATGGACCCGTGAAAATTCAACCCGAAACCGACCCGACCTGAGCTATTATCATAAGTCCTGGGGTCCGAACCTGAATGGACCCACAATATTTGGACCCAGAAACGACCCAACCCGAGTCTTTAGTTTCCGACCACGAACTGAACCGAGTTACCCGAATAGAACCGAGACAATACAGCCCATAGTTGTTCATGTTAAAGTTGTCTAGCGTTGAATAAAACTTGATTTTCATACCTAAAGTTGTCTTCTTCTACCCGGTTCAGTTGCTACATAGGCTACGTGATGTAAACAACAATAAATCCATGTCGTTATTTTCTTTGTGGATACATATGCTATTGGTAGCAACTGCTAACGCTAATAGCCTACACCGGTCAGGACGTGTTGTAAATGTGTTCTATCATCCAGCGTTGTCATGTTGGCGATCCGTTGTGCTTTACAGCTGCCAGGCAAACCGCTAATAACACGCTACAATAACACGACCGTTTCATGACAAACACGCCACGTTAATTAATAATCATTTAACTACCCCGAGTCCTGACATTGGCTGCCACCGCCAACATCTTTACCTCTCTCGAGTAAACGCGGACCCAGCCTGTCAGAGAGCACCGACCGGAACTGAGACTAAGGGCCAATTCCAATTCCTCCCTTAACCCTCAATCTCAACCCTCGCCCTTAACCCTCAATTTTTGGCCCTCAATCTTAACCCTCAAAAGTAAGTGTCAGGGCTATTTTGTGACTTAGAAATGGGCCACCCCTCGAGTGTAGTTACGTCTTCAGACTGAAATGTATCAGAGCTCGTGTTGTCTCTGTATTTCCTGAAATGACACAGGGATAACATTGAAAAGAGCGCTGTATATTCTCTAAATAATATTAGCACAATAGAAGATACATTATTCAGTCCTCCGGCGCTACACAACAAGGTATACAAGTAACGTGAAGCCGACCCAGTCCGCCGGGACCACCGACGAGTACAAGTAACATGAAGCCGACCTGGACTGCTGACGGGACCGGGACCCCGCGACCGGGACCACCGACGAGTACAATGTGAAGCCGACAGGGACCGCCGACGGGACCGCCGGTCCGGCAGCAAACATCGTAAAGTAAAAAAATATATGTTACGCAACAACGATGTTAATCCATGAAAAAAATCTCAAACAAACACAATAAAATTGGTTTCGTAACATTTATATCTTTAATATATACGAAGATACTTACGTTTGTAGCTAGCTTTTTAGTGCCTTCTGGATAGCCTTTACTTCCAAGGGTGGTGTCGGAAAATCTTAATTTTGAGGGCGATACGGCCCTCAAACTCGTCCCTCAATTTGACTTGCTAAGAATTGGGACAGCACTTGCCCCTAGCAGGAGCATGCATTTTTGAGACTGAGGGTTGAGATTGAGGGTTAAGGGAGGAATTGGAATTCACTCTAACTGTACCGATTCCGACCCGAACTCGGAGTCGTGTCTTTTAAATGGACCCGAGACCCGATTCGGGTCAGGTCGGAACCTCGGGTTGTCGGGTTGTTCCGAAGACCTCTACTGTAAACATTTAGAGGATTTGGTTTTTTTTAAGATTCCTCCATACACCGCCAAAGTGGATTTTAAATAAAATAATCAAGATGTGATCAGAGTGTAGTCTTTAACCTTTAATTTAAGATGGTCTCACAAAAATATTACTTTTAGCATTTAGGAATTACAGCCATTTCAACAAAGTGTGTCAGTTTAGAGGGGCTCGAAAGTATTTGGACAGCTGACTGAAGAGAAGATGTTTGGCCAGCTGTCGTCAATTCTCTTTGGAATGGAAATAAAACCGTAACGGAAATATAACCACCGTTTTTAATGCTTGGATGAAAATCATTTTGGAGTCGGTGAAATCTGGACGTCACCAGATTCTGAGTTTAATGCTGAGAAGGTTTTTTTTTTTTTCCCTCACCTAGGATGGGATCTCTGCAACCATCCTCTTTTATCTGTCTCCTAGGCCTTTTCATGTGTTGACCTAAGAACACACCAAACTGTTGATTTAGTCATCCCTAAGGTTTTACCTGCTTCATTGGTCCTGACTGTCCAATAGGAATCCACTATGAACAGAAAGGAGCAGCGAACTAGGATCTATGAAAAGTTGAATCATGTGGTTACAAACCAATCCCTTGTAATCCCTTGAATGGCATTTCTGGCCGACAGTATACTGAAGTAGTTTTATTTTTGTTCCCGACCTCTTAACCTGCAGCTCCTTCAGCCGAGGAAGCACCGGAGGCATCGGTTCCCGCAGCAGAACCGGCTCCAGCAGAGGAGGAGGCGGCGGCGGCGGCGACATCTGATGAGGCCATCGTGGAGTCGGTCCCATCTTCTGATGAGCCGGCAGCAGAGACACCTGCCGAGGCCGTCGCCGAGGCCGCGTCTGAAGAAGCCGGCGCCGTGGTGCCTGAGGTGGGCGTCGCCGAGGCCGCAGCCGAGTCTGCAGCCGAGTCCGCGGTCGAACAGGAGGCTGTTGCAGATGAGGCGGTTCCTGAAGCAGCCGTAGAAGTTGCTGTCGAGGCGGAAACGCCCACAGAGACCCCCACGGCGGAGAGTTCTGGTACGGCAGCAGTAGATGAGGTCATTCCTGCTCCCCCCGCTGACGCAGAGACTGCCCCCCCTGCCCCGGAGGCTGAACCCGAGGCCGCCGCTGCAGCAGAGGTGGCTGCATAAAGCTGCAGTAGCTCGCATAGTTCTCCCATAGTTCTCCCAGAGAAAAGGGCTTGGAGTTAGATGTGTTGTTTCCTAAATCCCTGACATCCGGAAAAAGGATTCATGACCCCCCTTACCCTCCTTTGCTTTGTTTTTTTTTGTTTCTTTTTCCAAATAAAGGGAAAAAAATCTATCACTTGGTTTATAAATACAAGTTAGGGGTTCAACAGTCCAGTTTTCATGGGTTCTTCCTTTTCTGTCCGGACCTCGACATTCAGATATTAAACCACAACGTTTGGCGTTCAGTCTGAAACACCAGCTTCAGTTTGGAAAAGCATTCCTGTAATAATTAAAAACCAGAGCAAGCCCTGAGTGTGGTCAGGCTGCTGTACTGGAGGCGGTATGAAGGACTGAACCGTTTTTGTAGAAAGACATTTTAAGAGGCCTTAAACTAGACATTCCAGCGTCTGTTATCTAAAAATCTGAGCGTTATGAATGAAAGCAGCCTGTTTCAGATGTTCAGTCTCTCTTCTATCACCGTTTACTCTCTGCTTCAATGAAGTGGCTAAAAACCAGCTGGTTTTCTTCCAAATCTTGTTTTGCACAACTCGTGCCTGAGTGGGAAAACAAAAAACATTTTCTTCTTTTGGGTGTTCACTTTCTTTCTTCACCTTTTTTTGCACACAAATGATTTTGACTCCGTTATCACCACCTGCCCGTTTTATTGTTACAGAGCCACTGGTGTTAGCCGCTTCTGTTGTCTCTTTCCTCGTTGCTGTGAAACGCATCTTTCAGGGAACGCTACAAAAGTTATTTCGTCTCCGTTTGGGCATTGACAGTTGTGACTAATGCAGTTAAAGTGTGGGATAAAACTGAGTAAGTTTGAAGTGTTTCAATAAAGTCCAAGTTCTGATGGATCAATGCAGTGTTATCGTCTTGTCTGCTTTTCATCTCAATCACAAAAGATCTGTGGCTTTGGTAGATGCTTTCTCCGTTGATTTGAATTTAATACTTCACCTGTTAAAGGCAGGGTAAGCCATTTCAAATCCAGAACTGTTTTTGTCACATTCATGATGGTCCGGAGGTTCTCAGGGAACACCAGAGGACGGGAGAGAGAGACGCGACCTCTGCGTTGTTTTATTTCAAATGTTAACAGATGAGGCTTGATCCAGCGATCGCTTACCCTGACTTTACGCTTAGAAACTCCTGCATCCTGTAGAAGTGCTGCTTTGTCCTCTTGTTGCCACGTTCATGCTCCAACCTGCAGCTCTAAAAATCTGTGCTCTCTGACGGCCGGTGTCCATTACGTGCGGCGAAATTGCTCGTATCGCACGGACCCCATTTGTTTTCTATGGGAAGCAAGGAGCCATGTTCATGCCTTACTACAAAACAGCAAGGGTTCAATAGGGGGGAGCGAAATCACTCGTGTGCACTGGACATGTGGGCTCAAGTATTGGTATATTAATAATGCACATGACTTAAATGTTACGATTTGACTGAGAGATTAGTGATTCCTGCATGTGTACACAATCAAATCGGGGGGGGGGGGGGGCAAATAAAATCCAAGTCATCGACACCTACAATGGAAGGATGGTGCTTGAGATCCACCTGTGACCGTCAAGTCATTGGAAAGAATATCCCATGAAGAAGAACATCCGTTGTGACGGTGCTTGGCACAGTAGCTGATGTTTTAGGGTCTGTTAAATGGTCAGTGCAGCACATGGAGCATGAACTGGACAGGTATTCTCCTGTAGAGTTCTTGAAGCTGTGGTGACTGTAGAGCATCCACTGATAGGTCCCTGATCAAGGTAAGTTTACTTCTTTATCATCTTCACGCAAATGCACAGTGGCAAGCAAAAGTTTGAACCCCTTGGAATGATCTTCAGATCTCCATCCAAGTCTCAACAGGAGCCAGTTTATGGATGACGTCTTTGTTTTAAAGCCATTATTGTTCACAGTGCTGGGGGAAGAAGTTGGTGAAACCTTGGAGTTAATGGCTGGTTGAGCCGCCTTTGGCAGCAACGACTTCAAACAAATGCAATCTTTGATTGCTCCTCCGTCCAGAACCGCTTCAGCTCAGACACATTGGTAGGTCTGGTGCAAACGGGTCTCTCAAGGTCATCACAGAGAGAATCTCTGGGGTCTAAATCCGGCCTCAGACCGAGTCCCTCCTAGACATGGATTTTCTCTCTCTGAAGCTGTTTTGTTGCGGATTTGCCTCCATGTTCAGGGTCGTCGTCCTGCTGCATCACCCAACTTCTGCTAAGCTTCAGCTGATGGACACCCAGTCTGTTCTATGACTTGCGTACGGTGGTCTCATGAACACGGATCTTTACCAGAGATGTCTTCGAGCCTTTAGCTGTTATTAGTGGGTTCTTCATTGCCTCACTGAGGTTTGTGCCTTTGGAGTCATCTTGGCTGGGCAGCAGCTTCTAGGAAGATTAGCCACAGTATTAAACTATTGACCGATGGATGCGTCAACACTCTGAGATGATTTTATATCACTTTCCAGCCTTTTTTTCAGGGCAGATGCTTTGAACTTAAAATACGTGAGTATCTCATCAAAGGAAGGTGGAAACCACAACTCCACATTAATTTAAATAATTGGAAAACTGACTCTGAATGTCTCTCTTGAAGTAATTAGCATGTTTTTTTTCCTTTTATTCCAGCACTGGGGATGTTTAATGGTTGCTTTCAATAATGACACGAAGAGTTATAATTGCTTGTGTGCTATCCTCTTCAGCACATTGACTTGGCCTGTTGTTGTGCCTTAGATGAAGATCAAATCTCATTTTATGGCGAATTAATGCGGAAAACCAGTTAATTCCAAGGGATTCTCATGCTTTTATTTTCCACTGTAAATTGGTGCAGAAAGATTTTCATTTACATGCATTTGTGTAAGCTTAAAGTCGGCTGCCGTTTCGATATTGAGTATTGAGTATTGCTTCCTGTTGCTCTGCCTGTCAGATCTGCTCACTGCCGTGAAGACCTTGGCCAGCTCAACGGTTGAGATCGCGGCAGCTTCCGTCGGTGAGGAGAGCGTGGTGAAAGCCGTGCAGCAAATGGAAGCTGATGGAAAGGGACAGAATACCGTACAGGAGGTCTTCCCAGAGGCAGCGCCTGTTGAGGAATCATCTGAAGAGGTAGCCGTTGCTGGGAGCGAGGAGGAGCTGAAGTCTGCGCGGGCTGAGGAAGCGGCTGCAGAAGATCTAACGGTTCAAGCTGTTGAAGAAGTGATGGCGGAAGGAGGCCGTTGCTCCTGTTGCAGCACTGGAAGAGGAAGTGGCTGCTGCTGCTGCTCCTTCTCCTGAGGAAACCCCTACAGTGGAGGAGCCCATTGCTGAAGATCAGGCCGTACCACCTGAGGCTTGTAACAGAGGAGGCTGTCTCCTCTATAGAGGCCTCATCTGAGGATGCTGCTCCCAGTGAGGAGGCTGAACCAGAAGAGGTCATCTCCTCTACAAAGGCCTCATCTGAGGATGCTCCTCCCATTGAGGAGGCTGAACCAAAAGAGGCCATCTCCTCTACAGAGGTGTCATCTGAAGAGGCTGAACCTGAAGAGGTTGTCTCCTCTACAGAGGCCTCATCTGAGGATGCTGCTCCCACTGAGGAGGCTGAACCTGAAGAGGCCGTCTCCTCTAAGGATGCTGCTCCCATTGAGGAGGCCGAACCTGAAGAGGCCGTCTCCTCTACAGAGGCCTCATCTGAGGATGCCGCTCCCACTGAGGAAGCTGGACCTGCCGAGGAGGTCGCTGTTGATGCTGCTCCAGGGGGGGAGACGTCGTTAGTAGAGATGATAGCTGCTGGAGACGCATCAGCGGAGGAGACAGTAGAAGTAGAACAGGCAGCGGCCTCCACCGGGCCGGACCTGGAGGTTCTCGTTCCTGCAGAGCCAGAATCTGCTCTTGCTCCAGTGCATGACACAGAACCATGCCATTCTGCTCCTCTGGAAGGAGGCGGAGTGGCGCCACCTCCTTTTACAGAAGAGGATCTGGCCAGTGATGATGTGGATGCTACCCATGAATCCAAGGAGGAGTCTTCGCTGGTTGAGGAACAAAGTAAGAACAGTTGGCAACCGTTCTGGCATTTTCGTTAATGCTGCATAACAACGACTCCTGCGAAGACTGGCAACTACCTTGAAATTTTCCTCTGTTAGAATTTCCCCCTCGGGAGATCAATAAAGTGTATCTTATCTTATAATCATCCTCATTTTCCTCATTTTAGAATGAAAGAGACTGCCTTGTAACTAGGGCTGTAGCGATACACTAATCTCGCAATACGATAGATACGATACACGATATTCGGCTCATGATACGATATACATTGATATTCATCTTACAATACATTTACATGACTTTCTGAAAGATTTTAAAGGGACAGAGTGATTTTGGTGACATCTTGTGAGTGTTCCAATGACTTTGTTTGAATTAATTGAACTGAAAGCATCAATTGCACATTATATGGCTGACAGGCAGCTTGCAAATGCTGGACAAAATGAATAAAAGATTTGTAGAGAAAAATTGTTTCATTTATTTAAACAGTGCAAATTGTTGTTTGCAAACTTTTAAAGGTGGGACACAGGGGTTTTGAAAGAAGCTTAGAATATCGATACTCACGGCTGAAAAATTGATACTCTCTGGGGAAATAAAATATCGATATATATCGCAGAATTGATAAATTAGCTCAGCTCTACTTATAACCCCTTTCCACAATGATGGGCCAAGCATTTACTCCTCTAAGAGAATGTCTGATATCTTTCCTTCTCAGCATTGTGTTAAACAACACACCAGACAAAGAGCCAAAAATAAATTTTGATTGGCAGCTCTGGGCCGATACTTACACTCTTAGTTCCTGTAGGAGCAGTAAGGTTGTTTCTGGTTTTGAATTTTATCTTGAGTTCTTGTTAAAACTTTACATGAACAACGGCACATTTTATTACTTATTTATCTAATTCTAAGACCTGGTAAGGACTTGGAGTAAAAAAAAACAGGGCATCTATTGAACTAATATATTTTACTGTAAAGCCTGCTTCCGACATATACAAGGTGCTTGGACGTGTAGCGTTTACTTCGACAGTGTTCCCCCTCGTCTCGCACATTAAAGCTCTTTTTGTTTGTTGCCTCCACAGAGACTATGGCGGTGGTGACAGCTCAGTCGTGACAGACGGCGTGCCTTCCATGAAAGCTCTCAATCAAGCAGGGTGAAGGATGACAAAAAGTAGACAAGGAGGGTTGCTCAGATTTAGCAGCCTCATGTGTTGTCTGCATTATCAGGTGTTCCGTTGCGTCTCTTGTCCTCTAGGGGGCACTGCTGCACAATCTGTCATGAATAGCCGATGGTTAAATGTGTTTCTTTAGGCAGTGGGCGTGGGTTGTTCATACTGTAATGTTGTGATAGATTCAAGTCTACTTCGTATGTCATTTGTCCAGTAAAGTCAGCTCATTTGATAGCCAGCAGGTGGGGTTTTTTTGGCTGCTTTTCTCATAAAACGCTTTCAAAGTATGACTAACCTGAAGTATTAACACCTTTTATTGAATTTCTACAACCTCAATTTCAAAAATGTTGGGACACTAAAAAAAAATGCAATGGTTTGCAAATCTCAATCACATTTTATTTCAAAACCTATCAAATATTAACTTTTTCTCTTTTTAGTAAGACATCTCTAAGTTGAGACAGTTTGATGCCATTGCAACAACCGTGCGCATGTCTGGGAGCAGAGGAGACCAGTTTCTGAAGTTTTTGGGAGAGGAATGTCCCCCCATCCAGTCTGAAATAACTCAACAGTCCTGGGTTGTTCTTTTTTTTATTATTTTTATTTCACAATGAACCAAACGTTTTCAGTTGGTGACACATCTGGACTGCAGGCAGGCCGGTTCAGCATCCACACTCTTCTGCTATGAAGCCATGCTCGTCTAAGGCAGCCGTTCCCAAACTTCAGAATACCAAGGCCCAACTTGAAATGCAAAAAATCTCCGCGGCCCACCAAAGCCTTTAATCACAACTGTGATCAACATTCAGGACTAGAAGCTATGTTCTGATATTAATGTGAGGGGTCAACAAATAAGGTGACACTTGTCATATTAAGTTAAGATGACAGTAGAATAACACTTAACTGGTTTGTTTTGTTACTTCTTAATGTTTTTAAATCATGTTAATATTTTACAGTAATTAAAAACATATTTAAACAAGATCAAGGATTTAAAACATGTTTAATTTTAATTACCTTTCACGGTCCACCTGCAGTACTGCGACGGCCCACCAGGGGGCCGCGGCCCACACTTTGGGAATCACTGGTCTAAGGGATGCAGCGTGTGGTTTGTCTCGCTGAAAGGTGCAATGGATTCCCTGAAAAAGATGTTGTCTGGACGGGAGCATGTGTTGCCCTCAGATTGACCCGTTCCACTGGCACCAACGCACCCCAGGACCTCAGAGATGCAGGCTTTTGAAGAGAGGGTTGATACTGAGCCAGGTGGTCCCTCTCCACTTTAGGACATGCGGTTCATGGTTTCCAGAAAGGATAGCAAATCCTGATCTGTCTGATCACAGACCACATCGCCTCAGTCCATTTTAAATAAGCTTTGGCCAATGGGAATAAAATAGATCTTACAGTGGATTTACGGATGTAGTGAAAGAGGACGTGTAGTTAGTTGGTGTGAGAGAAGAGGATGCAGAGGATGTAGTTAGATGGAGACGGAGGATTCACTGTGGCGACGCCTGAAAGCGACAGACAGCTTCTTCTTTGCATGATGGGTCTTGACCTTGTTTCTGTGGACGGCAGCACTGTTTCTGTGCTGAGGAACATTATTCTGAAATCGTTTTACAATTTGCAGACTTTTGTTATTTCAGGTTGGTGAACCTCTGTCCAACATTACTCCTGAGAGATGTATATACCTTACCAAAATATTAAAAAATACTTGGCCCCTCAGTCAGAAATCTCAAGGGCCCCTTCCTCACAAAAACTCAAAAACTTGAACTGTCACCACGTTCTTTTTTACCCATGATCATTTTTTTTTTGGGTTAAAGATATGTTGCTGCAATGAAACTCCAAACAAAATACTAAGATGTCCCACTTTTAAATCTGGATTTGTGAGTGTTGCAAATCAATGTATTTTGTTTGCTTTTACATTTTAGTGTCCCAAGTTTTCTGGAAAAGGGATTGTAATTATGAAGTGATTCCATCCCTCAGACAGAACACCAATTAAATATAATGCACTAAGATTTTAAAGCTGCAATCATCTCATATCATTATCGTACACTTGTACATTTGTCTAAATTTTGCCCTTGACAGAAGACTGCTATAAAAGTGTTAACTGTAGAAATTTAAATGTCACAGTAAAGCTTTCAGACATATTTAGATTTTTTTTTTTTTACATGCAGAAGTTATTGTAATAAAATGGTTTGTGTTTCTGTCCTGATACTAATAGATCAAAAATATTTTAATGATTGAAACTAGTTTTTAAAAAAACCTTAGTATAGAGAAGGAAAATTGATTCATTGAAAATTAGATATCTGGGTCAAACATATCAGACTGAGATGATATTTAAAAGGTGTATATACAAGAAAGCATATGCACACTGTTCTATAAGCACTTGTATTTTTGTCACATATCCATGACGACTCACTGACTGAAGAGATGCATGCAGAAGCTTTGTTTATAATACATTTCTTCCAGGACTGCTTAAACAGTTTAAAATAGAGAATATGTCAGTTTTATTTAGTGAATTGCCATGCAAACAACTTCTGTCATAATGTGCTTAAATTTTAAATAAAGTGGTGGATAAATTAACTGTTTTTGGTGTATAGAAATGACAGGAATAATAATATTCAGCACTGCCGTCACTGGGTGCAAAAATCAGATACTTTAGTAAAAGTAACAATACAGCAATGTAGGAACTTTATTACAAATGAAGTCCAGCATGAAAAAAAACTTAAGTTACTGTTACTGAAGCATCAGTGTGCAATAAGATTTGAATTAGAAGCCAGAGGTCTCAAAAACTCATAATCTTGGAGAATGTGTTGTGTTTTCAAATCTCAAGGAACTGATTGTGTGAATACTTCGTGGAAAAAGTTAAAAATGTAAAAGTTGCGAGACAATCAATGAGCAATCAGCTCAAGAATACGGTATTTCTCACAAATGTTTTTAAGCAGAGAAACCCTGGAGGAATACTCAGCACTACGGATGCTGCACAAGGGCACAGCTTACCATCAAAACATTATCTCAGTGGTGGAGCACGGCGGAGGGTGCACCATGATGTGGACTTGCTTCGTTTCCTCATGGCTTTGACTGCCAGCCAGTTCAAACTGTCGCAGGGTGCTGGAGAAGGTAAACAGGTGATTCAGAAGGACAATGACCATAAATGTGAAAGTAAGTCCACCATTATGGCTTTAGAACAATAAAAGTCCTTCTTCTGGAGTAGCCCAGACCTTAACCCCATACAGACGGGCAAAGACTCCTGGAGGCTGTGCACATCTGCCCCAGAGCTACTGAAAACACCTGTTGAAGTCACTGGTTCAACCAGCTATTAACTCCAAACGTTCACTTCTGTCCTCGAGCGCTGTGAACGCTAATGGGCGTGTTCAAAAAAAAAAAAAAAAATGACGCGTCTGTGTCATCAGTTTAAACACGCCGTTTGTCTGTTGTGGTGGCTTTTAAAATACCCTGAGTTCAGAAAAGGGGTGAATTTGATTAATTAAAAAAAAATAAATAAATACCGGAGACAAATTCGTTACTTTCTCGCCCCGCTGAGCTCGGACTGTTTATCTCACAGCGTGACGTCACGCGTGTAATTCGCCTCAACGAGCGGAATAAAAAAAAAAAAAACGACACCGGAGCCCAGTTCCCGCAAGTACCGCGGGGCCGGGACCAGCGGGCGCTTCGGAACCCACTTATTCAGCCCCGTTGCTCGCTGGCCCCCCTCCTCCCCCCCACAACGTCGGGTCATCTGGAGGCTTCGAGGCTCGCGGAAGCTCGTGGCAGCTGAAGCGCTGCGTCCGTCAGCGGCGGGACTCCGGAGCCTGACAGGCGGCAGCGGGAGAGAGGGGGGAGCGGTGGGCTCCGGGGCGACCCGTCCGGACAGAGTGGGAGGAGGAGTTGGAGGAAAGATGGTCGCACGTGAAATACGGACGGAGAGCTGTCATTAGCCGACAGCGGGGAGCCGAGCAGCGGACACTCCGCCGTGAGTTCGTTGACCCGACGGGCTCTCCGGTGGGCTGCGGCTCCGCTTCGGTCAGCTTTGCTAACGGTCGCTAGCCAGCGTCAGCCGAGCCGCTGTCAGTTGTTAAAATGGTGCTATTTATTCGCGTTTACCGACACCGCTGAGCCGCAGCGACGAGCAAACGGCTGATGAATCCCCCCGCGGCGACCCGCTCAACGTAGCGCTGTAACAGGTGTCCGTCATCTTTAACCAGTCCGGATGTCGGATCCACCACCGTCCTGTACGAACCAGAGGAGCTGCCACAAGCTGACGGGATTAGCGCCAACACCGTGAAACCACGTTTCTCCGCAGCAGGTGAGTTCATGTGAGCCTGCTCCATGTTGGAGAAACAGGTGGTTGTTGCTTCTTACCCCAGTTGGTTCTGTTGGAAACCAGTAATATTTTCTCAGCCCAGTGTTAAAGGAGACATAATGCCCCCCAGGTCTTAATGAAATGCCACCTCAAAGATGCAGTATGACAGCTCCATTTTCAGCCATGTCTCTACAGCTCCGTTCACAGCAGCCAGTTTAACTCAGCGTTGCCAGGTGGGAAATGTAGGATTATCGTACCAGAGACTCAAAATTATCATATTTTGAGGGAAATTATCGTACATCTGTCATAACCAAAATAACAAGCCCAATGATGCGCTATAGTCAAGTATAATCACTCTAGTGTTAAATAGCGTCCCACAGACACTCTTCATGGCGTCAGTACTGAATGGGTTAACGGCACCACATCAGCCCCAACTCACAGTTGGGTTAGAATAATGTGTCCCCCAGAAACAAATTAGAGGTGGGAACTAAGAGCCAAATTACGAGGCCTGGAGGTGATTTTGGAGACTAATGTTTTTCCCTTAGTTTTTGTCTTCTGCTTAAAGTCTGTTTAAATCTCGCTTGCTCGACTTCCTGATATGGTCCTGACTGTGAGCATCTCGTGGGTAGGGCTGGGTTAAACCATTATTTTTGTAATCGATTAATCTAGAAAATAGTTTTTAGATGCATCGATTAATCTAACGATTCATTTTTAAATCCGATTCGATTAGATTTCAATTCGATTATCGATATATCTCCCCATAATTTGACCTATATAGCAATTAATGCTAATTTATCTCCATGAATAAAACACAAATTTCTTCTTTCAAGTTCAAATATGAATTGTTGTATTGAACAATACAAACAATAAAGTGCACACAGTTGTAGTGCAATGAAATCCTATAATAAAAAAATAATACAATAAAACTTTCCTTCAATAAATAAAACTGCAAAAAACACAATCTGAACCAAAATCTTATCAACATAAAATAAATAAAAAATAACAGCAGCGGTGACAGTTGCAATTTACAAAACAACACATGTGTGACAGCAGCAACTTAGCCTAATCATTTAAATCTGTGAAATAAATAACAAATAAATTCAAGTATTAGGCCTATTACAGTTAAGTGAACAGTAGTTTAACTTTTAGTAGTTAGGATGCTCTCAGTAAGTGCAGCAGCCTCTCTGGGGGGTGCAGGGGGGGTGTTTTTTTCATCTGATAGTAGTCCTCCAAACTTTTCTGCTTATCCCTGAAAACATAAATCACAACCACAGTGCACAGGTTAATAAAACTATATACTTCTAAATGATCTGCCCATACCAATAAAGTATAATAATAATAATAATAATAATAATAATAATACATTAACCTAAAAGTTGAAAGTTAGAAAACAACAATGAATGTTGTATTTAAAAAAAAAAAAAAGACAGACAAAGAAATAAAAAAAAACTAACTTTAGCGTGTATTTGAGGAGTGTGTGTCTGTGTCAGTTAAAAAAAAAAGTGTGTCAGCAAGAGGCGAGTGTGAGGGGGGTGTGTGTGTTTTTTTTAAGTGGGCACATGTTCTGTGTGTGCGAGGCTGGAGCACAAGTTACGTGGTGCGGTTTGGATGAATGACGGGGTTAATCACCGCAAACAAGGAAAGGAAAAAAAAGTTGAAAACTTACGGTGTCTTCTCCTCTACACAAGCAGCTCCCGCGTGCCTCCTCTTAAGATGCTGGTGCATCGCGGTAGTGCTTTTATGATCACAGGTCACAGACCACCGAATCGTTACCTTTAGGTGTAAAGTACTCCCATACTTTTGACATCCTGTTACGAGATAGCTTCTTCTCCCCCGACTCGCTGCCACTCGATGCCGCGGCTGCCACCATTTTTTGATTCTGAGTGACGACGCATTGACGTGCAGTTTTTGGGTCGACGTCATCGATGACGTCGACGCGTCATCCCAGCCCTACTCGTGGGGCGGGCGAAGCTGACCATTCAACCTATCATGCTCATTGTTCTGAGACAAACACTCATATCTCAGCAAAGCACGATTGGCTGGAAACATGTCACATGGCAACAGATGCCTTCAGGGTTCACAAAAAAAACACACTCTCCGGCAAACAGTTGTGGTAGGAAATAATTTGAAATAGTCAAATTATCGTACATTTGACCTTTTTTTTGGATTATTGATTGTACATCGCACAGAGGTCCAAACTATCGTACTAATACGATAGTTATCGTACACCTGGCAACGCTGTCTGTATGTGTGACGCAGATAACGCAGATTTACCCCCCCCCCCCCCTCCGCAGACACTCTGGTTCACCTCCCCAAAATTGTAGGTGACTGCAAACAGTGCTGCAGATAGCGCCGCAGGGAGAGAGAAAGGAGGCCTCTGATTGGTCAATTCTACATCCGCGTAGAAAAGACTGCATCATCGAAGAAATGAGGAAGTAGCCACATCTGTACGATTCTGGTTCTCCACACTACAAAGACAGCACATATTCTAGTAATTCATGGAGGGAGATTGCGATGAATGTGGGTCTGGATACGGCCGAGACGGTGAGGAAGTGGAAAAACACAAGAGATAAGTTTAGTAAGTTTAGCTAGTTCGTGATTGTCCCTCTTGCGTTGTGGCGTGGAATAACATAGCGCAGACCGCGCTTCAAAATTGGGCATAGATCAAAAATAACTGCGGCATACCTGTGACAAGCTAACTACAACAAGCTAGTTATTGTCGCTAACTCGCTAACTGTTGATGAGCCCTCTTCTATAGACGGTATTTACTGACATCACATATCAGGGTGCTTAGACCCAACGTCGCCGTTTTGTAGGGTCAAACTTCACAGTACAGCGCCAGTTATTCCTTCGCGTTAATGCCGTCGTATGTTCACAAGTTACTAACATCAGTTAGAAACTGGCAAAAATCATCAGATAACGACACCCGAACCACATCAGATGGCAAAATGAAAAAAAAAAACCAAGCGTTTCTAAATTCCCCCAAAAAATGTTTAATGAATAGTTATTCAAGACCTGCAATGTAGAGTCAGTGTATCAGGAGAAAGGAGCGATGTCCTCTAGGGTAGTCATGATGATCTTATGGATCCGTTTCTGAATGTGATCCTTTTTACTTTGAGACATTGATCACCTCATGTAATTTGAAGACAAATTACATCTGATCAGATCTGAAGGTTTACTGAATGAAATAAATGATGTATTAGGTAGGCCAGGCCACGGCCAGGCCGAGTTAGGTAAGGTAGTGGTGTCTGTCTAGTTCAGGGGTGGGCAATTAATTTTTACAAGGGGCCACATGAAAAACCTGAGTTGTGTCAGAGGGCCACATCAATGATAACTTGAACTTAATCCTGCTCAACTTCCTTCCATTTTAAAATGCATTAAATTATATATTCTAAATAGCTGGTACTGGTAATTAGAAGAATACAATTATTCTGTAGATATTTATATTAGGCTCTGTGAAATTGTGGCGTATAGGTCGAGTAAAAAAAACAAAAATAATCATTAATAAGTCCAATTTATTCTTAACTTGTTAAATTCCTCAAACTGTGAATTACAACACATCTATAGAAACACATCAATTAAATTAATAATGTTTTAATGTTTTCCACCTCATTTTACCAATTCCTTGTTGGGTTTGCAGTTTTGCTTGCAATGCATCAGCCTCTATTGCGCGCTCTTTATCAGACAGATTTCTGTATTTTTCCTCATGCTTGGTGGTGTAGTGCGGATTCAAATTATAATCTTTAAACAGTGATCTGTGTAGCACAAATCACGGCTTCACCTTTTAATTTCTGTAAAGAAATACTTAGCGGTCCATGTCTTGTTGAAAGCACGTCATTCCTTGTCAACTTTTCTTTTCTTAGCGTCAGCACACATTTTAACGGCAGCATCACTTAGCGCTGTTTACCTTCATGCACGTACGCTACACGGAAGTACTACGCCTTTCAAAATAAAAGCACCACAGTTGTATTGCACGCACGACATAGATTTTTTTTTTTTATTAAGTTGTAATCAAATGTAATTTATGATTGGCCTCATGCGGGCCGGACAGAGACGCACAAAGGGCCGGATGTGGCCCGCGGGCCGTGTTTTGCCCAGGTCTGGTCTATGGTGATCTTTGCCGAATTGATTCGACCAACGTTAAATTGTGAACCTTCAATTGTCTTACCTTCAACACAATGGTTGTAATACACTTTAGGATAATTTGTGGGAACAAAGTCTTTGCGGTTTATTTGTGCGATCTGTGTTTCTCGCCGACGGCCGCTGAGTGTTTCAGCTCTTTATGTACTCGAATTTTAGGGAATCTGTGAAAACCTCATATCACAGACGTGAACAACGCATATATGCAGCATTTCAGTGACTTTAATGGCGAGTTAAGTCTCAAAAAGCTCGGTTTAGTGCACAATGGAAGCACTACACTGCCAGAAAATTATATCGGGTAGTCTGGTGAAAAGACCGGTGTGACAGCTGTCGTCACACCGGTCACATTGGAGGATGAAGGATAGCTGATTTCGATGAAAGATGCCCCCATGATTGTTTCACGAAGTTGATCTTTTGTCTGCAGCAGCCTAAAATTGTGCAGCGTTTAGGACCTTAACTAGGCCTATTTTTGAGATTCCTCTTTGAAAACAGCATACTTAATTAAAAATGTGGATATTTCTCCAGCTACAAAGTTTACTTGAAGAAATGCGGCATCAAAATAGTGATGCACAATACTGCAAGTTTTTACCAAAACTGATAAATGATAATTACCTGCTTGTGCATGGCCGATACAATGTTGATAACTGATAAGTTCATAGTTTTTATTTAATATAATCTTCATATAGTCTACAGTTTGTGCACCCAAGAGAATTAAAAAAAATCTGCAGTTGCAAGGATGAAACTACATTTTAAGTCTGGGCGGTTTGACCTCAAATCAGTACCATGATTAACTGAACATGTTGCCTCAATTACAATTCATGAGCGAATTTTTTTAGTGTCTTTTTATTTTTTTGCCCTCATAGATCGCTAAAAAATGCTTTCACTGCACATATATTACCTATTAAAAGAGGAACATGTTTCTAATAAAAGAGTGCTTATCTTTGGTTTTAAAACAAGTAAAAGGAATCACCCACAGACTCACTACATGTGCTCATTTATTGAATATTTTAATGAATTGTAATAACTGACATGGCTGAAATCGCATGGGTATTGATCTTTTCAGTATGTCCACTAAGCAGCAGCACCCCCACGTGGAGCAGTTACTCAGCTGTGGGCGTTTCTGCAAGGTGGTATCTCAGGAACGGCTTGACCGATGTCAGTGATCAACACCTCTGCTGAGCCATCATGGCCAATAGAATTCAAAGGGCAGTTCACAAATCCAAGATCTTGACCCGATGTTGCTTGATTTTGTGCAATAACGGGAGCAATTCGTGATTTGAGACTTGGGATTACATTAGGGATGCACGATAACAGTTTTTTTAAAACCGATACCGATAACTTTCAGCTCCTAAAGGCCGATACCGATAACCAATAACACACACATATACCTAAGATCATTACATCAATACTATGAATAAAGTCAAAAATAGTTTTGACTTTTAAAATGAACAGATATTTATTTTTTTCAAAGAAAAACTATTAGCAAGCCTCTCAAACATTTTCGTAAAGCTATCAAACAAGCCTATTTGATATCTCACATCAACTTAAATAAGGTTAATTACTGACTGATATAAAAAAAAAATAAAGGCTCCTTGAACTGATGGAAATACATGCATACATAAAGCTTATGCTTGTGCTTCCCTCCTCGTAGAATTTGGTCGGAGGATTCGTCACAAATAACCACCAAACTATCTTCTTCTGAAACTTTAACAAAGTTCCACGCCGCCATGTTTGTTGTGATCAGTACGCTGTGCTGCAGGCTGCATTCAAGGTGTAACGTAAATTCCCACGTTCCCTCGTTTGCTAGTCGTTCTTTCATCCTTTTCTATTTTTTTCTTTGTTTATTTGTTTATTTGTTTAACACGTGGGAAAATACTGCGAATATCAGTTAAAGTGAGCAAACTACCAAAATTATGACCGCGTTAACGAGTTGTTTTCTGGCATGAGGGAGTATTCTTGATTTTCCTTGTTGAGAAATTGTTTTTCTGATTATGCCGACGTCACTTGAACATAACATTCACTGCCGGTCATTCAAGGCTCAGAGGGAGCGAGGCACTGCCGTGTTGACAAAAATATATATGTTATCGGGGCTATTTGTCGTGATATCGGACTTATCGGGATGACATAATTTCCTGTTATCGACTTGATAGTTATCGGGCACCCCTAGATTACATAAATCCAGAGGAGTCTTGGCCCTGGTAGATGATTAATGATGGTGAAACGTCAAAGTTGATATCAAATTCAGTGTTGGGTTGTAGAAAATGAAGTTGTTTTTTGGAACAATTTGCTCACTTAGCTGCTCTATGTTTGAGTTGTGTATTATTTTTTCTTTTTAGGTGGGAATGGTCTTTATGTCCTTAAAGCAGACATTTTTTTCTGATTTCTCTAGTATTGCATCTCTGTTCTCTTGTGTCTCTGAGCGACGACTGCCATGACGTCCACTGCAGCTCTGTGACCCGGCTTCTTCATTATTGATGTGTTACAAGGTGCCAGACATGCGCAGCTGTTGCAAGAGACGAGTGGTTCAGGAGTCCAAAGTTACCTTGGATGGTGTTTGCTGATAAGAAGGATGGGGGACAGCAAAATCCAGATGACGCTCCTTAAAAAAAAAAAAAAAAAAAAATTGAAACTGAGATTTTACCATGGAAAAACTGCTTGTCATTGCTTTAAGGATTACTAAACTTGCTTTTTCCCGAAACATTGCTTATTCATTCCTGTTGCACGGTAGTATTTCGTTTCCAAGTGCAGTCTGCTTCAGTGGCTGCAGGAATCTACAGCTTTGATTGTCAGGAGTAAAGCAGCCCTGGGAATAAAGGAGAAACGAGGTTTAGAGGCCTGAATCTGTGGTTGTGGAGTGTCTGTGCTGGTTAATGTTTGACCAGCCGACGTTTTGCTCAGCCGGTATATCCTGTGGAGTAAGCCAGCAGATGACCTGAACCCTGAAGGCTTGAGGCGGGTGGCTGTTTTGCGCTGGGGCTGAATTGTGAGCGGTCAAACGCACTGAGCATGAAGGTTTGGTATTACAGAGGTGAATGGATCACGTGGTAGAGGACAGCTGTGGTGCCTCAGGCCTTTGTTTGATCGTTTCTGTGGAAGTAGACAGGAAAGGGAACAAGGAAATGAGTCAAACTACCATCAGGCTACCAAGCGTAGCATGCAATGGTTTAACATGTATTTATTTATGTAGTTGGTTAGTACTTCTTTGCTTATGTTTTTTTTTTTTTGGTGTAATTTGATCTTAGTAAAGATGACAGTTTATGATATTGTGCAAAATGTGAATGTCACATGGGGAGTTATGAACCAGAGGTTCATACGTCTCAGCTACTTATTGGACTTTGCCTGTGTGTGTGTGTTGGGTATAAAGTAAATCTCCGGGTCAGATTTTCTGGTTGTGTCATCGCCGTGTGTTTGTGTGTGTTGGTGGAGGGCAGGGCAGGGCACAAGGCAGGGTGTTGTATCTAGACCAGCAGCCCCAGTAACTTGGAACAAAAGCTCTGTTGTTGAAAAATCATGTGACTCTGCGTGTGTCTGTGTGTGTGTGTGTGTGTGCAATCCACCCTCGTCATGTGATGCGAGCTCAAGGCAGGGTCTGAGAAGTGCTGAGTCGTTCTTAGAGGTTCCTTCCACCAAGGGAGCAGGCAGACGAGCAAACCAGCGTGCAGGCAGGGAGGTGAGATGGGGGGGGCCACCCGGATGGAGAGACGAGGAGTGGCAGCTGGAGACGGACAGACGGCCGAGAGGAAGATGCAGAATAGTTTCAGTCGCCAAGGCGAGAAAGCATTGCATCAGTTCTCTGAGTCTCCTCTTGGACAAGTGAAAATGCAAGGCTTCATTTTGGATCGACCTCGCTGTGGCAAGGCAAGTTCAAACACGTTTTGTTATTGCTTTTGATATGTTCATCGGGAAAGTTGGCCTTTCGTGACTCTACTTTTATCTTGTAAAAGCTTGGGACTGAGTCACCATGAATCAGAACAATGTAATCAAGCTGAGCTGCTCCTTTGATGTCACCCTGGTGATTATGGGAAAACTGCATTTGACGCATTCCCAGCTAAGACGTCCAGAGTGTTGCAAATATTTTCAGTTCCTGAACTACAAACTTAACCAACAGCTAGCTGTGAGCAGAGAGGAGGTCGTGCTTATTCACTCCTCGGCTGCCTTTTGAATGAAATGCATTAATGCAGGTGTGTTTGAGGTGTGAAGCAACACAGCAGCCACGTGTCCCCGTCGTCTTGTTGGTCCGGTAGCGCTTGTTTGAATGAGTTCGACCTGCTTGACTCAGCTCCCAGCAGACTTTATGAGCATGTATGATTTGTGTGCTTCTGCACGTGCACACACAACCCATTTTGGAAACTTTCCTGCAGCGGACTCATTTCATATTAAAATCATTTATTGTGCAAATGTTTCATTTGTTCACTCAACATGCAGCACATGTTGCACATGCAGGACTCTGCACTTTGACACCGTCTGTCTCTGACTTTTTTTTTTTTCTCCTGACTTTTTCACAGGCAGAGCTGGAGACGTTACAAAAACTCTGTCACAATTTCCAGCTCCTCCTTGAGCTTACTTAATAACCTTTCAGTTAAACGTCTACATAACGACACATTCTGGAGCACATGTATGCTCCTATCTTTCATTAGCCTGTTCCTGTATCAATATGTACAATTTTCAAACTAGATTAGAGTGTAAGACCTGTAGACAGGAGGAAGTCGGTTTCTTCATGGAGTCTAAAATATGAGGGAATTCTGTGTTGGGTCTTAAAGCAGAATTAACAACTTCTCTGTACGTCAAAATATCACTTTCAGTTTCATTTTATGAAATATTTGCCTGCTTTCATAAAGCGTTGTCTAGCTGCAGGGGTCATTCGTGTCTGCCGTCAGACAAAGTAACGGCTGATCCCGTCCCGATGGGACAACTGTCATGGTGCTGTGTCACACATCGACAACGGTGAAGCCGGCTCTCAGATCTCTACTGGGCATCACGGTGGAGGAGACGAAGGTGTTCAAGAAACTAATGACGGAAGAGACCAGACAAAAGTAAGCTTTAGACAACGTTGTGAAAGTGACAAAACATCCACAACCTGGAGGGGAAGCCAAAGGGCTAAAAATCCCAAAAGTCCTTTTGTGCTTCTTTTAAATACATGTTAGATAAACTTTATTGTCACTGAGCCAGCGTCCCAGCACAAAATTGCATTCCAGTACATCGCCCAAGAAAACATACAAAAAAAAAAAAGAACAAACGGCCTAGGACTGGGGTCGGCAACCTTTACTATTAAAAGAGGGGCCAGGGTTTTGGGCCCCATGAAAGAATCTTTACCGGCCCCCAAACAGCGGCAAAATTTTGATGCTATTTTGATTATCATTAGGGGCCTCTCGGCCCCCCTCAATCATGGGCCCCTATAATTCGTATCCTTTATCCCCCCTTTTCGGCGCCCCAGATTAAAAGAGCCATTTTTTGCCCATCTCCCCTTAATAAAATTTATCTGGAGCCACAAAACTTATTTGACCCGTAAAATGAAGATAACAGTGTATGAAGTTTTATATATAGTTATTCTGTATTCAGAGGGATTTGAATCTACCCAAAAGCTTATTCCTAGTATGTTTGGCAGTTTTTAAAGCTAAAGGTCATACAAGATACTAATTAAAGTTTCATTTCCAATTTTTTTTGTCATCCACTGTAAAAGAACTATAGTTTGTTGCATTTATGAAATTATAGAAGAACAAACAGAAAACTGTTAACATTTTATTGCTGTTTTTACCTGTTATAACAAAGGAAAACCTCAAACTCTGATAAAGACTGAATATTGGCTGCTTCTGTATGTTTTTTTTTTTTTTTAAGATTTTTTTGGCTCTAGTGGCCTTTATTGAAAGTTGAGAGACAGGAAGGGGGGCAGAGAGAATGGGTAAGACACGCGGGAAAGAGTCGCCGAGCCGGGAATCGAACTCACGACCAGCCGCAAGAGGACTATAGCCTCTGTATATGGCCGCCGCCCTAACCACTGCGCCACCAGGGCGGCCTGCTGCTTCTGTATGTTTGGGAGCAGAACCAAGACAATTTCCTGTCAACTTTTTGACATGGAAGTAAATATATTTAATCTTGAATCTTTTTGAATGAGGAGAAAAAAACACTGGCATGTGTAGACCTACTTTGAAATAAAACAAAGAATCATGTAGGTTCATTATAGTCATTCCCTTATTAGTAAAACATTGATCAAATAAAAAGTAGCCCACTTTAAAATAAATAAAACGTATAGCTGCAGCTAAATAACATAAAAAGTTATAAATATAAAAATGGGCCAGTTTGTATTTAATTATGACTTAAGTCCATTTCAGTGTGTTGTCGTCCTCTTGTTTTCTCCTCAGCCACAACAGTCAACCATGAAGCCTGAACATAAAACGTTTGTTGTAGTTCAGCTGGAGAAAACCTGCTCACATCAGTATGTGGATCCAAAGATTGACAAGACTCCAAATAAAAACGTCTTCATGTTCATATCAGTGTCGGGAATTATATTCATGTTTCAAAGACAAGTTTGTCGGATTTTGGAAGGTTTCCAATATTGCTCCTTTTGTGTGTTACACCACGACACCACACCAATGTGGTGCGGTAAATGTTTTTTTTTTATTTTTTACGGCGGTACATGAGGAACACAAAGATGTCCGCCGCTAGTCACCGAACGCGCGCTCGCCTTTATTTTCTTTCCCAGAATGCAACACACAGATCCGACTTCCTCGTTGCAGTAACCTGGCAGTATTATGCGCTAAACACACTGATTCTGCCCCCTGCTGGCGAGCAACCTACAGGACACTACATGTGCTCCAGAGAGAGAATCACCTTCTGACAAGTTTTCCCCAAAACTACAGGGAGCCACTGCAGAGGCTAAAGAGCTGCATGCAGCTCCAGAGCCGCGGGTTGCCGACACCTGGGCTAGGAGATGGGTCAACAGTGCGCTGAGGCCGCAGCCAGGTTGCTGATTTATTAGATAAGGAAAGGGGTGACATGTGTCTCTAGTAGTAGTAGTAGCAGTAGTAGTAGTAGTAGTAGTAGTAGTAGTAGTAGTAGTGAGGTCTTAAAGTAGCGCAAATGACTCCTCTCATGTTAAAGCCTGTCTATGTTGTAATACCTCCTCTGACCACATGGGGGCATGTGGATCAGCTGTGTTGACAAAATAACCGCTGACAGTTCTATGCTAACAGTTGGGAATGGTCTGCACATGTTGTAACATCATTTTGTCCCACTACAGGTGCACTTTGTTGTGTCTTTCTTGTGATATGCTGAACCCATATGGTCAGAAGTGCTATTCAGTGCCTTTTAAAATGTGAAACGCATTCATTTATAAGAATATTTGATTACATTTAGGAAATGTTGTCTGGCTCTCACAGTCTCTGGTCCTTCCTAGATACAAAAACTGCCCTCAGTAACTTTGAGCTCCAGCTCCAGTTGTCTCTTGTGTTAACTGCCTGTCACTTTATAGCAGTATTTCACACATCAACAACAATGAAAGTAGCTCACAGAGCTACAGCACACATTCAGAGTAGAGGCAACTTTATGGAGTTCAGAGATACTTTTAAATCCTTTGTGCTTTTTTCTGGTACAGATAGAAATGAGTCTTACATTTCAGTCATGATGGTCTTTTAAAAAAGTGTTTAATATGTTAAAACCTTCAGATAACCTGCTCACTTTTGTAGTTACAGAGTGCATAAAACAAACCTATAAAGTAAATTAAAAACCTGAGGATATGTCACATCGTGATGGAGAAGACTAGAAGTCTGAACTATGGGTTTGAAAGCCACACAGACGGCTGTGTTGATCAGTGTTGCTGAATGATGATGAATAATTGAGCAGAGAACTTCCATCTGAGCCGATGGTCTCGGTGGCAGAGGAAACACCAGCATTCAGCGCAGCTCATCCATTATGCAGTAGTTTGAGCAACTGAACATTTCCTGATGATCTTATATGCTCCATCTCTGTCTGAGAACGTTGTGCGGTCTGGCTGGTGCTTTAAGTCTCTGAAAACTGGAACTGCCTTGGACAGTGCATGAACGTCACATATTGCTTTTGGGTATTTGAGACATGCGGTTGCACTATAAATGCTGAGAAATATAAGTGTTCCCAATTAGAGAGGTTTATTCTGAATCCTTGTCTCTGTTTTTGCAGAAGAATTTAGAGAATTTGAGCAGAGGGTGGGCAACCTTAAACAGAAACAAGGGATGATATTGAAGGTGAAAATAAAGGGCCTAGTATGCTTCCATCTAACTGGTTGGTACACATCACTGTCTTTATAAAGACACAGACCTGAGTATTGAGAAATGATACTTGCGACTTCCACATTTTAAAAGAACTGAGCTAATTGGGCACTGTCGCGCTCATCAGATGGTCATCTATGATCAGAGGGCGTGCACACACGTGTGGAGACGGGCTGAAAACTGGTGGAGAGGATCTTTGTTGCAGATTGCCCCCATATTAACTTTCCTCCTGTAAATGCAGGGAGTTGTTGACTGCAGACCTTCGCTGATACCAAAGGTCAACCATCTCTGTTGGGGTTTCCACTCCTGTTAAGGCTCATCTGTGTGTGTTAAGTGGTGATATAGAGGCTGGCTGGTGGCCTGGTGGTACTGCCGTCACCTACCATGTGAAATCTGTGCATCATTTCCAAATGCTTTCAGTTTTGTCCATCGACATTAGTCTGCAACCAAAACATTGACAGTCTGTCAATGACAACTGATGACAGCTGTCTCGTATGAATCTAAATTTCTCCTTTTCTGTGGATTGGCTCAGGTGCATATTCTTTAGATCAATGATTTCCAAAGTGTGGGCCGCGGCCCCCTGGTGGGCCGTGGTGGGACTGCAGGTGGGCCGTCAGAGGTCATTAAAATTGAACAAATGTGTTTTAAATCCTCGATCTTTTTTAAATGTTTTTAATTACTGTAAAATATTCATGACATGATTAAAAAAAGATTAAGAAGTAATAAAACAAACCAGTCAAGTGTTATTCTACTGTCATCTTAACTTAATATGACAAGTGTCACCTTATTTATTGACCCCTTACATTAATATCGGATCATGGTTCCTTGTCCTGTATGTTGATCACAGTTGTGATTAAAGGTTTCGGTGGGCTGCGGAGATTTTTTACATTTCAAATTGGGCCTTGGTATTCTGAAGTTTGGGATTGGCTGCTTTGAAATATAATCAAATGCAAACGTACAGATCAGCAGTGACAGATGGCAGAAGCTGCAGACTGTTTGTTCTAGCTTCATTTTCATCCTTTACATGTGTGTACAAATAAATAGTTATTTAAATATTACATTTTTTCACACCTTTGCAATATGATGCATGTACTGATTTAATAAATAAGAGTGAATGAATCATAGAGGCTATGACTTTGGTGAGGGATCACAGACTTGATATCAAGGCCAGCTCTCTCTCTCTCTCTCTTTTTTTTTTGGCTACTGCTTAAATTAAAATTGTTCATGTTTCCTCATTAAGGCCTCATCACTTTTACTTTTCTCTGCTGTTGCGTGTGTTTCAGTTACCTCAGGACCTTTTTCTTTTTTCTGTAGTATAATCAGTGACCTCGATGGGACCAGCAGTCCTCGTTTGGACCAAAGCCTGGTCCTGTTGAGACAAACGTCATTTCTAGGCTCCTAGTTGGGGTTAGTTACAATTATGGTGTGAATTTAGATTAAGTTGAGAGTAGGACCGTACAAAATGAAAAGTCAGTGCAACGCCCCCAGTGAGGACAGCTGTGTGAATGTGTATTTACTGCTGCAGCCTGGGTGCTCGACCGCAGACTCAACCTTCTAGGAGAGAACAGAATTGATCAAGTTGGGGGTTATCAATGCCACGGCCTTCAATACTTCTGCGCTGCCGTCAATAGAGTTCCAAAGTGACGCTTTTTCCCTCTGAAAGTAATATTTCATTTATAACAGGTTTGTATTTAGGGCTGTTAGAAATAAGAATGAAAACCTTACCGTTCACCCAGGAAGTTAGAAGTTATTCCAAACGTTGGCTGATCAACATACACGTCTGTTGGTGATTTGATTGACAGGAGAGGCAGTGCTGTCAGCGTTTGTGTCCAGAATAAAAGAAATCAGCTCAAGGAAATGGGATTTACGTTCAGCAAATACAATCAGGAGCGCCTAAAGGTTACAGTGGTCTGAAGAGATGATTAGATGAAGGAGAACAGTCATGAATCTGCATTGCATTAGGGCAACCATTCCCAAACTTCAGAATACTAAGCCCCAATTTGAAATGTGAAAAATCTCCACAGCCCACTGAAACCTTTAATCACAACTGTGATCAACATACAGGACAAGCAACCATGATCCGATATTAATGTAAGGGGTCAAAAAATAAGGTGACACTTGTCATATCAAGTTAAGATGACAATAAGAATAACACTTAACTGGTTTGTTTTGTTACTTCTTAATGTTTTTAAATCATGTTGTTAATATTTTACAGTAATTAAAAACATATTTGAAAAAGATCAAGGATTTAAAACACATTTGTTTAATTTTAATGACCTCTGACGGCCCACCTGCAGTACCGCAACGGCGCACCAGGGGGCCGCGGCCCACACTTTGGGAATCACTGCATTAGGAGATGATGCAGGAACTTTTGGTTTGGTGCAGGTCCAATGAAACTTACAAAGGTGTGTGTCTGTGAAGAAAACCAGCACACTTCCACAGTCACTGGTGTTACAGGGTTGATGTTGTTCAGATATGACGCTCACATGTTCAGTTGTCTCATTTTAATGGAAACCAGTGCATGTGAAAATGGGGCTCTTTAGGGACTAAAGTTTGATTTTAGTTCTGTAACCTGGATAAAATCATCTGTTTCCTTGGTGTAAAAAACAAAAAACAAAAATCAACATCCCCTTGTATGACTTAAGTTGGAGCAGATGAAGAAACACACATCTGAATCCATTCTTTAAACAATTAATGTAAAGTGTTAAAGTGTGCAAATGTTAAGTTTGCTGTCAAATTAAGTTGTATTTTTTTTTTAATTTGTTCTAGTGAGTTGCGCACAATAAAAAAGCCAAGTCGGGTTAAATGCAGCTTTAGATTAATCACTTGTTTGTATGTTAGAGCTTTCTCTTCATCTTTTGTTCAGCCATTATAAAACAGGATCTGAGACCCTTGTAGTTCGTAGCAACTGTTACCATGACTCCAGTCCACACGGCTTCGATTTTTCCACTGAACTGTGTGTGTGTGTTTTGGAGGAATGACCTGGCGTGGAGTCAGCGCATTTCTTCCTGTAATAGCAGACAGGCGTGTCCTGGAGGCCAAAGCCAGAAGGGAAGAGATGAAAGTGGTGAGAACTTGCTCTGTAATGTGATCTGGACCGATGAGTGGGACACATGAAGGAAGATGCTGGTCAGATTCTTACATTTAAAATTATTTATTTACTTTTTTCGGCACCACTGGCCTTTTATTCGTAGAGGGAGAGATGGATGGAAAGGGGGCAGAGTGAGTGGGGAAGACATGCAGCAAAGAGCCATACGGGCCGGGAGTCGAACCAGTGACGGCTGCGTTGAGGACTGTAGCCTCTGTACACGGGCCCCCTGCCCTAACCACTGCACCACCGGGCGGCCCGGCGGTCAGATTCTTTAATATCTTTAATTTTCTATTCAGCTATTCAGCAATTTTCTATTCAGCTCATTTGTGTAGTCCATTACAATGCAGAGTGCTTCAAGACATTTTTCAGAGACTCAGCTCATATTAACTCTAAGTAATATCGTTAAATCTTAATTAAAAAAACAGTGGTAAGGAAAAACTCCCCTTTAAGACTGGGAAAAACCTTGATCAGGACCGGGATCATAGGAGGACCTTCCTGCTAGATAACCAGGAGCGTCAGGAGCGATCGGGTCTGGTAGATAACCAGGAGCGTCAGGAGCGATCGGGTCTGCTGGATAACCAGGAGCGTCAGGAGCGATCGGGTGGAGCGATAACCAGGAGCGTCAGGGAGCGATCGGTCTGCTAGATAACCAGGAGCGTCAGGAGCGATCGGGTCTGCTAGATAAGGAGCGTCAGGAGCGTCGGTCTGCTAGATAACCAGGAGCGTCAGGAGCGATCGGGTCTGGTAGAACCAGAGCGTAGGAGCGATCGGGTCTGGTAGATAACCAGGAGCGTCGGGAGCGATCGGGTCTGCTAGATAACCAGGAGCGTCAGGAGCGATCGGGTCTGGTAGATAACCAGGAGCGTCGGGAGCGATCGGTCTGGAGATACCAGGAGCGTCAGGAGCGATCGGGTCTGCTAGACCAGGAGCGGGGAGCGTCGGGTCTGCTAGATAACCAGGAGCGTCGGGAGCGATCGGGTCTGGTAGATAACCAGGAGCGTCAGGAGCGATCGGGTCTGCTAGATAACCAGGAGCGTCGGGAGCGATCGGGTCTGCTAGATAACCAGGAGCGTCAGGAGCGATCGGGTCTGGTAGATAACCAGAAGCGTCAGGAGCGATCGGGTCTGCTAGATAACCAGGAGCGTCGGGAGCGATCGGGTCTGGTGGATAACCAGGAGCGTCGGGAGCGATCGGGTCTGGTAGATAACCAGGAGCGTCAGGAGCGATCGGGTCTGCTAGATAACCAGGAGCGTCGGGAGCGATCGGGTCTGCTAGATAACCAGGAGCGTCGGGAGCGATCGGGTCTGGTAGATAACCAGGAGCGTCAGGAGCGATCGGGTCTGCTAGATAACCAGGAGCGTCGGGAGCGATCGGGTCTGCTGGATAACCAGGAGCGTCAGGAGCGATCGGGTCTGGTAGATAACCAGGAGCGTCAGGAGCGATCGGGTCTGCTAGATAACCAGGAGCGTCGGGAGCGATCGGGTCTGCTAGATAACCAGGAGCGTCAGGAGCGATCGGGTCTGCTAGATAACCAGGAGCGTCAGGGGCGATCGGGTCTGCTAGATAACCAGGAGCGTCAGGAGCGATCGGGTCTGCTAGATAACCAGGAGCGTCAGGAGCGATCGGGTCTGCTAGATAACCAGGAGCGTCGGGAGCGATCGGGTCTGGTAGATAACCAGGAGCGTCGGGAGCGATCGGGTCTGGGTAACCAGGAGCGTCGGAGATAACCAGGAGCGAGGTCGGGAGCGTCTGGTAATACCAGGATCGAGCGATCGGGTCTAGATAACCAGGAGCGTCGGGAGATTCTGGTAGATAACCAGGAGCGTCAGGGAGCGATCGGGTCTGCTAGGATAACCAGGAGCGTCGGGAGCGATCGGGTCTGCTAGATAACCAGGAGCGTCGGGAGCGATCGGGTCTGGTAGATAACCAGGAGCGTCGGGAGCGATCGGGTCTGGTAGATAACCAGGAGCGTCAGGAGCGATCGGGTCGCTGGATAACCAGGAGCGTCGGGAGGAGCGATCGGGTCTGGTAGATAACCAGGAGCGTCAGGAGCGATCGGGTCTGTAGATAACCAGGAGCGTAGGAGCGATCTGGTAGATAACCAGGAGCGTCGGGAGCGATCGGGTCTGCTAGATAACCAGGAGCGTCAGGAGCGATCGGGTCTGCTAGATAACCAGGAGCGTCGGGAGCGATCGGGTCTGAAGATAGATCTGGTAGATAACCAGGAGCGTCAGGAGCTCAAGATAACCAGGAGCGTCAGGAGCGATCGGGTCTGCAGATAACCAGGAGCGTCGGGAGCGATGGGTCTTAGATAACCAGGAGCGTCTAGATAACCAGGAGCGTCGGGAGCGATCGGGTCTGGTAGATAACCAGGAGCGTCGGGAGCGATCGGGTCTGCTGGATAACCAGGAAGGATGGATGGAGCACATGTTACTCTGAAACAGGTGGAAACTCTACAGCATCACTGTTTCCTTTCCACATGTTCAAGCTCATCCAGGATTCTGAACTGAGAGCTGATAGTAAAGGCCATTACTCCCTTTCTTTTTTATTCCAGAAGACAAGGCCATTGTTTCTAAAAAGAACTTTTAAAGTAATTTGAAGAATTTCAAATATTTATTCATCTGACAGTTTCCCACTTTGCATCAGTCCTTTTTTAAAATGAGCTGTGGTCCAGAGAAAACGGCAGCATTTCTGGATCATGTTCACATGTGGCTTCTTCTTTCCATGATAGAAGTTGAACCTGTGTCTTTGGATTGCATGATGAACTCTCAGACGGTGATCTGAAGACATCTGAGCTTTCAGAGATTTTTTTCACCACAGAATCATCTGTTTTTAATGCAGCAGCAGCTGAAGGTCTGCAGACTGCAGGCATCCTGCCTTGTCCCGTGTGCACAGAGATTCCTCCAGATTCTCTTAGTCTTTTAATTATTTATGATGACTCAAAGTCTTCCTAATTTGACACTTATAAACATTAGTTTGAACTTTTTTTCCCAAAGTTTTAAAGCGATAGCGACCCTCTATTCTAGGATGCCTTTTTTATTAATACCCAGTCATGTCACTGACCTGTTGACAGTTAATTTAATTAGTTGCAAGATGTTCATCCAGATGTTTCTTCTGTTGCCCGTATCTCAACATGTATTAAGATTTGAAATCTCAGTGTTTCACTTTAAAAATGTATGATTTCTACATTCTGTTGTGAATAAAATATGGGTTTATGAGATTTGACACATCATTATATTATGTTTTTATTTACATAAGTTTGAGCAGGAGAAGGCAGCATTTCCCAATGATTCACTCGAACATCTGTCATGAATTATAAAGCAGATATCACTCTCACATCCAGCTACCACGTGACTTCTTTCAGTATAAAAATAAAAATAATAACCTTGTACTGTTCTGAATTCTGGACTTGTATGATGGCTGTTATTCATCGAGTACGCGGTTTGTTTTTCCAGTGGCCGTTACTCACCAGTGAGGTCACCAGGAGGAGGAGCTCTGAGTCACCAGCTTTGGATGCTGATCCCTGAGGGGCGTGAGTCATGACCTCGGTGGTCCTGGTCGACACTGGTGGGACAGTGGTGGAGTATGTCACCGCTGAAGAAGACCTGCAGCAGGTGTGTTGCACACTGACACGAGGACAGAGAGAAGTGTGGCGCAGCAAGAGACTCGAGTGCTTCCTTCTGTCTCAGTCTCACTGGAAGTGACGGACATCTGGTTAATTTTTATTTTTTGACGTCCCTCAGGAGGATGGAGAGTGTGAGCCAGACCTGGAGCTGGAGGGAGAGGTGGAGGGCGAGTGTGAAGCTGAGGAGGCCTGTGAGGAGTCGCAGGAGAGGGAAGAGGCTGAGGACTACCCAGCAGTCATAGTGGAGGACGTACCGGGTGCCAGCCTGACTGATGGGAGAGGCTACTCCGCTCAGGTGTTCGTCTGTGGAGACGAGGCATATGTCATGGAAGAGGTGGACGTAGATGGAGAAATCGGTGAGACAAATCAAAAATGGCAGTTTTCCACATTTGTGCTGTGATTTCTCTCTTGGCTCTGGAGGTGCAGCACGTCATCATGCAGTGTCTTTTGTAAGAATCCACACATATTTGCTCATAATACCAGGAAAAACAGTGTTGGTTGTATACAAACCAGCGTATGTCACTAGGCTCCCAGAATCCTCCTAATATTTTGGTTTTCAGTCACAAGTACACACACGTAGGGGGTTGCAGGTAGATTTTATTGTGAAAAGCGTGACAGACATCCTTATGCACCAACTTACCAGGTGGCATTTTCATTCGCTGGTTACATGTTTCAGGATGAATCTCTTAAGCTTCAATGCTACGTGCAGTAGTAGATTACCAGTGGAGCACTGGGATGTTTGCGTGATCCCTCGAGACACAATAGAGCTGCATTAAACCAGTCTAATTGTCTCATGATTTACTGGTACTCGCCCTCTTTCTCTTGTGCAATCTGCTGTTGCCTTTGCTCATGCACAGTTCCCGTTTCCAGGGTTACTGTCCTGGCCCGAGGAGCCATGTGTCACACTAACACAGCTGTTTATTTCCATCGAGCTACAGAGTTTGTCTTAAGAAATCGATTAAAGGTGGATGTTAGTTTTGTGGGCTTCCTCCTGGATCCTCTACAACAGAAATGAGAGAATGCTGCAAACTGATTGATGATTTTTCTGGATCTACTTTTAACTAAGTCAAGCTTGGCTGTGTCTGTAGTTTGACCCTTGTTGGGTATTTTCCGGTTGTTGATGACAACTATCGGTTTCACAGATAATCAGTCAAACCAGGCTTTGAGGCGACAGACATCTGTGTTCTTGTACTGCCACCTTGTGGTTATTTTTAGATGGATGATACATTATGAACAACAAATGACTCAAGATATTACTAACTAAATCCATTCCTTACTGTCTCATATTGCACCCCAAGAATCTGTTTTCACGTCATCTAAAGAATATGCACCTGAGAGCAGGGTTATAATAGTTTTGGATTTTCCATTAGTTTTAGTTTTTATTTAGTTTTTAGTTTAGTTTTTCCAAATTCAGTTAGTTTTAATTCATTTTTAGAGCAGTTTTGCTACTTTTTTATTCGTTTTCGTTTTGAAATACTTAGTTTCAGTTTAGTTTTTATTAGTTTCAGTGTTAGTTTTAGTTTTATTTTGTAAATTAGGGTTGTAATTTTGGTTGGAGTGAAGCACTGAACTTTTTGAAGGCTATCAAATCACATAGTCGTGTTTACATTCTGGTCTCAATAAACATATTTATCAATGGGTCTTCCCGCTTGTGGTGTTCCTGCGTATTTACTGACCAGCAGCTATCTGGTCTCCGGTGGTAACAGTCCATTATAGTTGCTGTTTTCTCCCGTTCCTTCCCAACGCTGACTGGCCTGCAGCTGCAGCTTCTCTTTCCAGGGGGCTAGCTTAGGCTAGCTTATCCAGGTAGTCTTGGTTAGCCTTCTTTCCAGGGGGCTAGCTTAGGCTAGCTTATCCAGGTAGTCTTGGTTAGCCTTCTTTCCAGGGGGCTAGCTTAGGCTAGCTTATCCAGGTAGTCTTGGTTAGCCTTCTGGTGTGAGCTTTTCAAATGGACTTTCAGATTCGTGGGGTTTTTTTTTTTCTCCTTGAGAAGTATTCCACACATTGTATCACCTGCTTCTACAACAAGGCACTTATTTTGATCGTTAACACAGTCATAGTCAAAGAAATCCCTAATAGGACTGTGCCGCTTTCTACCAACTTTTGCCGCAGACATCACTGCTGATCACTTTTTAGTTTTTTTTTTTTTTTTTTTTTGCGGTTGTTGTTGTATGGCGGAGCGAAGTTAATAGATTTCAAACGTTTATGAGGAAAAAAAATAAATATAAGATAAAAAACGATATTTTTTTTTCAGTTAACGAAAATGTTTTTTAAATTCTAGTTTTCGTTATTTCATTCGTTTTCGTTAATGATAATAATCTTGCCTGAGAGCAGGATAAAGACTTTGGAATCATTTACGAAGAAAAGTTTTTGCATTCTGTCATTCGGTCTGCAGTTTTTACCCGTTCAGTGAGGCAGATATTTAATCAGGCTTTAGCCTTGGAGACCCCTCTCTGGTGGCTTGGTGGTAGAGCTTTCGTCAGGAACGGCATCTGGGGTAAAACTTGTGCCGAATCAGTCATGTGGATCACCCCGGCTGTGGTAACCCTGAACAGGGAGCAGCCGAAAATCAGAATCAGAAATACTTTATTGATCCCCGAGGGGAAATTGTTTAAAAAGGGAATTTTTACCCTCGGAGACACTGACAGCAACTAAATAAAAAGTGTGACATCCATCCATTAACTGTCTACCCAGGTTTAAGTCATGGAGAAGCAGAGGTTAGTGGGTACCAAGGAGTTCCCAGACCAACTGAGAGAAATGATCTCTCCAGCGTGTCCCCTCCTCCCAGTTAGACGTGCCTGAAGCACCTCCCCAGGCGGCCATCCAGGGGACATCCTAACCAGATGCCCAAACCATCTCACCTGGTTCCTGCTTATGTGGAGGAGCAGCGACTTGACTGAGGAGTCCTTCCTAAATGTTCTCACCCTATCTCTAAGGGAGAGTCCACTGGAGAAAAAACTCCTTTAGCTATCCTGTATCTGCAAGCTTTTTCTTTTGGTTACTTCTCACAGATCATGACCACAGGTGACGGTAGGATCATAAATCAACCGGCGAACAGAGACCCTTGCCTTTTGGCTCACTTTCTCTTCGCCACAACAGACTGATAGACGGTCTACATAACTCCCAACGCTGCACTGGCTTCTGTTCCATTCACCCCTCACTTGTGAAAAAGACCCCAAGACACTGTAAGTCCTCCACTTGAGGCGGTGCTTCATTCCTAACCTGAAGAAGGCTTCCAGGTGTTGGTTCTCATCCCTGTCGTCAGACAGTTGGCTGTGAATCACCCCAGTGACAGCTGAAGATTCTCAGTGACGCCAACGGGGCCACATCACCTGTAAAAAGCAGAGATGAAACCCTGAGAAGGATGGACTCCTGCGTTACATGAGATTTCATCGTGTGAAGCCACACACTAATATTTCATTGGACCGCCTTTAGTCTTGATTACAGCACACATTCACTGTGGGATCGTTTCGATAAACTTTGCAATGTCACATTTACACATTCCATCCAGTGTTGCATTAATTTTTCACCAAGATCTTGCATTGATGATGGTAGAGTCTGACCGCTGCACAAGGCCTTCTCCAGCACATCCCAAAGATTCTCAATGGGGTTCAGGTCTGGACTCTGTGGTGGCCAATCCATGTGTGAAAATGATGTCTCATGCTCCCTGAACCAGTCTTTCACAATCTGAACCCGATGAATCCTGGTATTGTCATCTTGAAATATGGCCGTGCCATCAGGGAAGAAAAACTCCATTGATGGAATAATCTGGTCATTCAGTATATTCAGGTAGTCAGCTGACCTCATTCTTTGAGCTCATACTGTTGCTGAACCTGGACCTGACCAACTGCAGCAACCCCAGATCAGAACACTGCCCCCACAGGCTGGTACAGTAGGAACTAGGCATGATGGGAGCATCACTTCATCTGCCTCTCTTCTTACCCTGATGCTCCCATCACTCTGGACCAGGGTCAATCTGGACTCATCAGACCACATGACCTTCTTCCATTGATCCAGAGTCCAATCTTTGTCCTACCTAGCAAACTGAAGCCTTTTTTCTGACTATCCTCACTGATTAGTGGTTTTCTTAAGACTACACAGCTGTTCAGTCCCAATCCTTTGACTTCCCTTCACATTGTGTGGAAATGCTTTTATTTTTATGATAAAACATAGTTGTGAGTTCTACTTTTGTTTTTTGTTTTTTTTTTAATTTGATTTCACCAAACGTTTAAATGATTACAGATCACCATCATTCAAGATGTTTTTTTCCAACCACATTTCTTCCTCTAAGATGATGGAAACTATCCTTCTGGTTTTTAATAATGCGCTGGACACTCCTGAACCCAATTTTAGTAGTTTCAGCAATCAGCTTGCTTGATGCATGACAATTATACAATCATTTGACCCTTCTGAAACAGATTAACATCTTTTCCACGACCACAGGTTGTGTCTTCCGACATGGTTGTTTAAGAAATGTGAAGCTACGAACTGCATCAGTTAAGCTTAAATAACTTGCTGCCAGCTGAAACATAAACATCCAGCAGTTATTATCCAATGGGAGGCTCTTAACTATCTACTTAGTTAAATCCAGGTGGTGACTTTTTTTTTTTTTTTGAACGGGCAGTGTGTGTCTATATAGTTAGAGAGGGATGGATGGATGCATACAGCAATGAGCTGGAGATATGAAATGTGCCAGATGTCAAGATGTCCTGACTTTAAACTATTAGAAAAAGAAAAAACATGGCTCCTCACATCTGGCAATTTAAAAACTTTTATTGATGCATCCCAATCAACAATACCTTCCCGTAACCAGCAGGAAGATACCTCAGTGTCTGGTCTAAACCTTTTCACTTAGGTGTGGTCTTCTGGTCAAGTTGTGCTCAAGTTTAAAATCAGTATTTTGTGTGTTTCACAAATGAGACCCCTACATTTGGTTGCACATTAATGTACATATCTGGCAGGGTTGCTTGGTATTTTACACTGAAAAATAAGAATAGTTTTAATTTATTTGACCTTCTTCAAGTGCCCATGAATGTTTGTTAAAAACCAAATAAGTTGCTGTGACGTTTTTCTAATCCATGCTTGAATCCGAGCCACAAAGCGCTGCATTGTTCTCCGTTCAGAATATGATTGGTTGATGCTGTGTCTTGTTATATTTCTTGAAAACAGGCTTGTTGTGAAGCATCTGTTCGAATTTCGCCGCGGTTCGTTATAAAATTTCTGTCAGGGTGTTTTTTTTTTTTTTTTGCTAAACTGCTCCCGGTGCAGCTTTACTTGACGTACTCTCTACGCAACAGAGGGAGGGCGATCGGAGGATTTCCTGTGTTGCTGGCGGAGGGATACCTCTGCCGCCGTCATGCGGCCCAGTTGAAACCGATGAGATTTTCCTCAAGCGGCGGAGTGATACGAGCTCGTAGCTTCCCATACAATTCAGTGAATCTGCAGCAAGTGAGGGAAAACATGGCGACTTTACAGCATGATGGCCACGCAAACCAGCTCGATCTGCTCATCCGAGCCGGTAATGTGTCTTTTGTTTACTCGCGACATCAGCTCGAGAGCTACCGCGGGACGCCGGCTGCGGCTCGCAGGCTCGACCGCTGCGCTCCAGCCCGCAAGCTGGTGCGGTGAAGTAATGGAGGGCAATCAGGAAGTGATCACCTTGGTAGCAGCCTGCATGGCGCAGCTTCACGGTTAACCGGGCCGGTTTAAAAGGAGACGGCGTGTAACGGGGCTCTGGCAGTGTGCGCGGCCGAGCGGCGTCGTGCACGATGCGAGTTTTGCACGCAGGAGCGCATTTTTTCCCGCACATGGATGATGTTGAATAACGGTCTGCACGTCGGTCCTGCACAACCAGGAAGTGCATGGATGTTGTCTTTCCTGCGTCTTTGCCACGCTGTCTGAGGCGGAAAGACGTGCGGGTTTATTTCTGCTGCTATAATCGCGTTCAGGTCTCCGGATGAAAGCTGTCTCAGCGATCATCGTCTTTTCGATGATAAAGTTTAGTTTGAAGCAGCTTTGTGAATAACCTTAAACTCTCCAGCAGCTTGCGGTCTCTGGGCTGTAGGGGCTGTAACGTATCGTTTCTGGTGTTTTGAGGCGATACGAGCTCAGTTTTTCTTCTTCCAGAGTGGCAGGTTTTGATTGTTTTAAGGCTCTTCAGGTTTCCGTTATCGTGTTGTCCAGCCTCTCCTGGGACGGCCTGACTCCTAGCTTTTTTTTTTTTTTTTTTTTTTAATATATTTATATTTAATTTAACTATGTAGCTGTTGCTGCTTCATCTATCTGCACGTGATCGTTTTAAGTGATTTAACTCATTTTCTAGTTGTGGTGACCAAGTTGTGATTTTTTTTTTTCACCTCTTTTCGGTCACAATAAAGGTATTTCGATGCGAGGGGGTGGAGCGCACCGCTGATTGACACGCTCGTTGGTCCAATAGCTTGCTCGCGGGTTTGAAACGTCAGCGGGAGTCCAGTCAGGTTTCAGTGGAGGGGGAGGCGGGCCCTCAACGCGCGTTTGAGCCAATGGGAGGCGAGGCGGGTGTTGAGTGACAAGAGGATTTGTGAGCTTCCTCGAAGAGAACTGGAGGGAAAGGATGAAGAGTGTAAACACGGAAGTCAGAGGAAGAACTACTTTTTATCAGACCTGCCGCTATTCTTGAAGCTCTTGCTTCGTAAACGTAAAAATATTTTCAAAACTTCCAGTTATACTTTTACTTAAATTTAAACATTTAATATTCAATTATCAAGGGAAAAAATGGTGGTAATTCCATTCGGGCAGTCAATCTCTTAAGGCTCCACATGTGGTTCCAGCCCAGCTGTGGTCAACCGCCTGATTTCAAAGACGGCTATAGGAACTCTGCTCTGATGGCTACCAGCACCCCTGTTTGTTCGAGAGAGGCCCTGAATGAGTTGTTGATCTAAAGATAGCCTGTTTCTGTCCCCTGCGTGGTGCCTGTTGCCTCAGTGAGATAGCCAAACATGGACAGGGGAGGGTGGAAATGATATCTCAAGTTTCCCACCAGTGATTGACAACAACAGCAGGTGTTCCTTTCCGGAGTCCCAGTGGAGGTCATGGTTCCCCCACAACAGGCTGAATTTAATTCTCCACTCAACACCATTGTCTTTGTTTACCTCTTCACCTAAAATAAGACAGTTTTCCACATTTAGGGCTCTTGCATATCATAATTTCTGTATCCTGGTGCTGGAGATCAGCGATTTGTGAAATGGAAAGAAGTTGTTTGACCACAACAAAACCTCACCTCCTGCTTCTGTTGCTCTGCTTTTTCAACAAAAGCTGAACTAGCAGTGCAATAGATCAAGTGTTCGATAAAGACCTGCATTTACTGAAATGAACAAATCATGTTGTGTTTGGATGTGAAAGAAAATGCCATCTGTGGTGTTAAAAGGGTCAGAATCTCCACTAGAGGGCGCCAGTCGCTTAGCTGTTTGCATGCTGTTCAGGGCTTGACATTAAGCTTTTTCTCTTTGTGCTTAAGTATTTAAGTTGCCCGAGGGCCAAACTTCCTCATCTGCCTGGAGAAGGTTGGCTGATAAAAAAATAAATAAGATCAAAAAGGACTTGAACTTCTGTGAACAATTACTTTGTATTTTCTGAAGTTGGCAGTGACATCACTGTCTGCGGTCTCCCTATTTAAATATTAAAACCAAGTTGTTTTTGTTTTTCCTCCTGTTTCTGGCGGCTGCATTTAGTGACATTCACTAACGGCAAGCCAAGTTAATTTATATAGCACATTTTGTGTACAAGACAATTCAAGGTGCTTTACGTAAAACATTAGAGGCATTACAAAGCATTGAAGATTAAATGAAAAACAGGAAGGGAATAAAATAAGATATTAAAACCCTTAAAGAAGACAGGATGAAATGGTTAATAAAGTTAATCAACAGTTGTAATGTTACTGTGAAGCAGCCAGTAGCTCCAGTCTCCAGTAGAAGTTGGTCAAAGCCAGGTGGAGAAGTCTGAAGCAGCTACAGGAAGAATTCAGCTGAGCAGAGATGTTGGTGGACTAAAATATGCAAAAGGCTTTTCAGTTTATTTTGTGGAGTATTAAACCAGACCAACAAAACCTGAGGTGATGTGCACTGGTAGAAGAGATGGGACAAGCAGGTGGGCTTGAAGCTTGAACCAGACACTTGATTTACTCTCACAGGGGGAGAAAAATAAGTCTAAATCTTTTTTTTTTTTTCTAACAAATGAAGTGTTTAACTGATTCCACCTGCGTTTGTGTTGCAGTGGAGGCCTCCGTTCATGGTACCAGTGTCCACTGCTCTGACAAAACCATCGAGGCCGCAGAGGCTCTGCTGCACATGGACTCGCCTTCCAGCCTCAGAGAAGACCGCAGTCCAGGTAACACATGCAGAGTAAAACAGATCTCAGTTTACAAGCGCTCACACTGGAAACTATTTTTCTCCCTTACAAGGCCAAATGACATAGCAAAGCATATTAAACCTCCTTTTACGCCTTTTAAAACTAGTGTGTTATTCATTTAACTGGGTTCCTGCAAGAAAGGAACAGAGCTGCATGTAATTATAACATAAAAGATATAAACTTTAACAACCAGTGATGTCTGAACTCGGGATTTTCTCAAAGGACAAAAACAAAAAAGGAAACATCGATATCACACATGAAATCCTTGTTAAAGACTTTCTTTAAGTTTTAAACTTCACTATTACACCTTGTAGAAGTGTTGCAAGACAGAAATATCTGTTTATCTGCAGAGATGGAGGGGGGGAATTAGGAAAAAATATTCAAAATAGATTTCTGAAATCCAAAATAATTTTCTTTTTCTTAAACTGTGTCGTCCCTGACGTGTCTGAAACCATCACATTTGATAGAAAACCTTTACTATCCACATATTTCTTTTTTTTCCCTCCCATAATATTTCTTCTCTGCTCCCTTGATGATACATTGTACTGTGCAATAGCACATTTGTGTTTTTCCAATAAAGAGAAAAGAAATGACATCATTTTTATGGTAGGAATACTACAAAGCTATGACAACTGTACCACACAGTAGGAGCTTTTCTTTACCAGTGGGTTTGTGGTCTTGGAGAACAGCTGTGTTGGTGCTTTTATCTGGTTGACTGTGACATCGGGTCCTGGGTCGCCCTCACAGCCGGGTTTCTGTTTTCATCAGAAACCTGAAAACTCTTCCTCATTTCTTGTTGCCAGCCGTTCTTTCAGCTCGCTCACGGTTAATTTCTCTGCTGAAGCTCTGACAGCTGCAACAATCACACACTTTAGTGATTGTCCATTTAACAATGTCGCACACAGAATAAAACAATCACCATGACTGATTATACGACTGGATCCTTGATACAGTAAAACTAAAGCAATAAATTCAACATTTTAAAGACAATCTTATGTGGTAATACCATTTCTGACCACATGGGGGCATATAGATCTGTAGCATTGACTAGAGGGCTAATGAGTGGGGATGGTCTGATGTGTTTTATGATGCGCTGGCCGACACGAAACGTTCTTGTGATATGCTGCCCCTATGTGGTCAGAGGAGGTATTACTTCATAGGGGTTTTTGAAATGAAGAACCTAGAACAGTTCCTGCCCTTGAAGATGACCTTCAGTCTTAAAGCACCAATAGAATGTACGATGAAGTTTCTCATCAACAGAACTATTTCACCTCTTTGATTCCTCCCTCCAGAAGCGTTTGTGCCGCCGTGTGAGTCGACACCCGTCTTCCTCCACGCTGCTATGCGGCCTGAGATGATCGAGGAAACGGAGGTGGAGGTATCGACTGTGGAGTGCTGCGAGGAAGAGGACGAGATGGGATCCTTCATGGAAGAGTCAGAACCTGACAACGAGCCAATCAGGAAGAGGCGAGGTACACAGAAACGTCTGGAAGTCTGTCACGGTCTGTTGGTGATTGGAGAGCCGAACACCAGTGAGGCAGCTTCCTTAAAAATGTTTCCTTTTTGTAGCTGGACGGAAGCCAAAGACGCATCAGTCGACCATTTCCAACGGTTCACCTGATCTCAGCATCAAGAAGAAACCGCGAGAAGGCAAAGGTATCGAAGTGTTGAAATAATCTTGCACGGTGAGGGTGCATGTGTCCTGTCCAGATGTGGTCTTGGGTGATTAAAGTTCAAATAAAGAATGGTAGGGGTGCATGATAACTGTCGGCCAGATAACAGGAAATTATGTCATCCCGATAAGTCCGATATCACGACGAATAGCCCCTATAACGTATATATTTTTGTCAACACAGCAGAGCCTCGCTCCCTCTGAGCCTTGAATGACCGGCAGTGAATGTTATGTTCAAGTAACGTCGGCATAATCAGAAAAACTATTACTCAATCAGGAAAATCAAGAATACCCCCTCATGCCAGAAAACAACTCGTTAACTAGGTCATAATTTTGGTAGTTGCTGACTTTAATTGATATTCGCAGTATTTTCCCACATTTTACACATAAGAAAAGAAAAAAATAGGAAAGTCTGAAAGAATGATTAGCAAACGAGGGAACGGAGGAATTTACGTTACACCTTGAATGCAGCCTGCAGCACAGCGTACTGATCACAACAAACATGGCGGCGTGGAACTTCGTTAAAGTTTCAGAAAAAGATAGTTTGGTGGTTATTTGTGATTAATGTTCCAAGTGAATTCTACGTGGAGGGAAGCACAAGCTTTAATACGTAAAACCTGATCAGCCACCTACGACATAACAATCACTTCCATGGAGTTTTGAAATCACGCTAACAGAAGCTAATGCTAACGTGCACAAGCCAACAGCAGTTTCCCCTCCCCTCATTCCTCTCATCTAAAGCTTCCATGAGATTAAAAAATAAAAAACACTGAACCTCATTTACTTTAATTAAAGGTATTAATTTTAATGGAACCACAAGCCAAAATATTTTAAATGTAAATCTTTTTCAGTTTGTAGTTTTGATGCATGTATTTCCATCAGTTCAAGGAGCCTTTATTTTTTATATCAGTCAGTAATGAACCTTATTTAAGTTGATGTGAGATATCAAATAGGTTTGTTTGATAGCTTTAAGAAAATGTTTGAGAGGCTTGCCAATAGTTTTTCTTTGGAAAAAATAAATATCTGTTCATTTAAAAAGTCACATCTATTTTTGGTTTTGTTCATAGTATTGATGTAATGATCTTAGGTATATGTGTGTGTTATCGGTTATCCGTTTTAAAAAAACAGTTATGGTGCATCCCTAAAGAACGGTTAGTCGCTGACAAGGTTAACTTTGATGTCCAGCAGGGAGCACCACCTACCTCTGGGAGTTTCTTCTGGACCTCCTCCAGGATAAAAACACCTGTCCCAGGTACATCAAGTGGACCCAGAGAGAGAAGGGCATCTTCAAGCTGGTTGACTCGAAGGCCGTGTCCAAGCTTTGGGGCAAACACAAGAACAAGCCGGACATGAACTATGAGACCATGGGACGAGCGCTCAGGTAAACGGGTTGGGAGGGAATGAAGGACACTTTTTTTCCCTTCTTGTTTTTCAGCAACATTTTAACGCGTGATCGTTGATTTTTCCTCAGATATTACTACCAGCGCGGCATCCTCGCCAAAGTAGAGGGCCAGCGGCTGGTTTACCAGTTCAAGGACATGCCCAAGAACATTGTCATAATCGATGACAAGACGGACATGCCCGACGATCTGATGGGCGCCGGCGCTGCAGCGCCCTACGAGCGCGTGCCTCCGCCCTCTGACATGTTGCTCCAGGCCGCCGAGCTACCGTGCTCAAAAAAACCCAACATTTTGAGGGGCGCCAGCAGAGCCAACGTCGTCCAGACTCCAGCCGCTACGGGCAGCAAGTCGGTGGCAGGAGGTGGACCGGCGATGGCGGCGGCAGCGCCGAGGATAGTGACGCTGTCGGCCACGCCGGATGCGAGCCAGAACCAGCAGCCTCACCCAGCTGTGATCCAGAACGCCACGGGGCCGCCGAGGTCAGAGTCCCGTGGGGCAACGAGTGCCAGCGTTCCTTCTGAGGCACGCGTTGGAGCAGTGATTTCTGACCGTCCCGTCTCCGCTCTCGTCCACAGGACAGTGCGGGTAGCGATGCAGGTTCCTGTCGTCATGACCACGTCACTGGGCCAAAAGATCCCCACAGTCGCCGTGCAGCAGCCAGCGGGAACGACGGGGGCAGCCGGCCCCACCGCCCTCCTCACCAACACGTCAGCCATCGGCGCCGCCAACTCCCAGCAGAAGGTGTGTGAACGCGTTTGTCCTCGCAAGAAGTTACCTTTTTATTTCTTCTTCTTCTAAAGTCTAAGGGCCTGATCTTCCGCCAGATCTCCTAAAGCCGCTATGAAGGGATAGCAGGTAGCGGGAGGGGCGTTCCCCTGCAAAGAACACAATCTTCCACCTCCCTAAACTACCCGCTATCCCACCTGCGCTAACCGCTATATTATACATAGGAGTGGTCAGGACGTTCCACCTGGTAAACCAATCAGTGCGTCAGCAGCCATTGCCTTTAAGAGCAGGTTCTGCTACCTGCTACCTGCTACCCACTACCTGCAAGCCTCTACCCACAAGCCGCTATGGAGCATCTTTTCATCCAGATCAGAGCAGCTCTGCTGTAGAGCTTCCTCCTCTTCCTTCCTCCTCCTCCTCTGCACTGTTATATACATACAAATATTTCTACACAGACAATTCCTATCAGCTACCTGAAAGTCCCAGATAGTCGGTGTCCTCCCAGTAAACACGGCCAGGTAGAGCTGCAGGAACATGTTCTCAGCAGGGGGTGATGGGAGTCTGGGACAGCTGTGCGTCTTGGCGCAGCTGATGTCTCTTTTAAAATACTGCAGAACGAATCGTTGGATGTGCATTTAAAGATCATGAACAATTAATGTTCCTGTCCCTCCTCGACCACCAACAGTTTCAGACATATCGGAAATAAATTCCCGCATCCAACCTTTTCCAGCTTGACACCAGAGACAAAGATCTCCTTGGTTTCCTCCACAGCAGACATTTGAATGAGATCATGCCACAGCTGTACAGACTGATGTGTCTGGCCGTGACTATTCCCACATCCACCACAACTGCTGACCAGACATCCTCTGACCTCAAGAGAATAAAAACGTCTGACAGTAATACGGTGATGCGTAATCGAGAGGTTGAGCCGTTTGTGGACGTCCACATGTGACCAGGTGGACGCACATTTATGCCATTTTACGCGCCGACATGCGAGTTGCGCTTTCCTCAAACTCGGTATCTTGCGATCGCGGGTATCAGGTGGTCTGACCGAGTTTGTGGAAAGTGCAAAAGACCCGCCCATTGCCACACCTACCATGTGAGTAAGGGAGTCGGTATAACGGATAGCGGCTTTAGGGAAGCGAAAGATTGCATTAGCACTTAGCTAAACCTAAACCTGCAATTAGCAGGTAGCGGCTAGCGGGAGGTGTACGATTGGGACCTAAGTGTCCTGCTGTTAAACAGTCATGTGAAAAAGTTAGTTCCCCCTTTAACCCTGTGTTGTTGTTGTTGTTGTGTGTTAACAAAAAGTGATTAAATCCTGATCAAAGTGGGTCTGAGTATGAGGAAAAAATGGCTTAAGTTTTTTTTATTGTTTTTTACGAATGAGAACATTATTTATTTAACAAAAATGTAGGAAAAAAACAACCAAACAACTGCTTCCATGTGATCTAAGAGGGAAGCTGCAGCCCGGAGCTGCTAATTAACAGCCCTCGATGAATTAATCATAAATGGCTCTATATTTTAGCAGTTACTCACTTCTGCCTGCATTTTTTTTTTTTTTTGGCTCAAACAGTGAAAAACTTATAAAAGTTGATGTTCAGATGAGGTATTTGCCTAAACCCACTGTTATCAGGTGATTTTAATTATAAATGTCACAGCAAAACATAATTAGAAGAATAATAGAAATCCTGGTTTCCCAATCAGGTTGTGATCCAGACGATCCCCACCATGGTCCCGGCCACAGCGGAGAACGGAGACAAGATCACCGTCCAGCTGGCCAAGATCATCACGATCCCGGCCCACCAGCTGGCCCAGTGTCAGCTCCAGGCCTCCACAGCCACCAACAAGCCCAGCGTGGCGGCGTCCCCGGCGGGCATCAGCCTGCTGGGGAGCCCCCTGACGGTCAGAGCGCTGGCTCCCGTCAACGTCGCCTCGGGAACGCAGGTGATGAGGCTCGCCGTGCCCACGCCGACCCAGCAGCAGACGCTGATGGTGTCGCAGCCGGGGAGCGTCGGCGGCGGGGCGAGTCTGGTGACGGTGTCGACGGCCAGTCAGACGGCGGCGACGCAGCCTCACATCATCAGCGGCATCATCAACGGCACAGAGGTGGTGGTGGGGGGGAGCGGCGGGCTGTCCGTGGAGAAGCTGAAGGCCGCGGGCGTCCAGGTCCAGGCTGTGCAGATGCCGCTAAAGGTCCAGCAGAACCTGGCGAACCCCAAAACTGTCCACGCCGTCCAAGCGGAGGCCGCAGACGCCGAGGTGGCGAACAAACTGCTAACGGCAGACGTGATAAAGACTGAAGAGCCGGAGTGTTAAACTCCTCTCCTCCTCCTCCCCAGTCAACGTTAGTTTGTACATTTCTGAAATCGTTTTTACTTGTAATAACCAGCAGAAGTCTGAGACTTGGAAGACTCCAGAAGGTGTTCGGATCTCCCCCGTCGCTGTGTAGAACTTTACTGGACAAAGCTGGTCTCTGTGGGAGCCGGTCGGGTTCATGTAGAGTCCTGCAGTGAAGGAGGGGGGCGGGCCAGGAGAAACAAAGGGACCAAGCCTGATCACTACAGTTTTTGCCTTCCAACTGGATCACCGACTCAGATTGGGGAAATAAAAACATACTGCGACACTACAAAAAAAAAAAAAAAAAAAGGCAAATAATTGACTGAAATAAAGACGCAGCGGGGGACTGTACAGCAGCTCCTTTAGGAATTCTTCATTTCTACAGATGTTGAAACCAGCAGCTTTTCTTTCTTTTTTCTTATTAAACTGGTATCACTGTGAGTGTGGATGGTGCTATAAGAAGCTGTCACGAGGAACGATATCAGTCAGTTGTACATAAAGATCTACGTGGATGAGAAGCAGCCTTAGATTAACCTTTTTTTTTTCCCTCCATTGTCTCAACGATAAGCAAAAGTTTGTGGTTTGATATTTCGTACCAGTTAACAGTATTATTAAAACGCAGAACTAAAGTTAGTTTTTTATTTTTCTGAATCATCTGTCAGAACGTTAGCAGCGAGCCGTTCTCTTTCAGGAAATGTCCAGGCCTCAATGTGACGAGGATCTTTTATTTTTTTATCCCCCCCCAACAAACAGATGTTTGCTCCGTTGTTCACAGTCGGGCCACGTGCACACGCAGAGTCGCACGTGTGCGGTGAAAACGATAAAGCTAGAAATAGGAATTTGATGTGAACGGTTCAGGAACGAGCTGAGCTGTTTTATAAAAGGCGCTGACGGGTCGCGGGTCTGCAGGAACCGTCTGAGCTGAAAACAGTCGTTTCCTCACTTTGACCTGATCTACACATTTCTTTTTTTTTTTTGTTTGTTTTTTTGAAAAGAGGGAAGATTGTCTGTGTTCAGACTGAACTGTTTGTATATTCAACATTTGAAGTATATTCTATTTTGTTGTACTCTTGTTTCAAAGTGTATTAAAGTAGATTTTACTGAAATACAATGAATTTGAAGCCTTTTTTTTTTTCCACTTGTGCCTAATCTGTGGTTTTTTATGAGTGGTTCTTGTTCAAACACTTTGCTTTGAGATAAAGTTTGTTGGCCAAGTTTTACATCGGCGGGTTTGAGAGGAAGGTGAAGTCCTGACCTGTATGAGTCAAAGACGCAGGTTGTGCTCCAGATGACAGAAAACCCTCAAAAATGGGATTTAAAAGTCTGTGGGTTCCTGCAGGTTAAAAAACACTACTTTAAATTTTGATATTAACTGGGTAGAATATTGTAATATCGTGATATTGTATTGTGACCCAAGTATCACGATACATATCGTATTGCGAGGTTCTTGCCAATACTCACCCCACAGTCAGGAGCTTTTTTGGGGGCTTAAGTACGTATTTCGGGCCCTGTAAAGGTTCCCAAAAATTCTCTTGCAGGGTCCTTCCTGGTGATGGAGACATACATCAATGGTTTAGCCCCCCGTAACTACCCCTGACCCCCGTTAACTGAAATGGGCCCCTTGCCTTTAAATCGTGTCTCGTCAAGTCTTCTGTTGTCTTTTTTCTTCAGATCCAACTTCTTCATTTGAGAGAGCGTCAAAAAATTTTAACAACCATTTTTCATTGTTGCTAATCTGCCTTATATTTTCTTTATGATGCTCATTTACTATGAAATGCCCCTGAGACTTTAATCAAAACAATTTTCTGCCCACATCAACAATCAGAACTTTTGATAAACATCAAGCAGTGATGAAGCAACAGTATAGGGACAATCATTGTTATTGGTTATAAAATTTAAGTCGTATTTGGCCTAATTTTCCTGATGAATCTCCCTTACTGAACTAAACTAAACTGGACAGGGATTTAAAGCTCACGTGGAAACAAGAGGATTCCTGTTTCTGGATTCTCATAATTGAGGTTTTTAAACTCCTGTGAGCTCCAGTAAAGGATGTTCTACCTCCAGACAGCTGGATACCACCAACGGTACCCCGCCACTACTCAGGAGGATCACCGCAGAAAGACGGTGCTTCTGAAAAGCAAGCAAATATTCCTTCAAATGATATAGAAATTATTTTAACTTGATCTAAAAACCAAAGCTTGATTTCTGCCTCTGGATGCTGGAGCTGAGGATCCCGGTCTGTCCGGCCCAGAGATGCTTCTACACGTTGGATCTGACTGTAAACCCTGGTGGACCCACTCATTTCACGCCATGTATTTCTGGGTCAACTTCAGCTTCAAAATGTGTTTATTTCTGCTGTAAAATTGGACGTTTTAATTAGTGCATTTACATGGGAAGTTTAATTCCTCTTTAATAATCCGATTTAAAATGATTAAAAATTACCATGTAAACACCTAATTCTGAATGAAAATGTCCATTCGAATTAAACTCAATTCCGTAAGCAGATGGTTTATTCTGATTTTAATTCTGAATAGAATAATTCCGCGGTCATGTATACATTCATTCCGCTTTAAATTAATTCCGGTCTTTCTGTGCATGCTCGTTCCCTTGCCCGCCTGTCGCGATGACTCTTATATTCTGCGCTGGGCTTGTTTTCAAAACAAAATCATCAACATGATGTTGTCGTGCTGCTGCTTCAAAAATGAAATCAAACCAAATCCAAAAAGGATGCTAATAATGTAGTCCTCCATGTTGTTGCTAATCGAGTAAGTTTGTTTTCCTTCGGTAGACGTAAATACGTAAAGACGTCCGCCCCCCTATCCAATCAGAACCCTTCCCAACCCCCAGACCTTAAGCTGAATTGGATAAAGCCGATCAAACGTGTTTTCCATGTAAACCTCAATTCAGAATTACTGTTTCCATGTAAACTCGAAGGAAAATAGTTTAATTCTGAATTATTAATTCCGAATTAAAAATGTAACTGTGGTCAACTCTCTTCCCCCAGTGGTCACTCGGAAAACTGCAGTTTTCTTCCCTCCAGACTGACCAGCCCAGATGTGGCCCCCCCGGATCACATCTGGACAATCTGGACCAGAATACAGACCAAACTAAAACCTCACGTATTCTTCAAATAACCCTTTATTTTCAATCACACCTGTAGTTGAACTTCAGTTACAGTCTAGTTGGAGGATGGTGCAGTAAAAATCAGTACATGTGCAGTTAGAGTACAGATGAAGGTGCAGGACTAGAACTGGTTTCTAAACCACTGGTGTTGGGGTTTAGGGAGGTAGACCGTCACAGCGGCATCACTTCAGTTTCGTGGCTTTGCGTCTTTTCATCGTCTCGCGTGGTTCCCCGCCCGCCTGCCTTTCTTGTGGAGTAAAACCCGACTCCGCAGCATCAACACTTGCCCTGCGGCTGGTTTCCTTTTCACTCCTTTTCCTTGAAGCTGAAGTCGCAAACCAGAGACAGATGGTCAGATGGGTAGCTGAAGGATGGGAGCCTGTTGGGCCCGATCTGCTCCTCGGTGGGCAGGTCCAGGACCGTGTTCACGCTCAGTGTGTCCTTGGTGTACCAGATGTAGTCCAGCGTGGAGCAGCATTCCCCCGTGGCCCGGATCTTTCCACGTGGTGTACTCGGGCTCCGTCAGACCGTCCTGGCTGAGTTTTTTGTAGGCGGAGTCCAAGCGAAGAGGCGACGCGGCGAACCGCTGGTACACCTCCTCGGCCGGGACCGCGTTGAAATCTCCGCAGACGAGCAGCGGCACGTCGGTGCCGGGGTCGCCCGCCAACTTCTGCACCAGGTCCTGGAGGCGCCAGAGGAGGTCCGACCCCTGAGCGCTGCGGAGCCACTCCCAGCCGGAGCGGGCCTTCAGGTGGGTCACGGCCACGCACACGCAGCTCCCGGTGCTGCGGCAGCGCAGGGTGGTCACGACGGCGACCTGCGGCGAGACAGCGCCAGGTTGAAGGGAGACGCACCCGGGCGGGTTTTAAAGTGAGAAAGCGAAGGCGGCTCACCTGATTGGTGGGAATCATCATGGCGCAGAGGCGTGCGTTCACGCTGTCCAGCAGCTCGAACCGGGACTGGTCGAAGAAGAGCGCGCAGCCGTCGGGGCCGTTGTTGCCCTCCACGTCCAGGCACGGGGACCAGGGTTTGGGGCAGAAGTGGCTTCTGTAGCCCAGGCCCGCCAGAACGGGCCGGAAGGTGTCGTAGTAGTGATCGACCTCCTGCATGCACAGGATGTGAGGTCGGTAGGTGAGGATCTCCTCCAGGATCAGGTACTTCCTCTGGGACCAGCTGAGGGCCTCCAGCGGACACCGGACGAAATTGTCAACTCCTTCTCCCAGAGCTGAGGGGCAGCAGAGAAGAAGACGTGAGCATCAGTTGATCCTTTAAAGCGGGGATGGGTCAAGCCAGTCCTCCAGGGCTCGACATGCTTCCCTGCTGCATCACGGCTGATTCAGATTAACGGATCACCATCAGCTTAGATCATCCAGGTCTGGACAGGTCCGTCAACGACTCATATTCATGGGAATCAGCTGCCATGAAGCAGGGAAACATCTAAGAGGACTGGAGTTGGGGACCCCTGCTTTAAAGTGAGTCATTTAACTTTAATCTTTCCGAAAATGAGATCTGGCTCAAGTGTTTCCTGATTGGTCAAATTCCAGGAGGCTTGTTTTTTTTTTTGTTTTTTTTTTTTTTTAAATATATTTTCTATTCAGAAATGCAGGCACCATCACACAGAAAACAATCAAAACAACACCCCCCCCCCCCCCCAAAAAAAAAAAAAAAAAAAAAAAAACCTAACGAGAGCACCCACAGTGAAAGGTCACCCCACATCACAGTTGCACAGCCATCTAAAGATGTGACATTCAGGAATAAAAAGAAAGGAGGGGAAAAAAAAATAGAAAATAAGGTTTGCTCGGCCCAACTTCATCTACTTGAATGGATAATTTAAGACATCATGAGGGATCAGGCAAGATTTTAAGGCCATTTAAATAATTCAAAACTGGGTTCCAGATGGAAAAAAAACTCCAAGTGAATACTTAATCTTCTCTAATCGTAAGAAAAGCATCAAGTCACTCAGCCACAGAGAAGCTTTAGGTGGATGCCTCCATTTCCAGTGGAACAGAATTCTCCTGTAATGTTGTAAAAGCAATCTTTTTTTTTTTTATGGCTTCTCCTAATAACAGGAAACTCTTTAACAGTGATCCCAAAAATCGCTGCCGCCGCATTAGGTTATAAGTCAATAGCAAGGGCACCAGAGATCGATTTAAAGACCGTAGACCAATAAGATGTAAGAGCAGGGCACGACCAAAACATACGGCTGAGGTTGGCAGGAGTCACAACTGGCATCCAAGTTAGGGAACAGTCTAGCTTTAAATTCCAGGAGGCTTGTTAACGGCAGAGCTGACGCCTCGTGAGCTGTTGATGAGCAGAGGCCCGTTTCCAACATTTAAGCACTTTTTCAACAGTTTGTTACTCCAGAGTCAGGTTAGCTGAATTAATCAGTGGGATATTGCACAAAACTGAGATCGGGGGATTAAGCCGGGATTTTTCCGTTAACCTGACTGAATTTAGCCTCGAGTCAGCTGCATTAAAAGCAGGGGAGCAAAAGCTGGAAAGTGTTGCAAGAAGATTTCATTCCCTTCATCTGTGAGGCGTCATATTGTTTGGGTCAGTGGTTCTCAAACTTTGAATACTGTGTACCACCTGAGAAACTGTTCAGCTCTCTGAGTACCACAATGATGACCAATTTTAAAATATAGCCATACAGTTTTTTTTTTCCCCTATTTTTCGTGGTTAATGGAGACCAGCACCCCCCCGTAAATCAAAATCCACGAACTGGAGCCAGAGCCCCCCGAGCCTCAATAATGTGTTTAAAATATGTTTAAAAACCCCAAAAAAGTAGCAAGACACTGCAGCGAAACAAAACAAAGGCTCAACTGTGGTCTTCCTGTTACCTTCACAGCCTCTGGTCTCTGAACCGCAGTAAACAAACCGCTGGTATTGTGCTATTTTTGGCTCGTAATTAGCGGCTAACACGCTAACAACAACAAAAGAAAAAGTCTAGTTTTCTCTGCATGGAACGGGAACTTTATTCTGGCACTGCAGGAACTTGTAACATCACACAGGTTGTATTGTTGGGCTCCTGTCGGTTAACAGAGAATGTAAATCTATACACGCTGGGCTGCTGTTGATGCTCACTACACTTTTCATCTAACCCCGTTTTCATTCTGTCCGTCCCACGACACACACACTACATTACCCATAAGACCACACCAATATCCATAAGGCCACACCATTACCCATAAGGCTACCTTCTTAAAGGGGCCAGGCTGGCTCACAGAATTTCTTAACTGTGAGAGAATGAGCACAACATCCTGTGATGTTTCTGGAATTTTTTCTTGATTTTTTAAAATATTATATATATTTCTGAAAAATCCGCAAATAACTAAAACCGCGGAACTTAAACCGCCAAGTGGCAAGGGATCACTATATATGCCTTCTCAATTAGCTTTAAATTCACAGGAGAGATGTTTATTCCTTATTGTAGTTATTTATTGTTACCTGAATTTCATTTGAAACATATTTATAATGCATTGTATGTTTCCGATTTAATAAAAAAAAAAAAAAAAAAAAAAAAAAAGTGAAAACGTGGAAAGTCCTGATGTTCCCCCGTGTACTACAGTTTGCGCACCACTGGTTTAGGCAAAGAACATTCCTGCTCGTCTTCGGCCGATAACTGATTAATAATTAAAATAAAACTAATCTGTAAACTGGAGTGTGGTTCGTCCAGTTACCTTGGGCCAGTATGTTCCACTGCATCACCCTCATGGGGCTGCTGGGGGCGTCGTCTCCATCGGTGACCTGGACGAACTTCCTGTGGAGGCGGGCCGGCCGGCCCCTGAGGGCCTCCTCGCACTGCCGAAGCAGCTCCGCTGGGTCAGGGGGACACACGGTGGAGCCCTTCTGCTGCTGCAAGAGCCACGAGACACGTGATGCTCAGATTGATGACATCAGCTGGAACTTTGCATCAGAGGAAGAAAAAGAAAAAGGATCATTGTTCACTGAGACAAACCATTTCCAAAATCCACCTACCTGGTAGAAATCTGGATCCAGGTTTGTGAACTCGGGCTGGTTGGGGTCCAGGTGGGACGGAGGGAGGGCGGGAGGAGAGCTGCTGCCGCCGCCGAGGCTCTGAGTCAGGGTGCTGTACAGCCTGGTGGCCCCCCCACCCATCGGGCACACTGGAACGACAGCAGAGCACAGAAAAATGCAACTTTCATCACACGTATTGACTTCTGTTGTCTGCTAAAACCGTCGCAGCTGCAGAGTGATGCGGAGCATCATCAGTCAGACAAATCCCTGCTTTTTTAATTAATCCGGGAGCCGAAGCTCAACGTGCCTTTTGTCCTGCTCCGACAACATCTGCTGGTCGACACGTGAGCTGAATCACTGCAGCAGCGTCAGAATGAAAACTGACTCGTCTTCACACCAGCCGCTGGCAACAACAACTCAACGTTCCATGTTTCAGACAAACAAACAGGATGCTGAGCTGGTAGCACCTCTTCATGAAGCACTTTCCCCCCTCGGGGCCCTGGCACACCTCCAGGCATGACAACACCTGCCAACCACTCCTGCAGCACGGGAAAACAAACGCAGGCATGCCGCAAATAATCCGATTCTCCTGGCCAGACCAGATTCCCATCAGTCTTGGTGTCAGTTCCAAGGACGAGTCCTGCCCTTCAGTGCAACAAAATAAGACGTGGTGCTTTTACAAGTGGCTGTGAGCTCCATCAGTACCTGTCATGTTTCTGAATCATTTCTATGCAGTCTGGAAGTTTACCACGAAAATGTCGACCTTTTAATGTGCAGTCTGATTAATGCAGTCCTTCTCAATTAGTGGGGTGTGACCCCTTGGGGGGCATTTTTTTTTTTTTTTTTTTTTTTTTTTAACCATACTGGAATAAAGTGTAATTGGACATATACTCCAGTAGGGGGCAGCAGTGTTCTCATTGTCTCAGTGTGCACAGGGAGTGTTAGCTATATTGTGTCGGGTTTTTTGCACAGGACATGCGTGCACACAGCACAGAGCAGGGGAGATATGAAGTTAACAAACCCTCAAGAGACGCCACGGAGAAATATTTAACAGGGATGAAAATTGAGAAGCACTGGATTAATGTCATGAGCTTCAAAGTAGCCGTGACTTCAATGTTGACCAAAATAATCACCATGATTCAGATTTTTTAAATCACAACAGAACAGCTCTTTGTGGGCGGTTTAACCACGATGATGCTCTGACAGACGAGCATCATGGGTAGGTGGGGTTACAGACTCCTACTCTGGTTTCATTTCTGTACATCTCCATGCACGACTACTACTGATGTTTTTCTCGTCCCATCGTCAGCTGTTTTCCTATCAAAGTCTTGCCCATGTGAAGTATTTGTAAGTTCATATATTGTGTAGGGTTGGGCAACGATTAAAATTTTAAATCGCGATTTGCATTTCAACTTTTATCGTCCTTTTTTTCTCCACATTTCGATTTTATTCTGGAAACTGCATCTTGATTTTATTCTCGACATTTCTACTTTATTCTCGACATTTCGACTTTATTCTCTAAGTGAGGAATGAAAAAAAAAAAATTCATTGTCCACAATTTTTTTTTAGTATAGCCCTGATACTTCGTCGTGCCGAAGTTATCATAACCACCTCGTAACTTTCTGTTTTGTACGACGCAGGCAGCGTGTTTTTCAAATGTTTTTAAAACAACACTGGTACCGAGTATCGGCCGGTACCTCAAGCCCGAGGATCAGAATTGGTACCTGAGAGGAAAACAAATCCATTGGAGCGTGCACATGCGTTTATGTCGATAACAGGGGACCGTCTCTGGAGGACTTAAACTACCTCTGAATTAGTTCCAGTGACAATAAAAGTCTTCAGGAAGACTTTTTTTAACCATGATGACACACAAATGCATCATCACCTTTGATAAAAAAAAACATAATAATAATATTCAATAAGCTGAAAAAGGAAAAGCAAAAGAGATCAAACTGCACAAAGCACAGCAGAGCTGCAGTGTTGAGTGTGTAGTGAGTTTATGACCTGTTACTATTAAATCCTTTGATCTTTTAATGGCAATTCAGTTTTATTAGAAGACAATAAAAGAGTTGAGTAAACCCTGAGATTACCAGATAGCAGCCCCAAGAGGAGCAACTTTCACTTTTAAACCACAGGCTGCAGAGGCCACGCCCTGCTGAGAGTGTGCACGTGCACGCGCACTCAAACACACGCCATCTGCTCCTGTAGTTTATGTAGCTTTCACAGTATTTAAACTTGTGACATCTTTGAACTGTGTCAGATTAAAGCAAAGTGGGTCAAATTTGCTGGCTGCTGCAGAAAAGACACACGAGGCTGGTTTCATTTAATTAAAAAAAAAAGAAAATCAGCATCAGTTATAGCAGCCGTTCCCAAACTTCAGAATACCAAGGCCCAATTAAAATGTGAAAAATCTCCACAACCCACCGAAACCTTTAATCACAACTGTGATCAACATACAGGACAAGGAACCATGATCCGATATTAATGTGAGGAGTCAACAAATAAGGTGACACTTGTCATATTAAGTTAAAATGACAGTAGAATAACACTTAACTGGTTTGTTTTATTACTTCTCAATGTTTTTTTAATCATGTCATTAATATTTTACAGTAATTAAAAACATATTTTAAAAAGATCGAGGTTTAAAACACATTTGTTTATTTTTAATGACCTATCACGGTCCACCTGCAGTACCGCGACGACCCACCAGGGGGCCACGGCCCACACTTTGGGAATCACTGAGTTGTAGCATCATTCTAAATTAAATGCAATTTGCACCAGATCTTCAAATATTCTCATTTGCAGCCATTATAAACAGAAAAGTCATTTTTCTGAAGGCAGAAGCTTCTCATCCAGTTTTGCTCCAGATAATTGCTCTCCTCGATTATCAATATGTACAAAACTGAACCAGTCTCGACCCTCCCCGGCTCTCCCAGACCAGAGGGACCAGAGGGACCAGAGGGACCAGAGGGACCAGAGGAACATTCGTTTGTGGCCAGTGGATGTTGACAGTGAGAGTCATGAGGAAGCTGATCATCGTGAAGTTTCATCATGAAGCAGCTCAGGAGATCATTAATGCTGACTGAACTAATCACTTCCATTCACATCAAATCACAGCAACTAAAATACTTCACGTTTTTATTTCAGGCTTCAACTAGACATTTAAACTAGAGAAACTAAAACAACAACATCTGTTCCTATAATAAAATAGACCACACCCCCTTCCATGTAGGACGTTTCTACACTCATAAATGAGGCTCCTGCATTTCCATGCAGATGTTGTCGGCGCCGCAAACATTATGGATTATGTTAATGTCTGCGTCTGATCTACCAGCGTCCTGGTCATTTAAACGCACGAATGAACAAAGACAAAAAAAAAGCTGCCTCTTACCAACAGTCTGCATCTGTCCTCTGCTACGTCTGCACAGCACTGCAGTAAAATGTCCTCTGAGCCTCCTTGTAACTCTACGGTGTCTCCAAACAGATTTGTTCTCTGTCAGCTGCCTGAAGCTTCCTGGATGAGCAGAAAGTGTTTTGACCGTGGATAAAACAGGCAGATGTGTGGCATGTGTGTGAACCTGTCACTGCTGCTTATAAAGCCTCAGAGGGAGGGAGAGAGAGAGAGAGAGAGATTAGGAGGTGAAGACGTCACGAGGCCATATGGAGAATTACAGGTCACCACGGCTGAGCTGCTCGAGTGCGTCTGGTTTATTATGAATCGTGGCTGCGCGGCCGTGTGTTTACAAGTGCGCCATTGTGCAAGCGTTTCGCAACAACTTCCTCAGTGCGCATGTCGTAAAAGCGCTCGTGGAGGCGACAACAGCTCCACTGATGTTGTACGATTGTTTCTTTCCGTGTCTTGCGCTGTACTTTTCCTACTTCACAAAACTCGTGAGACGAGATGTTGGAATTTACGTTTTAGGGTTTTTATTCACAGTCGTGGCCCAGAACTCTGGCAGCGGTACAGATGTTGGCTGCTGCAAAACTCTGCTTCAGAATTTTTCTTTTTCACCTGATGCAGACTGAAGAACATCTAAAAACTAGGGCTGGGCAATGATTAAAATTTTTAATCGCGATTAATTGCATTATTTCCCTGATTAATCACGATTAATCGCATTGTATACACAAAATCAAATAATGAATTCAAACGTAGTGTAAAGGTCACTTTTATTTAAATGTTCTGCTGCCATATGAACTAAAGTGCAATAATATTTGTTGTTCAAACACTTTTAACATCAGCACTTGTCAGTAACACAAATTTAGTGTAAATCTCATCTTAAAAAATGTCAAATAAAATCAAGCTTATTACCACTGCCAGAGCATTAATGTCATTCTGTTTTTTATAAAAAGATTTTTTTTTTAAAGTCTACAAAGAAAATCCAACAAAATGATTGTGGCTCAGCACAATCAGAACATTAAAACAGGTAATTTCTGAGGTAACAGCAGAAACTTTTAACGGGGAGTTCAACTTGTCAGTTGTTACAAATAACCTTGTTTCTGTTGAATCCTCCGTCTGGGAGAACTTTAAAATGAAAATGTCCATGTTAAAGTTCAGTAACTTTACCAATCTGTGTATCAATCAAAAATTAAAAAGTGACATTTTATTATGTTTTTTTTTTTAATCTAACACAAAAAAACGAATGAAAAAATGCCTGTTTTTTAAATATTTCAATTTTAGACTTCAATCAAAAATACAAAATGAAAAAACAGGCCACAGGAGTGAATTTGTTTTACAATCGAGGACTGGACTTTCTGTTGTCATTACACATCTGTGCCACTAGATGGAGCTGCACTGCAGTAACCAGCTAGAGAACAGCAGGACAGTGAACACATGGAGCAGATCTGATGGAACATGGAGGAATGACGTGAAAGTTTTGCTGCAGTGCAGAATTTTTTTTTCAGACAGAATTGTTAATATTGCTACATGAGTTGCTACCTGAACTGTAAAGTTCACAGATTTTTACCGTTCTCCATGTCTGTTTTAGCTTTTTGCATGTTTACCTGCCAATTGTCTTTAGGTTCCGCAGCAGCTAGAAACAGACGTTTCAAAACAAAAGCATGTGAGCAACATGTGCTAAAGCGCGATAAAATAAATGTCGGCATTAATAAATTAATGCGTTAACGCGATAATAATTTGCCCAGCCCTACCAAAAAGCCTTTAATACATTTCAAAGGCTGTTATTTATAAAAAAAAAAAAAAAAAAACACCTAAGTTATTCAAATAGTTTACAGTGTTGGCTAGAACTGCACAATGTCTCAAAAATGTATCGTTATCATTAGAGCTGAATGATTTTATCAATTATGCGATATATATATATATATATATATATATATATATATATATTATATATATATATATATGTATATATATATATCGATATTCTAAGCTTCTTTCCAAACCCCCGTGTCCCACCTTTAAAAGCTTGCAAGCAACAATTTGCACTGTTTAAATAAATGAAACTATTTTTCTCAACAAATCTTTTATTCATTTTGTCCAGCATTTGTAAGCTGCCTGTCAGCCATATAATGTGTAATTGATGCTTTCAGTTCAGTTAATTCAAACAAAGTCATTGGAACACTCACAAGATGTCACCAAAATCACTTTGTCCCTTTAAAATCTTTCAGAAAATGATGTAAATGTATTGTAAGATGAATATCGATATATATATCGTATCGTGAGCCGAATATCGTGTATCGTATTGTATTGCTAGATTAGTGTATCGCTACAGCCCTAGTTATCGCTACCAATCATTCATTTCATTTTTTAAATCCTGGAAGATCTGTTTTCCTCAGACACATGAAATGTCGTAAACAAACATAGATGCACAAGGACACACAAATATAATCTCCTGAATACTTTTCTCTTTCAATCCCGATTCACACTCGTGCCATTTCTCCTCCACGTCACCCAGCAGGTTCACACTCAGACTACCAACTATTCACCACGCGGTCCGAAGGTTCTGGGGAAAGCTTGGAGCCGCTCTGCGCCATGACACCTGGACAGCTGCGATCGTGACTACGGGTCGTCACAGACAGAGCCAGGTTCGTTTCCAGGTCTGACTCAGCGGCCTCGCTGGTACTGACTGGTCCGGCCAGTGGAAACTGTGAAGCAGCAGCGAGGATCGGACTCTTCTGATCTCAACTCTGCCCCCCAGGACCCAGTCCAAGCAGAACCTCTAGCCCAGGTGTCGGCAACCCGCGGCTTCTGGAGCTGCATGCAGCTCTTTAGCCTCTGCAGTGGCTCCCTGTAGTTTTGGGGAAAACTTGTCAGAAGGTGATTCTCTCTCTGGAGCACATGTAGTGTCCTGTAGGTTGCTCGCCAGCAGGGGGCAGAATGAGTGTGTTCAGCGCATAATACTGCCAGGTTACTGCAACGAGGAAGTTGTATCTGTGTGTTGCGTTCAGGAAATAAAAAAAGTGAGCGTGCGTTCTGTGACTAGCGCTGGACATCTTTGTGTTCCTCATGTACCGCTGTAAAAATAAAAAAAAAATTTACCGCACCACATTGGTGCTGTCGTGGTGTAACACACAAAAGGAGGGACATTGTTGGGTTTGGGAAGATTTCCAAACATGTCTGTGAAACATGAATGTCATTCCTGACACTTATATGAACATGAAGACGTTTTTATTTGGAGTCCTGTCAATCTTTGGATCCACATACTGATGTGAGCAGGTTTTCTCCAGCTGAACTACAACAAACGTTTTATGTTCAGGCTTCATGGTTGACTGTTGTGGCTGAGGAGAAAACAAGAGGATGACAACACACTGAAATGGACTTAAGTCATAATTAAATACAAACTGGCCCATTTTTATATTTATAACTTTTTACGTTAATAAGCTGCAGCTATACGTTTTACTTATTTTAAAGTGAGCTACTTTTTTTTGATCAATGTTTTACAAACAAGGGAATGACTCAAATGAACCTACATGGTTCTTTGTTTTATTTCAAAGTAGGTCTACACATGCCAGTGTGTTTTTTCTCCTCATTCAAAAAGATTCAAGATCAAATATATTTACTTCCATGTCAACAAGTTGACAGGAAATTGTCTTGGTTCTGCTCCCAAACATACAGAAGCAGCCAATATTCAGTCTTTATCAGTTTGAGGTTTACCTTTGTTAAAAACAGGTAAAAACAGCAATAAAATGTTAACAGTTTTCTGTTTGTTCTTCTATAATTTCATAAATGCAACAAACTATAGTTCTTTTACAGTGGATGACAAAAAAAAATTGGAAATTAAACTTTAATTAGTATCTTGTATGAACTTTTGCATTAAAAACTTTAAAAACTGCCAAACATACTAGTAATAAGCTTTTGGGCAGATTCAAATTCCTCTAAATACAGAATAACTATATATAAAACTTCATACACTGTCATCTTCATTTTTGTATTTTGAATAAGGGGAGAAGGACAAAAAATGGCTCTTTTGAGAGTAAAGGTTTCCGACCCCTGGTCTAGACGACCTGGTTTTTTTTATCGTCTCATCTCTTCTCATATAATCACAGTCTCTGTGTCAACACGTGCAATGTTAATGTCACAAATACAATGGAAATATTACCATGAATGGGGGTCGTCACGGCCCGAGATGTCGCCGTACACAGGGACTGTTGTGATGAGATGAGCGAGGAAAATTGAGCCGAAGAACTCAGGGGTCAGTTTTAGTCGCGGGTCAGAAAGATGTTCACGCCGGATACTGAAGTATTTGTTCATATATTTCCGTCACAGTTTCCAACTACAACATCACATCTCACATGTTTTTCCCGATGTGGTGCAGTCAGTGTTGACCTTTCCTCAATGACGGTTCTCTCTGGCATGATGGGTGTCAGTATTTCCACCTGATGGAGATTCATGCTGCATCAGTGCCTCCAGCTGATCAGAATTTTTTTTTTTTCCTTCAAAATCTTTTTATTGAATCACAGTTGCAGCGGACAGAACATCCAGAAAAAGTCACATTTTCAGTTTTTCATTTTCAATATAAATCCAACACTCACCCTATCCCTTCCAGAGACCCCTGAGCCAAGTAGTAAAAATACAATAATAATGAGTTAACAAAAGTGGTAATAGCGAGATGAGAATAATAATAATAATAATAATAATAATAATAATAATAATGATAAGTAGAGTAAGAAAATGTAAAAAATAATTAGAAAAAATAAATAATAATTAAATAAAAAAAAAAACAACAACAACACTGATTTTAAGAATTAAAATAAATAAATAATAAACCACACTTGCAACACCTGTTTGTTGTTGCTGTTTGCTGCCTGCGTCTTTTCCGTAAGTCGGTCGGCCAATCTATGTGTAAAGAGTCTTCGCTAGGGCGAGGGAGAGGGTCGGTGGATCAGCAAAGTGTGAGAGTCAAGTCAGGAGGACATTTCAGTGGCAGGGAGTTTGTCAACGTACTCAAGTAGAGGTTTCCAGTGTGAATAAAACTTCTCGGGGCGGCCTCTGAGACTGAATTTGATTTTCTCCAGTTTCAATAAAAATAATAGATCTTGTAGCCAGGATTTAAAGGAAGGTGGCTGGGAAGATTCCATAAGAAGAGAATCTTTCTGCGCGCAATCAAAGACGCAAAGGCTATAACATTATCCTGCAAGGGTGTGGTTACAAGTTCATCAGGAGACACTCCAAAAATGGCTATCTGTGGTGACGGATTAACAGGTATTCTAAGGACATCAGAAATAGTTTTAAAGAATGAATTCCAATAATTAGATAATTTGGAGCATGTCCAGAACATGTGAGCTAGATTGCAGGGCGTCTGAGAACATTTATCACATGCTTCAGAAATCTTGTCTGGATAAAGTTTGAAGAGTTGATAAGTTTGAAGAGTTTGTCTCTGCTATAGTGTAGCCTAAAGAGTACTTTAAATTGGATGACAGAGAGTCTCGCACAGCTAGAGGAGGAGTTCACAGCTTCCAATGCTTTATTCCATAGAGCATCAGAGATGTTTACCTGAAGTTCAGTTTCCCAGTGGGCCCTGGTCTTATTTACAAATCATTTGTTGGTGATAAAAGATTATAGAGAAATGATACATGGCCCTTAGGCAAAGATTTAGCTTGGAGTACTACATCTATACCGCTGCAGTGTGGGGCTTGGGGGAACTGAGGAGGGTGAGTTCGCGCAAAGTCGCGGAGTTGGAAGAAGCGAAAAAAGTCTGTACTATCTAGCCCAAAGGTTGTGCATAGTTGGTTGAAACTGGCAAATAACCCATCTACGTACAAGTCTCCCAGGCACGCCAAGCCTTTATTTTCCAGGTTGCAAAGTGCGAGTCAAGTTTGGCTGGTACAAATAAGTGATTATTACAAAGAGGTGTATTTTGGGCGAGGGAGAGCCATCCGAACCGCTTCCTGATTTGAGTCCAAATTCTTAATGTATGAGTTACAATGGGGTTGGATGTGAGATTTGCAAGAGAGATGGGGAGGGTGCTACATGCTAAAGCCTGGAGAGACGTGGAACAAGAGTTTGCCTCCAACTGGCACCAACTATGTTGAGGTGCGGTGAACCAGAGCAAAATTTTTTGTGCATTAGCTGTCCAATAGTACCCCAGGAAGTTAGGCAATCCCAGGCCACCCAGTGATCTGCTCCTCTGGAGTAAGGATTTGTTCGCTCTGGCCCGTTTACCTGCCCATATGAAAGTGGATATGATGCTGTTGATAAGATTAAAATATGATCGAGGGAGATAGATTGGTAAGCATTGGAAGAGATAAAGGTACCTAGGTAAGATATTCATTCTTACAGTTTGTACTCTACCTGCTAACGACAGTGGCAAACGGTCCCATTTCTGAAGGTCTTGTTTGACTGCTGCCGTTAGTGCCGTCGTGTGACCATTATGCCTAGGTATTTTATGCCCACTGAAGTGGTCTTGAATGGTATAAGGTGAGTTGGAATTTCTGTAGCCAATTGATTTATCGTGAAACATTCACTTTTGGAGATATTCAATTTATACCTGGAGAATACGCTGAACAAGTCCAGAATTGAAAGAATCGGTGGGAGGGTTGATAGGGGATCGCTTACATACAGGAGTAAGTCATCAGCATACAGTGAGACCCGATGCTCCTATCCATGTCTTCTTATTCCCTTGAATCTACCTTCTGATTTCAATGCTATAGACAGTGGCTCAATAGCCAGCGCGAACAACAGTGGAGAGAGGGGACACCCTTGGCGTGTGCCACGGAAAAGGGGGAAAGGGTCGGAGCGCTGTGTGTTTGTACAGACCGACGCCTGGGGAGAGGAGTACAATAATTTAATCCAGGAAATGAAACAGGAGCTGAACCCAAATCGCTGCAGGGAAGAAAATAGGTAGGGCCATTCCACTCTGTCGAAGGCCTTCTCAGCGTCAAGAGATATAACCACTTCTGGATCTATAGGAGAGGATGGAGTATGAATGACGCCGAGAAGCCTTCTGACATTGGAAAAGGAGTGTCTCCCACCAATAAACCCCGTTTGGTCTTCCGAAATGATTGAAGACATAATGGGCCCTAGGCGACAAGCTAAAATTTTCGCAAGTATCTTCACGTCAACAAGTAGAAGTGAAATTGACCTGTACGATGCACAATTTAAAGGGTCCTTGTCCTTTTTATGGATGAGGGAAATAGAGGCTTGCATTAAAGTGGCTGGTAGAGAGCCTTGGCTGTGTGAATAGTTAAACATTTCTAGAAGTAAAGGGGCCAACTGATTAGAGAATCGTTTATAAAACTCAACGGGGTATCCGTCAGGGCCCGGTGACTTGCCACTATTCATTGAGCTTATTGCTTCTTTTATTTCAGTTAATGTTAGAGGAGCATCCAGTGTCTGACTATCATTAGGTGAAACACTAGGTAAGTCTAAATTTTGGAAGAAGGCGTCCATTTGGGTTTCATCACCAGGGGATTCAGAATCATACAATTGACAATAAAACGATTTAAATGAGGAATTAATTTTGATTGGGTCAGTCACTACCATGCCTGATCCGTCTCCGATCTGGACAATTTGGTTGGACGCTTGTCTGGCTTTTAGCTGGTGTGCTAAAAGACGCCCAGCTTTTTCACCGTGTTCGTACAGCCTTCCATGGGAACACAGAAGTAGTCTTTCAGCTTCCGTTGTGAGGAGTAAGTCGAGTTCTGTCTTAAGTCTAAGTCTCTCCTTATACAAGTCTGGAGTATTTGTTGCTGCTAGCGATCTGTCCAAGTCTGTAATTAATTTTTCTAGTTCTTCTGTACGCATTCTACGTTGTTTATTAGCATAAGATGCATACGAAATGATTTTGCCTCTGAGAAAAGCCTTCAGGGTGTCCCACAGTAAGGATGGGGAGGTCTCTTCATTCTTGTTAGTGTCGCAAAAGACTGTGATGGAGTCAGAAATATAATTACAAAATTTGTCATCTCTAAGTAAGAGAGGGTCAAGACGCCAAAACCTAAAATGTTTGGGTTTCAGGTCAAAACGGAGATCTAGCACTACAGCTGAGTGGTCTGAGACTGTTATGGGTAGGTATTGTACAGAAATGAGAGATGAGATAAGATTTTTGTCCATCAGGAAGTAATCGATACGGGAAAAAGAGCGATGCGCATGCGAAAAAAATGAATATTGACGGGAAGATGGGTTTGTGAATCTCCAGGGATCGATATAGCCAAAATGGTCCATTAAGGTGAACAGAGTCTGTGACCCAGCTGATCAGAATTGATCATTTTCTGCTGGTCCACCTGCTTTTTAAAGATTCACCCAACGAGATTAAGTTCTGGAGAGTTTCCACGCCATAATCTTTGCGCCACTTTTTCCTGGTGACGTGGTTCTCCATCGTGCTGGAAAATGCGAATCATCACAACACTGGAGGCAGCGGCTGCTGTTGGAGGACACGGACCCCTAGAAGACCCTTAAAAAATCCTCAGAAGACTCTTAGAAGAGAAGGAAACCCAAACATGGATGGTTTTGGTGTATCAGAGTTTGCTGTGACATACATGCACGCAAGATTCATGATATCTCACTCTGATATCAAACCCTAGTGGACCAAAGTAAAACTTACACCGATCACAACATGACGACCCTCCTTATAATGAGCTCTCAAAGACCTCAGACCAGTCAGGGTCCGATACCAATAAACAATAACTTTCAGCTCCTAAAGGCCGATACTGATACCGATAACCGATAACACACACATATACCTAAGATCATTACATCAATACTATGAACAAAACCAAAAGCAGTTTTGACTCTTTAAATGAACAGATATTTATTTTTTCCAATGAAAAGCTATTGACAAGCCTCTCAAACATTTTCATAAAGCTATCAAACAAACCTATTTGATATCTCACATCAACTTAAATAAGGTTCATTACTGACTGATATAAAAAATATTAATGCTCCTTGAACTGATGGAAATATATGCATCAGAATTACTAACTGAAAAGGATTAACATTTAAAGGATTTTGACTTGTGGTCCCATTGAAATTAATACCTTTAATTAAAGTAAATGAGGTTCAATATTTTTTTTTTTATCTCATGGAAGCTTTAGATGAGAGAGATGAGGGAGAGGGGAGGGGAGACTGCTGCTGGCTTGCTCACCTTAGCATTAGCTCACGTTAGTGCGATTTCGAAACTCCATGAAAGCGATTGTTATGTTGTAGATGGCTGATCAGGTCTGACGTATTAAAGCTTGACTAAGGTGAATGCCAGGATGCAGGTTTTCCCAGCAGAACATTGCTCTGTAACAAGAGGAGTCCTGTTTTCTCACATTTCCTGTCAGTGGTCATAAACAGAAGCACAAGTGCTACAATCCCTTCAGCCTTTAAATATTATCACTTTCATATCAGCTGAGGTTAACAGCAGCGCCCCCCTGAGGTCACCACACACCCTCTCCACAGGGTTAAAGTAGAAAACTGGCCAGCTTCAAAGATCCACGTACTTTTTCTTGACCTTGTATGTGACAATTTCCTGTCCTTGTTGGTACAATTGCCATGTTTTATTAACTGAGACGAAGTCGTAATCGTCAGCTGTATCTGGACCAAGAACACACTGTCCTCTGTTTTCACAGCAAACAATCAGGCCGAGCGTTGATAAAAGGACTGCACGTTCTCTTCTGAATCACGTCTGCGCTCAGCGAGCCTGCACGCTTTATCTCGACAAATGTGGGATTTTTTTTTGTTTTTTTTCCCCCAGCATGTAGGTCATGTCAGAGGCAGCAGCGGCACAAACAGCTGATGCCCAAACTTTATTGGTCTCGCACTTGACGTGCAGCAGCTATCTGGATTATCTGAGAGCAGGTCATTGATGGGGACGGTCCCACATTTAGGACAGCTGCTCACAGAAACCGTGATCTTTGAATGCTGCTTTGTGACTTGGTTTTGGGAACCAACTCCCCTCATTTTGCATCTAACGAACTGATGTCGTTAGTTGACTTGTGCAAAGTGAATGGAAGGACATTCCTCTACAAACAGTCTGTTTTAATAGACTTTTAGTGGGGCTGGGCAATGATTCAAAATTTTAATCGTGATTAGTCGCATTATTTCCCTGATTAATCAGGATTAATCGCATTGTATGCGAAAAATCAAATAATGAATTCAAAAGTAGTGTAAAGGTCACTTTTATTGAAATGTTCTGCTGCCATATGAACTAAAGTGCAATAATATTTGTTGTTCAAACACTTTTAACATCAGCACTTGTCAGTAACACATATTTAGTGTAAATCTCATCTTAAAAAATGTCAAATAAAATAAAGCTTATGGCCACTGCCAGGGCATTAATGTCACCCTGTTTTTATAAAAAAATTTTAAAAAGTCTACAAACAAAATCCAACAAAATGATTGTGTCTCAGCACAATCAGAACATTAAAACAGGTCATTTCTGAGGTAACAGCAGAAACTTTTAACAGGGAGTTCAACTTGGCAGTTGTTACAAATAACCTTGTTTCTGTTGAATCCTCCGTCTGGGAGAACTTTAAAATGAAAATGTCCATGTTAAAGTTCAGTAACTTTACCAATCCGCATATCATTCATTCTTTCCATTTTCAATTGTCAATCAAAAAAATAAAATAAAATAAAAAGTGACATTTTATTACATTTTTTTTTACATATTATTTTTTTTGTTTTTTAATCTAACACAAAAAAATGAAAAAATGCCTGTTTTTTAATATTTCAATTTTCGACTTGGATCAAAAAGACAAAATGAAAAAACAGGACACAGGAGTGAATTTGTTTTATAATCGAGGACTGGACTTTCTGTTGTCATTACACATCTGTGCCACTAGATGGAGCAGCACTGCAGTAACCAGCTAGAGAACAGCAGGACAGTGAACACATGGAGCAGATCTGATGGAACATGGAGGAATGACGTGAAAGTTTTGTTGCAGTCCAGAATTTTTTTTTTCAGACAGAATTGTTAATATTGATACCCGAGTTGCTACCTGAACTGTAAAGTTCATGGATTTTTACCGTTCTCCGCTTTCGGTTCCGCAGCAGTCAGTAACAGACTTTTCAAAATAAAAGCATGTGAGCATCATGCGTTAACGCGCGATAAAATAAATGTTGGCGTTAATAAATGAATGAGTTAACGCGATAATAACACGTTAACTTGCCCAGCCCTAACTTTAAGTAAACCTACTAAATGAAAATGACCTTGGTTTGTCGATAGGGTCCCTATCCACATCGTCAACAAAGTGGAGTGACATTTTTGAGTTTATTCAGAGGCTTAATAAAGCTTTCCTTTGTGCCCTCCGAGCTAACTTTCATGTGCATTTTGCTCCGAACGTATATTCCATTCGATCTCAACGCTGCCTCAATTCACGCCGTTTTGGTCCTGAACAAAACTTTACGTTCCTTATCATCTAATAATAATAAATCTGGGGTTCATTTCTGGATTTTTCTTTCCAGCCATTCAAGAAAATGTGGGAGCATTTGACTGCGTAGACATCTGTGTTCTACTGTCGTTTATTGACGGCTCATTTAAACATGATCTCTAACAGTTACAAATAAGAAAACTGCAGCTGCTTACTGACCTTTAGATTTAACGGTCAGTTGATAAATTCAGGTGAATGCTTGTTGACTTTCCAGACAATTCCTCATGAGCATTCATGGAAATGTTTGCCATGAAGCTCTGCTCTCAATAAGTGAAGGCAGGAAATAACAGAGGCTTTAAACAAGTCTGACCAGTGGAGTCATGAATGTCTTATCATTTGCTGACAAAGTTTGTTTTTGCTTGACCCACACATGCTTTAGGACAAATGTGAGTCTGCAGAAACCTAATCATACTTCAAATATTTCCCCACATGTCTCCCCAACATGAACGTTGGGATTTTAAAACTGCGGCCGCTGAAGTGAAGACCACGTATGCATCTTAGTTTGAGGTGTTAAATTGCACTTTTACTCTTTGACCTTCAGACGGGCCGTCTCTGCTGCTGCACAGCTGACTGGACCTGAACGCAGACGCTGGTTTGAATCACGAGCACCGAGAGCCTCTAAAGCCCCTAAAGCCTTCCACTCAGAGGATGACTCTAACTGAACGGGTGTCGTAAAAATATTACTAATGGAGTATATTAGTTTACTAGGGCCCTATGAAATCCGTTTTAATTTTTCTCAAATTCCGTTTAAAATTTTTTTCATTTTCGGTTTTTAATTTTTGAGAATTCCATTTTAAGCATTTTATGCAAATTTAACCCCAAGACAGTATCTAAAGTAATGAAATATAGACCAGACATGAAAATGGGTCAGAGGTTAAAAAGGTGAGAAGTGTGGGTGCGCGGGAGGGGGGGGGGGGGGGGGGTAACTGCAGGTGGGCCGTGAAAGGTCATTAGAGTTAAATATGTTTTAAATCCTCAATCTTTTTTAAATATATTTTTAATTACTGTAAAATATTCATGAAATTATTAAAAAAACACTAAGGGCCTGATTTACTAAGATCCTAAATAAAGAGTACTAAATTGCGTGTGCACTGAAAAAGGTTGCGCGTGCTGTTGTTGTGTGTTTTGCGGGTGATCAACTAAGAATGCTCGCGCAATTGATAACGGGTGCAAACCGCAGTATTTAAATGAGGTGTTGCGTGTCTTACGGTTTGCGCCATGGAAAGCAGGATAGACGCAAGCGCAAAATGAAATTTGACGAGTTGGAGTTAGAGATATTAGTGGAAGAGGCAAATAAACACATTCATGAACTACAGCAAAGACATTTAAACATCACCAAAAGAAACGCAATATGGGAGAAAATCTGCGATAGAATAAATGCAGTTGGTAAGACAAAAAGAACGGCAGATGAGGTTAAAAGAAGGTGGCAAGATATAAGGCGAAGAACTAAAGAAAAAGTGGCCTTTAATAAAACTTCGGCAAACAAGACAGACAGGTGGAGGGAAGAGATGCCTCTAACCAGCATTGAGCAGCAGGTGCAGCTCACCTTCTGCGAGGAGCAGATAACAGGGATACTGGGGTCTGACACGCTAGAGCCAACTGCAGAACAAGGTAGGCGCATAATAAGAAACACTTTTTTCTCCATGAAAACACGTGATTTATTTATTATCACAAATAAAAAAATGAATGTGCCTCCTGTGGCAACCTTTTGCTGAATAATACTCGATTTAACATTCAAATAAAATATTTCTCCTTTTGCATGTGCTTGTGACTGGCTCCAAATCAGCCCTTAAGTTTCAACTTTCTGGTTTTCATTCATTCCAAACAAATTTACACGAGTCCGAAAGACTCTCTCTGCGTATTCTTTGATTTTGGCGATGTCGCCTCCTTGCCACAATAACAGCAGCCATCGGTGCGTAATGCTGGGCAGATTAGCACCTTCTTTTCGAACGTATTAAATACAGACGCAATCACAATCCCCGCAATTACTTTCAGGGTTGGTAAATCTCATTGCGCGTGGTAAATGAACCTATTTGCATTTTCCCCTCCCAGTATTTTGCGCTTTCTGGCGGGTACGCCCCATATTGATTATTCATCAGAGCAAAAGTACTAAATGAACAGCGTGTGCTATTTTCCTCATTTGAGAGGCGCAGTCCTCTTTGCACGCTGTTAGTAAATCAGCTTGCGCATTGGTTTGCGGGTGGTGTCAAGTTTGCACACGTTTTTACGCACGCAAACCTTTAGTAAATCAGGCCCTAAGATGTGATAAAACAAACCAGTTAAGTGTTATTTTACTGTCATCTTAATTTAATATGATACGTGTCACCTCATTTGTTGACCCCTCATGTTAATATCAGAACGTAGCTTCTAGTCCTGAATGTTGATCACAGTTGTGATTAAAGGTTCGGGTGGGCAGCGGAGATTTTTCACATTTCAAATTGGGCCTTGATGTTCTGAAGTTTGGGAACGGCTGGGTCAGGGTATCAAGTGACAAGAGTTTACAACTTCACCTTCAGCCTTCTCAGCCCTCAGTGAATATCATCCTCACACGTCCCTGACATGGATTCACCAATTACAGAGATTTTCAAGAAGCCTGTGTTTCTTTTTTTTATGTTACCGTTAACTACACAAGCTTGATGCGAACTTCTAGCAAACGGGAGCTGTTTTTCACCGGAGCTTTGGCTAGCTCTGACAGTGTTCAACTAGGGCCCTAGTTTCTCAAATTTTGTTAAATTTTTTTTTTATTTTCAGTGTTTTTCGGTTTTTAATTTCTGAGAATTCCGTTTAAAGCATTTTATGCAAATTTAACCCCAAGACAGTATATAAAGCAGGGGTCTCCAACTCCAGTCCTCGAGAGCCCCAACCCTGCATGTTTTAGATGTTTCCCTGCTTCAGCACACCTGATTCAAATGAATGGATCATCATCAGCTCATCATCCAGATCGGCACAAGTGTGTTCATGACTCATTCAGGTGAATCATGTGTGCTGAAGCAGGGAAACATCTAAGACATGCAGGGTTGGGGCTCTCGAGGACTGGAGTTGGAGACTCCTGATATAAAGTAATGAAATATAGACAATTTAAGCAATTATAACTGTAAACTATAACGTTTTCATACTTTTAAACATATTTTGTTCAACACAACATTCCTTTCTTGACAAACAAAAAAATTAAAAAGTTCTTTTTGTGTAATAAATAACTAAGAAAAAAAATAAAATAGGTAAAATCCATTTAAAATATAAAAAAGAAATTGCAACAGCAGTAAACTAATCGTTTTAGCTTGTACCCGCTATATTATGCATAGGAGTGGTTAGGGCGTTCCACCTGTTAAACCAATCAGTGCGTCAGTAGCCATTGCCTTTAAGAGCAGGTTGTGCTACCCGCTAACCGCTATGGAGCGTCTTTTTATCCAGATTGGAGCAGCTCTCATGTGCAGCTCGTCTGGGACTCTGCTGTAGAACTTCCTCCTCTTCCTTCCTCCTCCTCTGCGCTGATATATACATATAAATATTTTTGCACAGACAATTCCTATCTGCTACCTGAAAGTCCCAGATAGTCTGTGTCCTCCCAGTAAACATGCTCTGGTAGTCTATGGTTTAACTGGCGAGTAAGCGTTTAAGACGATCTCTGCTATTTTCTCAGGGGTTCAACTGAGGCCAAATCAGGCTTTTTATACAAGAGTTAATTCCAGAGGTGGAGACGTTTGTGCACGTCCACATGTGACCAGGTGGACGCACATTGATGCTATTTGGACGAAAAGTTTGCGGGTTTCCGCAAATTGCCGTTTAGTTCTGTTATATTGCGCATTTAAAGTGAATTTCGTTTTTAATCTTCAATTCTGCGATTCCGTGATTGCAGATTCCATAGGTCCCTATTCAACGTTAGCTGTAGCGAACAGCAGTAACTTTGTTATACCGCAAAGTATAAAAAACGATTGAAACCATAACTCACCAAATTCAGTCCACTAGTAAATGCAGGTAGGAAATTCAAATGGACGCCTGTCTGCCTCGTCCCTGGTGTGGATATCACTAGGTCCTGCTTCTCGTCTCGCTTAGCAATGTAACCTTCAAGTACACGTGAGTGAAGAATGTTCGTATGACTGGAATAATGGAACAATTTGGCCTGATTAGTTCTGGGCAGGATTTACTGACTGTCCAAGTGTCATTTAAAGGGCTGATTTCTGTAGTGCTCAGTTTAGTTATTAGGTCAATTGTATTAACAAAAAAAAAAAAAAAAAAAAATCTCCAATTTTTTTTTTTTACAAACAAAAAAAAAAATCACGTTTTTTCTATGTAAGAAAAAAAACTATTCAAATAGGTAAAATCAATTTAAAGTGCAAAAAAGAAAGACATTGCAACAGCAGTAAACTAATTGTCTTAATTGTTTAATTTCTTCTATTATCAGACAGTTTGTCATAAAGTACCTGATATTTTTCAGGTATGTCAAGACAAACTGTGTGTCTGAACAGAAAATACTTTACTATAGCTGATGTAGATACTCTGAAATCCAAAGCACTGAACACTGGTTGTGTGTATGAGTGTGTGTTCGTGTTTTTTTTTCTTTAGGTGTTCCAGCTATTACAGACATCACCGTTTAAACACTCATTAAGTCAGGGGTCTCAAACTGATCCGTGAAAGGGCCGCTTGGCTGCAGGTTTTTATTCCAACCATGCAGAAACACAGCTGACTTGTTTTAGTCAATCAATTAGTTGTCTTCACTGAAGGTGTGAACCAGTTCAGTTGACTGACTGAAACAAGTCAGCTGTGTTTCTGCATGGTTGGAACAAAAACCTGCAGCCACACGGCCCTTTCAGGGATTAGTTTGAGACCCCTGCATTAAGTGATCCTTGTTGGAAGGCCACGGGGCAGACCAGGACACGCTGGAGAGATATCTCTCAGCTGGTCTGGTGGAAGCGGCCAGGGGGAGGGAGGTCTGGGCCTCTCTGCTGAAGCCCCCGCGACCCGACTCCAGACCAAGCGGGAGTTAATGGTTAGATGGCAGTGATCCTTGGACGTATATTTTTGTGTCCATTCGATCGTGTGCTGGCAAAACTTGTAGAACATTGAATCGCCAGACACATAATAATCTAGGACAGTGGTGGGTCGCGACCCAAAAGTGGGTCGCAGACCCGTTTTGGGTCGTGGGCCTTTGCCTGGGGAAGGAAATGCTAAAAGAAAAAAAAAAATGCGTGTCATTCATACTCCTTAACAGTAGATGGCGATAATGCCCTGTAATGCGAGTTGACACCCGCCAGTTCACACCATAGAAAAAGTTTGTTTCCATATGTTGAGCATGGTGAAACGCAGATACAACGAAGAATATATGAGATATGGATTTTCTTATCTTGAAGACAAAGGTCAGTGAGTGGTTATTCAGCTAAAACTATATATTTTGAGTTCTTTTTGAAACTACTGCTCAGTCGTTGCACTGTTTTATTTCATGTTTGTGCATGTTGAGTCTGTTAAAAAGGCTGAAGTTACTGAAGTGAAGTGTTTTGGATTTAATTAAAATGCAGCTAATTGGGCATCAAAGGGAATGTTTCCCTCTTGAAGTCATCTTGGTTATGCCATTTTGGGTTTTGCCGTTTTGGTTCACCGATAAATGTATTTTTTTGTGTTGGCATTCTGTGATATTCTATTTTACTATCTCCAATTCAAACTGCACAATCTGTTCATTCAATAAATTTGAGAAGCTGGAAATTTTCCTTGATTTGGGTCACGGCTTGTCATTAAGGGTGATGGTGGGTCCTGAAGCCAGACCAGTTGAGAACCACTGATCTAGGAGAAACTGTTCTGCCCTGTACCTGGGAGTAAGCCGCTAGTTTCTTCACAGGTTTCTCAGGTGGCCGCTTCGTGTTTTTTTTTTTTTTTTTATTAATGAGGAAAGCGGGGGCAGGAGGGAGCAGAGAAGCTAGAGTGTCCCCACCTTTTAGTGACCCCTCTTGGAACATTTTTTCAAAAGAAAAGTTCCTTTTAGTCCGGGAGAAAAAAATAAAATTTTACGTAAATTGCCGTTCATTTCTGTTATATTTCGCATTTAAAGTGAATTTCGTTTTTAAATCTTTGCAATTCCATGATCGCGGATTTCATAGGGCCCTACCCTCTCCACTGGCGACAAGGCAGAAAAAAAAACGGTCAAATTGGTCAAAATGTTTTTCTCCCGACAGCTACATGCCCCTAAAATCATATGACGACGCCTGAGCAATATCTCACATTGGATTAGATATTCCACATTAGATACTAATAACTCAACAAACAGGCCGTAGTGACTGACCCTATTTTTAATACAACACTCCTCACTTTTTGTTTTGCACCCCACTTTTCGTTGTACCTGTGACGAGCTTATCTAGATTACAGCAGTAGAGTGCGCGGTTCCCCACTATATGCACCAATGGTTGGAATCAGATTGGAATTGGTTGATTGATTGAATTTTGATTAGTTTAATTTGGATTGCCAGTTCCCCGAAAATAAGAGGAACAGCAAAAGAACCCTTGGAGGCTAATTACTCTAGACCAGTGGTCCCAAACGTTTTGGTAACTGCGGACCGGTCAATACCTCCCAATTTTACCGCAGTGGGGGGGGGGGCTTACATTATGCCAATAATAGGAGTGAGTATTGGCAAGGACCTTGCAATACGATATGTATCATGATACTTGGGTCACGATATGATATTATCGTGATATCCCAATGTATTGCGATATTCTACCCAGTTAGTATCAAAATTAAAAGTAGAGATGAAAAATCAAGTTGCTGTATATGTTCATCAGATGATATTGATCATTCAGAGGACAAATTGAGTCAAAACTATTTGCTTTAAAACAAACTATTTATTATTTATTACTAGTGTTTTTGCACATTTAATAATAAATAAAATAAAATAAACAGAATAAAATTTTCCTTAAAAAGAAAAAAAAAAAAAAATCGATATTAGGAGTAGGGATGTCCCGATCACGTTTTTTGGGTCCCGATCCGATTCCGATCTTTTAATTTTGATGATCGGCCGATTTCCGATTTTTTCCGATCCAATTTCACTTCTTTTGAGTGGGCAAACAGAGTTTAATTTCCTATGCATTTTATTTCCTGTGTACATTAATAAATAGGCCTGCATCCAAGCTGAGATTAATAGCTTTTATCATCTCATAAAATAAACAATAACTTATTTAAACACTCTTCTTTCTTTCTTGTTTGGGAGAATTATTATAAAACACATTTAGTTACAGAACAGTGACTGTTCAACAGTCTCAGTACTAAAGAACACAGCACTTCCATTTAAATAGCAGCAGGTAAACTTGGCTAGCAGTTTAAGGCAATGAAAACACTAGCAGAAGTCTTTGCAATCAATGAAATCACATCAGAATAAAAATAACATAAAATATTAACTTCACTTCATTCAAGACCCGCTGCACATGTTCGCGCACCTTTGTGTCCTTTGTCGTTCATGTAATGACGGGAACGAGGCTCGAGGTAATTAATGAGCCGGTTAAATGCCTTGTAAATGTGCTGGTCGTCCTCAGTAATACATTCCGCGATTAGCTCGGTGATTTTTCTGTATTTCTCCGAGTCTTTCGGGAGTTTCTTTCTTTTAAAAGTTTCACAGAGCGTTTGCTGCCGAAGCTGGTGCCGACGGCAGCAGCTCTGAAGCTGCAGCCGTCGGCACCACGGCACCTGACAGAAGGCTGCGGTGATCGGTGCTGCGTGCTTTTTTAAGTGTCTGATTAGATTGGTGGTGTTGTAAACTCTCTTCTTACTTACCCATCATGATATATCAGCCTTCCACACGTTGCAAGTCGCAGTTGAAGCGTCGGTCTTTGTAATTTTATAGCGCTGCCACACTGCTGACATTTTTGCTAAAGTTTAGCCTGACGCCGCCAGTCTTGAAACTTTTAAGGTGGATACAAGACAGCGCTGCTGGGAAACGTCATTTCAGTGCAAATTATTAAATGTATATAGTTTAAAAAATATTTTTGTTTGTGTAATATGATTACTTTATTAATTTGTGTTAATCAGGATCACTTTTTGAGGAAAAAAATAATGAAAAAAAGATCGGCGTGTTATAATAAGGTTGATCGGCTGATCCGATCCACCTTAAATTTTTAAGATCGAAGGCCGATCGCGATCGGGATATCCCTAATTAGGAGCTGAAAAATCGATATCATATTGGGCGGCTGAAAATCGGGATATATTCCCCTATTAATTTTTTTTTTTTTCACACCCCTAGCCAATAACATAACATGAGTATAACATCAAAGTCTCTGGTAAATCCTCTGGACCCATTAAATAAATAGCAAAATAAAAAAAAACTCATGCAGAGCGGGCTTGGTATGTGGGAATCACCTGTCGTGATAAATCCATATTTTAAGGAAACTTTCCAAAGACGTCTGTTTCTTACTCCTTTTGCTAGCTGGGTTAAATTTTGGCGCTCAAGTGACCGAGCTGTAACCGAGAGAATCTGGTAATTTTTCAAAATAAAGTCTCATGTAATGAATAAAACTTTAATAGCTACATTTTTCTTGTGCGCCCCGGTACCAATTGATCCACAGCCCGGTACCAGTCCCCGGCCCGGGGGTTGGGGACCACTGCTCTAGACTACAGCCTTTATTATTAACTATGAAAACTGACAGAAATTGAGGCATCAAAAAGACGAACAAATACACCGGGGGACCATAACAGGACAGAAAACTGACCCCATCGTGACGGTGATCTGGTGAAAGTTCAGCTTCCTCAGATGGTCGATGACGGCAGGACCGGAGTATTACACATCCATAACAACACTTTATTACAATCTGTAACTAAAACACACCTAGCTCTACTATTTTTTTACCTATTTTCCCCAAACCCTCTTTTCTTGCGTCTATGTATATTTCACCAGAGCACTGAAAGACTTGAATAAAACTAAACCAAAGTGACAACACAATGCAGATCTATTTAGTCCCCTCCAATGTACAAACTTGAAAACCAATTTTGAGCTCTACTTGGTGTGAAAATGTGAAGCTAAAATGTGGTTTTTCAGCACTTTTAGCCACGTGTGTCCTGCAGTGGAGGTTAAAGAGGTCGTGGCTGTCAGGGAGGTTTGGCCTGACAACAGAAAAAAAGCCGTCTGTCATACAACATCCCCTCCGGATAGAGACAAACCTCTGTCAACACACGAGCAGCGGAAAGAAAAAGCATGTGAGTCCAGAGGAACTAACCGGTTTTGTGCACTGATTCGTCTTAAAATGTGATCTGATCTCCATCCAAGTCCCAATAACAGACAAACTCAATATTCTTTACCGAACACACCTGTTCAACGTTCACAGCAATGGAGGAAAAACCAACTGTTCTCATCAACTAATCAGCCTAACTGGAGTCAACAGTTTGCACGTGTGAAGTCAAATTAATGAAACATGTTTGGAGGTGTCGTTTAGAGATACTCTGATAAAAGACACTCAAGCATTTAAAGATTTCTGTTCCTAAGATGCATCTCCTGGTGTGAACCGTACCTCACATAAAGTAGATCTCTGAAGATGTACAGTCAGGACCAGTTGATCTGCGTGAGGCTGGAATGGGATACAAAGTCATCTCAAAGTGCTCAGGCATCCATCAGTCCACCGTTGTTTCACAATCAGAAGTGGTTACCCAGCCAGGGTGACTCCAAACACCACAACCCAGAACCCTCAAAGAGGTGAAGGACTTAAGAGCAACAGGTTTAAGGATGGGAGACACCACTGAAACTGTTAGAAATCCCTGTTCATGAGTCGACCGTATGCAAGTCAATTAGCTGTGCAGCTGTCATTTGCCAAAGAGCATCTTGGGAGTCCAGAACACCTACAGAGAAAACACCAGGCTCGTAAAATACTCAGGAACAAACAAAACAAGCTCACCTGGCCAGCATCAAACCATCACACAAACTAGGTGTGCATGATAATTATTGACCCGATAACAGGAAATTATGACGTCATCCCGATAAGTCCGATATCACGATGAATAGCCCCGATAACATACATATTTTTGTCAACACGGCAGTGCCTCGCTCCCCCTGAGCTTTGTGACCGGCAGTAAATGTTATGTTCAAGTGAGGTCGGGATAATCAGAAAAATTATTTCTCAGTAATGAAAATCAAGAATACCCCCTCATGCCAGAAAACAACTTGTTAAAGGTGGGGTGGGTGTTGTTTTTTTGCAACACTTTTTACAATATTGCCTGAAAACCTTTTCACATTTCCATTGCACCCACTGAAATAAAATGTTTGCAAAAAAAACTAAACATTTTGGTCCAGTCTAGAAGGTATAATCAGAGAAAAACTCTGACCAATCAAAAAAAGTGATCATCACTATTTGATTGGCTGCCTAATACGTCCATCAAATATCACCCCTCCCTCCCTCCCTCCCTGTGGTTCATGCAGTCGTGAATCATGTGAAGGCGTGGTTTCGAGGGGTGAGCTGAAGAGGAGGAGGCGGAGCCTTTGGGAGGAGGGAGGGAGTGTATATTTTCAAAATCTCACTTGAGTTGGATTGTTGGAACCGTTTTTCAAACAACACCTACTCCACCTTTAACTCGGTCATAATTTTGGTAGTTTCTGACTTTAATTGATATTTGCAGTATATTCCCACATGTTACACATAAACAATAGAAAAAAATAGAAAAGGCCGAAAGAACGACTAGCAAACGAGGAAACGTGGGAATTTACGTTACCCCTTGAATGCAGCATCGCGGCATAGCGCACTGAAAAAAAATGGCGACGAATTGCATGGAACTTTGTTAAAGTTTTAGAGGAAGATAGTTCGCTGGTTATTTGTGACAAATGCTCCAAGTGAAGGAGGGAAAAATAGCACAAGCTTTAATACGTCAAACTCGATCAGCCACCTGAAACATAACCATCGCTTCCATGGAATTTTGAAATCGTGTTAACGTGAGCTAACTTGAGCTAACTTGAGCAAGCCAGCAGCAGGTCTCCCCTCTCCTCCCCTCTCCCTCATCTCTCTCATCTAAAGCTTCCATGAGATTAAAAAAAAAAAAAAAACTACTGAACCTCATTTACTTTAATTAAAGACATTAATTTGAATGGAACCACAAGCTAAAATCCTTTAAACATAATTTTTTGTTACTATGGAGTGCACTTTTTCAGTTTATTTACAGTCTAACACAAGTCTAACTTGTGTCAGTACATTATGCACTGTGCATTATTTTTTATTGTCATTGAGGAATTAATTTTTTCAGTTAGTAATTCTGATGCATGTATTTCCATCATTTCAAGGAGCCTTTTTTTTTTATCAGTCAGTAATGCACCTCATTTAAGTTGATGTGAGATATAAAATAGGTTTGTTTGATAGCTTTAAGAAAATGTTTGAAAGGCTTGACCAATAGTTTTTCATTGGAAAAAATAAATATCTGTTCATTTAAAGAGTCAAAACTGTTTTAGGTTTTGTTCATAGTATTGATGTAATGATCTTAGGTATATGTGTGTGTTATCGGTTATCGGTATTGGTTTTAAAAAACAGTTATCGTGCATCCCTAATACGAACCAAGCAGCTTCTTTCAGCTTTCTCCCCTTCTTACAGGTGTTTTACTTCCAACATCCCCTCTGACACAACCCTCCCACATTTCTCCAGGCCTAGAACTGGCAGTACGAGAACGCTGGTTTGTGACCCTTCAGTGGCTGGAGCACTAGGAAGTACTGGGAGCAATGTGGGATCGGTGTCTTGCCAAAGTGGCAGGGCTGGGGGGTGATGTGGCAGTCTTCCAGCAGCAGAGAAACCAGCTCTCCTCACGACTCCATAGCCACTCCAATAACAACAAAATGTCATCCCAGTGAAGTGAAGTGGAGGGAGAATCATAATCTGGGCCTGCTGTACTGCCTCGGGACCTGGACCACTTCATGTAGGAGAAAACTGATTCCCAAGTTTCCTACAACATCCGTCAGGACAAAGTCAGGGTGGCTGTCCGCCAGCTGGGGCCGAGTGGAGGCCGAGTTACGCAACAGGACCATGACCCTGAACATGGAGGTAAATCCGCCACAGAATGGTTTCAGAAACGGGTTTACCTCGTTTTTCCTCCGGCACCGCAAACATTTAATAAGTGCAGCCATAAAAATACATGTAAGTTTTCTTGCTATTGTAAATGTGATGCAGAAACGAAGTGATTCAAACTAAAAAGAAATCATATAAAGGGCAGCAAACATACAAGAAACTGCCACAAACATCCACTGGCGTTCACTCTGAGACTCCCATAATGCTCAGTAAAACGTAGCTGCTACTTCAGAACGAAGTCAGCACCTTCTTTATACGGACACTTACCTTCTTTACTGGAATAAACTGGTAACTTCCTCCAAACTCCAGCTCTGCTTCAGCCGCACGCCGTCTTCCTAAATCAATGTTTAGTCCCGCTGGTGTGTGACACAGAAATGCGCGGCGTGTCTCCTTAAGCATGAGTCTGGCCGTTTTCCTTCAGGGGAAGTAGCAGCGGGTGGGCGGCTGACCCTCTACAGCGGGGCAAGGTCACGGCGGGAGAAAACCCTGATCTCTTCTGCCCCCTGCAGGCTGGAATTGCACAGACGGGACGAGCCTCTTTCAGCACCGAAGTCCTCCAGGCCAAGTCTGAAAAGAAAGAGCAGATTACGGTAGATATTCTCAGATCTCAGCTGGTAATTCGTGGAAACCAGTTACTGGCTGGTCTAAAAAAAAAAAACACTCACAAGAAGGGCTTAACGAGTTGCAATGGAGGACATAACACTTTGATTGAAAACCTTTAAAAAAAAAAAAAAACACATACATTTTCTGTCCAATTGTATGGAAAATAAAACAATATTCTATTTTGAAAGTGTTTCAAAATATGATGCCAGCAAAGTGTAGAAAACACCCAAACATTTGAGTTGATTTTATGGAGGATTTCTCTGCACATATGAAGGTTTTACAACTATAAAATGAAACATCTGCCTGCTGGAAGAGCCAGACGCTGTATTCAACATGCATTCACAATCATCCTTATTCAACCAGGAGACGCACAATGAAATTTAATAGTGTATGATACCAACACACGCTATATGAAAACTAAATTATTTAGTAGTCTGACAGCGTGAGGAGTGAAACTGTTGATGTGGCAGCAGGTTCTTGTGGCTTACCAGGCGGCAGCAGGGTGAACGGCAGGTTTAATCATCCGGTGCCCTGTCTGTGCACCTGCATGCCGGTTTTACTTTCAGTGAGACGTCCTCCAAAGCAGATCTAGAATATTTGACATCTGTCTGCAGCAGCTGGGTGTATCGGTGCGTCGATGAGAGCCTCTGACTCTCTGTGTTTTCTGTCCGAGGGCTGACCTCGCTGGAGCCAGACACCAGGCTTAACCCGAACTTTTTACTTTTTTAGGATGAAAGCAGTGGTGTGAATCTCTGCTCCTCACTGTAGCTTCCTGAGATCAGATTACACTTTCATCTGTCTCGCGTCACCTCTGCCGCTGCAGACAGGAGCGCCCGTCTGGACCAGCGTCTCCCCGGTTTAGCTGTTCCCTGGGTGCCGCGATGCGAGGCCGTTGATTTCCAGCCAAAGTTTCATCGTTGGGTTGTAACCGGACCAAAGCTGGCGGTGTCAGCTGCAGCTCTCTTCATGCATGGGTGTGCAGTCATGGGTGCGCAGAGAGGACGAGAGGCGGCCGGGCGTCCAACCCTGGGGGGGGGGGGGGGGGGGGGGGGGTCGAGTGTGGTACCCGACCACAAAGAGATCGGTTTACCTCAGTTTCATGAGGGCGGAAAAAAATAAAGTGCTTTGGTAAGTAAAGAAAGAAAACTAAGCCCTGCTGTTAGACCATTGGAGAAAAAAGACCAAAGAAAGCCATGAGAGACGTCCAGATGATGGCCTCTGTACTCTCCTCTTCGCATTATGACCCTTGAGGTCATTGTAGAGTATTTTACAGGGTCCAGGCTCTGACTGCATCACTCCTTTTTCTGGAGCCATCCTGTGGTAAATCTACTTCCATGTTTCAGGTCATTGTGCTGCTGCATCACCAAGGTTCTGCTGAGCTTCAGCTGGCAGACGGCAGACAGCACCCCCCCCCAAAAAAAATGTACATCTATTTTTCTGCCGTGACTGATTTATTTTTCTTTAAATGAATTCTCCAGTGAACAGTTTGTAGCCCCAGAAGGACCAACTCCAAGTTTAAATGAGTTTCATGGCAGGTTCTCTGTCATTTAAAGTTTTCTTTTGACTATACAGAGTTAGTCCAGAAATGTAGGAATCATGGAAAACATCTTCATGCCAACTCAAGTTTCCTTTGATTATTGCTGGTATTAATTAATAATAATTCTGAATTTTGTTTGTGGAGTAGTTATCTGAATTCAAGAAGGAACCTTCTGTTGTTCTGTTTAACTGTTTCTTTATCTCCCAGATGTTTGCTGCTGGAGGAGTCTGACAGCATTCACCAACTCCTCCTTCTTCTTCTTCAAACAGCTCAAAAAAACCGCAGACTTCAGCACCAACAGGACGCCGCTGCTGCTTTGACAGCCTGGAGGTTCATATATTTGCTCTAAATCCTTCCTCTAAACTCTCGATTAAAGCTTTTATTTTGTAGTTGACCTGCTGAATCTCCTGCTGGCCTCGGCCTATGAGAAGCCTGCTGGTTCTGATGTCCTCCTTCATCTGTCTGACGGCCAGATGCAGCCGGCTGTTCTCCATGCCGACCTCCTCCAGATACACCTTGTTCTCGTAGATCTGCACCTCCACGGCTAGCAGCTCGGACGCCTGTTTGTCCAGCGTGCTAATGTAGCGCTCTCGCAGCTCCTCCAGTTCAGCCTCCTTGTCCTTACTGGCCAGCTGCAGGGTGCTGGTTTGATCCCTCATCGCCCGTTTCGACAGCTCCAGCTCGGTCTTCCTCCCGCTCTGCTCAGACATGAGCGCTGTCATCGTCTCAGTCCTGCTGAGCGTCTCAGTCCACTCGTTCTCCACCTCCTTGAGCATCTCCTCTTTCTCCTCCATCTCCTCCTGCTTCTCTCTGGTGCTCTTGCTGATGCTCTCAGTCTCTGTGATGCACTTCTGGATCACCTGCCGGAGGATGGCCTCCTCTTTCTTGATCTCCACCTCAGACCGGGCCACGTGGCTCGCCAGCATGTCAGCGTCTGTGCACTCGGGGATTCGCTTCTGGAGAGCTTCCTTTTTTCGTAGCACCTCCTTGTGCCTCCTCTTAACGTCGCCGATGTCGGATCTCATTTTTGCCTCGTGCTCGTTCTGCTTCCTCTTGGCGTCGTCCACAAGCTGGTTCGCCTGGTACAGCTCCTCTATGGCGCGGCCCAAGTTCTCCTTCTCTGTCTCCATATTTCTGAACAGCTCTTCCTTGCTCTGCTTAAATGTGCACTGGTTGATCACGTCTTCTTCCTGGATCTCTCTCATCTTCTCTTCCATGTCTCTGATCTCCCTTCTGTGTTTGACCATGGAGGCCATGCGGTCCTCCACCAGCAGCGGCAGCTCCCGGTACAGCGCCAGCCGCTGCTCCAGCTGCTGACTGAGACGGGAGTGCTCGGCCTTTAACTCACTTTCCTCATCTCGCTGATGCTCGAATCTCTCACACATCTGAGGCAGAGTGTCCTGAAAGAGCAGCCTCGACGCACACCCCTCCTTCATTTTAGCATCCACTGTGGCAATTTGGTCTTGGAGGTACGAACGGCGGGGCCGAAGTGCTCCCCGAGCTCATGCAGCTCCTTCAGCTTTTCAATCTGTTGCTTCAGCTCCTGATGCTTTTGGGTTTCCTCCTCCAGCTGCTGCTCACAGCGGCACTGAGACGCCCTCACCTCCTGCATGGTGCTTTCCAACTCAGCCATGTGATTTTTGACATTACGCAGACGGCTGAGGGTTTCCTCTTTTTTTCCCTTGACTCCGTCCAACTCTTGTCGACTCCTCCTGTTAACTTCCATCTGCTTGATTTTTTCCTCGGCCTGGTCCAGCTCTCTGGAGAGGCCGTCTCTCTGCTCATGGGAAGCTGCCCTCTCCAGTGCCATTCTTTCCTCCAGAGTTCTCCTTTGCAGTCTGGCAGCAGCGGTGGAGGATTTCAGCTCCTCCGTCCAGCTCCTCGTCTGAACCAGCTGCGTCTCCAGGCTGCTTTTATGGAGGATTTGATCATTCAGAGTTGCGACGATCGCCTCGCGCTCCGCCTTCACCCGGTCTCGCTCCGCCTGCAGCGTTTTATTTTGGCCCAGAAGCGCCTGCAGTTTGTCTCCGGTCTCTTCTCGGAGCCGACGGGCCGCGCTGAGGTCCCGGCGCAGACGCTCCATCTCCTCCGCGTTAGATTCCCTGACGGCCGCCACGTCCGCCATCATTTCCCGGCTCGCGCGCTCTCGCGTGTTGCTGAGTCGGTCTCTCAACGTGCTGTTTTCTATGGACGCCGCTTCCAGGTGTTCGCGGGCGGCGCGTCTGTCCGCCTCCAGCTCGGCGAGGGCGGCCGCGGTCTCCGTCAGGTGGATGCTGGCCTCGGGAGCGAACGGAGCCGCCTCCTCCTGCAGCTGCTTGTCCAGCTCTTCTAAATGTTCCACCGCCACCGTGACGGCGGGGAGGTAGGGCACCAGACAACAGTCCATTATCACTCTTACTATTATTATTATTATTATTATATCCAACCGTTTTTGCTACCAGCTCTGCGTGTCTTGAAGCAGAAATCTCAAAGCCCCGGTGACTGCCACCTCTGTCGCCATGGCAACAACAACGCTCCTCCCCGCGGAGATAACGGCGGTCTACGGCGAGCCAGAGAGGACTGGGGAATGTTGCATCACGCTGCTTTATACTGTGACACACAGGAAAACAGGAAGTGGATAACATGTTGAAGTTGACCCACCACCGCCGAGCTATGAACGAGTACGTCGTCGAAAGCAAAGAAAGTGAAATTACAATAACCAAACATGTTATCAACTTGTCCCTAAATGCTGTCGGGCATAACGTCAACATGTTATCCACTTCCTGTTTTCCTGCGTGTCACAGTATAAAGTAGCGTGGTGCAACATTCTCTAAGGACAAATATATCCGGAGCGCTGTTAGCTAACGGTAAAATAACTGTAGTTGAGGCTCATCTTATGAGATAAACCCATGTTTGGATATAAAGCAAGAATGGTGTTGACGGATTCTGCGTTTGAACGACTGTAAGAGACGTTAACGAGTCTTGTATTGAAAACAAAGCGCTTTGAGTGTCGACGAGCGGACTGGCGCTTACCAGAGAGGTGCAGCAAAGCTTCACGGACGTTTGGGTTCGCCTGCAGTTTGCAGAATAATAATTAATGCTCCAAATAAAGCCAGGTTATTGCAATAAAGCTGTATCTTCTTCTTCTCGTCGAAAAGTTCTCGCTCTTCTTCTATAACATTACTGGTGGTTTGCATATCAACGTTTAGGCGCAAACCTCCACCTACTGGTCCGTAAAAGTTAACGCAGTTCACAATGAAAACGTTTGTATTATTATTTTTTTTAATGAAAATGCCTCAGGGATAAAGTACACCAGCTTTCAATCATGTCTTTACAGCTGTGTTCATAACAGCTGGTTTAGGTGGATGGAGTCAGGACATTTCACATTTCTATTGTGTGCAATATACATATACATATTCACTGACATGTGCAATAACTTATCTCTAGTATAGTAATCAGTACCAACATATCCCTTGTAAATAAAGTCAGAGTTATTTTTTTATTATTTATTATATATTTATCTATTGTGGTAATTGTTTGTTTTATTATTGTTTTCATCTTATTTTATTATTATTTGTCCATTTTCTTCTTTATTGCTATTTTTCATTTGCTGCTGTAACAACGTAAATTTTCCCATTGTGGGACAATAAAGGAATATCTTCTGTTCACACCATTACGCCTCCTTTTCCTCAGTGTCTGTCTTGTTTGAAATGAGGGAGAACAAATGCAGTAAAATGTGAACTTACTCTTAATGACCACCTTATTGGGTCCACCTTCTCAACTAGTTGCTAACACTAATAACTGATCAGCCAGTCACATGGCAGAAACTCAACGCATTTAGGCTTGCAGACGTGGTCAAGATGACTTGCTGATGTTCAAAGCGAGCATCATATTTGGGGAAGAAAGGGGACTCAGGTGACTTTGAACGTGGCATGGTTGTTGGTGCAGATGGGGTGGTCTGAGTATTTCAGAAAGTGCTGATTTAGTGGGATTTTCATGCAAAACCAATCCATAGGGTTTACAGAGAAAGGTCCGAAAAAGAGAAAATATCCAGTATCCAGCTGTGTGTACGAAAATGCCTTGTTGAAGCCAGAGGTCAGAGGAGAATGGTCAGACTGGTTCAAGCTGATAGAAAGGCAGCTGTAACTCAAATAACCACTCGTTACAACCGAGGTCTGCAGAAGAGCATCTCTGAATACACAACATGTCCAACCTTGAGGTGGATGGGCTCCAGCAGCAGAAGACCACAGCAGGTGCCACTCCTGTCAGCTAAGAACAGGAAACTGAGGCTACAATTCACACAGGCTCACCAAAACTAGACAGTAGAAGATTGGAAAAATGGTCTGATGAGTCTGGATTTCTGCTGTGACAATCAGATGGTAGGATCAGAATTTGGCGTGCTGTGATGGTGTGGGGGATATTTTCTTGGCACACTTTGGGACCATTAAGACCAACTGAGCATGATTTAAATGCACAGCTAACCTGAGTATTGTTGCTGATCTTGTCCGTCCCTTTATGACCACAGTGTACCATCCTTTGTTTATGTCAGTGTTGTCAGCTTATGACCATCTTCTGATGGTTACTTCCATCAGGATGACACACCACGTTCTTGAACATGCCGATGAGCTCACCGTACTCCATTGACCTCCACAGTCACCAGATCTCAACCCAGCAGAGCAGCTTTGGGATGTGGTGGAGCGGGAGATTCTCATCATGGATGTGCAGCAGTGAGACAAATGAAAGTCTGCTATGTCCTATTAGTAATTTTAGACATGCAAATATACAATCTCAAGTACATTTTTCTCAGAATATGAGTATTTTCATGTTAAAATGTCGGACTTAATTACCATTTGAGTGGCTTTTTGACTACATCTGGACTCCCGTCCCTGTTGTCTTTCATGACAACTGTATATCATTTTACAGCACAACATCAGAAATGGTGGTCAACAATGGTTGTGAGATGAAGCTGGCTCACACAGCTACAGCCGACATTATTACAGAGGCAACTAAGAGACCTGAGAGGTGATGATGGAAGAAATGAGGAGCAGGAAATAAGAAAATGACCTAGCAGGACAGTGGCCAAGAGTCCCGGCAGGCACACACATAATACACACATAAATAAAGAACTCAATAAATAGTAGAAAAAAATATATATATATATACATATATATATATATAAGATAAAAACAACACTCTTGGTAGATGATATTTACAGACTGTACGTGAGCATTTACAGAGAACAGAGAACTGGCTGTGCGGGGGTGGGGGGAGAGGTCGATGAGAAATGAGAGATGGGAAGATAAAGTGCAGCTTAGTGCAAGTCCTGTGTGAGATGCAGAGGTGTGAATCTGTGTGATGGAGGTAGGTGTGTGTGTTTGAGGGGGTGAGTGTGTGTGGCTGTGGGGGGGAAGGTCCATGTTCAGAGTTCTGTAGGGGGGTGGGGTATAGTGGTTCACTACAGGGGGGCTGAATAAACTTGTCAATTTACGGCATTTGGCCGCATCCTCCTCCAGCGCCTTTCTTTTTTTCTGTCTCTCCCTCTCGGCACCGCCTTTTCTTTCTTTTTTTTTACCCGGGTTGGGGTCCATGGTTTAGTCGAAGCCTCGACTCTTCCTCTCTGCTACACACACAGAGCGACTGCAGCATCAGTGCCCCCCCCCTTCCTCCGCAGCTGTCTGTGAGGTTGACACGGACTGTTGGGGCGGGTGTTCATCAAAACAAACCAATCGCCTTGTCCTCCTCACATGCTACTGGCACCTTTTTAGGTGTAGAATTAGTGCAGCTAGTGGTTCTCATTTTTATACAGATACACATTAGTTGCATATTGGTATTAATAGTGTTATGAATAGCATTATTAATATTCTGGTGTTGGAAACGTAAATTACATTATCTCTTTGTTAATATCACACTGCTTTTTTGTTGTTCATTGTTTTAAATCGTATCGTTTTGTTTAATGAACCATATGTCCATATCACAGTGTCTTAGATCGATCTTAACGTATGTTTTGTCTTCACTTTATATTAGAAATGTAGCAAACTAGCTCAGAGGGGTATACTACGAAGCAAGTTCGACATAGCCAGGCTTTCTTTGGGTGAGCTGGCTTAACAAACCTGAAACTCGCGATCAGAGATAACTGGTACCACGACGGTGGTTATCAACTATCTTTGTTAACCGCGGCTTTCTGCTTTCTGCTCTGTGCGCGTTCACATAAAAGGGGGCGTTTGACGCGTCATTTGACGCCTCTTCCGGATAAAATGGATAGATGGCGGTCCGTATATTTCAGTCAGGAGGAACAGGTTTTAATAATGCAGGGCTATGAGGATTTCAAAGAAATCTTTACGGCTAAAAGCAATACTGTTGGTGCGAATAAAGCCAGAGAGGAATGCTGGCAAAAAAAATTGCAGATCGTGTAAATTCGTAATGTGACAGTGTGAGGTCCTGTCACTGACCACTGATTGATCACGTGTCCTGGCTACGTGGTTCAGGGGATATGCCTTTGGCTGACTGGCAATTGTGCGTGACTTTCACCCGGGAATCTGGGGATCAAACCCCGCCCGGGCCCTCTGTAGTGTCTCTTGCCACAGTAAATTATATTTAATACACCTTAATTAATCTCCCTCCCTCTTTTAGAGCGCTTAAACTTTAAACTTAATGCAGCAGATTTAAACATTATGTAGGTCTGACTGTCCCATTATGGATGATAAATAAAAAAAAAATCACTTTAGTTTTTTTTGCTAAATCTATGTGAAATTAATTTAAGATTTAATATTATCTGTGATACCAATATACGTTCACCGGCCACTTTAATAGGTACCCTATCACCCTGGGGAATCTATGAATTATATTACAACATTTCACATGAAATTCCACGTACACTGATTATCAATATAATGGACTATTAATTTATGTTACCTGATTTAGTAAAACGCTTCTTTTATTTGAAGCGTGGGCAGATGGCCAGGGAATACTACAAACATATTCAGCAGTTTAGTAAGAGCAAGTACAGTATTCCAGTATTCTGGCTCAGATTTTCTGCATCACCAACTGAATACATGTAGGTTCCCGCGGCAAAGAAACGCAAAGAAACGCACACCGTTTGCGCTACTGTGAGCGCACGGCTGCGTTTGGTGGCGCTGCCAATATCTGGCTCTAGCAGATTACAAATGTAACGTATTCCCTCAGCTGGAAATCTCTAGCGTTCATAGAGAATATGGTCATGGGAAGCCAGCGGATCAGTCCGGTCTCTGAATACTCTCTTCCTATCCTCGCACAATCCTGGCGCTAAAGTCAACAGGATTGGGTGAAAGTGAAAGGGCGGTGCTTTTTGAGCCGATTTGAGCCTAAACTCTGCACATAACCTGCTCCGGACCAGGATAAATTTGCAGAGTAAGTTACCATGGTGATCTAGCCAGGTCGAAAGAGAGCCACCTTCGTGGTACTGGAAATCCTGGTTTTAGACTCAACATACCTCGCTAACCCTCTAATCTCGCTTCGTAGTATACCCCTCAGCTGTAGCCGGTTAGAAACACATGTTTGGAAACAAAGACCTGGCCAGGTAGATAAGAATGGCGTTGTAGGATATGTAGTCTTTCTTCTTTTTCAGGAAATGCCGGCAGCGGATTGGACCAGAAGACGACGACGTAGCGACAACGGATTGGACGAACGAACGGAGGACCCGACCGGCCAATGGGAGAGCCAAGTCTAAACCGCGGCTCCTCCCCATCTAGTGACGCACATTTCTGTATAAATTGTTGTTGTTTTGTTTCGTTCGGCCTCTCCTCGTGCTAGAGAAAGGGTTGGGAATCGAGAACCGGTTCTGTGTGTTTCAACTCCATTGAATTGTTTGGCAGTTTATCTAGCGATTCTCTAATCGATTCCAACCAGCACGACTCTCACGTAATTTACGCAAGTTACGCAACAGTCAATTCCAGAAAGCACTTACGTGATTAAGTTACGTCGGTTTAGCACGTGCATTGGAGTTGTAAACAACAATGGCGCCCACCAGGCGCAATCGCTCCAAAGTTTGGCTTCACTTCATAAAGAAAGATGGCCACAAGGCAACTTGCAGTTATTGTAGAGTGAGGATAACAGCGCCAGGAGGGAGCACGACTAACATGCAGAAACATTTGCGCACACAACATGCGATAATGTTAAAGGAGGGTCGTGTTTTTGACGCGCTTCGGACTGATGGATCTCAACCCAGATGCAGCCGCTGTAGCCGAGCTAATATCACCTCTGGCAACTCTGGTAAGTAGCTATCCCGCTGCCTATGAGCTATAACATTTACACTATGCTATTAAACGAATGCCTTCTGCATTACATTTAGAAGATGACCGTGACGAGAGAGAGTCTGGCTGGTTCAGAGTCTGGCAGCACTCGCTCCTGCTCACTACCTAGCTCCAGAAAGATCACCTATCCTTCCTGAAAAGGCAGACATGCATATTTTTTCTGCAAAAGAATTGTTAATTCTTCATAGTATTTGCAGATTTGTACTTGGGCAAACGGGGGCATTAAGCTCCAGGGGGGGGGGTTAGGTTCCACTACAGTACAAATGCATTATATTTATTCCTAAAACACCAGCCATAACTTCCTGTTCAAGAAAAACACACCCTGATTGGTTCTTGAGTCACTTGAAAACATGGCTGGTGTGTTAGGAATACATATAATACATTTGTACTGTAGTGGAGCCTAATGCCCCCGTTTGCCCTATGCACAGTTCCGTTGTATTTGATAGTGTTTATCTTTCTTTATTATTATTTTTGAGTGCTTAGTGAGCTTCATATATCCTTTTAAAAAGGAGATTTTTTTTATTTCTATAAGGAAAAATCTGTTAGTAAAATGTTACACATTCTTGTGTATTTGCACAGTTACATATTACAACAGTTAACACGTTATCCAGGCTTTGGGCCTCTTTTGACCTCACTGTTGAGTTTGTAAGGTCGTGACTTCTAAGTTAAAAAAAAAAATGATGCTAACAAAACAGTTTGTTCTCCTTTTTCCCCAAATTAGAATCGATTAGAGAATCGAATTGTTAAATGGCATCGATAATGGAATCAAAATCGTAAAGATTTTATCAATTCCCATCCCTAGCTAGAGACTGCCTCTGCCAGGGAGCCGTGAGATCACGTTTATTACAATTAAACATCTGTGTTGTACTTAACCGGCCAAGACTCTCCTTTCCAACAAAGAATACGCAACTAGGATCTTTCAGAAAAAAAGATCTTAACAAGAGTCACCTGGACATTCAATACTGTGAATACTCACTCCGTTTACATTTACATTTCATCTTGAAATGCCACGTACGTTGTTTACACCTTTTATATTTGTTTATTTTCTGCTGGGATCTTTATGTATTTAACTCAGAGGGGTGGGTATTATTTTTGGATATTTTGTTTATTTTATTCAGGGTTTTTTTTTCTGTTTGGAGGCTAGTAGCAGTAACAATTTTGCCCTGTGATTAATAAAGTAATTCTGATTCTGAATGATGCCCAGTGGAACTGGAGGAACTGAAGATAGCGCTCACTTTAAACCAAGTCAGCGGGCCACAGGCCAGTGTCCTAGAGCCGGTCCCAAGCCCAGACAGATGGCCAGATCAATATGAAGGACACAATGATCCGATGATGTGAAAAAAGAGGCTATGATATATACAAAAGATAAAAAAAAAGAAATATTAGCTATTTCTTCCATTTAAACCTGCGTAAAGTTGTGACAGCTTAACTCCCTTATGCTGCCATGAGTTGTAAACTCTTTCTGTCTCATATTTTGTTTTTTTGCACCTTGTTCTATGTAGCTGTGTACTTCAGTAAACTGGGACATTACTGCCACCAACTGGTAGAACTATTGTTGCTGATGCTGATTCTATTGAATATTTTGCAAAAAGGTAATAGAATCTAGATGTGTTTCTTACCATCCAAATTATTAAGCACAGTTTTCTCAGTAACTGAGAGCGGAGGGTGTGGTCATGATTGTCTTATATTTTGATGCTATAAAACTTCTTACTTGCAAATATTTGAAAAAACGTTTTCGGAGAACTTGATACCTCTGACAAAGTTGTTTAAATGTGAGAAAAATACCCTCTAAGTAAAGATCCGAAACCATCTCAATTCATTTTTCGGCCCATAATTTAAATCCCCCATCCAGTTTACCCAGTTTAAACTGTCCATTTCCCCAGATAGGAGTGAATTGTGACACAGTTATTGTTTCATCAACATAATAATGTGTTGCATACCAAACTGATATTGTGTTTTTTACAAAAGGGTTTTTTGTCTGCTTTTCCAGTGTCTTGATATCTGAGGAATACAAGTACTGCTTCACAGGCAAATCTGACACTGATTTTTGTTCTATATCCACCCAAGTAGCTGGTGTAGATGCTGAAAAGTAATATATTGCAGAACTTAGTTGAGTAGCCCAGTAATACCATTAAAGAGTTGGGACCTGCAGTCCTCCTCTTTCATATGGTAAATATAATAACTGAAGCTGAATTTTCTTATGGAAGTTATTTGGTAGTGGAAGAGGGATTGCTTGAAAAGGATATATGAAATATACAGCGCTTCTCACCACTGGCAAATGTAGGTTGGAAATGTGAACATACGCTCGTCTGCCTCGTCCCCGGCGTGGACATCACTAGGTCCTGCTTCTAGTCTCGCTTAGCAATGTAACCTCCAAGTACACATGAATGAAGAATGTTCATCTGATTGGAATAATGGAACAATCTGGCCTCTGATTGGTTCTGGGCAGGATTTACTGACTGTCCAAGTGTCATTTAAATTGCCGATTTCTGAAGTGCTCAGTTTTCTTATTAAGTTAATTATATGGTAATTAAAAAAAAAAAAAAAATCTCCCGCCCCCAAATAGGAAACTCCTCGGATCTACTCGATTCACGTAGGTCATCCTTTTTGACTTCAAAATGGCAAATTTCGCCGAAAGGTGAGGGATTTTCATGCCTGAAGTATTAGTTATTCAGTATTTAGAGCTTTTTGTGATTAAAAAAAAAAATTCAGAAAAGCTAATGTTCAGAGATACGGGCATCAAAAAGACATGTTGAATTTAACGTGCTATTTTCTATAACTGCTTACTACTTTGGATCCATGTATCTTACTGTGTTACTGTTGAAGTTCAGGAGTGACTGAATCACTAGTCATTCTGAATTTTTGCCTTTAACAGGCACCTTAATTGTTTCATAACAACTACTTTTATTTTTGATATCTAACCTCAGCCTCATGCTCAGTGTATTCTCACATTAGAAGGAATAATTAAACTTTGTGCCATTTTTATCTTTTATTTTCTGTTGAGGGAATGTAAGAATTGGATTTTAAGTATGAGCAGAGTTTTGGAAACCTGTGAAGTGAGGCACACCAGATTGGGAGTTTTGCGTTTCATTATGTAATGTCAATTATCCCCCCAGGTATATTGTAAAGGCTTAAGATTATGTTGTCTGAATTTATGTTCAGTAGGCCTGGTGTGCTGTCTCTTGGACATTAAATAAACGAAAGAATACTATGGAAAATTACATTTGTGTTTCTCTTTTTCTTCTCAGTAATAAAGCAAAATAAGTAGTTGGGGTTAAATTGTCAATTTTTATTGAATCGAACTGAACCGACCTGTATCGAATCGTACCGTATCAAATCGTTTACTATTTTTTATAATTCGTCCCTGAATCGGATCGTAGCCTGTGAATCGAGATTTGAATCGGATTGTTTTGTGAGTGAAAGATTCACACCCCTAATATAAATACTATCTTACTTGGAAGAAATAAATATTATGTTTGGTTATTAATTGAAAAATAAAGAAAGAGAACTCAGTAGAACTGCTTCTTCCTGATTTTTTTAAAAATTAAAATGTAAACATTTTAATAAAATTAATCGTTTTCTTTAACCTTTCTGTCGTGTTCGGGTCAAATCTGACCGATTTCCTACTTCCATCAATCATAAATATTGTGTTTTACATTTGATTGTCTCAGGGCCTTATGATATCCTCCACACTAGCCATTTGAACATATATAATTGCTGATCACCACTTTCTCTGGATTTTGAGTAGTTTATTCAACTTTGTAACACCTGTGGTGTTCCAGGTCAAAAATGACCACCATAGGAAATTAATGGGTGACCCTAGATTGTGTTCATCCATTAGATTGTACACAACCATAAATACACCATCATACACACACACACACACACACACACACACACACACACACACACACACACACACACACACACACACACACACACACACACACACACACACACACACACCACCTCACCCCACGTGAACCCCTTTCAGACTGAACAAATAGGTGTCTCCTCTTCCCACCTAATTCCTGTGCTTATGTGCCCATCCCCCCACATGAACCACAGTTTCCAAACTAAATGTATAACAATAACACTTGTTCCACATTTCAAAGTCAACAATTAGGTGTTTGTTATGAGGAACCGTGTCTCTTTCCCAGGCTTATGTGCCCATCCCCCCATGTGAACCGCACTTTCCGATACAAAATGTATCATATCTTCTCAGAGACCCCTAATATATAGTTTTTTTGTGTGCATTGCCCTCATTTTACTATGAACACATTGACTAGGTGCCCGATCAGATGATTTCTTGTCAGAGAAGCTCTGAACCTTTTAATTCAACCTGATGAACAGGGGATTGAAGTTCAACCAGAAATAGAGGACGATGTCTCAGAAATAGAAGACAACATTGATCTTGATTTTGATCCAGACCATTGTGAGACTGACCAGTCAACAGATGGCGAGGAAGAGGCTCCAGAGGAAGACACACCTGAGGAAGAGGCACCTGTGATATTCCAGTCCAAGGATGGCAATTTGCTCTGGTATTCATCCACCCAGGAAAGAGGAGGCAGAGCAAGAATAGAAAATATTGTTAGGATGCCGCTCCTGTGTGTGAAGACACATGCCCCACCCCCCCAACCACACACACACATACAAATGATAGGCTCCTGGGTGGATGAATACCAGAGCAAATTGCCATCCTTGGACTGGAATATCACGAGACAGCTCCCACCGCTACACCGGACTGTGGGAGCTGTCCAGTGCTGAACGTGAATGTTCAGCACCGGTCAGCTCCCACCACTACACCGGGCTGTGGGAACTGTTTGGTGCTGAACATTCACGTTCAGCACCGGACAGCTCCCACCACTTCAGCACCGGACAGCTCCCAAAGCCCGGAGAAGTGGTTGGAGCTGTTCGGTTCTGAACGTGAATGTTCAGTACCGGACAGCTCCCACCACTTCTCCGGGCTGTGGGAGCTGTCCAGTGCTGAATGTTCAGCACTGGACAGCTTCCACCACTTCTCTGGGCTTTGGGAGATGTCCGGTGCTGAACGCGAATGTTCAGTAGTAGTAGTGGTGGGAGCTGTGCGGTGCTGAACATTCACGTTCGAGCCCACAGCCCGGTGTAGCGGTGGGAGCTGTCCCGTGATATTCCAGCCCAAGGATGGCAATTTGCTCTGGTATTCATCCACCCAGGAAAAAGGAGGAAGAGCAAGAGCAAGAGTAGAAAATATTGTTAGGATACCATTCCTGTGTATGAAGACACATGCGAAGACACAGCCCCCCCCCCCCCCCCCCCCCCCCCCCCCCCCCCCCACACACACACACACACACACACACACACATACACACACTAGGGGTGCTCCGATCACAGTTTTTGGGGCCGATCACTGAAATCAATATCGGCCGATCCGATACCGATCACCGATTGTATTTATTTCCCTTTGTTTCTTGCTGTCTTAGACCTTTTCGACTTGAAAATTGTGGACATGCGCCCCCTAGTGGCCCCGACATAACTGTAGTGTGCAGTGCTCCACCAACTAACCCAAACACAGCAGCGTGGAGCATTTGTTACTGATAACGCAGACATGTCTTGGATTGATGATGTTAGGCAGTGGCCTCCAGTTACAGATGAAGGTAGTTTATCGCTGTTTTTAATGATTGGTTATGGAAATAGCATGATCTATTCCCATAATCAAACACTAAAAACTGTGGAACGCTGCAACGCTGGTTATAACTAACGTCAACAAGCCATAAAGATTATGCTACTGTAACGTTAACGCTAGCGGTAAATTAGGCTATGTGTTAATGTTATATTTAATTTATTTAATCATTCTCCTAAGTCATTCATTCATTCATTCATTCATTGATTTATAGGCTTGTGCTAGTGCCGAGGGCTACAGTAGCCTCATACTGCTGTTCTTTCGGCCAGAATCGTCCGGGACTCTCAGCGAGACTATGAGTAGTACGAGATTGAATGTTAACGAAAACTCACCCGGCTGTATTCATTTGGAACAAAGTCCTTTCTGTTGATATTTTTCACCCACGTCTTCCTAACTTCTTGGTTGTCGGTGCGCCCAGGAAATCGGTGCAAACTGTATGGCTGCAAACAAGGCAGTCTTCGTGCAGTAAAGGCTTGTGTATTTCACATACTTTCTTCTTCCATTGTTGAATTTTCACGCCATTGTTGGCACAGTTTATGACGGAACATGTATTCCCACTCGACCGACTCGACATTATAAAAATATATATTTGTAGAAAGAGAAAAACACTGGTTAATCTGCGAGCTGGTGAAAGAATCGCTCTGTAGCACAACCCCGCAATGGCGGACGGGGTACTTCCGGGGGGCTGGCCCGAAAAGGTCTATACACAGTGTATGCGCACGAGAATAGAGCGTTTTTGATCGGCTCTTTTGATCGGCTTTAATGACAATTCTGACCGATCCCGATCATATGCATATCGGCCGATCCGATCAGGTCACCGATCGATCGGAGCACCCCTAACACACACACATACAAATGATAGGCTCATGTTGATGTGTGAATTTGGTCACTGTTTTGATTTTTGTTACTTTCTTTTTACAATAAATGATCATTTTGGAATACAGTTGACTATCTATGTGTCTATTTTATGTATATTCACTGCAGTTATTCATATAAACCAGTGGTCTGAGACATTGTTTACAGCTTAAAAAGGAGTTAAATAAAATTTGGTGTTAATCAGTGGTTTTTCTGTTAATGTAGAAGCAGTTAAAACAGGCCGGTCAAATTTGACCGGGAACACTAAAGTAAGGGGGGAGAAACGAACACGACACAAAGGTTAATATGTATTCCGGGAACTTTTGTGTAGGTCTGTTGACAGCACAACCTGGCAACCCACGCACGAGCCGTTCTGTCTCAGTCGAGTGGGCGGGGAGTCACATCATCTAAACAGCCTATCAGCAGGCTGGAACGCTGTGGACACGCCCACTTCGGCCATATGGCCGATACAAACGCAACAGAGTAGCTCAAAGGCCGAGCAACAATGTCGTCCGACGTTACACATCTAGCATGCCAGCGTCAAACCACACAATACCGTCAGTTCGCTATTTTCTTTCCCCACTTAACGGACTTTCACGGCCAGTAACCGGTAAGTCACCGTGGTTAAGGAAACGCGCCGATACACTGAACTATCGGTCGACTTCTAAAGACGTCAACAACATAGAAATACAGCGGATAGAAGGCGCATGTCCAATCTACCAACTCGCCGCTGTGTATTTTTTTTATCAATATTTGTAATAGATGATAGTTTATTAATATTTACGCCTATAATATGTAAATTTGAGCCTCGTACTCTAAGTTCTTAATGCCATCCGTTTCACTCCTCGGCGGAACTTCCCGCGGTGTCCCTTCTATCGGCCGCAGCTCCGCTGGCAGCAGAGAGGAGCCACAGAAACATGGATCTGATCATCAAACCCAGGAGCAAGTCCATCGTGTGGATGTACTTTGGCCTGAAGTCGGATGGACGGGGGCAGCCTCTGAAATCCGGCGAGGCCATTTGCCGTTTGTGCAGAAAAGTCGTTCTCGCGAAAGGCGGAAACACCACGAACCTCCGGAGCCACCTGAGACGTCGGCATCCCGCCGAATTTTATGAGAACACTCTCTCCACCATCCCGGGAGTTTTGTCTGAGTCTCAAGGTAAATATCCCGCCTCTCAAAAAAAACCCATCAGTTCTTCACGCTTTTTTTTAAAATTATTATTATTATTTTAAGGATTGTGAGTTAAGTATACATCGATATTCTGTTCATCAAGTCTGACACAGAAGTGCGCGCGCAGCCCCCCATTTTAATGTGACATCCTGCAGGGAAGCGGCTCCTCCATTCTTGTTTTTTAAGTTGAGACTGTTTTTTTTTTAAGTAGTTTATTCCTCCTCCAAGGGACACAATAGTGCTGTGCAGTTGCAATTGTAGAAAAAGAAACTATTATTTATATCTGAATATCATTTAAAAAAAGATACAGCTCAAAATGTTTTGAAACTGATGCTGCAGACTTCAATGCACAATGAGCTCCATAACAGCACAAAGCCAGCTCTCTTTATCAGTTCATTCAGCTTCTCTGCTGCCACCAGATATTGATCACTGATTGTGATGGGGCCCTCTCACTGCAGGGACATTGCATCGCACAGAAATCTTACTTACTTACTTTTCAAAATTGAAATTGTTGCCGTTTTATGGTATATGCATGTGGTTTGGGCTCCAAGCCACTAGGGGGCATCCAAGACCAGCTGACCTCAATGTACAGAAGTAAAATAGTCTTTGCAGTTTTCTAAATAAGAGCATAAAGCACTTAATCACGGCTCAGATATGGGCTGTCTGTGCTGCAATCAAAAAGGCTTTGATGCAAGTGCAAGTTTTAGTCCAAACTCCTCTGTTTTCTCTGACGTGTTTGTTGGATTATGAAGTCAGATTTTGAGTTCTATTTCACAAATTTGTGGGTTTATAATTTCAGGCTTTTGCTTTGCAAGCGTTGTGCGTTCAGTAAGTCCAAATTTTGAGTTTTCTGTCTCAAATTTATAAGTTTATGTCAGATATATACTGTAAATATTTTTCCTTTAACTGGCTCAGTGTTAAAGTGCGTTTCGTTGGCTCACAACTGTTCAGTGCCTGTCATTGTTTATAGCTTGAAGCTCAACTGACATTGACACTTCCATCATGCTTTAATAACATGACATGAAATTTAAAAAAAAAATTATACCAGTATGCACTAAAAAAATACTATAATAAAACATCATTTCACTTTTATCAGATGTGCTGGTTAGAGCTGAACGATTCTATCGATTTTGCGATATATATCGATATTTTATCGAGTAACGATTTTTCAATTTCTAAGCTTCTTTCAAAACCCCGTGTCCCACCTTTAAAAGGTTGCAAGCAACAATTTGCACTGTTTAATTAAATGAAACTTTTTTTCTCAACACATCTTTTATTCATTTTGTCCAGCATTTGCAAGCTGCCTGTCAGCCATATAATGTGTAATTGATGCTTTCAGTTTAGTTAATTCAAACAAAGTCATTGGAACACTCACAAGATGTCACCAAAATCACTATGTCCCTTTAAAATCTTTCAGAAATAATGTAAATGTATTGTAAGATGAATATCAATATATATTGTATCATGAGTTTAATATCGTGTAACGTATCACGAGATTAGTGTATCGCTACAGCCCTAATAAACATGCAGCTTTATGTTTTTGTCTCATATATTTAATTTTATGAGAGCAGCATCAGAGTCAGTGATGTAAAGAAGCTGATAAAGAGCTGGCTCTGTTCTGGAGCCTCTGGAGCCGATTGTGCAAAGGAGGACACTTCATAAAATTTCATAAAAAACTAACTGCACCTTCAGGGATGAATCAAGTATTTTTGGATTTAAATTGAATTATTGCTAAACAGACAGAGACCGCATCGCTAAATCTTGTGTATAACTTAAAATCCATTCATGAGCATGCAGCACTGAATGAAAAGATGTTTTGTGAAGGCGCACCTGTCAAATTATGAAGCAGCTGCTGTAATTCCAGCCTGCCACCAGATGTCACTGTTCCTCCTCATGGCGAAGCCCCAAAGCTTCGAATCATTTTCGGTAGGAAATGAAAGAAAGCCTCGATGCTTCACTGCCCCGTCACCAACCCTCAGCATGCACGGACGGTAAACGAATCCCTCTGTTGCGTTTATGTGTGCCGACAACGCTTCGCAAAAGAGGCAGTGAAAGAGAAGACGAGGTTCCTGGTTGTGGTTGGGAAAGAGGCGAACTTGGGATCCTTCATGCGCTACGTCGCATGAATGAATTCGTCATTTCAAGTTGCATTTTAATTAGATAATGTTGGACAGAGTCGCGGGATTTCTGACACTGTCAGAAAACTATATCAGGTAGTCCAGGTGTGACGCTGTCGTCAAACCGCTCCCATCGTAGGACAGCTGATTTGGTTGAAAGTTAGATGATTCCCCACAACTCTTTCACAACGGTGATCTTTCGTCAGCGACAACCCACAAGCCTGCAGTGTATGGGAACCTTAACAGATAAGTAGATCATCCTGGATCATTTTTAAGATGCACACAGGATTTTTGCAAATTTTTTCCTTAAACGTACTGCAAATACACAGTTGTCGGATCACGGATTTAATTTAACATTAAAATGTTTTTTTCCAACAGCTATAATGGACGATCACAACGTAAAAATTAGCAAATATTTCTTCAAATTGAATAGAGGCTACTCAAGTACTGAAAAATGTTTTTATCCGCCATGGCACTTTGGTAAAGAAAAGTAACAAGCAATACAGACAATTAATTTTACGCCTTTTTCTCTGCTTCTATTGCAATGCTGCAGAGTGTAAATCGCATGGCTCCAAAGCAAAGAAGCTACACATCTATCCCCTCATGGCAGACATGATGTCGGTAAAGTGGCCGACAGATTTCTCTGCACAGGGAGGATGCAAGGCTCTGATTCGGCGGGACGGGAAGGAGAAAACGAGGAAGAATGTTGACGTGCTGAACATCACGAGAAATTTTGGGCAGCGTTCCTGTCGTTCCGACAAGGAAAATATCTGCCCCGATTGCTACATTAGTGGTGATATTGTCTACTTTGCCTGGACTGACCAGAGGAAGCCACTAGCGCGAACTAGCCGAAGACGGGAAAGATGCAGGTCTGCAAAACCCCGGACGAGTGTGACGGTGCCTCATTAAGAGCTGTGAATCCTCTCGTAGCAAGGTGTCGCAGTAGCTTGTCGCAGGTATGCTGCAGTTATTTTTGATTTATGCCCAATTTTGAAGTGCGGTCTCCGCTATGTTATTCCAGGCCACAACGCAACAGGGACAATCACGAACTAGCTAAACTTACTAAACTTATCTCTTGAGTTTTTCCACTTCCTCACCGTCTCGGCCGTATCCAGACCCACATTCATCGCTATCTCCCTCCATGAATTACTAGAATATGTGCTGTCTTTGTAGCGTGGAGAACCAGAATCGTACAGATGTGGGTACTTCTTTGATGACACGCTCTTTTCTACGCTGATGTAGAATTGACCAATCAGAGGCCTCTTTTCTCTCCTCTCTGCGACACTGGCGATGGTCACATGATGTTTTTTAAATTCGGAATTAATTATTCTGAATTAAATAATTTAGAATTAAACTATTTTCCTTCGAGTTTACATGGAAACAGTAATTCCGAATTGAGGTTTACATGGAAAACACGTTTGTTCGGCTTTATCCAATTCCACTTAAGGTCTGGGGGTTGGGAAGGGTTCTGATTGGATAGGGGGACGGATGTCTTTGCGTATTTACGTCTACCGGAAGAAAACAAACAACATGGAGGACTACATTATTAGCATCCTTTTTGGATTTGTTTTGATTTTATTTTTGAAGCAGCAGCACGACAACATCATGTCGATGATTTTGTTTCGAAAACAAGCCACGCGCGGAATATAAGCGTCATCGCGACAGACGGGCAAAAGAACGAGCATGCGCAGAAAGACCAGAATTAATTTAAAGCAGAATGAGTGTATACATGACCGCGGAATTATTCTATTCGGATTTAAAATCAGAATAAACCATCCACTTACTTCGGAATTAAGTTTACTTCGGAATGGACATTTTCATTTGGAATTAGGTGTTTAGATGGTAATTTTTAATCATTTTAAATCGGATTTGATTGTAATTCTGAATTAAAGAGGAATTAAACTTCCCATGTAAACGCACTAACTATCTGTCTGCGGTCACCTACAATTTTGGGGAGGTGCAGACGACCTGATTTCTGAGCATTAACCAGGCTTTACACGTCGTTTTCTACAGTGCTCTTCAGCCTCGACTGAAGCCAATATTTAATCATGAACCAAAGTCCTTTGTTCTGCTTTAAAGCGTTTGAAGTCCCCCATTGTACTGGAGTTTGGGAAAATAAGGGACCCCATAACGCTCCGCCAAAAAGCCAGAAACGGCCCTGTGTACAATTCAGCAATTTAAACAAACTCAATCTCAGCCTCTGAAACATCCCCGGTTTGTGGGATACTCTTTCTGCAGCTCTGTTGACAACAGGACCTGGCAACCCGAGCCGTCCTAATGCAATGTCGTCGGTCGACTCGTAAAGACGTAAAGCGCATAGAACCACAGCTGATAGAAGTCGCACCACAGGCCCAGCGTCTCCAGTTGCAGCGACGCAACGGCCGACGCCGTGATCTATTATTGCTTTTTGTTTTGTTTTTTTCATAAACCGTGAAATCGTGCAGGTTTTTTTGCTTCTTGCGTGTACATTTGGAGCCTCGTTGCTTAAGCCGCCTTCGTGACCCACTTCCAACGGTGGCCCAGCCGTCTCCGTGCAGCCCTCGACGGTGTCCCTTCTAGCCGCCGCAGCTCTGGCAGCCAGCGGTCAGCCTGCAGACGGAGGAGCCACGGAAACATGGATCTGATCAACAAACCGAGGAGCAAGTCCATGGTGTGGATGTACTTCGGCTTGAAGGCGAACGAGCGCGGGCAGCCCCTGAACGCGGACGAGGCCGTGTGCCGCCTGTGCAGGAAAGTCGTGCTCTCCAAGGGGAACACCACGAATTTGAGGAGCCACCTGAGACGTCGACACCCCGCACATTTCTTTGAGATCACTTCCTCCACAACCCCGGGAGCTTTGTCTGAGCCTCAGGGTAAATGTCCATCAACAGTCGGTGCCCTCGCGCAGCGCAAATGGCCTGGATTTGAAGTGCGCGTCGATATTTTTGGTCAATAAGTTCGTCGTGGAAGTGCACACGAAGCCATCCCTTTCAGCTGGGCACGTTGCAGTTAAAGGGCTGTTTTTAAAGTTATATAGAAGTTTAATTGGGGGCGGGGGGGATGGTCACCGTTCCTGATGCACGCCCAATAAATAGTGATATTTCTTCTAAGAGTGGGTTCCTCTCTTTTGCTCCCTCTTCCCTTTAATGCGTAACTCACACGTATTTCCGTGATTGCGAACGATTGCGGAGATTTAACAAGCATAAAATGTTCTTTCAAATTAAATAAAGCTCCCTCAGCGATCGATATATTTTTTTTCCACGCCTGCGCAGAAAGACGGTGACGCCAGACGCTGCAAGTCCGTTTTACGACTGCAGTATCGTGTCTTGTTGTTGCCATGGTGCCGTCGAACGAGACATGCGCAGCCCCCCTGCACGAGAATTGATCGAGTTCTTTAATTATGCAAGCTGCCCCAGTTGATGGCGTTTTTATCTCTGCTGTCGTGACATTGTTCATCTCTTTAGCACTTCACGACGCATTTTCCAGCAACATTCATCCTCTACAGCTCCATTTCCAAACAATGGTGGGGGCGTTGTGTGAAATGTAAACAAGGAAGTGATTTGTCAGTCTCATAAATCCATATTTAATAACAATAGAACACAGAAAACATACACAGGGATGATGTATACAACAGTATATCTTCACGTCTAATGTAACAACAGTCCATGTATACTCACCAGCCGCTTTATTGGGTGCACCTGTTAAACTATTTGTTAAGCTAATAGCTAAACAGCCAATCACATGGCAGAAACTCTCATTTAGACTGCTGTAGAGTGGTCAAGACCACTTGCTGAAGTTCAAAGAGAGCATCAGAATGGGGATTGAAGTGACTGAGTGGTTTCTCAGATCATCTCAAACTGTTTTTTTTTTTTTTTAACATGACGATGAGTTCACTGGACTCAGATGTCCTCCACAGTCTCCAGATCTCAGTCCAGTAGAGCAGCTTTGAGATGTGGTGGAACAGGAGATTCTCATCATGGCTGATGCTGTGACGCTATCGTGTCCATGTGGACCAAACTCTCAGGAATGTTTCCAACACCTCGTTGAATCTACCAAACCAAGAATTAAGCCGGTTGTGAAGGCAAAAGAGGGTCCAACCAGGTACCTGCTAGGTGAACCTAATATAGTGGCTGGTAAACGTTTGCTTGGGAAGGTGCAATGTTGTCCCATACCTGTCTGATCCAGAATTCAAGCTGCTCAACAGTCCTGGGTCGTCTCTTTTTCTTTGTTTCATTATGCACCAAATGTTTTTATTTGATGAAAAAATGATCTCCTACGACCAAGCTATCTAGCATCGTCCTGCTGAAAGATGGAAGGCCTTCCCTGAAAAGATGTGTTCTTTATGGGAACAAATGTCCTCAAAGACTTGCAGGACAGCAGCCCTCGAGGACTACCCCTGGTCTAAAACCCGTGTATGCCTTTTTAAGAGCAGCCGTCTGTCTGTTCCGTAGGCACGAATGAAAGCCCATATAATCAGAGTAGCAGGCTTCTGAACTGAGCGGTGATAACAAACCAGATACTTCCCCTCCTCAAGTTCAAAGGGAAGAACTTCCAGTTGTCTGACCACAGGGCGGTGTTCAGCTTGGCTCAGAGAAGATGATCATGTTCACATATGATGGAGCTTCCATCGTATGTGAACATCATAGCCTCCATCGGTATCCAGTATGAATTTTTCAGCCTTATCACACACACACCACACACACACACAGATTTCTTCAGATTCTCAGAATGCTGTTCTCGATTAGATATTTCAAGTTTACCTAAGAGAGTAAAGAAACCTGAAATGTGCTCTGTGATAATTCTTCCCCAGGTGCGGATCTCAGCCATGAAGACCTCCTCGAGGACATCCCATTTCCCCAGACCCCTGGCAACTCCAACTACGTCCCAGACGCCGTGGTGCCCCCCGGCGAGCCGTGGCTCTACGGCGGGCCCTCCCGGGCCGTGCTGTCCCTGCCCTCGTGCCTGTGCCTGAGTGAGAACGGCGGCTCCGGGGTGTCCGGTCCCGGGTGTTCTGGCGAGGAGTTGAAGGTGTACGCCAAGTGCCAGCTTCAGCAGGGCGTCATGTTTGGACCTTTTCTGGGAGAAGTGTGCAGGGGACAGATGCCAAGCAACCTCAAATATGCTTGGGCTGTGAGTACATAAAAGTCAGCTTTGTTTTAGGCCACATTGTTTGTTTTTGTCGCTGCCTAGATTTTTCTTTCATTGATTTGTTGTCATAAAGCACATGTGTCAAACACAAGGCCCACGGGCCAAATGTGGCCCGTCACATCATTTTATGTGGCCCTTGAGAGCTTGGGCATTTATTGGCTTAAAATTTAAACCAATATTTTAAGACTTAAAATAAGCTTACACCGCTTTAAAGCGCATATTGAAAATAAACTACATCTCCCATCATGCATTTTGTTGTTACCCACAACGATAACGGTAGCTATGAGCAAGACGATTTTTCAGAACTGATGGACTTGAGAAAAACCTCCACAAACTAACCCCAACATGTCCAAGTAAAAGAAAAATTGATGCACAAGGAAGACAGTTTCATGAATGATGGGAAAACAATTACAAGGTTGTATCTCAAGGTGAAATAACAGTGTGTCTTTTCTGTTATGAGGCGGGTGTCAGTCATGAAAGAGAGTTTAATCTACGTAGGCAGTTTGACAGCAAACACGGAGCTAAGTATGCTAAAGTTAGCCTGCAAGAAAAACAAAGAACCGCTTCTGTTTCTGAAACCAAGGTAATGGATACTTTTACAACCACAAACCCTGAGTTTAATATAATAATGACTTAAATATTTGAAACTTGAATACATAATAAATACAGAAACTGTTATTTAACAATAAAATAAGGTGTAGTTTAATTTATTTTGATTTTCATTGCATTTTGTTACATTCATGTAATCTGGCCCTTCGAGGGCCACCAGTGAAAATGAGTCTGACACCCCTGTCATAAAGTATATCAAATAGTTCGCCTAACTGATGAAACAGATGAGCCAAGAAATAAAGGTGCTCTGTCCAGGGTTTATGAGCTCAAGTAACAAAAAAGGATTTAAACTCTGTTTATGCTACGTTTCAATTTAATGAGGTGAATGCAGCAGCTGGGTTTGAGATAAACCGTCCAATTTTCCTGTTGCCAGTGAATGCAGCCTCAGTGGTGCCTATAACCAGTGGTTATGCATTAAACTGCCGTTGAGCTTCTCATTTTCAGATTTCCATTTATCATTTATTGCAGAAGACTGCATTAAAAAAAACTCTTAGTTTCTGTTGATGTCTGACTTCGATTTTTTTTTTTTTTTTTTTTTTTTTTTAATATCAAATTTGTGGTTAAAAGAATAATTTCTGCTTCCAGATCCGAGATGATGTTGCGTTTGTCTTCTTGGACGCATCAGATGAAAACAAATCCAACTGGATGAGGTGAGCAGTCGTTATCGTGTCCCCTGTTTGTTTTATGGTTTAGCTCCTCCCACGCTGACGCGCCGTGGCTCACTGCATGCGTTTTGATCTGCGTTCCAGATACGTCACGTACGCGAGCAACGAGGAGCAACCCAACATGGTCGTTTTCCAGTTTTACCGTCACATCTACTACAGGGTCTCCCAGCCCATCGCGGAGGGAGCAGAGCTCAAAGTCTGCATCGGCAAGGATTATGCTTCGATCCTGGGACTGGGGACGGGTGAGTCCTGTCCTCCCGAGCGGTGGACTCTCTGACACGCGTGCGCTTTTCCTCTCCGTGAAAGGCTTCGACAGCCGTGCATCCGTTTGTGTTACAGGTGACTTGAAAGGTGAAATCGGAGAAAAGGAGGAAGCTCTGCGCCTCCTGCAGGACATCCAGTTGATCACCCTCCCGGAGCCGAGCAGCACTTCCCTTTGGTCAGACAGCAGCCAGTCACAGAGCCCCATGCCTTTCGTCTTTGACATGGCGACCGTGTCAAACTCGGAAGCGGCCAGCGATCCGGGCGTGATGCCCTGCGCCGTCTTCCCGTCCACCTCCCAGATCTCCTTACCGTCCCCGAGCGCCAACGTGACGGAGAAGTACGACTTCCTGCCTGGGACGGAGAAGCTGCTGAGCAACCCCGGCGTGCCCCAGAACAGCCCCTGGCACTTCTTCGGGCTGGAGCCGGGCCCGACCGGCCGGCCCCTCGATCGCAGCACCGCGGTGTGCAAGCTGTGCATGGAGCGCGTGAGCTGTGGAGGAGGGGGAGCCGCTGATCTCCAGAGCCACCTGACCAGCAAGCACCACATCAAATCCCGTGAGACCAACAAAGATCGCAACCTGGCAGCAGGTAACAGGAGTTCGGGTCCGTTGCAACTCAAACCACACTTTGCACCACCATTTCTGACAACACTTTGATCTCCATGGTAACTGCTGAGATAGAAATGATATCAACTCTGCAGGAAAGTGTCAGCAAACCCCCTCAGTCTGTGAACAACAGCATAAAAACAACTGTGAACTGAACTGAGGTGCGCCTGAATTAAAGAATCACAGTTGGAGCAAGTTTTTCACTGGGCACTCAGCGATTTTTAATTATCAGGTTTAGGGGTGCACGATAACTATCGGGCCGATAACAGGAAATTATGACGTCATCCCGAAAAGTCCGATATCTTGACAAATAGCCCCGATAACATACAGTAATCCCCCATACTTCGCGGTCTCGGCCATCCGCGGTCTCAGTACATCGCAGAAGTTTAAAAAAACTATTCATAGAAAAAAAATTGAAAAAGAATTAAAACGAAGCGCGCGAGGCTGAAGCGAAACCCATCACATCAACGAGTCTCTGGATGCAACAAGAGCCGACAGGGAGGCCCCATGAACGAATATCGAGGCCTGTGATTGGCTGCTATGATAATAGCTATGGGCATTACTGTGCCGTCGGTTGTCTGTACGCTGATTGGCTGACACGCGTCCCCGCATCTCCCATCTCGTGCTCTCGTCAGCTACGCACAGAGGAAGATCATCAAAGTGAGTGTACGTTCAGTAGATTTTCCATTCGCGCGTACATGTATACTGTATGTACATATACATGTACATGTACATCCACATCGGGGTTTTCACCATTCACGGGGGGGTCACAACCCCCATTAACCACGAAGTGTGGGGGATTACTGTATATATTTTTGTCAACATGGCAGTGTCTCGCTCCCTCTGAGCCTTGAATGACCAGCAGTGAATGTTATGTTCAAGTTACATCGGCATAATCAGAAAAACTATTTCTCAATAAGGAAAATCGAGAATTACCCCCTCATGCCAGAAAACAACTTGTTAACTCGGTCATAATTTTGGTAGTTGCTAACTTGAATTGATATTCGTAGTATTTTCCCACATGTTACACATAAAAAAAGAAAAAAATAGAAAAGGCTGAAAGAACGACAAGCAAACGAGGGAACGTCGGAATTTACGTTACACCTTGAATGCAGCATGCATTGTGCTGATCACAACAAACATGGCGGCAATGGTATGGAACTTCGTTAAAGTTTCAGAAGAAGATAGTTTGGTGGTTATTTGTGACGAATGTTCCAAGTGAATTCTACGAGGAGGGAAGCACAAGCTTTAATACGTAAAACCTGATAAGCCACCTACAACATAACAATCACTTTCATGGAGTTTTAAAATCGCGCTAACGTGAGCTAATGCTAAATGCGCAGGCCAGCAGGAGTCTCTCCTCCCCTCTCGTCTCCTCTCCCTCATCTCTCTCATCTAAAGCTTCCATGAGATTAAAAAAAAATATTGAACCTCATTTACTTTAATTAAAGGTATTAATTTAAGTGAAATCACAAGCCATAATCCTTTTAAATGTTAATCTTTTTCAGTTTGTAATTTTAATGCATGTATTTCCATCAATTCAAGGAGCCTTTATTTTTTTTAATAAGTCATTCATTCATTCATTCATTCATTCATTCATTCATTCATTCACCTTATTTAAGTTAATGTGAGATATCAAATAGGTTTGTTTGATAGCTTTACAAAGATGTTTGAGAGGCTTGACAATAGTTTTTCATTGGAAAAAATAAATATCTGTTCATTTGAAGAGTCAAAACTGTTTTTGGTTTTGTTCATAGTATTGATGTAATGATCTTAGGTATATGTGTGTGTTATCGGTATCAGTTTTAAAAAAGTTATCGTGCATCCCTAATCAGGTTAACTTTACTGGTGTCATCACTCAGGTTGCATGAGCGCCACCTGTCAATTCTTTCCTGTGAGAAGTTCACATCTCACCCCAGCAGGCCATAAATGTTTTTCCACAAATTCCTTGACATTGCTTTCACGCCTCATTCGGTTTGCTCTGGGCTGAATCACTTGACGAGTTTGTATGCTTCAAGCGTTTCCTCCTTGTTCCAGTTTCTTTTCACGCATGGGTGAAAAAAAACCCACTGAACTTAAATGCATCACACAAGAACGTCCTCACGTGACACAACATAGAAATATAAATACAGGAAGACGATTCTGTGTCATGTAGTCCTTTTCAGTTTCACTTGAAGGAATAATTCCTTTCTGCTCAGAAGTGCCGTCAAGCCCTTCCCATCTCCCGCCTGTCCCTGCTAAAAGCAGATGTTTTGGTAGTTTGCTGCCATTTGGTGTTTAGGTGTCTGTTAACACACTGCCAAAGAGGAAAGACATCATCAATGATCTTGCAGGTGCAGTTGTTGCCACCTGTCTGTCAGGGAAGGGTTGTGAGATATTATTCTGCACTGAGATTATTCTCAACTGGAAAACATTCAACATAGTCTTCCCAGCTGTGGACATCCCAGCAAGCTCGCCCAAAGGGCGATTATTTTACTTTATTTTATATGCCATAATGATTAGACACAAGACTATATCTACATTAGTTTTGATACTAACTTTAATTAGTTCATTTCATATGTGTTGGCATCATCTAAGATTTTTTTTGCTGTCAGAAAAATGTCTATCCTGAACCCCACAAAAATGCTTTTCAGACGTGAACTCCTTTCCATGAACGGGACGGAAACTTAATGTGCTGCTGTCATATCTGCATGACCCCTCTGGTGCTTTTCAGGAACATTATGCAACAGTAGTCTGAATAGGGCAGATCCCACAAATAAAGAAAAATAACAGCTGTCCAGATGCTTTTCCTTTCTCCTTTCTCCAGCGTTGGAGCCAAATAAACATGGCTCCAGCTGTGAGCAGGAAAGGTTGCTGTAAAGTGTTGAAGCTGCACCTGCAGCTTCTGCTCTCTGATTACAGACAATGTAGATGTAGCATGGTATGAAGTGTGGTGGCTGTAAAAAAGTAAACTGGGAAGACTGGGTGATTCCACTCAGAGCTGAGTTTGTGATGTCACAGCGGGCCGCGTTAATGAAATGTGAGCAGGGCGGATTTTTGCGTAAACTGTGAGCAGAGTGAAATGTTTCGACATTGATGAACGACATTTTAAAAGATGGGCATTTCGCACATTTAAGCTTCAAACTGTGTTCAAGTGTCAATGGGAACTATGTTGAATTGGGGAAACAGAAATAAAAGAATTTGAGTCTTTGAACAGAAGATAAAATCAGGCGCTACATTATGGCACTTTTTAAGAAAAATTGATAAAATGGTTGAGTTAACGCAGATATGCTCAAGCTGCATTCAGTCAGGTCAGGTTAGAAGCACATTAAAATAGTTAAGGGAGAAGTAAAAGACATTTTTTTTGGCTTGACTGGCACACAGCGTACATCATGGATCACATCACGTAGACAAAGTCTAGTCGCACTTTTGTTTCCTGAATGCTGGTTTTATGGATGTAAGGGCAGGCATTTGTGGAGTTTGTTTGGCCTAGCATGGACCAGTGTGTGCAAGTACCTTAAAAGACCAACACATGAATGTTGCTACAAGGGACTGGAGGACTGATACCAAAATATCAGCGCTTCAGTTTAAAGGCTCAATCCTCAGGTTTAAAAAAAAAAAAAAAAAAAATATATATATATATATATATATATATATATATATATATATATATATATATATATATATATATATATATACACACACACAGTCATGGAAAAAATTATTAGACCACCATTTTTTCTTCACTTTCTTGTTCATTTTAATACCTGGTACCACTAAACGTCATCATGTGACTAAAACAGACAGAAAAGAAAACACTGAATGCATAAAAGCAGTGTTTTTTGGCAGTACAACGCCATAGCTATTGATGTAAAAACTTAAGTGATTTAGGTTATAATCAAGAGAAACCATGGAAAATGGTAAGATATCAGCTCTTAAATAAAACTCTTATAAGCAATCTTTGTGGTTATCATTATGTTTGTCCAAACAAATGTACCTTTAGTTGTACCAGGCATTAAAATAAACAAGAAACTGAAGAAAACAAGGGTGGTCTAATAATTTTTTCCATGACTGTGTGTGTATATATATATATCTGGTCCATGAAATATATATATATATATATATATATATATATATATATATATATATATATATATACATTTCATGGACCAGATACAGTATATCCTTATATATATATATAATATAAGGATATACTATCTGGTCCATGAAATTTATAATATATATATATATATATATATATATATACATTTCATGGACCAGATATATATCCTTATATGTATATATATATAATATAAGGATATACTGTATCTGGTCCATGAAATTTATATATATATATATATATATATATATATATATATAAATTTCATGGACCAGATACAGTATATATCCTTATTATTTGCGGGGGTTATGTTCCTTCCTCCTCGCGAATCCCAAAAATCCGCAAATAATTGCTAAAATTTTAAAAGGCCTATGTATGATATTATATATGCCAGCTAAAATATGCTTCCCAAACAGTAATAATGTAATACAGTAATAATGTAGTAATGATGAATTGATAAATTAAACATTTTAATTTTGTAGTGTGATATTTACACACTACAAATATATACTAGTTAGGGTGAATGTGAGCGTTTTTCTGCTAAAAAAAAATGGTTTAAGAAACTTGCCAAAATGCCGGGGGCTATTTCAAATTGAAAAACATAAAAAAAAATAAAATAAAAAAAACTTTTAAGAACAAAATCTGCGAGTATGCAGGACTGCGAATGGGCAAAGGTGAAGTCTTCATCTATTATGTGCATTTTTGATTAAACTTCAACATGAAAATTGCAAGTAACCTACATGATTGTGTACTCGAGACTTTTAAAAATATCAGTATCAATCCCTGAATACCAGGCCCAGTATTACTTTGTACTGGATCGAAAGAAAATCCACTGGTATCCCCATCCCCAGTTGTTGAAGAACTTAACTTCTGTGAAAAGTGTGTTGGAGCACAGAAATGTAAAAGACAGGCATTTTAACCAAAGAGGGGGATTAAAAAAAAAAACCGGAGAGAGACAAACAAAACACGGTCGAGCTTGATAAAACCGACAGTCACCTCCCTGAAACACGATTTGACCGGTTTTGGCCGGTTGTGACCGGATGTGACCCGCAGATCGAGATCGGCGAAAATCCGATTTTTTGCACCGCTCACGTAAACGCAGCACCCTCCGACGCGAGGATGTCTGCGGTGTGGAGGTTCTTCACTGTGAGTCAGGAGCACCCGAGGTTCGGGATTTGTCATATCTGTAGAGCCAAAATAAGCCGCGGGGGACAGACCACCAGGTCGTTCGGGACCACGAACTTAATCCAACACTTAAGACAGCATCACCCCGTCCAGCATGTCGTATTTGAAGAAGCTAACAAAGGTAACGCTAGCAGAGCACGCGGACAACAGCCGATCTGATGGGGAGAAAACGAAGCCGCGACCGAAACCCCTGCCAGTCTCGCGGATGAGCGGTGCTTTTACCAGCTCCGTACGGTATTAGAGCTCCGATTAGCGTCTGTCTGGACGAGCGACAGCTCAGAGAAACAGGCACGCACGTGCAGCCTGCAGGGAGCTAAAAGCTCATTTATTACAGCAATAAACTGGAAATCCTGTTGAGTTTGATTTGTTTTAATGCAAATACCTGAATCCCGTCGTGTGATTTTATTTTAAATATGTAGAAAACTATAAGATATATAATTATAGTCTTATCTATCACGATCACTGATTTAGATTTAGGGGGAAAAATACATTTCTTATGGTTTAATATTCAACTGTTTTCATAAAGGTTTGAGATGAGCTCAGGATCTGTAGAGCTATACGTGATTTAAAAGATAAAATTAGAGGTAGTTAAAAATGCTTCTGAGTTATTAAATCAATTAAAATGGAGGTGAACTTAAAAAAAAACTGATAGATTGTCAGGTGATCTGATTGATTTAAAAGTCATTTGATTAAAACAAAAGTGATCAAGACAACCACGTTTTATAAATTAAACTTTTTAATAAATTGTCCTTGGGGGAGATAGTAATAAAAAATGCATGCATATATATATATATATATATATATATATATATATATATATATTATATATATATATATATATAAACCAAACATGGCATTACCATCAAACAAGCTCTTTGGCATTCTTGTCATAATAATAATACAAATCAACATATTGAAAATGTGTTTTAAAGTCATATCATCATTAATGCAACATTTTCTGTAATGATAGTTATTGAATTATTGTCCGGCCCTGTTTACAACTCATTTACATTTACATTTCTGTGCACTCATGTAATCCGTTAACGTCACTGTTATGGGAGCTTCCTTGATCTCTGTCACGGATGTGAAACCCGTCTCGTAGAGAATGAATGTGTTTGTTTTTAAGCAACCGTTGGAAACCGAGTAACGACACAGCTGTTTTGTTAAATCGATTGACTGTTCAGTATGATTTGTTGTGCCTTCTTTTGATAAAAAGAAGACAGCCTGATCTGTTTTTGTCCTGATATTCCTCCATGAATGTTTTATACGCCTGGATGGTGAAGAATGTAGCTCTCCCGTGGCTCCGCCAAAGACTTGGTGTTGAGCATCGAAGCATCTTTACAGAATTATACCTATACTATACAGCAGGTTGTGCCTTATTGGTGCAAAAAAAAAAAAAAAAAAAGTCAACCCACCCAGCTTGAAAACAGTAAAGAAAAGAACAGTAAAGTACATTGAAGAACCAGGTGGCTCTGGTTCTTCAATGCAAACACACGGATCAAAATGTTACGCCTCTGGGCGTGTCGCACAGCGAGTCGGAGTGATGGGGCTTCAAAGCTGTAACGAGCTGGCGATGTGAGTCCAGCTGCACAGCACTTGTCTTTTCCTGTGTTTTACCTCTGTCGCTACCTGTGAAGGTGGAACAGAGGCTCATTAATTTCTTTTAAATACCCCGCCGTTCCTTTACTGTCTCTGATGTGCCAGTTTCTCCACGTTTTAAAGTAACGACCACAAACTCCAGCTTCCAGTCATCTAGCAGGTTTTAACTGGGTGGATGTGGTTTTTCACTTTCATGTTGTTGTTTTTTGTTTTTTTTTTATGGGCGAGAAGTAACGAAAATAGCACGTAAACGATGAATGTGCTCGTTGTGAACGATGGACGGTAGACTGTTGATTATCAGAACAACATATTTTTGAATAAACTATCAAGTTGAGGATTTTTCAGTTTACATATTTTCATGACTGAGTTCAGCTCTCACCTTCATTTTAACTCCATTCACATGCATTTTTTTATCACTTGTTTTTGTCCTTTAATTTGTTTAACTTCCACCCCCCACAGAGGTTTAGACCTTTTTACAGTGATTTCCTCGCCAATTTGCGCTTTAAGTTCCACGGTTTTAGTTACTTGTGGATTTTTTTTTTCAGGAATATATAATCTAAAAAAAAAAAAAAAAAATAGCGGAAACATCACAGGATGTTGTGCGCGCACTCTTGCAGCAAAGAAATGTGAGCCAGCCTGGCCCCTTTAAGAAGGTGGCCTTATGGGTAATGATGTGGCCTTATGGGTAATGTAGTGTGTGTGTCGTGGGACAACAGAATGAAAAGGAGGTTAGATGAAAGAGCGGTTTGTTTACTTCGGTTCAGAGACCAGAGGCTGTGAAGGTAACAGAAAGACCACAGTTGAGCCTTTGTCTTGTTTCGCTGCAGTGCCTCGCTACTTTTTTGCAGTTTTAAACATATTTTAAACACATTATTTAGGCTCGGGGGGCTCCGGGTCACGTTTGCGGATTTTGATTCTTGCAGCGGGGCGCCGGTCCCCATTAATCAGTCTTCAATGTGAATAAAAGTTGTGAAATTATTGAATTTTGTTTTAAGATAGAAACTTTTTTTTTTTTCCCCTGTTCCCATCAGGTCCGTTGCGCGGCCAGACGTCGATGGCCGCCAGCAGTCTGGTCACCAACTTCATCCCTGCTCATGTCTGCTCATGTGACCAACGCCATCGCCACCTTCCTTGTCATGGACCTCCAGCCTCCAGCTCTGGTGGAGGGCGAGGGGTTCAGACAGCTGCTGCACGCCCTCCTGCCCTCCTACAGGGAGCTGCCCGTGCCCTGTCAGCTGGAGAGCCTCCTGAGAGACCACCACATCAGGGGCAAGATGAGCCTCGCCGAGCTGCTGAGGAAGACCACCGGGAGCCTGGAGGCCGAGGAGCCCGGTGACTACACCGCTCCCATCGAGTGCGAGCCCAAGAGACGCGGGCGACCTCCCCGCCATCAGGCAGAAGGGTCTCACTTGGTCACCTTAAGCGTTGACGTTTGGCTCCACAGCTGGCAGGGCAACACCGAGTGGTACCTCACCCTCTGGGCTCACTACATAGACGATCACTTCCGTCCTCACAACCTCACCCTGGCCACCCAGAGGCTGATGGGAAGTGGGGCGAATGACGGCAGCCTTCAAGCAGTGGAGGCGCAGGTGAAAGTGATGATGCAGGAGTGGGGGATATCCCAGCCTAATCTGGTCTTACTGGGAGGGGAGGGGCAAAGCAAGACGAGGCAGGGGCCAATGAAGGACAAGAAGGCCGTGGACGCCACGGGAAGCGTCCCTCACCCAAACTCGACGACTTTCTTAGAGAGGGACGACTCCGTGTCTCCCGAGGAGACGCGTGCGTCAGAGCAGGACCACTTCAGCGAGGGGCTCGTGTCCGTCCCGTGTTTCTTCAGAGCCGTGCAGGGCTGCATCGAGGAAGTGATGTCACACCCCGTCGTCCTCAAAACCCTCGCCAAGTTCCAGGAAATCTTTTCCACCGTGTTCCAGCCGTCAGAGCAGGGCAAAGGCTCGTACCAGCTCCTGGCGTGGAAGCTCCTGCAGGGCCTGACGAAGCAAGAGCAGCCCAGACTGAAGTCGTGGGCTCACAGCCGACCCACCTGGAACTCGCTGTACCCGTTACTGAGCACGCTCATCAAGCATAAAAGCCTGATCTGCGAAGTCATGAAAGAGTTGAAACCGGAGCACTCGGTCAAAGAGGAGGCCGGCTCAGAGTCCAGCTCACAGGGCAACTGCCACGCCAACTCCACCTCCACCACGGCGGCCGGCCTCCCGACTCTGCGCTCCGAGTGGAAGGTCGTGGAGGAGCTGTGTTTGGTCCTCAAACCTCTGGACGTGGCCTGTCGGACTCTGGCCAAGGAGCCCTTCCCCCGCCTGTCCCTCATCAAGCCCATCCTCACCGGCCTGCTGTCGCGCCACCTCGTGTCCCGCCCGGTCGATCTGTCGCCCATGTTGAAGGAGGTGAAGAGGGCGATGAGGCAGAGCCTGGCCGCCTGCTACGACAGCCCGGCGGTGAACAGGGTTCTGAGCGTGGCGTGCTCCCTTGACCCCCAGTTTCACGGGCTGGGCTTCATGGAAGAGAAGGTGAGCAGGACATTGAATGTCCGCAGTCTGACAGGTTATTTTGTTTTGTTTCGCTAATGCTTTATTTATTTATTTGCACAGTTTTTTGCAGATGGAGCTTTGTTACTGTCATGCAGAAATTAGTTCCCCTGTCCTTTAATCCTGTTTATTGAGTTAATAAAAAAAAATCATCTGATCGTGGTGTGTGTTAGTGTTAGTGTTGGGCAAATACAATCTCAGGTAAATAACAGCACAACTTTTTTTCACTTTGAATTTAATTAAAATGAGGCCGAAAGGAAATTAAGTAGGTGATATTCAGCACCGTCATTGCTTCCATTGGATTTAAGATGCTGCTGATCATCAGCACTTGTTTGCTCAACTGGAACGTTCAGATATGTGTTAACACAATGCAAAGAGGGAAAGACATCAGCGGCAGCAAGGGGTGCACGTTAACTATCGGGCCGATAACAGGAAATTATGACGTCATCCTGATAACTCCGATATCACGACGAATAGCCTCGATAACATATTTCTGTCAACACGGCAGTGCCTAGCTCCCTTTGAGCCTTAAATGACCGGCAGTGAATGTTATGTTCAAGTGACGTCGGCATAATCAGAAAAACTATTTCTCAATTAGGAAAATCAAGAATACCCCCTCATGCCAGAAAACAACTTGTTAACTCGGTCATAATTTTGGTAGTTGCTGACTTTAATTGATATTCGCAGTATTTTCCCACATGTTACACATAAAAAAAGAAAAATAAAAAAAGCTGAAAGAACGACATGGAAATGAGGGAACATAGGAATTTATGTTACACCTTGAATGCAGCATGCAATGCGCTGATCACAACAAACATGGCGGCAATCGGATGGAACTTCGTTAAAGTTTCAGAAGAAGATAGTTTGGTGGTTATTTGTGACGAATCCTCCGAGCGAATTCTATGAGGAGGGAAGCACAAGCTTTAATACGTAAAACCTGATCACCTGAAACATAACAATCGCTTCCATGGAGTTTTGAAATCACGCTAAAATGAGCTAAAGCTAACGCGCACAAGCCAGCAGCAAGTGTCCCCTATCCTCTCCCTTATTTCTCTCATCTAAAGCTTCCATGAGATAAAAAAAACTACTGAACCTCATTACTTTAATTAAATGTATAAATTTAAATGAAACCACAAGCCAAAATTCTTTAAATGTTAATCTTTTTCAGTTAGTAATTCTGATGCATGTATTTCCATCAGTTCAAGGAGCCTTAATTTTTTTTATATCAGTCAGTAATGAACCTTATTTAAGTTAATGTGAGATATCAAATAGGTTTGTTTGATAGCTTTAAGAAAATGTTTGAGAGACTTGCCAATAGTTTTTATTGGAAAAAATATGTGTTCATTTAAAAAGTCAAAACTATTTTTGATTTTGTTTATAGTATTGATGTAATGATCTTAGGTATATGTGTGTGTTATCAGTTATCAGTATCTGCCTTTCGGAGCTGAAAGTTATCTGTTTTAAAAAACAGTTATCTTGCATCCCTAGCGGCAGCCTTAGAGAAGCGGTAACCGCTGCACATCAATCTGGAAAGGGTTAACAAAACAATTTCCAAACAGTTTTCTGTATTACAGTGAGAACGGTAAACGACAAGAGCGAAACATTCAAGACAGTTGCAAATCTTCCCTGAAGTTGACGTCCCGACAAATAGACTCAAAGGTCAACAGAAACCCATAAGCTAAATCTTAGATGCCACAGGCCGCAATCAGCGTGTTCAATGTTAAAGTACATGACAGGCACAGTTGGAGAAAGCTGAGCACGTATTGCTTGTTTGGGAAGGGTTGCAATAAAAAAAAAAAAAAAAAAAAAAAAGGTGAAAAAGTTTTATGTCATGTTAGCCTAATACTAAGACCTGCAAGGATCAGATAATTTTAAAAAGTGTTTTACACGTGACTGTTATCCTGATACAGGATCTGTCGGTTAAAGTGAGTTTGTCCCCATGTTTCCAGGAACAGACGGAGACTTTTAATTGGCTGAAAAAGGAGGCTGTGAGGATTGTGAACGAGGACCGGAGGAAGAATAAGGCTAAGATGCGTAACCAGGTGAAGAGAAGCCCCTCCCCCGAGTCAGCAGAGTTGGAGAGCGAACTGGTGCGAAGGAGCAAACGCCTCAAAGACTCGATCCCCATCAACTTCAGGGCGCTCGTGGACGAGGAGAGCGACCCCGGAGAGGCGGACGAGAGCGAGTCTGCGGACCCCGGCCCCCAAGCCGGGCTCAGTGGTATGGAGTTCCTGCTGGGGGACCTGTTCTGCACGCCCCCCAGAATCAGGCAGGGCTCCGTGGAGGAGTCCGTCGACATGGAGATATCCGTCTTCAGAGCCGACAAGGGGGCGTCGCTGGGGGTGGAGCCGCTGCAGTGGTGGAGGACGAAGGCGGGGCAGTTCCCGCTGCTGTCCTCGGTGGCGCGGGCCTACCTGGCCGCCCCGGCGGTGGCGGGAAATGCGGCGCGGGACTTCGTGAAGGAAGAGGCGGGCTCCGCGAACGGGAAGAGGTCCAACATTCCACCCGAGAGCCTGGACACCATCCTGTTCCTGCATCACAACCACATTCCCATCGCGGACGGCGGGCAGGCGGCGGCGGCGAGGAGCGACGACAGGAGCAGCTGGGTCGAGAAGAGCCTGTGACTTTTAACCTTTTTTAGGCACGCGTCAAAAACCGTGGCCCAGATTGGAGCCTCATCGGAACCATATATGCAACGGGCGGTTTACAGAGATGAGCAGCTGCCGGTTCTCTGCAGAGGTTTGGTGCAGTACAATCAGAAGCACGGAGAAAACCTTCCTCTCTATTTTCACATGTGTGTATGTATATGATTGTGTTTTCTACCTGGTTAAGACATTCTCCTGACGTCTCATGTTTGACTGAAATCTCTTTTCAACCTGACTCGTGCAGCAACTTTTAGGTTTAAAATACAACTTTAAAACGATCCTGTAACTGGAGCAATATTTGAGAAATACGACGGAGACAAAGATTCTCAAGGCTCCTTTTTTTACTACTGATTCCCGTTGAACTCCTGTGTGTTAATTACCTCGTAGCTGCTGGTGCCTTACCCTGTTTGAGTCGTCACACAGCACACCCCCCCCCCCCCCTTTTTTTTTAATTTTTTTTATTTTACTTTATTTTACGAACTACAGCTGTTTAGCGAACAGTCTCCGTAGGCGTTTCGTTAAGGATCGCGTGCAGCCGACCACGTGCCTTTCCTTTTGCGTTATTTGTAGTTTTGTGCTGTTGATCGGAGGATTGTGAAGTGAACCCGCCGGCGACCGGATGTCGCCTGCAGCTTTTCCGCCATCGCAGAGATAAAATGCAGCGTCAGAAAAATGCTGAGACGAGTTAGATCTCGTCGTGTTTATGAAGAGTTTAACGTCTTGGAGAAAAAGGAGACTTGAGAGCTACAGCGTTCACAACGCTGACCTGCGTGCAGCGGCGTCCGATTAACACTCTTAACGGTTTTAAATGGACGAGTTGACTTCACTTTCAGCTTTTTGAAGATGGCGAGATAAACGTTCAGATAAAAACAGCACAAGCCGTCTGGATTGATTTACGAGCTCTCATTTGATCGGAGGAATAAAGAGTCATCCTTCTAGTCTTGAGTCTTACGGCGCCTCCTACTGGTCACATGGTTTTCAGACTTGCTACGATCTTTCCAGGTGCCTTTATGATTATGTCTGTAAAGTGTCACGAACGTCGGTCCAACACATTTGTAATTATTGGCCACTGAAAGTTCGGATCAGCAGCCTCAATCTAGTTTTTTTTTGCTTTCACTTTTTATCCGGGCCTGTTTCACTTGTGTTTGTTAGTTTTAATTTTTCTGCACACAGTTCAGTCAAAAAATGTCCTTGTTCTGATCATTAGTCCCGTCTAGACATGTATGAGATCATTTTATTTGTCAGAGGTTGCATTGCAGATGTGTTTTGTCTGTCCATGACGTTCTACGGGAACTCATGGTAATACTAATAAAAAAATACCAATGCTTTCAAACACAATAGGGGTCCACGACCCTGAAGCGTCATAAATAACAACCACTCCAACGAACAACAACAGAATTAAAGAGTTTTGTTGGGATCACTGTGTTGGGGGGGGGGGGGGGGATGACACTGAAAGAAGGTGGTTTACCTGGAATCTCGCTCTCCTGAAGCTGGTTCTCTGCTGCCAGGATGTCATCAGACCGGCATCCACTCGTACGAACCGAGGAATAAAACTTATCCTTGAAACACAGGCGGCCCTGGAAACGGAGGGGTAGCGCTCAGAGTCCACGTTGGAGGCTGGAGGACGCGGCTCCCGCTCGTTCGACAGCCCGGATACTCGCATTGTTATCGCTCTGGGGCTGAAAGGCCCTTTAAACGCGCTGGCCCGTCCCAATAGAAGCCATTGTGGCTCTGCTGTACAGCTGCGTCAGCACCGCCGTGTGCACAGTCACACGCTTCTATAGGAGAAGCTTAGCAGCGCGCTGCCTGGATGTTTTTGTCCCCACCATGGGGAAATTCTTTGAGCTGTTTTTGTCCCGGACCTTGTTGACACGCCTGCCCGACACTTAAGAAAATAACACACTGCAATTTAAGCATTGTGAAATTGATTTAATCCTGAAATATGTGGTTTATAAAATGACACGCGACCTTACATTTCTGACATTAAACTCGACCGAACTGTTCCTGATTTAGGTCAGTTGGGATTACTAATGTGATTTCCTGAATGGCAGAGTAATGAAAGTGAATTGTTTTACAGTGATCCCTCGCCAATTCGCGCTTTTTTTTTTTTTTCTTTTCAGAAATATTTTTTTTTTTTTTTAAATTGCAGAAACATCACAGAATGTTGTGCGCGTTCTCTCACAGCAAAGAAATGTGAGCCAGCCTGGCCCCTTTAAGAAGGTGGCCTTATGGGCAATGGTGTGGCCTTATGGGTAATGTAGTGTGTGTGTCGTGGGACGGCAGAATGAAACTGAGGTTAGATAAAAGAGCGGTTTGTTTACTACGGTTCAGAGACCAGAGGCTGTGAAGGTAACAGAAAGACCACAGTTGAGCCTTTGTCTTGTTTCGCTGCAGTGCCTCGCTACTTTTTTGCAGTTTTTAAACATATTTTAAACACATTATTTAGGCTCAGGGGGCTCCGGCTCCAGTTCGCGGATTTTAATTCTTGCGGGGGTCCCCATTAACCACGAAAAATAAAGGATCACTGTATTTATTTCCTTAGTATTTGGTATCGTTGCCTTTAAACTGTCTGACTCAGGTTTCCTTCAAGAAGCTTCTCACAACAGTTTGCTGGATTTTTGGTCCGTCCCTCCCGACAGAACCGGAGAAACTGAGTCAGGTTTGTAGGCCATCTTGTACGTCTCGTACACGCTTCTTCAGCTCTGCCTATAAGTGTCCTACAGGACTTTGTGATGGCCACTCCTAAACGCTGACTTTGTTGTCCATAACACACTTCGTAACTAATTTGGCAGGATGTGGTACGATTAGCGCCGAAGCTTCAACTTCCTGGCTGAGAAGTTACTCCAATATTTCTACACCATGTTCTTTCCTCATGGTGCCGTCTGTGTGAAGTGCACCAGTCGCTCCTGCAGAAAAACACCCCCACACCATGAAGCTGCCACCCCCGTGCTCCACAGTTGGGACGGTGTTCTCAGTCTCCAAGCTTCCCCGTTTCCTCTAAATGTCACGGCAGTCGTCATGACGAAATGGTTCAATTGTAGTTTCATCAGACCACAGCACATGTCTCCAGAGATAAAGCTCTTTAGTCCCCGTGTTTATTTACAAGTTTCAATCTGGCTTTTTAATGTTGCTATTAGAGTAAAGTCTTCCTGGCTGAGTGGTCTTTCAGTCCATGTTGGTTCAGGACTGGTTTCTCTGCAGATGATGACACTGAGTATCTAGGGTTGATACGTACATTTGGCACCAAAGCACCTTGATCTCTGGGACACAGAACCGTCTCCTTCCTGAGCGCTGTGATGGCTGGACATTCACATGGTGTCATTACTTAGGGTATAATTGAACAGATAAATGTAGCACTTTCAAACATCTGGAAATAGTTGCCAGGGGTGAACCAGACTGGTGGAGGTCCACAATTCTCTTCCTGATGTCTTGGCTGATTTCTTTTTGAATTTTCCAATGAGGCTTGAAGGCCCAAGACCTTGACGTTGGCATCCTTGGAGCCAGATACAACCACGTTTGGACATGAGGGATGAGCTGAATTGTGATACTTGAAACCCTCAATGGTGTACTATGGCCATTTGAGGAAAAGGGGGGGGGGGGGGGGGGACAAACCATGACGCAGTGTGGGATGAAATTCAAAGGAAAAAAATGTAATGCATTAAGACTTTAAGAAATCTGCAAGATAACTCTCCTGGATCATAACAGAGAGAGTCCATATCTGATGAAGAATGTCTGCACTCAAATTCAGCAACAAATCAGTTCGGCCCAAAATCACAATATCAACAGAAATTTGATGATTCGTGGTGTCGTGAGAAGAGGTCGCTGGGTCAGCCCACATCATCTTGAATCAAAGTCATGTGCAGGACACTGAACACATTTCCCCAGTCTCTGTAGTGACAGTCCCAAACCCAGATGAATGGAGAGGGTTGTGTCAGGAGAAGCATCTGACATCAAAAAAACCTGCCAAATCAATACAGCAGGAAAAAATTAATATTGAACACCATTTGACTGAGTAAATATATTTCCTAAGGTGCTATTGTGCAGGAGACAGTCACCAGATGTTGGTAACAACCCAAAGAAATCATAGGTGTCCATAAATTAAATGTAATATGAAGTGACAAAGGGGAGAAGTATTGAACATGTGAGAAAAGGGAGGTGCAAAAAGGCACTGAAAGCCAAGATACCAGCCAAAAGCAATCAGTTATAGCACAGGTGTCAAACTGATCCATGAAAGGGCCGTGTGGCTGCAGGCTTTTGATCCAACCATGCAGAAACAGCTGACTTGTTTCATTCAGTCAACTAGTTGTCTTCACTAAAGGTCTTAACTAGTTCACTTGATTGAATGAAACAAGTCAGCTGTGTTTCTGCATGGTTGGAACAAAAACCTGCAGCCACACGGCCCTTTAACGGATCAGTTTGACAGCCCTGAGTTACAGGGAAAAGCTGAGCACTGTTAAATCAGTATCCACTAGGTGGCAGCACTGGTTGACACCAGTCACTGCATTTGTGGCTTTTGCGTGTTATGTAAACTAGTGGTTTTGAAACGACTATGCGAACTCCCGTTGACTCTGAAGGCGCCGATGTAGCGCGAGGGTAAAGACAACGTGCTGAAGATCCCACGAAATTCCAGACTACGTTCCCATCAATCCTGCAAGGAACAGGTCAACACTGACTGAGATGAGTGTTGATCTACTTTTCTCCTGGAATAGGAAGTCATCGCAGCGAGAAAGACACATCTTCAAAGCGCCGGATGAATCAATCAATCAATCAACTTTTATTTGTAGAGGCCTTTACAACACACAAGGTGACCAAAATGCTTTCCATTAAAATCCACATTAAAACAAAACAACTTAAATTTGATATAATAACAATACAGTTAAAAATGGAAAAAACATCTCACATCATTACTGTCTATTAAAGACCAGTCTGAATAAATAAGTTTTAAGCCTGGATTTAAAAAGCCCAAAGTCAGTGATTCTTCTGCATTTCAGGGGGAAGCTTATTCCAGAGTCTGGGTCCAACAACTGAGAAGACCCGATCACCCCAGAGTTTAGTCCTGGTTCTGGGGACTTCCAGCAAGAGCTGGTTTGAGGACCGTAAGGCTCTAGTAGGGTTCTGAACATGCACTTGTTCACATAAATAAGGAGGGGCAAGGCCATTAAGGGCTTTAAAAACAAAGATCAACTCTAAAAGAAACAGGACGCCAGTGAAGAGAAAATAAAACTGGAGTGATTTGTTCTCGGACGTTGAGTGTTGGTTAAAAAGCAGCGGCATTCTGGACCAGCTGAAGACGGCTGATTAAAGACTTGGAGACACTAACATACAATGCATTCCAATAATCAATTCTTGAGCTTATAAAAGCATGAATGGTTTTTAGAATGAATGGCACCAGAGGAGACGTCCTGTAGCTGCCATTACCAATGACAGCTTTTGCACAAAGAATTATTACTTTTTATTCATGTGTCAGTTCACATAATTCCACATTATTTATGGACGTCTCCGTTTTTGATTTTTTTTTGTGGATTGGACGGGTTGTCACTGACAGCTAGGGGTGAGTATTGGCAAGGACCACGCAATACGATATGTATCGTGATACTTGGGTCACGATACGATATCACAATATTGGGATATATTGCGATATTCTACCCAGTTACTATCAAAATTAAAAGTAGAGATGAAAAATCAAGTTGCTGTATATGTTCATCAGATGATATTGATCATTCAGAGGACAAATTGAGTCAAAACTATTTGCTTCAAAACAACATATTTATTGTTTATTATTAGTGTTTTTGCACATTTAAGTGAATGATTGAATTTTCCTAAAAAAAAAAAAAATCGATATTATATCGGGCGGCCGAAAATCACGATATATCGCCAAATCGATTTTTTTTCCCACCCCTACTGACAGCTGCTGGAAGTTTCACGTCAGTAGCACCATTAAAAATATATTTACTGAGAAAATTGGTGACGTGTTCCACCTGCTGTGTGTAGAGCAGTGATTCACTGTGGGGACCCCTGCAAAGAGAAAATCTAAACTCATCCAGGGGTTCGTTTAGAGTTTAAAGAGTCACTCCAGTCAGTAATGCAGCCATGTTTTAGACTGTTTTAGCTCATCATATTTGTGTGCATGCGAACACCTGGTACTGGGTCTACTATTACTGACGGTTAAAACAGCAGCAAAGTGATTAAAATCATCCTTTTCCCCAAAATGTAAGACACTACTTTTCAGACACTTCTCACAAATTTGCAAGTTCAAACGACCCTAATATGCTGCCTTCTTCTTTGAGGCCTCATATATTTTTAAAGTTGTATTTTAAATGCTCATAATAACACTCATCAGAAGGAAAGAATGAAGCTAAAGACATTGTAAAAAAAAAAAAGTATTAATCTACAAGGGAAAAGCACACTTTTTTTGGATACGAGTCTACTAGAGCCACCACCTAGTGGTCGTCTGTGGTATTGCTCTTAAAGGCTCTTCCATGCTGCTTTCTGACAGCAAGTTGCTACAAATATCTAAATACAGTCTGAAAGTCTCTGATTTTTTATTTTTTTAAGAAATCAGTCCCTGCTTATTGAAATAAAAATTATAAAATACTGCAACATCTATTTCCAAGGTGAAAACAATGAACAGGGACAGAATGAAACTGGTTTTACCACCTGAAACGTGAAACTAGAGCTTGGCTCTGGTGTGGGAGTTGTCCTCCCTGCTCTGGGCCTGTTTCCTGCAGCGGATGAAGATGTAGAGAGGATGGATAAACGCCACCAGAGTGAGAAGGGTCAGAGCGATGTCCACCTGAAACGGCAGGTCTCCATCCATCAGAGGTCAGAGGTCACTCACATTCAACGCTCGCTCCACGCCGAGTCGGGCACTTACGTAAAAGGGGTTTCCCTGCAGGGCTCCTTTGACCAGGGCGAAGCAGGGGTACTGCAGCAGGGAGATGACCGCGGACAGGGACATCACCAGGCCGTACAGCTTCCCAAAGTTACGGGCTGGAAAACTGAGGCAGAGGAAGCAAACATTAAAAAAAAAACAAAAAAAAAACGGTGAGGTTGCAGCTCTCTTTGATGCATCGCAGAATCATGCCTGCGGGCTGAAGATCACAGGGATCAAATGTTCACAGAGACGGAGATCTGAGCAGGTTAACTAAATCTTGTGATATGTCCTGTAGATGTCATGATATACGAGGTGAATAAATAGAAAAACGGTTCCTTTCCTTGAAGACCATGCTTTAAAACACGAGTCAGACGCTGTTGGACAGCGGATTTTCACATCCTAAAGCACATCAGACCACCAGACGGACACGAGACAGAATGAAACTTCCTGAGTGACGGAGACGGCTGACGTGCTGGTGAAGCAGGAAAACGTGCGACAGGCAGGAAGAGAACTGATAAGACCTTGTATGACCTTGATGTCAGTGTTTAAACCAGAAGAAGACTTTATATACGCTGAAAGGTTCAACGTATGTGTGTGCGTCCGTCAGAGGTCTGCCGTAGCTGGACGAGGTTGGCTGAGGGGTGGGAGGTTTAATCAGTCAGGGATCTTTCACACCTGTCTACAAGATGTTAATGTTCATCATAGGCCATAAAAGCTCCACCAGTTATTTTATAACTTTTATAACTTTATAACTTTTTTATAACTAGAAAAGAGACAAAGGGTGGTTTTTCATGGGCCGCCCTGGTTAGGGGCAGATGGCCCATATAGGCCCATATAGTCCTTGTGCGGCAGGTCACAGGCTCGACTCCCGGCCTGTTCGACAGGTGAGCTGCTTGTCCTCCAAATTCTCTCTCCCCCATTTCCTGTGTCTCTCCACTATGAAAACAGGCCCCTAGAGCCAAATAATAATTAAATAAAGGGTGTTTTTTTCACAGCATCGTGAACAGATGTGTCTATTTACCAGTTTATGCTCTTTTAGATTTGCTTAGTGAACCTTTGGCCCTGTAGTTTCATCCTTCTGCCAGCAGGAGGTGCTGCAGCATCTCTGCACGGACCTTCTGCCAGGAAACCTCATTTATCCTGAGGTTTTTCCTCCAGCTGTCTGTTTCTAGGACCACTTAGTCCTCCGGCCTTTTCCTGCCCATTCCACAACTATCGTAAGTACATAGTTTGCTTATAAGCATTTTTCTCAGAATAGGAAAACGTCTCACTGTGAACATTTGCTGTATGTGATCTGTTGTGAATTAAATGTGGGTTTATGAGGTCTGCAGAGCTGTGCATTCTCATTTTTATTACATTTAATTCACCATCTCAACCTTTATGGAACGGGGATTGTGTTTAATTAAGTACAGTGATCCCTCGCCAATTCACGCTTTAAGTTCCACGGTTTTAGTTGTTCGCGGATTTTTCAGAAATGTATAATATAATTAAAAAAAATTAAAAATCGCAGAAACATTACAGGATGTTGTGTGCGTTCTCTCACAGTGAAGAAATGTTGTGAGCCAGCCTGGTCCCTTTAAGAAGGTGGCCTTATGGGTAATGGAGTGGCCTTAGGGTAATGGGTAATGGGTGTGTGCCTTATGGGTAATGGAGTGTGTGTGTCATGGACGGCAGAAGAAAAAGGGGTTATTTGAAAAGTGGAGTGAGCATCAACAGCAGCCCAGCGTGTATAGATTTACATTCTCTGTTAACCGACAGGAGCCCAACAATACAACCTGTGTGATGTTACAAGTTCCTGCAGTACCAGAATAAAGTGCTCGTTCCATGCAGAGAAAACTGGACTTTTTCTTTTGTTGTTGTTAGCGTGTTAGCCGCTAATTACGAGCCAAAAATAGCACAATACCAGCGGTTTCTTTACTACGGTTCAGAGACCAGAGGCTGTGAAGGTAACAGAAAGACCACAGTTGAGCCTTTGTCTTGTTTCGCTGCAGTGTCTCGCTACTTTTTTGCGGTTTTAAACATATTTTAAACACATTATTCAGGCCCGCGGGACTCCGGCTCCAGTTCGTGGATTTTGATTTTCGCGGGGGGGCGCCGGTCCCCATTAACAATGAAAAATAAGGGATCACTGTACATCTATTTACTTCACACAGCAATCTTTTTTTTTTTAAATTACTGCTAGAACCTTTGGCCATCACTGTCGACTGTTTTCGGTTGTTGCTGTTTTTTTCATATATATGTGAAATGTAAATCAGTGAAATGTCAGATGTGGTAGAGTAAAATGATCTTCTGAAACGTGAAAGATGATGCGTTTCTTCAAAAACAGCGTCTTGAATGACGGTTCATCTCCCACTCACGCGATGCTGATGAAGGCTGCGTTGCCGCCGTAGAGGAAGGAGCGATTGAGGACTTGCAGGACGAAGGTGAGGTACTGCAGAGGGAGGAGAGGAATGGAGGCACACACGGAGAAGAGGAGGCACTGCAGCGCCGTCAGGAACAGGGACAGGCAGGAGGAGCGCAGGTCCGCCTCCCGCTCCGTTTCCCCTGCAGCAGGAGAGACGGTGGAGAAGCAGTGAGCAACCCTGCAGCTGCAGCTGCTGCACACATGCAGACGCGACACCAGCCAGCGGTTTACCAGCAGCCCGAGGCTTTCCTCTGTGTCTGTCCAGGATGAGTCCGTTCCAGGGAGCGCACAGCACGCCACACAGCTGCGTCACGGCAAAAGCATTGGTGTACTGGCTCACTTGAAGGGGAAAAAAAAAAAAAACAAAAGCACAAAAATGGGTAGTGGAGATCAGACAAGAGAATGAGAAAAGAGCAGCGGTGGAGCGGTGGAGCGGTGGAGCGGGTCAGCAGCGCGGTACCAAGGCCGGGGTCGTTGTCGGCCAGCCGGGTCAGCATGGGGTTGAGCGTGCCGATGAAGAGGTAGTGTCTCAGCTGCATTATGGACAACCACAGGAGATGCCACAGGAAGAACCAGGACAGGACGCAGCTGCGGAAACTCTTCACTGAAACAGAGAGTACAGTGATCCCTTATTTTACACTGTTAATGGGGACCGGCGCCCCCCCGCGAGAATCAAAATCCACCAACAGGAGCCGGAGCCCCCTCAAGCCTAAATAATGTGTTTAAAATATGTTTAAAAACCCCCAAAAAAGTAGCAAGACACTGCAGCGAAACAAGACAAAGGCTCAACTGTGGTCTTTCTGTTACCTTCACAGCCTCTGGTCTCTGAACCGTAGTAAAGAAACCGCTCTTTCATCTAACCTTCTTTTCTTCCTGCCGTCCCACGACACACACACTACATTACCCATAAGGCCACACCATTACCCATAAGGCCACCTTCTTCAAGTGGCCAGGCGGGCTCACAACATTTCTTTGCTGCATGAGAACGTGCACAACATCCTGTGATGTTTCCGCATATTTTTTCTTGATTTCTTTTTTTTTTTTTAGATTATATATATTTCTGAAAAAAATCCGTGAATAACTAAAACTGCGGAACTTAAAGCGTGAATTGGTGAGGGGTGACTGTAACATGAAATCTCATCAGCAATGAAACTACGCGCTGAACGTCAGACGGGCCCAGCTTCAGCATCTCTTTGCTCCTGCAGCAGACCCGGTCCTGACTTTAAGAAGTTACTGCTGGCTTTCACAAAGCCAGGCGCAGCGGTAATTCAGCTCCTGCCTTCGGAGCAGGTTGGAGGAGGTGATTATTTGAGCGATTCACGCAGACTTTTTGACCAAGTTTGCGCCAGAACAGCTGCGACTACAGTCCAGAGTAACTTGGCTACAGCATCGTCAGCTTTTCCATTTTTAGGCTAACAAACATTTTATAACTCAGTTGGCATTTTACCGCATTTCCCACGTCTAAAGCTCATCACATCAGGAAACAGTGACTGAAAGATGACAAATCCCACATTGTTCCACAATAGCAGGTGTTGAGCTCAGAATGGTGATGAATGACGTGTGAATTGATCGTTCTTGTCCCGTCTGACGTGGAGAGATAAGAAGAAACATGCACACACACCTTGTTCAGCATCTTGGTTCTCTTCTCCGTCTTCTTGCGTCGCGTCGTCTTTCCCACTGAGCTCCAGCGAAGCTGACCGCGTAGCCTCCCTCATCTTCTCCAGCTGCTCCACGTTGTAGGTGTTGGCCTTTCCACACGTCACCCTGAGCATCACAAGAAAAGCGCCGCGTCACTTCTCATCCGTGCGGGTGATCGGCATCGTTTCCTCGGGGGGAAGGGAGCTGGTCGCCGGCTCACCCGTAGGTGTAGCACCGAGGCAGCGGGTAGGGGATGCGGGTCCTGGGCATGAGCAGGAAAGTCCTCACCACGTGGACGACGCTGCAGAGGGACAGGAACAGGAAGGAGGAGGAGAGAGAGACGCCCCGTTCGTGCAGAACCTGGAAAAGACAGGAGAGAAGCGACTCTGCGTTTTCATCCCAAACAAGTAGAGCTGGGACTTTGCTTCTGACTTTGCTTTGTTTTAGTCCCATCTTCTTATGTCTTGCAGGTTGTGAACTAGATAAAAGGCAGATAGGTTCTGCCTCCCTCCCGCCCAATACGAGTGATCCAGTACTGTGGGAAGTAGGGGTGCTGGTGGGGCTGCAGCCCCTCAAAAATGTAAAAAAAAAAAAAAAAAAAAAACCACATAAAAACAAGGGAGAAAAAATGTAGTAGGAAAAAAAAAACCAAAATGTTTAAAATTTACTCTAAATTCTCGTGGTCTGGTTGAATGTTTATTACAGTATTATTCAGTCTGATATGTCTAAATCTGCTGGTGGTCGAGGAGGGACAGGAACATTGATTGTTCCTGATCTATAAATCGGTTCTGTATCTGGCAGATGAGGTTTTCCAGAACACTGTTGTGGAGTTTCTTGAACTGTGCGATACGTATCCCTCCGTGCGCTGGCCCTCTCCTTGCGCTCGGAGCACCTGAGATATGATGTCATCATATATGTTCCTCTCTGTGCAATACTGTCAAAAAACTCTTTCACCCCTGACTGTCATGGACTGGGGCGGCCATGACAGCCATTTTGGTTTCTTTTATGTTCTGTGTTAAGTTGGCGTCAATCCCTGTCTTTTCTACCTGTTTCCTGTTTTACTCTGAAGGTCTGTCTGGTCTCCGTTGTTTTCAGCTTTGCTTCCTTCCCTCTTGTTATCCTGATTGTCTGCACCTGCCTCTCGTTTGTCCCTCTGTGTATTTAAGTCTTGTCATCTCCCCTGTCTGTGCTGGTCCGTTGTCTTCATGTCCGTGGGTTTCTATGCCGGTTTGTTTTTGGTCTCCTGTTTTTTTTTGTGTCTTATGTAAGTTGATCTTTGTTCCATGATTTTGTCTTGTTTACATTTTGGATTACTTTTGTGGATTTTTTGGTTTTATTTTGGACTTTGTGTTTTTTCCTTCCTGGTGGATTACTTTTGGGGATTTTTGTGGTTTTCTTGGACTTTTGGTTTTTGTTTTTGTTGAATAAATACTTAACTTTTTTGCACTCCTGCGCCTGGGTCCTCCATTCTGCCTCCCACCTGACACTGACAGGCAAAACTGCTCATCGAATGATTCGTTCTGCAGTATTTCAAAAACATCAGCTGCGCCGCCGTGTTACTGACATCTGTCGTCTCGTCTACCCGCGACAAATGGCGTTATATACTTTATACTTGATACGGCGCACACACGCACAGCACTTTTTTTATATATGTATATAAACGCACAGCTGTCTCAGACTCCCAGCACCCCCTGCTGAGAACATGTCCCCGTGGCTATGGAGTGATCTGCCAGCTGCTGCAGGCGTGCTTCACAACGACAGGCCGCCGCAGCGGGTTTGAAATGAAACAATCATGTGTGATCAAAACTCAGACCTCCAGCTTTTATTTAAGAGGTTTTACAAACACACAGCTTTTACCGAGCAGGAATTACGAAGTCTCAAAAGCGGTTGGACATGGAGACGTGATTTTTAATGCTCCGATGAAAATCATTTCTAGTCTGTGACTGTCAGGCGTCTGGAGCTCATGGACGTTTCCTCCCTGGAGGTGCTTGACCAGGCCTCCCCCTTCAGTGGCTGCGAGTCCGTGGGCCTCTCTGCCTTCAGGGCTTGTAACTGAAAAGATGATCTTCACCTTCAAAAAGTCTTGAACTGCTGTCGTGGTACGTTTAGGCTCATAGTCCTGCAGCTTTATAGCGTTTGTTTGAATGAGATGTGAAATCAATCTCGTTATTCCGTCAGCAGTCACATCATCAGTAAACATCAGACGCGCCTGTACCATAACGCTGCCTCCGCCGTGTTTGACCCAGGATGCGGTCCATTCGGATCTGCAGCCGTTCCTCTCCTCTTCCCACCAGTCTGATACGAGTTTATCTGGGTTTTCTCTGTCCAAAGAGTCTGAATTCAAAACACAGGGAGGCTTTTTTTTCCACTTCATGGCTGCTGGAGAACCCTGTACTTACGAACAAGCTGATTATTCTGACTGTATGCTCCCAGGAGCATCGCTGATGCAGAGAGGGGGTTTTTTTTTTTCTGTGACCCTCCTCTTTAGTTGAGCCGTTTTGATGTTGTTGAATTACTTGCTTTCTTTTAAAGGATGTTCCAGACCAGGGTGACCTGGAGGTCTAAAGGTCTTAGACCCAGGTGCACACCTGGGTCCCCTGAATGGGTCATTAACCGTTATGTGCAGACCTGGATGACGAGCTGATGGTGATGGAACAATTTGGCCTGATTGGTTCTGGGCAGGATTTACTGACCCTCCAAGTGTCATTTAAATGGCCGATTTCTGAAGTGCTCAGTTTGCTTATTAGGGCAATTATATGATAATTAAAAAAAAAAATTATAATAATCTCCTGACTCCAACTGCGACACTAGGACCTGGTAGATGAAGAATATTGTTTTTCATTAGAGACATCCAAGCCTCCGAGAATTACAGCTAATCACTACCACCTACATGCAGCAAATTTATTACGTTTGCTTTGAGGAAGGTTTTACACGGTTGGAAAAATCTGCCTTTAAATAATAATAATTAAAAAAAAAAACTAAATAAAGGTCTTCCGGTAACTTATTTTTTCATCGAGGTTGTAGGAAGTAAAAGCTGTAATCCAGTGAGCTACTGCATATCAGCAAGGCTTTACCTTGATGATGAGGAACACAGCGGCCGAGGAGTCGAAGGCTCCGTTGTAGAGGGTGATGATGGTGGAGCGATGAGCAGAGAACAGGTTCCCCACCTTCCCAAATAAAACACACAGTTATCTGAAAGGTTAAAATGGTCTTGACTCCACTTCCGTCCCGCGCCCACGTCCCTCTCAGAAGTACTCGCCTGCATGTTGGTCATCAGGAGCAGGATCCCTCCCAAGGCAATGCAGGACAAGGCGGGGAAAAGCAACCGCGACAATGCTTGGGGACAGCAGGAGAGTTAACTTTAACATCACCACTTTTGACCTGTGACTGTGACAAAATCACAAAGCCGAGGGACAAGAAGAAAAGAGGAGCTCTTTCTTTTTTTCTCTTTCCCTTAAAAACAAGCTGATTGCGTATCGCTGCATTTGTGCACATACCAGCGCTGGAGAAGGCCACAAGAAGAGTTCCCATTGTGTACAAAGATCTGGAAAAAAAGACACGGATTTTTAGAGGAGGCATAGTCATCAGCAGGCGTGCAGTCGTCTAAATGGTAGCTTACCGGTCTGGAGCTTTCAGGTGAGTGTTACAGTGATCCCTCACCAATTCGCGCTTTAAGTTCCGCGGTTTTAGTTCGCGAATTTTTCAGAAATATATAGTATAATAAAAAAATCAAGAAAAAAATTGCGGAAACATCACAGGATGTTGTGTGCGTTCTCTCACAGTGAAGAAATGCTGTGAGCCAGCCTGGCCCCTTTAAGAAGGTAGCCTTATGGGTAATGGAGTGGCCTTATGGGTAATGTAGTGTGTGTGTAGTGGGACGGTAGAACGAAAACAGGGTTAGATGAAAAGTGTAGTGAGCATCAACAGCAGCCCAGCGTGTATAGATTTACATTCTCTGTTAACCGACAGGAGCCCAACAATACAACCTGTGTGATGTTACAAGTTCCTGCAGTGCCAGAATAAAGTGCTCGTTCCATGCAGAGAAAACCGGACTTTTTCTTTTGTTGTTGTTAGCGTGTTAGCCGCTAATTATGAACCAAAAATAGCACAATACCAGCGGTTTCTTATTTCGCTGCAGTGTCTTGCTACTTTTTTGCGGTTTTAAACATATTTCAAACAGATTATTTATGCTTGGGGGGCTCCGGCTCCAGTTCGCGGATTTTGATTTTTGCGGAGGGGTGCCGGTCCCCATTAACCGTGAGATAAGGGATCACTGTAATAAATAAAACTAAAGTACAGTTGAAACAGCTGCCAGTCTTCCCAGCAGTGGGTGTCCCAGCGAAACCACAAGACCACTGAAACAACGACCTCCAGAGAGATGAGATCAAAGCGGAGGCGTTTGTGCCTTCATGTCCACCATTTCAGCAGAAATATCTAATATTCACCGTCGAGCACCGTCCAGCTGTTGTGCAGCTCCGGGAGCTGAGCACCTGACAGTCACTGACACGACCATGAACTTACGCTCTCCACAGCCTTCCAGAGGCAAATAAAACCTGATCCAAGTCATCTCAGGTGACGGGACAGTGGTCAGAAGGTTCAGGCTTTGAATGACCCAAACCTGAATTCAGGGTTGTGAGTCTGTGGAAGCAGATGGGCTGAAGTCACAGGAGAAAATGAGTGTAATCTCTCTGCCTCTGGAAGACACTCCTTGCTTTTATCATTTCAGTCCGTAGTGACTCCTCCTCTCAGCCCAACTGCAAACTGTAGAAACGACCGAACTACCTCTTGAAGTTAGCATCTGAGCTCATCGCTCTGCTCAAAGCTCCGCTGCAGCTGCCTGGACCACAAAGAGGCGTCCTGCAGTTTCTAAAAGTGTCACTGTGGAGTAGGGCTGTAGCGATACACTAATCTGGCAATACGATACGATACATGATATTCGGCTCATGATACGATATATATCGATATTCATCTTACAATACAATTACATCATTTTCTGAAAGATTTTAAAGGGACAAAGTGATTTTGGTGACATCTTGTGAGTGCTCCAATGACTTTGTTTGAATTAATTGAACTGAAAGCATCAATTACACATTATATGGCTGACAGGCAGCTTGCAAATGCTGGACAAAATGAATAAAAGATTTGTTGAGAAAAATAGTTTCATTTATTTAAACAGTGCAAATTGTTGCTTGCAAGCTTTTAAAGGTGGGACATGGGGGTTTGGAAAGAAGCTTTGAATATCAATACCCACGGCTAAAAAAAACGATACTCTCTGGGTTAATAAAATATCGATATTTGGGCTGAGCAACGATTAAAATTTTAAATCACGATTAATCGCATTATTTCCATGACTAATCACAATTAATCGCATTGTATACGAAAAATCAAATAATGAATCCAAAAGTAGAGTAAAGGTCACTTTTATTTAAATGTTCTGCTGCCATATGAACTAAAGTGTCATAACATTTGTTGTTCAAACACTTTCAACATCAGCACTTGTCAGTAACACATATTTAGAGTAAATCTCATCTTAAAAAAAGTAATAAAATAAAGCTTATTGCCACTGCCAGGGCATTAATGTCATCCTGTTTTTATGAAAAATTAAAAAAGTCTACAAACAAAATCCAACAAAATGATTGTGGTTCAGCACAATCAGAACATTAAAACAGGTCATTTCTGAGGTAACAGCAGAAACTTTTAACGGGGAGTTCAACTTGTCAGTTGTTACAAATAACCTTGTTTCTGTTGAATCCTCCGTCTGGGAGAACTTTAAAATGAAAATGTCCATGTTAAAGTTCAGTAACTTTACTAATCAGTGTTTCATTCATTCTTTCCATTTTCAATTGTCAATCAAAAATTTAAAAAAAATTAAAAAGTGACATTTTATTACGATTTTCGTTTTTTAATCTAACACAAAAAAAACGAAACAAAAAATGCCTGTTTTTTTAATATTTCAATTTTAGACTTGGATCAAAAATACGAAATAAAAAAATGGGCCACAGAACTGAATTTGTTTTATAATGGAGGACTGGACTTTCTGTTGTCATTACACATCTGTGCCACTAGATGGAGCCACACTGCAGTAACCAGCTAGAGAACAGCAGGACAGTGAACACATGGAACAGATCTGATGGAACATGGAGGAATGACATGAAAGTTTTGTTGCAGTCCAGAATTTTTTTTTCAGACAGAATTGTTAATATTGCTACCTGAGTTGCTACCCGAACTGTAAAGTTCACAGATGTTTCCCGTTCTCCATGTCTGTTTTAGCGTTTGCGTGTTTTTCCACCAAATATTTTCCGGTTCCGCAGCAGCCAGTAACAGACTTTTCAAAACAAAAGCATGTGACCAACATGCGTTAACGTGCGATAAAATAAATGTTGGCGTTAATAAATTAATGCGTTAACTTGCCCAGCCTTAATTGATATATATCGCAGAATCGATAAAATCGCTCAGCTCTACTGTGGAGTTTCTGAAACTGCTCATGAAGTTTAAAAGTCACAGTTAGGTAGTCCAGACCCGGCGGCATGGGCGGGCATTGGGGGGCCGTGCCCGTCCCACGGAGTCAGCTGTGCCCGCCCTTGACTGGAAGCTGTTTATTTTATTTGGGTTTTTTTTTTTTTCACTCGGAGTGGCCACCTTTCTCTTATTCCTATCTCGTTTTGTTGCTCTTGCAATTCAACCAATCCAACGAAGTTCGTTGGATTGGTTGAATTGCAAGATCAACAACTGTTCGTTGAACGAACGAATGAAGTCAACTTTCTAGCCAATTACAGACAGAGGGGGGCGGGTCGCTGACCCATTTATTCATGGACACCTTCGTAAGTTAGTACCGCCGCTATGGATATACGGAATTATTTCAAAAAAATGAGAAATGACAACGTGAACGGGAGTGAGCAGGAGGGAGCACCATTGGCATTTTCTATTGGAAACATAAGCACTGAAGTCAACAGCAATACTGAAGTAAACATTCATGCTAGGAGGGTTAGCTACAGCAGCTTGGGAGAACAAGGAGCAGCACAATTAGGGTTACCAACCGTCCCGATTTGCCCGGGACATCCCGTTTTTTAGGTGAATTTTATTTGCCCTGTGAAGAACTGCTCTCATCCCGCATTTCAATCATAGTCTTGACAGCATTTTTTAATGGAATGTTTATGAAGCATTTCGCCCGGTGATAGACTGCTGATTGATGACACATTATAAACAGGGAGTTTTGATAGGCTACTATGCCCCAAAACTCAATGTTTACAAAGTATATTGTCCAATGATAACAGACTGGTGTATGATGACACATTCTGATCAGGGAACTGTGATAGGCTACGCCGACCTGCATGTATGCGTTGCTATGGGAGACGGTTGTAATCAGTGAAGTTTACTGAGGGAAATGGATGAACCAGCTAAAAAAAGAGGCTTTGCAGCTATAACAAGGAATGGAAAACAAAAAGGTCGTGGGTTAAAGCCACTACAGACCCTAGAAGAGCATTTTGTACTTTATGCTGCCGCGCGATATCGATTGGCCATGGTGGCGAGCACGACTTATCCCGTCATGAAGACACCGAGTGTCATAAAAAGGCTGTGCTAGCTAAAGGAGCAAGCAACATCACTTCATTCTTCACCGCATCTACTGCTGAAATTGACAACATTTCTGCATGCAAGGTGTCCTAAATATACCACACCATCAAACATGGCCACAGCTATAACAGCGCTGACTGCACCGTGAAATTAAACGGGGCTTTATTTCAAGACTTGAGTGTCGCTAAGAAGATGCAGTTGGGAAGAACCAAAGCGGAGATGATCACCATGAATGTGTTGGGTCCAAGGACTGTGGGGAAAATAGTCTCCGATCTTTCTTCAGGTGATGGTGAGCCCCTTTATTTTTCACTCGCTATGATGCCTCTAACAAGGGCAACAGAAAAATGTTTCCAGTGTGTGTGAGCTACTTTTTCGCGTCGGATGGCGTAATGTCCAAGTTGTTGGATTTCTACGAAAACATTTGCGAATGGCACACATAAGGCTCTCCTTTCCTGTCTTGACACATATGGTCTTAATGTTGAAAACATCACATATGCCGCCAACAATGCAAATGTTAACTTCAGAAAGCACCATTCTGTCTACAAATTGCTCACCAGCGTAAACGATGGCATTCTAAAAGCTAACTGACCGGCCCATGTTGCACACAGGTTGTGTACAACATGCATAATTAATTTCACAAAATTATCCTGAAATTAGTAGGATTGTGGTCTGGATAAGAAAACATCATCATTTCTGGCATGGGTAGGGTGGCAAGACGTCAGTCTTTTCAATGCCTTAAAATGCAGGAAATTGCATCTAAGAAACACAAAATTTTCTGGGGGAGGACCCCCCAGACCCCCCGTCCACAAAATGTCCCTCTTTCCAGCTTCAGGGAGTTGGCAATCCTATTTCTCAGGGAAAAAAAGGTCATTCTGCAGCTCCTGGTATGGATGCTTCCCTATCCCCCCCATATACACACACACACACCTCACAGATACAGGAACTTAGGTTACTTAAAGGCAGATGAGTTACACTGCTTTGTTCTGGTCCTTGTGCTCCCTAGCTGCTGTAGCTACCTCTCCTAGTTTGAATGTTTACTTCAGTGTTCAGCTTGACATCAGTGCTTTTTTCCAGAAATGCTTGACTTGAGTTGAATAAATGAACAGAGCCCTACACTATCATTTTTTTGTTTGTTTTTTAGATTTTGGGATAAACTGCCCATTTTTGGTGAGGGAAAAAATATTTCTCACCACTGTAGGAGTGGTCACAGAGCCTTTGGTCAGCCTGAAGTAGTTTGAAAAAGTGTGCCCCCCTGAAAAAATGTAATGCCCTCCCTTTAATTTTTTCTGGAGCCGTGTCTGAGGTAGTCAGGTGTAGGAATTAGTCCATTTGGAGCGGGAGTGAAAAATGAGACAAACTCACATTCCCAGCAGCCTCGTCACCATGGTGCCGAATCGATCAAACAGGTAGCCATTGATAAGGCTGAGGAAGTTGTTTTTAGGAATGAGGCAATTGTGAAGACCAAAGAGAACTGCTCATCCTGACTGTGGCAGCCTGTGGGAAACAGAAACACATCAACAGGTACAGAATAGGAACACTGAGACTACCAGACCCATTTGGGCAGCATCGTACCTGAACGCGTTCATTGAACGGAAAGTTCACGAACCAGTTCATATTTTGAGTGGACATGAACTGAGCACGCTCACTTTCTCTCCTTCACCAGCGGGGGGCGTGAACGAGTTTATTTGGGCAGTTGTGAACGACGCTCTTTCAAAGTTCATGCACGATCAAAACCGTTCCGGGTTTCCAGTGAACCCCATTTAAAGTACACCACAAACGAGCCTGATATGTATCTGAGGAAATCAATCAAACATGGCAACACGGCTGTCGCTTCTGTCACGCTAACAATTGCATCATCAAACATTTAAAACAAGCAGGAAGATGAGAGCTACAGTTACTCAAAGCTGGAAGGAGCGGCCCGACTCCCCGTAGGGGGAATTGAAATATTGAAATGGGGGGAAAAAAACATTTGCATCTTAAGGACCTGTTTTTGTCTGATAATTAGGGCTGTCAATTTCTCAAAATAATTAATCAGATTAATCGCATGACTGTCAATAGTTAATCACGATTAATCGCAAATTAATCGCATATTTTTATCTGTTCTAAATCTACCTTATACAGATCTTTTTCAAGTTGTATTACTCTTATTAATACGAGTCCTGACTAGAACCAGGAAATATGACCATATTAGTCCAGTCCTGAGGTCTCTGGCTTCCTGTCACTCAGAGAATAGACTTTAAAACAGCTCTACTTGTGTTCAAGTCTCTTCATGGCCCCAAAGTCCATCTCTGACATGTTAGATCCATATGAACCAACCTGGACTCTGAGAACCTCAGGTAGTGGTCTCCTGCTGGTGCCCAGAGTCAGGACTAAACAAGGTGAAGCTGCTTTTCAGTTTTATGCTCCTAAAATCTGGACCAGTCTTCCAGAAGATGTGAGACAGACCTGAACTCTGACAATGTTCAGATCCAGGCTGAAAACAGTTCTGTTTAGATGTGAAGATGATGACTGGAAGGATTTTATCTGCACTCTTAATTTTTAATTTAATCAATTAATTTTTTCATTAATTAATTTTTATTTATTATTGATTATTTTTATGCTTGTATGGAATGATTCAATTTGCCTTCTTGTGACTGCATCTGTAAAGCACTTTGAATTGAATTGCAAATAAAGTTGCAAATAAAGTTGCCTTGCCTAATATGAGAGTACACAAATGCTTGCCTTATGCAAAACAAATGCATGTTTATTTATTGCTACAATGCCAAATCCATTATATATTATATATATATACTCAATATTTTATCTTATGTTCTTCATACAAAATATTTCCGTTTATTTGCTTCAAACGGGGGGGGGCTCTCTGCATCAGCGCTCTCATTAGCCGTCAAGTGGCCGGACTCCGGTGGTAACTAAATTCACATCGACAGCAAACACAAACAACATTTATCTTGTGGAGTTAGCCATCAGGCAAGGTTTTGAAGCTGAACTTACCATTCAAAATAGTATCTTTTGTATCCATTTATTATTTGTATCCAGCTACTGCTAACGGTTTGTTTACGTCTGTCTGTCTGCGGCATGGACATCGACGTCAGTGCATGGCTTCCTGTTTTGACAGGACTACGGAGGACTACAGGACTACAATTACGGCGGGGCCCGAGGCTCATTAAACCTACTCTCCTCTTTACTATTGTACACGGCCAGGCTGTGTCGCGTTAACGCGCGTTAAAAAAATTAGTTGCGTTAAAATTATTTTGCGTTAATCACGCGTTAACGCGTTAACTTTGACAGCCCTACTGATAATAAAGACCATTTGGCAGCAAGTTTTTCCTCATATTTTTAATATACTGTTGAGCAGTACCCCTGCCTTTCGCCCATAGATGGCTGGGATAGGCTTCAGCAGATCCCCGTGACCCTTCAAGGATAAAACGGGTATAGATGATGGATGGATGGATGTTGAGCAGTGATTCCCAAAGTGTGGGCTGCGGCCCCCTGGTGGGCCGTCGTGGTACTGCAGGTGGGCCGTGAGAGGTCATTAAAATTAAACTAATATGTTTTAAATCCTCGATCTTTTTTAAATATGTTTTTAATTACTGTAAAATATTCATGACATGATTAATAAAAATTAAGAAGTAATAAAACAAACCAGTTAAGTGTTATTCTACTGTCATCTTAACCTAATATGACAAGTGTCACCTTATTTGTTGACCCCTTACATTAATATCGGATCATGGTTCCTTGTTCTGTATGTTGATCACAGTTGTGATTAAAGGTTTCGGTGGGCTGCGGAGATTTTTCACATTTCAAATTGGGCCTTGGCCTTGACCGCCCAGTTCCCTGGGGGTGGGGGGGGGAACCCCTTTGCCTAGGGTTTGCCCATCCCTCCCCTCACAAATACATAACATACAAAGCAAATCAGAAGCTGGGGTGCGCGCCTGCGGCAGGTGCTCATTGCATCTGCGGCTTGTTCTCGCCGGTCGCCGCTCTTTCCTCGTGTCGTCCCCGCGGGCACGTCGGAGTGCGAACCGCATAACCTGCACAGGGACTGTGATCGCTTAAGCCCTAGCTTGTTGTTTTTGCTCCAATATGGCGACTGCGCTTTGTCGTCAGGGTGTGTTGCATGGCTGCGGGAGGTCTATATGGGCACGGACACATTTATTCTTTACACCCCTCCCCCCAACACCCCCCCTCTACTGTCATGTAATGTTTACATCAATTCTCCATATACAGGTCTATAGCTTGGTAGAGGGTGTTCATCCAGTTTTTCTTGTTAGTAGTTTCTGCTTCTTACATATTATCCTCTGAGTTTGTTTGTTGTCACAACACAATCCACTACACAACACCCCTCACACTTCACAACCCAGCACACACCACACCCTCACTGTCCTGTCTCTCCAACTGCTATAAGATTAAATTGCATATACAAACTAGATGGTTTTGCTAGAAAATGGCACTAACCTGAATGTAACTGCAGACAAGAAAAAAAAAAATTGGTCCTTGGTATTGTGAAGTTTGGGAATGGCTGCTATAGAGAGAAACTGAAACGGAAATGACAGTTTTACATGGGCTGTCCCTTCAATGCTAATGTGAACCCTGGTTGGTTCAGGATTCAGAATTGGACCAATAGTTTTCGACAGATAAAATGGATAAAGTAATTGTCGTTTGTGGTGGTGTAGAATATGGGCAGTGACAATCATTTTTGACAAATAATTGCTCACAGCAACATAATTTTTTTTTTCTAATGAACCAAAAATGAACTATTTAGTTCATTTTTTAAATGGTGAACTGAACTAGTTCATTTTAATTTCTCTGAACTATGAACTGAACTAGTTTGTGTAGAAAGTGAACTTGCCCAGCACTGCATCTGGGACCAGAGGAGACCAGCTGTTCTCACAGCGTTCCTGTCTGATACTGGACTGGAGCTCGTCAGCAGCCCCAGTTCACGTCAAATGTTTCCAGAAGGTCTGGAAGGTCTGGACCTGAGTTACGCCCAGGATCACGTGGGAAACTCCGGGGATGCTCACCTGTCCCGGAGAGAGTGCCGTTGCTGTCGCACAGATCACTGAAGTACCCGTCTTTCTTCAGCACGAACACCAGAGAGGCGTAACCGAACACCACGCCGGCGAAGCACAGACACTCCACCATCCCGGAAACCAGCGTCAACCAGTAGCGCAGCCTCACGCCGACCTCGCATCCCTGCATGGCTCCACCCGCAGCCCAGAGCCTCCAGTATCAGTTCCTTCTAGCTGTTTGGCCTTCAGACAGAAAAAAACATAAAAGTGGGGCATTCACTGCCTCTTTTTGATCCGGCTTTGTCAGAACTAAGTTAAATAAAGAGCAGGTCCTGAAACGGCTGCTGGGACACAAAGAGGACAGAGGGATGACACTAAGACTGGGACGGGTATGTGAACAGCTGCGAGGAAGAACTACGGTCATGTGCAAAAGTTAGTACCCCTCTTTTAACCCTATGGTAGTTTTTTCTTTGTAAAAACATTAAAAATATCAGTTCTCAGCAGCGCTTTTTTTTCACTCCACTTGCTCGTTTTAACTGACGTCCACCCTGTTGTAGATTAACCGCCGCGCTTCAGTTCTGACCAAGCTTTAACGGTCAGACAGATGGCCTCACAGCTGCCTCTACAACGCTCTGGCACACAAAGAAGCTTCGCGGCCCACTCAGTCACTGCGAGGGGGGCGGCAGAACAACCCCAGATCATGGCCCCTCCGCCGCCGTGCTCCACTGAAGTGCCGTGTTTTTCTGCCAAACACGGCGCTGGGGATCACACACGCCATCTTGAATGTTTTCCACGAGAAAATAATCGTTCTCACTGTCGAAGTCTGAACTCCAAACTGTGTGGAAATGTTTTTCTTTTTTTTAATATAACCCTTTCCAGTGGGTGTGAGGCAGCAGCTTCTCTAAGATCACTCCTTATGTCTTTGCCTCTTGGCACTGTATTAACACACACCTGAATGCCTTAGATCAGTAAATTTTGACAAAAACATCTGCATTTATGGAGGTCTGCCAGCTGTTGATGATCAGAGTCATTAAGGGCTGATGATTAGCAGCACCTGGCAGCAACTTCCCCTCTTAAATCCTGGGGAGGTGATGAGGGGGTACTTAGTGTTGCCCATCTGATTTTCTTTTTCCTAATTTATGTTGATTTAATTAATTGCAGGGTACATTGTTCAGCTGTATTTGCATGAGATGTTCATTGTGATGTCACACAAAAGCAAATAGGATGAAAAGGAAGAGTTTTGCACATGACTACACTGAACTTTTCAGGGAATGCTGACTTATTTGGCAGCTGATGCAGCAACTTTTAGTCCAAATGAAGTCTGAAGTATCTGCACTTTACAGCAACTGACAAAATCGTGTGATTAAAAATATCAGTAACTCTAAAAATCAGTTCCTCGTTAAAACACGCACATCTAATATTTCATGCAGCCTATGAGAGCGTAAGAAAACTTCTTTATGGGTAAATAAAGCGTTTTTACCTCAACGCAGCTGCTTCGCGCTGCTCTCCGCGTGTCTATGATGTGAATCCCGCCGCGTGCTGCTGTCTTTTCCCTTTTAAAACGCTTCTCGTCTCCCTCATGTTGAACGGACGCCACAACAGGACAGAAGACATGACAGACAGCGGCCGTTACCACCAGGAGGAACTAACTAATCCAGATTAGTGGCTTTAATCTGCGCGTAATGACACGCGGCGCAATCATGTCACTAAAACGCCTCTGATTAGGCTCTAAGGCGGCTGTAAAATGTCTACATGACTTATTTCCCAGTAAATAAATGCAGTTAGTTGGACTTACCTGATAGCTGGAACCTCCTCTGTAATGACGTTCAGATCTTCTCAGGTGGACCGCGCGTCACGGTCCCGCTGGGGTCTCTGCAGGGTGCACGTGCGCCAAACTCCAATTAGTGTGCGCGGTTCCTCGCGCGCAGATCCAAGTATAATCTCAGACAGACAGACACGAGGCCGCAGTTCCTATCAGTGCCTTGAACAGGCAGATATCACTAACTCCTGGTCATAATATAATATATTTACGGCTGGGCAACGATTAGATTTTTTAATCGAAATTAATCACATTATATACAAGAACTCAAATAATGGATTCAAAAGTAGTGTAAAATGCACTTTTATTTAAATGTTCTGCTGCCATATGAACTAAAGTGCCATAACATTTGTTGTTCAAACATTTTAACATCAGCACTTGTCAGTAACATATTTAGAGTAAATCCCATCTTAAAAAAATTAAAATAAAATAAAGCTTATTGCCACTGCCAGGGCATTAATGTCATCCTGTTTTTATGAAAAATCAAAAAAAGTCTTCAAACAAAATCCAACAAAATGATTGTGGCTCAGCACAATCAGAACATTAAAACAGGTAATTTCTGAGGTAACAGCAGAAACTTTTAATGGGGAGTTTCAACTTGTCAGTTGTTACAAATAACCTTGTTTCTGTTGAATCCTCCGTCTGGGAGAACTTTAAAATGAAAATGTCCATGTTAAAGTTCAGTAACTTTAGCAATAATCCATGTATCATTCATTCTTTCCATTTTCAATTGTCAATCAAAAATAAAAAAAAAATGAAAAGTGGAAGTTTTATTTCATTTTTCATTTTTTAATCTAACACAAAAAAATGAAAAAAAAAAATGACTGTTTTTTCATATTTTCAATTTTAGACTAAGATCAAAAATACGAAATTAAAAAAACGGGCCACAGAACTAATCCGTGTATCATTCGTTCTTTCCATTTTCAACTGTCAATCAAAAATTGAAAAAGGAAAAAGGGGCGTTTTATTTCGTTTTTCGTTTTTGAATCCAACATAAAAAACAAAAAATGCCCGGTTTTTCGTATTTCAATTTTGGACTTGGATCAAAAATACGAAATTAAAAAATGGGCCACGGGACCGAATTTGTTTTTAATATTTTAACTGGTCCAGTTTACGTTACCCGGAAGTGGTTTTGTGCGGCAGTTCCGGTAGCATGGCGGCGCTAGAATCAAATACTAGTTTGATCAAGGACTTATTCAGCAGCGGTTTGACACACGCTGAAATTTCCTGCTCGTTGCAGCAGATTAGTATCCTGTAGTGATGGTGAGATGAAGCCTCATGAGGCAGCGAACCATTTGAGCCGATCGGTTTCAGAAAGGGTTCATTACTAGAAGCTTCATCTGCACACGACACCACCTACTGGCCGAGTGTATAATCACAGGCAGCTGGACCTCAACCACAGCTGTTAGTGGCGCATTGAATATTTGTCTGTCATGGCCCTTGGGAATGATTATAAATTACAAAGAATGCATGGCCAAATAAATTCTCTACATACATTATCACATATGTGTATAATAAAATATGCCATGGATGTATTCTGTGTGTGTAAAGTTTCCCAGTATGGAAGTATCATATTATATGGCAGGTTGTGAAATGTTTTTTCCTTTTTTTGTCACTTTAGGAGAATAACATGAGCCTGAACAGGCAGAGGACAGTGAAAGTGCTGGTCAAACTAGGAAGATGGAACTGAATATGTTTGTGTAACTTGAACAATTATGTACAGGATAGGGAAAACTTTAGTCATTTTTATTAAGAAGTAACAGTCTCTCAACAGCTTTTCAGCAATTCCTTTTTCCTTTTTTTTTTTTTTTTTTTACACAACCTCTCTGGCCTTTCACATGGTACAGAAGATGCTGTTGTGCACAAAAACGCAAATAATATTTTCAAAGAGAAGGTTGTCTGATAATCGAGGTCAAAACTTTTCTACTGTCATTACACATCTGCGCCACTAGATGGCGCTGCATCGACGTAAACAGTAGGCGAATGGAGCGTCACAGTGAACAGATGGAACAGATCTAATGATAAATGGAGTAAGCACGTGACGGACTCGAACAAAGGGGCGTGAAAGTTTTGATGCAGTCAAGTTTTTTTTTTTTTTAACACTTTTTTTTTTTTTTGCAGCCCAGTGTTTTTTTTTATTTTTTTTATTGAACATTGAACAAGTTAACAAACAAATCAGAGGCACACAATCACTTCACCTGTGAAGCAAAACATTAAAATAATAATAATAAGATAAAAGAAAGCCAACATAAATGTGTGTGTAAAAATAAACAGGGGCATTTAGAAAACATCTAAATTAAATACTTCTCAAGTAATGAAAATAAAAAACAAGCCGACTCATTCTCCATTGATTTCAGAGATTTAGAGAGGGATATTACCTCATTTTTCCAATATGCGAAATTTGGTTCTTTTTAAAAAAATCTGCATTTGTGAATAAAAAATTTACCCATCAGAATCACATTATTCACCAGAAAATTAAGTTGTTTGTTTGTAATAAAAGTTCCAAATTTGATAATTGTTAATGTCAGATGGGGCAATACGACATCCCTGGACTGCGGGCAGCTCCACATTTCCTTCCAGAAAACATTTACATAATTACAATTGAAGAATAAATGATCCAAATCTTCTGCAATATTGCCACAAAATCTACACCCATCAGCCTTTTTTTTTTAACAGACTGAATTGTTAATATTGCTACCCGGGTTGCTACCGGAACTGCCGCGCACAAAGCCACTTCCGGGTCACGTAAACCGGACAAATTAAAAATTAAAAAGAAATTCGGTCCCGTGGCCCATTTTTTAATTTCGTATTTTTAATCCAAGTCTAACGCGTCATCCAAGTCTGACTTGGATGACGCGTCATTTGACGCGTCAACTATCTTTGTTAAACGCGGCTTTCTATGGCTTTCTGCTTCCTGCTCTGTGCAGGAAATGTGCGTCATTTGACGCGTCATTTGACGCGTCATTTGACGCGTCATTTGACGCGTCATTTGACGCGTCATTTGACGCGTCATTTGACGCGTCGATTTATCTTTTAAATCGATTAAATCGATTATCGATTTATCTTTTAAAAAGATAGCTGTGTCATCTGCAAACTGGCTTATTTTAAATTCTCTGTTAAAAATTGTAATTCCTTCAACATTCCTTGAATTATTAATAAGAAAAGTTAGCAATTGTGTTGCCATTATAAAGAGCTTTGGTGAAATAGGGCAGCCCTGACGAATACCACGCATGTCAACTATCTTTGTTAAGCGCGGCTTTCTGCTTCCTGCTCTGTGCAGGACGCGTCAAATGACGCGTCAAATGACGCGTCAAATGACGCGTCAAATGACGCGTCCTGCACAGAGCAGGAAGCAGAAAGCCGCGCTTAACAAAGATAGTTGACATGCGTGGTATTCGTCAGGGCTGCCCTATTTCACCAAAGCTCTTTATAATGGCAACACAATTGCTAACTTTTCTTATTAATAATTCAAGGAATGTTGAAGGAATTACAATTTTTAACAGAGAATTTAAAATAAGCCAGTTTGCAGATGACACAGCTATCTTTTTAAAAGATAAATCGATGGTGACTGAAACTCTGAACACTATTTCAGTTTTCTCCAAAGCATCCGGATTATTTTTCAACGTCAAAAAATGTGAGTTGCTCCCTATACAAACAAGTGATGAATCCTCCATTGCATCAATTACAGTTAAATCTGAAGTTAAGTATTTAGGAATAACTTTATCGAAAAATTTAATCAGAAGGGAAGACATTAATATTTTTAATTCTATTGTAGATATGAAGAAATCACTTAGTCACTGGTTGACTAGAGACCTCACTATTTTTGGCAGAGTCACTTTCTCTAAAGCAGAAGGTATATCCAAATTGATTTATCCTTGCCACTCCCTATATATCTCTTCAAGAAATATTACTAAAGCCAACACTGTAATTTTTCAGTTCTTATGGAAAAATAAAACTCATTACATCAGAAGATCTCAACTAGTTAAGGAATATGATAAAGGTGGTGTTAAAGCTCCAGAGTTTGAATCTATGGTCGGTACTTTTAGAATAAATTGGATTAAAGCCTGTTTGTCACGACCAAACTCCATGTGGTTCCACATTCCAAGATCCCTGTTTAAAAAGTTAGGAGGTTTAGATTTTATTTTGAAATGTGATTTTGATGTGAACAGAATCCCTGTTAAGCTGTCCAGTTTCCACAAACAAATCCTTCACTTTTGGAAAATGATCTTTGCCCACAATTTCTCTCCTCACAATTCAATTTTATGGAACAATAGAGTAATTACAGTAAACAGAAAATCAGTCTTTAAAAGTATTTGGTTTGATAAAGGCATTTTGTTTATAACTGACTTAATGGATAGGAAAGGAACCCTTTTAAGTTACACTGAATTTATTAGTAAATATAATTTGCAATGTTCTCAGAGAGAGTTTAACAAAATGTGTAATCTGATTCCTCTTCCTCTAATTCACCTGATTCAGAATACTATAGTATATACTGATGTCTCAGCAGTGTTACCAAATCTCTTACTCGAAGGATGTATTCTGACTGATAAAAAGTGTGGGAATTCATTTCTTAGTAATGTTTTTAAATCGAGGTTGTTCTATGATTACTATAAAAAGGTAGTTTGCCATGAATCAAGCCAAGTAATTGCAACCACAGTAAACAAAGCACATTATAAGTACATAAAATGGCCTCTTTTACCCAAAGTTAAAGAAACACATTTTAAAATTATAAACAACATATACCCTGTAGCAGAATTTCTTAAAAAAAAGATTTAAATTTGAGGTTGAAAAATGCTCCTTTTGTAAAAATGATAATGAAACACTGGATCATTTGTTTTTTCTCTGTCCTTCATCTCACTGTTTTTGGAGAGATATAAAAAATTGGATTTCCCTTAAAATCAACGACATTCCTTACTTTGAGCTAAGTCATATTATTTTTTTTATGGATAATTTGGACAGTTCAGTTTCTGATCTCATAAACATCATTCTATTGTTGGGTAAATATCATATTCATTGTGCAAAATGGAGAAACTGTAAACCCTCCTTCTCTGGATTTATAAATGAATTTAAGTTGTTTTTCTCTTGTCTCAAAAAATGTAAAAATATATATAATGCTTATAAGATAAGTGTGGACATTGCATGCCATTTATTGTTTTAATTATGAAAAACTTCTTTTGCTCCAGTACATGTATACTTGCCTTATTGATTTTATTATTTATATGTACTTTGAACTTGTACTGTAATTTTTACAAATCCCCTTTTTCTTTTTTCTTTCATTTACTTTTTATATTGTATATAATTGGAATTGCGTTCATTATCCTCATTGAGAGTTTGTAAATGTCACCTTTTCAATTACAAAAAAAAAAAAAAAAAAACAAAGATAGTTGACGCGATATTTGACGTGAATCTACTGATATTTTACGTGACCCGGAAGTGGCTTTGTGCGCGGCAGTTCCGGTAGCAACCCGGGTTTTTTTTTTTTTTTTTTTTTTTTTTTATTGAACATTGAACAAGTTAACAAACAAATCAGAGGCACACAATCACTTTACCTGTTAAGCAAAACATTAAAAAAAATAATAATAATAAAATAAAAAAAAGACAACGTAAATGTGTGTGTAAAAATAAACAGGGGCATTTAGAAAACATCTAAATACTTCTCAAGTAATGAAAATAAAAAACAAGCCGACTCATTCTCCATTGATTTCAGAGATTTAGAGAGGGATATTACCTCATTTTTCCAATATGCGAAATTTGGTTCTTTTTTAAAAAATCTGCATTGTGAATAAAAAATTTACCCATCAGAATCACATTATTCACCAGAAAATTAAGTTGTTTGTTTGTAATAAAAGTTCCAAATTTGATAATTGTTAATGTCAGATGGGGCAATACGACATCCCTGGACTGCAGGCAGCTCCACATTTCCTTCCAGAAAACATTTACATAATTACAATTGAAGAATAAATGATCCAAATCTTCTGCAATATAATAATATAATAATAATATCAGCCTCTCCTTTGAATTTTGTTCTAATGTATTCACTCGTTAAATAAACCTCATTTAAAATCTTAAATTGCAATTCTTTCATTTTAGGTGGCAAAGGATAACTCAAATATTTTTTCCTAATCTTATTAATTTGCTCCACACTAAAATTTTTTAAAATATACTGTCTTCTGCAGACATTTGGAAAAAAATTCTCTCATTAATGTAAATCTAATATATTTATTTGTAACCTTTTGGTCAGAAAATTCTATATTTTCAACACGGAGCTGTCTCAGACCAGGAACAGTCTTTGTGAACAATAAATCCTGCTTCACCATTGATTTCACTGCATGTGGTATGGCATTTATCAATTTGTTGTACAACCTTACTGTACAGTTGAGATTATATTTTAAACAAAATTCCTCATGACTCAGCAGATCTCCAAAATCATTCATAAAATGTGAACAAGCCCATACTCCTTTCAAAAACAAATTTTCTGTGAAGATAGATTTTCTATTAAAAAGAACATATCGATTGTTCCATATTGGTGTATTGTGTGGAGTGAAGTTGTGTTTTATAATGAGCTTCCAGTAAAGAAGAACCTGCTGATGGAACTCTGAGATCTTGATGGGTAACTTATTGCATTCAAAATCACAACGTAATAAAAAATATATTCCTCCTACCTTTTGAAAAATTATCTTGGGTATAATAAACCAGAATGAATTAATATTAATCAAAAAAGACTTCAACCACTTGAGTTTAAGAACACCGTTCATGACATCAAAATCAATGACATTCCCCCCTCCTTCCTCATAAGATTTGACCATATCCTCTTTTCGAATATAATGATGTTTATTTTTCCAAACATAACTGAGATTAAGTTTGTTCACTGCTTTAATTGATTTAACTGAAATAGGTAAAGTACTCGCTGGATAAATGAGTCTAGATAAACTTTCCATTTTGGTTAACAAAATTCTGCCAAATATCGTGATGTCTCTTTGGAGCCATCTATTCAGAATTGATTTACACCTTTCTATGTTATTCTGAATATTCAACTTCTCAGACACCTCTTTTTATCTTTTGAAATACAAATACCCAAATATTTGACTTCCCTCTTCACTTTGATATTGTATAATAGCTGCAGCGGACAATCATGTAAAGTTAATATTTCACATTTATCAATATTTAATTTCAAACCTGAAGCCTTTGAAAATATGCTTATAGTTTGTAAGGCTTTTGGAATTTGGTCACTGTCTTTAAAGAACAAAGTTGTATCATCGGCCAGCTGACTAATGATGAATTGATTTCCTAATAATTCAAGACCTTGTAAACCAGAGTTTTTAATTAGTATAGATAACATCTCTGCAACCATTATAAATAACAAAGGAGAACTAGGACAGCCTTGTCTTATACCCCTTCTGATCTTAAATCTCGAGCATGTACCATGGCCTAAAGACACCGAGCTGTTGATATCAGTATACAACATTCCAATCAAAGATACAAATTTCTGTCCAAAACCCAAATGAGACAAAGTTTGAATAATAAAGGGATGTTCAACACAGTCAAATGCTTTATAGAAATCTAAGAATAAAATATATCCACCTTCATAAAATAAATCACTGTACTCCATCATATCGAGCACCAGACGAATGTTGTTATGTATTGATCGACCTTTCAAGAAGCCCGATTGTGTCTCGTCAATTATTGTTGTGATCCCTTTTTTTAATCTGGCAGCAATAACTCCAGAGAGAATTTTATAATCTGTGTTCAACAGTGTAATTGGCCTTAAATTGTTGATAAATCTCTTATCTTTCCCAGATTTGGGAATCAAAGTGATTACCCCTTGTTTTATACTAGCAGTTAATACTTCCCTTTCTATACATAAAATTGACAGTCCTAAATAATAACATTCTTAACTCTTTCCAAAAAAATTTATAAAAATCAGCTGTAAGACCGTCTGTACCCGGTGATTTATTCAGGGCCAAGTTTGAAACAACTGTATCCAACTCTTCAATAATAATATCGGTGTCACATATATTTTTAAAAGAGACCTCAATAAGTGGGATAAAATTCTTGATTTTAGAAAAAAAGAATTCCGTATCTACTCCAGAGTAGGCTGTAGAATAAAGGTCAGAAAAAAAAGTAAATACCTCTTTTTCAATTACCTTATTATCTGTACATTCAACATCACCGATAACTAACCTACGTTCTTTTGCTGTCGACTTTTCTCCAAGTTACTGAAATAAGAAGAATTCTTTTCTCCAGCTTCAATCCATTTCGCCCTGGATCTAACAAAAGCTCCTTGTGCTCTTTTAAGGAACATTTCATCTAATCTAGATTGTAATGACATAAGTTTTGTGCTATTTAGTACAAGAGAATTACAACACTCATTTGGTAGCAACCCGGGTAGCAATATTAACAATTCAGTCTGTAAAAAAAAAAAAAAAAACTTGGCTGCATCAAAACTTTCACGCCCCTTTGTTCGAGTCCGTCGCGTGCTTACTCCATTTATCATTAGATCTGTTCCATCTGTTCACTGTGACGCTCCATTCGCCTACTGTTTACGTCGGTGCAGCTCCATCTAGTGGCGCAGATGTGTAATGACAGTAGAAAAGTTTTGACCTCGATTATCAGACAACCTTCTCTTGAAAATATTATTTGCGTTTTTGTGCACAACAGCATCTTCTGTACCATGTGAAAGGCCAGAGAGGTTGTGTAAAAAAAAAAAAAAAAAAAAGGAAAAGGAATTGCTGAAAAGCTGTTGAGAGACTGTTACTTCTTAATAAAAATGACTAAAGTTTTCCCTGTCCTGTACATAATTGTTCAAGTTACACAAACATATTCAGTTCCATCTTCCTAGTTTGACCAGCACTTTCACTGTCCTCTGCCTGTTCAGGCTCATGTTATTCTCCTAAAGTGACAAAAAAAGGAAAAAACATTTCACAACCTGCCATATAATATGATACTTCCATACTGGGAAACTATACACACACAGAATACATCCATGGCATATTTTATTATACACATGTGTGATAATGTATGTAGAGAATTTATTTGGCCATGCATTCTTTGTAATTCATAATCATTCCCAAGGGCCATGACAGACATATTCAATGCTCCACTAACAGCTGTGGTTGAGGTCCAGCTGCCTGTGATTATACACTCGGCCAGTAGGTGGTGTCGTGTGCAGATGAAGCTTCTAGTAATGAACCCTTTCTGGAACCGATCGGCTCAAATGGTTCGCTGCCTCATGAGGCTTCATCTCACCATCACTACAGGATACTCATCTGCTGCAACTTGCAGGAAATTTCAGCGTGTGTCAAACCGCTGCTGAATAAGTCCTTGATCAAACTAGTATTTGATTCTAGCGCCGCCATGCTACCGGAACTGCCGCACAAAACCACTTCCGGGTAACGTAAACTGGACCAGTTAAAATATTAAAAACAAATTCGGTCCCGTGGCCCATTTTTTAATTTCGTATTTTTGATCCAAGTCTAAAATTGAAATACGAAAAACCGGGCATTTTTTTGTTTTTTATGTTGGATTCAAAAATGAAAAACGAAATAAAACGCCCCTTTTTCCTTTTTCAATTTTTGATTGACAGTTGAAAATGGAAAGAACGAATGATACACGGATTAGAACTGAATTTCATTTCAATATTTAATTGGTCCGGTGACCCAGAAGTGGCTTTATGCGCGGCAGTTAGGGTAGAAACTGGGTAGCAATATTAACAATTAAGTCTGTAAAAAATAAAAAAAAGAAAAGAAAGAAAATTCTGGGCTGCTACAATTTTTTAAGTTCAGTCTGTTAAAATAAACAAACAAACAAACAAAAACTGGGCTGCATCAAAACTTTCAAGCCACTTTGTTCTTATCGGTTGTGTGGTTCCTCCATTTAACATCAGATCTGCTCCATGCCGTCACTGTGATGCTCCATTCACCTACCGTTTACGTCGGTGCAGCGCCATCTAGTGGCGCAGATGTTTAACGACAATAAAAAAGTTTAGACCACGATTATAAGACGACTCTTCTTTTTTTAGAATATGATTTGTGTTTTTGTGCACACCAGCATCTTCTGTACCATGTGAAAGGCCAGAGAGGTTGTGTCAAAAAAAGGAATCGCTCAAAACCTGTTGAGAGACTGTAACTAATTAACAAAAATGACTAAAGTTTCCCCTGTCCTGTACATCATTGTTCAAGTTACACAAGCAGTGTAACTTGCCCTCTTTCTAGTTCGACCGGCACTTTCACCGTCCTCTGCCTGCTTAGGCAGGTTGTGTAATGATGGATAATAAGTAATTAATAAGTAGTAATAATAAGACATTTTTTGTCACTTTAGGAGATTAGCATGGGCCTGAACAGGCAGAGGACAGTGAAAGTGTTGGTCGAACTACTTTTCAGCATTTTTATTATGACATCATGTCAAAAATTTGCGAATATCCCCTAAATGCAACTTTATATCCTATTATCATGTAATTTTGTTGTAAAATCCCGAATTTCACAAAATCTTGACTTATTAACTTAATATTAAAACTTTTTGTCGTACAATAACTTGCAATTCCAACTATGTGATGTAAATTATATTTGGTTTTTTTTGTCTTAAAAGTATGAATTTTTGTGGTTAAATAAATTTCACAATATGGCCAATTTGTCTAAAAAAGAATTTTTTACCATAAAATCTCAATTTTCACAAAATAACGACTTTTTGACATCAAATTGTGACTTTTTTGTCACAAAACTGCAACTTTTTGACCAAAAAAAAGTCACTTTTTTTGGTGTAAAAATGGCAGCTTTCTTAAATTGCACATTTCCATTGTAAATATATTGAATTTGTATTGTGAAATAATGACTTGCAAAACGACGACTTTGTTCATATCTTCTGTCTGACTCTTCTCTTTTTCTTTTTTGGAATACATAATGGACTGCAGCTTCAAGACTTTTCTCCTTTTTGGGCCGACCGACTTGTTGCTTGTGTACTGTTTTTCAGCTGCGTGAGTCAGAAACCCCTCCAGGGTCAGAAACCCCTTCTGGGGTCAGAAACCCCTCGGTACATGAACTCCGCTTGAAGCAGCTCCTTACTCCAACTCTGGAGAGGGAACTCCACCCTCTTCTATGTGAGAACCAGGGCCTCAGATTTGGAGGTGCTGGTTCTCATGCACCCCTGCTGATTTAGTGAGAAGTGAAGATCGAAGTTCAATTACACCACAAAGCAGAGCTGGAATCCTGAGGGACATGGTTAAATGTCTTCTCAAAGTCCAAAAAGCACATGTTGCCTGGCTGGGGAACCTTCAGTAAGTTCGCTACCAACATTCTCAGAGCTGCAGGAGAAAGTAACTGAATCCACAACCTAATTACTTCAACAAAGTCTGGACATCTGGCTCCAGCCTCTGGCTAGAGGAGCTCCAGGTGACACACAACCTGTCCAAGAGCAAACTTACCTCCTGAGAAGAGAAACGCCACCACCTCCCGCTCAGCTCTGAGATCTGCTGTTGCTCGAAACACTTTGAAAACCTGACAAAATTAGCACGCTGGCAAACTCCACTAAACTTTACTGGGTAGCAGAAGCATTTAAAACCTTCTCCATTCATGGTGGACATGCCCGTTGGCCGCATTAATGCAACCAACCGAAGATAGTTGTTAGGATTTCATAATTAGCTCAAAGGTTCAGTGCACATCAGCTGGTTAAAGACTAAACTTTTATAGTCATCAGGAATGTCCAGTGTCTACGTTCTGTTATTACAGTTTCCTGCCGTCTTATGACCTCCTGACTTTCAGGGAAATTTGTGACTTCCACCACATTTTAGTGACACTTCAGCTCCTGGACTGAGACAAACAACACAACCGCATGTATCTGGACTTGTGATTCAAAGCTGTCGGTCATCTGGATTTTGAGACAAAGGACAATTATGCAGAGGAATGTAAGACCCTCCTTCAGTTTCTTCTTGATACCAGATAAAGTAGTTGAATGTTCATAGTAAACATTCTGTCGCTCACCTGAATGATCTCTATGACAGTTGTCTCGTGCAGCACTGACACCAACCAAGTGAAACGATCTGTCAACGCTCTGAGCTGTTGTTGATAAAGATGGATAATGGGAGACTGCACACTCTGAACTACGTTCTCCGGAGTCAAACCTGCCAACTACAAACAATGAAGAACCCAGGAACAAACGTAGCTGTTCAGTTTGTGTCGGTATGTTTCACTAGCGCAGCCGTTCCCAAACTTCAGAATACCAAGGCCCAATTTGAAATGTGAAAAATCTCCGCGGCCCACCCAAACCTTGAATCACAACTCTGGTCAGCATACAGGACTAGAAGCTATGTTTCAATATTAATGTGAGGGGTCAACAAATAAGGAGACGCTTGTCATAATAAATAAAGGTGACAGTTGAATAACACTTAACTGGCTTGTTTTATTACTTCTCTATGTTTTTTTAATCACGTCATGAATATTTTACCGTAATTAAAAGCGGATTTTAAAAAGATCGATTTGTTTAATTCTAATGACCTCTCACGGCCCACCTGCAGTACCACGACGGCCCACCAGGGGGCTGCGGCCCACACTTTGGGAATCCCTGCACTAGTGGATACAATAACAAAAGAAGCATTAGAGCTATGCTGTCCAATCGTAGTTGACCCTAATATTCAACATTTCCGTTCTGATATCTCCAGTTTGGTTTTCTTTCTGAGACGGGGCTCAGCTTCTATTGGTTGGGACGTAATTAACATGCATTTCTGATGTTTTCAATACAAAACATGTCCACTTTTTGGATATGCTGATACTTAAAGTCCAGGCCATGATTCAGGTGATCCATAGACATCAGGCAGATATAGAGATGAAATAGAAACTTCTTTACACCTTTGTTCCCAGCACAGTTGAAGCATGAATGATTTATTTTGTCTGTTTACTGGGAAATCTTGCAGGCCTGCTTTAAATGCTGATATCAATACAATGTTTGTTTTTTTTTTCTGATGAGCAACATCCAAATGAAGTGACAGGCTGACATTTATCGTGACAGATCATTTTGAGGTTATCTACAATTTATACAGAAGGTTCTGTTAACGTCTTAGACATATTTGTCCATAAAAATGAGAAAAATGTTCAGATAGCAAATGTTTTTAAACCAGAGGACCAGCTGATAACAGATGCTGATTTATTCAGTGACAAAAAAGTTTTGACTCCACGACAACATATGTTTTTATCAATAACTTTGATGTTTTCTGGGAGAGACGACACCTCTTTGGGCCAGACAGGCTCCATCTCAACAGGGCAGGTGCCCGCATGCTCTCAGCCAACCTGGCATACGACGTTCAACATGGGATTTTCCCCGAACCCGCAACAGTTGCTCTGTCCGTCACTGATTGATGTCCCCCAGGTCCATGCTCCTATCCACTCAGTCTCACCTCTGACCACCATACACACAACACTGGACTTGGACCTGAAATTTACACCAACACCTCTTCCATTCCGGTAATTATTACACTACATCAGACACCGTCATACTCACTCTGTGAACTTTCATAGCCTTAGGCCAGTCACAAAACATCCACAACCCACTTCCATGATCAACAAGCCACTTGTCACCATCAATGTGGCACTTTTTAATGTTTGCTCTCTTTCAAGTAGAACTTTTTTAATGAATGACGTGATTTCAGACAATAAGTTAGACTGTCTTCTTTGAACTGAGACATGGCTTGGCACTGACGCATCTGTTGTGCTCACCGAGGCCTGCCCACCAAATTTTGATTTTTTATACTCTACTAGAGAGGGTAGAAGAGGAGGCGGGACGGCATCCATTATAAATGACTCACTGACCTCAAATGGAGTGTCTTTTAACAGATACAATTCATTTGAGCACCATGCCTTCACTCTTAGCAGCCCTCTGATTCTCTACATTACTGTATACAGACAACCTCATTACTTTAGCTCTTTTATCAGCGAATTCTCTGAACTTTTATCAATCATTCACACCTCTTATAATAGGATTTTAATAACTGGTGATTTTAATCTACATGTTGATGATATCTTGGATCCAATATCCAGAGAGTTTTTTTTTTTTTGGCACTAGTGGCCTTTTATTGATAGTGGAAAGACAGGAAGGGGGGCAGAGAGAACGGGGAAGACACGCGGCAAAGGGCCGACGAGCCGGGAGTTGAACTCGCAACCAGCCGCGCGAGGACTGTAGCCTCTGTATATGGGCCGCCTGCCCTAACCACTGCGCTACTGGGGTGGCCCATCCAGAGAGTTTTTAAACCTTTTAAATTGTCTTGATTTTAAGCAGCACGTCATCAACCAACTCACAACAGAGGACACACCCTGGACCTGATCATAACCCATGGCCTGTCCATCAGTGTGTCCTCTGTTGTTGACCTGGCTGTGTCCGACCACTACTGTGTTATTTTTTAACATCACCAGTTTTAACCAGGAGGAGAGAGAACAGTGAGGAAACGCTACCTAACTTCTGTAGTGGCTGCAAATTTTATTGAGATTTTACAGAGCACTCCTGCTGTAGTTTTACCTGCACCTTGTGATTTTATCGTTGACAATTTTAACAGTAAACTGAAGTCAACTCTGGACTCAGTAGCTCCACTTCTAACTAAAACAATAAAAAGAAAACCTACACCTCCGTGGAGAAAAACAGATGAAGTCAACATACTGAAAAGAAAATGCAGGAGTACAGAGAGAAGATGGAGAAATAGTAAACTAACAGTTCATCATGAGATTTTACGCCAACAACTCAAAACCTACAATAACGCAGTCAAAAAGGCACGAGTCTCCCATTTCTCCCAACTCATCACCAACCATAAAAACAACCTGCGGTTCCTCTTCTCCACCTTTAATATTTTAACAAGCACTAATTTTAATAAAGTTTTTAAGACACCAACAGATGATCTTTGTGAAAACTTTGCAGACCACTTCAGAACTAAAATCAAGGACATCAGATCCTGTCTGTCATCCCAGAAAGTTGTCTGTTAACACACCTGGACTGTTGTCCTTGTCTCAGGAGACGCTGGAGAGTTTTGCCCTGGTTGATGCAGGGACACTTGGTCGAGTTTTCTACCAAGTAAACCCAACAACCTGCCTTTTAGATCCAATTCCCACATCACTCTTAAAATCGTTTTATGGATTCTTCGAGGAGCAGTTTTTAAACATCATGAATTGCTCTCTTCAGACGGGTGTCTTCCCTACCGCCTTTAAAACGGCGGTGGTGAAGCCTCTTCTGAAGAAGAGCAATTTAGACCCCAACGTTCTTAATAATTACAGACCCGTATCCAACTTACCGTTTTTAAGTAAAATTTTAGAAAAACTGGTTTTTAACCAACTTAATGACTTTTTAAACAGAAATAGCATTTTAGAGAAACATCAGTCTGGTTTTAGGAGGAACCACAGTACAGAGACAGCACCTTTAAAGATTTTAAATGACATCAGGTGGAATTTAGATAACAAAAAGATCACAGTATTGGTTCTACTGGATCTAAGTGCCGCTTTTGATACAGTAGACTATCGCATTTTATTAAATAGACTCAGACACCTGGTCGGCCTCTCCGGTACTGTTCTTAACTGGTTTTGTTCCTATCTCACAGACCGATGCTTTTATGTAAGTATGGATACATTTTCCTCAGAACCCCATTAAACTGAATGTGGGATTCCCCAAGGCTCAATTTTAGGTCCACTTCTCTTTAATCTCTACATGCTTCCCCTTGGGGACGTCATCAGGAGACACGGCATCAGCTTCCACAGTTATGCAGATGATACACAGCTGTACATCGCCGTGTCTCCTGATGACACAGGACCAATTGATGTCCTTTTTAACTGCACTGTAGACATCAGGTCATGGATGGCAGAGAATTTCCTACAGCTCAACCAGGACAAAACTGAGGTTTTAGTTATAGGTCCTGAAGGCCAGAGAGAGAAACTTTTACCAAAACTAAAGGATCCTTAACTGACCCAATCAGTAAAGAATTTGGGTGTGATTTTTGACTCTGCGCTAAATTTTATCCCACATATCAAAAATATAACAAAAATAGGTTTTTATCACCTTAAGAACATAGCCAGAGTCCGCCCGTTTCTCTCTCAGGCCAGTACGGAGGTGCTAATGCATGCTTTTATTTCATGTCGCCTGGATTATTGTAATGCCCTGCCCTCTGGTCTTCCCAAAAAGAGTATTTTAAATCTCCAATTATTACAGAACTCAGCCGCTCGCGTGCTGAGGAGGACCAGAGGGCGGGAACACATTACACCAGTTTTAGAGTTGCTGCATTGGCTCCCAGTCCGCTTCAGGATCGATTTTAAGATTCTCTTACTGGTTTTTAAATGTCTTAATGGCCTTGCGCCCTCTTACTTATCTGACCTGCTTTTACCATATCAACCCTCGCGGACCCTGCGGTCCTCCAGCACTGGCCTTTTAACCGTACCAAAACCTAGAACAAAAACCCACGGTGAGGCAGCATTTAGCCACTATGGCCCCCACCTGTGGAACAGCCTGCTGGAGAGCCTCAGGACTGCAGAGACTGTTGAGATTTTTAAAAGAAGATGAAAGACACACCTTTTAAATCAGGCTTTTAACTAATATTTTAAACTCTCCTTATGTTTTTATCTGGCGCTATCCTCTTTTATGTTGCTGATTTAACTTGCTTTTTAAGATGATCTAATCTTGCTCCTTTCATCTTGTTATTTTATGCTTTTAGTCTTTGGGCCCGATCTTGCCCAAACCTCCTAAACCTGCTATTAAGGGATAGCAGGTATTAGGAGGGGCGTTCCCCCACAAAGAACGCAATCTTCCACCTCCCAAAACCCACGATCTTACCTGCAAAAACCACTATATTATGCACACATTATGCATGGGAGTGGTTAGGGCGTTCCACCTGTTTAACCAATCAGTGCGTCAGTAGCCATTGCCTTTAAGAGCAGGTTGCGGTACCTGCAAACTGCAATGGAGCGTCTTTTCATCCAGATCAGAGCAGCTCTCATGGGCAGCTCGTCTGGGACTCTGCTGTAGAGCTTCCTCCTCTTTTTTCCTCCTCCTCTGCACTGATATATACATAACTAGCTCTAACTAATGTGGAGCAAATGATTTAATCATTTCTTTTGTACTCCAAGAAGTTCCAACAAACTGCTCAGAAAAAAGTAGAGCCAGTGAGCTTCCAGGAAAGCATTTCTTAACTAGAAAAGCACTCAGAGAGCGCAGACCTCCGCCAAGCACAACAGTTCTCCCATACAGCGATTTACAGATTGCGATAAAATCTGCCTTCTGGATCAGATCCGGATCAGCCTCTGAAATTTTATAGAGGTTTTCAGTGTCAATACCTGAGTGAAATTTAATGAGCTGTGGGCAATAATTAACGGAGATGTTGAGAAACAAAATTTCCGGCCCCATTGAGCGCGTGTTACAGTCTCAAGCCGGGTTGTGAACCGCAACCTTCCACCTCTGGGGCTCCTGCGCACAACCCACTGCGCCAACTTTAATCCTCTACATAGACACTCAGATCCACCTATGTTTCACCTTCCCATCCGACGAGCAGCCCAGGTGTGGCACTGCACACATCTACCTATTCAGTCATCATTCAACCAGACTCGTCTCCAGATCTTCCCATAGAAACGCCTGATCCAGCCATTCGCAGGGCCACCTCCTTGCATTCGTCGTCCCCTGGATTGTTGGTTTGGCTGCCAACCCTCGAATCCTCCTTTTTTACATCTGAGAGAATTAAACTCTTAAAATTCCAGAACTCCCTTCCTGTCTCCATTGTGGTTGCTTTAGGGTTCAAGAAACAACTAAACAGCGCAATGTTATCGAAAATTTGAAAGTGATCCAGAATCCAGGATTTCTTCCGGATCACACCCAAAATAAAATCAGTTCTTCCTTTTCACATTTCTGACAACTCCTGAAAATGTCATCAAAATCCGTCCATAACTTTTTGAGTTATCTTGAACATATCCCCTGCGCAAAGACGCACAGCTGCGCCAAGACCTGTATCTGCCAGATACAGATACCGCAAGATACCGAATTCGTGGAAAGCGCAAGAGACACGCCCATTGCCGCGCCCACAATGTGCTTAAGGGAGTCGGCAAAATGGGTAGCAGGTTTTGGGAGGTGGAAGATTGCATTTCGGTTGGCAGAGGCTCCTAAATCTGAAATTTGCAAGTAATGGGTATTGGGTAATTGGTAGCAGGAGGTGCAAGATAGGGCCCTTTATCTTTTAACTCCAGTGGGGGTCCTCCACACTGGGAGCTGTGTCAGGTGATGGGGGTGCTGTCCTCTGGCCTGGCTGGCTGGGGGTTCCTCCTTCTGATCTGGGGGTCCGCCTGTCTATTAGAGTCGGGGGGCCCAGGTGCTGGTCACCCTGATGATAAGGTCTGCGGGCGGCTCCTCCCAGTGTGAACGACCCCAAAAGTGGTGTTTCGTTGATCCTCAGTGCCATACCATGTCTCTCTATTGTGTGTGATTGTGTGTGTGTGGTGTCTAGTATGGAGGGTGGGAGGGAGGGGCTTTCTTCATAACGTTTTTTTTATTTGTGATAATTGTTTTTAATTCTGTAAAGCACTTTGTGTTGCATGTCCTTGCATGAAAAGCGCTCTACAAATAAAGATTGATTGCTATAAAAGTATGAAGTGGATGATTACAGCTCTGTCGATGCGTCTGAGCTCATGGACTGTGGAGCATTTAACACAAAACAAAACAACTTGGGAGTACCAAGTTGGTACTCAAACAGGGATTGGTGAGACATTTTACTAAAGAGACGCATTCAGCCTTCAGTCAAAACTTTGGAATTCCTGGTGGTAGAAGTGAATGATGTGCTCTGGACTGAAAGAAAACACGAGATAACCACCTTTGGCTTCGTTGTTCCTCATTGTGCCTTTTATTTAGACTGAGGAAGCGTTCTCATCGCTGGGAGGAACAGTCAACATCATTTCAGCTGCTACCTTGTGACGAAGCACCGCGTCAACACGCTCCATCCTGTCCTTAAAACATCTCACCTGTTTTTCCAAATATGTTCAAAAACACTGCATTAATCCGTTATCGTGAAATCAAAACTGTCAACTGTGCTCCCCAAACATGCACAGCAATGTCGTACTGTGGTCAAACTATCACAGAAATACAGCACAAAGCTCCACTTTAAAACCCTTCTTTACAGCGTTGTTCATATCAGCTGGTGTTGGGGGTGGAGTCTGCTTGACTTGGCTCCGCCCCCCTTTCTGCAGGGACAGCTTAGGAACACACATGATGTGCAAATAAGAATGGAGAAGCTGGATACTTCCGACATTGATCTTGGTCTGTGATGTCAAAGTACCCCGAACTGATCACTGAATGTCACATTTCAGACTGAAGTGAAGTGAAGAAAAGCGAAGGACTGTGTTCTGTATGAATTTCTAACTTAATAGTGACTTAAACCACTCAAATATATGTTCCCAAACACAGAGAATGTTTATGTCTCCATCATATGTCCTCTTTTGAAATTTTGGGCTAAAATGTCAACTTCAGTTGACCCCAAATAACAGTTGCCATGTTGCAATTTTTTTTTACTTTAATTGCTTTTCAGATAGTATGGTTACTCAAAACATATAGCACATAAAAACATGAAACACTGCTATTTTAATGAACCACCAGCACATGAACATGTTAAAATAAACTCCAACTTCATCATTATGGTGCCTTTTACATTTTAAGCTGGTCTAATATGGTCATGTAAAGTTTCAGGGTGCAGCATTTCAGACTGATGTGACTTTTCTCTGGAGGAGCACTTCCACATTATGACCACATGAGGGCAGTATAACACCTCTACAACTGACTTCTACAACTTTAATTTTATACAGCACACAATGAGAAGACAGTTAAAAGTCATACATAAGATAAAAGAAAAAAGTAAAATGGTGACACTTTATGAAAAGAAATATAATTTTGGCTTTATAGTTAAAATAAATTAAATGCAACTTAGATGAGGATTTGTGTTATTAAAAAATTATTTCTGCTGCTTCATATTAACTTTAGGGATACTGACCTCCCCAAATAAAACAGGACACACAAACAATTTATAATTGTTTTAATCGCAAACAAATGTTTTTAAATGCCAGCTTAATTAAAGAGAAAGGTTTCCCGCTCATAGATGATCTGACATTTAGTATGAAGTCTGAAGAAACAAGACATATTCAGAACTTGACAATCTGAATGGGCTCATTTAACAAACAGGAAAACCGTACACAGCTACAACATCCTGGCTCCTCCTCATCATGCTGGTCACCCTGCAGTGTGATGTCATCCCAGTCTGGTTTTCTTGTCTCTGATGTTCCCTCTTATATGAAACTGGGCCTTCAGTTTGCTTGACCACTTTACAACAAAGTTTTTACAACAAAATCAGATTTTTATGACAAAAATGTGCTTTTTACAACAACGTTGCGAAACTGTGAATTTCGCAGATTTACTACAAAGAAATTTTATGAAAGTCATACTTTTATGTTAAGACGTCACCCTGTGAAAGTCAATATTTTACATCAAATACTTTAAAGATTGAATTAAGAAGTCAACATTTTGCGAAATTTTTGCAAATCAATGATTTTTACATGAGATGTTGGGATTGTGGGACAAAAAGTTGCACTTATCTCATAATTTCATCTCAAAAAGTAACAATATTGCCGAACTTGAGAATTTATGACATGAATTTGCTTCTTGCAATAAAATGTTATGATATTACGACAAAAATCCTTGTTTTTTTTTAGGACAGAAAGTCATCAAGTATGCGTCAAAAAGCTGCAATCTTGCAAAATGTGCAATTTTATGATTAAAAAAAAAAAAATTAATTAAAAAGTTGATTAAAAAAACATTTAGATCCCTAGGATCGTATGGTATTAATAGTAAATGGTTGTGTAATTAAAAGAAGTAGTACTGTAGATATATTACATTATATTATATTATATTAGTGTTTTCTAACTGAGTGTGCTCTTTTCTCCTGGTTTGAGCACCTGCTCCCCAAAAAATGTCTGTCCACGACCCTGCATATCAACAAAATGAAGAGTGGATCGATAATTTGGCATCATCCAGTGTATTGTTCTCTAAATATGAGCAACGTCCTGGTCTCATTTTCCTGGATAACACCTCATAGTCGGCTAAAACGTCCCACGATGTGTAACGGGAAAGAATAACGACTCAATTACGAGCTTTATACCGGAGACACTTCGTTGTCATGTGGGGTCCCTCCTCACCTGAAGCGTCCCCCTGAGGTGTCCTCTTATGCCGCCTCGGCCCCCACCCTCTTCCTCCCCCCAGCGGAGAGGAAGAGCACCGACAGGCGAACAACAAGCCGAGACGAGGACGCCAGGAAACCGCAGAGGTGGGTGTTTTCTCCGTCCTGGCCGTGACTGGTCTCGCCCCGCGCCGGGCAGCTTGCTCGCCGAGCTTTAAGTCGTCGGTCGGGGCGCGCCGCAGCGTTTTTCTCGCGTCCTGCCAACTCTTCCTCTGCGGCTCGAGCTCCGGACGGTGTCCGCGGAGGAGCAGCAGCAGCGGTCGGCTAGGCCCGAAGCCACACGAACGCTTAATGGACTTTGAAAAGCAGACCTAACAGTGTCCAGAGTAGGTAGTCGCCCGTCTGTCGGAGCCGGTTTTGTGCTCGGTACGGCTGCTTGTGGACTGTTGCCGGTGGAAGGTGGAGGCTTTTTACATTTATCCGAACTTGATTGTTTTAACCGCAGCGCTAGCGGGCTAGCATCTTAGCTTCACGCTAACTCCGCTAGCACTGATGTGTTCATGTCGTCGGAAAAAGTTTAACTGAACTCACGCACTCGGGCAAAAGTAGCTGATGTCAAGACATGTAAAAGTGCAAACGTTTGGTTAGTTGGCCAACGTGACAGCGTGCCATTGTGTGCATGACTTGTGCAGTTGCTGGCTGCGTTTGAACAACTCGGTGGGGTTTTCGGCAGGTTTTTACTCTTTAATTGTATGAGGGCGTCCTCGGGAGGGGGCGACAGAAGGGAGTACACGGAAGTCCCCGCTCACCTAAACACGTCATAGACCGTAAAGTCTGAAGTCAAAGTCCAGTCTCTGCTTATCGAGTTCCTTTTTCATGAGTTATACCTGAACCGCCCACTCTGCGAGGACCGCGAGCCTACTCGGAGCTCCCAGGTGACGATTTCATTGGATGTTTGATTTAAAAAAAAAAAAAAAACCGTACTATAGATTTTGGGGCGTTTAAAGTCTGTCGTGAAATGTCGCTGTTGATCGTCTCAGCAGCTGTGCTTTGATGTGGTCTCCCAGGTAGAGGAGGGAGGGTGTAGTGGTGGAAGAGCCTAAACCTGTTGTGTGAGAACGGGCGTGCAGGGTGTGGCAAGGTAAGAGGAGTGCTTGTGGCTCCACTATTCAGCCCCTTGTGAAAAGACTTCCTCACTGCGCAGACACCTTCTCTGCTTTCAGTTTCTCGGTGTGAACAGAGGTGGATTATTCAGAGGGACCTGCGTGCATCTCCTGTTTTTGAGGATCACCCTCAGGGTGAGTCGGGGTAAGCTGCTGGCAGTTTTCTGTCTTCTGTGGCTTCTCTCTTCATGTTAAAAATCTGCCTCACCAACACAGATCAGCTCAGAGACAGTGCTGTTCAGCTTTCTCTGTAACTGCCTGCATTGTTGGATTTGGTTTTGGTTGAATCAGTGCAGATTGGACATGCTTGGCATATTCCTGTTTGCAGCCTGTGGGCATTTTTTTTGCTTTGACCTGCCAGATAAGAGATGGAGGAGATTGTTGACAAGCTTGGACAAGCTGTTTGCTAAGAAATATCCTCTTAAGTGAAGACATAAGCGGGAAAGAAAGGGCTCAAGTCAGGCATTTCTTGTTCTGTGCCATTTTATCTGCTGCCCAGCCAGTTGCTTAAAGCAGGGCTATCATTTGAGAGGCTCTGTAATGATGGGTTTTCAGAATACACCATGGGTGTGTCCCGCTGACACACAGAGGCCGGAGTTTTCTTATAGTTGCTCCTCCCCTCCATCTGGTGTCCCTCCATTCATTTATCTCTCATTTGAATTTCCGCCAGTCACACTTTTCAGGGCGTTTTTACCCGGGCGTCGAGCACGTCAGCTGCCCCCGTGTGCCTGATAACGCAGTCTGAGAGGAATCAAAGTGCACAGATTAATAAAAGGCTTTGAAGCGATGGCGCTCCTCAGTGGACCTTCCCGGGCACCGCTGGGTGATTTCTTGGAAAGGTTGAGCATCAGTGAGCTCTTCTTTTTTTTTTTTTTTAAGAACCACATGGCAACTGTTAAGCAAACTCTGAGAGATCACTCTCTGTTTGCAGAGTGTAAATCGTTATCCATGGCCTGACATTGTTTTTTTTTTTTCTAGTCTATCAGAGCGGTTTTCATGCTTGAATTGAACAGGAATGTTTCCTGGATATTTTTCAAAATCAGTTTCGAATGTTTAATTCCCGTTTTCCGTCTTTTGTGATTGACTGAGGAGACATTTAAAGTATGACTGCATGAGACGGTAGACTCAGCTGGACTATATTAGCCAAAACTGGCAGTATCTCACAGCTGGTAGAGATATTATTGCTCAAAGACGTTCAGCTTGTGATGAAAACAAACGGTATTATTGCTCACAAAATTCCTTTTCTCTAGGAGAAGTAACTGGGCCTCTCACAGTTAAAACTTTAAATGTGGGACTGCCGGCTGATTTCAGTATACTTTCAATGCATTCTTGCATTCTTGTCACGTTACTCTGGTGCTGCATCTGGAGGCGAAGTATGTAGAGCGTAGAAATACAGTTTAAGTCACAAAAATAACCGGGGTTTTCTCTGTCTGATGCAAGAGAAAATCATATCAACTTGTGCTTCAGTAATGAGAAGTTGAAATGTCAGTGTTGGCCCAAGAAGTCAATGCTCCCTTTGATTTAATGTTTGACCGTCGCCTGTTGGCTTTTGCGACTCAACCACCACGTCTAGAGCGGCGTTCACAATTGCCATTTGCATCTGTATTAGTAAATGTCAGTCAGCGTTTTAATGCCACCAGCTGCCGTTTAAAAACCCCATAGGCGCTGGCATTTGTAAATGCCATTTGACACTGCAGAGGACATTCACAAATACCTCGGTTTGTAACATCTCTTGTGACTGGAGATGGGAGGACGTCGAGGTGCGGAGACGGAGATGTCTACTGTCGAAAGAATTTACAGTACACGAGGACGCGGTTCATATCAGCGTTAAACATTTGCCGGGACAAAAAAACAACACAGCCTGAACGTGGCATCCGCGTTGATGTAACTTTGACACTTGTCGTCTGCCTAAACATTGACAATCCCGGCCAATCCTGAATGGCACCAGCAGACGCCGCCTGCAGCAGCTGGACGGCGCTGGAATCCATGAAAACCGCTTAGGAAGGGTTCAAAGAACTGGAGGCCTCCAGACTCCCCTGATACCAATCTGCTGGCATCTGTGGGAAGCCAGCCCAATCCACACAGAGACCCCACCCGAAAACCCACAGGACTCAAAGGATCTATTACCGGCATCCCAGTACCGGGATACGCTCAGATGTCCTCCGTCCATGACCAGACTGGTCAGAGTGCTTTTTTGTTTTTGAACCCGTCACTGTGTTGTGGCTGATCAAAAGAGAAATCATATTCTGCTGACCTGCAACTTGAAATGGCGTCACTGTAGTAGTCACAGATCTAAAGTGTCCACGTGCTTGAACACACTGGCCACGGTTACATGATGTTTTTTTAATTCGGAATTAATTATTCCGAATAAAATAATTCAGAATTAAACTATTTTCCTTCGAGTTTACATGGAAACAGTAATTCCGAATTGAGGTTTACATGGAAAACACGTTTGTTCGGCTTTATCCGATTCCGCTTAAGGTCTGGGGGTTGGGAAGGGTTCTGATTGGATAGGAGGGCGGACGTCTTTATGTATTCACGTCTACCGGAAGAAAACAAACAACATGGAGGACTACATTATTAGCATTCTTTTTGGATTTGTTTTGATTTTATTTTTGACGCAGCAGCACGACAATATCATGTTGATGTTTTGTTTTCGAAAACAAGCCCAGCGTGGAATATAAGCGTCATCGCGACAGACGGGCAAGGGAACGAGCATGCGCAGAAAGACCAGAATTAATTTAAAGCAGAATGAGTTGTATACATGACTGCGGAATTATTCTATTCGGATTTAAAATCAGAATAAACCAGCCACTTACTTCGGAATTAAGTTTGATTTGGAATGGACATTTTCATTTGGAATTATGTGTTTACATGGTAATTTTGAATCATTTTAAATCGGATTCAATTTTAATTCTGAATTAAAGAGGAATTAAACCTCCCATGTAAACGCACTGACGAATCAGTTCTTGTATCTCTAATGCTCAGAGTTATGCTTTAAATGCCCTCCCTTTAAATGAAGCTGCACTATTTCCTTTCTCCCTAAGAATAGAAAACCGGCGTTGCCCGGATTAGACAGCTGGCCTTGCAGAGGTCCCTGAAAAAGTCAGCGTGAAGCCCAGTTTCGGTGGGGGGTGCGAATGTGTATTCTCGCTGCCGCCACCGCAATGTGCCCACGCTGTAGGCCACATGGGAGGGGTGTGTACGGGTGGTGGTTGTGTAGCTCCTCGTGGTTTCAAGTTAGGGTGGTAAAGGTGGGACTAGTTGGATGTGAGCCAAGGCTAACAAAAAAAAAAAATCCCCACAGCAAACGCAGGCCAAATCTCTGTGTGACCATTCAAATGAGGCTGAGTCAGCAGAGCGCTTGGCCAAGCCACAACAGCACTTTACCATAGCTTCATCTCAGCTGTGTTTGTGTGCGTGCATGTGCTTGTGTTGGAACAGGATGCATGTCAGTCCGCCACAACCACCAGTGACAAAATCACTGAAATAGCAATGATGGCAGCGGACTGAAGCCACAGTTCTGGACACCGAGCGGTAGATGGACCAACTGTGAGGGAGTTTCACAGGGTATCAGGCACGTACGGTTTGCTTCTTGTGTGGCATCTGAGGGTAGTAAGTGGCTTAAGAGAGTAATTCCAGGACCATCCCATTAGCAGATGCCATTGAGCTTCGCCGTTAATGGCTTTACGATAGAATAATGACTGATTCTCTGAATCCAAGTGTCAAAAGCCTTTTAAAGCTTTCACAGTGAACTGCATCCTTCCAGAAGAACATTAGTGGTGGGACTTGAGTAGCTTTAGAGACTGCATGGCTCTGAATGTCTTCTGTGCAGACAAGGGGAGTTGTTTCCTCCTAACAAGCTAAAAATGGTTTTCTCCGATCAAACAGGAAGTGGTTATAATCTGCCGATTTTTGTCCGATGGGCTCTGAGTACAATCGGCTGACGTTGGTGCCGATATGGGTTCGTCTTTCCTCTATCGTTACGGGGCGAGGGTTTGATGCGTCAACCACCTGGCCGGAGGGCCACGGGCTAACAAACACTGAAAGTTTAACAATAAAGCAGGTGGCGCACACAGCCTGTAGCCTCTGCTATCCTTCAGTGATGTTTGATGATCCTTGTAGAGCGACACAATATTAGGAAAACATGCAGTATCACATTTGAGAATTCCGATGGTGATATGTATAAACTAGGGATGTAACGATATAGAAAATCTGATATCTCGATTGCAGTGACCAAATATCAGGGTTTACGATATTATTGCGGTATTCTTCATTGCTGTACAAATGTCCAAAAAACACATACATTTAGATCATTTCACAAAATCTTATGATTTTCTTGTCATACTAAAACATCAGAAGCCGCAAAATTTTATCAAAATGAAACTTTCACACTTAAAAAGGGCAAACAACTGGCACAGAAAGAGGTTTTATTTTAAATGAACAAAATAAATAACAGGAACAAAGCTTATTTGTCTGGTGCAAATTTAAATAAACACTTTAACAACCATAGTAGGTCAAAATATGCAAACAATTATCAGGAAGAAAAATTATAGTGCAAGTTCAAATGAAATAAACTTTGGACATTAAGCTGAACCTTAAATACGTATAAATGTGCAAATAAAGAAACAGTTGTATAGGAGCCAAATATGTTGTTCTGAATTGTAGTTCACTCTGTGTGTCTGTGGGTGTCGCTGTGTTGTTACCTGAGGGTCAGGTATAAAGGTAGCTGCCTGTTATTGGTTAGGTGTTTGACCCGGAAGAGCAAAAGGTTTTTGACCGCTGTGGCGCTAACTGCCGGCGTTATGCTTGTCGGATCAGTTAATGGAATAAATTAATATTTTAACTGCATCAGAAGAACATCGTTCGGGTCCTTTTTTGATAAACACGCAATGGTAACGTTTACAAAATGTGAGTTAGCGAAGCCCTCAACCAGGTTACTCTTGGTCAAACATCTCAGCAGCTTGAAGCATTAGGCTTAGCTCCTTCAAGTTGCTTGTACAAATTACAAAAAAAATGTAAACAAGTGCTCTGCAGACAGGATCATTGTCCTCCACCAGTTGTCCCTCTGCATTCTTAAAAAAAAAAAAAAAGGGCAGACCTCGGATGTCGTCCTTTTAGTGGGTTGGTAAATGTCCTGCGTGCTATCACCACTTTCCACCATTCACGCGAGACACAGTCGCGAGTCGCTCGCAGACTTTAATGAGGCTAATATTACATATCCCGGTAATCAACCGCAATAATGAGATGAAGCCAAACATAAACACTAATCGTTATTGTGTAAAATTTTACCGTAATACCGGTAACCGTTCCATCCCTAGTATAAACCAATACTTTATCCGTTACAATTAAAGGACAATGCAGATGAATTAAAAACAATGAAATTGGTTTTTCCTATTTCAGTATCACATTTATTGCATTAAAAAATAATATCCATGTGATTATTGATATTGTGCATGTCAATATTGCCATTATGACTAATTTTCGATATATTGTGCACCTGTAGCTCCTTTATTGACAACTCTGGGAATGAACAAGCTGGTATTGATGTCAGTCCCATCATCGATTCCCTCATCAATCACAACACTGAGTCTGTTACTGCATTGTTGCATATGAAAGTAAATGTTTCATGTCTTGTGTTTTGATTTTCTACGTGCATTTTTCAGCACCTGCCAGCATTGATAGAAAATTTGATAAGTTTAAAGGCGTGTACCTTCGTTGCTTTGAAACCAGTTCTGAGGTGGAACCGGTTTTTGGTTCTTGTCTTTAGTGTACATCAGATCATATTAGTGTCAAAACTCTGTTTTGGTACAAATCAGATCCTCGTCAACACTTATGTTCCAGCTGTATGTTGGGAAACATCCCTCTCCACATTATACCATAAACGCATCTCCTGTCCGTCGATGCTCATTGGATGTGCAGGCTGAAAACCTGTAGCTCATAACGCCGTGTGCTTGTAGGTGGTTGGAGTGTTGGGTGCATAGCGGCTCATGCCATGGACAACAAAGTCAGCAGCAATTGTGTGTTATTTCCAGTCTTCTTCTTCTGGTTTCATTGATGTCGTCATCAAGCTGAAACAACCTGCCACCTACTGGGCTGGGTATCTGCCGATGAAGGTAACATTATGCAGCTTCAGCGATTCGGGAAAGAATACGTAACGACCAAGAACAGAACATGATGAGACAGTCGTTAAAACTACCCCATCGGTTTCTTTTGTATAGTTTTGTGCGTCCACATTAGACCGCAGCAGCTGTTTTCAAACTGATAAGATCTAGCAGTGGATCAGTCTTTTTTATTTTTGAGGGTCAATTTCACTGGGTTAGTGGATGCCAGGTGTAACGAAATGAAAGACGGCAATGAAAGTTTTATATATTGCTATGTGTGGTTTGCACTGATTGAGCAGATGGAAATGACTGACTTTCATCCAGTTGGCTCTGATTGGTGTCAGCTATTATAGCTATTAATATGGATAATTTTTTTTTTTTTTTTACCATCAGTAAGCACATTGTCATGAAGATGTAGTCACTTGGAAGCATTTTAAGTAATTAAACTGCCCAGATTAATGGATGCCAGGCGTATAAATGTGGACATAGCCCAAGTTAATGTAGGTGGTAGATTAAAGAAAAAAATCAGTGTCAGTACCAGCTGCGATAGATGTTCTCGGAGTACAATGATATGATGTATAAGGGGTCAGGCTTCTGCCTTTCTGCGCTAGCGGCTGCTCCCAGTGGCTCCATAACCACTGGTGTCGCCATTAGCGCTGATCTGGTTCTCGTTGAACTTAGCGTGGAATTTTCTGCGAGACTCAGCACGTAGAGATTCTCCCCCGTTTTGTCCGTGCCCTCGCGCTAAATCAGCACCCTCCGAATCAGTGGGAGCTTCGACTCCTTGCTTTCTTTACTGGCAGATTTCGTATCCGCCGGAAGTCCCGAATGCAGCGGTCATGACTGTTTTCAGCTGGTGCCACCACTAGGGGTGAGTATTGGCAAGGACCTCGCAATACGATATGTGTCATGATACTGGGTCATGATATATATCTCGATATATTATGATATTCTACCCAGTTAATGTCAAGATTAAGAGTAGAGATGGAAAATCAAGTTGCTGTATATGTTCATCAGATGATATTGATCGTTCAGAGGACAAATTGAATCAAAACTATTTGCTTCAAAACAACCTATTTATTGTTTCTTATTAGTGTTTTTGCACATTTAAGTATTCACAATGCATCTAATACATGAATACATGAATTTTCCTTAAAAAAAAAATCGATATTAGGAACTGAAAAATCGATATTATATTGGGTGGCCGAATATCACAATATATTGCCAAATCAATTTTTTTTTCATACCCCTAGCCGCCACCTAGAGGACCCCATCCTCGCGGTACTCTGAAAGCCCCTGTTGGGTGCGACTGTATCAAAGGAGGTGGAATGTATTGAAATTGGAATTGGCAAAGAAAACTGCAGTAGGTTAGGTTTTTAACAGGACAACAGAAACATCTCAGGTATGTGGGGTTGTCTGATCCGTGGTATCTCCTGGTCCCTCATTAAAAAGACTTGACAGCTGCTAGAGACAACCTTCACGACAGAAACTTTCTTTTTTTTTTTTTTTTTTTTTTTCTGTAGCCTGCTGCCACATTCGGTCATGTCACTTTCTGTTTATGTTGATCACAGGACAGCTTCTCGCTTTATTACACGTACCCACTTGAAGTAATTTTAAGCCATCTTCAACCCGTCAGAGTTATCCACGCCCCGCGTTGCTGTGCCCACTCTTCCTCTCAGGGGAATGAAGTGGGTTTGTCTTGGACAAAAACACGGTGTTGAGAGTCAGATGGGAGCAACACAATGAAAGAGTGAAGGGCTCCCTTATTAGGACAGCTTCCAACAGCTGGGACAGGATATGACATGCTGGATCTGACTGTGGAATGCATGACAATGGTGGTACGTGTGTGTGTTTCTGCACAGTGTGAGTGTGTACCTCTGACCTCGAATGTGTGTGTCTCTCTCCACACAAAATGGAAAGAAATCGGGCCAGAAAAGTGGCCACAGCTCTGCTCGAGTATTCAAGGATAAAAGCGGTCTCAGCCACACACACACACACACACACACACACACACACTTGCCACTTTATTTAGTCTCTGACCCACATACACAATCACTCGCTCCTGCACACATGTGAACACGCACTCGCGCTGGCAAATGTCCACACTGGGGCTTAATACAGGAGCCTTTGTTCGTACAGTCAGACTTGAAAATGTGCGCCGGGATCAGATTTGATCTGTGGGAGTCGGTGAAGTTCTTAAGTAGAAAATTATTATTTTTTTTTTTTGCTTTGGTCTGGAGATGAGCCACAGTCGTGTCATCCCATCATTAGACAGACACCGCTTGAGTAATCTTCCCCGGATTCCTCAGTCCTCCCTCCCCAGCGTCCCTGCTGAGGGTGAAAGTTTTTGAAAAATAGGACTCTGTCACCGTCTCAGTTTGGGCTGGAGCAGCGTTCGGTTTTTATCATGCCTCTGTAATTTAGGTTAAGGCCATCTGTGGTATGTGTTTAGGTTGCATTTCCCTCTAAAATTCCACTTTTTTCTTTTTTGTTTTTAAGGAGGGAGACTTCTCTACTTCTTTCTTGCTCGGTTGTCTCGATCTTTTCACTTTTCTCTGGTTTGAACCGTTGAATTGTTGGCATTTGTCAGGAGTCGTTGCTTCCATTATGCACAGTTATGCAATTAATTTGTTGTGAAATGCAGTTGGTGTGTTCTCACTGTTTCTCTGGTGAAATATGTACAGCCACGGGGACAGGCGGGTCTTACAATCTTTGAACGTGCTTCTGTAAAGTTCAGAAATGTATTCACTTGGTTCTTCATTCTGCAATTCGGGAAGGATAATTGTTGGAATTTTGCAGCTTAATGACATGAAAAGATGTGAGTACATGAAATGAAATGCAGTGCCATGCAGGCTGAATAAGAAAATACACAATCTATGTTGCACATGTAACGGGGTCTTTCTGTGAACATACACGTACGAATTCCAGAGCTTCGTTTTGATTTATCGGCCTTTGATGATGCTCCCCATGAGTCAGCCATAACAGTCCCCAGCGGGGCCGAAGTGATGCCGTTTACCCGTCGGTCTTCATTTTTAGTGTTGTGTTGAGCCTATAACATTTAAACGCCTTAGGTCGTCTTTCAGATAAGATGCAAACGCTGCGCTCATCTGTGTTTGGGTGTGACTGACGACAGGCGGCCCTGGAGGCACGAATTGCACCCATGTAGGGAGCCAGATGTTGGTGACTAAAAACATCTACAGGAAGTGATTAGCAGTAATTGTTTTCTTTTTTCTTTTCTTTTTTTTAATATAAAAGTTGTGGTCTGGACTCACAGTGTAAGTAAGTGAAGGGTTCTGGGATTAGTAGCATTGATGGAGGGGAGGATGGCGAGATGGGGCAGTTGACAGTCTTCAGGTGTACTAGAGACTGAGCTGGGGGCAGTTTGACAGTCTGCAGGTGTGCTAGAGGCTGAGTCGGGGGCAGTTTGACAGTCTGCAGGTGTACTAGAGGCTGAGTCGGGGGGCAGTTTGACAGTCTGCAGGTGTACTAGAGGCTGAGTCGGGGGCAGTTTGACAGTCTGCAGGTGTACTAGAGGCTGAGTCGGGGGCAGTTTGACAGTCTGCAGGTGTACTAGAGGCTGAGTCGGGGGCAGTTTGACAGTCTGCAGGTGTACTAGAGGCTGAGTCGGGGGGGCAGTTTGACAGTTGCAGTGTACTAGAGAGGCTGAGTCGGGGGCAGTTTGACAGTCTGCAGGTGTACTAGAGGCTGAGTCGGGGGCAGTTTGACAGTCTGCAGGTGTACTAGAGGCTGAGTCGGGGGCAGTTTGACGGTCTGCAGGTGTACTAGAGGCTGAGCCGGGGCAGTTTGACAGTCTGCAGGTGTACTAGAGGCTGAGTCGGGGGCAGTTTGACAGTCTGCAGGTGTACTAGAGGCTGAGTCGGGGGCAGTTTGACGGTCTGCAGGTGTACTAGAGGCTGAGTCGGGGGCAGTTTGACGGTCTGCAGGTGTACTAGAGGCTGAGTCGGGGGCAGTTTGACGGTCTGCAGGTGTACTAGAGGCTGAGTCGGGGGCAGTTTTTGACAGTCTGCAGGTGTACTAGAGGCTGAGTCGGGGCAGTTTGACGGTCTGCAGGTGTACTGGAGGCGAGTCGGGGGGGCAGTTTGAACGTTTGCAGGTGTACTAGAGGCTGAGTCGGGGGCAGTTTTTGAAGACGGTCTGCAGGTGTACTAGAGGCTGAGCCGGGGGCAGTTTGACGGTCTGCAGGTGTACTAGAGGCTGAGCCGGGGGCAGTTTGACGGTCTGCAGGTGTACTAGAGGCTGAGTCGGGGCAGTTTTGACGGTGCAGTTTACTAGAGGCTGAGCCGGGGGCAGTTTGGACGGTCTGCAGGTGTACTAGAGAAGCAGGTGAGGTCGGGGGTGTTTGACGGTCTGCAGGTGTACTAGAGGCTGAGTCCGGGGCAGTTTGACGGTCTGCAGGTGTACTAGGGCTGAGCGGGGGCAGTTTGAGACGGTCTGCAGGTGTACTAGAGGCTGAGTCGGGGCAGTTTGACAGTCTGCAGGTGTACTAGAGGCTGAGTCGGAGGCAGTTTAACAGACTGTAGGTGTACTAGAGGCTGAGTCGGGGGCAGTTTGACAGTCTGCAGGTGTACTAGAGGCTGAGTCGGGGGCAGTTTGACGGTCTGCAGGTGTACTAGAGGCTGAGTCGGGGGCAGTTTGACGGTCTGCAGGTGTACTAGAGGCTGAGCCGGGGGCAGTTTGACGGTCTGCAGGTGTACTAGAGGCTGAGTCAGGGGCAGTTTGACGGTCTGCAGGTGTACTAGAGGCTGAGCCGGGGGCAGTTTGACGGTCTGCAGGTGTACTAGAGGCTGAGTCGGGGGCAGTTTGACAGTCTGCAGGTGTACTAGAGGCTGAGTCGGAGGCAGTTTAACAGACTGTAGGTGTACTAGAGGCTGAGTCGGGGGCAGTTTGACAGTCTTCAGGAAAGAGGAGCACCGACGCTCACAAACACGGGGGCCAACTTCGAGCAGCTCGTTACTGCAACAGAACATTTTACTGTGAAAATAAAGAAAGCTGGTTGAAAATACCAATTTAAAACTCAAGTTGTTGGAGATTGTCTGTCTTTAAACTCGTATTGCAGAGCTTGGGAACGTTGAAAGTCACAAAGTGATGTGTGAGGTTCTCTGCAGTTGAATTAGTGATATAAATATAATTTTTTCCCCCCTATCTTTGTGCAGGGATATGTGTGTGTGTGTGCTTGAACTGCACTCAGCTTGGTGCATCGCTGATATATTCTTTAGCAGCTCAACACATAGAAATAAATGAATTTAAAAGTAGGGTGCAGAGCCCACGCATCCCATCCGTTGTTCAGATTTAACTTCTGATGATGCGAAGATACAATTGTGCAGTCCCTTTCTTTCTTTGAAGTGCTGCATGCCTACAATATTGGTTTTAATGGTAGACTGTATGAGTGTTTAATGTGCACGTCTCTTCCTCCTGTGAGAGCACACTGTCACAGTTTTTAAAGCTGATAAAGCTCCCAATCCCCTCTCTCTGTGCTCTACACACTGATGTCCTTTTTCATTCCTCACTTTCTTGCAATTTTGCAGCAGAGAAGTGCTAACAAGCTCCACATGCCTCCGCTGAAAACGCTCTGTTCTCACCTTTTGTCATGCATCTCACCCTCTATTTTTAACTCCGTGGTGAAGAAAGCCACCGGAGCAATGGCAACTTTGTCCCATGGCTGCTTTACTGATGCTAGAAGATTTTAATTTACTGGGAAAAAGGTGATAATTTAAATCTTCTTCCTGCACTTAGCAGCACTCTTTCTTTCGTCATGCTACAATTTCTCTGTACCAGCTTCTCTATTTCTCGCTCGTCTCTCGTTCATCTTTCCTTTGTCACCTCCAGCTGCTTTTGAACTCGAAGTATCACCTCATCCTAGATGTGCTCTGCATCACAGGTGTTCCTTGTATCTGAACATGTTCTTGGGTGATTAATTTTTTTCCTCTGTGCTTTGGTGGATCGTGGTGTTGCTCTCTGGTGATGACCCTGTCCTGTCCTGTCCTCTGCTCTGCTCTCAGCGTGTGAATGGAGCAGTGTGCGAGTACGGCCTCCCTGCTGGCCTCGGTGCGGGAGCAGGAGAGGCAGTTTGAGATGCTGAGCCGAGCTCTGGAGGAGGAGCGGAGGTCGTGTGCCGGCACCTTGCCGCCCCCTCCCCAACATACAGGTAAAACCAAGAAAAGCTTGTTCATACCACCACCATCGCTGCCGTCATGTACCTTTTTCCATTTAATCCCGCCCCCTCGGATTCTCTCTTGATCCGAGGGAGTTCATCCCAAACCGTCTCCATGGTCACCCCATCCCATCTTGTGGACTGGCTGGATAGCAGCAGATCATACCTGGGGTAAAACATGCCTCCTCTGGGAGGAGTCAAGTCTCAGTGACTGAAACTCTTGCGTTGTGACATACATCTTCATCGCTCGCAGGCTTTGGTCGTGCATTTTCTCCATCTTTGATCTTTCTCATCCTGCTTTCTCCAGTAACATTCATAACTCGTTTAAAGTCTTCCCAGGACATCGTATCCCTCCTCCACTGATGCTTGGAAATGTAGCACAGCTCACGGCGTTTTCCTTGACTCGTCTTCACGTGTTTGCATGCAGAGCTATGACTTACTCCAGATGCGGTTTGTTGCCGTGTTTCTTCTATCATCATGTAACCCATTGTCTTTATGTCTGGAATGAGGAGGACATCTCTAAATGGGGTTGTACTAGTGCTGGGCGGTTTACCGGTTCATACCGAATACCGGTGTTTTTTCATATACTGTAATACCGGTGAGTATGTACTGTAGCGTACACAGTGTTGGGAACGTGGCGTGGCGGAACCTAAGTGCCGCAGAACATTGTTTGACAGGGGACTGTTTTGCAGTTGCACTGGATGCACAACACACTACTAGTTTATGGTTAAACGGTGATGGCTGCAAACAGTGAAAGTCCCGAAGTGGAAGCTCCAGAACGGCAACATGAGACTGAGGAACTTCTTCCTAAACGAGGAGCCGTGTCTGTCGTGTGGAAGTTGTTTGGATTTAAAAAAGATGACGTCCAACAAACTACAATAATCTGCAAATGTTGCCAAGCTAAAGTTGTAGCCGCGGGAGGCAACAGATCTGCTGCTTTATATGCTGCTACAGGATAATCCTTTTTTTTTTTTTCAAAACCTAAACATTGCAAGTTGCATACTTTGTTTACTATTTATTTGTTGAAATATCTCGAGAACGCTGTTTACATTGTGTAGTTAATGTTGATTTTTACAAAACATGTTTTTTCAAGTTGTTTGCAAAATTTGAAAAATAAAAGAGGTTCTGTATTTTAACTGCAACTATCATCCATTCTGATTCCTTCACTTAATTAGAATAACAAGTGCCACCTCTTTGTAAATAGTATCATTTTGTGAGGCCATGCAAACCTGTATTAATACTAGTGTAGATATGAATGTTTTTCTACAACATTCACTCCTTGTGACAGTAAAATAGGTCATTCTAAGCCAATTTACTGCAGCAATTCCTCTAAATGATTAGAAAATGTGGTTAACACCCAGTTGTGCCTTCAGAAAAAAAAAAACAAAAACGTGATATACCGTGAAACCGATATAATTTTGAAAAATACTGTGATATAAATTTTTGGTCATACCGCCCAGCACTAGACTGTACCCATAAACTGACGTGAGTGTCCGGTCTGCTTCTACGTGCAGCTGGTGTGCTCATCCTCTTCCTCACAGGTGAGTCACCTACCTGATTCAACAGCTAGAAAACCAGGCAGCGTGACTTCACCATCGATTATCTCACAGACAGACGCACGGGCGCGCATGGCTGCTCTCACCTGTTCTTTTGTCTTTTTATTGCCGTCGTTAATGTTGCAGAAATAACCCAGCGTACACACGTCGTGGCACTCAGGGAAGCTCCGCCTCTGAAATTCACCCGGCGTTCCCAGGCCCCGTGTAGTTTTAACGACTGTACAGATGCATATGTGAGCACCGGGTACGTGCCGAGAGTGAGAGGAGGTCAGAAATGCAGCTTGTGTTGGCTCCTGTCGCCGCATACTTGTTTACATAGCTCAGACGCTCCGGCATGCCTCTGCCGCTCTCTCAAGGCAGCGCACCGTGATTGTAGTTTTTGCGGACAGGTTCCCACACGCTCGCATCTGCCTGATGCTTTCCACTGTTCTGCATGTTTTCCATCTGATCTGAAATAAACAGTCAGCTAATCTTGTCTGACTCTTTTTTTTTTTTAATTCGATGCGGCAGATTGCCACTCCTGAGTGGAGATTGCCACTCCTGAGTGGAGTGGCAATCTGAGTGGTCAGTTGATTATTTTTGTCTATTTTTTTTTTTTTTTTAACCTTGAGAATGCAACATTTGCTGGTTTTGTATTTTTTAAATCACATTTCAGAGTTGATATTGACCGACCGCCACCTGGACGTGCTGCCTTTCCACCACTGACAGCAGAGGGAGGAGGCGAGAGCGCCCTCTGTGGCCAGAAATGGAATCGTGCCACACCTACTGTCTTTCCTGTGGGGGGTGGGGGGTGGGGGTGGGTTGCAGACAGTTTCGACATGTGACAGGATGAGTCTGTGTTTCATGCGGGTCATTTTTCATGTCATGGCTGACTAATTCTTCATTTGTCTGTTCATTTAACTTAATACCTGAATGGCTTCTTTTTTTGTTTTCAGACCCAAAGCATTTAAGCGTCACTGACTTTGATATAGTTTCTTTAAAGCTTAATTGTTTTTTTTTTTTTGTTTGTTTGTTGTTTTTTTTTTTTGTTATTCAGAAGTTAACTAAATCTCAAGGCCTAGACATAGCTATTTTTTTTTCTTAACTTCTCTTCGCTGTTTTTCTTTTTAATTTGGTTGATTGTATAGTTGTGTGCGTCCTCTGTCAGGACAAACTGAAAACACCTCAAGGATACATATCTATCCTTTCATCCTGGGCACCATGTGTGTGTTGGATGTCTTCACGTCTGTGTTTCTGTCTCTTGGTAGAACGGCCGTATTCCTTGTGATGCAGACATAGAGAGGCTGACACTGAACGAGGGTTACATCAACGGGACACATCACGTAAGCTTTCACTTTTATTTAAAAAAATAAACAACAGGACGAGGACTTTCATGCTCATTTGAGTCATTTATATGGATTTTTTTCACAGAAGGGGTGTTAAAACATTCAATGTTGAGGGCTGCGTGAAAACAAAGCTGAATAAATCAGAGGTTTATGACTGTGCTTGTGTAATGTCGCTGTCATTGACGCTCACATAGGAGACACACTTTTGCCAAAGAAATCAGTCAAATATCTTTTAAAAAATGGTAAAATTACACTCTGGCTAAAAGAAAATGTCACAGATTGTCTTTCTTGGGACCTCACAGGCGAGTTTAACTTAACTTTAAGCAGTAACCTTATGGTTGAGTAAACAGAAACAGCATATTGTTAATAAATACAGACTTGGTGAGCCTCTGCATCAGATTCAAGTTGATTTTCTCATTGATTTTTGCTGCAGCTGTCGTAAAAAGGAGGTGTGAGAAGTTAGAGCAGGGCGAGTGTGCTCGGTTGACCCTCCGTACTTTTGTCTCGCAGCGTTTCGTTGAGGCTGCTTTGAGGTGCTCACGTAGCTCATACATGAGATGATCCATCCTCACTTTGCAGGCTCCTGTTCAGTACTTTAGCAGACTTGAGAGATCAATTAAAATATGCTACGTCTGCCGACCGCAGTGGGGGGGTCAATCATTTCTTCCAGAAGTCAGCCCTCGCTTTATAAAAAACTAGGGCTGGGCAACGATTAAAATTTTTAATTGTGATTAATCGCATTATTTCCCTGATTAATCACGATTAATCACATTGAATATGCAAAATCAAATAATGAATTCAAAAGTAGTGTAAAGGTCACTTTTATTGAAATGTTCTGCTCCCATATGAACTAAAGTGCCATAACATTTGTTGTTTAAACACTTTTAACATCAGCACTTGTCAGTAACACATATTTAATGTAAATCTCATTTTGAAAAATGTCAAATAAACTATCAAACTATCATTCATTTTGTTGTCAATTGTCAATCAAAAAAAAAATTAAAAAGTGACATTTTATTACATTTTTCATTTACACAAAAAATGTATTCATTTTAAACAAACACAAAAAACAAAAAAATGCCTGTTTTTTTTAATATTTCAATTTTAGACTTGGATCAAAAATACGAAATTAAAAAACTGGCCACAGAACTGAATTTGTTTTATAATCGAGGACTGGACTTTCTGTTGTCGTTACACATCTGTGCCACTAGATGGAGCTGCACTGAAGTAACCAGCTAGAGAACAGCAGGACAGTGAACACATGGAGCAGATCTGATGGAACATGGAGGAATGACGCGAAAGTTTTGTTGCAGTCCAGAATTTTTAACACGCGATAAAATAAATGTCGGCATCAATAACTTAATGAGTTAACGCGATAATAACGTGTTAACTTGCCCAGCCCTATAAAAAAAAAAAAAAAAACGAATCGATTTAGGATTTTAGGAAATAATGCTGCTGAGACTGAACCATTGCACATCTTAGTCGTAGATTAATGAATTCAGCTTCAATTAGGGGTGTAACGGTACATGTATTTGTATTGAACCGTTTCGGTAAGGGTGGACGGTTCGGAACGGAGGCGTACCGAACGAGTTTCCACACGGACATATTAAGTAGAGGACCGAATGTTGTGGAGCACAACAAACAGCAATTGTAGCGGACGTCGTGGCTAATGCTAATGCCGCTAGCATTGGCAATAAGCCTCCCGCGACATAGTGTTAAATGCAGTGGGAAGCTGTGTTTGTACTACGTTCGTCTTTCTCTTTTTGTAGCGATATTCACGCTGGGGTGGTGCCGTTTCAAATGAGTTAACAGGTTAGACGTGTTGCCAGAAACATACCCGATCTCGGATGAACAATGTTGGCAAACCACTTTGGTTTTATCAACTTCTCTTTGACCCTGTTTATATTTTACCGGGAAGCCGAAGTGTTCCCAGACGGGAGACCTTAAACAGCCTCTCCCTGGTGAGTCAGGTCGGGCTAAAGTAATAACAAATGCCGTTGGTGTTTTATAGCTGCAGATTTAAGACCCTAATCACCCTAAACGCTGGCTTCAAACACATGATAAAAGTAATTGAGCCCCGATATCAATTACCTTCTCGTCCACATTTTAGCCAGAAAATCATACCGGGACTTTATGAAAAAATAAAATGATTTGTTTTTAAAGAAACAGTCTGAGCCTTATTCATGTTATTTAATCTGAGCAACAACTTGAAACTGTTCAGTGTTGCAACTGTTCAATTTTGCACATTAGATGGATATTTTCTTTAAGAAAAAGTCTGAGCCAATGTTATTTTTATTTTGTTTTTCAAAATATCTACATTTCAGAATATTGTATTTATATTTTTGAGCAAAATTCTAGCTTTGTATAGGCTAATGTTCCTATTGTTAAAAAGCACAAAAGTGTGTAATAAACAAAGTTTTGTGTACCACTACACCCCTAGCTTCAATGCAATGTGACGTGAGCTCAGATAATCCTGCTGGTTTTCACAACAACCAGCATTTTCACCATTTAGCCTCCAGCCACTGTCGTCTCTGTAAAACTGGGCGTGTTTGAGCGCGCTGATGCCGCACGTTTGTTGTTCCTCCACGGGTTATTCTCACAGTTACATGGGTAGTTACAGTCTAAAGATCTGCTCGCTGAATAGGCTATGTGACCGCGTCGCCATCCAAGCGCCACGATGCGTTTACTGACAAGGGAAAATAATGAGTCAAATAAAACTCTGATTTCTCAGCATGTTCCAATGATTTTTTGGTTTTTTGGAGCTTGAATCGTTTCAATATAAAATAAATCTTGCAGCAGAACCATGTTTGATTATTGTATCGGTGACTTAATGGCTGTATGTGTGCACATCGTGCTCCCAGGTTTGTTTTATTTGAATGTTACTCTAATACACCCTCGCTGGGACTGTGTGTGCAGTTCAGGATGGAGCCTGGTCAGGTGATGCAGGAGACGTATACTGTGGAGGGGGAACCTCAGGAGTTGCCGCCCGTCATCTCCGTGGAGACGGGTGAAGATGGCACCACGCGGCGCACGGAAACCACAGTAAGGGCAACATTAATATGGGAAAAATGTAACATCACTGTTGTGAGGCTTTCCTTTTGAGTCGGGCTATTCTTCTGCACGTTTTCCTCTCTAAGGTAAAGAAGGTCGTGAAGACCACCACCACCCGCACAGTCATCCCCTCCGTGTCAGACACGCTGTCCATTGACGGTGGAGGTTCTGTGACGGGGGTGGGGGGCTACACGACACCCATGGACCGGGTATACAGGCAGGCCCCTGGAGGCGTTGTGCCCATGGATTACCCCACTCACACGGTTCCCCGCAACTACCACTACGGACCTCCAGGGGGCTACGACGACTACCGCACCGGACCTCCATCTGAGCCGTACGCAAGCCTCAACAGGGGAGCACGCATGGATGATCGTTACAGGTAACGCGTGAGAGATCTGTGTGTCGGGGCGGCTTCCTCCGAATTCAGGGTATCGATTTTTCAGCCGCAGGTATCGATATTCTAAACTTCTTTCAAAACCCCCGTGTCCCACCTTTGAAAGCTTGCAAGCAACAATTTACACTGTTTAAATAAATAAAACTTTTTCTCAACAAATCTTTTGTTCATTTTGTCCAGCATTTGCAAGCTGCCTGTCAGCCATATAATGTGTAATTAATGCTTTCAGTTCAATTAATTCAAACAAAGTCATTGGAACACTCACAAGATGTCACCAAAATCACTTTGTCCCTTTAAAATCTTTTGGAAAATGATGTAAATCAGTGGTTCTCAAACTTGTAATACTGCGTACCACCTGAGAAACTGTTCAGCTCTTTGAGTATCACCATGATGACCAATTTTAAAATATAGCCATATGTGCCTTCTCAATTAGCTTTAAACACACAGGAGAGATGTTTATTCCTTATTGTGGTTATTTATTACCTTGAATTGTTACTTTACTAAATCAGACATTTACAACTCTGTCCAACAATTCTCACATACTCATACTCTCATAAAGAGCAAAATAAACACACTCAAAAGTTGTTACATCTGCACTGCAACTGAATATGCAACAAACATTTTTTTAAAAGCTACACATTTTGTTTAAAACGTATAATGCATTGTACATTTCAGATTTGTTTCTTAAGTGAAAATGTGGAAAAAAATGTGGAAAGTCATGATGTTTCCCGCGTACCACCAGAGAGCTCTCGTGTACCACTGATGTTACACGTACCACAGTTTGCGCACCACTGATGTAAATGTATTGCGAGATGAATATCGATATATATTGTATCGTGAGCCGAATATCGTGTATCGTATCGTGAGATTAGTATATCGCTACAGCCCTAGTAGATGCTAGTGTTGAAGACTCCTTCCTGTTCTCCCTTCCACCCACTCTCGCTCTTCTCCCATCAAGGCCGGTCCATCCAGATGGATACAGAACGCTGGATCCCAGCTACCGGGCCCCCAGCAGGAACCAGCTGGACCCATACGCAGCTCAGCCGCAGGTGAATTAAAAGAAAAATTACATTACGTGCTTTACTGTTGGTGTCTTGGTGGTCAGCACTGTTGCCTCACAGCAAGAAGGGTCCCGGTTTGGACCTCGGCAGAGCCCTTTTGTGGGTTTCCTCCAGGTTCTCGGCTTCCTCCCACAGTCCAAAGACGTGCGTGTCAGGTTAACTGGTGGTTTATTGGTTTCCACGCAGGTCGGGCGTATGGGAAGTGCCATGGAGCTGTCCTCCATTCCCAGGTTCGTCCCTGACCCGTACGGTCTGGAAGACGACCAGCGCAGCATGGGCTTCGATGAGCCCGACTATGGCATGGGACACCCAATGCACTACAGCACCGTGCCCCGCAACCACCACGCTTTCCCTCACGGGCTTCCACGCAGGACCGGGTGAGTGTGTGCCGTGAGTCGTCTTTGAGGTAAACGTGTAAAATAACTCCATGAAGCCATGAAACCGTTAAGGTTTGTCCGTCAGTGAGTTGTCAGACATTCATGGACGTGCTTCTCATCCCACCCCAGGAGCTACGAGGGCACCTTGGACGGTGACATGAGCGGTCCGGACATGTACTACTGGGGCGGGGGAGCGCCGCTGGCCCAGGGTGAGAGGGGGAGCATGGCTTCACTGGACAGCACGTTGAGGAAAGGTCCGGGCCCCGGGGGCTGGCGTCAGCCGGAGCTGCCGGAGGTCATCGCCATGCTCAACTACAGGCTGGACCCAGTGAGGAGCAACGCAGCCGCCTACCTGCAGCATCTCACCTACAAGAACGACAAAGTACGGTGTTAGATTTTTGCGCGTCCTCAGAACTACTGAGGTTGCGTGAAAATAAAAGCAGGCCTTCTTTCGGTCTGAAGAACAAAGCTGAAATGAGAAAAATGGCCGATGTTCTAACTGGAGACCAATTTGATTTGCAGGTGAAGACGGATGTCCGTCGTCTGAAAGGCATTCCTGCGCTCGTGTCCATGCTCGACCACCCAAACAGAGAGGTCAGTCTTTCTCTAAGACCCATTAAATCCGCCAGCTACTCTGCTGAGATGGGTGCAGTTTTAAGATGGCTTAAATGTTGCTCCAATGGACTTGAATTATTGGCTGCCATGGTTTGTTTTTATTTAACCTGGTGGCTAGAATGGCTAGTAGCTGCCTTATATGTTCAGCATCAAGCCAAAAAAGCTGCCAAAGAAGGCCACTTGCTGACCTTTAACTCTCCATTGTGCTCTTACCTTTAAAAGCTTGCAAACAACAATTTGCACTGTTTAAATAAATGAAACTATTTTTCTCAACACATCTTTTATTAATTTTGTCCAGCATTTGCAAGCTCCCTGTCAGCTATATAATGTGTAATTGATGCTTTCAGTTCAATTAATTCAAACAAAGTCGTTGCAACACTGACAAGATGTCACCAAAATCACTTTGTCCCTTTAAAATCTTTCAGAAAATGATGAAAATATATCTTAACCCCTAACCCAAAATATATCTTCAGACGAATATCGATATATATCGTTTCGTGAGTCGAACATCATGTATCGTATCGTATAGCAAGATTAGTGTACAGTGATCCCTCCCCAATTTGCGCTTTAAGTTCCGCGGTTTTAGTTATTAGCGGATTTTTCATAAATATATAATAAAAAAATCAAGAAAAAATCACGGAAACATCACAGGATGTTGTGCGTGTTCTCTCACAGCGAAGAAATACTGTGAGCCAGCCTGGCTCCTTTAAGAAGGTAGCCTTATGGGTAATGTAGTGTGTGTGTCGTGGGACGGCAGAATGAAAAGTTAGATGGAAAGTGGAGTGATCATAAACAGCAGCCCAGCGTGTATAGATTTACATTCTCTGTTAACCGACAGTCCCCAATGACCATGAAAAATAAGGGATCACTGTATCACTACAGCCCTAGTGCTTTTATAGATAAATATTTATTTATCCTGCCAGATTTAATTGGTAGATGAGAATTTGAGCACTGCATCACACAGACCTTTGATAATTCATTAAATATGTTAGGATTTTGCACATGTGGCATTTTTTTTGTATAACTCCTGTGTAGTAAAGCCGCCGTACATCCTGTGTGATCTCCGGGGGCCGGTACGCCCCTCCGTAGGGGCCGTTTTGTGCAGTAGGGGGTGCAGCAGGAAGAGTGCAGAGGTTCCTGTGTCCGAAACGTAAAATGGTCAAACTTTAAAACGCTACGTGGTTCTTCTCCGGTTTCCGGTCATTAAGTCTCAGCTGTAACAAAGTTTTACTGCCGTTTGTTTGGTTTATTTGTACTAGTTGAACCACATTGTGCCGTTCCTGTCCAGCAGCAGAGAACCATCTTCATTTCATGCTCTTCAGTCAGTGACGAGTCTGAAATCTTCTGTCTGCTGGTGTGAATTGTTGACTTGTCAGACGGCTACTGAAGGGTGCTGCATGTTGGAGGTTTGAAAGTCGTATAAAGATCATCTACAGATTTGGACAAGTAGATGATGAAAATATGCTGCAGAAATTTAAAATACACTAAAAATACTGTCTCTCATTCTCTTGAACCAGTCAAACCTGGACAAACCTTGTGAGTTTGCTTGTGTGTGTGTGTGTGTGTGGGGGAACCCCTGTGATGTGTGTAGTACAACGTAACCGTACCCCAGTACATGACTCTTGCTTACTTCTGCTGTCATCGTCGTTTCAGACTCTGAAACTGGAGCTCAGCGATGGCTCACCAATAGAGATGCGCGGATGACGTATATTTTAACCCGCAACCGCTTCCTAAAATCTCTATCCGCCCGCTATCCATTTGCAGGAACGTTTTTTCACCAATTTTCAAAACCGAACCGACCCGCCATCCTTTTTAATGATATGTAAAATATTTTTTCTTATTATTATTATTTGAGTGCTTCAACCGCAACCCGCCCGAATTTAATTAAAGTATTATTTTTTGACGAGTCATCCGCCCGATATGCGGATTATCCGCTCCGTCCGCGGGTGCGCGGTTCAACCGCGCATCTCTACTCACCAAGCTGCCATTGCCTCTCTGTTTCAGGTTCACTACGCAGCCTGCGGAGCGCTGAAGAACATCTCGTTCGGCAAAGATCTCGACAATAAGATCGCCATCAAGAACTCGGACGGAGTCCCTGCCCTGGTCAGGCTGCTGAGGAAGACGCACGATCAGGACCTCACAGATATCATCACAGGTTAGACACAGACTCTCGACACCTGAACGGACTGGACTGTGATCCGATCCGCTTGTACCTAAATCCCGAGAAATGTCCTGGAGGGGCTGCATGTGAAAACAAAAATTCAGGACTTGTGGAAAGCACCCTCCCAGCTTCCTCGTAATCCCCCGGGGAAGTGACGCATCAGCACCCTCTGTATATACAACTGCTCCTCTGGAACAGAGGTGACCAGCTCCGGTCTTTGAGAGCCCTGCATGTCTGAGATGATTCGCTGCGTCGGCGCACCTTCGGTTCAGATGAATGGATAACCACCGGCATCTGCACAAGTCTGAGACAGGTTCACTGAAGCAGAGAAACATCTAAGACGTGTAGCACAGCAGCTCTGGAGGACTGGAGTTGAGTGTGGGTGCATGCTGGTTTCCACTCAGCTGATGTGACTAACACACGAGACGTTAAGCACAGGAACAAACTTTGCATTCAGCTCAGGATAGAGGAGCATGGGTAGCCTCTGTCCGTCACGTCGTCCTTCAGTTTTCAAGAAAACTTCTGCTTCTTTGCTCTGCATCAGCAGCCACGCTTGACAGTAAAAGTGGTTTTTGGATGTAAAATCTCATCGTCTTATCTCAGTTTCATGCGTATGCGTCACCTGACAGTGACATGGTCCCGTTTGGTGGGCTTGGGGCCCGTTAGGGGTGTGCTCAGAAGATGACTGCAGCTGTCATTTGGAAAGGCGACATGGGAGAAAACCAGATATTGGTTTAAAAAAAAAAAAAAAGCACAATTAACAAATTGTAAATGCAGTCAGGTGGGAAGATGCAGGGACATGATTGAAGTCACCGGATATTGTAAGTGCATCTGAGTGTTTGGTCTGTATCCTAGCAACACATTTATGTAGTATGTCACATGGAGCTTCAGCCGTGTCACTGGGTGGATGTAAACAAATACAGTGGTACCTCTACTTATGAAATTAATTGGTTCTCGAAGTAGTTTTGTAACCTGAAAATTTCATAAGTAGAGACGCGTGTTCCATGTAAATGCCCTAATCCTTTCCAAACCGCCCAAAATTCAAACATAATTTTTTTTATAAATTATAATTAATACATGAAATGACATAAAAACCTGTAAGAAATACATGTTAGAACTAGAAAAGCACTCGGAGAGCGCAGACCTCCGCCAAGCGCAGCAATTATCGAAAATTTGAGTGATCCAGAATCCAGGATTTCTTTGAGATCACACCCAAAATGAAATCAGTTCTTCCTTTTCACATTTCCACTAACTCCTGAAAATTTCATCAAAATCTATCCATAACTTTTTGAGTTATCTTGAACACAGACAGATAAACGCCGGGAAAAACGTTTATCTGGGTTGCTGGTTTACGCTCATACAGACAAGGGGCCCTCCTAGCCAATGGGATGCCAGAAAGATGCTAAGCGATAGCCAATGGCAGAGCAGCTCGGACGCACCGCTTTCAAACCAAGATACAGAGCTGACAGCTATGTTTACGTTCGGTAAACTCTGGGAGCTGCGAGTAGCAGCGCTACTGTATTTTGCCTTTCGTATCCTGAAATTTATTTCGTAACAAGAGGCAATATTTTCCCTTTGAGGCGTTTCATAACCTGAAAATCTGGTATGTAGAGACATTCGTAAGTAGAGTTACCACTGTACTGTTGTCAAATGAAAAAATTCTCTTGGTAGATAGTTTGGAGCCGGAGCCCCCCGAGCCTAAATAATGTGTTTTAAAATATGTTTAAAAAAATTAGTGAAGCACTGCGTTAAAACAAGACAAAGACTCAACTGTGGTCTTTCTGTTACCTTCACAGCCTCTGGTCTCTGAACCGTAGTAAACAAACTGCTGGTATTGTGCTATTTTTGGCTCGTAATTAGCGGCTAACATGCTAACAACAACAAAAGAAAAGTCCAGTTTTCTCTGCATGGAACGAAGCACTTTATTCTGACACTGCAGGAACTTGTAACATCACACAGGTTGTATTGTTGGGCTCCTGTTGGTTAACAGAGAATGTAAATCTATACACGCTGGGCTGCTGTTGATGCTCACTACACTTTTCATTTAACCCCGTTTTCATTCTGCCGTCCCACGACACACACACTACATTACTCTTAAGGCCACCTTCTTATGCGTCTCGGCCAATCAGATCACAGATTCTAGAGTTCTGGGCCGTCTGTGTTTCTCGTGTTGCTTACAGGAGGCTGTGAGTCATCGTTTGACGTTTTGCTGGCAGCTGCGAGCTCTCGTCTGCTGTGGGGTGGATTTTTGTGGAATTTACCATAATTTTTTTTCTTTTTTTTTTTTTTTTTTTAATTATACATTTCTGAAAAATCCTGGAATAACTAAAACCGCGGAACTTAAAGCGCGAATTGGTGAGGGATCACTGTATTCAATATCTGGACAGCACAACTGCTTCCTTCACAGTTCCTCCATCTCTGGTTCACTAATAAAGTTAGTCCCTCCCCCTTTGTTCTTGCTACTAGCTTTAGCATCTCTGTCACCGTATGAGGGTGAATCCAGATAGATCCACGATGGAGTCTTGAGATGTTCTAATTCAACGAGGATTCAGTAAAACACATAAGGCTGCAGTCATGGTCCACTTTCTGACTCTTCACCAGCGTCTCCAGTCCATCACTCCTGTTGGTCAGGGAGTTGACATTTCCCATGATGACTGACGGCAGAAAAGGCTTGTATCTTCATTTCCTGGCCTTCATCTTCTTAATCTCAGCGGGAAATGGATGATATACTCCAAATTTGCACAGTTTCAATGAAAGAAGCTCTTCTTTTGAATCAACCTCTTCTTTCCGCAGTAATATATCAGTAGTTGATTGAAAAAAACTGACAAAAGCATCAAAAATTGTGCAAAAAAAATGGACGAGGTGGCTTCAGCCAGCGTATTCTGGAAGAGATTTGTAGGCTAGTTTTTCTGAATTATCCAGGACAGGTCTTGCAATTAAAATGAATCCACAGAATCATGGGCTCAGTCGAGGCTCGCTGCTTATTTAGCTTTTTCCCTCCGGTTTGTTTGAACGTGGATGAGGAGCAGTGGCTCATCAGTGACGGCTCATTCTGTTTTATAGTTCTGTTTGTTCTGTCAGTTTTTTTTTTTTTGACGGCAGATGCTTTTCTTATCGTGGCACAGTGTGGACAAAGGTGCACAGTGTTGGAAATGTTGGCCTGACGAACAGAACACAGCATTCATTTTTTTCTGCCATGCTGAGTGTTGCACAGCTCTGACTGATGCGGTGAAACTCTGGCCTCAGCAACCACTGGGGCACGTCTGCCCAAAACTGAAATGCTGCAAAGATATGAGCAAGACGTGAATGAAGGGCTTGAATACGGCGGAGGCAAGGACAGCCGGGCTGACAGGCGTAGATGACGAAGCTGTGTCACGACGGACGGACGGATCAGGCTGATCTACCAGGCACTTCATGTTTCTGACCGACCCTGTGCTTCTGTTCAGATGAAGGACACGCGTGTTGTTAAGAATGTTCTGCGGCGTCATCCCTGGGAGTTAGATTAGATATGTCTGGGAACAGAAATGTGTGCAGTTTCACCGTCCGTATCTACGAAGGCTCCTCTATCACGAAGCTCTGCGTCAGCAGCGCTTAACTCTTCCAGATACGTTCCCGTCGTTTTTCTGAGGACGTTTACAGACGTCATGGCTAATTAAGTGTCTGATTTATTGAACAGTTTATCCCCAAAATGTGGCAGATTATTATTTTGTTTTAGTCTGGACATTGATAGAACTAATACACCCCTGTGTAAAAATAAATACTCTTTAAAACTTGAATGTGTCAAGAAATAAAACCAGTAAGGTTGAATCTGCTTTCTTTCAGATTTTCATATTTCTGCCCTTTTAAACAGATGAAAACTGACCCATTTGTGGATCTATTAGACATTAGCAAACTTAAATCTAATATAAAAAAAAATAAAAGTAGTGATGGTTCGATTCTGCATCAGTTCCAGTGATGCAGTTCATTGATGGGATATCAGGATGATGATTTTATATATTTTCTACAGTTTTTTCACTTTTACTGCAAATGTTCAGTTAAAATATAACAAATGTCCTTACTTTGATGTCACCATCTTCTGTCAGGAGCCAGATATCAGAATCATATTAGAAAGAAAAGTGGATTGATGCATCTCTCAAACTAAAAAAAAGTCACCATGAATTTAAAAAAAAATGAGAAGTGCAAGTAACAAATGTGTGTAGTTTGATTCTGATACCTATCCATGTTTAACCGTCAGCGTGTCATTTTAAAAGCAGAAACTGTTATTACTAATTAATAACTGGTGATCAGTAACGACTAGATCTGTTGGTGGGGGTTTGTAAAGACCGAACTGTTTGTTCCTGCTGTTGTGTGATGTCATTGGCTTTGCTCTGCTGGTTTTTGTCCTTGTGCACGAGCAGATCCAGTTACTGAGGGATTGGCTTTTAGTTGAGTCATTTTTAAAGCGACTGTTGGCGTGAATTCAATATTTTCTCCACATTTAAAATGCACCGTTTCGGTGTTTTTTTTGTTTTTTTTTTTCCCTCAGGGACGCTGTGGAACCTGTCGTCTCACGACTCGGTGAAAATGGAGATTGTGGACCACGCGATTCACGCGCTCTCCGACGAGGTCATGGTGCCCCACTCGGGCTGGGAGCAGGGGAGCAACGGCGCAGGCAGCGGCGAGGAGAACTGCAAGCCCCGACACCTGGAGTGGGAAATGGCCCTCACGAACACAGCGGGCTGTCTGAGGTACGGGGACGGTCTCGGATCAGATCCCAGCTGCCTCGCTGCTGCTGCTGATGATGTTGAGGAGGTGGAGGGGGGCTGACGAGGGCGGGAGGTGACCAGTCCCAAGAGACTGATTAAGAGACGAGTTGACGAGCAGAGAGCAGGAAATGAATAATAGAGTCTGGTTGTATGATGTTGCAGGTCAGAATAACCTCTACTGCTGCAGTTGGCGCCTCCACTTTTAGTCGTAAAGTCCTTTACTTCTTATTAGCACAGATGAGGCAACATTTCATACTAATACTGGATTTTACAGGCAGCTGTTTCTGGCTCCTTAAAACTCACAATTTAAGTAATAAAAGTAATCTTTCAGTTCAGGGCTGTCCAGCTCCAGTCCTGGAGGGCCGCCGTCCTGCAAGTTTTAGATGTTTTGCCGCTTCAGCGCACCTGATTCAAATGAATGGATCGTTAACAGACCTGGATGACAAGCTGACGGTGATCCATTCATCTGATTCAGTTGTTAAGTGTCAGGAAAACATCTAAGACATGCAGGACAGCGTCCCTCCAGGACTCGGCTTGCCCGCCCCTGTTTTAATGAAATGAAAAATTCTTTATTAATCCCGGAAGGGAAATTCAACATTGTAGCAAGTTTTTTTTTTTTCAACAATAAATGACAGCAGTAATAATCAACAGCAATAATAATCAATTAGGATGTCTTGTTGAGTAAAGATGTGAATGAAGGGCTTAATTTATTTTAGTACAAGGAAGCGAGAGGGTAAGATACGCATGCAGATTAGAGGTCTTCACAGGTCCACTTTCATGGACCCGAACCCGAATGGACCCGTGAAAATTCAACCAGAAACCGATCCAACCTGAGCTATTATCATAACTCTGGGGGTCCGAACCCAAATGGACCCGCAATATTTGGACCCAGAACAGACCCGACCCGAGTCTTTAGTTTCCGACCACGAACCGAACCGAGTTACCCGAGTAGAACCAAGACAATACAGCCCGTAGTTGCTCATGTTAAAAGTTGAATAAAACTTGATTTTCTTACCTAAAGTTGTCTCCTTCTATCCGATTCAGTTGCTACATAGGGTACGTGATGTAAACAACAATAAATTCATGTCGTTATTTTCTTTGTGGAAACAGATGCTATTGGTAGCAACTGCTAACGCTAATAGCCTACACCGGTCAGGACGTGTCATGAATATGTTCTCTCATCCAGTGTTGTCTTGTTGGCGATTCGTTGTGCTTTACAGCTGCCGGGCAAACCGCTAATAACACGCTACGGCAACACGATTGTTTCATGACAAACACACCACATTAATTAATAATCATTTAACTGCCCAGAGTCCTGACATTGGCTGCCACCGCCAGTATCTTTACCTCTCTGGAGTAAATGCGGACCCAGCCTGTCAGAGAGCACCGGCTGGACCCGAGACTAACTGTACCGATTCCAACCAGAACCCGGAGTCACGTCTCTCGAATGGACCCGAGACCCGATTCGGGTCTGGTCGGAACCTTGGGTTTTTGGGTTTTCGGGTTGTCGGGTTGTTCCGAAGACCTCTAATGCAGATTCATAAAAACCTCATGGATCTGCAAAGAAATCACGCGTCAGGAATCTAAAACTCTCTTGACGTAATTGTCATGGGTCGTCTCACTGAGAATGGAAGACTTTCAGGTGAATTATCATTTCTTTTAGTAAAAGTTCTGACTGTACGGAAAACGAGATCAGCAGAGGGTCAAGAAGGGAGTCTGCATGTTTACAGCAGCGGGGCGAGCGGAGGACAGCCGGGCATTGACTTACACAGTGTAAACAGTGTTTTCCTGGCTGACGACTTTATCTATGCGTTCCCCTCAACTACACGGTTAATTAGTGCTCAGCTTCTTGGGGGGGGGTGGGGTATGCGTAAATAGCCTTTATCTCGGAGGATTAAGAAATGTTGGCATTTACAGAAAAGGTCTGGACAGCATCAACGTGGTTCAGGTTGATTAAATGGCCACGTACGGCCGGTTTACATTTTTATAGGTCCTGGAGAAATGCTTTGATGTGTTAAATATTGATTCACGGCATCTTCAACTTGATTTAAGAACTTCAAGAGCATGTGACATGTAACTGAGTCTTTGCAGGATTGTTAGAAGATGCACTGATTATTTAGCTCGTTGAAACAGGTTTCCGTTTGATCGGTGATTGGCCGTCACAAACACCCCTCCATGTGTACGTTGACAGATGTTTGCATCGTAGCGATACTCATGCTGACATCTTGTTAGCACGGATGCCCTTTACATTAGTTCCAGTCATAAAGCCGGCCGTTTGTTGTGACATTTGGGTAATTAGTTGCATGATTTGTGTGTGTAGATTGCAGGACTGGATGCCACAGAGGAGGCTGGGGTTGTTGATCCACATCCAGCATGTTCTTTCATCCCCGCTGTTACTGCTGTCGGCCATCACGCACCTTTCTGTCATTAATAATTTGCATAATATATTTGTGTGAATTCTTAAGTGTGGCATCGGCTCTAAGAAAGGAACTCTTTTGGTCGATATTGCGGCCGTCTTTCTAATGGCGCATCAGTTTGTGTACTTTGGACGGGAAGTTTCATGATACTCCTTTCAAGTGCGACACATCTGTGTGTGCGGCTGGAGATGCACTCTTTTAAGAAGTTTTCTGCAAATCTATAAAAGTCCAAAAGAGCCTGAGGGCTTCGTGACCGGTATACCTGTGCGTGTAACGGCGGGGTTTGATGAGCGTCGTCGTCCTTTTCTAATCCGGGAAATGTCCTGGAAGTTTTTACTTGTGGGAATGTAACATTGAGGACCTGTGTGAGGAAGCAACATGTCTGAAACCAGAGGGGGTCGGCGGGTCAGAGGGCAGATAGGGGAGTTTGTTTAAGTGTTCTAACAAGCTTTGGTTAAAGATACTGTCAAATAAAGAAATGAGCACGTGGGATTAATGTTACGAGTTAAAATCAGCAATGTTTGGGATATACAGCTAGATGCTGCAGGATGTTTGGGGTTGATGAATAACACTGGTGTCTGTGCAGTTGAGTCAAAATGATGTGAGAACAGCATGGATCCTGCAGTTTATCGGACTATTAACTGGATCCCAGGATGAAACCGTGTACGGTGTGTAAAACACAGTATGTGCTGCATTCTGATACAGTGTCATTGTAAGCACATCGTATCACCACACAAGCGATAGTGCTACAACATTACTAGAAGCCACTCGACAGCTGTGAACAGCAGTTGTTGGCAGACTGAAGACTGTGGTGATATCATTGATCAGATAAAAAAAAACAAACAAACAATAGTCTTAAGTCAGTGACAGAGATTCAAAGACTGCTGTTGGCAGTGGGCTTGTGTTAAAGCCAAGGACAGATTTGACACCGTCAAAAATGTAGGACGGTCATTCTGCACTGACTGCTGAGTCAAAGCAGCCGGTGCAAAGCATGGAGTTATGCATTGATTAGTGCGACACTGTGACTGAGGAAGATGGTACAGAAAAGAATACTGGAGAAACTACAGCCCTGAACATTAAGGGCCAATTCCAATTCCTCCCTTAACCGTCACCCTTAACCCTCAATCTTGGCCCTCCAAAGTAAGTGTAAGGGCTGTCTTGTGACTTAGAAATGGGACACCCCTTGAGTGCAGTAATGTCTTCAGACTGTTGGGGCAGCCTTACGCCAAAGCTACGTCCAGTCTGTCAAGAAAACGACAATCAGTGCGTTTACATGGGAAGTTTAATTTCTCTTTATTTCAGAATTAAAGTTAAAGCCGAATAAAAGTTACCATGTAAACACTTAATTCCATATGAAAATGTCAATTCCGAATTAAACTTAATTCCGAAGTAAGTGGCTGGTTTATTCCCATTTTAATTCCGCATTAAGTAATTCCACGGTCATGTAAACACTCATTCCTCTTTAAATTAATTCCCGTCTTTCTGCGCATACTCGTTCTCTTGCCCGTCTGTAGCGATGACGCTTATATTCCGCGCTGGGCTTGTTTTCAAAACGGCAGCACGCAGTAAACGGTGTTCAAGAGCAGAGACGATTTATTTAATAAATAGCTTGGAGGAACTGGAAATAAGAACAGATGGCAGGAAACATAAAAATTGTGAGCTTTTCAAAGCGGCCAGGTTAAATGAAGGTTTCGCAGATAGAGACGCCACCCAGGTCAAAAATAAGTGGAATGTTGTTGCTAACCGAGTTAGCTAAGTTTGTTTTCTTCCGGTAGATGTAAAGACGTCCCCCTCCCTCATCCAATCAGAACCCTTCCCAACCCCCAGACCTAAAGCGGAGTTGGATAAAGCCGAACAAACATGTTTTCCATGTAAACCTTAATTCGGAATTACTATTTCCATGTAAACTCGAAGGAAAATAGTTTAATTCGGAATTATTTAATTCCTAATTATTAATTCCGGATTAAAAAACATCATGTAACCGCAGCCATTGATGAAGAAGGAGAAGAAGAAGAAGATAATATATTTAATATATTTATATATATAACGAAGACAATAAGATGGTTTCATAACATGTATATCTGTAACTATGAAAATACTTACATTTGTAGCTAGCTTTTTTTGGCGCCATCATTTTCGAAGATGTTTTGACGAAAATACGCATTGCCTTCTGGGTAGCCCTTACTCCCAAGGGTGGTGCCGGAGAATCTCAATATTGAGGGCGATACAGCCCTCAAACTTGTCCCTCAACTTGACGTTCTAAGAATCGGGATAGCACTTGCACTTCACGGGAGCACGCATTTTTGAGATTTGAGGGTTAAGGGAGGAATTGGAATTCACCCTAAGTACTATCCAGTCCAACATGAAGTGGTAATGAAGTTCAGAAGCTGGCATGTAGCAGTCTATAAAATGGCTAAAATCTTATTGCGTAGCCGCTGAAAGAGGAAGTCCTGCTACCGGTATAGTTATTGAAGTTTATTTGGATTATACTAGGGATGCACCGAAAATTCGGCCACCGAAAATTTTCGGCCGAAAATGGCCCAAAAGTGCATTTTCGGTTTTCGGCCGAAAGACTTTTATCACCGAAACAACACGGCCGAAACAGGATGTTGTGATGACGAACAAAAAACGTGGCCAGCACGCGCTTGTCTGGGGCCAACATGTCTGTGGTGTGGACGTATTTCAATATATCTGAGAAAGACCCACGGATAGCGATTTGTAAAACATGTAACGCTGAAATTTCAAGAGGGGGTGAATCTGCAACGAGTTTCTCCACGTCGGGTTTGATTTATCACCTGAAATCCAAACATCCCCATCGCCATTCTGAATATGAGAAGGCGGCGGCACAGAAAAGGAAAATCCCTCCGAGCGCACCCACTCCGTCTGTGGCGGACGTATTTGAAAAGGCAAGAAAGTTTTCCAGTGATGGTGCCAAGGCAAAGGGCATTACACAAAAAATAATGGAATTCATTGCCTTAGATGATCAGCCGTTCTCTGTTGTAGAGGATGTGGGATTTCGTAGGCTGATCGAGCACATTGAGCCCCGTTATTCCATACCGAGCAGACGTGTGTTTACCTGAGCCATAGTCGGAAATCCCGGGGGGGACACAAGGGACGTGTCCCCCCCTTCCACAAAGTTGTCCCCCCCAAAAAATCGTTGTAAGCACACAAAAACAATTGAATAATAATATAGTCAATAAAAGTACAACACAAGCGCTGCAAATTATAAACGTAAAAAGCCTTTTTTTTTTTAAATTGTTGAAACATTGCGACCCCCCTAATTCTCAAAGTGGTTTAGTCCACATGCTGTTTCTAACAGGCGGGGCTACCTGCAGCTCCGTGTGTCAGCGAGTGTGTCATTTAAACGTGGAAGGGATTTTTAATTGTATTTTATTTTTGCATTTTTAAGTTGCCATATTTAATGGCGTAGTTGTAATATGTTGTTGTATTTTGTTTGTCAAAAATACAACACTACAATATAATAATACCACCTAATACCATTGTTGATTTTTCAGTTTGAACATTGAAAAACCTGTATACGGGTAGAATATGCACTGATACACAACAATGCTACAACTACTATTATTACTTTTTCTAACATTCTAACAGGCTGTGGGCTCAACCCTGCAAGGCAAGTTCCAAAGGAGCAGGAGAGAGAGAGAGGGAGAGAGCATTTTTTTTCATGTCCCCCCCCCAGGAATTACTCTCTGAAGTTTTACTGTTTATTGTCCCCCCCCAAATGAAATGGGATTTTCGCCCCTGACCTGAGCTGTTTAATGTTGTTGCAGCTCACGTCCATGAGCTTATAGCTGCAGATATTTTTGTTGTAGTCCAACAGAGAATTTTTTTTAAAATGCACTTGACTTAAATGCACTGTGTTTTTATGAGAGAACATTTTTACAATCTTTCAGCAGGCCAGTCAGTTATAGGCCTGTATTATTATTTAATGTACACCTGAGTGGGGTCAAGTTAAACATTTTATTTTGAATTTGTTTTATATTGTGCATTGTTGTAATGTCAGTGCTAATAAATATTTTCATAATTTTGCAATTAATTTATTCTTTGTAGCATCAATATTAATTTATGCAATGGTAATGCCTTGATTTTAGTGAGGTTAGTACACAGTCATAGCCATGAATGCAATGGTACTAATAATTGGCATAATAATTTATTTCGGCGTTTCGGTTTTCGGCCTTGGTTTCTTCATTTTCAGTTTTCGGTTTCGGCCAAGAATTTTCATTTCGGTGCATCCCTAGATTATACCGTTGAATTTGCCCCCCTAGAGCCATATGGGGGGCATAGATCTGCTGCACTGACGAAAGACCCACAACCAACACTGAGCTTATGAGCGGGAATGGTCTGGCATCTCTTGGAATATCACTGCTTCCCGCTAGAGATGCGCGCCGTCGCGTCCCAGGTCAGGGGCTAACCCACGGGCTTGACCATGTTGCCCCCACGTGGTGAGAAGTGGAACTGCTACACAGAGTGGCTTTAAGAAATTGCGCAATATCTAGGGATGTCCCGATCGCGATCGGCGATCGGCCTTCAATCTTAAATAATTTAAGGTGGATCGGATCGGCCGATCAACATAATCATAACACGCCGATCTTTTTTTCATTATTTTTTTCCTCAAAAAGTGATCCTGATTAACACAAATTAATAAAGTAATCATATTACACAAACAACAATATTTTTTAAACTATATACATTTAATAATTTGCACTGAAATGAGGTTTCCCAGCAGCGCTGTCTTGTATCCACCTTAAAAGTTTCAAGACTGGCGGCGTCAGGCTAAACTTTAGCAAAAATGTCAGCAGTGTGGCAGCACTATAAAATTACAAAGACCGACGCTTCGACTGCGACTTGCAACGTGTGGAAGGCTGAGATATCACGAGGGGTAAGTAAGAAGAGAGTTTACAACACCACCAATTTAATCAGACACTTAAAAAAGCACGCAGCACCGATCACCGCAGCCTTCTGTCAGGTGCCGTGGTGCCGACGGCTGCAGCTTCAGAGCTGCTGCCGTCGGCACCAGCTTCGGCAGCAAACGCTCTGTGAAACTTTTAAAAGAAAGAAACTCCCGAAAGACTCGGAGAAATACAGAAAAATCACCGAGCTAATCGCGGAATGTATTACTGAGGACGACCAGCACATTTACAAGGCATTTAACCGGCTCATTAATTACTTCGAGCCTCGTTCCCGTCATGAACGACAAAGGACACAAAGGTGCGTGAACATGTGCAGCGGGTCTTGAAAGAAGTGAAGTTAATATTTTTTGTTATTTTTATTCTGATGTGATTTTATTGATTGCAAAGACTTCTGCTAGTGTTTTCATTGCCTTAAACTGTTAGCCAAGTTCACCTGCTGCTATTTAAATAGAAGTGCTTTGTTCTTTAGTACTGAGACTGTTGAACAGTCACTGTTAAGAATGAAGAGTGTTTAAATAAGTTATTGTTTATTTTATGAGATGATAAAAGCTATTAATCTCAGCTTGGATGCAGGCCTATTTATTAATGTACACAGGAAATAAAATGCACAGGAAATTAAACTCTGTTTGCCCACTCAAAAAAAGTGAAATCGGATCGGAAAAAATCGGAAATCGGCCGATCATCAAAATTAAAAGATCGGAATCGGATCGGGACCCAAAAAACGTGATCGGGACATCCCTAGCAATATCTGTATGTTGCTATAATCCTTAATGGAAAAGAACAGGTGAATCTGCTGAAGTCCAGGTTAAAGCCAACAGCCGAGACGATTCTAAGTTATGAGTTTGAGTTAAAGTCGGCGTTTCTTTACTGGACTCGACGCTCGTCGAAACAGCTCCTCCAGTTTCAGCAGCTTCAGTTACAAAAGACAGTTTCTGTGAATGAAGCATGAATAAAATGGAGAACAGCAGGATGACAAAAAAGCTATTTTGGCCTGTTTGTAAAGAGACGGTTGTGCTTCTCTGAACAGTGACTGGAGGAAATGATTAACGGTGGGTAAGGTTTTTTGAGGACTGCAGTCGGCAGGCAGAGTTCACGGCTGTAAAGCCCGTTACAGTCGGGTTTATTTGCCCAGCGAGTACGTTGATATCAAAGGTCAGCGAAGAGTCACAATGTCTAACACTGATTAATCTGTTTCCGTCTGATTAGAGGCCTCGTTTCTAGCTTCTCCCCAGGAGATCGGCTTTTTATTTTCTTTCTTCCTGTGCACAGAGATCTATGAGTCTAGAGAAAATAAAGCTCCTTCAAAATCAGGGGCTCAGTCTCGTCTCAGATTTCCTCTATTTAGGGGTTTTGATCATAAACATTTGCCTCTTAAAGCATCTTGATAAACATCCTGAACTGTGCGGTGAATTGAAATCGGTCCTCTGCTGTTGCTGGGGAGAAACGGGCCCGGCACAAAAGGCCACCTCTAAATGTCACGCCACCGGCTTTCTCCTTCATGTCGCCCCCTTTATGTTCCTCATCAACCGGTTCTCGGTTTCCCCTCCAGCCCCGTCGGCTCTCTAATTAGGAGTGAGTCAGAGCAGTTGAGGAAATTGGTCCAGAGACGTAACTTGATCTTGTCACACTGTGCTGTCTTTGTAAACCTGCAGATTTAACAGCAGTTTCATTCAAACAATCCTTCTCTGGGGGTGGGGGGTTGAGTTGAGTTCCTGCAAAATTTACTGGAATCCTCTTGTTGTCAAAACCGAGCCCTTCCTGACTTTTTTTTTTTTTTTTTTTTAAACCCGTGGAGCTCCTTCTTGGAATTTATCGATCTGCTCTCAATCTGTTTTCTTGTTTTTTTTTTTTTTCTGTTTAAAGAAATGTGAGCTCTGAACGAAAAGAGGCGCGGAGGAAGCTGAGGGAGTGCACAGGATTGGTCGATTCCCTCATGTACATTGTCCAATCGCAGATTGACTGCAAAGATGTGGACAACAAGGTATGTGGAATAAGTCCCGCTGAACATGTAGCTGACCCGTGAAAGTGGTCTGGCCAGCCGTCCTGGTGATTTTCCACTCGGTTGCTCTCGATTTGACTTTGATTTCCCAGGTTTCGGTACCAGTTGGACTCAGAAGAAACTGCCTGAACTAAACTAATGAGATTAACGAAACGTGACGTAGGCGGAGCAACAAACGGATAACACGAGACGTTGAACACAGCATACGGTGGGACGTTGGTGAACGGCAGTAAAAACTTCAACTCTGCAGCCGTCCTGGTAGTATTGAATAGTGAACCTGCAAACCCCCGTTGTGATTGGTCCGGTACTTCATGTATCGGTGGAAACGGCTATGAACGGGATGGGTGCCAGACTAGAGCTGAGCAATTTTATCGAAACTGCGATATCTATATCGATATTTTATTTCCCCAGAGAGTAGCCATTTTTCAGCCGCGGGTATCGATATTCTAAGCTCCTTTGAAAACCCCCGTGTCCCGCAGGGGTGCTCTTCCTGCACTTTACTTAGCCTGGTGGCTAGAATGGCTAGTAGCTACCTCATATGTTCAGCATCAAGCCAAAAAAAGCTGCCAAAGAAGGCCACTTGCTGTACTTTAACTCTACATTGTGCCCTTACCTTTAAAACAGTGATTCCCAAAGTGTGGGCCGCGGCCCCCTGGCGGGCCGTCGTGGTACTGCAGGTGGGCCGTGAGAGGTCATTAAAAATAAACAAATATGTTTTAAATCCTCGATTTCTTTGAAATGTGTTTTTAATTACTGTAAAATATTTATTACACGATTTTAAAATATTTAGAAATGATAAAACAAACCAATTGAGTGTTATTCTACCGTCATCTTAATATGACAAGTTTCACCTTATATTGTTGACCCCTTACATCAGTATTGGAATTTAGCTTTTAGTCTTGTGGGTTGATCACAGTTGTGATTAAAGGTTTGAGTGGGCCGCAGAGATTTTTCACATTTCAAATTGGGCCTTGGTATTCTGAAGTTTTGGAATGGCTGCTTTAAAAGCTTGCAAGCAACAGTTTGCACCGTTGAAATAAATAAAACTATTTTTCTCAACAAATCTTTTATTCATTTTGTCCAGCATTTGCAAGCTGCCTGTCAGCCATATAATGTGTAATTGATGCTTTCAGTTCAATTAATTTAAACAAAGTCATTGCAACACTCACAAGATGTCACCAAAATCACTTTGTCCCTTTAATATCTTTCAGAAAATGATGTAAATGTATCTTAAGAAGAATATCGATATGTATCATATCGTGAGCATAATATGGATATCGTGTATGGTATCATAAGATCAGTGTATCGCTAAATCCCTATGCCAGACCCTTTTCACAAGAGAGAATGTTTTTCAAAGCGAGTGGGTGTGGCTGGCCAGGCTGCTGTGAAAGACCAGTAAATAGTGTGACGTTCAAGAAGAAATGAGGTTTAGTTTGGCATTTTACTCTAAAACGTCAGCAATGGATCTTTTAAAGAGGTAAAAATCTGTTGTTCCTCCACATCTGCAGTTGATAGAGAACAGCGTTTGTCTGCTGAGGAACTTGTCCTATCAAGTGCACCGTGAAATCCCTGGCTGTGAGCGCTACCAGGAGACGACGCCCATCAACCAAGGCCCCGCCCCCTCCAGCCAAAAGGGCGGCTGCTTCAGCTCCCGCAAAGGCAAAGGTAGAGATGGAGAAGTGTCCTGCGTTTGTTCAGTCAGTTTCAGGAACATTACAAGTGACGTCACTGTTTTTACACTGATACTAGTGCACGTACACACACACATGCACACATGCACACAAACAAAGCTACTTGTTGCCACAGGAATGTTAACAATCTCAGAGGAAGGTTGCGCTCTATCCAGCTGCTGTTTGTGTTTCACTGAGAGTATTGATCGGTCTCATTCTGCAGGTTTGTGCGCTGGCAGATGCTGCAAAATAATCTTATTCCATTTTTCAGTTTTTATGGTAAATAGTAGTGAAAATCCCACCTGTCCCGAGGTGACGCCTTATGTCTTGTTTTGTCTGTTCAACAGCACCATACCTCAAAATATCTAATTATGGCCTTTATTTGAAGAGATTAAAGCAACATCCTCATGTTTTAGAAACTGAATAAAAATGATCCAAAAGGATTTTTAACCAGATTCTGTGCTTTTTGACATGTACAAAGGATTTTAGCACTTAAAGTTCACAGAAAAAGTTGAGCCTTGATCAATGTGCTTCAGTGAAGATTGATAGCTGGAAGTAACAAAACTGATGAGAGTGGGTGGGATTAAAATGAACCGGAATCAAAAAATGGAGGTGAAATGAAAAATGGATGATAATTAGTGAAGTGATTTAGTGAAAAGATCGTTAAGATGTGATTCATTTAAAAAACAAAACACAAAGTGCCATTTATCATTTTAAGAAAGAGGCCTCAAGGATGAAAGTGAGAAAAAAATGACTGAAAAATGGAAGTGAGGAAAAAATCCTGACATAAAAATGTAAGTTATCACAGTAATAATGTTTTTAAAAGTGATAAATTGTTAGTTTGAGGGCCATCACTGCCTCTTTAGTTGAAGTTGTGTTGTTCTGATGATTTACTGTTGATTTGCTGCGCGCATCGCTTGCGTTGACGGTTACAGACGGACTGGAGCTGGAGGCTGAGTTTGTTAACATGCCGATGTCTGAGCTGCAGCCGAGCACAAACGGGACGGAGCTGATGGCAGATTATAGATGGAAAAGTGAGGCTCTTTTGTTTTGCGTTGAGAGGTGGAGACGAGCTCAGTTAGAAACGATAAACTAGAAGCAAAGCACTCCCCCCTCTTGACTCTTTTAATGTTTAATGTGAAAAGTGGACATGCCCTTCACCAGTCCTCTCTGGCAGTATTTTATTTTATTTTTTATATAAATGCACAAGTGTGAGTGATAGTGGGTTAGTGCTTTATTAACACCTAAAACCTTGGTTCTGTCAGGGAGGACTTAAAACACCGACAGTGGAGTACAAAAGAACAGATGGAGACACTTTATATACGCTTTATATTTTTAATTTCCAAGCATTGTCATCACTTCACTCACTTTTTTTTTGGTGATGCCTCTTTCCTGAAATTAAAAATGGCAGCTCTGCATCATGAATGACTGTAAATCAGGAAAACGATGAAACGTGGCTCCATTTTAATCAGAAAACCTTCCAGATTAACGGCTTCATTTTTAAAAAAAAATTCACCTACATTTTTATCACCTTGATTTTTATCATCTAATGTTTGTCGCTCCCGCCCTCGGCTGGGAAATTATTCCAAAATGAATCAAAACTGACATCCAGAACCTGCAGGCAACGCAGTCTCATCCGTGTCAGTTATTTCAGCCGTTTGAAGTATTCAGAGAGCTTTTAAAAATAAAAGAAAATCATATCTCAGCTGTAATACTCAAGCACATTTCTAGCTGTTTGCTGTTGGTTTTATAAGATGTTCTTCATGTGCGTCATGTGACCTGCTGACTGTGGGGGGTGGCAGCGGATAGCAGATGTTAACTGGGTGCTCAGTTGTGGCTGCTTCCTTTTTTTACTCAAATGCTCTCTCCTCCTCCTCCTCCTCTTGTTCTGCTTCCCTCTTTCCCTCCTCCTCCCGCCTTTTTTCTCTTCTTCATTCCCGTCTCTCCTGTCTGGCTACAGATGAGTGGTTTTCCAAAGGTAAGCTTCCTTCAGCTTCGTATGATGCCACTTAGCTTCCTCCGCTTGCTCGTGTCTCATAGTGAAAGCAGTAGACGGGACGTTGATCTAACACTTTTTCAAGCGTCATACACTGGCACTAACACGCGCCTTCTTTTCACATCAAGAAGTTTGTAGTCTAACACTCGGTAGAAAACTTGCATCTCAGTTTTTTTTTTTTTTTTTTTTTGTGTTTGTGTGCATGTGCATGTCTGACCAAACTAGATCAAGTGCATTAAAAGTGGAGCAGGCACCTTTAGGAGTCAGCGCCAGGATGCGTTGCTGTATTTTTGGTTTTTAACGTTGAGCTTTGCTTTCAGGGAAGAAAAACGAGGATGCAGCTGCGGATGTAATAGACATTCCAAAGAGGAGCACACCTGCCCGAGGTAAGCGGAGGCTTCAGGTGCCGTCACACCTGCAGGTCTCAGTCCATCTAAAACAAACCCCGGCTCGTTTTCCTGCTCGCCGCAGTTCATCTTGTTTGATGTCGGCGCAGTAACGGGACTCAGGCGCGTGCTGAGACGGTTGGACAGAGAGCCCCGGTCACCTGCCGAATTTTTTTTTCAAGCAAATATTTTTATTAATCACAGTAAGGTTCTACTCAAATACAGTGATCCCTTATTTTCGCGGTTAGGGTTCGCGAAGATCAAAATCCGCGAAACAAGACAAAGACTCAACTGTGGTCTTTCTGTTACCTTCACAGCCTCTGGTCTCTGAACCGTAGTAAACAAACTGCTGGTATTGTGCTATTTTTGGCTCATAATTAGCGGCTAACACACTAACAATAACGAAAGAAACAGTCCGGTTTTCTCTGCATGGAAAGGGAACTTTATTCTGGCACTGCAGGAACTTGTAACATCACACAGGTTGTATTGTTCGGCTCCTGTCGGTTAACAGAGAATGTAAATCTATACACGCTGGGCTGCTGTTGATGCTCACTACACTTTTCATCTAACCCTGTTTTTGTTATGCCGTCCCACGACACACACACACACGCTACATTACCCATAAGGCCACACCATTTCCCATAAGGCCACCTTCTTAAAGGGCCAGGCTGGATCACAACATTTCTTCGCAGTGAGAGAACGCACACAACATTCTGTGATGTTTTCGCGATTTTTTTCTTGATTTTTTTTTTTTTCACTTCTCACTTCTGTGTGATCAATGGAGCGACCTGTGATGCATAGAAACATCATAAAAGATCACCGAGATGCTGTAAAAGGAGCAGATTCTGGTATATTTTTACCGTGGCAGACACGTCTGACCAGCAGGCGCCAACGACGCTCTCATGTGGTTTTAAGTGTTGCATTTGTGTGGGTTTGGTTTTTTTTTTTCTTCTTCTTCTTTTTGTCCTTGAAAAGAAACTAAACCAAAGAGAAAATGTTACAGGTTTATAAAGCAGCCAGAGCAAACAAATTCAGCTGTGAACGCGCCCTTAGTTGAGCTTCTAACTGTGCCGAAGTGGAAGCAAAACAAACGAAAAGAAACCCGTCCTGCTCTTCTGACCCACTGCATGTCTGCTCTCCTCTGTAGGCTACGAGCTCCTGTTCCAGCCAGAGGTCGTTCGCATCTACACCTCGTTGCTGCGGGAGTCCAAGAACCCCTGCGTGCTGGAGGCCTCGGCCGGAGCCGTGCAGAACCTGTGCGCCGGACGCTGGACAGTAAGATGCAGTTTGCAGATGTAATTTATGATGCCGTTTTAGAGGGGTGAAGACGAGAAGTTGTGGTTCATCAGGAAAACATTGGCATTGATTAATACATAAACAGCAGCGCTGTTTTATGTTTATAGGGGTGGTAGACCTGATGAACAGGTTTGTTGATGATTATACATGTCTAGCACCGGTGGGAAACGAACGTGACGTGTGAAGCTGAACCGTGTTGAGAGCTGAAGCTGTGCGTGTGAACACTGTGCAGCACATGCGTCAGTCTGCTCCGCCCCTGCAGCATCAGATGGGAGGAAACTTGCTTTACGAAAACACTACAAGTGTTGTAGCTGCCGGTGCTGCTGCCTTTGAACATCTCTCACTTATCCAGAACGTCACCAGGGTTTCAGTGTGAAGCCTAAACCGTAGCTTAGGTTTAACCTTTACCTCAACACACAGCTTAAGACTCGCTATAAATGCAAACTAACCAGTGGAGGCTTATTTGCATTTTCTCGTTGCATTTCCTATCTTAACAAATTCAATAGAGCGTGCGATTAATTAGGGGTGCACGATGATTATCAGGCCAATAACAGGAAATTCTGACTTTCAGATAAGTCCAATATCATGACGAATAGCTCCAATAACATATATATTTTTGTCAACACGGCAGCGCCTCACTCCCTCTGAGTTTATGTTCAAGTGACGTCGGTATAATCAAAAAAACGATTTATCAATCAGGAAAATCAAGAATACCCCCTCATGCCAGAAAACAACTTGTTAACTCGGTCATCATTTTGGTAGTTGCTGACTTGAATTGATATTTGCAGTATTTTCCAACATGTTACACATAAAAAATGGAAAAAATAGAAAAGGCTGAAAGAACGACTAGCAAATGAGGGGACGTGGGAATTTATGTTACACCTTGAATGCAGCCTGCAGCACAGTGTACTGATGAAAACAAACAACATGGCGGCGATGTAATGGAACTTTGTTAAAGTTTCAGAAGAAGATAGTTTGGTGTTATTTGTGACGTTATTTGCTCCAAGCGAATTCCACGAGGAGGGAAAAATAGCTCAGGCTTTAATACGTCAACAATAATGAGCCATCTGAAACATAACCATCGCTTTTGAACGTTTTGAAGTGAGCTAACATGAGCTAACGTGAGCTAATGCTAATGTAAGCAAGCCAGCAGCAAAGAATTCACCGGGACTTACACACAGTTAAGTTGATTTGAGATATCAAATAGGTTTGTTTGATATCTTTACGAAAATTTTCGAGAGGCTTGCCAATAGATTTTCATTGGAAAAAATAAATATCTGTTCATTTAAAGAGTCAAAACTGTTTTTGGTTTTGTTCATAGTATTGATGTAATGATCTTAGGTGTGTGTGTGTGTGTGTGTGTGTGTTATCAGTTATCGGTATCGGCCTTAAGGAGCTGAAAGTTATTGGTTTTCAGTTTTAAAAAACAGTTATTGGGGCACCTCTACTATTAATGATGTTTTCGTCCTGGAAGACATTCTTCTCCTACGTCCAGAAGTTACTAGAACACTTGGGTCAGCTGGTAAGACACCAGGTCCGTCCTTGGTGTGACCTCAAGTCGGGAGCGTTTCAAAAGCAAAGCGCTGGTTTGATATTAGATTTGATTTGTCGGTTGACCGGCTCCGTGTTCTAATGGAAATGTCCTGCCTTTGTCTGTTCAGTACGGGCGATACATCCGTGCCTTGTTGCGCCAGGAGAAGGGTCTGCCTATGATGACCGAACTGCTGGCCCACGGGAACGACCGAGTAGTCAGAGCCATGTCTGGAGCCCTCCGTAACCTGGCCATCGATGCACGCAACAGAGATCTGCTGGGTGAGTCCTGAGGAGCGCCTTTTTAACCACGGCTTGGTGTGGACTCGCTCTGGTGTTGGGACTTACCGCCGAACATCTCTGCTCTGCAGGTAAACATGCGGTGCCTCACCTGGTGGCCGACCTGCCCGGCGGAGGTCAGAGTCAGCCGGTGCGAGCGCTCTCGGAAGAGACCGTGGTGTCTGTACTGAGCACGCTCCACGAGTTGCTGGGCTCCAGCGTCGAAGCGGCCAAAACTCTCCGGGCTTCACAAGGAATCGAGAGGCTGGTGCTCATCAACAAGGACGGGTAACGGCCCATCCAGACAAGACGATCTGGGCGTTTCTGATTCCATTGTTACAGTTCTGGTTTTAAATGACCCGTTTTGATGGCGTGCTCCTTTGACGAGTGGTCTTCTCTGTCTGTCCACGTCTGTTCCTGAACGCAGCAACCGCTCTGAGCGGGAGGTGCGTGGAGCCGGCCTGGTGCTGCAGACGGTGTGGGGCTACAAAGAGCTGCGCCGCACTTTGGAGAAGGACGGCTGGAAGAAGACAGACTTCATGGTGAACTTGAACCCCCCCAGCAACAACAGGGCCAACGGAGGATATGAGGACAGCACTCTGCCACTCATAGACAAAGGTCAGGGAGTCGTGGAGCCGTTGCATTTGGAGTCCACTTCTCTTATTTACATGCAAACCAATTAAAACTGGGGCTGGGCAAGTTAACGCGATAATAACACGTTAACGCATTAATTTATTAACACCGACATTTTATTGCGCGTTAACGCATGTTGCTCACATGCTTTTGTTTTGAAAAGTGTTACTGGCTGCTGCGGAACCGGAAGATAATTGGTAGGCAAAGCTAAAACAGACATGGAGAACGGTAAAAATCTGTGTACTTTACAGTTCGGGTAGCAACTCAGGTAGCAATATTAACAGTTCTGTCTGAAAAAAAAAAAACTTTCAAACCCCTTTGTTCAAGACAATCGCGTCATTCCTCCATGTTACATCAGATCAGGGTTATAATAGTATAGGATTTTCCATTAGTTTTAGTTTTTATTTAGTTTTTTGTTTAGTTTTTCCAAATTCAGTTAGTTTTAATTTGTTTTTAGAGCAGTTTTGCTAGTTTTTATTTGTTTTTGTTTTAAAATACTTAGTTTTAGTTTAGTTTTATTAGTTTCAGTGTTAGTTTTCATTTTATTTTGTAAATTAGGGTTGTAATTGTGGTACGAGTGAAGCACTGAAATTTTTGAAGGCTATCAAATCACATAGTCGTGTTTACATTCCGGTCTCAATAAAAACATATTTATCAATGCATCTTCCCTCTTGTGGTGTTCCTACGTATTTACTGACCAGCAGCTATCTGGTCTCCAGTGGAAACAGTCCATTATAGTTGCTGTTTTCTCGCTGTCCTTCCCAACGCTGACTGGCCTGCAGCTGCAGCTTCTCTTTCCAGGGGGCTACCTTAGGCTAGCTTATCCAGGTAGTCTTGGTTAGCCTTCTGGTGTGAGCTTTTCAAATGGACTTTCAGATTCGTGGGTTTTTTTCCCCTTGAGAAGTATTCCACACATTGTATCACCTGCTTCTACAACAAGGCACTTATTTTTATCGGTAACACAGTCATAGTCAAAGAAATCCCAAATAGGACTGAGACGCTTTCTCCCAACTTTTGCCGCAGCCATCATTGCTGATCACTTTTTTTTTTTTTTTTTTGCTGTTGTTGTTGTACAGCGGAGCGAAGTTAATAGATTTCAAACGTTTATGAGGAAAAAAAATTACAAGCACGAAAACGAAGGATGTTCTTGACATTATTATAGTTAATTTTAGTTCATTTTATAAACACATAATACAGTTTCAGTTAGTTATCATTTTTTTTAAAACTCGTTTTTATTTTATTTCAGTTAATGAAAATGTTTTTTCAATTCTAGTTTTCATTATTTCATTCGTTTTCATTAACGATAATAACCTTGCATCAGATCCACTCCATGTGTTCACTGTCCTGCTGTTCTCTAGCTGGTTACTTCAGTGCGGCTCCATCTAGTGGCACAGATGTGTAATGACAACAGAAAGTCTATTTCTTGATTATAAAACAAAGCCATTTCTGGGTCACGTAAACCAGACAGTAAAATATTAAAAACAAATTCAGTCCCGTGGCCTGTTTGCTAAAATTGAAATATAAAAAAACATTTTTTTTGTGTTAGATTAAAAAACTGAAAAAAAATAAAAAGTCACTTTTTAATTTTTTTAATTTTTGATTGACAATCGAAAATGGAACAAAAAAACAAATGATACACAGATAATTACGGATTGATAAAGTTACAGAACATTAACATGGACATTTTCATTTTAAAGTTCTCCCAGACGGAGGATTCAACAGAAACAAGGTTATTTGTAATAACTAGCGAGTTGAACTTCCCGTTAAAAGTTTCTGCTGTTACCTCAGAAATTACCTGTTTTAATGTTCTGATTGTGACTCAGGATTTTGTTTGTAAACTTTTTTTTATTTTTCATAAAAACACCGGATGACATTAATGCCCTGGCAGTGGCAATAAGCTTTATTTTAGTTTGCATTTTTTAAGATGAGATTTACACTAAATATGTGTTACTGACAAGTGCTGATGTTAAAAGTGTTTGAACAACAAATGTTATGGCACTTTAGTTCATATGGTAGCAGAACATTTATATTAAAGTGACCTTTACACTACTTTTGAATTCATTATTTGATTTTTTTGTATACAGTGATTAATCGTGATTAATTAGGGAAATCATGTGATTAATCGCGATTAAACATTTTAATCGTTGCCCAGCCCTAATTAAAACAAAAGAAAACAAAAAGGCTCATCCTCCTGTTTTGTTTTGCATACAGCTGTGTTTCTATTAAGGCTTATTACAGCAACATTTACGCCTCTTAATCTTTTTTTTTTTTTTTTTTTTTTTTTTGTGCAGGGGGCAGAGGTGACAGGGAAATGATTCCAATGAACGACTTGGGACCAGGCAAGTGTGAAAACACCAAACACAGAAACACAACTGACCACTGCTCCTGGAGGAGAGATGAGCATGAGTTCAGACAGATGATGGTGAGTGTTACAGCTCTGGACAGATGGCTGGTCCAACGTGTTTGTCCTCTTCTTTCAGACGCCTACTCCACACTGGACCAGAGAGGCAGGAGGAACACTCTGGATAACACGCTCGAACCTGCTGACAAAGATGCAGCGCAGGTACATGCTTGTCCCCCATGAACCCACACCACAGCATGGTCCCCCCCCCCCCCCCCCCGTACGTCCAACACACTCTGCAGCAGGCTTGCTGGAGCCCTCTCCTCACCCCAATACAACGCAGAATTTTCAGTCATTGCAGAGGCTGAAAGTGGATGATGACTATTTGTCATTTTTTTCCAATCTTGACATGGGTGGAAAATTGGGGTTGAGGAGTGTCGATGGAAATGAACGTGTCACGAAGCTGCTGAAGCTGCGTCTGCTTCACCTCTGAGAAATACGACCCCAGTTCTAGAATAGTTGTGGCGCAATATTTTATTCACAATAAAATGATGAAAACATCACGTTTAAAGTGGAAAATATCCATTATTAAAAAAAATAAATAAATAAGAGGAAATTTTGAATTTGATGGCAGTTAAATGTCTCAAAACAGTTTGGACGAGGTGTTTTTCACCTCTGTAAATCTGGACAACGGACGAGCTGGTTCAGCACTGGGATTCTCCTACCTCGTTGCTTCTGTAATGGATGCATGGATAAGGTTTCGCGTCGTCTCGCTGAAAGTTACAAGCGTCCTCCCTGAACGAGTCACTGAACATCCACCACGTCCCAAAGGTGCTCTGATGGATTGAGGGCTGGTGACTGTGGAGGTCATTGGAGTGCAGTGTACTTGGTGTCGTGTTTCAGATGATTGGAGTTCATAAGATGGTCCACCGTGGTCTTAGAGGGACAGACGTGGTCAGCAACGATACTCACGTAGGCTGTGGCACTTAAACTTGGGCTGCACGATATTGGATGCTTGCCAATATCTGATACGCTGATATTTTTGCCGATATCGATATAATCCTCCTCTGCTTCTGATGCGGTACTTGATACTGACAACTTTAAATCAGCATTTAATTATGATGCTCTTTAGCCCTCTATTGCATTAATTATTATTTAAACATGATAAAAATGTTTTAATGTGTTTTTGTTACTTAAAATTGCTTAAATAGTGGAAATATTAAAAAAAAAATACGACTCTTATGAACAAGACAATATCAAGACCTCGATGTCCCTCGGGGCCTGGGGGAGGGGCTCGTTCGGGAGCGCCTGGTGGCCGGGCCTTCACCCATGGGGCCCGGCCGGGCTCAGCCCGAAGGAGCTACATGGGTTTGCCTCCCCGTGGGCCCACCACCCGCAGGGAGTGCCATGGGAGTCGGGTGCAGTGTGGTATGGGTGGCAGCCGAAAGCGTGGGCCTTGGCGTGCCGACCCTCGGCTGACAAAACTGGTTACTAGGACATGGAACGTTACCTCTCTGGCGGGGAAGGAGCCTGAGCGTGTGCGTGAGGTTGAGAGGTACCGACTAGATATAGTCGGGCTTACCTCGACGCACAGCCGGGGCTCTGGAACCAATCTTCTCGAGAGAGAGGCTGGACCTTATTCTACTCTGGAGTTGCCCAGGGTGAGAGGCCCAGCTGGTGTGGGCTTGCTTTTAGCTGCCCAGCTTGGAGCCTGTACGTTGGGGTTTTCCCCAGTGGATGAGAGGGTAGCTTTCCTGCGCCTTCGGGTCGGGGAACGGGCTCTGACTGTCATTTGCGCTTATGCGCCAAAAGTACAGTTCAGAGTACCCAGCCTTCTTGGAGTCCTTGGCGGGGTGCTGGAAAGCACCCCTAATGGGGACTCCTTTATTCTGCTGGGGGACTTCAACGCTCACGTTGGCGACGACAGTGGTACCTGGAGGGGCGTGATTGGGAGGAACGGCCTCTCTGATCTGAACCAGAGTGGTGTTTTGTTGTTGGACTTCTGTGCTTGTCACAGTTTGTCCATAACAAACACCATGTTCAAGCATAAGAGTGTCCATAAATGCACTTGGCATCAGGACACTCTTGGCCGCAGATCGATGATCGACTTTATAGTCGTATCATCTGATCTTCGGCCGTATGTTTTGGACACTCGGGTAAAGAGAGGAGCTGAGCTGTCAACTGATCACTACCTGGTGGTGGGTTGGATCAGATGGCGGGGGAGAATGCCGGTCAGACCTGGTAGGCCCAATCGTGTAGTGAGGGTCTGCTGGGAACGTCTGGCAGAGGAACCTGTCAGAAAGATCTTCAACTCACACCTCCGGCAGAGCTTCAATCACATCCCGGGGTAGGCGGGGGACATTGAGTCTGAGTGGGCCATGTTCCGCGCCTCCATTGCTGAAGCGGCTGACCAGAGCTGTGGCCGTAAGGTCGTCTGTGCCTGTTGTGGCGGCAATCCTCGAACTCTGTGGTGGACACCTCGGGTGAGAGAGGCCGTCAGACTGAAGGAGGAGTCCTACCGGGCTTGGTTAGCTTGTGGGTCTCCGGAATCAGCAGACAGGTATCGGCGGGCCAAGTGGGCGGCGGCTTTGGTGGTCTCTGAGGCGAAAACTCGGGTGTGGGAGGAGTTCGGTGAGGCCATGGGAAAAGACTTTCGATCGGCTCCTCAGAGATTCTGGCAAACCGTCAGACGGCTCAGGCGGGGAAAGCAGTGCTTCACCAACACTGTGTATAGTGGGGATGGGGTGCTGCTGACCTCGACTGGAGATGTCGTTCGGCGGTGGAAGGAATACTTCAAGGACCTTCTCAATCCCACCAACATGTCTTCCGTTGAGGATGCTGAGCCTGTGGACTTGGGGGTGGACTCGTCCATTACTGGAGCTGAGGTCGCTGAAGTAGTTAAGAAGCTGCACAGTGGCCGGGCTCCGAGGGTGGACGAGATCCGCCCTGATTTCCTGAAGGCTCTGGATGTTGTAGGACTGTCTTGGTTGACACGTCTCTGCAACATCGCATGGAAATCGGGGGCAGTACCTCTGGATTGGCAGACCGGGGTGGTGGTTCCCCTTTTTAAGAAGGGGGACCGGAGGGTGTGTTCCAATTACAGGGGAATCACACTCCTCAGCCTCCCTGGTAAGGTCTATGCAGGGGTGCTGGAGAAGAGAGTTCGATTGATTGTCGAATCCCAGATTCAGGAGGTACAATGCGGGTTCCGTCCTGGTCGTGGAACACTGGACCAGCTCTATACCCTCACTAGGGTCCTGGAGGGAACATGGGAATTTGCCCAACCAGTCCACATGTGTTTTGTGGACTTGGAGAAGGCATTTGACCGTGTCCCTCAGGGGGTCCTGTGGGGGGTACTCCAGGAGTATGGGTCCTGGGCCTGTTGTTACGGGCTGTCCAGTCCCTCTACAAATGGAGTGGGAGCTTGGTCCGCATTGCCGGTTGTAAGTCGGATTCGTTTTCAGTGGGAGTTGGACTCCGCCAGGGCTGCCCTTTGTCACAGATTCTGTTCATAACGTTTATGGACAGAATTTCTAGGCGCAGCCAAGGAGCGGAAGGGTTCCGGTTCGGTGGTGTCGGGATCTCGTCTCTGCTGTTTGCAGATGACGTGGTCCTGTTGGCGCCATCGAGTGGGGATCTGCAGCTCTCACTGGAGCGGTTCGCAGCCGAGTGTGAAGCGGCAGGGATGAGGATCAGCACCTCCAAATCTGAGACCATGGTCCTCAGTCGGAAAAGGGTAGAATGCCTCCTCCGGGTCTGGAGTGAGGTTCTGCCTCAAGTGGAGGAGTTTAAGTATCTCGAGGTCTTGTTCACGAGTGATGGGAGAAAGGAGCGGGAGATTGAAAGACGGATTGGAGGAGCGTCTGCTGTGGTGCAGACTCTGTACCGGTCCGTTGTGGTGAAGAGAGAGCTGAGCCAAAAGGCGAGGCTCTCTGTTTACCGGTCGATCTTTGTTCCAACCCTCACCTATGGTCATGAACTGTGGGTAGTGACTGAAAGAATGAGATCGTTGATACAAGCGGCGGAAATGAGTTTTCTCCGCAGGGTGGCTGGACTCTCCCTTAGAGATAGGGTGAGAAGTTCGGTCATTCGGGAGAGACTCAGAGTAGAGCTGCTGCTCCTTTACATGGAGAGGAGCCAGTTGAGGTGGTTCATCTGGTTAGGATGCCCCCCGGACGCCTCCCTGGAGAGGTGTTTCAGGCATGTCCAACTGGGAGAAGACCACGGGGAAGACCCAGGACCCGCTGGAGAGATTATGTCTCTCAGCTGGCCTGGGAGCGCCTCGGGGTTCTCCCAGAGGAGCTGGTGGAGGCGGCCGGGGGGAGGGAGGTCTGGGCCTCTCAGCTGAAGCTGCTGCCCCCGCGACCCGACTTCGGATCAAGCGGGAGCTGAATGGATGGATGGATAAAAAAAAAAAAAAAAGACTTTCTTTTTTTAAAGGGGGGTAGTTGGTATATTGTTACCATATGGCAACACTGCACAAATATGGAAAGTACCACAAAAATCAAATTTTTTCTCTCAAAACATCATTTTATTGAAAACAAGACTAAACAAATCCTACTTATACTTGGAGAAATGTATAACCTAATATTTAGTTGGGCATTTTCTGAGATCTGGGACTGGCAGTCTCTTCGATAGAGGATCCATGCCTCTACTAGGGTCAGGTCCAGCATGTGGAAGACAATGCGACTGGAACATTTCTTGGACCTTGATCTTGGTGCGGTAGAGGGCAATCAAAGAATCCAGAAGATCCACTCCTCCTATGCTCTTATTTAACACTGACACAATGTTGGGGCGTGGAAGGCGGATCGTGTCTTTCTTTTTTTTGTCCCACCTTTGCATTTTTTGTGGTTGGGTTTGCTCCTACAAATGTGCTCAGGAGGATCACAGGACGGTTGTCATTTCTAACTCTGCCCTGTTCTCTTTCCCTCTTCCATAGAAGAAACTGGCTTTCATGTTCTATGGATGAAAGTGACACATGTAAACTGGCTATGCAGTCAAAAAAAAAGCAGAAAATGCTGCATATAATTCCAAGTACTGTACTGTAATGTCTGAAATTACAAAATATAAATAATAATACCGCTTTTTCCCTTTTAAATCTAATAAAAAACTGTGAACATCGTCTCAGAGTAGCCTAGTGCTATGTAAGCCAATTACAGTCCAATAGGTTGAATACACACACAATACACACTTCCATATTCGCATGTAGCTGCCATATGGCAACAAATTCATTTTAGCATTTTACAAAAAATATATAATATCTTAACTGGTTTTGAGGATGAAAATTGAAAGTTAACTTACCCCAGATAGTATTTCAGTTTTTTTTCTTGAGAGACTTTTGCTTAAATACATAGCAATTAGACAACTTTGGGGGCCCTCAGATGCTGACTCACCCCAATGCCTGTGTCCATGCAAAAAGGAGGTGCAAACAGGATTTCCTGGTCATGTAATGTGATGCATTATTTGTCTCATCAAAATGAAAGACCTCCTTTTCACAATTGAACAGTAAACAATAGATTTTACATTACTGTCTTTTAGTAAAATTGAGATAAAGTAATCGTTGCCATATGGCAACACCATGCAATCGAGGGTTAAGGCTGTAGCGATACACTAATCTCGGGATACGATACGATACACGATATTCGACTCACGATAGGATATATATCGATATTCCGTCTTAACATACATTTACATCATTTTCTGAAAGATTTTAAAGGGACAAAGTGATTTTGGTGACATCTTGTGAGTGTTCCAATGACTTTGTTTGAATTAATTGAACTGAAAGCATCAATTACACATTATATGGCTGACACAGTTGCGGGACACGGGGGTTTTGAAAGGAGCTTAGAATATCGATACCCGTGGCTAAAAAAATCGATACTCTCTGGGGAAATAAAATATCAATATATATCGCAGAATCGATAAAATCACTCACCTCTATTGCTCTTCTCATCATGGTGACAGGACTGATGCAGAGACATTCTCATGACAAAATAAGAAAACTACTGCAGCTTACTGCAACATGCATGTAAGCTGCAGTAGTAAGTGTGGGGGGTGGTGGGGGCACGGTCATACTTCAGTCTGCACAAACTCCTCGTCCAGCCCGGGATGACGGCTCTTAAGATGAGTTATTAAATTGGTGAATTCATTGTAAAAATCTCCAAACAGCAGGCATCTTTTGTTTGTCCCACTTTTTTTTTATAAAGTATTGAGTCATCGACATTTTATGCTGATGTTTTTTTTTTGTTTGTTTGTTTGTAGTCTTTATCGGCAGATACAGGTGTCGTACCAATATCATCGTGCACCCTAGTTTAAACCGCGCTCAGTTGGAACTATGTGGCCATAAAAATATCCCCCACACCATCACTCCACCAGCAGCCTGAACCGCTGACACGAGGCAGGATGGATCCGTGCTATCACGCCGTCTACGCTGAATCCTGATCCGACCGTCTGAACGTCTCAGCTGAAATGGAGACGTTGAACATCAGCCAGCGGTCTCCATCACGTCTCGTGCTCGCTGCCACGTGACCCGTTGCTAATTAACCTGACTTGCTGCGAGCTGTTCCTCCAGGCTCCTTTAGCATCACCGGTCGTTTTTTCTGAACTTATCTGAGACACATTGCTGCCGTCAGATTCAAAATGAGCGTTTCTCGTGAGGCGGGAAAATGTCTCCTACAGAGAATCCCAACTTGTTTTTGAACTGGGGTTGTAATTCAGGAGACGCCGGTGTTCGGTCTGGGCCGCCGCACGGCTCAGTGACTCGCGTCTCGTTCATTTCTATTGAATTTAATGATTAATGGCGGGAAGCGCACACTCATCCTGAGCTCCTGGAACGTAACTGTGAATGTTCTCACACACACCCACAGACAGCATGTCGTTGCACGTCTCGGTGAAGTTCAGTCAGATCTGTTATTTGGTCACATAATCTCTCACCCATGTCCTTTCTCCCTGAAACATGAACCAACATCCAACTAACATTTGTAACCCTTCTTTCTTTCGTCACCTGACACCATTTTCCTTCCACTTTTTCCGTATTTCATCTTCTCGTCCTCCGCTTGGATTTCACGCTTCAATCCTCTTTCAATCTCTTCGTTCCACCTCGTGTGTGTGTTTGTCTCCCTTCCTCCCTCTGTTCCCTCTGGGCTTCTCTTCCCCATCTCTCGAAATCTATCACACATATCCCCTTTCTCTTTATTTTTTTGTCTTTTCTCTCAGGGAGGGATGTATGGGGAGAGGCAGGCCTCCTTGCCTCTAATGGATTCTTACGATGGTTAGGCCACACCCACTGTCACACTGCATGTCATCGCATGGTATGTGTGTCTTACCAGCTTCTCCTAACACCTCGCCGCATGGCCTGAAGTCTCAGTTGTGTATTAAGAGCTGTCCGTGTTTGTGTTTGACGGTGATGGTTGTTGTCACTGAGCTCCCATTGAACTGTACCGGATTGCTGTGTTGCTCCCCCTACTGGTGAAAAGTGTTAGTGTTTTATTTTGGTTCCTTTTTGATGTGATTTTTTTTTTTTTTCTTTGCAAATTTTGTGTAAGTTGTGTGTTAAAATGCGATGATTGTTGCTCCCCACAACCAGGACTGTGAATTGTTTTTTTTTTTTGTTTTTTTTTTAAGTCTGTTGTGAGTCTGAATTTACAGGCATGACGCCTCTCACTGTCTGACAACCAAATTCCCACACCTCTGCCTCTCCTTTTCTTGCAGAAAAACTGATTGTTTGCATCACAAGACGACAGCCTCCTCCTACTTACTGCCCTTGCTGAACTGACAATGGGGGACCACTACGCTCGCTGGGATTAATCTCCATCCTTGACACTAACTCTCTTGTCGCAGCTTCTCTCCTCTTCTCTCTCCTCTCTTTGTTACATTCCTCCATTGCAGCTGACGAATGAATGACGCCACACGGAAACTGACGTGGGATCTACACTCCCTGTGGATAACCGCTCGTGACACTATGACCACTCAGATCTCGCGGCCTCACCACTACATCTCCATCGGACGACACTACAACCTAACGAGAAAACACTAAAACGAACACTGTGGGTTGACACTGAGAACTTTTGGCATTCCTTGGAGGTTGAAGCGTTAACTGAAACCATTTAATTAAAAAAAAAAAAAAAAGGAACTGTTTGGATCCGAGCAGAACACTTTCTGGTGAAATTTTACATTCGTCGTGATGACATGGTGTTGAGAAAAAAAAAGTTAAAGGAATCTGTCAGTTTTCTTTATTTCTGATGGCTAAACACTATAAAAAAAGAATTTCCTATCACTGAGAGTGATTGTTTATAAGTCTAATTAGGTATGTGTAAAGCTTTTGCCTCTTGTTTTCGGTAATGATTGTTCTATCCTTGCTTTACTCTGTACCGTTACTCATGTACGTGTGCCATACCTGTGCCAAATCCCACCGCTACCGCCGCAACTTCCAGTAGCGGATTTTAGAAGTCGGCCCTCTTCTACACTGACGGCGATCATCTGCCTCGTCTCGTGTGTCGTCGGTGACAGCCCACATGCATGGGCTTCTGTATTTGATTGTAGTCCACGATCATAAATCAACACAGGTTCAGGTATGGTTATAGCTACACATAGAACTAAAGCAGAAGAATGATTCTCCTTGTTTTTTTTCTTTTATGATAAGGTAATCCTTGTGTTAAATAAAATTCCCTTATCTTGATCATCTTTGGGAGATATCACAGGATTCAGTGGGTGCACCTGCTTGTTACCTGCTGGTCTTGAACATTATGAATGTGTAAAAACAAACAAAAAAAAACAAACGGCTGTTCTCGACAGTTGGCGAACTGGAGTGCCTCGCTCATCCAGGATGGGTCTGACTGGTGTATTCAAAAAATAATGTGGGGAAACCGGTCGAATTGTCTTTACGGCCACGTTTGGAGTACTGTACATGGAAGCTCGTTCGGCAAGAATACGTGAACTCGTATGTCGGATCTCATTCTTGTTGTTGGAATTATTTTTTTATGGTGTTTAATTTGCTGCACTGCGAACCCGCAGCCTTTCTGGCTTTAAGACGACAGAACAGAACTTGGGAGGGGACTCGGTATTGTCTGGTTTTGCCCACATTTTTTTTAGTGCTGAGTGTGATGTAGATACTGAGTGGATTATTAAAAGAAGCACTGTGGGGGTATAATGTGTGTTTTCTTTCTTTTTCTTTTTCAATTCCCCTTTGACTTGTCTTCATTGCTAGTTGAAACATGATGGAATAACGAGAGGATGCCTCATTTTCCCAAATTAACAAGTTGCCTTCAAGCGCAGATCGACTCAAAGACTGGAGAAGAGCAGGGGTTGGTGTCGGGTCTGAGAAAGGAGGCATAGGCCAGAATTTACTTTTAGACAAAGTGGAGGAACAAATTAAAGCACATTTAAACTAAATATATAAATACAGGAGAATATTTGTTAATTTTAACGGTTTTATGTATTTTGTTTTTTAATTGATTTGGGGTTAATTCTTTTGGGTGCTCTGGGTGAAAGCATATGCAATCAGTTTTTATGTTTTGATTGAAAACTCAGTTTGTCTTAATTAAAATGAACCAAGTTAGCTCAACAAAATCCTCCAAAAAAAAAAAAAAAAAAAAAAAAATCAGATTGTGGACTAGACATGAATATCTTTGCCTTGGCTCTTAAAAGTTGCACATTTACATTTATGAATGAACTATGTAACTAGCAATAATGTTTTTAATAAAAAAAAAAAAAGAAAATTACTCCTCTTTTTCTGTTAATTTGTCTGGTCTCTATTTTATAGTGAATCTTCTTTTCCTCGTGTTTCTTTTTTTTCGGGTGTAATTTCATAGTTTGGCCACCAGGTGTCATTACAAATCTGTAGAGGGGCTTCAGATTAATGAATGTGTCATTTACTGATTCTTTCACTTCTGGTTTCGCGCTGTGATGCTGGTTTCAATGAAAAAATATTGATTAAATTAAGTTTTATTGCCTATTAGACCTCAACCATTCAAACAAAGACACTGGTGAGTAATTATGAAGTAAAATCACTTTAATACTCTGAAACTGATCTCAGCTGGGCTAACATGTTAAAATAGAGCCGTATTAAGCTTTTCTTCTCATTAACTCATTGCCAAGCTACTTTTAAAATAAGCCAAATAATTTAAAAACGACCTAAGTTAAGTGTTTTGTGTTGATGAAAAGTGGAACTCTTGTTTCGAGTTTTCTGCTAAGTCCGTGGCTAGCTCGTTAGCTCTTCTCAACGGTGAGTACGTTTATGCGGCTGTTTAAAGCGACATTTTATTGCTATCCTTTGAATAGGTCAGCCTAACATTAATTTAAAATTATTGTTGGGATAATTGAGAAAAAAAAACACAGACTCAAAACACTTAAGTTTTAAAATGGGCTACTGGAGGAGAACTCCCGCTCCTCCACGTGCCGTCCAGCTCGTGCAGGTAATCTATGCTTGTACACAGATAATCTTTGGCAACACGACCATAAACCGATTAAAAGTTTAAAGTAACAAAGCGGTCTGTCATCTGGGGATGTCGTCTCCCACGTCTGCGTGTTTCTCTCTCTCTCTCTTTTTATTTTTTTTAATTTAATTCGCACCGTGTTTTCCTTTCACGTCAGTATCTGTCCACACTTTTGCTTCCAGGTCCAATGTGGACATGCAGAGGTTTTGGTGGCCCGGATATAACTTGCAGCTTCTCGGAGAGCTGCAGAGACAACAAAACAGCGCCCAGTTCTGCGACACGCTGCTGCAGACTGAGGGTGAGACAAATAAAACCCACGTGGAAGCCCAGATGCAAGTCAGGCCTGGTCCGGTCAGAACCGGAACTTCCAGATAAACGTTGTTGCACGTCTGAACATATCTGGCTGTTTGAACGTGGCTTATGTTCAGGTACATTTACTGACATTCAGAAACAGTTTGTCTCAACTGTCCCTGGAGGCCAGTGGGTAGGTATTCAGCCAGCTGGAGAAGGTGGGCCTGTGATCCAGGCAGACCCAGTATCAACAAGGCGTCCAAAATGATGTGCAGGGGAGCAGGAACTCTTGGTTTTGCGGTGAAAATCTGTCGAGCTGAGGTCATTCATTTTGGTTGTTTAGAATCGTGGCTCTTCAGTGCTCCTGTATGAGCCATTAAATACACTGCCTGGTCCAAAAAAAAAAAAAAAAAGAAAAAAAAGGTAATTCACTCTGATATTTTGTTGGACCGCCTTTAGCTTTGATTACGGGAGACATTCACTGTGGCGTTGTTTCGATAAGTTTCTGCAGTATCACAAGATTTATTTCCATCCAGGTGTTGCATTAATTTTGTTCCCCCTAAATTAATGCAACACCTGGTCCTGGTCCTGGTCGTGGAACACTGGACCAGCTCTGTACCCTCGCTAGGGTCCTTGAGGGAACATGGGAATTTGCCCAACCAGTCCAAGTGTTTTGTGGACTTGGAGAAGGCATTTAACCGTGTCCCTGGAGTATGGGGTGCTGGGCCCGTTGTTACGGGCTGTCCAGTCCCTCTACAAATGGAGTGGGAGCTTGGTCCGCATTGCCGGTTGTAAGTCGGATTCGTTTTCAGTGGGAGTTGGACTCCGCCAGGGCTGCCCTTTGTCACAGATTCTGTTCATAACGTTTATGGACAGAATTTCTAGGCGCAGCCAAGGAGCGGAAGGGTTCCGGTTCGGTGGTGTCGGGATCTCGTCTCTGCTGTTTGCAGATGATGTGATCCTGTTGGCGCCATCGAGTGGGGATCTGCAGCTCTCGCTGGAGCGGTTCGCAGCTGAGTGTGAAGCGGCAGGGATGAGGATCAGCACCTCCAAATCTGAGAACATGGTCCTCAGTTGGAAAAGGGTAGAATGCCTCCTCCGGGTCGGGAGTGAGGTTCTGCCTCAAGTGGAGGAGTTTAAGTATCTCGAGGTCTTGTTCACGAGTGATGGGAGAAAGGAGCGGGAGATCGACAGACGGATTGGTGCAGCGGCTGCTGTGGTGCGGACTCTGTACCAGTCCGTTGTGGTGAAGAGAGAGCTGAGCCAAAAGGCAAGGCTCTCTGTTTACCGGTAGATCTTTGTTCCGACCCTCACCTATGGTCATGAACTGTGGGTAGTGACCGAAAGAAGGAGATCGTGGATACAAGCGGCGGAAATGAGTTTTCTCCGCAGGGTGGCTGGACTCTCCTTAGAGAGAGGGTGAGAAGTTCGGTCATTCGGGAGAGACTCAGAGTAGAGCTGCTGCTCCTTTACATGGAGAGGAGCCAGTTGAGGTGGTTCATCTGGTTAGGATGCCCTCCGGACGCCTCCCTGGAGAGGTGTTTCAGGCATGTCCAACTGGGAGAAGACCACGGGGAAGACCCTGAACCCGCTGGAGAGATTATGTCTCTCAGCTGGCCTGGGAGCGCCTCGGGGTTCTCCCAGAGGAGCTGGTGGAGGCGGCCGGGGGGAGGGAGGTCTGGGCCTCTCAGCTGAAGCTGCTGCCCCCGCGACCCGACTTCGGACCAAGCGGGAGCTAATGGATGGATGGGTTGCATTAATTTTTCACCAAGATCTTGCATTGATGATGGTAGAGTCTGACCGCTGCTCAAAACCTTCTCCAGCACATCCCAAAGATTCTCAATGGGGTTCAGGTCTGGACTCTGTGGTGGACAATCCATGTGTGGAAATGATGTCTCCTGCTCCCTGAACCAGTCTTTCACAATCTGAGCCCGATGAATCTTGGCATTGTCATCTTGGAATATGGCCGTGTCATCAGGGAAGAATAAATCCATTGATGTAATAACCTGGTCATTCAGTATATTCAGGTAGTCAGCTGACCTCATTCTTTGAGCTCATAATGTTGCTGAACCTGGACCTGACCAACTGCAGCAACCCCAGATCAGAACACTGCCCCCACAGGCTGGTACAGTAGGCACGAGGCATGATGGGAGCATCACTTCATCTGCCTCTCTTCTTACCCTGATGCTCCCATCACTCTGGAACAGGGTCAATCTGGACTCATCAGACCACATGACCTTCTTCCATTGATCCAGAGTCCAATCTTTATGCTCCCTAGCAAATGGAAACCTTTTTTCCCAGTTAGCCTCACTGATTAATGGTTTTCTTAAGGCTACACAGCTGTTCAGTCCCAATCCCTGGAGTTCCCTTTGCATTGTGGGTGTGGAAATGCTCTTACTTTCGCTATTAAACAGCCCAGAGTTCTACTCTTGTTTTTCTTTGATTTGATCTCACTAAATGTTTAAGTGATCACTGATCACGATCATTGAGGATTTTTTTCCGGCCACATTTCCTCCTCGAAGACGATGGGTCCCCACTATCCTTCCAGTTTTTAATATAGTGGGGCAGACAACAGAAAAATCGTGCAAATAGTGATACAAGCACCAAACTTGGCATGTTTATTCCTTAGGGGACATTTAACAAATCTGCCTGATTGGCCATTTGAAAATCCAAGATGGCCACCAGTTTTCAAGATGGCCGACATTACAGCGCCGTAGCCAGGTGGCGTTAGATGGCATGCTAACAGAATTCCTAAGGGGGGTGTAAATGAACATCAATATGAAATGACAAAGGGATAGCAAACAGCCTACGGGGGCTGAAATTTTTCTAAGGGGGGTCTTAGGCCCCCCCCCCGGGTTCCCTGGCTACTGGCCTGGCTGCCAAATTGACCTGCCGAAGATGATTTTTCATTATAGAAATGCGTGTACTTGGTCAATTTGAGTGATCTTGCTATCAATTTTTATGTCTAATGGTATAAAATAAATAAAAAATATTGTAAGGGTTAAGCTTGATTGGTAGCTGATTTATTGCATGAAACCGAGGGATATTCCTTGCCAAGAGGCTGTACCCATCATTTGCCCTTTTGGCAGGATTTGTATGTGGACATTTAAGACCTTCCTTTTTGTGCTCTTGACAAAGGCAACACTTGTCCCAGTCAATGTGCCATGACTTACTGGTAGATTTCATGTCCATAGCCATTTCAATGTTCAGGGTCGAGGGTTGATCCTTTTACCACCCTGCACTTTCTTGTATGGGATACAACTAGGTTCATGCATTTTGCCCAACACCTTTGCCCTACACGTTATCCTTGGCTCGGCTCTCCCGCGCTGGCACATCCTGTCTATTCAGGTGCGGCTGCTTAACTGATCTGGGGTTGGTTAGGCAACATTTGGGACACTAAGTACTCTTGGTGCAGTATCATACTGAATCCTGCTTAGCTGACACTGAACCCCATGCTGAATTTCACAGCAGTGATGTCACCAGTGTGCCCTGGTAGTGCCCGACAATCACTCCTTGTGGCGGTGGCCGAGAGGGCATGAGCGTTGATCTTTTATGCCATGCGAATGGGTGCAGTAATCTTGCAGCCGGGGTTCGATTCCTGTAGAGGACGTTACAACTTTTCAGTTTGCGGACATTCTCAAAAACTAACTGGGTTTCTCCTGATGCCTGTGCATTTCAAAATAAAATATCCTTTAATGGCTTCATGCACATTGAAATTTGGAGCTAGACACACTCCATCACACACAGAGACTCTCTGTGTGCTACCCTCACCTAGTTTAGCCCATGAGCCAACATGGGGTACCAGGTTGTGGCCATAGGTGAGAGTTGAGCCAGTAGTGAGGACCAGTGCCAGGAGTCCATTCAAAGGAATGTGGCTGACTGCTAAAACAAAGGTACTACCTCTACCACCAAGCCCTACACCCCATGCTCTAGCAGCTATTGCTATGTACAGTATAACAAGCGATCAAGCCATGCATGCAATACAAAATCAGAAAAAAGTCATCAAATCACCCAAACATGAGAAAATAATTTATTTGAGGGCGTTGAAACTAGAAAAAAAGGATCCATCATATTTGAAAACATACAAATTGACACCAAGATCACCCATATCAACAAAATATGTGCATTTCTATGAGAAAAATCATCTTCGGCAGGTCAATTTGGCCGCCATCTTGAAAAATGGCAGCCATCTTGGATTTTCAAATGGCCAATCAGGCAGATTTGTTAAGTATCCCCATGGAAATCACCATGCAAACCTTGGTGCTTGTATCACTATTTGCACAATTCTACTGCAAAATTACTGTTATCTGCCCCACTAATAATGCGCTGGACAGTTCTGAACCCAATTTTGGTAGTTTCTGCAGTCTCCATAGACGTTTTCTCTGCTTAATGACTAATATCTTTTCCACGACCACGGGATGTGTCTTTGACATCGTTGTTTAGGAAATGAGAAGCAACTCATTGCACCAGTTGGGGTTAAATAACTTGCTGCCAGCTGAAAGATAATCGCCCATGCATTAATTATCCAACAGGAGGCTCGTACCTATTTGCTTAGTTAAATCCAGGTGGCAACTATTTTTTTTGGCCAGGCAGTGTAAAGGCCCACTCTGTTGTGATTGGTTTGGTACGTTACGTACCGGTGAGAATGGGAGGGGCACAAGATATATTTCACCAAGTGAATGAATATGGCCAGACTCTTAAAAACTGGATGTAGGCTGTAATGTGAACATGCCATAAAGCAGTCACTGTAGTGAATTTAAACGTACAGAAACATGTGGTTAATTCATTCCTCTCCATCTTCTCTTCATAAAGGTATCTCAATCCCAACTCACAGCTGTGTCCTCGCAGCTCTAAGCCCTTATTTGTCCCAGAAGCTGTCCACCTCTCCATCTCCTCCATATGGACAAAAACGCCAGGTCCAGCTGCAGGCGGTGACGGCCCAGACCCTGCTGCAGCTCGTCAGACTCCTGTACTCCGGGGAGCTGGAAGTAAAAGGAGGCAAGGAGCAGAATGATGTGCTGGCTGCCGCCCACCAGTTTGGCATCCAAGACCTTGTGGTGGGATATAAAGATGGGGTTATGAGAAGGGGGGAGATGCTGGACAAGGAGCAGAGGATCGGGAGTTGCAGAGAGGATGTCATTCGCACGAGAACGGGCACAGGGAAGCGCCAAATCCTGAAAACCCAGGACGCGCAGGTTCAGGCTGAATTAACAGGGAGGGAGGAAGATGATCAACCAGATAAAAAGAAAAGCTGTGTATCTGTGGCCACACAGACTGTAAAAGCTAATGTCGTGTCAGTGGGCAGTTCCACTCTTCTCTCTGATCAGGCAGCACCTTCACCCCCAGAGTGTTCGTCCTCACCGGTTAATATTTCCATCTCTCCGCAGTCTCAAAGCGTCACACTCGATAAACAGTGTGGCCTCACCCGTTACCCAGCCAGTCTCAGCGATGGCAAGTCCACAGCCGGACAGTCGCCTGGCATTGCCACAGATCGCACCTCATCCTCGGCTCTGCCCAGTGATGCTCTCTCTTTTTCACTCGGCGATGATCCCAGCGCCCCGAGATCCCGGGAAGAAAACATTTCCCAACAGCCATCCGAGTCTGGAGACGGCACATGCTCCTTAGCCGACAAAACGAGAGGACTGGAGGATGGAAAAAGAATCGATGGAGGAAACGTAGAGCTTCCAAGTCAGGGGAGCAGAGGTGAGATGCATGGAGAGGAAAAGGGAGAATCGACAGAGAAGAGGCTTTCACATGCCGGGGCAGCAGTGAAGACTTTGGTCCAGATGAAAGAGGTGGGACAGATTTCTATCAAGGTAAGACTTGGTTACCACTGTCAGAAATAATCTAGAACGGCTGTTCCCAAACTTCAGAATATCAAGGCCCAATTTGAAATGTGAAAAATCTCTGCGGCCCACTGAAATCTTTAATCACAACTGTGATCAACATACAGGACTAGAAGCTATGTTCTGACATTAATGTAAGGGGTCAACAAATAAGGTGACACTTGTCATATTAAGTTAAGATTTCAGTAAAATAACACTTAACTGGTTTGTTTTGTTACTTCTTAATTGTTTTAAATCATGTCGATAATATTTTACAGTAATTAAAAACATATTTAAAAAAAGAGGATTTAAAACATATTTGTTTCATTTTAATGACCGCTCACCACCCACCTGCAGTACCGCGACAGCCCACCAGGGGGCCGCGGCCCACACTTTGGGAATCACTGATCTAGAATAAACTCTGTGTACACAGTCCCCCTGAAGTGTATTAGTTGAGATGAGAAACCAGATTCGGCTCAGATTTCCGCTGCCTTGTGGACCACAAGGTTTTTCTGACGTTTCTGATTCAACTCGCTTTTGGGTTTCAGACCTCTGAGAGCACTTTTTTCGATCTTAAAATTCTGAAAATTGCCTGCAAAAAATGAGGACACACCTGCAAATAAAATTCCAGGGGCGTGGAAGCTGAAAGATAACCGAGACCTCTTACAGTCACGCTGTGCAGGTGCATCTCTTTAATTTCCTGTTAAAGAAAGCTGGCGAGCCATGGAGGTCCTCTAGCTGAAACGAGCGTGCTCTCACAGTATTTCTACCTGTGGTGGGGGTGTTGGAGGAATCCTGGTGGTCTTGAGACAATCCAGGAGTCTGTTTGTTTAAAAACTGTCAGCATCAGGTAAATATATTAGTTATTCCTCTAACTTCTAATGCAGGGGTATTCAATTAAAAGTCACCGAGGTCCGGTTACTAAATTTTGCCTAAGTAGAAGGTCCGAGCTAGAGTACGTATTTTGAAAAAAATAACTAATTTTTATTTAAATCTCAAATGCAGGAAATATTCCAATATATTCCATATCTTTTATCATAAATAAAAGCAGTCCCATGCATTTAAATAAGTTTTAAGGCTTTTATTTCAAATCAACCAAAAGTGAAACCTCAGAATAAAATCAATAATAGTGCAAGTCCATGCCTGAAGAACTGAAGGCCTCTTCAAGTAAAAAATTAAAGCCTGAAAAAAGTGCAAAAAAGGGTGTTGACTTTTTCATAAAAGATTTTTCTTTGAACTGTCCTTTCTTCTTGAATTAAAAGTTGTTTTAAGTAAAAAAGTTAAACTCATGTACACTCAGGAAACATTAACTAAAAAGTGCAAACATGCAGACAGGCCTGGAAATGCTGACCGGGAGTATAAACATATATTTTGCTGTCCATTTGTCTTAAAAAAAATCGTTTTTTAGTGTCTACCTTTCTATTTTTTGAGCGAGTCATGTCTCCGTGGTATCTACTCTGCTTTCTTCCTGCGCTGTTGCTAACGTCAGTGCTTAAGTTTGTGCTTGTGTGACTGATTTTGGGTTTGCTGGGAACAATGTAGGTGTGGTTTAGTTTGGGGGTGCAATGAATTCTGGGGAGAATTTGCATGTGGCCACTGTATTCTAGTTGATACGATGTCAGAAACGGACTTTGGCCATGTGTGGCTCCATTGCCAACAACAAACACCCGTTTCCAGGCTACGTCTCTGACTACCAGCTAGATTACCGTATTAACTGCAGTAGCAGCGCTCGCTGTAAATATCCACGGTCGTTCAAAACTGCTCTGTGAAAATGACACTACAGTACTTATTTTTTGCATTGGTCATGGGTCCGGACAGAACCATCTCCCGGTCTGGATCTGGACCGGAGTCCGCTGTTGCGTGACCCCTGTTCTAATGATTTAATACTATTCTTGTTGTACATTAATGAAACGTGCATCTGGGGGAAAGTAAATGGCTTCAACAGGTGAGCTTTCTCGGTAAAACTTTGGTCAAAGTATTAAAAAAAATCTGTGCGCTGATAAACGCTGTTTATCATCCATGACTGCACCGGAGCACCAAATGTCACTGACGTCAAACGTGGTCCCCTGGTTTTACAGGGGTCCTGTGCTCTGGCGATACGGTCACCTTTTATGAAAGACTATCATTCGATGGAAGATTGTTGTCGTAGAAGTTTCGTCTCGGTCGATCTTTGTGGTCTCTTCATGGACGTGTTTTTTCTGCTCTGTGCAGTTGAAGCTGAAGAGGAGGACGACTGGAGAAGCGTGGGAGGTCGTGGAAAGGCAAGACACAAATGAGATGTTGTCCGTTCTTACCTCCAAGAAACAGGTAGACGAGTATGATGGTATCAATTAGGGTGCACGATAACTATCGGGCCGATAACAGGAAATTATCGTCATCTCGATAAGTCCGATATCATGACGAATAGCCCCGATAACATATATATTTTTGTCAACACAGCAGTGCCTCGCTCCCTCTGAGCCTTGAATGACCGGCAGTGAATGTTATGTTCAAGTGACGTCGGCATAATCAGAAAAACAATTTCTCAGTAAGGAAAATCAAGAATACCCCCTCATGCCAGAAAACAACTCGTTAACTCGGTCATAATTTTGGTAGTTGCTGACTTTGATTGATATTCGCAGTATTTTCCCACGTTACACATACAAAATAGAAAAAATAGAAAAGGCCAAAAGAACGACTAGCAAACGAGGGAACAGAGTAATTTACATTACACCTTGAATGCATCATTGTGGCACAGTGCGTTGATTTAAAAAAAAAAAAAAACATGGAAGCGACTGCATGGAACTTCGTTCAAGTTTCAGAAGAAGATAGTTCGCTGGTTATTTGTGACAAATGCTCCAAGCAAAGGAGGGAAAAATAGCACAAGCTTAAATACGTCAAACCTAATCAGCCACCTGAAACATAACCATCGCTTCCATGGAGTTTTGAAATCGCGCTAACGTGAGCTAACATGAGCAAGCCAACTCCAAGTCTCGTCTCCGCTCCCCTCTCCTCTCCATCATCTCTCTCATCTAAAGCTTCCATGAGATTAAAAAAAAAAATACTAAACCTCATTAACTTTAATTAAAGGCATTTATTTGAATGGAACCACAAGCCAAAATCCTTTAAACATAATTCTTTGTTACTATGGAGTGCACTTTTTCAGTTTATTTACACAGACAAGTCTAACTTGTGTCAGTACATTATGCAGTGTGCATCATTTTTTATTGTCATTGAGGAATGAATTTTTTCAGTTTGTAATTCTGATGCATGTATTTCCATCAGTTCAAGGAGCTTTTATTTTTTATATCACAGTAATGCACCTTATTTAAGTTGATGAGTGATATCAAATAGGTTTGTTTGATAGCTTTACAAAAATGTTTGAGAGGCTTGACAATAGTTTTTCAATGGAAAAAATAAATATCTGCTCAATTAAAGAGTCCAAACTGTTTTTGGTTTTGTTCATAGTATTGACTTAATGATCTTAGGTATAGGTGTGTGTTATCGGTTATTGCTATCAGTATTGGCCTTTAGGAGCTGAAAGTTATCGGTTATTTGTATCGGTTTTAAAAAAACAGTTATCGTGCATCCCTAGTATCAACAAGGGTTGGTTGGTTTTAAAGATGTAAAGGATGTCTGTCACTGACTTTCTGCTTTAAATAGAGTTCAGTCAAGTTCATTCATCTCTGTTTATATGCAAGATGTTAGTTTGAGGTTTAAGGGTCATGACTGATCACAAATCTTGTCAATTGTGTCTAGTAAAGCACTGACCTGCTACTCATCTTCGTTTAGGGTTGCTTCTACCATACAACACCACAAACGGACCTTAAAGATGTCCAGACTGCTTCATCTTCTGCTCAATCATCTCAGAAATCCGAGACCCAGAATCCTCTTATTCCCAATTCACCAAAACAGCCCAGCTCCAGCTCTGGTCCCCATCCTCTCACCGATGGCTGCGTCACTGTAAACCAGAGCAACGAGCTGGAGTCGGTGGTCCTCCCTCAGCCTCAGGGCTCCGTGGAGGAGTCTGATGAGCAGATAGAGAGACTGCTGGAGGATATCATGATGGGCCTGAATATTTTGCCCAGCTTGGACAATGACCGCAAGAAGTCACTGCCGAGCGCTGATGGGGTGTCGGCCTTTTGCAGTATTCCATTTACAGAGAATGGTGTGGGGCACAACCATGTGCACGCTGTGGACGGTCCAGCAGGGCGCATGTTCTTCCAAGATTTAAGCACACAGAGCAGCCGCTCATCAGCAGATACAGGTAGGCAGGTTTTTTTTTTTTAATATGACTAACAGAAATGCATGCCTCCTCATGAGAACAAAGCTTAAACAACAGGACAGTTGAAGGATAGCTTGCGTGCAGCCAGTATCGCCATCAGTATCGCCATCAATATCGCCAACAGTATCGCCATCAGTATCGCCATCAATATCGCCAACAGTATCGCCATCAATATCGCCAACAATCTCGCCATCAGTCTTGCCATCACTCTCGCCAATGGTAGCACCAACGATGTTGCCAACAGTATCCCACATAAGAAGACGACCTGGTAAGCCATTACAGGTGCAGTAATGTGTCATGTTGCTGAAATGTAGTTTCCATTTACAGTCTGAAAGTCTGGGTTCATCCACAGACTGTGTACAGTCGACTCCAGATAGAACGCTCGTCCTGGACATCATTTATTCCAATATTGCCAATAGTAATGAAAGTAATTGTTTTTTAATGTTTGTAGTGAGAAAAAATGAGTTGGAAGTGTCAGTTTCTTCTTTTCCTATACTTCCACTTGGCTTAGCAGCTGTAACACTGGGGGGCGCAGTGCACATGGCGAGGAGATGATTTAATACAAACGCCCCTAAACAGTTTAAAGCAGTGGTCTCCAAAGTCGGTCCTGGAGGTTTTGCATGTTTCCCTGCTTTAACACACCTGATCCTAATTAATGGCCATCATCATCTTGTCATCAAGGTCATCACATGTCTGTTAATGACACAGTCACTTTTATCAGGGTGTGTAGAAGGAGAGAAAGATTTAAAACCTGCAGGACACCGGCCTTCGAGGACCGAGATTTGAGACCCCTGAGTTAAAGTAAATGATATATTTAGTAACCCATATGTCAAATAAAACAAGCTATGTAGTTCGTTACGTGATAAACTTAAAGTGTACAGGTCTGCCTAAATGTGCCACAAAAGCTAATTGGGGGAGTCTGTCAAAAAAAAAAAATCGTCTTTAAAAGCCCTAAAAACTGAGATGCTATAAAATGAATTTTCCCTCCATCAATCTAAATGTGTATATATTGTCAGAATTCCTTTTTTTTTTTTGCTCTCACATTTTTATTTACTCCTGCTTAAATGTACACTTAATCTTACAGTTCTTACCTGATCTTGCTGTAGAATCACGTGTCACTTTGATTTTGATACCGAATGTATTCAAATATATCTTTTTGTTGCTGTTATGTACTCATCTTAAATTATCTGTATCATTTTCAAGCAGTGATGTGAAAAATAGTCGGAGTAAGAAAGGATAACGGATCTCTTGATCTCTGCACCAACAACTAGAGCTGAGCAATTTTATTGATTCTGTGATATATATCGATATTTTATTTCCCCAGAGAGTATCGATTTTTCAGCCGCGGGTATCAATATTCTAAGCTTCTTTCAAAACCGCTGTGTGCAGCATTTGCAAGCTGCCTGTCATCCATATAATGTGTAATTGATGCTTTTATTGATGCAATTAATTCAAACATAGTCATTGGAACACTCCCAAGATGTCACCAAAATCACTTTGTCCCTTTAAAATCTTTCGGAAAATGATGTAAATGTATTGCAAGACGAATATTGATATATATCGTATGGTGAGCCGAATATCGTGTATCGTATCGTATCGCAAGATTAGTGTATCGCTACAGTCCTACCAGCAACATCACTGGTGCGTTTTCCTCTGATGCTTTTACACTCAATAGCAGCAAACGCGAGCAACGTTTTTAATCCGGTGAAGCATCACGGTGAGAAAAGCTTTACCACTATTGGTCCAAATAGAGATACAGTCCTGGGAGGAGTCTCGATACCCCCACAATTTACATTTAACAATCTTGTCTTTCTTCCAGTTAAAATCAAAGTAGCATATTTTCCGGACTATAAGCCGCTACTTTTGTCCCACGCTTTAAACCATGAGGCTTAAACAGAGATGTGGCTTTTCTATGAATTTTTCTTCAGCCCTCAGGGGGCGCTCTAGCAGGAAGTACAAAAACCAAAAAACAAACCAAGTAGTTAAAAGCTATTCTGTTTTAGTTCAGTAGCCTATGTTGGCTATGCTACTCTACATTCATTTTGTGAGCATCAATACCTATTATTATTGGACAAACTGATTAATCCAGGTGTGTCTGACCATTGTAGCTACTCAGACACACCTGGATTTATCAGTTTCTCCAGTCAGTTTGTTGGTTCCACAGTGGATTTCAGGGTTCTGAGCGGACCCGCCGCGGCGGTAAGGTTTTAATCGCAGATGCGGACCGGACACAGCGTGGAGCCAGCAGGTCCACGATCCAGCTCCAAGGCGGATCTGGCACTGAGTGCAAGTGGACCCCGATACGGGTCCATTTCACAGGTCTGTTCCGGATGTCTTTGCTGTGTGGGGGGGTTTCAGTACACAGGAGGAGGAAAAATCAGTTCAGCTATATGAATAAACACTTATGGTACAAAATCTTTCTATATAAATATCTTATTTCTCAGCCTGGATACCGGCGGCTTATAGTCCGGTGGGGCTTATATGTGACAAAGTATATATTTCGTTTATATTTTAATGGGTGCGGTTTATAGTCCAGAAAATACGGTAATAGATATATTTCCAACCAGTGCTCTTCTGTCTCCAACTTTACAGTTAATTTACGAGTACAAAAGGCAATAACGTAACAATTGATGGCGGTGGTGCTATTATTAACGAATCTCTGTCTGTAACTGGTCCCACTGCCCGTTACTGGTAAGTAATACTGTACTGCGTTACTGGCGATGCTTTGCAGCCCTACACTGGTTAAAGCTTTATCTTCACCGATCTAATCCTTGTTTTCAAATGAGCTCCACAGATCAGCTGATGTAATTGTTACTTTCACTGTTGCGCAGGTATTCCTTGTTTTTGTGGCGCCCAGAACAAGCTCAGCTGCAAAAACCTTTCAGCTCTGTGCAGGATGAATTTCTAATTCAGCAGCATCACCCTCACTTCAGCTCATCCGTCAGATCATCAGGGCAGAGTGATGATATGAGCTTCCAGGGTTCATCCAAAGGTGAAAATCCCCTATATCCTAAAAGGGCCACGACACAATCCGCCATGCCTTTGCCCTGTTGCTCCAATGGACAGGAACTGGATTGCGCCGCATTAGAGCAGCCGTCCTCTCTGCCAGATCCGCCTGTGATAGATTTTATACCCCTGCAGTGTGAGGATCCTTCTTCCTTATCGTGCATTCATGATCTGAGGCTTCCTCAGTGTCTCTCTCCATTAGAGACTCGTACAGCTGCGGCAAAACAACAGGGCATCCCAAAACACTCTGCCAATCCCGGGAATAATGTTCAGCTGCGACCGCTGCTTCAGAGGCGACCCTGGCTCATGGAAACCCCCGGATCGCTGCAGTTTCCCATCAGCAGCATGGTAGGAAATAAAAACGCCCCTTCACGTGAAAGAAGCAAAAGCTGTGGTTCAGAGCGGACCCGGGAACACAATTTGGATACGAGAAATGGGGACTCGTGCACTGTGAATATTGTGGAAGAGAAGGGGACAAACTCCACACCAGACGTGAGCTCTGACCCCAAGGACGTGAAAGAAAAGTCGAAATGCAAACGCAGTAGCCCGGGGGATTCTGCAGCACCTAAAAGAAGCAGCCAGGCACGAGCAGAAGCTCCTCCAGGTGGCGATGGCTCCTTTTTGGCATCCAAAAAATCTAAAGTGATTGATGGAGCAAAGGTCTACTGTTCAGTGACTTTAACGAACACCAAGCATGTTGGTGAAGGAGAAAGAAATTGGTCGTCAGGTCTTCTAACAAGCCACGCTCAGTTTTAGAGATCCCAAATGATGTGCGAACGGCAAGTCGGAAAGCCAGAGGGCCCGAGAACCTCCGTACTGAGCGGGCTCGGATCAGGACCAGGGGATTTATGAAGAAATCGCAGGAGAACACGAGTAACGCGATCCCACAGGACAGTCACGTTTTTCAACCCGCCATGCACGTAGCTAAAGCGGCAGCTTACAAAAGAGACCTGCTCCCGAAGCGGAAACCTGGAAGGCCTCGTAAGATCAAGCTGGAGGAGAGCTCTTCGGATGGCGCTCACGCCATCGGCGACAGCAAGAGCCTGGAGACCAGTATGCAGCAAGTTACCAAGCATTTACCAAAGGTGGAGGAGGAAGGGAAGGGAATGAGAAGCTGCAAAAAGCAGAAGAGGAAAATGAGTGAGAGTAAAGCGGTTCCTCTGAAGAAGACCGTGGGCGCTAAACGTGCCGGACAAGCTGCGGACGAGAAAGCAGAGCGCCGTGGAGCAACCAAACAACCGCGGATGATCACTCTGAAGGAGTTTCAAAAGTTTATCAGGCAGAAAAACTCAAGGAAATCAAGAGAAAGTCGTCAAGTCAAGGAAAGGGCAGAGAACGTAGGAAATAAAGAAAAGGTTGAGGTCTGCACACCGGAGGAAGCAGCTACTGAGGCAGAAGTGGAGATGATTGTTAGTGAGGGGGCTGAGGCTGATGTGTTTCTCGATGGCGCAGTTGATGAAAATCACAACCAGCTTTTCAGCAAATCAGCAGCTCTTTGTAGCAAATCACGTGACGAGGAAGCGAGAGGATCTTCAAATACAGAGAGCAGTTTAAGTCTGGAAGACCATCCAGGAGAACAGCTGATCACGTTGGCAAGCGAGGGAGAGCAGCTGCAGAAGAAACCTGACGAAGGTAGCGTAATACTGTCTTCTTTTATGGTTATTACTGATTATTAAAATTCTCCCTGGTAGTGAATGCAACTCACTGAAACTCTGTTACATGCTGAAATTTGAAATCTTAAAGAGATTATGCAGTTTGTTTTGTCAGAAACCCATTTGACAGAGATGAAGAAAAAGTATTTGCTTCATCCAGATACAGTAGCGTCTTGTCTGTCTGTCCTGGAGCTCTCATCACAGTTCATAATGCTTGTAGTTGTGAGTGGTGAGGAGCCTGTTTTCCTCTTTTGTTGCAAAACTGACAGTGTACCACGTAGAGCTGAACGATTTTATCGATTCTGCGATATATATCGATATTTTATCTGGTATAGATTTTTCAGTCGCGGGTATCGATATTCTAAACTTCTTTCAAAACCCCCGTGTCCCAACTTTAAAAGCTTGCAAGTAACTGTTGTGGAAAAAAATAAGATCCGATCTCAATGAGAAAATCAGAATAGAATTTATTACAGAGAAAAAAGACAGACATACAGATACTTGTGCGCACAAGGAGAGAGACCAGCCCGCACTCCGTAGAGTGCTGGCTGATGACTCTGCAGATACAAAGATGAAGCTGATCTTTATACCAAGACAGCAAGGTGTTACAGGTTTGCATACAGAGTGGACACAGCAGGTGGTGGTGGAGGCAGACAGTTGCCTTAGCCATTTGTCTGCAAACAGACTGATTGAGTTTAGGGATGTCATACAGAGGCATTTGTTTAAAACAGACTGATTGAGTTTAGCAATGTTAAACAATCCCTTGATCAAGAAGTTTTTTAGTTGATGCTAATTGAATTTAGGAAGTCACAGCTGACCCCTGCCGTGTCTCCTAGATCAATGAGCCACAGCCGACCCCCGTGCTTGCCTTTTGTCAGACATTTGGTCTCGTGTGACACAGACAAATCACTTTTAAACATATTGTTAGATGACAAAATTACAAGATGAAATAAACCGAATAAAAATTTCCTCCACAGTAACAATTTGCACTGTTTAAATAAATGAAACAATTTTTCTCAACAAATCTTTTATTCATTTTGTCCAGCATTTACAAGCTGCCTGTCAGCCATATAATGTGTAATTGATGCTTTCAGTTCAATTAATTCAAACAAAGTCATTGGAACACTCACAAGATGTCACCAAAATCACTCTGTCCCTTTAAAATCTTTCAGAAAATGATGTAATTGTATTGTAAGATGATTACCGATATATCGTGTATCGTATCGCGATATCGCTACAGCCCTAGTGCCAGGGGAGCAAGCTGTATGTTCACCGTTAACGTCCATCTTTGATTTTCTATGATGTCACTGAAGGATGGAAGCCTTAAGGAACCTTTGGACCGTCGTCTCGGTTGGAGGTTCGGAGTTGTGCCACTTCAGTACTGTACTGACGGAGCTGCTGGGCTTCCCTGACGTTTTTGTTCCGTTCTCATGTTACATTGTACTTGAACAGCTCAACGGTCCTTGATCTTCTCTGGCTTACTCCTCAATTCATTATGCGCCAAAAGCTTTCAGTTGGTGAAAGGTCTGGACTGCAGTCAGGCCAGTTCAGCGCCTGGACTCTTCTGCTGCGGGGCCATGATTTTTTCATGAATGCAGCATGCATTTTGGTGTTGTCTCACTGAGAGATGCAAGGCCTTTCCTGAAGAACGTTGCTGGTACATGTTGCTCTAATGCCCGTTTGTGCCTTTCAGTATTGATGCTTCCTTTTCAGTAGGGATGCACGATAACTGTTTTTTAATACCGATAACCGATAACTTTCAGCTCCTAAAGGCCAATACCGTTACCGATAACAGACACATATACCTAAGATCATTACATCAATATGATGCGGTTGTTTGTTGGGGTGGCAGCCTGACACTGGAGGACAGGAACAGGATGAACAAACTTATTAAAAAAGCTGGATCTGTCATCGGTATGAGCCCTTCTTCTCTGGAGGTCATAACAGATCAGAGGACTAGGAGGAAGCTCAGAGCTGTCCTGTCCGAAGTTGACCATCCACTGTACAGCTTTTTTGTGAGAAGTGGCAGAAGTAGACGGCTTATTTTGCCTAGATGCTCCACAGAGAGACTTAGGAAGTCCTTTGTTCCTGCAGCAACCAGACTTTTTAATTTGGACTGCTGATGTCATGTCTTGTCGTTCACTAGTTCTGTACTGCATATTGCACTTTTAACTGCAGCCACTCTTTTAGGCTGTCATAACCTGCTGCCATGTTTGCTGGTACAGTGCACTTTAAATTGCAACTATATTCTTTAACTTGCTGCTATTTTGTTTTGCACGTTGCACTTTTAAATTTTTCTAAAATGGATTTGTATTTTTTAATGCATTTTTATTTTATTTTATTTATTTATTTATTTATCTTTCTTTTATCTCCCTTTTGTGGGGGGGTGGTGTCATTTCTGGTTATTTTACTGTTGTATTGATCTACTGCTGTCCCTAGTTAGTGATAGTACTGATGTATACTGTTGTTTGTTTTATGTTGTATTGTTGTGGCCATGGTGGCAATGAAGTTTCCCCTTTGGGGATTATTAAAGTTGAATCAATCAATCAATCAATCAATCAATACTATGAAAAAAAAAATCAAAAATAGTTTTGACATTTTAAATGAACAGATATTTATTTTTTCTAATGAAAAACTATTGGCAAGCCTCTCAAACATTTTCATAAAGCTATCAAACAAACCTATTTGATATCTCACATCAACTTAAATAAGGTTCATTACTGACTGATATAAAAAATAAAGGCTCCTTGAACTGATGGAAATACATGCATCAAAATTACAAACTGAAAAAGATTAACATTTAAAGGATTTTGGCTTGTGGGTCCATTTAAAAATACCTTTAATTAGAGTAAATGAGGTTCAGTAGTTTTTATTTTTTAATCTCATGGAAGCTTTAGATGAGAGGAATGAGGGAGTGGGGAGGGGAGACTGCTGCTGGCTTGCGCACGTTAGCATTAGCTTCCGTTAGCTCACGTTAGCGCGATTTCAAAACTCCATGGAAGTGATTGTTATGTTGTAGGTGGCTGATCGGGTTTTACGTATTAAAGCTTGTGCTTCCCTCCTCGTAGAATTCGCTTGGAGCATTCGTCACAAATAACCACCAAACTATCTTCTTCTGCTGCAGGCTGGATTCAAGGTGTAACGTAAATTCCCACGTTCCCTTGTTTGCTTGTCGTTCTTTCAGCCTTTTCTATTTTTTTTCTTTTTTATGTGTAACATGAGGGAAAATACTGCGAATATCAATTAAAGTCCGCAACTACCAAAATTATGACCGAGTTAAAGGTGGAGTAGGTGTTGTTTGAAAAACGGTTCCAGCAATCCAACTCAAGTGAGATTTTGAAAATATACACTCCCTCCCTCCTCCCAAAGGCTCCGCCTCCTCCTCTTCAGCTCACCCCTCGAAACCACGCCTTCACATGATTCACGACTGCATGAACCATAGGGAGGGAGGGAGGGAGGGAGGGGTGATATTTGATGGACGTATTAGGCAGCCAATCAAAATAGTGATGATCACTTTTTTGATTGGTCAGAGTTTTTCTCTGATTATACCTTCTAGACTGGACCAAAATGTTTAGTTTTTTTTGCAAACATTTTATTTCAGTGGGTGCAATGGAAATGTGAAAAGGTTTTCAGGCAATATTGTAAAAAGTGTTGCAAAAAAACAACACCCACCCCACCTTTAACAAGTTGTTTTTTGGCATGAGGGGGTATTCTTGATTTTCCTTACTGAGAAATCGTTTTTCTGATTATGCCGACGTCACGTGAACACAACATTCACTGGTGGTCATTTCAGACTCAGAGGGAGCGAGGCACTGCTGTGTTGACAAAAATATAAATGTTATCGGGGCTATTCTTCGTGAAATCGGAGTTATCGGGATGACGTCATAATTTCCTGTTATCGGCCCGATAGTTATCGGGCACCCCTGCTTTTCAGGTGCGAAAGCTTTCCAGATGTACAATCTTTTGAAGAAAGCGCTGGTAACAAGCTGCTCTTTAGTAAAAAGGACGAGACGTTCATGGTCTCCAGAGTGAATGTCAAATATTGATTTAGCTTTCTGCTGACTCAGTCCTTTTTCAAATGAACTTTGGCCCAGAGGACATGACATTCCTGGATCATGTTCGTCTACGGCTGCTTCTTTGTCTGTTAGACCCACGCAGACATTCCTGTTACATAATCACGCCGCTGTCACCTGAGGGCCTGAACATCACAGGCTGGGCTTGTCGCATGTGCACAGACATTTCTCCAGACTGCTGAATTCCTTTGACGATATCATGCAATATAGATGAGATATGAAAAGTTTTCAGAATTTTGTGCCAAGGAAACTTATTCTAAAATAGTTTAACTATTTATAGAAGCGATTTTCTGCACAGCGGTGAAAATCTGCCCATCTGGGACCTGCAGTATCTGAAAATTACACCCCCTGTTCTCTGCAGCACATTTACACAGGATAAGTCTGTGTTTCACGATACACTTAACTGTAAATTAACTATTTACAGTTTCCTGTTGATCCTCAGATGTGTCATTGAGGCAGCTGCCAATATTGAATTTGATAACAAACATGTCAGTTAATTGTAAATTAACTTGACAATAGCAGGAGTGGTGTAAGGTAATATATAAATTAAGCTAGTTTGTGCACAGTTGTGAAGAAAAATCAAACTGGAAGTGTCTGAGCATACACTTAGTTGTACCTTTAATAGCAACACACCAGTTTTAGTGAAAACCTGGAAGTGATATGATCCAATTTTTACTTGAATGGGACATGCGGTTGTGTTTAAAATAACAGCAGTGTGTTTTAAAAGTGAATAAAGCTCAAAATCCTCATCATAGCTCTTATTTCCAAACATTCATATGCGCTGGGCACGCTGCAGATTCTCTCCTAAATCCAAACGTGAAGGATCAATTTTCAAGTTTGTTACTACTTTACAGAAAGTGAAGATTAAAGGAATATGAGGCTGTTGAAGAAAACGGCAGCGTGGCATTCAGTCGGTTGATTCTGTATGAAAACAGGTGACTCTGATTTAAGGACGAAGGTGGCAAACATATATGCTGGTTATAGTTAATTTCTCTGCAAATCTGAGTAAAATGAGTTGTTGGTTGTTCAGACAAAGAAGTGCTTTGATTTTAAAAAGTTGATTGGAGCGAAGGCGGACGCTTTTCTGTGAGCTCCTGCCCCTCTATCTGATCCTCGCTGCTCTTTGTCCTGTCTGTGTGTTTTTGGAGCCTCATACGGATAAAATCTGAATATCTAAATCAACCATGGATCTGGTTAGCTGGTCTCTCAATGCAATTGATCAAATTTTTTCTACAAGGAGGGAATCGATAGGTGAGCCTTCATGTCCAGATGGTACAGAGCCAGCGGGGTACGTTCAAGATCCATGGAGGAAGTGGCGCTTGAGCTGCCAGGCTCCTCTGTTCATTGAGGACGCTGAAGATGTCTACATATTTGGATTTATGATCATCGGATTCCTGCTGTTTGGCGTTGGCGGATACCTGATGTATCGGAAAATTAAGCACACGGATGCTGCTATTCCGGTCCTGATGTCCGTGTGCGTGGAGGTCAGTCGTGCTGTGAGTGCCGAGACTGTAAAAAGAGACGAGATGAATCGGAAACTGGACGTGATTCACAGCGTGAACCACCGACAGCTTCAGATGCATGAACTCATGGGCAAATTGGATCACAACTTGGGATCACTACATGCAATACTTAGGGAGAATGGACACGAATAATTCGGACTTTCGGATGATTTCCCACGAGAGAGAATCAGCAAAGGACTTTAAGGCAGGCAAAAATTCACTGTCAGTCTGACCGAAAACAATCTCTCTTATCTGAATCTGGCGCCCCGTGCGGCCTTGGCCAAGGCCGAACTGTAAAAGAATCTCACCGAGGTCTTATCCGAAGTAGGCTCCCCCCCCACACCATCCCCGCTGCTTCCTCCTGGTGTTTCTCCCCCATATGAGCGGACTGATTGCACTGCGCGCCACCGGCTGCGTGCCATCGGGCGAGCGTGCACGGGCCGCTTGGCTGGTACCTTTTTCCTGATATGATGTCTTGTCTTGTACTAAGCTTGTTATGCCTGTGCTGAGGTTTTTTTTGTGAATCCCACAACATGTACCTCTGATCAAGGACATGTGGTGTGAGACACCTGTTTTTTATCCTCTCCCCCCCCACCCCCTATGTGGTCATATTTTCCTCTGTTAAATCGAAGCGCTCTTATAGCGCTGACCCAAGCACCGTTGACTCCTGTCCATATGTTGTGTTGTTTTTGTATGTTTCTCTTGGACGGTGAACTGGGAAGTCAAATTCTGCTGTGTTGGGACGCTGGCTCAGTGGCGACAATAAATTTGATTCTGATTCTGATTCTGATTCTGAAAGGGTGTAAAAAAGTGCAGAAAAGGAGGCTGCATAGCTAAAACGATCTGAAAAGCTTTAAAATGGCAACAAAACCAGTCAGACGCAGAAGAAAACGGGCTGGAAGACTCAGCCAGTGATCAGCTCCAGTGTGATCAAGGAAGATCTGACGTTTCCTGTGAGGACTGGAACAATTAGAAGACGTCTTTGTGAAGCCAAGATATCAGCCAAGATATCAGCAAGAAGCCCCCCACAAACTCCTACTGTTGGAAAAAATAAAAAGAAGAGGTTAGGGTTTACCAAAGAACACACTGACTGGTTTAAAGAGATATGGAGCAACGTTTATGGACTGATGGAAGCCAGATTGTTCTTTTAGTGTCGAGGAACCACAGACAGTTTGTTCAGATGACCCCCCAAACACTGAATTCAAGCCACAGAACAGTGAAGCACAGTGGAGAAAGCATCATGATCTGGGATGTCTCTCATACTATCATGTCCACTCTATAAATCACATAGCAGGGATCATGAATCAGTCTGAACACAGACTTTTACCAAAGAGGGAATGTTCTTAAATGGGTGTTGGAACAAGACAACGACCCCAAACACACCAGTGAGCAGCAGCATCCTGGTTCCAGACCAACCAGATTAATGTTATGGAGCAGCCAGTCCAGTCCTGGACCTGGATCCAGTAGAAAACTGCTGGGGTGACATCAGAGATGCTGTTTCTGTGGAAAAACCAAGACCTTCAGAGGAACAGTTGACTGTAGTCCAGTGATGCTGGACTGGAAAACCTGGTGACAGAAGCTGGTGGACTCCATGAACACAGATGTGAAGCAGCTGTCAGAAACAGAGGATCTACAACTAAATTAGTTCAGAGACTCATAGGACAGATCAGTGTGAAAGCATCTCTCAGTTTATACAGTCAACGCTTTAATTTATAGAGAAAAATGTGGACTGCTATTTTTTTTTCAGTCAAATATTCTATCTTTTTTTCACCTTCTGTGAAGTAATAACAAATTTGATAAATTGTTCTTCACGTATAGATTTGGAGAAGACTGTGCAGTGTTTCCAGTGCATTTGAATGTTTGGAAATAAGAGCTATTAGGAGGACTTTGAGCTTTACTTTCTGCCATTGTTTCAAACACGACTGTGCTGAAGTTTTCATGTTAACAGTAAACAGAAGGATAACTGGATCTGTAGTTTTTACTGATGTAAAGCCTTGCTGCTGTCAGACTGGCTCTGAGCTTGATGACAGATAGTAAAGTGTTTCTGACTGCATGCTGTCATGCATCTCATCCATCTCATCGTTGCTCTTCTCGCTGTTCATGAGTCTCCACGTCGTGGTTAGTTTCTTAATTCTTCCTTCCCTCCGCAATATAATTCCTGACTATATCACTAAATACCTGACATGTGCTGTCTGACGAGATTAAAACTATCCTGTGTATCTTCTGTGTTTGCTGAAATTGGGTTGGTAATTTACTTTAGAAATCAGAGACCTGGTGCATTTAGACTGGCTCAGTATCACCTCTGGAGTTATTGCAGGTTATCACCCCAGCTAATAATAGTCGTGTGTGAATAAGGCGTTAGATTCTCTCTTTATACCCGTCACATTACTGACCTGTTGTTAGTTAACTAGGGCTGGGCAAGTTAACGCGTTATCGTGTTAACTCATTAATTTATTAACGCCGACATTTATTGTATCGCGCGTTAATGCATGTTGCTCATATGCTTTTGTTTTGAAAAGTCTGTTACTGGCTGCTGCGGAACCGGAAGACAATTGGCAGGTAAACGTGTGGAAAAGCTAAAACAGACATGGAGAACGGTAAAAATCTGTGAACTTTATAGTTCGAGTAGCAACTCAGGTAGCAATATTAACAATTCTGTCAGAAAAAAAAAATTCTGGACTGCAACAAAACTTTCGTGTCATTCCTCCATGTTCCATCAGATCTGCTCCATGTGTTCACTGTCCTGCTGTTCTCTAGCTGGTTACTGCAGTGCTGCTCCATCTAGTGGCACAGATGTGTAACGACAACAGAAAGCCCAGTCCTCGATTATAAAACAAATTCAGTTCTGTGGCCTATTTTTTCATTTCATATTTTTGATCCAAGTCTAAAATTGAAATATAAAAAAAACAGGCATTTTTTCAGTTTTTTTGTGCTAGATTGAAAAACGAAAAACGTAATAAAATGTCACTTTTTAATTTTTTTAAATTTTTGATTGACAATTGAAAATGGAAAGAATGATTGATACATGGATTGGTGAAGTTACAGAACTTTAACATGGACATTTTAATTTTAAAGTTCTCCCAGATGGAGGATTCAACAGAAACAAGGTTATTTGTAACAACTGACAAGTTGAACTCCCCGTTAAAAGTTTCTGCTGTTACCTCAGAAATTACCTGTTTTAATGTTCTGATTGTGCTGAGACACAATCATTTTGTTGGATTTTGTTTGTAGACCTTTTTTTTTTTTTAATTATATAAATACAGGATGCCCTGGCAGTGGCAATAAGCTTTATTTTATTTTACATTTTTTAAGATGAGATTTACACTAAATATGTGTTACTGACAAGTGCTGATGTTAAAAGTGTTTGAACAACAAATGTTATGACACTTTAGTTCATATGGCAGCAGAACATTTAAATAAAAGTGCATTTTACACTACTTTTGAATTCATTATTTGATTTTGCGTATACAATGCAATCAATCATGATTAATCAGGGAAATAATGCTATTAATAGCAATTTAAAATTTTAATCGTTGCCCAGCCCTACAATTAACAGATTATTATTTGCAAAATGTTCCTCCAAGTTTCTCTCTTACTATTCTAGTGTGTCTAGATGTGTTGCTGCTGTCAAATTCACAATGTGATGATTTGTAAATCTCATAATTGTCAGGATAAAACTATCTCTGCAGCTGTTTAGATCACGTCTTTTGCAGGAGAGTCCTGTGGCAAAGAAGAATCGGATGAAATGCTGCCACCCATGAGCGATGAAGGTGAATCCCGCAGCGATGGGCTCCTGCCTCAAAATAACAAGACAGCCTGGACCCCCAGCTGTCACCCCCAGACCCCTGAGAGATGTGGCCCGCCAGGGTCAGGGGCTGCTGGGATCGGTGCAGCCTCAGGTCAAGAAGATGAGGAGGAAGTTGAAGTAGATGTTGTTCTTTACTCGCCAGAAACAAGGCCTCCACCCAGAGAGTATGAAGCTGGACTCAACAGCATGGTCGTAACTCCTGATGAAGAAGAGGAGGATGACATGAACGATATTGATGTGACCGGAGATTAGCCAGAATAGTGTTTGCACATGTGCATAATTTTTTTTAGTATGTTGTTTCTTTTATTGTTCCAAGTCAAATGTCTACTTTCCTTTTTTTTCTAAATTTTTCCATCAGTCACTGGCACCTTACAGTCGAGTTTCCACTCTTAGTTCAGTCTATCAAGTTAAAATAAGTGTTTAATTCCCAGTAATAATAGGGGAGGGAAAGGTTCTTACTGTTTAGACTTTGATTTTATATTTTCAGGAAATTAAAGTTAATTTTTTCCTTCATTTCTGTTGCTGTCCTCTGTCAGCAACTATTGTTCAACAGATTCTTTTTCTGTAAAGTTTACGGTTTATTAAAACAGCCTCTTCTCACCTACGTGTGTTTTTTTATTCCTAAATTGGTCCTGTAGGGGGCGCGCTGTCTTCCTGGCGCTCTCCGTGTTTTTGAATCCAACTTTATTTACAGCGGAAGTGAGGGGTGGAAACGCTACACACGTGTTTTCTTGCAGATTTTGAAGGTTACGGGAGAGGGATTTTTTTTTTCTTTTTCCTTTGGACTGTCAGCAGCTGAGGGTCACCGGGGACGGGTGGTCGTGGTAGAGACCGGGTGTGAGCAGCACGAGAAGGCGGACATGGATCCCATGAAGGCGCAGCAGCTGGCGGCGGAGCTGGAGGTGGAGATGATGGCCGACATGTACAACCGGTAAAACCTTTACGAGCAGACAGCGCTCATTTACGCAGCAGCACCGACTCATCACAGGGCTTTTAAGAATATTTATTTAGTTAAGCTGCAGCCGGTTAAAGGCTCTGGCTCAGGTGAGTCCAGTTCACCTTAAAGACGGTGTTCAGAACACGAACGAGACGCCTTCAAGGAGCTAGTGAGCCTAGAAATAAAAATATACAGTTTATATTTTAAAGAAGAACTGAATTGATCTTGAACTGCGGTTCTAGATGCTTTTCCTCACCAAGAATCCGGTTAAACGGGATTTGACCTCATGAATTTTATTTTCATCAATCATTTGAGATCCATTAAAAAGTAACGATATAAAGTACTTTCCCCGTAACAGTAAGTCTGTGATTTAGCAGCAGCATAATATTAAGTTGACCAGAGGTTTTGATCATGAAGCTCCTCTGCAGTGACTGACAGGTCCTGACGCCATTTAGAAAAGGAGCTGTCTTTTCTCTGCAAAAGCCCTCAGAGCATCACCAGAACATGAAGCTTCTGCAGATGAACCTTTTTCAACTTGGACCACAAGGGGGCAGGATGGAGCAGAGTTGAGTCTGGGGTTTAACAGGTTTAGCACTGCTGCTGGATATCATCAATTTTTTTTCCCCTTTCTATTCCATTTATTTTCATCTGTCTGCCTTATAAAAATAAATATTCCAGTTTCACACCGTAACAAGCGATGCCTGGATTAGTTTGGGTTTTATGTTTATGACTTAACGGCAGTAATCTAGACAAACTCAGACATCCGGTTCATTCAGCTGTGAGCGGTGGGTGTAACAGCTGTTAAATGAGACAAATTGATGTGATGGAAACTGCATATGAAATGAAAAAAATTATTGGGTTGATTTAAAACTGGGGATATTAAAAAATAAATAAAACAGGCAGCTTTTATCATTTTTATCATCATGCAGTTATTCAGGATGCTCAGCTGTGCTTTACTACTTCAGCAAACAAGGATGCTCAAGGATGAAAACAACAAAAATTAAAATAAATCAACAAGTTGTAGTTCTACAAATGTGAATAGAAAATAAATACAATCAATTGTCAGTTGATTTAAGAAACTACTAATTGTTTTCCTGCCAAATCGTGTTTTGAGGGACCTGATGGTTTCAGAGGAAAAACTGTTAACACTTTTGCTTGAACAAAGTTTAATCCTGAGCAAATTTAGTGTAATATTTTCACCCAGAAACAGACGGGAGCATTGTAGAAAAAGAAAAGAGTCCATCTTCCCTGAGAGGCTGCAGCTCTCAGCTCTCCAGGTTGGTTTAGTTGTTTCTGCAGTCAAACAGGGAGAATGAACCTGTCGGTGAATGTGAGAGGTTCAAGTGCTGAACAAAAACTGTTGGACAATTCAAGACTTTTAATTCATGTATTTACGTCACTCTTTTATTTTGCACATCTTAAAGTCACTTCAGTGTCATTTACATGGGAAGTTTAATTCCTCTTTAATTCAGAATTAAAGTTAAATCCGAATAAAAGTTACCATGTAAACACCTAATTCCATATGAAAATGTCAATTCCGGATTAAACTTAATTCCGAAGTAAGTGGCTGGTTTATTCTGATTTTAATTCCGAATAAAATAATTCCGTGGTCATGTATACACTCATTCCACTTTAAATTAATTCCCCTCTTTCTGCGCATGCTCGTTCTCTTGCCCGTCTGTCGCGATGACGCTTATATTCCGCGCTGGGCTTGTTTTCAAAACAAAGTTTCAAGATGGCGGCACGCAGTAAACGGTGTTCAAGAGCAGAGACGATTTATTTAATAAATAGCTTGGAGGAACTGGAAATAATTAAAAGAACAGATGGCAGGAAACATAAAAATTGTGAGCTTTTCAAAGTTGTAGCGGCTAGGTTAAATGAAGGAGGTTTCACAGATAGAGACGCCACCCAGGTCAAAAATAAGTGAAATGTTGTTGCTAATCGAGTTAGCTAAGTTTGTTTTCTTCCCTTAACCAAAATGGAAAGTCTCTCCAGATGTATTTATCCAGCATACTCTTGTCTATTCCCAATAACGTAAACAAAAAGATTAATCAGGTTAACTTTGATTATATCTGGAGAAAGAAAATTAATTACATTAGGAAAACTGAACTGACCAAAGAATTCAAAGATGGAGGCCTGCAGGCTATAGATTTTGATTTTATTAATGGAACCCTAAAAATGAACTGGTTGAAATCTTTTCTACACAATAAGAGCTTTTGGTATCATATCCCCAGAGTAATTTTTAATAAACTGGGAGGCATTGAACTGCTACTAAGATGCGACTTTACCATTCAAAAACTTCTGATTAAATTATCCAGTTCTCACCAACAGGTACTTTTGTATTGGAAACTTTTGTATAATCATAATCTTACACCCCACAATAGTCCAATATGGAACAATCGATATATCACAGTCACGAACAAGTTGTTGTACAACAAGAACTGGATGGAAAAAGATATTTGGTCTGTCCTTCATTTAGTTGATAGCTGTGGTGATTTGTTATCATATGAAAAAATTTTTTCCTTAAATATGACCTTGCTTGCAACCGTAATACATTTAAATCTATCACCAAAGCCATCCCCAAATCTGTTTTGAATTTGATAAAAGGTGTTTTAACTAATCCTTGGTGGCTGTGACTTTAATGAGGTTAAAATTTCAAACAAATCAATTAGAAATACGTTTAATTTCATCTCATACCCCTCGGTATCCTACAGAAATTCATTCTTACAGTTTTACCCCAAACATATCATCACCATTTTATGAACAAAATATTTTAAATTTCCAATTACTCCCAAAGCAAAAGAACTCCATTTTAAAACCTTAAATGGTGTATGCCCATTCAGTGATTTGTTGCGACAGCGATTTGATATTGAAACTAATAACTGTGTATTTTGTGATGAATGTGAAACCACTGATCATTTATTTTTTGAATGCATATATTCTAATACCCTTTGGCAGGATATACATGACCGGCTTCACCCAAAGGTTTTTGATCTGCAGGACTTCTCACGAAATGCTATTATTTTTGGACTTTCAATGGTCAATACTAATGATAACTTTCTTATTAATAATATCATAATTCTGGGTAAATTCCATATCCACAAGTCCAAGTTTATGAAAGTGAAACCTCGATTTTGTGTATTCCATAACGAATTCCTTCACTTTTCTAAAGCCCTTAAACTCATGACAAAAAGTAATGCAATACAACTTTTGAACATAATTGTTGAATATAATTTATTGGATAAGCCCTAGCCCCTTTAATTATTTTCCTTTTCATTTTATTTATTTTCTTTTCCTTCTGTTTTTTCTCAAATGCACCTGTTCCTTGAAGCATTTTGATAAAAATTGATGCCTTGTTGTTTGTATATAATGATAGTTTCAATTAAAAAAAAAAAGAAGTTAGTTTTCTTCCGGTAGATGTAAAGATGTCCGCCCCCCCCCCATCCAATCAGAGCCCTTCCCAACCCCCAGACCTTAAGTGGAATTGGATAAAGCTGAACAAATGTGTTTTCCATGTAAACCTCAATTCAGAGTTACTATTTCCATGTAAACTAGAAGGAAAATAGTTAAATTCTGAATTATTAATTCCGAATTAAAAAACATGTAACCATAATGCCCTTTGAGCCTCTTTATTGAAACAATAAATGGAAACTCATGGCTTACTTTTTATCACATCGCTGCTGTTTTTTATCGTCACTTTTAGATTAGACCAACCGTTTGACAGTTTAATCAGTTCATTTCCGTTTTTTTTTTAGTTCACACCCATTTCATCACCTCAGTTTTTAATCCAATTCTGTTCCTGTCACCTCGTATTCACCTCAAGTAAAAATCTGTTACCAGTGAGGAAAAAAATAAACAAACTTGACACTGCATGCATTTGTCTTTTTCTTTTTTTTAATGTGTTCAGTATCAAATCAAGAAGTAATAAAAGATCTGATACCTGTTATATTGTCGTCCACTTTATGGGCTCAGATAAAAATGTTTTATCTGAGCAGGTTTTCAGAAGACCTTCTGGTTTAAGGTTGTTTTCAAATAGCGCTAAAGGTTTCAGCGTAGTCTTTAATTATTAGGACGTTATCACTTAGTGAAGTAAATCTGACGGAAACCTGAGCCTGAAATCACCCCACAGCCACGTTCTCAGTCTCTAAAACACTTGAAACATGAAAATCCCAGCAGCGAAGGGAGCTGAAGCTGCGTCACACAGCTGGGAACCGGAAACCAAGCACATCTGAGAGACGTGCATTTAGGTTCTTCCTTCTTTTCAGCCGGGCTACTTCTTTCTTTTGAGACAAAGTCAAATTAAATATGAGCAAATGGGAACACAACAGCGCTCTTCCCACGAAGGTAAAACAATGACGCTGCTTTCCCTGGAGCAGTCGGGCAGGCAGGGGATTATGGGTAAATAAGTTCTTGCGTTTCTTTTTTTTTTTTTTTTTATTGCAAGAATATAACAAAATTATATACAAACAACATGGCTTACATGCAATAGTATATTTTTCTAGGAACCTGTGCAAATACAGAAATGGAAAAGAGAGACTTAAGTTTGAATATATAAAAACAAAACAAAAAAAAAAAATTTAAAATAATTAATAATGAACCCTAACCCTAACCATATTCCTTGTTGTTTATGACAAGACCATAAATAATGTCTTTTTGAGAAAAAGATTCAAGATGAATCTCATGAACCGAAGTCTAGAGCTAGTTCTTGTTTCTACTGATGCCACATCTGCTCACACTCGTCTAAAACGAGTGTCGTCGGAAATGATGCTGCTGTTTCTTTTTTTTTTCTCTCTCTCTGTTTTGCCTGATCATTTTTGAGATTTCACAAGACAGCAGGCGTTTCTATCCTGACTGACACCCCTCCAGAGCATCCTTAAACATATTCAGGACTGCTCTGCGCGCAATGAGATGACCTGAAATATCCTCTGTAGAGGCTCACAAGTAAGCTTTTTTTTTTTTTTCCTCCCTCAGGATGACCAACGCCTGCCACAGGAAGTGCGTCCCGCCGCACTACAAGGAGGCAGAGCTGACCAAGGGCGAGTCGGTGTGCCTGGATCGCTGCGTGGCCAAATACCTGGACCTTCATGAGAGGCTGGGCCGCAAGCTGACGGAGCTGTCGGTCCAGGACGAGGAGATGATGAGGAAGGCGGCGGTCGGGAGCGGATAGAGACCCAGACCGAGGACGGGGAGTGGGTCTAGCATGTGTGGGGTCTTTATAACGAGAGACTTGTGTCTTAATAGGAGTGTAGATAAATGAAAAGAAAAAAAAATACAAAAAAAAGTTACTGGTCTTTAAGGGTCCACTATGTCCGGTGTCATCTTCTGCATGAGAGGATGATGTGGAGGGCAGCGCCGGAGGAAGCAGCCGAGCAGCCGGTGGATCTCGAAACACACGTGAACTAACAGCTGGAAACAAACACAGAGACCGATTTAAGTCTGGCCTCCGGTCCTCTCTGAACTCTGGTGCTTGTTTTTAATTTGAGAAGCAAGGACAGCAAACACTTGGCCCTCGTAAAGATTCATCCGGAGGTGATGAGCAGATGTTCTGTGTCAGTCCTGTAAATGCTGTTGGAATATGGATGATGTTCAGATCTGGGATGAACTCTGGTATAGTTTTGTTTGAGCCACATTGTCTTTTATTTAAGACATTATGCATCGTTTACTTTTTTTTTTTTTGACTCTGGCTGGTGATGTGTTGTCTGAGGTTTGCTCTCTGTCATGTTTGTGTAAACTGTAATGTGCTGCGGTAGCTGGATTATGTTTCTTTTTTTTTTTTAAATGTATGCAAGCAAAGTGACACAACTTTACAATTGAATTCCTCTAATAAAACGGCATCATCCTTGACCTTCACTTCCTGAGTGCTGCTGAATATTTTGAGTTGGAGGCGGGGCTAATATTTTTTATTTATTTGATTTTAGTATAAAAGGTGCGCCTGTCCCTTTAAGAGAAAACATCGAGGTAGAAATGGGGAAGTGAGCAGCGCAAACTTTCGTTTCCCCCGTGAAAGTTTTATTTATAGTTGCAGCTTTTGGGTCGGAAAGGGGAAGCGACAACAAAGCGGAGTGGAAGTGACACGAGCTGGGTGTCCGCGTGCGTCTGGCTCACAGGTTGAGCTCGAGCCATTCTGCTGGAGCCTCGCGCGACTCAACACGGTGAGAGATTCTTGGGGTTTTAGCTCATTAAACGAGGCTGCGTCATTACAGACGTCCGTTTAAAACGACTAATTAACGCGTGAGGCCGTCGGAGACTCGGACTGTAACTTATGTCGAGGGTGTTCGGTTAATTAACGCGGTTTGCTGTCAGATGAGGTGCAGTTTTATAAAAAATAAAATTAAAACTGCACAAGTTCATGCAGAAATGTCAGTTTTAAGTTTATAAAGAAAGCGCAGAAACCATCAAACGCCAGAAAAACCTGTTAATTCTTTTGCAGAACAAGGCTCACATCTTCTTTTTAATCTCCACAAGGAGCAAAAATCTCTAACTGGTATTTCAAAGACACGGTTATAAAAGCGTTATTTTCACTGTCTTCACACCAATTTATCAAAGTTCAAATGCCATTAAAACAAAAAAAAAGAAACTTCCTACATTTACTTTGACTTTTTAAATTCCATCTCAGGCTGTATGAAGTCGGTTTATTTCTTGTTTTGTCTCCAACCAATTTAATTTCTGATATACATGGAAAAGAAATCACACTTTTGAATTCAGGGGTTCTTCAGAGCAGAGCATCATAAACCAGGGATGACACGATTCAGAGAGCTTCAGACTGAGATGACGCGTCCTGAGAACAAGATTAGGGCTCCGGGGCCTCCTTCACTTATTTATGGGACTTTGAGAAGAAGAAAAATGTGTTTCTGTCATGTTTCAGGCCCATCGCTAACCAGCAGTACCAGAAATGAAAACGATGAGCAAATCTAACAAGCAAGTTCAGGCAAATGTTAAATTCTGTTTCAATAATGTGAGAGGACATGAGGACGGTGGGTTCGAACCCTGAATGACGGCAGATGGAGGCTCCCGTCTGGAGCTCCAGGGCCGAGGCCTCCCGCCGTCTCCACCGCCATTTCAGGGGACTGGGCTCCATCCAGCTGTCGCGTCTTTTGGTCCTCGTTCCAGCCTGAAACTCCTCCACGAGGACATTCAGGCTCACGAGTGTCCATGTGGAAGATCATCGATGAACTCCAGTTTATAGTGATAAGGTTAGAAATCTGTAAATAATGGTAATGCAGCACGTTACTGCAAAAGTCTAGTTTCAGCCATTCATGATTGTTTATTCAAGAACACTAATATTAAAGAACGACTAAACATCACCTGCATCTCCAAAACAAAAATATACATAAACATTGACTTTTTTTTATTGCTTTTATTCAGTTACTTATATGCTTGCATTTTAAACAGAATAATAATCTATATCTGTGTTACATATGCTTGATTAACATTTGTTTATTAGCGTTACTTGGAGTGACAGCCATTAAATCTGAATTTATACCTCTAAAATGATAACGCTTTGGTTAAACATATTATTTGATACCTAGACTACAGACAAGAATAAAATAGATTTGGTTTTCCTAAATCTCATGACATTTTTAGCCTTTTAGGTCTATTCTGTGTCAGAATTAACCTGCTTGACACATTTTATAGTTTTAATATTATGCTAGGGTGACCAAAAAACCCAAAAAAAATGACACCCTACCGGCCTCTTGTTGATACTACAAAAATACTCAAAGATAGTCAAAGATGACAAACTAGCTTTATAAACCATACATTTATTTAAAACATCCCTTTTTTGTTTGAAATGAAAATGTTCTGATCTTTAAAAATAAATAACGCCTCATAACCAGTGACGTGTGGTGAGATTCATGGCTGCTGAGGCTCTGACTCCATCAGAATCACATTTACACATTAATGAACCCAACAGAGGAGATTATTCACCATCTGGTCAGCAGTAGTTAGCAGGTTATGTTTTATATACCATATCAGCATCTTTTTAAAAGATTTTCTAGTGGCCTTTATTGGATAGAGAGAAATAAATGGCACAAAAGGGACAAAACAACATATTACAACACTGGAAACTGAACCCACAAACCACTAGACTACCGAGCAAATACCATTGTAGGACCCTGACATTATACTGATTTTTAAAATTAAACTGCCTCATGCAATGCTGCTGTGATTAGTTAGGGTACCAATCAACAATCATACTTCAAACAACATTTTTAGTCTATTCCACAGACTTTGCACCACCACGCACCACGAAAGACAAGACAAAGATAAATAGTGCCAAATGGAAAACAATTCTCCCCCTCAAACTTACTTAGCTTTCTTTAATTTTCATTTTTCCCATCCTTGCATTTTCTGCTGCCATCTTTCTGTTGACAGACACTAACGTCACTCTGCTTTGTTGGTTTTTAGGCCTATATCTGATAAATGATTGTCTTAGCGCCCCCTGCTGTTAGTTGATAGAATGAAAATTTTGGTTATTTAAGAGACTGGACGGCCGTTCTGGACTTTTCCAGAAAGCAGAGATTATCAGGCCGCTCCTGGTTTCAGCTGTTCTGTAGAAATGTTCAACGGTTTATCGGATGACCAGGATGCAAGAAACGTCTTCACAGATCCTGTCTGTCCAGCAGGTTTGTCCAAAGCTACGTCCTAAGGTTCCAGACAGGTATGTTGTTGAACGCAGGGTAGATTTCCATAAACATGCTGGTAGAGACTCTCAGGTCACGGCAGCTCTCAAAGGTTTGAATCAAGGCAGCTGGACTTGTGTTTCCATCGCTGAAGCCTCCACCCAGAGGGGTTTTTCAGTTGAAAAAGCCTTCTGGAGGAAAGGCGACACTGAAGTTAAGTGACCAAAGTTTTCTGCAGATATACGGTATCTCAGCAACAATGAGAGGATCCAGCTTCCTTTATGCAAGAGCTTCAAATTCTGGTGTAATTACTAGGGGTGTGAAAATCGATTTGGCAATATATCGCGATTTTCGGACACCCAATATAATATCAATTTTTAAGCTCCTAATATCGATTTTTTTAGGAAAATTTTATTCTATTTATTTTATTTTATTTTATTATTAAATGTGCAAAAACACTAATAATAAACAATAAATAGGTTGTTTTGAAGCAAATAGTTTTGACTCAGTTTGTCCTCTGAATGATCAATATCATCTGATGAACATATACAGCAACTTGATTTTTCATCTCTACTTTTAATTTTGATATTAACTGGGTAGAATACCGCAATATATCGTGATAATATCGTATCGTGACCCAAGTATCATGATACATATCGTATTGCGAGGTCCTTGCCAATACTCACCCCTAGTAATTACTATGTTAGTATAAGGAAGAGATTTCACACCCGTTAGCCCTGGAAGTGACACGTCTACAGCGTTGCTGCGGGTGATCCCTGACGGCGGATATGAAGCACACGGCGTGAGACTTGATAACCCCTGAACGGGTTCGGTCATGTGACTGTCAGAGCGAAAGCGTGAGACATGTAGAAAAACCCAATGTGGCCTTTATCAGGTCTTGAAGGAGACATTTGACTTTTTTTTTTCCAAAAGCTGACAAAAAAATACCACAAAGATTCAGCAGAGCAGCTCCCTTTTCAGCTGTCACGTCACAGCTCTGTTCACAGCAGCTGGTTGACGGGGGCGGAGGGAGATGTTGTCCTCCGCGGTGTGTTGACAGCTGTGTTGCAGCTTCTTTCTGCCCACTTTTGAGGCGCATCACATTCACTTAAGTCGATATAACGATGGAGAGGCTACTCTGGCTGGGTCTGTGATGTCACAGTACCTTGCAGCCCCAGACATAGAGACAGGGTTATGTAACATCAGGATTTTTTTTAGTTTCTATGGAGAGTGGCTTTAAGGCCAAACAAAGGATATTAAAATGTCTGTTTCAGTTTCATTTGAAGGAATATTTTCGTACTTCTAAGAAGCGTCATCTAACCAGACAACGGGAGTCATGTCGCGCATCGACAACGATGAAACCAGCTCACGGGGGTAATGTTGACATGAGGGTAGATGTGACTCAGATGTCGGAGGAAGTAATGACGGAAGAGAAGTTGAGACAGTGATCAAGGGAGAGACCAAACAGAGTCAACTTTAGACGGTGTTGCAGAAGCAGCTCGGCCTCCAGCGCCTGTAGGGGGATCCAGAACGCTAAATGTTACAACAGTCCTCTGTGTTACTTTAAAACTGAGCAAATTCAACCTCAAATCAGCAGCAGAACATATCACAGCTTGTGGACCTGTATGCAGGACATGCTGTAAGCTGCAAGGTTATTATAGTTAACGAAAACTAGAATTGAAAAAACATTTTCGTTAACTGAAATCAAATAAAAACGAGAGTTAAAAAAAAAAAGATAACTAACTGAAACTGTATTATGTGTTTATAAAATGAACTAAAATTAACTATAATACCAGGGACGTCCTTTGTTTTTGTATTTGTAATTTTTTTTCACATAAATGTTTTGGGATTTGCATGAAATATATTAACTTCGCTGTTGGGAAGGACCGGGAGAAAACAGCAACTATAATGGACTGTTTCCATGGAGACCAGATAGCTGCTGGTCAGTAAATATGCAGGAACACCACAAGAGGGAAGACGCATTGATAAATATGTTTATTGAGACCAGAATGTAAACACAACTGTGATTTGATAGCCTTCAAAAAGTTCAGTGCTTCACTCCAACCAGAATTACAACCCTAATTTACAAAATAAAACTAAAACTAAAACTAATACTGAAACTAATAAAAACTAAACAAAAACTAAGTATTTCAAAAAATAAAAATGAATTAAAACTAACTGAATTTAAAAAACTAAACAAAAACCTAAATAAAAACTAAAACTAATGGAAAATCCAAAACTATTATAACCCTGGTATGCTGGACTGTATGGGCTGTATGACATCCTCACGAGTTAACCTCCAGGTCAGACTATACAGAGCTCAGAGAAAAAAACAAAAGAAACATCAGTAAGTACATCTCAGACTCTACAGGCCTCAGCCAGCATCAGGGAAAGAGTAAACAAATGTGGCTTCTTCTTTTTTTATTTTTTATTTTGGAAGGAAAATCTCTTCTCTCAAAAGAGCCTGCGTTGCAGCTCCAGACCTCAGCCTGATTGTGATCCTGTGTTTAGATCTGACAGATGAACTGATGAGAACCACATACAGAAAACAAGCACTCCGCGTTATTGCTGTCAAAGGTCAAGCTACTGAGCCATGGGGCGTGTTAGGTTTATCACGTAATGGTTACAAATGACGGCAGAGCTGCTGAGTGGACTGTTGATTTTGTGCACTGCTTCATTTTGGCCACCAGATGGAGGCAGCGGGCGGAGACGACGCGATCGAGGACGCCACTCATCAGCTTTTAGCACCTCCTAACGGCAGCATCAATGAACTGCATGATGTGGGGCAAGAAGAAGATGACATGCAGGGCCAGGTGGGCTCAGCTCTGAGACCTCACGCTTCTTCTGTCGGGATTAGAAAATGAGTTCCTTTTCTTTTGGCCAGTGCACTCTCCTTGAGTTTAATTACAAAACAAACAAATGAAAAAGGAACAATGATCAAATGGTTGCATAACGTTTTTTCTTTTTCTCTTCAGATGGAGGAGTTTTTGGGGCCCCAGGCACAGTACAATGAGGAGGAGGAAGAAAGGAAATACTACAGAAGAAAGAGGCTGGGAGTCATCAAGAACGTGGTTGCAGCCAGTGTTGGAGCAATGCTCGTGTACAGCGTCTACATGGGTGAGTCTGATCAGACGGACTAGAGACACTGAAACATGCACAAGCAACCCAGTTTTACGCTCTTGAACGTCTCACCGTGTCCCTGTTTGTGTTGCAGGCCTCCTGCAGATGCAGCTGATCCTCCATTACGATATGACTTACCGTGAGGTGAAGTACAGCAACCTCGGCCTTGAAGACATCGACCGGAAGATGCTGATGGGCATCAACGTCACGCCGATCATCGGCCTGTTGTACACCCCCGTACTCATCAGGTGGGAACGCGCACACGCTGCAAACATACGGTGGCAAGAACAAGTGTGTGGACGAATGAGATAAAAGCTGAATTGCGCGATATGTATGCTGCAAAAAGCTGAACCAATGTCCTGGTTTGGGCTCGCTCCTCTACCTCAGGATCACTGGACGCCACGGAGAGGAAGGTTAAATCCAAAGTTGACTGAAAATTTTCTTGAGGGTGTCATTGTGGCTGTCTGTCAGCTAAAGCTTAAAGAACAGGACAATGGGCACAGTTACATTATGTTTTTTAATTTGGAATTAATTAATTATTAATTATTATTCAGAATTAAACTATTTTCCTTCGATTTTACATGGAAATAGTAATTCCGAATTGAGGTTTACATGGAAAACACGTTTGTTCGGCTTTATCCAATTCCGCTTAAGGTCTGGGGGTTGGGAAGGGTTCTGATTGGATAGGGGGGGCGGACGTCTTTACGTATTTATGTCTACCGGAAAAAAAATACTGTTACTCGATTAGCAACAACTGGGGAGGACTACATTATTAGCAGCCTTTTTGGATTTGTTTATATTTTATTTTTGAAGCAGCAGCACGACAACATCATGTCAATGATTTTGTCAATGAAAACGAGCCCAGCGCGGAATATAAGCGTTTTGGGTTAGATTAAAAAACGAAAAACGTAATAAAATGTCACTTTTTATTATTTTTTTAAATTTTTGATTGACAATTAAAAATGGAAAGAATGAATACACGGATTGGTAAAGTTACTGAACTTTAACATGGATATTTTCATTTTAAAGTTCTCCCAGACGGAGGATTTAACAGAAACAAGGTTATTTGTAACAACTGACAAGTTGAACTCCCCGTTAAAAGTTTCTGCTGTTACCTCAGAAATTACCTGTTTTAATGTGCTGATTTTTTTTTTCATAAAAACGGGATGACATTAATGCCCTGGCAGTGGCAATAAGCTTTATTTTATTTTACATTTTTAAGATGAGATTATTTTAAGATGAGATCAGCACTTGATTTTACAAGGGCTGATGTTAAAAGTGTTTGAACAACAAATGTTATGGCACTTTAGTTCATATGGCAGCAGAACATTTAAATAAAAGTGCATTTTACACTACTTTTGAACTTATTATTTGATTTTGCGCATACAATGCGATTAATCGCGATTAAAAATTTTAATCGTTGCCCAGCCCTACTGGAAACCTTAAGATAAAAAAAAAAAAACACAAAGTAAATGTTAAGAACAACCAATAAAAAGCAAGTGGTGTTTAGAAGTTACAGCCCCAGATCCAAGAAAGTTGGGACGCTGTGTAGATGGTGAATAGAAACAGAATACAGTGGCTTGTAGGTCAGTGGTTTCGTCCATAGTTTCTAAAAAGAATTTCAACTTATGACTCATCTGACCACAGAACAGTTTTCCATTAATCCTCAGATTGTTTTAGATGAGCTTTGGTCCAGGTCACGTGTTCACATCTTTACACGATCCAGCTTTAAGCTGCGTTTGTGGGTGAACTGTGTTGACAGACGCTGATTTCTGGACGTGTTCCCGAGTCCATCAGTGCTGTCCAGGAGCTGTTTTCAGCACAGGGCTGCCTGAATGATCACCAACGTCCAGTTTTGACCTTCAGCCCTGTACCTTGCATGCAGACACTCCTCCCGATTCCCTGAAATGCCCCTTTAACATCTGGTCATGTTACTGAGCTGTTGACAGTTTATGCTCCGTTTGTTTGGTACCGAGGAAATGAGACCATGCAAAAATTCTGATGGTGAGAATGGAGGAGAAGGTGAGACTAGGGGCGCAAGATAATTATCGACTAGATAAATATCTGGCCAATAACAGGAAATTATGACGTCATCACGATAAGTCCGATATCATGACGAAAAGCCCCGATAACATATATATTTTTGTCAACACAGCAGTGCCTCGCTCCCTCTGAGCCTTGAATGACCGGCAGTGAATGTTATGTTCAAGTGAGGTCGGGATAATCAGAAAAATGATTTCTCAGTAAGGAAAATTAAGAATACCCCCTCATGCCAGAAAACAACTTGTTAACTTGGTCATCATTTTGGTAGTTGCTGACTTTAATTGATATTTCCAGTATTTTCCCACATGTTACACAAACAAAATAGAAAAAATAAATAAGGCCGAAAGAACGACTACCAAACGAGGGAACGGAGGCATTTACATTACACCTTGAATGCATCATTGCGGCACAGTGTGTTGATTTAAAAAAAAAAAAAAACAACAGGCGATTGTATGGAACTTTGTTAAAGTTTCAGAAGAAGATAGTTCGCTGGTTATTTGTGACAAATGCTCCAAGCGAAGGAGGTAAAAATAGCACAAGCTTTAATACGTCAAATCTGATCAGCCACCTGAAACATAACGATCGCTTCCATGGAGTGTTGAAATCGCGCTAACGTGAGCTAACATGGGCAAGCCAACACCAAGTCTCGTCTCTTCTCCATCATCTCTCTCATCAAAAGCTTCCATGAGATTAAAAGAAAAAAATAATACTACCGAACCTCATTTACTTTAATTAAAGGCATTAATCTGCGGGTGTACCCCTGCCTTTCGCCTGTAGATGGCTGGGATAGACTCCAGCAGATCCCCATGACCCTTCTGAGGATGAAACGGGTATAGATAATGGATGGATGGATGGATAAAGGCATTAATTTGGATGGAATCACAAGCCAAAATCCTTTAAACATTATGTTTCGTTACGTTGGAGTGCGTTTTTTCAGTTTATTTACACAGACAAGTCTAACTTGTGTCAGTACATTATGCACTGTGCATTATTTTTTATTGTGATTGAGGAAGGAATTTTTTCAGTTTGTAATTCTGATGCATGTATTTCCATCAGTTCAAGGAGCCTTTATTTTTTTTTTATATCAGTCAGTAATGCACCTATTTAAGTTGATGTGAGATATCAAATAGGTTTGTTTGATAGCTTTACGGAAATGTTTGAGAGGCTTGTTAATAATTTTTTCATTGGAAAAAAAATATATCTGTTCATTTAAAGAGTCTAAACGGTTTTTGGTTTTGTTCATAGTATTGATGTAATGATCTTAGGTATATGTGTGTGTTATTGGTTATCAGTATCGGACTTTAGGAGCTGAAAGTAATCGGTATTGATTTTAAAAAACAGTTATCGTGCATCACTACTGTCCAAATCTGTTCTCAGGCACTTAAAAGTCTCAGCCTGGATAACACGCTGACTCTGAACACTGAACTGCCATTGTTGGGTTGTCCCTTCACCCACAGCACAGCTCCTCGGTCTCAGAGATGTTACGCTCAAGCAAATCCTTTATGAAACAACAATCAACCGTAGGGAGGCGGGGGTCTCGTCTAGTTTTGGGGACAGGGGTTCTGGTGGGTTCCATCAACAGGCCGGGGACGCACCCAGAGCCTCCTCATCGCTGGTCTTGTCCCGCTGGGCCTGCATCCTTGTTAAAAGAAGCAGATATTCACGTCCCTTGTTAACCCACCACTGCTCTGCATCGCGGGAGGAGTTGTGACATGCTGCTGTGCAGCAGGTAGATGTGTTGTGATGTCAGAAATCTCCCAGTAAGACCACTGGCGGTTCTGCAGTCAGACTGGGAGACTCAGCGGCCGGGCTGACGCCGGGGCCTGGAGCGTGCACTAAAACAGCGGTAGGCTGGGAAGACTCTCGTGGTAAAGCGAGTTCAGTGCGGTCGACAGCCATGCAGAGTCTGTCCCTGAACGACTTCTGCGTTCTTGCTGCATTTCTGTCAGAGCGGACGCTGAAGATGCTGGAAGTGTTGTCATCTGATCGGAAATCCCACCCCAGTCAACATTAGGGCTGAGCGATTTTATCGATTCTGCGATATATATCGATATTTTATTTCCCCAGAGAGTATCAATTTTTCAGCCGCAGGTATCGATATTCTAAGCTCCCTTCAAAACCCCCGTGTCCCGCACAGGTGCTCTTCCTGCACTTTGCAGGAAGAGCCATCAAGTCCTCCAGCTGCTAGAGTCGCTGTAGAGCATTTCTAACAGGGTATCCAGAAGCTTCTTTCTCTTCCAGCTAGATCTGAGCCAGTCAGGAGGATGGTGGCGAATATAAATCCAGCGCCTGCGTGCTTAAAAGCAGATGTGTGGGAGCAGTTCGGGTTTAAAAAGAAAAATGAAAGAGAAGATTTAAACAAAAGTATGGCGGTTTGCAAGCTCTGTCACCACCTGGACAAGCTAATGCTAACTGAAAGCGAGCCAAAGAAGTTGCGGTACGATCCGAAACAAACCACGCTGGACAGTCACGCCGGTTGTTGCCAAAAGTTTCCATCTACATCACCGAGGTCCCAGAACATTACGGAGTCCATCGCCTACTTGATTTGTCAGGATTTGAGACCATATTCAGTGGTGGAAAACGCCAGCTTTAAGGGATGTGTTTACTCTCGCGGCAATGTGTCGCAGTTATTTTGTCGTCGGTATGCTGGTAGTTATTTTTGATTTATGCTCAATTTTGAAGCGCGTCTGCGCTATGTTATTCCACACCACAATGCAAGAGGGACAATCAGGAACGAGCTAAACTTACTAAACTTATCTCTTGTTTTTCCACTTCCTCACCGTCTCGGCCGTATCCAGACCCACATTCATCGCTATCTCCCTCCATGAATTACTAGAATATGTGCTGTCTTTGTAGTTGGAGAATGAGAATCATACAGATGTGGGTACTTCCTCACTTCTTCGATGATGCGCTCTTTTCTACGCGGATATAGAACTGACCAATCAGAGGCCTCCCTCCTCTCCTCTCTGCGGCACTGTCTGCGGTCACCTACCTTTCAGTTCAATTAATTCAAACAAAGTAATTGTAACACTCACAAGATGTCACCAAAATCACTTTGTCCCATTAAAATTTTTCAGAAAATGTTGTAAATGTATCTTAAGATATATATCGATATATATTGTATCGTGTATTGTTTCGCATGGTGAGATTAGTGTATCGCTACAGCCCTAGTCAACATATAGAGAAGTACTCCACAGTCACGCTGCAGGGGAGTCTTCTGTCCGTGCGCTCTGTCACTCATCCCATCTCCCCCTCAGGTTTCTTGGTACAAAGTGGATGATGTTCCTGGCCTCTGGCATCTACGCGCTCTTCGTCTCAACCAATTACTGGGAGCGTTATTACACGCTGGTGCCGTCAGCTGTAGCCATTGGTGCGGCCATCGTGCCTCTCTGGGCCTCCCTGGGAAATTACATCACAAGGTGAGATCTGGATATGTTCCTGCTTTTGTTTGTATTGTTTTATCTTTTCCTTCAGTGGTGAGTCTGAATGTCTGTCTGAATGCTACCTCATAAGCTCCGCGCTCAGAGAAACTGCATCTCCAGCCTCGCTTCTTTGATTCCCATGACGGTGCAACTTGTCTTGTAAAAGGAAAACAGACACATGTGTAGATGTGAATGTCGAAATATTTGATTGGTTCTGTTTACGCAAACACAAGCCGTTGTTTTATATGGATTTAAAAAGTGCTGTCCGGGGTTGCCTGGAGACGAATTAGTGGAGGGACTTTAAAAACAGTAATGAAACCCACAGAAACCCGCCATCGATGCGTCGTCTGCACACAGATTGGCGTTTTCTTTCCTTACAACAGAGCTGCTCAGACTCCACACGTCAGTAACAACAAAGCTCCAACAAAACATCAGGTGAGTGTTTCCTGATCTGCTCACAAAGCGGCGCAGGAATACGTTCCGATCGATGTAGGAATCATTTTCCAGGCCGTGTGTTGGAGTGGACTTAGGGTGAATTCCAATTCCTCCTTTAACCCTCAATCTCAACCCTCGATCTCAAAAATGCGCGCTCCCGTCAAGTGCAGGTGCTGTCCTGATACTCAGAACGTCAAGTTGAGGAACAAGTTTGAGGGCTGTATCGCCCTCACAGTAAACCCTCACAGTTCGCGGTCTCAGTACATCGCGGAGGTTTCTAAAATATTCATCCAAAAAAAAAATATTCGAAAAAAATTTAAGAAATCAAAAAAAAAATTGAAAAAGATTCAAACGAAGCGCATGAGGCTGAAGCGAAACACATTACATCAAGAACGAGTCTCAGGAAGCAACAAGAGCCTGGACAGGATGCCCCATGAATGAAAATCGAGGCCTGTGATTGGCTGCTACGACGGGCATTACTGTGCCGTCAGTTGTCTGTACGCTGATTGGCTGATTGGCTGATTGGCTGATTGACACGCGTCCCCTAATCTCCCATCTCTTGCTCCCGTGAGACAAAGCCAAGTTTAACGCCGGTAATCTTGGTGTTTCCGTTCGTCAGTTCCAAATATCGCTTTCTCATTTCAGTGATTTAGTGCCATTTTAAAGTAAACTCCTTCACTGCCATTGATTCAATTCAATTCAATTCAATTTTATTTATATAGCGTCTGTTACAATGACAATTGTCTCTAGGCGCTTTACAGAGACCCAGAGCATGACCCCCGAGCAAATATCATCAACTAAGATTATATAATTAAATCCAATCAATGATAATGGCAGGTAAAAAACTCCCACGTAGGGAGAAAAAAAAACCTTTATACCAAACAGTGGCAAGGAAAAACTCCACTTTAAGAGGAAGAAACCTTGAGCAGGACCTGGCTCATATGGGGGGACCTTCCTGCCGAAGGCCAGCCGGGTAGAGAAAGAAAAGAGGGGAGACAGGACAGAGAGAGGATGGAGGACAGAGAGAGGAGAGACACAAATGACTAAATACAGTGACCATATAAACATAAACAAATGGTGGCGGCAGCACTGGGATGAGATGGCCAGAGGACCAGGTCGCCGATCACCACACCAGTCGGTACCCAAACACAAGTGGAGGAGAACCCCGGGATGGGCAGAGGATGGAACTGCAAGTCAGCATGAAACCCAGGAAACTCTGGCCTGCAAATACACAAAGAGAAAAGGGGGCAGAAACAGCACAACAAACACAGGAAAGCAAAGAAAATGGAGCACAGTTATTTTAAAAATAAAATAACATTTATATCTTTAAGATATACGAAGATACTTACGTTTGTAGCTAGCTTCTGGATAGCCCTTACTTCCAAGGGTGGTGTCGGAAAATCTCAATTTTGAGGGCGATACAGCCCTCAAACTTGTCCCTCAACTTGATGTCCCTTAGAATTGGGACACCACTTGCCCTTAGCGGGAGCGCGCATTTTTGAGATTGAGGGTTGAGATTGAGGGTTAAGGGAGGAATTGGAATTCACCCTTAATATCATTAAGACACCCTTGAAGTTTAGCCAAAGGTTTTGTTTCCTCTGGTTTCATAGATAAGTACAGCTGCGTATCATCAGCGTAGCAATGAAAGTTTATGCCATGGCTCTGGATAATTTTTCCCAATGTATAAAGTGAAAAGGATTGGTCCCAGAACTGAACCCTGTGGGACGCCATAGCAGACCCTAGTCCGTGTAGAAGAAACGTCATTAACATGGACGAACTGGAACCTGATGTCTATAGACGTCAGTTGGGTCTAATATGTGTCACTGGGGTTGCTAGGCAGAGCGGGGGGGGGGGGTCACAGCCCCCATTAACCGCGAAGTGTGAGGGTTTACTGTATTCAGATTCTCCGGCACCACCCTTGGAAGTAAGGGCTACCCAGAAGGCATTACGTATTTTCACCAAGACATCTTCCAAAAAGGTGGCCCCGAAAAAAGCTAGCTACAAATGTAAGTATTTTTGTAGTTGATAAAGATATAAGTGTTACGAAACCATCTTATTGTTTATGTTATAAATATATATTATCTTCTTCGTCGTCGTCGTCGTTTTCTTGACAGACTGGACGTAGCTTTATCGTAAGGCCGCCCCCCCCACAGTCTGATGTCATAACTGCACTCAAGGGGTGTCCCATTTCTAAGTCACATATTAGCTGTTACACTTTCTTTCGAATCCCTAGAGCTAGCTTCTGCAGCCGAGGATCGGACCGCCAGGGTCCCCGAATCCGGCCACCGCCCAGCTCTCTACGCACCCGACCTCTATGGCCCCTCCTGCAGGTGGTGAGTCCACGGGAGTGGAGGCCCATGTCTCCCTTTCGGGCTGAGCCCGACCGAGCCCCATGGGCAAAGGCCCGGCCACCAGGCGCTCGCCTCCGAGCCCCACCTCCAGGCCTGGCTCCAGAGGGGGGCCCCGGTGACCCGCGTCCGGGCAAGGGAAATCTTGGTCCATCGTTTTTATTCATCATAGAGGTCCTTTGTGAGCCACACTTTGTCTGTTGTGGTGAAGAGGGAGCTGAGTCGGAAGGCGAAGCTCTCGATTTTACTGGTCGATCTACGTTCCCACCCTCACCTATGGTCATGAGCTTTGGGTAGTGACCGAAAGAACAAGATCGCGGATACAAGCGGCTGAAATGAGCTTCCTTCGCAGGGTGGCCGGGCTCTCCCTTAGAGATAGGGTGAGAAGCTCGGTCATCCGGGAGGGGCTCAGAGTAGAACCGCTGCTCCTCCGCATCGAGAGGAGCCAGATGAGGTGGCTCGGGCATCTGGTTAGGATGCCTCCTGGACGCCTCCCTGGTGAGGTGTTCCGGGCACGTCCCACTGGGAGGAGACCCCGGGGAAGACCCAGGACACGCTGGAGGGACTATGTCTCTCGGCTGGCCTGGGAACGCCTCGGGATCCCCCCAGAGGAGCTGGAAGAAGTGGCCGGGGAGAGGGGGGTCTGGGCCTCCTTACTCCGGCTGATGCCCCCGCGACCCGACCTCGGATAAGCGGAAGAAGACGGTACGGTACGGTACGGTACTTTCTTTCGAGGGCCAAAGATTGAAGGTTAAGGGAGGAATTGGAACTACATCCTAGTTTTCCAGCTGAGAGCGTTTTTTTTTTTGTGATAACGTGGATTTTTGTGCCTTTTATTTAAATTTTTTATGTCATTATTTGGTACCAGTTGTCTCCGGGAATCTGATTTATAGCACAAGGAGAAGCAGAAAGTGAAAACACTTGGCTCGGTCTGAGGCCTGGTTGCAGTTCATGGGGCAGAGTTTAGCTGTTAAAGAGCCTTGCGGCGTTTTGCACAACACGCCAGTCTTTGAGTCACAGCGTGTGTGTTTCTGTGACACGAACACGTGCAGGATGGCGCAGCAGTACTACGAGTTTGTCAACTACAAAGAGGAGCACGTTCAGGAGCAGAAGAAGCTCCCGAAGGGAGCGTGCCACAGCTACGTCATCATCTTCCAGTCGGTCTTCAACTGCATCTTCAATGTGAGTCTGACATGATGCACGGCTGAGTCAGCTTCACCTTGTTTGTTAAACTGATGGATTAAAAGCCTGGAACAGGCTCAATTTCAATAGCAATCGATCTTGAATCTCTGTTTTCTTCTTCCACATCAGCTGAGCTTCGTCTTCGCCGAGTTTCCCATGTGTCTCGTCCTCAACAACTACCTGCATGAGAACAAACACATTCTGGCCAACGTGAAGATCTGTGGTAAGGACGTCTTCCTCTCAGAGAACTGATGCTTCAATCCATGTCAATACATGTGAAGGTCATTCAGTGTGAAGGTCATTCAGCATCTCATGGAGGTAAATTCACTCCTTTTCTGTCTGTAAACTAAATATGAAACAGCTAAACAGAGTGGGTTTGTTTACACACTAAAAAAGGTAGAAGGACATTTGCGTAGGTGGTGACATCCTTCTACCGTCACCACTAAACTTTTATCTAATCCGTACATGAAGGGTTTTTTTTTTTCTTATAAGAATGACGCCTTTAAATGACAAAGACTCCTGCTGCCCCGGCGTGACAGGGTTTTGCTGTCACTTCAAAGGCCTGAATTTGTGCCCTCGAGCACAGAAACAGTGGTTTTCCCTGTGATGTCGTGATGTGAACAGCAGCAGGAAGCACGGACCGCGGAGCAGGAGATGCTCGTACCTCCGCCTGACTGCAGCCAGCTTCTTTACAAACAACAAGCACACAATTTTAATCTAAACTGCTGCTCCGTTTAGTTTCATCCCTCCGCTGCACTTTTCCGTCACAGACACGTGGAGTTGTTTTTTTTTTTGCCGGTTGAAGAAGGGAGCAGAGGGCCGTGGTCGGGAGTGTGACGGCTGCAGCGCAGTCATCGGGGTTGTTCCACGAAGCAGGTTTTATCACTTACCTGGCCAAGTCAACCTTGATTAATTGACTAACCTGTGCTGTTTACACTCCAGAAAGCTCTAATCTAAAAGACACTGAAAGGATGATAAAATCAAATTAAAAAATTCTGTTTAGCACGATCCTTTAGAGTCTGACCTCCACGTCCATCAGGGTCGGGGTATGTTTTTTTAATGTTTTGATGTCTAACACAGTGGAAAAGCTTCAGAACCTCATCACTGCTCACCTCCACACTGCTCATAATTCTTCACAATCTCCCGGTCTTAATAAACAGTATTTTGAACAACTGTCTTCGCTTCTCTACCATCAAGGTAATTAAAATCTGAGTTTTTGGAAACCTGCCAGTTCATCACTTTATTTACCAGATGAGCTGTCAGGTTTTAGAGATAGAAAAAGACAAACACAAAAACAACTTTCTACTGAATGAGACATGCAGTCTTGTGTTTTAGACGTTCAGGTGGATGTGTCAGGACTGAAACAGGCGGCGTGTGTCCCATCAGCTTCCTTCTCCACCTCCACGCAGGTGCGGCGATCAGCGGAGTGATCCCTGGCTTCAACACCACCGTGCTCACCAACCTGCCGCGCTCCATGCTGCTCATCCAGGTGGAGAGCGTCCTCATGGGCTTCGCCTTCCTCGCCATGATCATCGTAAGATCTCCCCAGCACGAACATACAAGTCTGCGGAGCTAATGGCGCTAATGACAAGGCCTAAAGGAGCCATGCAGGCGATTATTTTATTTTATTTTATTTTATTCACAGCTCAGAAGTCAACACAATGCTAAGCGCTAAGTTGCTAAAATCATAACAGCAATGGCTGGCTGGCCAAGCCAATGGCTCGACGAAATGGTGTCAAACGATGTGATTGGTCATCTTTATTACTTAAGATTGATCAGATATGGTTTAAAAAAAAAAATCACCCCTCGTATAATTGTGTTGGATTTAGAATCTTAGAAAAAAGTGATTTATGTACCAGCATGTAAATGTTTAATTCTGTTGGCCCTTTTAACCTGACAGTCAGCGGGGATTTGCTCTGTCGTGGAGCCAGCACCTAGTGGTCAGTCGAGGAACTTCTGGATGAGTTTCAGGGGGGAAGTGGGCTGAAGTGGGTGAGAAAAGCTTTTATAACGTCACAGAAGTCTGAAATGAGGCGTTGCAAACACAGTCGCAGCTCACTAAAGGGATTACAAGCTTACAATGTCCAATCAGAAGAAGCTGTGATATGAAAAGAAGAAAAAAGAAGAAAATAGTTGTGATTCTTTCATTTTCTTTGACTTTTATTTCTTTACAAACAGAACAAAGCTCCTGTGAGCTTCAGTTAATTTGTTATTTACACATCCGTTTTTGCCTTTCAGTCCTGCAACACATTGTTGTTCTGTCATTGAAGGTGCCAAGTCAGAAGAGTTTTAGGTTTATTTTTATTCTTCCTGCATTCACATCTTAAGCTGCGGAGCAGTATAGGGTTCCTATGGTCACGTTTCTACATACTTTATTTACAGTGAAGAGGAGACAGGAAACCAGGGCACAGGGAGTGACTGCTGCCTCTGTTTAAGGGGCCGCCTGCATAAACCACTAACCCACAGGGGCCCGTTATTGTCACATTTTGAATTTCAACTGTCTCCACACGTCCTCTGTTGGAGACAGGTGAAGACGGCAGGCTGAGCGGTCCAGTACCCCTGACACCCTGCTAAAGATTTGGTCTTGAAGGCAGCACTCTTGTTTGATTCCCGAGGACGCTGATGCGTAGCTCCGTATTGAAGTGCTTGACAAAGATTTCCTGCAGCGGTCCACGGCCCGTGTGCTTCTGCCGGCCGCCTGAGGGAACAGAGATTACTGAGATTACTCCTTTAAGCACTGAGATTCCTCCAGACTCCTTGAATCATTTATTTAAATCATCCCTTCCCAATCCCTTGGGAAGGAACATGAGACATTTCCAACTGTTCAGTGTGGAGGAGGGGCTGTTGGAGTATTAAAAGCCCGGCGTCTAACTTTAACCCCCCCACCGGCTTCTCCGGTCATGCATGAATCTATAAACCATCTTTGTTTGGGTTACTCTTGGGACGGCGAGAGCAGCTGTCCAAGAAAATAATCATACGGTCTCTGCTTCCTTCGTAGGTCCTTAGATTCAAACGTGAAATCTCTTCAGTTATTTCATTAATCTCCCAGCATTCCTTGGGCTGCAAAGACAACTTGTGAAATGTACTTTAGGGGGTTTGGCTGTCATCTGTTGTGTTAATTTTTTTTTTTTTTTTTTTGGTGCAGTCAGTTATTTTTATGTGTTTTTACCCATAGTTCCTTGTGCTTGTGCGGCCCGGCCTACCGCCCAACAGAGGAGATCGATCTCCGCAGTATCGGCTGGGGGAACATCTTCCAGCTGCCCTTCAAGCACCTGCGGGACTACCGCCTGCGACTGCTCTGCCCGTTCTTCATCTACAGCGGCTTTGAAGTGCTGTTCGTCATCTCCGGATTCTCCCTGGTACCGCGCCGTAATCTGTTGGGTTCAAAACTGAGATCAAAATGTGTGAAGACCATACCAGTCAAGTATCCCGCTTTGGCCGGGAAAGTCCCGTATTTTACTCTTCTCTCCAGTCGTCCTCCCGTATTAGTATTTTCCCGTAAATCTCCCCGTATTTTAACCTGCGTTATTAAAAAATAATAATACCGCATCGGGTGGAGTAAAAAAAAAAAGACATTCCCAATCTGAGATCTGTCACTTGCCTCGCGATAACTGCCACAGCAGTAGCTACTACAGTTACTGTAGATCAGTGGTCTCCAACCTTTTTTGCGCCACGGACCGATTTAATGTCAGGCAGTATTTTCATGGACCAGTCTGTAAAATGTGTTGCAGATCCATACAACAAAATAAGATTAAAAAGTTTTTTTCTATATGTTATAATAAACGTAAATATGCTGTGTATTCACGTGCTACTTTATTAGTAGCGTCATAACATCGCACCAAAAACAGAACATCGGTAACATCCTCTGGAAAGACGATTGTTTTTCACTCATATATCAGCTTGAGGGTTTAAACGTATCATGTGATCGAGACACAGGTCTGGAAGTCTTGTCATGTGTCAAGAGGGTGTAATGGAGAGAATCTGGTCATTTTTCAAAATAAAACATCATTTAGACTCAGATAATAAATCTGTAATAATGGAAGCTGATTTACTGTGGAGGAAATAAGTATTTCATCCCCCGCTGATTTTGGCCGTTGTCATACTAAGAAATAATTGAACAGTCTCAGACTTCTATGGCATTTTTATTTTAACAGTTATAGAAAGAATATTGAAAAAAAAATTGAGAAAATTACATGAAATTAAAAAAAATAATAATAATTTGCAAGTCATTGAGGGAAATAAGTATTTGATCCCCTAGCAAAACATGATCTAATACTTGGTGGCAAAACCCTTGTTGGCAGCACAGCTGTCAGATGTTTCTTGTAGTTTCTTACTAGGTTTAAACACATCAGGAGTAATTTTTGTCCACTCCTCTCTGCAGATCATCTCCAAATCCTGAAGGTTTTGAGGCTTGCGCTTGGAAACTCGCAGCTTCAGCTCTCTCCACAGATGTTTAATAGGATTAAGGTCAGGAGACTGGCTCGGCCATTCCATGACCTTGATGTGCTTCTTATGGAGCCACTCCTTTGTTTCCTTGGCTGTATGTTTTGGGTCATTGTCATGCTGGAAGACCCATCCATGATCCATTTTCAATGTCCCTGCGGAGGGAAGGAGGTTGTCACCCAAGATTCTGCGGTACGTGGCCCCGTTCATCTTCCCATCGATGCGGTGAAGTCCACCTGTCCCCTTAGAAGAGAAACACCCCCAAAGCATAAGGCTTCCACCGCCATGCTTGACAGTAGGGATGGTGTTTTTGGGGTCATATTCAGCATTTCTCTTCCTTCCAAACACGTCGAGTTGAGTTGAGGCTAAAAAGCTCAGTTTTAGTCTCACCTGACCACAGCACCGTCTCCCAGTCTCTTTCTGAGTCATTAATATGTTCGTTGGCAAACCTGAGTCGGGCCTGGACGTGAGCCTTCTGGAGCAGAGGAACCTTGGACCACTGCAGGATTTTAAACCATTGCGTCTCAGATTATTACCAATAGTTTTCTTGGTGACTGTGGTCCCAGCTGCCTTGAGATCATTAACCAGCTCCTCCCGTGTAGTTCTCAGCTGATCTCACCTTTCTCATGATCATTGAGACCCCACCAGGTGATATCTTCCATGGAGCCCCCAGCCTAGGTTGATTAACAGTCATGTTGTACTTCTTCCACTTCCAAAATAATTGCACCAACAGTTGTCACCTTCTCATTCAGCTTCTTACTTATGGTTTTGTAGCCCATTCCAGCCTTGTGGAGTTCAACAACTTTGTCCCTGACATCTTTTGACAGCTCTTTAGTCTTGCCCATGGTGGAGATGGTGGAGTATTACTGAGTCTGTGGGCAGATGGATTTTTATACAGGTGACTATTTGGAACAGGTGTCTCATGCAGGTAATTACTTCAGTGAGATTAGGAGTATGCCAGTGGTCTGTGGGAACCAACACTGGTCAAGGTTGGTCGGGGATCAAATGCTTATTTCCCTCAATGACTTGCAAATTAATTTTTATTTCATTTTGTGTAATTTTCAATTTTGTGTAATTTTTAAAAAAAAATATTCTTTCTATAACTGTTAAAATAAAGCTGCCACAAAAATCTAAGACATTTATTTCTTAGTATGACAACTGCCAAAATCAGCGGGGGATCAAATACTTATTTCCTCCACTGTATTTTTTCTCTGCGGCCCGGCACCAAATGACCCACAGACCGGTACTGGACCAGGGGCCGGGGGTTGGGGACCCCTGCTGTAGGTGGTAGATGTTGCGAGGTTAGTGTGTGACATCAGATGAGTGACAGCGCGCAAATAAAAAAAAAAAAAGATTACAGAGAATAGGATGACTTTAGACAACAGAACTGTTTGCACTCTTCTCTCTCTGGGACCAGTCCACACATACACTTCTTCCAAAACATTCATAAAGAGTTCAAAGTCTGCAACAAATGAGTACAACAAGTCATTAAAAGATTAAAGAAAAGTCACGTGAAATGAGATGAAAAACTGTGAAAGAGCAATATGAAATGAAAACAATGTGTGGAATGAAAATAAAATGTAAATGTAAATACAAGCAATGTTAAATGAACAAAAAATATGCAAATCCCTTCAAATACCGTATTTTACCGTATTATAAGCTGCTACCTTTGTCCCACGCTTTAAAGGCTTAGACAGAGATGCGGCTTTTCTATGAATTTTTCTTCAGCCCTCAGGGGGCGCTCTAGCAGGAAGTGCAAAAACCAAAAAACAAATCAAGTAGTTAATGGCTATTCTGTTTTTGTTAGGTAGCCTATGTTGGCTATGCTACTCTACATTCATTTTGTGAGCATCAATACCTATTATTATTGGACAAACTGATTAATCCAGGTGTGTCTGACCAATGTAGGCTACTCAGACACACCTGGATTTATCAGTTTGTCCAGTCAGTTTGGACATCCGGAATGGGTCCGTTCCGGAATGTCTTTGCTGTGTGGGGGGGTTTCAGTACACAGGAGGAGGAAAAATAAAGCAACTTGGTTTTAGTGTGCAGGAGGAAAATGAATAAAACCATCAATGACTTTTCTGTTTTGTTTGTTCAGCACTTTTACTGCCGTGTTACAGGTTCTGTTCAGAAACAACCAGTTCAGGTATATGAATAAACACTTCTAAATCTTTTGATGTAAATATCTTAATTCTCAGCCTGGATACCGGCGGCTTATAGTCCAGTGCGGCTTATATTTGACAAAATATATATTTCGTTTATATTTTAATGGGTGCAGTTTATATTCAGGTGCGCTTTATAGTCCAGAAAATACGGTAATTTCTCTTCATATATACCCCTTTAGTGTTTTTCATTTAGGCTTTAATGAATGTTCACATTATGTCAACGTGGCTTTATACACAGCCGCACTACTTCCTGAACTTCAGCCAGCTGCTTTGTTTCCTGTGTGCCATTAATTGACAAACTGATTAATCCAGGTGTGTCTGACCTCACAGCAATGGTCAGACACACCTGGATTGATCAGTTTGTCCAATAATGGCACACAGGAAACATAAAGAACTGGCTGAAGTTCAGGAAGTAGTGCGGCTGTGATTTTAGCTTTTTTGTACACAAAAAATGTAAGAGATACTGGAGCTTGATTGGAATGGTGGGACTGCTCGTGGCGGGCGCCAGAATATTTCCCTTATTTTTAAATCCAAAACTTGACAGGTATGGTAAAGACTAAACTGGTGAAGACCAGTAAACGGGTATAATCCGTGCAGCTCTTTGTCCTTGGCAGTCATATGGCGTCTGCATTCTGGGCCTGAAGAAGCTCTGGCTCCTGATCGCCGTCTACGGCCTCTCCAGCTCCGTCTTTTCCACCCTCTCTCTCTGCCTCCTACGACTCCCCCGCTGGCTGTGTCTGCTTGGCGGTGCTGCCGTGCACCTGGTGCTGCTGGTGGTCCTCATGGCGCTGTCTGCGGAGCCCAACAATGAGAAGTACCTGGGCCCTCTGCTGGTGATCTCTGCCCTGTGGGGGCTTGGGACGGCCCTGAACAAGACGGGAGTTGGCAGTGAGTATCAGCGATGCTCCCGTGTGTCCGTGGTGTAGCGTGAGGTGTGCCGTGTGTGGGCTCGAACCTGTCTCTGTGTGTGCCAGCCCTGATTGGTCTGCTGTACGCTGAGGAAAAAGAGCGTCTGGACTTTGTCTACACCATCTACCACTGGTGGCAGGCCATCGCCATCTTCATGGTCTACCTCTGGTCAGCGCTGCCCATGAGGGTAAGTGACCTTGTTCTTAACGGTGTCTCCGTCTGGAGATACCCTTTCGTTTCCCGTCCTTAAATCCTCTTGTCTTTGGCTCAGTTAGGGTTCCAAACTCTATATTTTTTCTTTCATCAGTAGAACTTTGGCAGGACTTCCTTTAATCCGCTGAACTGGGCTCAGATGTTTTGGTTAGCTCTCCACAAGCTTCTCGCAGCGTCTTACTAGAACGTTGGTCTTTCCTTCCTGGTGGAGCTGGTGGAGTTGAATCAAGTTTGTGGACTATCTGACTTGCATGTTTCTTTTCAGCAGAGAAAAATGGCCACTCTGTTATTTTAATTCTCTTGTCCTGAAGTCACTTTGCATCTGGTTTGGACGTATGCTTGCAGTCACTGTCCATTCGTAGGACCCGTTCACTCCCAACGTTATGTCTGATGTCTTCAGATTAGAGGTCTTCGGAAAAACCCAACAACCTGAAAACCCGAGGTTTCGACCCAACTTGAATCAGGTCTCGGGTCCATTCAAAAGACATACTACAGGTTCGGATGGGAATCGGTACAGTTAGTCTCTGGTCCGGTCAGTGCTCTCTGACTGGCTGGGTCCGCGTTTACTTGAGAGAGGTAAAGATATTGGCGGTGGCAGCCAATGTCAGGACTCGGGGCAGTTTAATTAATTATTCATTAACCATAATTTGTCATGAAACAATCGTGTTGCCGTAGCGTGTGATTAGCGGTTTGCCCGGCAGCTGTAAAGCACAACGGATCACCAACATGACAACGCTGGATGACAGAACATATTTATGACACGTCCTGACCGGTGTAGGCTGTTAGCGTTAGCAATTGTTACCAATAGCATCTGTATCCACAAAGAAAATAACGACGTTATCTATGTTCAGTATCAAGCCAAAAAAGCTGCCAAAGAAGGCCACTTACTGACCTTTAACTCTCCATCCATTGTGCCCTCACCTTTAAAAGCTTGCAAGCAACACTTTGTACTGTTTAAATAAATGAAACGATTTTTCTCAACTTATCTTTTATTCATTTTGTCCAGCATTTGCAAGCTGCCTGTCAACCATATAATGTGTAATTGATGCTTTCAGTTCAATTAATTCAAACAAAGTCATTGCAACACTCACAAGATGTCACCAAAATCACTTTGTCCCTTTAAAATCTTTCAGAAAATTAACTAAATGTATCTTAAGATGAATATCAATATATAACGTTTTGTGAGCCGAATATTGTGTATTGTATCGCAAGATTAGTGTATCGCTACAGCCCTACTTAAACGTCTCATTGTCCTTCTTCTGCAGGCCAAACTCTCCATCCTGTTGGTCACTTTGCTGCTGGCCTGCTACTGCTACTGGGTCATGGAGCGTCGTGTGGCCCAGAAAGTGCCGTACAGACTACCTCGCATCCCCCGCCCACGACACAAGGTAACCGATCAGTCCTAGGAAAACGTTTCTTACAGTTCTGTCAAGTCAAACAGCTTTTATTCCCTTACAGCAGACAAATTCAGCAATTTTTCCACAACGTGACGCATCATCCCGAGTTCTCAATGAAAATTGCAGAGATGCACTACAACAGCTCCGCTTCCAGCCATGTCAATAGCAGCTGGTTTTACGGTGTTCAGGAAGACACTCCACTCCACCTCGTCCCTGTCCCATGCAGGATGTGCCTTATTTGAGATGTGTCCTACAGCTTTATGCCACCCACTTTAATTACACGTTTGGTGCTTCTGTTATTTACCGTGGACACGGGTTCTGTGGTCAGATTGTAGTATCCCTGTATATCTTTTTTTTTTTTTTTTTTTTACCCTCAGGTAAAAGGCTACCGCTACCTGGAAGAGGACAACTCAGATGAGTCAGATTCAGACAGGAGCGAGGAGGATGAGGACGATGACAAGAAGGATAACGACCGAGTACGTGGTTGAGGATCCGGGAGCAGAGGACGCGGAAGAAGGGGGCCATGACGGCGGGCCCGAGGGAGCTGAGTCACCCAGAGCCTGGAGGAGAGGAGCCAGGGGTCAGCGGCACAGATGGGAGGACGGCCGTCTGAGGGGTGGGGAGGAGGAGGGGGAGGAGGGGGAGGAGGGGGAGGGAGAGGGAGAGTGAGAGAGGAGCATCCGGGGGGGTGGGGGGTGGAAGATGCTCTGAATGCTGATTCTTACATCCTGCACTAAACTCAGCAAACATGGTCTGAATTTTAATTTAAGTGTAAGAGTTCAGCAAGAGCAAATATGTAGATCAGCATCTTTTACGGATTTAAGACGAAAAGGTTAAAAGCAGCTAAAGCAAATGTTTAATCAAATCAAAAATCCCTTTAATCAAGTATCAGTGTTTAATATTCTGAAGGTTTCTAGATCTGCGAATGTCTTGCAGATAAATTCAATTTTTCTTTTTTAAGCTTTGAGTCCTGTTTATCGTTTCTCTGCAGCAGCAGGAGCTGCACCCTCGGTCCTCAGGCAAGGCAGGTTTATCTGTAGAGCACAGGTCGTACGCAAGGCAATTCAAAGAGCTTTACAGATAAATAACATCACAAGAAGGCAAATAGAGTCATTCCATCAATCATAAGAGCATGAAAATAATCATTAATAAATTAAATTATAAAATGAATAAAAAAATGAAGAGTGCAGAACTGTTTTTTAGCCTGGATCTGAACATTGAGGCACATCTTCTGGAAGACTGTTCCAGATTTTAGGAGCATAAAACTGAAACGCAGCTTCACCTTGTCTAGTTCTGTCTCTGGACACCAGCAGGAGACCACTACCTGAGGTTCTCAGAGTCCGCTGTTAAAACCTGGATGTTAAAGCCTGAAGTGTTCGGCTTTCCCTCCAAGTTCGTTAATTCGAGATGAGAGCAAAAAGTCAAGACTCAAGACAAGGTTTAACTAGTTTATACAGAAGCTTCTGGAGATCCACACAGTTACAGAAAGATATGCTTTAGTCTGCTACCAAGTGAGATCTGAGGGTGTGTCCGGTGGTCAGTGTCTTTATAAGATTACATCATCTTTTGAAGTTTGTTTTTCTGTACCTGCTCGTCCCTGGTACTTACCTAAGGTCCTCCTGGCATTACCTCAGTTTCAGAAAAGCTATCTATTTTCCTTATATGGAAGTGTTCTCAAGGCCATGAGCTTATAACGATCATGGCAGCTGCATGCACACAGTGATACATTCAAGTACTGATACTCACACCTGGTTGGTTCACACGGCTCTAACATGTCAGAGATGGACTTTGGGGCTCATCTGTTTACGGTGAAAATCCAATCAAACAGACAATTACAAACTGCCGCTCAAGGTTCTGTGTGAATCAGTGGGATTCAGACAGTTTTAGTGGAGAGGCTGTGCGTTAAATAACAGTTGGATAATTAAGAAATCCCTCAAGTTCCAATTGCTCAATTTCGTCGCAGCAGCGTCGTCACAACGGCGTCAAATGGACCCGGCCTCTTATTTCTCCGGGTTCCTGCTCGTCATGTGACCAGCTCAGGTCACCTGAAGACCCCGTTGTCACCCCCCTACTGCTGTGTTGTGAGTGTATAACAGAAACCACGGCTGCTGGTCGAATCATCTTCACACGGTCGTAAACAAGCTCGAGTCTGAGACCTTGGTGAAAAATATTCCACATTGTGATCCTTTCCTTTTCAAAAACTCTTGTAAAAAATAAATAAATAAAATGCTCGATTCTTGCTTGAAGTGTGAGGAATGTTTCCTCTACTAGTTGACGCCTTTCCGGCGCCTTCTGCATCTGCGGTGACAGGAAAGACCTGCGTCAAAGTGCTGGGACATCGTCTCCGTCCTCTCGTGTGACGCACTGACAGCACGAGTCGACGACTCAGAGCTAATATTTGTTCGTTATGTTGCTTCTCAGTGTCATCGAGTGGAGAAAGGAGTGATAAGGGACAGAAATGAAAAAGAAAGAATTGATTTTTCTCGTTTCAATCAACCACAATGTGAAGTACGTTGTGACGCTGTCGTTATCATTGATTTTACAAGCTCAAATCAGACTGTTGGAACCCCGGCTCAACTAAAGTTGATGCAGGCTCATTTTTGCACTTCAGGCCTCCATCACAGTCCAACTAAGCTGGGACACTAAAGTTTGTACCACCTCTCGCTTCACTTAAAAGGCGAGCCGAGAGATGAGGTGTGCAGCATCTCCAGATCCACACGCTCTCTACCATCACCTGTCCCATCTTCTTCCTCAGCCGAGCATTTGTAATGCGGTGGAGGTGGAAATCTGGAAAAGATGCAGCCTCGGTGTGCTTTTCTGCCTCAACGCCTCACAGAAACATAAATGAGCTTCGCCAGGTCCACGCTGTCTCAGCGCCTGGCTTTTAGCAGCCTGGACGGTCCTTTTTTTAATCTCTAAGCACTTGGCCCCTCTAACAAAACAAGTAAATATTGATTAATCTGATTGGCCTCACGCAGGCTCAGCGAGAACATGCAGGCATGTAAAAAAAAAAAAAAGAAAAGGTCCCAGCTGGGATTCAAACCACTGAAACCAGGAGTATGTGAGTTTAATGATCTTCTGCACTGTGGAATAGGGGTGAGTATTGGCTAGGACCTTAAAATACGATATGTATCATGGTACTTGGGTCATGATATGATATTATCACAATATATTGCGATATTCTACTCAGTTAATATCAAAATTAAAAGTAGAGATGAAAAATCAAGTTACTGTATATGTTCATCAGATGATATTGATCATTCAGAGGACAAATTGAGTCAAAACGATTTGCTTCAAAACAACCTATTGTTTATTAGTGTTTTTGCACAATTTAAGTATTCATAATGCATCTAATACATGAATAGATGAATTTTCCTAGAAAAAAAAAAAAAGATATTAGGAACTGAAAAATCGATATTATATTGGGTGGCAGAAAATCCCGATATATTGCCAAATCGTGAAAGGAGTTATCTAAGTCCCTTTATTGTCTTTTTTAAACATTTCAGTGATTTTTGTTGCACATTTGTCGACAAAGCGTAGCTCCTGTTTCAGTGTCTCTTTCATAATAAACCATCACTGCGTTCATGTGTGGACGTCAGCCGTCTGAACGAGCGTAACGATTTTCTCCTCCTCACCTCTTTGCTCGCTCTGAATCACCCTCGGCCAAGTGTTTTTGTAATGTGCTGCAGAGCTGAAATAGACATGTGGATGAACAGAAAAGCAGATGAAATGAGGCTGACGGGACAAAAGAATGAAACGGCTCAGGTTCTCATGAAAAGAGAAGTCAAAGTAAATTTAAGAACAGCTGTGTTATTATTATTATTATTATTATTTTATTTGCATTGTCTGTACCGTTCAAACCTCTGATTTGAGGTTTTATGTAGTCCTGCTTGAGGTGAACAGAGATGTTGTCTTTAGCTATGGTCCTTATATGACATACAGAAAAGGATGTGCAGGTATGCAGCTCAGCTAGCTGTGAGCTCAGGGTTATTGCTGTTTATAATAACTGTAACGTCACAGATGTAAAGGAAAAATCTTCAGTCTGTCAATTTAAAAAGATTACATTTATGTCCCAGATAGAGAAATGTCAGATGCTTTACCATGTGCTGTTGCGTAACATACATGTCTTTGTTCCTTACATATGTATACCCTTTTGTGACCTTCATGACGTGTTGAGAGCTTTTACAAAGATAAGATATGGAGGAGGATTAACTGTCGCCAGACACAGGAAGACGTGAGCTGTGAAGTGATGTGTTTGTTGATGTGGGGGTGTGGAAAGTTTAGTTTATTCTTCTGGGTTTCCAGAGCTCTCTTCTAATAAAGAAACTCGCTGGTCCTCGCGTCAAGAGTGTTTCTTTCAGCTCACGGTCGCGCAGCATCCTTCAACTGTATCTATGACGATATATATGGCATCAAAGCGTTTCTGGACATCTCAGAGCAGTGCGGCGGCCGAGTAGCTGCGGTTAAAACCACAGACTGGATAGAACGAACCGGTCAAACCCTCTGTGACATCACCCCCGACCCTGCCCAGTGCCAGCTAATCCCAAAATGGGTCACATGAACAAACCCGGCAACTGGTTGCAGGGCTTAAAGTATTCCGGCACCGTGCCGGATCTCCGGCGTTTGACTCTGATTCAGGGAAAAAAAAGAACACACACACACAGAAACACGTGATCTCTGAGTGGTCTTGAACGCAGGCGAGGCGAGCCGGTGTTTTTTTCTCCCGCAATCAGAAGAAAGGAGGCAAAATTCTAGTGGCGCTGGGCCTGGACAGAGGGAAAGGGCGGGGACGGAGAGCTGGTTGGGAGCTGCTGCCAGAAACTAAGGAAGCCTGGTACCTGATTTTGTGTGTTGTGCTCCAAGAAGCTAGTCTATGCAACTAGCAGCAAAAAAAAAGCTCTTCGCCGTCACGTAGGAGACGCCGGGTATAAAGCAGCTGTCCGCGGGCTCCGACACACAACAAGCCGTTTACGGGGAGCAACAGCCACAGCGGACGTAGCGGCCCCGAAGACCAATCGTATTTTCAAATTGAAAATACGTGTGTGCTCGTTCACTGCGGAACACAACTTATTAACGACCGCTCAACCGCTCGTAGATCCGTGTAAAATAAAATAGCAGGTGAGAAAAATGCTTTAAAAAACTCTGTTTCCACTCAGTTATATGAACACACATGACATAGCTCCAGAGTTCTAGAAACGTCTGTCTGATCAGCTCCAAGGATGGACGTTTTCCTTGAATGTTGATGAATCAACCCTGCAAAACATGGAAAAATACTGAATGTAAAGGTTTGCTTTTTTAATGATGATGCATCCAGAGTAATAACATCTAATAACTGCCTCTGCAAATACATATGTTAAAGAGGAGACGAGTCAGGACCCAATGGAATATATTTCTCATACTTAATTTGCCATTGTTTTGAACAAAAATTATAGAAAAGTTGCAATTTATATGTTTTTTTTTTTTGTACAAATTTCCCTTTACTGAATTAAATAGTTGCTAAATGAATCAGATTAATTGGCTTGACTCAGTTTCACATGTTTTCACTCATAACTTGATAACCTTAACTTTCTAAAATTCACTTTTAAATTGTAGGTCATCTTGTATATTACCAAGCACAATGCCAAAAAGCTGCCAATAATGTGTATGCGTTGGATCCACTGGACCCCCGGAAAAAAGTTCAGGCCCAGAATTTTTTCTTACTTTAAGCCCTGCTGGTTGGCACGTTCCCGTCCAAGCTCAGACACCACAAGCTTCGTGGGCTTCGTTCATGCTAAGCTATGATGCTAACCAGCATCACCTTGGATTCTTTCTGATCAAATCTGTCCATCTGTGGTCACTTTTGATGTTGCTACTGAAACAGCAGTTGAAACAGGCACTGCTGGAGCTCCAAACCTCAACTAGCCGACGTTCAGCTAACTGGCCATGACCTGGGGGTCCCTTGCAACCTGGACTCCTTCCTTTGCCTTTGTTGTCTGTTGGCTAGTATGGACAGACAGTCTAGAAGGGTCCAGGCCGACCTGGAGGGTGGAGGAGCCGGCTGCTCTGGCTGCTGCCCCAACTAAAGGCCGTCCGCAGACGTGCTCTCTGCTACTTAGCTTAGCCTCATCCCTGGACCCTTCCAGACTAGCCAAACGCCGCTCTGTTAGTACATTCAACAGTACAACAAGCCATATTATTAAATAAAAATGATGATGCTCAGTTAATGCCGGTCTATTCACAGCCCAGACGTCAAATTGAATTAAAGTTCTAAGTGGCTAACGTGACTGCTAGCCGGTTACATCAGTACCAACAACGCAGTTGTCATCAGTCACCAGTTTGTAAATATGTTTAATCCTGCTGGACAGTTGGACATCTTAACTAGCGATTAAATGAAGTTTGACTTGCTGTCAAGGAACTGAATGTCTTTGGTTCACCTCAGACAGTAAAACCATATGTTGGGGTCCTACAGATGGTGAAGGCTCAGTCGTCTCAATTTCTCTTCCGTCGTTACTTTCTTGAGGACCTTTGCCTTTGCTGTGATGTCCGTTGCAGAGGTACGCAGTTGTCCAACTGGGACAGGATCACTGCAGCTGGACGACTCTTCATAGACGTTGAAACAGTTTAAACATGAATGAAAGTCCTTCACGGTTCCATTAAAAGTCCAGAGACCATGAGTGCTGTTGTTACAGCTGCGGTACTCAGTAGTTTTTGTGTGTGGGTTTACAATATTTAAATTATATTGTAATATTGATGGCTGGACAATGAATAGCAGTACCAGCATACTGGTTTTAATAGCAGTAATAGTGGCGGTATCAGGGACTAAATGACCCGAAGCCTGTCAGAAATCTCCTTCATTGGTGCGACTTTAATCAGCTTCTTTGAATTCAAGCTCCAGATATTTGAATATGTGGGTTCCTCGTCTGAAGTACAACAGATTTGTTGTTTCCTGCTGTGATAGGTTGAAATATGTGCTCTGAGAGGAGTCTATTAAAGGAGTTAAATAAACCCTAGGTCTGTTATTAGATGGTAAGGAATGTAAATGTTTATTAGAGGCCAAAACGACATGAATCAAAATGGTTTTGAGTTTGAATGGAATATGTGTTTGCAGCCACACGGTGAGTGGGTTTGTGAATGTACCAGTTTATTGTCATTTTTCAATTTGGGGATTATGTGGGATTACGTTTAAGTGTTATGATTGATGTTAAATGATGAGGTTTAGTGGACCGGTCATTTTTTGTTACCTTGTTATTTGATATGATTATGTTTGTGGGTGGGGAGTATCCCTCTGCAGATGGTGGCTGCCCAATTGGATCAATTTGAGTTTGGACTATTTAAGAGTGTGGCTCACTTGACAGAGGGAGATGGTCTTTTTTTTCCGGGTGGCTGATGCTAGAGGGAGGCGGTCTCTGAGTCCATGTGTCTCTGTTGCTTTGTGCCTGAGAAAAAAATAAAAGTAAACTTTTTTTTTAATAAAAACTGGAACCTATCTTGCCGGCACCCTTCTTTTATCCACCCACCTCAAACCCCAAGGCCCAAATATCAACTGGGCAGAGGAGCGGTATCTCACAAGCCCCTATAAATGTAGCGAAGTCATTTCAACTGTCTGCAGAAAAAGTGCATAAAAAGGACTGTTTGTACCTGACGTCTCCTGGTTGCCATCATCTTCAGTCCACACAAAGAAACTACAGTTATAAAAACTATAGTCAATAGATGCAAAATGAGGAGTTCAGAGGAGTTCAGAGGGTTGGGGTCCATAGAACTGGATCGATGCTTAGATGTTTACGACCAAACTGGCTTCTGTTGACAGGAGACGTCGCCACAAACGTTCCTTTTTACACACGTTCTACTCACTTACAAAGTTGAAATGACCTTGGTTTGTTTGTAGGGACCCTAAATGCACCATCACTGAGGTGGAGTCACATTTTTACGTCTCGTCATGTGATGTCATGATCCGTTAAATATTCGAGGTGTTGCCATTTTGTGTCAAACGAGTATTTCCGTTCTCAGTCAAAAACGACCTCAGCTCTCATAGCTGTGGTTTCTAGCAGACTTTACACGTCTGAGCATCTAATAATAGACCCAGGCTTGTTTTAAGTTTCTGTGTGTATTTAGGAACAAACTCACCTGTATTCTGGAAGTAAAGACTGAGCTTAAGTTAGCTGCTCTTTGACTGTTGTTTTTTTCCTCCCCGGGGATGGGCGGTGGTGTGTTGTCATGTCATCCACTTTGTATTAAGTTAGTGATGGCATAACAAACACTTATCGCCATGGAAACCCCCTGGCACAACCCTTAAAGAGAAGAGAGAGACAAAAATAATAGTTGTTAACCATCATCGTCACAGATCGTTCACAGGGAGACATTATCAGTAAAACACGATGGAGCCTCGTTGAAGATAAACGTTCAAGGTCAAATTCAACACGTAGATCCGTCACCTTCTGCTGTTTAATTACTGAAGCTTTAACTGAGCCGAGTTAAACGTCGTTGCTACTCAGTGTGTGGCTTTCAGAGGAGCTTCTCAATGAACAGCTGAATCTCATTTACAGTAAACTATAAGGTCTCCAGAGAGTTAACAGGTTTTCTCCTTTAATTTGTCTTGATCCAATCTTAACAACATTAAACCGATACTCTTCAGGACTGTAAGCTGTCAGACTAAAGCCGATGAGACAAGAACGATGATCATTTCTCGTGTCCGATTTGACATCCAGGGACATCCAGCCTGGCCAGCTGCATTTCCTTGGGCATGATGAATCCAACCAAGTATGCTTCTCTCTTGCTGCACTCTGGAAACGTAGATCTGTCTTCAGGTCTTGAGCAATCTCTCTGACGAGAGGCTGGAAAGGCAGCGTCCCCTGATGAGCAGCTCAGTGGACCTCTGGTACTGACAGCGCCAGGCCTGTGTCTGGGTGGCTTCTTCACTCCACCAGTGGATGGCGCACTCTTCCTGAGCTCATTGTTCCTGACTGGCAGCAGCCAGAAATCTGACCAGTCACAAAACACAACAAAAGACAAAATGCAAATGGCTATCCTGCATCCAGTTTAAGTCTGCAGCACCCAGGTATTAGCCGGAGCCCAGGCCTGACCTGAGCCTGACCCACCTGATAGACTGGATCTCTGTGGCTCTGGGAGCCCCAGTTACTCCAGTGGTACCCTCCGCTGACCTCTGTAGCTGTAACTTTTCTCTCCTCATGCAACATGTGCCAAGACAATCCATCTCAAGCTTCTGCCATGTGCTCTCATTTAGGGCTCACTGTGCTGCAGGCCTTTCATAGAAACCACCTGTCAAGACGTGTTCAGTTTAAATGTGTAAAGCAACAAACGGAGACATATATCACACATGATGCACACCTGATAGCGCATGAGATTCAAATGAATGGGCCATTAACGTTCTGGACATTGTACCTAATAATTTCAATTCAGTTTTATTTGTATAGCGTCTGTTACAATGTCAATTGTCTCTAGGTGCTTTACAGAGACTCAGAGCATGACCCCCGAGCAAATATCATTAACTAAAATTATAATATTGAATGAACAAGGATATTTGGCAGGTAAAAAAAACCTCCCACAGAGGGAGAAAAAAACCTATAAGCCAAACAGTGGCAAGGAAAAACTCCTCTTTAAGAGGAAGAAACCTTGATCAGGACCTGGATCATATGGAGGGACCTTCCTGCTGAAGGCCAGCTGGGTAAAGAAAGAAAAGAGGGGAGAGACAGGATAGAGAGGATGGAGGACAGAGAGAGGAGAGCACACAAATGACTGAATGTAATGACTACCATATTTTCTGGACTATAAAGCGCACCTGAATATAAGCCGCACCCACTAAAATCTAAACGAAATATATATTTTGTCACATATAAGCCGCCGGTATCCAGGCTGAGAAATAAGATATTTACATCGAAAGATTTTCTACCATAAGTGTTTATTCACATACCTGAACTGATTGTTTCTGAACAGAACCTGTAACACGGCAGTAAAAGTTCTGATCAAACAAAACAGAAAAGTCATTGATTTTTTTTTTCATTTTCCTGTATTTACCTGTATCAGGGTCCACTTGCACTCAGTGCCGGATCCGCTTTGGAGCCGGATCGCGGACCTGCTGGCTCCACGCTGTGTCCGGTCCGCATCTGCAATTAAAACCTTACCTCTGCGGCAGATCTGTTCAGAACCCTGAAATCCACTGAGGAACCAACAAACTGACTGGACAAACTGATAAATCCAGGTGTGTCTGAGTAGCTACAATGGTCAGACACACCTGGATTAATCAGTTTGTCCAATAATAACAGGTATTGATGCTCACAAAATGAATGTAGAGTAGCATAGCCAACATAAGCTACTTAACAAAAACAGAGTAGCCTTTAACTACTCAGTTAGTTTTTGGTTTTTGCACTTCCTGCTAGAGCGCCCCCTGAGGGTTGAAGAAAAATTCATAGAAAAGCTGCATCTCTGTATAAACCTCATGGTTTAAAGTGTGGGACAAAAGTAGCGGCTTATAGTCCGGAAAATACGGTACATAAACAGATGCAGGTAGCAACACTGAGATGAGATGGTCCAGATTAGGCCAGTCTTCAGACTCTAGTGTTATTCTCAGAGAAAGTGTTTTTCCCATGAACTCTGGCACCTATGTACAGTTCATTTTCCCTACTTCATGTACCTGTGTACATTTTTATTTAGATTAGGCAAATTCGAACAGAGAAGGGTGTTGTAATCTCCTACAACTGTAGAGGTTGTGCTGTGTAGAGGAGCCCTTGCTGGTCTCCTGCTCCACTCGTCCCTCACTCGAGGTGCTTGAACTCCTCCACCTCGTCCCAAACCCAGACAGGGCTCTGTACCCTTTTCAAGTGAGAACCATGGTCTCAGGTACGGAGGTGCTGATTCTCGTCCCCGTCGCCTCTCACTTGACTGCAGACGGCTGAAGAGATGGAATCTTGAGGCAGACCTCCTCCGCTCCCTGGTTGCACCAAGAAAATCTTGTCCAATAAAGGTTATGAACAGAATCACTGGAAAAGGGCTGGCCTGATGGAGCCCGACTCCCACACGAAACACATCTGACGTACTAATAACGATGCAAGGCAAAAAAAGGTTAAATTTAGAGCTGGGTGGTGCACAGACATTCACTGCTGAGTTGTCTTATTTCTATTTCTGAGATGTCTCAGTCACTCGCTGTGCGGCTCACTCTTCTGCTCACGCCCACGTTCTGTCACTCTGTCACTCACTGCCGTCTGATTTCCACTCGCCCTTTTCTCCTCTTTCACATTAACAGAAGTCAACGGGCTTTAATCTGTTACTTCATCACTTAATTCCCCCTAAATGTTAAGTATTTGGAACTGGGACACCAGTGTTTCCTCTCAGTTTCTGACGGAGGACTTTTGCGTCCAGGCCACAGTGATGGCAACACGACACTTCTGCCAGCCTGCGTGGAGATGAGGAGCCGTAGCTCGTTCATAGCTGAAAATAAATCCACCTTTGTGGCTTGAAATCCTGACTCCGAACACAGCTGGGATCCAGTTGTAAACAGAGCATGAATTTGTTCCCTGAGGAGATGAAGTCAAATCTGGCGACAGGTGACTTTGCAGGTCAGCAAGGCGTTCTTTGGCAATTTTATTTTTTTTTCTTCTGAACGAAGACCAGCTGTTTCCGCTGCCATCAGCACCCCGATGACATATGGCGATGACAGATGTTTGACAGTTCCAGGGATTGGCACAACAATGGCAGGTCTGGGTTGCTGGAAAACCGATTTGCGGCAGTAAATATGGGACATCGGACCGTTCGTAGTGCATTTTTACCGATCCAGTTCTCCATTGACCGATGCACGATCTCATACGTCACAGACTGATAACCGATTCAAATCGGTTTATCTTTACACCCCTACTATTTAAGTTTTATTTATCATATGAGTCTGAGCGAGCTTTTATTTTGAAAAAATCTTTTATTTTGAAAAATGACCAGATTCTCTCAGTTACATCTTGGCAGCCTTGCCAGGTGTACGATAATTATCGAATTTGTACGATAATTTGGCCCTCTGTACGATGTATGATCAATAATCCAAAAAAAGGCCAAATGTACAATAATTTGACTTTTTCAAATTACTGCCTGCTGCAACTGTTTGCCGGAGAGTGTGTTTTTTTTGTTTGTTGTTTTTTTTTTTTTTGTGAACCCTGAAGGCATCTGTTCCCATGTGACATGTTTCCAGCCAATCGTGCTTTGCTGAGCGTGAGATACGAGTGTTTGTCTCAGAACAACGAGCATGATAGATTGATTGGTCAGCTTCGCCTGCTCCTCGAGACGCTCACAGTCAGGACCAGATCTGGAAGTCGAGCGAGCGAGATTTAAACAGACTTTAAGCAGAAGAGAAAAACCGGGGGAAAAAAATCGCCTCCAGGCCTCATAATTTGGCTCTTAGTTCCCACCTCTAATTTGTTTCTGGGGGACACATTAGTCTAACGCAACTGTGAGTTGGGGCTGATGTGGTCCCGTTAACCCATTCAGTACTGACGCCATGAAGCTGTGAGTGTCTGTGGGACGCTATTTAACACTAGAGTGATTATACTTGACTATAGCACATCATTGGGCTTGTTATTTTCGTTATGACAGATGTACGATAATTTCCCTCAAAATATGATAATTTTGAGTCTCTGGTACGATAATCCTACATTTCCCACCTGGCAACGCTGCATCTCGGTCACTTTGAGTGTCAAAATTTAATCCAGCTAGCAAAATGAGTAAGAAACAGACGTCTTTGGAAAGTTTCCTTCTGAAGGGGAAAATGCACAGTGAAGAGAAAGAAGAACAGCTTACGACTTCCAAGAAAAAGAAAACTTTTAACAGACAATACCAGGAGTCCTGCTGAAATATGGATTTATCACAACAGGTGATTCTACATACCAAGCTCGCTCGACATGAGTTTTTTTTATTTTTTTATTTAATGGGTACAGAGGATGTTACCAGAGACTTTTATGTTATACTCATGTTACGTTATTGCCGTAATATAACGAGTAACGAAGCCCCCCGCCCCGGTCTGCGGTAAAATTGTCAAGCGTTGACCGGTCCGCAGTTAGAAAAAGTTTGGGGACCATTGTCCCAGGGCACATACGCTGTTACTGTTGGGGTCACGTGAGCTCTGCATGCCGAGCGCACCAGGTGCATTACCGCCACCTACCGCTGTGTTGGAGTATGAACCGCAGTCATCTATTTACACAGGGCAGAAGCGCCGGAGCAGAATGGACCGCTTTTTATCGGAGCGTTAATATCGGAGACTTTACATGACGTCCGATATAATCCGATATTCTTTTTTTTTTGGGCTGATATCCGATATCAACATCGGACCGGGACAGCCTTACTTTCCAGCCTCGTGCACATCAGCTACTCTTGATAGTTGGTCTCCAGAGATCTCCTGTTTGTGAGGGATGGATCCCAACAGCAGATGGTTCTTACAAACAGTTACTTAAAATGTTTCAGTGTCTTTTATCAATCAAAGTAGCTCTAAACCTTAGCTCCAAACTCATTTTATTAACCGGACTCTGGGCATGAAAGCTACAGACCTAGGGGTGTGAAAAAATCCATTTGGCAATATATTGTGATTTTCGGCCGCCCAATATATCGATTTTTCAGCTCCTAATATCGATTTTTTTAGGAAAATACTTAAATGTGCAAAAACATAAATATGTTGTTTTGAAGCAAATAGTTTTGACTCAATTTGTCCTCTGAATGATCAATATCATCTGATGAACATATACAGCGAACTTGATTTTTCATCTCTACTTTTAATTTTGATATTAACTGGGTAGAATATCGCAATATATTGCGATATCGCAATAATATCGTATCATGAGCCAAGTATCATGATACATATCGCATTGCGAGGTCCTTGCCAATACTCACCCCTATACTGACCCCAGTTAGCCCTTGTTGGAGAAATCATCTGTGGGTTCCCTTACATTTTCCTCCAGAACTGGAAATGTTTAATGGATGTGTTCACATATTTTTTTTGTCACTGTAATTAGTTTGCTTTTACAGTCGAACCAAATGTTCCATCAATGAATGCACCCTAAAACTGTATGCATGACATCAGAAACACACGTGCACCCTCCTTTTAACAGAAGCAGATGTTTGCTGCTCTTTCATAGATTTCAAGCATTTGTGGACTTTTACGTTCATGCACGAGTCTGACTTGCTCTTTCTTAGCCACGAGTGGATGCAGACACTCGCCTACTTGATAATTATCATATGAAAACTCCCGTCTGGGCTCTTGAATCATAAGCAGAAGATACACTGCTGAATGGAAGCAGTAGTAGCGATGAGTTAGTCAATATTCAGAGCAAAAGACCCCGCAGAGGTCAGAAAGAGAGAAATGATTTTACTACAAAGAAGAAGGTCAAAAGCGCATCTGCTGAGACTGTTTTATCTGCAAGCATCCATCCCGCTGACTCGGAAGGCGCCGATCTCGCGCGGTTGTAAGGACAGAACGGTGAAGAACATGGACAATCTGACCCTGACATGACCTTCCAGGCTATGTTCCTGTCCTCTCAGCAGGGGAACAGATCAAGTCTGACTGAGAGACGAGTGGGGATCCTGTCTGGTTTTACTGGAGTAACTGGAGGATGTCATAGCAGAGGTGAATCTGCAAAGCCCCAGGTGAGTATAAGCTGTGTACTTCATCTTCCACGTGAGTCCGGTTGCCCCTCTTCTGTTATTTGCATCAGTTTTGTTAAGTTCATGGCATCGTTTTTAATGCACACTTGCACCCCTTGTTTGATCTTAAGCTCGCCTGTGAATGTTTATGTCTTCCTGTGCATTTTCCTGCAGCTTTGGCATATCATATCTAGGGTTGGGAATCGAGAACCGGTTCCGTGTGTTTCAATTCCATGGAATTGTTTGGAAGTCTATCTAGCAATTTTCTTATCGATTCCAACCAGCATGAATCTCACGTAATTTACGGAAGTTACACACAGTCAATTCCAGAAAGCACTTACGTGATTAAGTTACGTCGGTTTAGCACGCGCATTGTAGTTGTAAACAACAATGGCGCCAACCAGGTTCAAACGCTCCAAAGTTTGGCTCCACTTCACAAAGAAAGATGGCAACAAGGCAACTAGCAGTCATTGTAAAGTGAAGATAACAGCGTCGGGAGGGAACACGACTAACATGCAGAAACATTTGAGTTTTGCGATAACGAGTGTCGTGTTTTTGACGCTTCAGAATGATGGATCTCAACCCAGCGGCAGTAGCCACGCTAAGATCACCTCTGGCAACTCTGGTAAGTAGCTATCCCACTGCCTATGTGCTTCTTTGTAAAACACGCTATAACATTAACGCTATGCTATTAAACGAATGCCTTTTGCATTACATTTAGAAGATGACCGTGACGAGAGAGAGTCTGGCTGGTTCAGAGGCTGGAAGACATGATTATTTTTCAGCAACAGAATTGTTAATTCTTCATAGTATTTGCAGATTTGTACTATGCACTGTTCCGTTGTATTTGATAGTATTTCTCTTTCTTTATTATTATTTTTGAGTGCTTAGTGAGCTCATATATTCTTTTAAAAGGGAGATTTTTTCATTTTGATTAGGAAAAATCTGTTAGTAAAATGTTCCACATTCTTGTGTATTTGCACAGTTACATATTACAACAGTTAACACGTTATCCAGGCTTTGGGCCTCTCTTGACCTCGCTGTTGAGTTTGTAAGGTCGTGACTTCTAAGTAAAAAAAATTGATGCTAATAAAACTGTTTGTTCTCCTTCTTTTCCCAAATTTGAATCTATAAGAGAATCGATAAAGAATCAAATCGTTAAACAGTATTCATAATGGAATCTTATCGATTCCCCTCCCTAATCATATGAGAGTCCACGAGCAGGACTCTGAACCCAGTTGCCTCCGGATGGTGGTGGTTCCAATTCCAAGCCTGAACAAAGGGGAGGCTTGCGTCAGGAAGGAAACCTGACATGAAACCTATGCAGGATCAATATGTGGAACATGGTGATCTGCTTTCTCCAGGTTCTCCAGCTTCCTCCCACAGTCCAAACACATGCATGTCAGGTTAGTTGGTGCCCGTAGGAGTGATTGTGAGTGTGAGTGGTTGTTCATCTACATGTGGCCCTGCGATGGACTGGTGACCTGTTCAGGGTGGACCCCTGCCTTTCGCTGGGATGGGCTCCATGGGTGGAGGGTGATCCGCTGTGGTGAGCCATAAAGGTAAAAACCAAAGGAGTTGATTTTTCTTTATTTAGCTTTGACTCAGAGGCATCTTAGTGTTTACACGAAGTGAGTGAGAAAAGAAAGGAATACTTTTCCCTGTAAAAGAATCATAAATGGCGTCACTGACCATGTGAGCCTTGTGTGCTGGCTTTAAATAACCTCCACAGAAGGAAAATCCCGGCTTCACAGCTCATTAAAATAAAGTCCATGCAAACTCCTGAGGTGACGTGAACGTGGCCCTCCTCACTGCGTCTGAGTTGGGGTGGATCTGGGATGTAGGATGCACTGGCCTCAGACTTACATAAACACGCACACGGACTCATACGCGCCGCGTCAGTCAGCCGTCCACAGAGATCTGCAGGCGTACTGCCTGTGTGACTCACGCTACACTCTCCCTTTGAAAGGAACGGATGTTGTACGTGCCACAGTTTGTAGATGCTGCAGCACTTTGATTTCTGCTCCAGACATCGGACCTGGGAAGTAGTGCTCCCACTCAACAAAACACAGCCACCTGCAAACAGGGGTGGGGGTGGGTCTGGGGGTTTGTTCATATGAAAAAGCGTACAAACTCACCTTAATGAAAAGGAGCTGTGACCATGATCACGTGGGTCTTAGTCACTGTAGTACAACGGGCTTCCTTTCGGTTGACCCCAACTCAGACGTATAGAAAAGAGCAGTTCCTCAAATGACCACTAGACTCCAGAAGTGAGTTCAACTTTACTGCAGATATCAGGATACCTACAGTACTGGACAAAAGTTTTGAGAATGACACAAATATTACATTTTCACAAAGTTTTTATATGTTTTTGTCAGGTGTTTCTGTGTTATAATGAAATACAATTAGAAGCATTTAATCATTTTCAAGAGCTTTTATTGAGAATTACACATAATTCATGCAATAAGTCAATATTTGCAGTGCTGACCCTTCTTTTTCAAGATCTCTACAATTCTCCCTGGCATGCTGTTAATCAACTTCTGGACCAAATCCTGACTGATACCAGTCCATTCTTGCATAATCAATGCTTGGAGTTTGTCAGAATTTGTGGGTTTTTGATTGTCCACTCGCCTCTTGGGGATTGACCACAAGTTCCTCAATGGGATTAAGATCCGGAGAGTTTCCTGGCCAAGGGCGCCCAAAATCTTCATGTTTTGTTCCCCAGGCCATTTCGTTATGACTTTTGCTTTATGGCAAGGTGCTTCATAATGCTGGAATGCTACATCATTTTCTGAAAGATTTTAAAGGGACAAAGTGATTTTGGTGACATCTTGTGAGTGTTCAAATGACTTGAATTAATTGAACTGAAAGCATCAATTACACATTATATGGCTGACAGGCAGCTTGCAAATGCTGGACAAAATGAATAAAAGATGTGTTGAGAAAAGTGGTTTCATTTATTTAAACAAATAAATTGCAAATTGTTGTTTGCAAGCTTTTAAAGGTAAGGGCACAATGGAGAGTTAAAGTACAGCAAGTGGCCTTCTTTGGCAGCTTTTTTGGCTTGATACTGAACATATGAGGTAGCTACTAGCCATTCTAGCCACCAAGTTAAGTAAAAACGAACCATGGCAGCCAATAATTCAAGTCTATTGGAGCAACATTAAGCCATCTCAGCAGAGTAGCTGGAAGACTTAATGGAAGAGCACCCCTGGGGGACACGGGGGTTTTGAAAAGAGCTTAGAATATCGATACCTGTGGCTGAAAAATCTATACTCTCTGGGGAAACAAAATATTGATATATTTAGCAGAATCGATAAAATTGCTCAGATCTAGTAGCATGTGGTCATGAAAATGGCCAGGGTCTCTTGGTGCAGTCTAGAATAATGACAAAATTAAAAGAAAACTTGTAGGAAAAAACATCCCAAACTTATGTGACTAATTTCTTGGTTTTAACTAATATAGGTTGTCACTTAAATGTATGATTTTATTGTGATCCATGTGGCCATGTTGGGTTTAGATCAGTTAGACTGATTTGCAGAATATCAGACTACTTTGAAATTGCATTAACTGGCACATCCATCCATCATCTATACCCGCTTAATCCTCTGCAGGGTCACAGGGATCTGCTGGAGTCTATCCCAGCCCTCTTCAGGTCTAAAGGCAGGGGTTCACCTGGACAGGTCTCCAGTCCATCACAGGGCCACATGCAGACAAGCACACTCACAATCACTCCTACAGACAATTTAGAACCACCAGTTAACCTGACATGCATGTCTTTGGACTGTGGGAGGAAGCCGGAGTACCTGGAGGAAACCCACGCAAGCACGGGGAGAACATGCAAACTCCACACAGAAAGGCCCCATTGTGTAACCGGCACATATTATGCAGTTTTGATGCCTGTTCACATTGATAAAGCACCACATGGAGCTGTTTTACTCCTTGCTTTCGAATCAAAGACTCCGGTTCTGTTAGCAGCCTGAATCCTCTGGTGTCTGTGTGCCGCGGTGAGCACCCTGTTTATTTTTCTCTCTCCTTCCAAAACCAGTCAGACACATAACCACCAGTCAGACCTAAGGGGACAGAGGCAGTTGGAGGATATTTACCTTTAAAAACTGATTGCATCTAAAGGGCCCAGTGCTGATCCTCCGTGGGGCCTGTTATATTAAAACTGTATTTTGGGGCCTTATTAATGCTGATTCATACGTCTGTGACTTTTCCTCTAGATTCTGGCCTGTTGAGGGCCATCGCTTCTGATTATCACTCTGGCTCCATCAAGTCGCTAAGTTTTGACATGTAGGCATCTAAAGAACTTATCTCAAGGTCCTGGTGTTGTTCATGTGATGGTTTAAAAACGGCTGTTTCTTGCTGACAAATGGTCATTTCTGATCATCTGCATTCTGTGATGTGAGTGAATGACCTCTCTATCTCGTATACAACTTGGAGAATAAATCCCCTTTGGACCTCTGTCGTAGTCAGTGTATCGTTTAACTGCTGATTGATTGTCTCACTAGAATGCACTATGTGTATATACTTATAAAGAAAAGATACCGAAATTCTTATTTTACAGAACAGACACAGTCGAGAACCAATCTGGAGATCCAAGTTCCTGGTCTGCCTGCACTTTATTTACTGCTTAATCAATCATGTATCTCTTTAAATGACAGCTGGAGAGCCTGAAAACTAGCGTATATGACTGCTGAAGTCAATTTTGAACCTTTGAAAGTCAGGAAAACACAAATATGGGCGCTTTAATGAAACCGTACCTGTAGTGAGGAGTTCACGGTTTCTGAAATGTGCAGATTTGATTGTTTTCTCTGATTTGTATGATCATATTACCGTCGAACTCACCACCATTCAACATATCAGACCAGTGACTAATGGATCTTTGTGATCTATCAGCTGATTGAACAGACTTTTCATGTGTTAAAGGAGACATATTAGTCCCCCCCACCCCCCACAATTTTTTACACCATTTCCTGTCATTTAGATGAAATGTCTCTGGCAGGCTTCCATCAAAATACCACAGAGCTAAAGCAACATCTCTATTTTCAACCATGTCTTCACACCTGCAGCAAGATTTAGGGGGTGGAGTCAGACACTAGACTCCGCCCCATCCTTTTCTTCCATGTGCCTGTTCTGAAATTTGCGTAACAGCGTTTGTGCTGCTGGTACAACAAAGGTAGTAAGATGTAAGTTTGGGTGGAGGTAAAGATGTGGAGGCTGGATGATCCGGGTCGTATCTGGGCCTGTGATGTCACAGTACCCTGCCAATCTGAATGGCTCACTAGATCAGACCTAAGTGACTGCAAACAAAGAGAAAAAGTTGTGTTTTTGACTCGCCAGTCTCTTCAAATATATGCTCTCCAGGATTGATTTCTTTTTTTCCCAGAAGCCCTGTGAGGAGCCCGACTGCTCTGCTGTTGATGCGTAGCCTCGTTGAGCGCGCCCCTGCTGCAGAGCGTTGCCGCTCAGCATTGCCGCTCAGCTCTCTCTCCCTCTCTCTCTCTGTGTCTCTGTCTTTTGCAGCCCTTTGCGGCCTGTCGACTCAGCAGATCATATACAGCGCAGCCACAGAGGTGCGGGCGATGAATGCCGGGCTGCTTTTGGTCTATCCGTATAGGTCAGCAGTGCCATCGTATAGAGCAACAATGGCCGGGGCTATAGGCAGAGAATGAGGAGGATTTGGAGAGCGGTCCGGGGAGACTGGTTCAATGGTGGCTTCAAAGAGTGGAGGAAACTGGGAGAGAGGAATGCAATTAATGAGGAGAACTCTTACTGAAGATAATGACAGGTGTAGAGCGTCGACGTTCTGATAATTTTATTTAAAAATCATGCACTAAAGCACATGCAAAAACAGTTTGCCTCATGCATGAGCAGGCGTGCACCACGGTGTCCTTAAGGGGTTCAACATCAGACCCTTGTTTAAATTATGACCAGCATAAATCTCCCAACAGTAGCTTCATTTTGCTCTGACTTTATTTGGTAATGAGAGTTAACTCCTATGTGTTTGTAACGTGATGATCAAAGTGATTTTTTTTTGTTCTTGTGTGGATGCAAACATCTTATTGCCATGTCTTCAGTGACATAAAATGATTCATAGGGATGCACAATAACTGTTTTTTAAAACCGATAACTGATAACTTTCAGCTCCTTAAGGCCGATACCGATAACCGATAACACACATAAACCTAAGATCATTACATCAATACTATAGTTTTGTAATTCTCTTATAGTAATAAATAGTTTTGACTCTTCAAATGAACAGATATTTCTTTTTTCCAATGAAAAACTATTGGCAAGCCTCTCAAACATTTTCATAAACAAACCAAATCAACTTAAATAAGCTGCATTACTGACTGAGATAAAAAAAAAAATAAAGGCTCCTTGAACTGATGGAAATACATGCATCAAAATTACAAATTGAAAAAAATGCATTCCCCAATCACAATAAAATATAATGCACAGTGCATAATGTACTGACACAAGTTAGACTTATCTTTGAGAATAAACTGAAAAAGTGCACTCCATAGTAACAAAAAATTATGTTTAAAGGATTTTGGCTTGTGGTTCCATTCAAATGAATGCCTTTAAATAAAGTAAATGAGGTTCAGTAGTTTTGGGTTTTTTTAATCTCATGGAAGCTTAAAATGAAAGGAATGATGGTGAGGAGCGGAGAGGGGAGGGGAGACTTGCTCCTGGTTTGCTCACGTTAGCTCACGTTAGCCAATTTCAAAACTCCATGGAAGCGATGGTTATGTTTCAGGTGGCTGATTGAGTTTGACGTATTAAAGCTTGTGCTATTTTTCCCTCTTTTTGCTTGGAGCATTTGTCACTAATAACGAGCGAACTATCTTCTTCTGAAACTTTAACAAAGTTCCATACAATCGCCGCCATGTTTTTTTTTTTTTTTTTTTAAACCAACGCACTGTGCAGCAATGCTGCATTCAAGGTGTAACGTAAATTCCTCCGTTCCCTCGTTTGCAAGTCGTTCTTTCGGCCTTATCTATTTTTTTCTATTTTGTATGTGTAACAAATGGGAAAATACTGAGAATATCAATTCAAGTTAGCAACTACCAAAATTATGATCGAGTTAACAAGTTGTTTTCTGGCATGAGGGGGTATTCTTGATTTTCTTTATAAAGTAATTGTTTTTCTGATTATGCCGACGTCACTTGAACATAACATTCACTGCCGGTCATTCAAGGCTCAGAGGGAGCGAGGCACTGCCGTGTTGACAAAAATATATATGTTATCAGGGCTATTCGTCATGATATCGGAGTTATTGGGATGACGTCATAATTTCCTGTTATTGGGTCGATAATTATCGTGCATCCCTGATGATTCAATGTCAAAATCACATCACATTTTCATCAATGTGTCTCACGTGGAAATTAAAATGAATGACTTTTGTTATTCCAATGACAAACGTGGTCTGAATTTAGATTTTCCATCAGAGGCCGTCTGGAAACACAGACATTTGTGTGAATCTGGGATAGAGGTCTTCGGAACAACTCGAAAACCCGAGGTTCCGACCTGAATCAGGTCTTGGGTCCATTCAAAAGACGTGACTCCGGGTTCGGGTTGGAATTGGTACAGTTAGTCACGGGTCCGGTCGGTGCTCTCTGACAGGCTGGGTCCGAGTTTACTCGAGAGAGGTAAATATATTGGCGGTGGCAGCTAATGTTAGGACTCGGGGCAGTTTAATGATTATTCATTAACGTGGCGTGTTTGTCATGAAACAATCGTGTTGTCATAGCGTGTTATTAGCGGTTTGCCCGGCAGCTGTAAAGCACAACGGATCGCCAACATGACAACGCTGGATGAGAGAACATATTCACGACATGTCCTGACCGGTGTAGGCTATTAGCGTTAGCAGTTGCTACCAATAGCATCTGTATCCACAAAGAAAATAACGACGTGGATTTATTGTTGTTTACATCACGTAGCCTATGTAGCAACTGAAACCAGTAGAAGAAGAGAACTTTAGGTAAGAAAATCAAGTTTTATTCAACGCTAGACAACTTTTAACATGAGCAACTATGGGCTGTATTGTCTCGGTTCTATTCAGGTAACTCGGTTCGGTTCGTGGTCGGAAACCAAAGACTCGGGTTGGGTCGGTTCCTTGTCCAAAATTGCGGGTCCTTTCGGGTTTGGACTCCAGAACTTATGATAATAACTCAGGTCGGGTCAGTTTCGGGTTGAATTTTCATGGGTCTATTCGGGTTCGGGTCCATGAAAGTGGACCCGTGAAGACCTCTAATCTCTGCGTCTGTTTCTGCGGTGACCGAGGATGTCCCACATCCACCCAGAGTGACTCTCTCGGTTTCTTTGTCCGTCTCACGATGACACCGCCACATGGAATCGTCTTCCACGTGTGAACGTGTGCGCGCCACCTGACCTCGCCCGTGCATCCATGTCAGTAGCTCCCTCGTGCGCACTTTGAAAGAGGAGGTTCATGGACCGTTCTTTTCAGCAGACGCCCACGGCAATATTCTGCCCACCTACTCTCTCTGGAAAAGACACAGAGAGCTTTAATTTGACGATGAGACACATTCAGATTATTGTCTTAGGCCACTCTGAACCCTTTCACTCGCCCACAGGCGCAGCAAGGTTATTGCTTCTCACAGCTTATTGCTCTGCCTGTTATTATTTGTCCCACCGCCTCTTTATTACAACAGCGAATGAAACAGAATCATTTTGTGGCGCTCTTAAGTATGAAGCTGGTCGGCCATGTTTGTCATCCAGCTGCTTTCTGAGGTCAAACATATGTTGATTTTCAGCTTGTTAGATTTCTTGTCTTTCTCTCCTTTCAGCCACATCCTATATGTCTCTCTCTCTCTCTCTCTCTCTTTGATGATGGGGGTATTTCTATTCTGTGGGGGCTGTGGGCTCAGCGAGTTTGTTTCTGTGTCCGTAATCCCCTCTCTCTGGGCGCCAGCATATAAAAGCCACGGGGGGCCCTGCACACTCACACACAGACCACCGGCCCCAGCCCCGAGTCTACTCCTTCACACTCACACTACCACAGGTAAGACAGTGGGCAAACATCACACAGGAAAAAAAAGAGAGAAACAGCAGCTAGAGAGCAAAAAAAAACAACAACTACTAACTAATGATAATGATGAGACTCATCAACGCGATCAGCGACCGTTAAAGTTTTCCTCTCTACCAGTTCAACGTCTGCGGCTTCTCCGAGTATAAATTCTGCTAAAACAAATATTTTATTTTTTGTAAAATCAGAATATAGTTAAAGGAATACAGCGCTGTGTAAACGTACATTTCAGGAGGAGAGTTTTTCTAAAATCGTTGACGCTTGCAGGTGAAACTTCTTTTATATTTTTATTTGTGCTCTTCAGTCTTTCAATTTGGATGAAAATGTTGATTTAAAAAAAAAAACAAACTAGTGTACAACATCTATGGAAAGTTTCAGCCGAATGATTTTGTTCCTGTTCACAAATGAACTGGGGTTTGTTTTAGTCTTTTTTCTGTTTGATAATCAGACATTAGTAGCAGGTGTCGCGACGAGCCGTTTACCTTGTTCACCTCTTTTTTTTCCATTTTAACAGAAAGTAGAACTATTTTAGAGGGAAAGAAAAAAGGACAGTGGCTGCCTTCGTCACGAGAATAAAGAATATCTGGAATATTCTGTACCATTTCATGATGTTTGTCTTCTGAATGTGAATTTTGGGTGATTCCAGATTCAGTTTTTTCTTGGAGATGACTTGAGTTTAACTCCTTAAAGCAGCCTGGGAGCAGCGGGATGAGTCAGATCAGTTATTTTCACAAGTTGAAACAATTTTCTGAGGTCTTACCAGGATACAACAGCTCTTTTCAGCCTCTATTCTGAGCAGCTGGGGGTGGAGTCAGCCATCCGCCCCACTCCCCCTCCTGCCTCCATGGGATGTGCCTATTTATAAAGATGTAACAGCTTTGTGCACTTCCCAGGTACAGAAAGTTGGGTTGATATAAAAACGGGGAAACTGGATAAATCTATTATTATCTGGGTCTGTGATGTCACAAAAACCCTTCAAATCTGAACTGCTCAAAGAAATACGTATTTCCAGATTCAGGTGGGCGCCAGAAAAGTGACCGGATCATGTTGGAGTTTTTGATTTGGCAGTCTCTCCAGACAATCAAATATATTCAACCAAGCAAATAATTTCATAATCAGTCTGATTTAACAGTGAAGCCGTATCGTATTTGTTTTACCAACAAAGCGGGACCCCCCCCCCCCACTGATCCGATTCTGATCAGAGCCAGTGATAGTTAGCATTGAAATGAGCTCGTGAAAAGGTTTGATGCATTTCAAATATAAAGTGTTTGTGTGATTTAAGATACACTTTGCTAAGAAAGTGATCCGGCACAGCTGATCCATTTGATAGCATCGGTGTTTCTGCTATGACTAATGGTGCGTTCAGTTGTACTCGTACATTTGAAACTTAAAGTCGGAAAAGCATTGAATTCTAGCATCTACCAAGGGTTTTCGTTTCATTTCATTAACTGTTCGAAGGCACAAGTGTGAATCATTTCAGTTCTAATTTGTTATACATTTTTGGACATTCCCTTTTTGTTAGAAGTTACAGTTAAAGTTTCTGTAATGAGATTCTTTATCCTGCTGAGATCAGCAAATGTTTAAATAAAACATGCAGAAGTCATTCAGTTTTCGAGCATGATTAACTCACCAGACAACAAGTTGATCATGTAAGGTGAGTGTTAACTAAATAGGCCTTTGTCTACTCAAACTCACAATTCTAATGACAGCTCAGTCCCCCCCGGTTTAACAATCCTATCTGCGCCCCTGCCTGTCCATATGCGTAAATACAAACCAGTGTGTACGGATCTTATGTGCGTACAAACGTGTAGGAGTATGTACGTGTTTAAAATGAATGTTTGCATCACCTGAAAGGGTAATGATTTACAATGATCCCTCGCCAATTTGCGCTTTCAGAAATATATAATATTAAAAGAATCAAGAAAAAAATCACGAAAACATCACAGGATGTTGTGTGTGTTCTCTCGCAGCAAAGAAATGTTGTGAGCCAGCCTGGTCCATTTAAGAAGGTGGCCTTATGGGTAATGTAGTGTGTGTGTTGTGGGACGGGATGGCAGAATGAAAACGAGGTTAGATGAAAGAGCGGTTTGTTTACTACGGTTCAGAGACCAGAGGCTGTGAAGGTAACAGAAAGACCACAGTTGAGCCTTTGTCTTGTTTCGCTGCAGTGCCTCGCTACTTTTTTTTTTACAGTTTTTAAACATATTTTAAACACATTATTTAATCTTGGGGGGCTCCGGCTCCCGTTCGCATGGTTTTTGATTCTTGCGGGGGGGCGCCGGTCCCCATTAACTGAGAAAAATAAGGGATCTCTGTACTTTAAGTGTGTGGCTTTGCTCGTATAGACACTGAGTGTGCAGTAGCGTGCACTGTTGCAGGTTTACTCCAGAAGACTGCTCTCTGTATGAGTAGATCCTCCAAGAGCAGGCGTGACACCTTCTTTTGTGTCTTCATACCCGCATGCATACGTGCATGTGTACTCCTGGCTATGTGTGCCTCTCCTCGTCTCTGTCGCACTACTGGAAAGTTTTAACTTGAGAGTGAAAGCAGCTTCCCATCTTCTGGTTTCAGTCATGTCTGCCGGAGGAGAGAAGTCCAAGCCTTCATCCCAGACCGATGGGAAGGCAGCTCAGAGCAAGACGTCTGAGATGGGCATGATGTCCTACAAGGTATGCCACAAACGGGAACGTCCCACACATTTTAGTGATTATAAAACATCTACACACACACAAGGCAAAGTTCACGTCTTGAGCCGCCATCTGCTGGCTGTTAAAGGTCTGCCAACGGACGTTCAGCAACCACGGTGTGTTGTAAGGTCACTGTGTGTTGGAAAGATGTAAAAATACACTGTAAAAAAAAAAATCATAAAAAATGGTAATTTTTTGGCAGTTGGGGTGCCAGAAAAATACAGTGAAATAACAGAAAATTACTTATAAAAATACATATTTTTCCATTATTAAAATACAGTGTTGTAGTTGTAATTTTAACAAGATTTTGCCTTATTTTTTAGGTTGTTTTTAAACATTTAATTAGAAACATTTTCACATTTTAAAACAATTGAATTACCTAGAAATATGGTAAGTAAATGCTGTATTATGAATAATAATGCTTAGATTTACAAAAATATGCTGTTATTAATTGGTTTCAGTGACATTACTTTATGTAAAAAAGTTGTATAATAATTTGTGTTTGATGTAATATAACAGTATATGTCACAAAATTAATGTGATTCATCTTTCAAAACATGTAAAAAAACTGTTGAAAAACTAGATATTGGGTTTAAAATTGCTACAATTTTAAGGACCGTAGCCTTTGCATTGTAGTGAATCCTGATCTGCAACCCTTACAAAGCCATCAGGTGTCATTAGGTTGTCAACTTCCTGTTTTAGCACAGCACAAGTTTTGTTTTACACACTTTATTAAACAAACTCACGGGTACTCATTCGAACACAGACAGACTTAACTCAGGGTGAATTAACATATTAAATGTAAGAGGTCTGAATCAACAGGGGGTCAAACCAGCAACAGACTTTACATGGCAGCATTAAATCAAATAGCTAACAAATAAACACAGATAAGCACCTAAACAACCAGGGCTGCAAAGGATGCTGGGAAACGACCCAAAAGGACCTGCCAGATTACTAGCAGTTTTACAGTTCATTCCCTTAAATAACAGACAAATATTTGTGAAATTACAATATATTTGTGAACGTATTTTGACAATATATATGTGTTTTTAATGGGTTTTTTTTTTGTAAAAGAACAGAAATATTTTGTGTTTTCACAGTTACAGTGATTGAATGTTATTTTACATTTGACATGTAAAATCACAGTCTATTTATGTAAATTAAATGGTATTTTAAAAATACAGAAAAAAAATCTGTAAAATAGACAGTAAAATTCTGGTATATCACAATTTTTTTTTTTACAGTGTAGCTTTGATCACAACGTCGGCTCTTCTTTCTGAAGGCCCTCAACCGACCCTTAACTTTGAAACCACTTCACTCACCCCCTCCCCGTCTCCTGCTCTTCTCCTTTCCGTTCAGCTGTGCGTGTTCGACCAGGAGAACTTCCAGGGCCGCTGCATGGAGATAACCAACGAGTGCGTGAACGTGTGTGACATGGGAATGGATCGGGTCCGCTCCCTGCGAGTCGACTGTGGGCCGTAAGTAGCCGAACAACGGCCTGTAACGCGCACACACCCACACGAGTAAGTGGCGCACCACGCAGCCATGTTCCTGCGAGCGGAGAGCAGGTGATTTCACCATTATGTGATGTTTCATGCTTTGGCTTTTAGGCATTTATCCGGTGCTTTTATCCCGAGAGATTTGCAGAGAGCGGCATCAGCAGGGAGAAGTTTAGTTCCTCAACTACTAACAGAGCAGCTGTGAACGTCATCATTCTGATGCAGCAGCCTTCCTCCAGTTCTGGTCAAAATAAATAATAAAAAAAAAAAATCAAACATGAAAGAAAGTAAATAAGTAGAACATTACGGTGGGAATTCATTCTCAGTGCGAAGCTTCCATCACTTTAATGAAATTACACCAGGCAGTATTCTGGCTTTCATCCTCCAGAAGGAGTCGGCGGGCTCAAGTATCGAACGCCGCTCAGATTTACAGCGTGGAGCTATTTTCAAAGACTGAGCAGGACTCTTCATGGCGAGGGAATCGATGTTGGTCTCTGAGTTTAATCACCTCTTCTTTTTTCCCGTCTTCAGCTTTGTGGGTTTTGAGCAGATGAACTTCTGTGGTGAAATGTTCATCCTGGAGAAGGGCGAGTACCCCCGCTGGGACTCCTGGAGCAACTGCCAGAAGAACGACTACCTGCTGTCCTTCAGGCCTGTCCGAATGGTAACACACTTTCCAACTGACGTTTGAAACATCAGATTCATGCGTGCTCGTAGCTGCTCCCCCGGGCCCCGTTCACTCAGCGATCATGTGATCAACGCGTACTGGTGCTCCCCGCTTCGTTCTGCCTCCGCTCTCCAGCTGTGCATTCACAGCGATCCCACCTGTGTGGTAAAAATGATCCCTTTCCCCTCCTTTCCACAGCCAACAAGTCCCTAAATGTCTCTGTTACTTCTTTATTCCGTCTACGCCACATGTGTCAAACACAAGGCCCGCGGGCCAAATGTGGTCCGCCACGTCATTTTATGTGGCCCTCGAGAGCTTGTGCGCTATTGGCTTTAATTTTAAACCAATATTTTAAGACTTAAAATGCAGGTGCTGCAGACGTAGAACGAAGCGGCTGCGTGAATGGGGCTCCTGGTTCTTTCTCGTTTCCCATTATCATCCCTGTTTTCTACGTCTGCCCCCCCCCGCAGGATCCCGAGAAGCACAAGATCTGCTTGTTCGAAGTCGGAGAGTTCAAGGGCCGCAAGATGGAGATCATGGACGATGACGTTCCCAGCCTGTTCTCCTACGGCTTCACGGACAGGGTGGGCAGCATCATGGTCAGCTGTGGGACGTGAGTATTTAGTGATGAGTAATGAGTTTCAGTCGGTAAACTCATTTTTTTTTCTGCCCAGAGGTAATATAATATTATATAATATGTCTGCTTTCTAATCAACAAGCTGCATACTGTTGATTTGATCCAAGTAAAAAGAATGAAAAAAAAAATATTGTGAGATATTTGTTGGGGTCATTCACTCCCAAAGGTCCCTTTGTTAAAAGGATGTTGCAAACGAACAAACGTTTTTACTTTTCTATCATAACCAGAACAAAATATCCTATAATAGCAAGATAACACGATAATAACGTATCTGTGAGGCAGGAGCTGAGGAATGTTGAGCAAGGGTAGTTTTTTACTGACAAATCGACAATCTTTCTAATGAACATGGTGAAGAAAAAGTAGCAGTGGAAACAACGAAGAGAAGCCTGAAGGGAAATACTTAGAAGGTACTGGAAAAAAATCGCTACATAGTTCTCTACGTGGCGACCATGGTCTCATGCACCATAACGCAACACGGGGTTGATGCCGAGCTCAACGGATATAAAGCTACCAAGCAGTCCGGTTACTTGGGTTGTCGGGAGGTGGACGTCAGGTTATGATGGAGGTTGCGGCGTGGGGTTCCTGGGGGCCGGCTCAACTGGTCAGTCGGTCTTTATTGGCCCCCGTGTTCCAATGTCCAACCTTTATTTCCAGCCTGGTACAGACTTGAAATCCATGACAGCTGTGCACCATCAGGTAAAACGATATAAACCAACAAATTTATTAGAAAGTAGGGGCGTGGCCAATGACTAGCTGTCATCTCTTTTGCTCATAAGCACTCAGCACTCTATAGACTTATGGGTGTGGCTCCTGTGCTGTAGATTAAAGCTGGGAAACAATTACAAATTTTAATTGCGATTAGTCGCATTATTTCCCTGATTAATCACGATTAATCGCATTGTATACACAAAATCAAATAATGAATTCAAAAGTAGTGTAAAATGCACTTCTATTTAAATGTTCTGCTGCCATATGAACTAAAGTGCCATAACATTAGTTGTTCAAACACTTTTAACATCAGCACTTGTCAGTAACACATATTTAGTGTAAATCTCATCTTAAAAAATGTAAAATAAAATAAAGCTTATTGCCACTGCCAGGGCATTAATGTCATCCTGTTTTTATGAAATAAATTTTAAAAAGTCTACAAACAAAATCCAACAAAATGATTGTGTCTCAGCACAATCAGAACATTAAAACAGGTAATTTCTGAGGTAACAGCAGAAACTTTTAACGGGGAGTTCAACTTGTCAGTTGTTACAAATAACCTTGTTTCTGTTGAATCCTCCGTCTGGGAGAACTTTAAAATGAAAATGTCCATGTTAAAGTTCAGTAACTTTACTAATCCTGTGTATCAATCATTCTTTCCATTTTCAATTGTCAATCAAAAATACAAAAAAATAAAAAGTGACATTTTATTACGTTTTTCATTTTTTAATCTAACACAAAAAAAACGAAAAAAATGCCTGTTTTTTTATATTTCAATTTTAGACATGGATCAAAAATACGAAATAAAAAAACGGGCCACAGAACTGAATTTGCTTTATAATGGAGGACTGGACTTTCTGTTGTCATTACACATCTGTGCCACTAGATGGAGCCGCACTGAAGTAACCAGCTAGAGAACAGCAGGACAGTGAACACATGGAGCAGATCTGATGGAACATGGAGGAATGACGCGAAAGTTTTGTTGCAGTCCAGAATTTATTTTTCCCAGACAGAATTGTTAATATTGCTACCTGAGTTGCTACCTGAACTGTAAAGTTCACAGATTTTTACCGTTCTCCATGTCTGTTTTAGCTTTTCTGCATGTTTACCTGATAATTCTCTTCTGGTTCCGCAGCATCCAGTAACAGACTTTTCAAAACAAGAGCATGTGAGCAACATGTGTTATCACGCAATAAAATAAATGTCGGCGTTAACAAATGAATGAGTTATCGTGATAATGACGCGTTAACTTGCCCAACCTTACTGTAGATATAAAGCTAACAGAGCGTAGTCTTTTGGTCTTTCATGTTTTGAGGAGAAAGCAAAGGCTCTGGGTTAGCCTGGACGGGTCTGACGATGAAGCCTGGCAAAGCAGCAGGCGGCTTGTGCATGTGGTCAAACAAGTCAGTCGACATCGCAGGTTTGATGGCGGTCAACTGGTCCGACCCCGTTAGCGGCGGGCTGAGCGACGGGCGGGTCCTCGTCTCAGCCACGAGCAACACGTCTCTCTGCAGGAAGAGGAAAATGAGGCTTCAGAAGCGTCCTATGAATGACATCACAGAGGCTTTGTTCAGTTCTTATCGTACGGTCTATGTGTAAAACATGTCATCAGTCTGACGGTGCTTCTGGAAAGCGATGGATGACTCTGCCGGTAATTGGTTTCTTGGCACACTCGTGTGCCGCTTCAATTACAGATAATTGTTGCATCAAATTTAGTGTTCAGACACCAGAGTGGCGTCTTCCTGTTAAACTAACACGGTCACGCTTTTCCAAAAGTGAACCTTTAACTGCTAAACAAACCTGCCTCTGTATTTTAAGCCCGACTGTGAAGCTGTAACTGGATCATCTCACATGCTGCAGTGCAGTGTGTACCCAGTGCAGGCTGGAAACATTTCCCTCCGCTTTTGCAACGGCTGCGTCAAAAAGTGCAGTCCCGTGTACTGCTGCGAGACGGTCTCCACATCGGTGACGTCATCCTCTAACGGCGGTGTGATTAGCGACTCTGAGCTGTCTGGGAGACAGTTCAGGAATAGAGGCTTTTTTTTTTTTTCATCGGCAGCGAGCCGAGGGTGTCATGAACGTCAGCAGCTCTCGGAGGTGTGGCAGGCAGCAAAAAAAAAAAAAAAAAAAAGCTGTTTCCTCTGGTCTCTGATTACTTTTTCACTTGTGCTTGTTTCCTGCTGTCTGAAACAAACAGCTCGCGGGCAGCCCAGTGTGTGGTCTACAAGCCCGAGAGCGTGATAAACAGATCGATGTCTTTGTTAGATTTTTTTTTTTTTTATCCTTGCTGAGTTCTCTGCATCTGTTAGTCTGTCATCTTTTACCTCCATCTCTCACTTCCCTGTTGCTTATTTTGTCAAATCGTTTTCCAAACAAATGAATCATCTCTTCTGCAACGCCGTAACTCTGTGTCTCCTCTCTCCTCTGTCCCTCTCCAGCTGGGTGGGTTACCAGTTCCCCGGCTACCGTGGCACCCAGTACCTGCTGGAGAAGGGTGAATTCAGGCATTTCAACGAGTTCGGCGCCCGCTCCCCCCAGATGCAGTCCATCAGGCGCATCCGCGACATGCAGTGGCACCCACACGGCTGCTACACCATTTCCACCAAGTGAAACCCAGCGAGGGCGAGGAAGAGAGGGACCGGAGGGGGGTCGGAGGCCGAGGGCAGCAGGGGAGATGGAGGCGGGGGCGGAGGAGGGAGGGCGAAAAAGGAGAGGAGGAGGGAGAGGGTTTAATATTTTCCCCTTTGTTCCCAAGTTCGGTTTGAGTGCAGGATGGAGGGAAGACAGAAGGTTGTTTTTAGTTGTGATGCAGCCACCGATTGAGAGTCACAGAAAGTTGAAGATGCGATAATTACAAGAACTTTATCGACCGGATTGATTGCAGACTCTCACTCCATTTGGTTCCTCCTCTCTCACCGTCTCTGCTTCTCGTCTTCCGGCTCCTCACTTCCCGCTCTCTTCCTCCCTTTTCTCCTTCTCACAAATGATCCTCCACAGCTCAGTCAGCCCTCATGCAGGCCATTAAAGTCTGAATGGAGGTGGGGGGTGGGGTGGGGGGGGTGTACCAGTTTGGATTTGTGCTCATTTGTGTGATGGAAAAAACTGAGACGGAGGGGAAGCCACAGCAAGACAACTGGCGGCTAATTACCTGCTCGGACTCAATTCTAAACCCCAATAAAACATCTCACATCCTGCTCCGCCCTTGACGTGTCTTATTTCACACGCGTGGCCGTGACGAGCACGACATTCAACAGATGAAACAGCAGGCCAGTCTCTAACACACGGATGCTGTCTCCATCACATTTAAAGCAATCCTTTAGTGCAGCCTTTCCCAAACTTCAGAATACCAAGGCCCAATCTGAAATGTGAAAAATCTCCGCAGCCCACCTGAACCTTTAATCACAACTGTGATCAACATACAGGACAAGGAACCATGATCCGATATTAATGTAAGGGGTCAACAAATAAGGTGACACTTGTCATATTAAGTTAAGACGGTAGAATAACACTAAACTGGTTAGTTTTGTTACTTCTTGATGTTAACAACATGATGAAATCATGTTATTAATATTTTACAGTATTTAAAAACATACAGTGATCCCTTATTTTTCGTAGTTATTGGGGACCGGCAACCCCCCGTGAAAATCTAAATCCGCCAACAGGAGCCAGAGCCTCCAGAGCCTCAAATATGTGTTTAAAATATGTTTAAAACTAAAAAAAAAGTAGCGAGGCACTGCAGCGAAACAAGACAAAGGCTCAACTGGTCTTTCTGTTACCTTCACAGTAGAGGTCTTCACGGGTCCACTTTCATGGACCCATTCGGCCCGAAACCGACCCGACCCGAGCTATTATCATAAGTCTGGGAGTTCGAATCCGAATGGACCCGCAATATTTGGACCCAGGACTGACCCAAGTCTTTAATTTCTGACCACGAACCGAACCGAGTTACCCGAATAGAACCGAGACAATACAGCCCATAGTTGCTCATGTTAAAAGTTGTCTAGCGTTGAATAAAACTTGATTTTCTTACGTAAAGTTGTCTTCTTCTACCCGGTTCAGTTGCTACATAGGCTACGTGATGTAAACAACAATAAATCCACGTCGTTATTTTCTTTGTGGATACAGATGCTATTGGTAGCAACTGCTAACGCTAATAGCCTACACCGCTCAGGACGTGTCGTGAACATGTTCTCCCATCCAGGTTGTCATGTTGGTGATCCGTTGTGCTTTACAGCTTCCGGGCAAACCGCTAATAACACGCTACGGCAACACGGTTGTTTCATGACAAATACGCCACGTTAATTAATAATAATTAAACTGCCCCGAGTCCTGACATTGGCTGCCACCGCCAGTATCTTTACCTCTCTCGAGTAAATGCGGACCCAGTCTGTCAGAGAGCACCAACCGGACCCAAAACTAACTGTACCGATTCTGACCCGAACCCGGAGTCACGTGTTTTGAATGGACCCGAGATCTGATTCGGGTCGGGTAGGAACCTCGTGGTTTTCCGGTTGTCAGGTTGTTCCGAAGACCTCTACTTAACAGCCTCTGCTCTCTGAACCGTAGTAAAGAAACTGCTGGTACTGTGCTATTTTTGGCTCATAATTAGTGGCTAACACGCTAACAACAACAAAAGAAAAGTCCAGTTTTCTCTGCATGGAACGAGCACTTTATTCTGGTACTGCAGGAACTTGTAACATCACACAGGTTGTATTGTTGGGCTCCTGTCGGTTAACAGAGAATATAAATCTATACACGCTGGGCTGCTGTTGATGCTCACTACACTTTTCATCTAACCCCGTTTTCATTCTTCTTTACCCATTACCCATAAGGCCACCTTCTTAAAGGGGCCAGGCTGGCTCACAACATTTCTTCACTTTGACAGAAAGCGCACAACATCCTGTAATGTTTCCGCAATTTTTTCTTGAGTTTTTTATTATATTATATATTTCCGAAAAATCCGCAGATAACTTAAACTGCAGAACTTAAAGCGTGAATTGACAAGGGATCACTGTATTTAAAAAAGATAGTGGATTTAAAACATATTTGTTTCATTTTATTGACCTTTCACGGCCCACCTGCAGTACCACGACGGCCCACCAGGGGGGCGCGGCCCACACTTTGGGAATCACTGCTTTAGTGGGTTTTTCTGTTTATTATTTTTTCCCAATGCAAAGACTTGTCCATTAAAAATGTATAAAACATCTGTATAAACATCTAATCAGATGTTCTCTGTGGGAGAAGCTTGTTTCAGAAGCTCACGTACCAAACGGTTTAGTTTTGCAGGTTTGAGGACTTAACAAGAAAAAAAAATTTGGTTTTTATTCCCTGAACAACCAAGTTTACATACCAGGTTTGTAACTCTAAATGAGCTAAATGATTGGTGATTAAACCAAAACGTTTGGTGCCTGAAATCAGAAACTTTGTTACCTTTCCCAAATAATGGAGCCTGAACTGGACCAAGTTACAAACGTGACCAGATGTAGTTGTGTTGCACAAATGAAACAGCCTGTTGTCATGGTGCTCGATTGTCAGTGTTGTACCTTAACACATTCATTGAATGAAAGTTCACGAACTAGTTCATATTTTGTGCGAACGTGAACTGATCGCGCTCTCTTTCTCCTTCACCAGCGTGGTGCGTGAACGAGTTTATTTGGGCAGTTGTGAATGACGCTCTTTCAAAGTTCACGCACGGTCAAAACCGTTCCAGGTTTCCAGTGAACCCCATTTAAAATACACCACAAATGAGCCTGATATGTATCTGAGGAAATCAATCAAACATGGCAACACGGGCTGTCGCTGCTGTCACGCTAACAATTGCATCATCAAACGTTTAAAACGATCATGAAGGAAGATGAAAGCTGCAGTTGCCCAGAGCTGGAGGAGACCCCCGACTGCTGGGGGGGATTGAAATATTGAAATGGGGGGAAAAAACATTTGCACCTTAAGGACCTGTTTTTGTCTCATAATAAAGATCATTTTGCAGCAGGTTTTTCCTCATATTTTTAATATACTGTTGAGCAGTGATTCCCAAAGTGTGGCCTGCGGCCCCCTGGTGGGCCATCAAGGTACTACAGGTGGGCCATGAGAGGTCATTAAAATTAAACAAACATGTTTTAAATTCTCAATCATTTTTAAACATGTTTTGAATTACTGTTAAAATATTCATGACATTATTTAAAAAAAATCATTAAGAAGTAATAAAACAATCCAGTTAAATTATTCTACTGTCATTTTAACTTAATATGACAAGTGTCACCTATTTGTTGACCCCTTACATTAATATCAAAACATAGCTTCTAGACCTGTATGGTTGATCACAGTTGTGATTAAAGTTTTGGGTGAACCGCGTATATTTTTCACATTTCAAATTGGTCCTTGGTATTCTGAAGTTCGGGAATGGCTGCTGTAGAGAGAAGCTGAAACGGAAATAACAGTTTTACATGAGCTGTCCCTTCATTGCTAATGTGAACCCTGGTTGGATAAAGATTCCGAATTGGACCAATAGTTTTCGACAGTTAAAATGGATAAAATAATTGCTGTTTGTGGTGGTGTAGTATATGGGCAGTGACAGTCATTTTGACAAATAATTGCTCGCAGCAACATTAAAAAGAATAAGAAAAAATAACTAAAAATGAACTATTTAGTTCATTTTTTTGAATTGGTGAACTGAACTAGTTCGTTTTAATTTCTGTGAACTATGAACTGAACTAGTTCGTGTAGAAAGTGAACTTGCCCAACACTGTCGATTGTTTGGTTGGATCAAGCAAACACCTATAAACGGTTGTTTAAAACCGTGAAACTCGATGAGCTCCTTCACCTCTTCTCCACCAGATGTGGTGTTTTTTTCTTTCGTCCATGCGCTTCATCCTGAACACTTTCTGACAAACTAAAGCAGCACCTTTCTAGCTCAGTGGGTCCCCCTAAAGGTGTGGAGGTGCAGTTGCTTTTACGACGCTGTTTGCTCTGCCTGCTGCTCAACCAGCCCTTCACTCTTCCTTCACTCATTCACTTCCTTGAGTTTCTTCCTGGACTCTGCCGTGATGTTCACTGTAGCAACTGTCGTCGATGTGTGACACAGTTCTGTGAAGGGACATGAGAATGTCACGTCGGGCCACCAGGACGGGAATCCAAACGGACTTTGACTTTGCTTCCAAAACACATGAAAATATTCCCTCCTCACACCCTTTTTTCTTACTGAGTGTATTTTATTTTGCAGTTTCTTCTGTCTTGTGAGCTGCTTCAACAAGCGAATTTCCCTTCTGTGGGGATCAGTAAAGTTTTATCTTATCTTCAAATGAAATACAAATCCATATAAATCCTGTCCCTAATGAAGTAATTAGGGCTTTAAACGGTCTTGTCTCAAAGGCTCCATCCATCAGCCATTCAGAGAGAAACCCTAAGAGGAACCAACTATCACCATTTTCATCTAAAACAACTCAAACCTTGGGAATTTTTCATCTAAGTCACAATAATGGACAAACACAAAGTGGTTAAGGCGATAACAGACGAACAGTTATAATTTCTTGTGTCTTTGTTGAACATGTCTGTTAAACACTGACGGTTCCGGAGGGAAACAAAAAGTAAACAAAAGCTAATTTAAGTCAGTAGCATGGAGTCAAATTACTGAATGACCTTAGACCTGCTTTGAATGACAAAAACCGCTCAGACATTTTCATTTTTCTGTTCACGAGAAGCATCTGCTGATGTGAATGTTGGCTTGCAAGCGGGAGATCTCCGAGGGCGTATATGTTGTAGCAGTTGACTCGTATGGGGCTGGAGAGGGATACAGAGTAAAGTCAAAGTGTTAAGGCCTCCATCAGCCCACAGTTAGAGATGTTCTCCGAACATGGAGACAGTTTGGACACGTGGCTACTCTTAGATTAGCAGATACCCATCCAAGATAAGTCCAGAAGCTCGACGTAGAATCATCAACGAGGTGAAGAAAAGAACTCAAGAGTAACAGTTAAAGGCCCGGAGACATTCCTGGATCTGGACAAGATCTCTGGTCATGAGTCTGCCACAGAGGACGCTGCTGCTCTAAAAAAATCCCCCAAAAAACCTCCAAGAAAGCGTTGTTGCTGTCGAGGGAGGTTCGACCGGCTATAAACTCCTGGGGTTCACTTTATTTTCTGCCGTGAATGTTTAATGGCTGTCTACAAAGACACCAGCAGTTATAACTGGTATATTTATTTAAAAAAAAGGGCCTTGGTTTTATTTATAATAGAAATGTCCTACATTTGGTCCCGTGAAAGAGGTCAAATAAAATATCTAAAATTATATCTCATTCCAAAAAAACACTAAACTTTCCCCTTGATGCCAGAGGACCACGGAGCAACCCAGTTAGACCGGTTAGCTTATTAAACAGCTGGAACTGGTTTGGTTGGTCTGGAGACAGAACTGCACAGCTGCCAACTAGTTTATGAGAATGGACACAGAGGTTTGGTCCGTTATTCAAATAGTTCCTGGAAACTGAGGAAGAAGAACACGCGTGTTACGTACTTGGTTTTGAGCCTGTTTCGTATTTCCTTGTTTTCTTGTGTTTCTTTCCCCGTTTTTTTTTTTTGTCTTAGTGTAATAACTTCTGTCATCCTTCCCTTGCTCCCAGCTCTCCTAATCGTGTCAGTAAATATTCATCCTCCCTGCCAGTCTGTCCACTTCACAGTCCTGCTAGGTCTCTGTTGCTTTTGGAAATTCAGCCGCTTGCTGCTTCCCTCCCCTGGCAGCGCTCTTATTTATGGATCAAAGGACGGTTGCAGACGACTGCAGCCTCTTGATCTCCTGCATTTGGGTCGTCGCTTCAACAAATCTCAACAACATGAAAAAAATTACTTGGTGTCAATATAGTTCCTCTGAACTAACTTTTTTTATTTATTTATTGGGGGGGGGGGGGCAATACAGCGTTAAAGATAAGTTTGATTTGCAGCACACTGGATTTATTGTGCGTTGCCTGATTACAGCCACAGTTAGGTCAAGAAGCATTTGAACAGTTTTCATGATTTTGCTTTTATTTATTTACCACAATGGAACCGAGGTGAAAGAAATTAAGATGTGATCAGAGGGTTCACAGAAACATGGCGTCTACCACTCAGGAACTACAGGTACTTTGAGCAAAGTACTTCCGTTTTCAGGGGTTCGAACTGAGGAACTGTAGTTGTTAAAGACCGGGTGAAATTCCTTTACTGTCAATGACTGGCTGGAGTCTGGAGCCCACGGGCATCTTCAGCGGTCCTCCCTGGCTCTGCTTAGCCAGACCTTCACCACAGCCGCCCCCAGCTGCTGGCTGTTTGAGGGCTTTTGTTCCTTTAGTGTCTTCAGTAACTGAAAATCAGGCTCTGTTGGGCTGAGATCAAGTGACTGACTCAGGAACCGAAGAATATTCAATTTCTTTGCCTTCAGAAAAGCTTAAGTTGCTTTTACAGCATGTCTGGGGCCCATTTCAACAAATCCTCAGTCAAGGATCAGAGCTTCTGCTTTGGAAAATGTGAGCACATCTTTCTGCAGAAAAGTAACACGGCTGCGGTGGTGGAGGAAATGCAGCTGATGCGGGAGAAATTTGAATATATAGTAACTATAAGGCAAGGCAAGTTTATTTCTAGAACACAATTCATACACAAGGCAATTCAAAGGGCTTTACAGATGCATAAAATCACAAGAAGGCAAATAGTCATTCCATAAATCATACAAGCATTAAAATAATCATTAATAAATTAAAAATGAATTAAAAAAATATAAAATTAAATAAAAAATGAAGAGTGCAGATAAAATCATTAAAAAATAAAAAAAACTATAATGACATAATTCACTTTAACCGTTTCAAGAGGGAAATCATTGGAGCTTCAGTGGGAATATGAGCGCAGTCCAGACATCCGTTACTCACAGAGGGAGCAGCTGTTCAGGAGGTCAACCTCTAAATCATGGCGGCAACTGTTATGTTTTATGGCCTGGATGTCGTTATTGGGGAAAAAAAAAAAAATTAAAAAACTAATAGGCTATGTTCAGCATCCACGTTGTTATGAAGAAAACTGATATTTGCAAATACATTAATAGATAATTAAAATAAAAGGAGTTAAGTATGGCCATGTAGTATGTGTGATGTAGGGGAGGATGAGATCATGTGAGCAGGTCATGTGACTGTGCAGGTAAGCGTTTGCCCTCTGATCACTCTGACATTGTCAAACTATCCAGTCAGATCACAAATGCTCACCAGACAAACGCAGACCAGTTCAGCCTCGCCAATCAATAAAGGATCCGTTATCGTTCAGACGTCTGCGCCATAAGATCAGCCGTCAGACGAAATTAAACTGTTTCTTTATGAAGAGGAGGAGACTGAGAGGAACTCAGAGTAAGTTACTGTAGCGACAGACTCCAAGTCTAAGTTACCTCAGTTTATGAAACAGGCTTGACTTAACTCTCTCTCTCTGGGTTATGTCAGCTCAGTTAAGTTTCCCTCAGTTTTGGATTCAACAGACTAAGAGTTTGCACACAACCCTCTTTCTGGAACAGGCCGGTACACCGTGAAGCGCTGTCCTGTCGGTTGGAGATGAACAGAGAGTATAGCCTGATGTGAACAGTCACATCATGAACTAGAAAGGCACACAGACCTCCGCCAAGTGCAACAATTATCAAGAATTTGAAAGTGATCCAGAATCCAGAATTTCTTCCGGATCACACCCAAAATGAAATCAGTTCTCCCTTTTCACATTTCTGACAACTCCTGAAAATTTCATCAAAATCCATCAGTAACTTTTTGAGTTATCTTGAACACAGACAGATAAACGCAGGTGAAAACATAACCTCCTTGGCGGAGGTAATAAACACCAGTGAGCCTGGCAGCCACACACTGATTGATTATAGATTGTTCACCACCACATTCTTGACTTCTGCTAATGTTGTCAAGGGTTTTTTTTTCCCACCAAGGGAAGGATTGTGTTGTCGACCGTCACAGTTGTCTCCTGAGGTCTTCCTTCTGATGTTGTTGAGCTCACCAGTGCTTTCTTTCATTTCTAAAACTGTACCAAACCATTGAGCTGGCAGCATCTAAGGATTTTGCTCTCACTTATACAGTAGATGTATGTTTTTTTCCAGCCTGATGGTGGCCTCCTTCATTTACAGTGAGATCTGACTGGGCTTTATATTGGTGGGTCCCAGATATCGAGTCAAAAGCTCATATCTGCTCCTTTTATCTGCTTCACGTGACTTGAAGAAACAAGGGATAAGTCAGATCCAGATTGTGGTGATGTATAAAGGTACAATCATAAAAATCATTGTCCAGATACTTCCAGACCTAAGTATGGAAGAAAACACGGTATAAAGACACAAATAGTTTTATTTGTGAATGAACCTTCAATAACTTGACGAATAAAAACAGCCACAATTCCATTCTTAGATGCACGTCTGGAGCAAATCTCCCCACCATCAGTGTCTTCACTCTGCAGATTCCTGCGGATATTTGATTTGCACTGATGGAAAACAATCTGGTCCAGCATGGATGATCTGTAAGAAATAATTGCATTCTGAAGCCTCCTAAGATGAACCATTTCATACATTATTTATCTGTGCGACCGCGGGGAACATTAATGCTGGCGGTGGGGTGCAAGCATCAGCAGCAGACAGATCCAACCACATTTTTAAAAATACCAAGCTTTGATGGGTTTTATGTGTGCTCTCTCTATGCATCGTGGGATAGGGTCATCAATGATGACTGCGTCAGTAGCGATTAAGCATTTATGGGACAGACTATATAAACTGCTTGAGTGCTTCAGTGATACAAATGTAATAAAGTGAGTTTCAGTAAACTGCATTTGAGTATCAGTCATTGCTTGACCAGAAATGATGGGAAAAGTATACGAGTGTGGTGCACAATGAGCCTCATCCCCATAAGTTTGAACGTAATGACACGCTTATTCCTCCGGCTGATGAGAGCTTTTTGATGTCGTCTTTTTATGCTGAGCTTTTGTTCCCCACAGCAGTAAACACATTCAAGACAATATTGTCTCCAGTTACACTACAACATCTTTAAAAAGCCTCACATGTTGTAGGATCACATGCTTTAGTTGAATAAAGCAAAGATAAACTTGTATGATGGGAACAGAGGAGTATGGAGAAGGAGAAAGGAAGAGCTCATGATCCAAAGCAGACCACGTCATGTGTCAAGCACGGTGAGGTGAGTATTATGGTGTGGGAATAACGCAAAAACGGTCTCACTGGTGTTCACTGATGACGCTGACAGAGGAATCAAGATGGACTCTGTCCTCTCAGCTCACATTCAGCCAAACCCAGCAAAAATGATACAAAGGTGGAAAATTGCAGTTATTTCTCTTTATCCTAACAGTGCGAGTCACTGCTTATAATGGCTGTTTTTTTCTAATGCCATTATTTCATGAAGCCTCTTAAATTAAAGATGAAAGTCTACACTTTGATCAAATCTCAGACCTTTTGTTCCAGATCCATCGTGGTGGTGTATAACCCTTAAACAGGCAGATGACCATATTTGGAAACTTTAAAGACTACACAGACACAAGGAGGAAAGTCTTAATATTTTTATTGAGCACCACACAAAGAGTTAATCGCAAACTCATAGAGACTCTGTCGTTATCCAATAATTATTAACTGTGGCACAGAAAGTATAGACATGTAGTACAGAAGAGACACCACTGGGTATCAGCCTGGAGCATCGACTGTATGAGTAGAACTGGACAAACCTCCTGTCACGTCACCCACAGGGTTTATGAAGAAAGCCTCTTTTTCCTCTTATTGCTCGACAAAATGTTGCAAATGGGTGAAACGGGCAGGCCTGGGGGTCGGCTGGGACGTGGCCACCTTAATTCGTGTACTGCAAGTTAGGTATTTTAGTTTAGTTTAGCTTAGCTTATGCTAACCTATGATGCTAACTAACGTCATTACCTGACATTCGTTCTGATCAAATCTGTTGCCACTGAAACGATGTTTGAAACGAGCAATGTCAGCGCTCAAATGAAGATGGGCGGAACTCTGATGGAGTAGGAGCCTCGGCAAACACGATGATAGTGATGTTACTATATCCGGATGGATGAAAAGAGACTTTTCTGGAGAGAAGTGAAAGAGACATGTTGATCTATGAACTGCTGAAGTGACACTGTGGTGTCAGATTGTCTGAAAGTTACAAGAGAGGTCAGATTCACCACATACTTGGTTATGTTCCACATATAACACCGTAATGAACCTAAATACTGGCATCTGTTCCTGGACTCTTTGTCGGAGCATTTCTGCTCCTGCGTGTGCAGCCTGATCTGACCCGGTACTGTAATAAAGCTCTGAGAGGAACCTTCTGCATCCTTCGTTCTTCTCCATAATGCATCAAGCTTTCTCATTCACTGCAGACACGGAGGAAAGAAAAGCTGCCCAACAGGTAGTGATGGCAGCCTTGAAGTCCCCAGGGGCTTCATCTCATCATCCCAGCTGGCTCCTGGCTCTTTCTGCTGAACCATGATGGAGGAGCTACTGAGCTCCTGGCAGAAGTCCAGTGGCTCATGACTATGCCCTATTTATGCCTGCATTTATTGTTCTATTGGTCTGGTCTTATCTGTCTCTAAGAGATACGTTTTTTTAATCAATTCAATTTCAATTTTATCCGTATAGCGTCTGTTACAATGCAAGTTATTTCTAGCCACTTTATGGAGACCCAAAGCATGACCCCCAAGCAAATATCGTTAACTAAAATTATAATACAGTGATCCCTTGCCACTTCGTGGTTTAAGTTCTGTGGTTTTAGTTATTTGCAGATTTTTTCAGAAATATATAATATAATTTAAAAAAAAATTTAAAAATCGCGGAAACATCACAGGATGTTGTGCGCATTCTCTCACATTGAAGAAATGCTGTGAGCCAGCCTGGCCCCTTTAAGAAGGTGGTCTTATGGGTAATGGTGTGGCCTTATGGGTAATGTAGTGTGTGTGTTGTGGGTCGGCAGAAGTAAACGGGGTTAGATGAAAAGTGTAGTGAGCATCAACAGCAGCCCAGCGTGTATAGATTTACATTCTCTGTTAACCGACAGGAGCCCAACAATACAACCTGTGTGATGTTACAAGTTCCTGCAGTGCCAGAATAAAGTGCAGAGAAACCGGACTTTTTCTTTTGTTATCGTTAGCTTGTTACCCGCTAACTACGAGCCAAAAATAGCACAGTACCAGTGGTTTCTTTACTACGGTTCAGAGAACAGAGGCTGTGAAGGTAACAGAACGACCACAGTTGAGCCATTGTCTTGTTTCACTGCAGTGCCTCGCTACTTTTTTAGGATTTTAGAATTTTGAGGTTCGCGGGGGGGCGCCGGTCCCCATTAACCGTGAAAAATAAGAGATCACTGTATTGAATCCTAATGAAAGAAAAATGGCAAGTAAAAAAAACTGCGGGAGAGAAAAAAACTTTAAGCCAAACAGTGGCAAGGAAAAACTCCACTTTAAGAAGAAGAAACCTTGAACAGGACCTCATAAGGGGGGACCTTCCTGCCGAAGGCCAGCCGGGTAAAGAAAGAAAAGAGGAGGGAGATGGACAGAGAGAAGAATAGATCCTGGCCATACAAGGACAAAATATAAAATGTATATAGGACAAAATGTATAAATTATAATTATCCATTAACTGGAGAACTAAGAATTTTTTTTTGCTACTAAGATGGAGCCCTTTATTGTGACTGATACATTGTTAGTATGTGAACTACAGAGATGACTATATAAACAGATGTAGGCAGCAACACTGAGGTGGTCAGAGGGTCAGACTGCTGGTCAGCATGTTAGTTGACATCCCAGAGACATCTATCTAGACAGGTGGAGATAAATGCTGGGATGACATCTATACAGATGTGTGGTCAGATCAGACTGGTCAGAGATCAGAGGTCCTCTGTCATTTCTGCTCCAGAATAGTACACAAACCTTTAAAAGAGGAAATGAAATACATCTGGCGGTGCATCTTTAATGTGGCCCTGCCAGTCTGAAAGCACCACCCTCTTGTTGTCTGGACAGTCCTTTCTTTATAAAGACTAAAAACAGTCTTCTATCTTTATCAGTCCTGATTGGACCGCAGAGAAGAGGTCGAAGACTGAAGGAGTTACTGTAATAACATTCACCTCCAGTGACCAAATCCAATTTCAGGTTTATGGTTGATATTAGTCTGCATGGTAAAAAATAGCATTAAACCTTAAGCAATTTCATGAATAAATAAGAGCAGATATATAGGCTGCATTAAGGCTGAGTGACAGTCTACTTCATGTACAGAAATAATGAGGCTGGAGTGAAAGAGCTTTTCTCTGAAGCCTTGATGGGAGCAGCAGAAGGGGGGGTGGTGAAAGGGCTCGGAGGGGTTGGGGTGATGCAGCCGGCCTCTCTTTTCCTGTGGAGCTGTCTGCACACCTGCGAGCCCGACCGCTATCAGCATCCACGGTTCTAAAGATCAGAGCTTGTTTTTTTAGGAGTGCGTGAGCCACAGCGACTGTGTGTTGTGACTCATGCAGCCCTCCTGAGAGAAAGAAGCGTTCAGTCACAGAGCTGAATATTCTGTAAGACCGAGGTTTCCACGCGGAGCAAACTCTTAACAGTCAAAAGGTTTTACATTTTAAATTACTTCTATAGCTGATTCTGTGTCAGGGCTTGAAGATCTTTCCATCCAGGCCGCAGCAACAAAGTCTCCCGTGTTCAATGCAAAAGTCTAGGGATGCATGATAACAGTTTTTTAAAACTGATACCGAAAACCGATAACTTTCAGCTCCTAAAGGCCGATAACGATAACCGATAACACACACATATACCTAAGATCAATACATCAATACTATGAACAAAATCACTTTTGTTCACAAAATGAATTTTTAAATGAGCAGATATTTATTTTTTCCAAAGAAAAACTATTGGCAAGCCTCTCAAACATTTTTGTAAAGCTATCAAACAAACCTATTTGATATCTCACATTAACATAAATAAGGTTCATTACTGACTGATGGAAATACATGCATCAGAATTACTAACTGAAAAAGATTTACATTTAAAGGATTTTGGCTTGTGGTTCCATTTAAATTAATACCTTTAATTAAAGTAAATGAGGTTCAGTAGATTTATTTTTTAATCTCATGAAAGCTTTAGATGAGAGGAATGAAGGAGAGGAGAGGGGAGGAGAGACTGCTGCTGGCTTGCGCCCGTTAGCATTAGCTTCTGTTAGCTCATGTTAGCGCGATTTCAAAACTCCATGGAAGCGATGGTTATGTTGTAGGTGGCTGATCGGGTTTTACGTATTAAAGCTTGTGCTTCCCTCCTCGTAGAATTCGCTTGGAGGATTCATCACAAATAACCACCAAACTATCTTTTTCTGAAACTTTAATGAAGTTCCATACCATCGCCGCCATGTTTGTTTTCATCAGCATGCTGTGCTGCAGACTGCATTCAAGGTGTAACGTAAATTCCCACGTTCCCTCATTTGCTAGTCGTTCTTTCAGCCTTTTCTATTTTTTTTCTTTTTTTATGTGTAACATGTGGGAGAATACTGTGAATATCAAGTCAACAACTACCAAAATTATGACCAAGTTAACAAGTTGTTTTCTGGCATGAGGGGGTATTCTTGATTTTCCTTATTGAGTAATCGTTTTTCTGATTATGCCGACGTCACTTGAACATAACATTCACTGCCGGTCATTCAAGACTCAGAGGGAGCGAGGCACTGCTGTGTTGACAAAAATATATGTTATTGGGGCTATTTGTCGTGATATCTGAGTTATTCAAATTCAAATTCAAATTCAAATTCAAATATACTTTATTGATCCCCAAGGTGGAAATTCAAGTTTCAGTACAGTCTGGTGTACTAGAGGAGCTGCCAGCGTCCAGAGCTCCTTTTCATGTCCCGGTCCTGTGGTCCGAGTGCTAACTCCAGTTAACAGCCGTTAAAACCTGTTAACAGCCGTTTAAAACCTGTATATCTCTACAATGATGAATCAAGTGAGATATCTCCAGGTCAGAGGAGGAAACACCGAGATGATGTCATAATTTCCTGTTATCGGCCCGATAGTTATCGTGCACCCCTACAAAAGTCAACCGTGTTTTCTCGGGAACAACACCGACCTGCTGTCACAGGTCATGCCAGCGCCATCAAACATCAGAGCTGCATGCTCTCCTGGGAAGCTCATTGACTGGGAGTCGTGATAAAAACTGATCATGTCAAGTGTCAAAGCCCGTTTAGTCTCAGAGTATTCGTCCATCGCTGGAGGAGACCAGTCACAGACCCACTGATGGTTTCTGTTATGGTTTTTGATACAGAGCCCACTGAGGGCTTGAACATCACAAGCACCAACTACTGATTTCTGGCCTTGTCCGGTGCACACAGAGATTTCTTCAGATTCTCTGAATCTTTTAAATGACGTTCTTGACTCAAGAACAAAAAACAACCATTCATTATTCTGCGATTGTTTCCCAATTAGTTCATGCAGATTGGTGAACCTTGGTCACCTGAAACTCTTTTTACACCCAACCATGTCGCTGACCTGTTGCCAGTTCACCTAATTAGCTGCAAGATGTTCCTCCAAATGGTTCATTTTAGCATCAATTACTTTTCCACCCTTTTGTTGCCACGTCTCAGCTTTTTTTTTGCTACTATCACACGCACAAATTTAATTGTTCATTAAAAATGTCTCCGTTGCTTTAATCTGACTTGTCTGCATCACTCATCTTTGGACTGATGTTCCTCAACTTGAGTTGTCACAGAAAAATATATGGTGTACTCGTTTTTTTAAAGCACTTTCATTATTCATTCATTATTTCATTCATTTTTCTCATTATTTTTTCATTCATCCTACTTGAAATTCTTTTTTCGTCTGGACACGGTGGACATAGCCGGTCCTCTCAGAAACTATTTCCTCGCAGTCCTGCTCCAGAAATAAATCTTGGTGCCGCCGGGGAAAAGGCACTTCACCTGTCACACTGACACCCAGTTTACTTTCACTCTATAAATACATTCATATAAGACACCTACAAGGTGCTATGAGACTTCCTCACTGCAGTTAAATATAGATCGGAGGAGTATTGACGTCAGACCAACACACACACACACACGCAAACATGCACAGATGCAGTAGATCACACACACATATGGAGGGTTATATGTGAGCGGACCAGAGCGCTCGCTCACAGTCACATGTACCGTACACACACACTTATTTCCAATCCTGCTTCGTCACTCTGTGAATTGGGAGCAGTAGAGCATTATGGGATAGTTTATAAGAGCTTAATGATTCCTCTTGGTACAATGGTGCTAAATAATGAGCGGCAGGAGGATGAATGGGAGAATAGGACACACACACACACACACAAAGAGCACATATCTACTAAATCTCCGTCCTGTCACGTTCAAGCCAACACAATCAGTCCATGTGAGGGTTTAGCATCTGATTGAGCGCTCAGGACCGAATACACGTCATTATTCTGCCATTCTCCCAGAGGGGCGCACCGGCTAATTCACTTTGGAGAAGGTGGTTTAATTGGATGCAGAGTCAGGAGGAGACCTTCGCTCTGTCAAACACGATTTACCAGCTCCATCAGAGCCGCAATTACAGCCACAGAACGAAGAGCTGCTTGATGCGAAAGCAAGCGTGAACGACGACGGGTTTAGGTCTGAAGCCTCGTGACGTCAGATGGAGCCTTTGATCGGGGGAAGGAATTTGGGCTGCATTATGTTGGAAGTTTATGCATTCAGGGCATGTTTGCTTTGCTTTGGCAGCTTCAGGAGAAATGTGGGGCAGAAAAGTCTGATTTCTTCAGATTAAAAACTTTGCTAAAACTTACTTCAACACTTTTGAGACCGCAGCCTCTGATGAGCCATGTTCTGCACAGCGGAAAAACACAAAGTCTCAATACTTCATCAGATACTGAGGGGAACAGGAAAGTGAGTCTTGATTGAATTGGGAAAAAAACACTGGGACAGCATGTGGCTTCTGATGATGTATTGTTTTGTGATTTTCATTTGAAATGAGGCTCTGTGTCCTTTATAAAACTCTGCATTACTACTGCACACAAGAGTATTTGAAAATAAAGGACTTTTTCATCCATCCATATCCATCCATCCATCTGTTATCCATTCATCCATCCATCCATTATCCATCTGTTATCTATTCATCCATCCATCCATCCATTCATCCATCCATCTCGTATCCATCCGTCCATCCACCTATGTATCATCCAACATCCATGCATCTATCCATCCATTCATCCATCCATCCATCCATCCATTCATCCATCTGTCATCTATCATCCATCCATCCATCCCCTATCATCCATCCATTATTCTATCCATCTATCATCCATCCATCTATCCATCTGTCCATCCATCATCCATCCATCCATCCATCCATCCATTATCCATCCATCATCCATCCATCCATCCATCCATCTGTTATCCATTAATCCATCCATCTACTATCCATCTGTTATCCATTCATCCATCCATCCATCTGTTATCCATCCATTCATCATCCATTATCCATCCATCCATCCATTATCCATCCATCCATCCGTTATCATCTATCCATCTATCATCTATCCATCTGTTATCCATCCATCCATCCATCCATTATCCATCTGTTATCCATTCATCCATCCATCCATCCATCCATCCATCTGTTATCATCCATCCATCTATCATCTATCCATCCATCATCCATCCATCTATCCATCTGTCCATCCATCATCCATTATCCATCCATCCATCTATCCATTGATCCATCCTTCTTTCATCCATCCATCCATCCATCCATCCATCCATCCATCCATCCATTATCCATCCATTATCCATCCATCCATCCATTATCATCCATCCGTCTATCATCTATCCATCCATCATTCATCCATCTATCTATCCATCCATCCATCCATCTGTTATCCATTAATCCATCCATCTATTATCCATCTGTTATCCATTCATCCATCCATCCATCTGTTATCCATCCATTCATCATCCATTATCCATCCATCCATCCATTATCCATCCATCCATCCGTTATCATCTATCATCTATCATCTATCCATCCATCATCCATCCATCTATCCATCCATCCATCCATCCATCTGTTATCCATTCATTCATCCATCCATTATCCATCTGTTATCCATTCATCCATCCATCCATCTGTTATCCATCCATTCATCATCCATTATCCATCCATCCATCCATTATCCATCCATCCATCTGTTATCATCCATCCATCTATCATCTATCCATTCATTATCCATCCATCTATCCATCTGTCCATCCATCATCCATTATCCATCCATCCATCTATCCATTGATCCATCCTTCTTTCATCCATCCATCCATCCATTCATTCATCTGTTATCATCCATCCATCCATCTATCATCTATCCATCCATCATCCATTCATCTGTCCATCCATCATCCATTATCCATCCATCCATCCATCCATCCATTGATCCATCCTTCTTTCATCCATCCATCCATTCATCCATCCATCTATCCATCTATCCATCTATCCATCTATCCATCCATCCATCCATCATCCATCCATCCATTCATCCATCATCCATTATCCATCCATCCATCCATTGATCCATCCTTCTTTCATCCATCCATCCATCCATACATCCATCCATTAATCCATCCATCCATCCATCCATCCATCTGTCCATCATCATCTATTATCATCTATCCATCTGTCCATCCATCCATCATCCATCCATCCATTCATCCATCCATCTATTCATCTGTCCATCCATCATCTATTATTCATCTGTCCATCCATCCATCCATCCATCCATCCATCTATCCATATATACATAAATAAATCCACAGATAACTTTTGGAATAAAACGAGCAGACAAGGGCAGCCAGACAGCTCAGTGGTTAGAGCAGGCACCCCAGATACAGCTGTAACAGTCTCCCCCACTCTCTGCCCTGGTTTCTTGTCTGTCTGTCAATAAAAAAAAACTAATCAATGAATGTTCAGATGAGGTGGAAAACGCTTTGATCCTAACATTTATTTTTTTTGCTAACAGAACGACTCCTGATATATTTAGCATCTTTTTCCTGCCATGTTCATTTTGTTTGACATCCATCTATGCAACACAGAGGTACCACATTGCCTCTGTGCCAACTCTACTGTTAAAAAGGGCAGAGAAAAACAATGCATGTTTAGAAAGGATGCGTATTTCTCCATCTACAGGACACAATGTCAATAAATGACTGAAGGGGTCTGGGGTGTGTACCAGCAGTGCACGAAGAGCAAAGGTGGAAGCTGAAGATGGACATCTGTGATCTCAACTCTCTATGACAGCACTGCATCACGGTTCGTCATTTGTCAGAAGCTTATAAAACCACACACACAAGGGATTACCGTTTCAAGCAGCACGACAGAAAGGAAGCCTCAAGTTAGCCTTGTCATGAACATCTCTGGGCTCAGAGGCATCTGAGATGGATCGTCACTCAGTGGACTGTGTATTGTAGTCAGACAAATCAGTATGTTTTTCTTTTTGGAGGAAATGGACAGCAGTGAAAAACAGCCATCCAGACTCCAACAGGTCCAAAAGCCAGGCTCTGTGAAGGTACGGGGTTGCATCAGGGCCCTTAGAAAAGATCATGTCCACTTCTGTCATGGCGTCATTATTACAGAAACGTACACGGACGCGTTACGATAACACGCTGCCTTTAAGACCGTGTCTTTTCCACTTGCATTTTCAGTAAGACATAGAAAACCAACTTTTGCATGTAAATGGCCTTTAGCATAGTCCACCATGTTCGAAGAGTTGTTCATTCATCTTTGTTCATTTTGGACTTTTATTAAACTTTTGTTCAATTTTAAACACCTTTTTAGTGAAAGTAAAGCCAATACCAGAAGTGCAGCCAGAGTGCTCCGATGCCAGGAAGATGAACGCAAAGAAAAAGTACGTCCAACGACATGAAAAGTTTTGTTGAAAAGTATCTCCTGGCTGATGCTGGAGGTGTCAGGATCTCCAGCTCCTAGTTTGTTTTTGTTTTCATGTCACATCGCTAACTCTCCTGTCATTTCAGATCACACCTCACTCTCAGCCTGTGCATTCTGCCAATTACCTGCACCTGGTTTTCCCCACCCATCTCCACACCTGTGGCTCATCCTCCCATTCAACCTGCAGAACCGTTCCATTTATCCCAGTCCTTTGCCAGATTGTCTTGTTTCCTGCGAAGCTATCCAGCGTCTGCCTTGTATACTGCCTGATTACCTGATTTTTGACCCCATCTGCCTTGTCAGATTTGTTTGCTTGCTCTCTTGGATTTCCTGGTTTTCTGACCCAGCCTGAACATTTGAGTAAACATTTGTGCCTTCATATCTCCATTGTCGTGCATTTGAGTTCAAATCTGCACTGCAGATCCTCTCATGGCGAAAGGTACATTACCAGATTACGATTTCAGATGAGCGTTTTGGACTGTTTTGGTCAACAAAGTTTCTAATAAGAAAACCCCACCTTAATTTTACCGACTTTAAACTCAACTGCTAAAATAAACATAAATAGTTAAATTAAATTAATAGGCAGTTAAAGGTGGAGTAGGTGTTGTTTGAAAAACGGTTCCAGCAATCCAACTCAAGTGAGATTTTGAAAATATACACTCCCTCCCTCCTCCTCCCAAAGGCTCCGCCTCCTCCTCTTCAGCTCACCCCTCGAACCACGCCTTCACATGATTCACGACTGCATGAACCATAGGGAGGGAGGGAGGGAGGGGTGATATTTGATGGACGTATTAGGCAGCCAATCAAAATAGTGATGATCACTTTTTTGATTGGTCAGAGTTTTTCTCTGATTATACCTTCTAGACTGGACCAAAATGTTTAGTTTTTTTTGCAAACATTTTATTTCAGTGGGTGCAATGGAAATGTGAAAAGGTTTTCAGGCAATATTGTAAAAAGTGTTGCAAAAAAACAACACCCACCCCACCTTTAAATCAGAGAGTTTAATTACACTCATTTATGTGTAAATGGACCCCCCACACTCACCACCCCCCCCCCACCTCCCATCACCCCCCCTCCACACACCCACACCTCTGCTCAGAAACCCCCCACATCCACCACCCCCCCCCACACCAACCCCCCCCTCACCCCTGGCTACGGACCCCCATCACCCACCACGCACAGTCACTGCTGACCAGGTGAGAGGAGTACTGAAAAGGTTGCAGGCCCAGACGGCGTCTGTGCTAGATTACTCAGGACCTGCGCAGTGGAATTAGCTGAGCCTCTCCAACACCTCTTCAACAGGAGTCCGCAGATAGGCAAGGTCCCGACACTGTGGTAAAACTTCTTGCCTGATACCTGTCCCAAAGAAGGCACGCCCTAAAAAACTTAACGACTACAGACCGGTTGCCCTCACCTCACACATCAATGAAGGCCCTTGAACGGCTGCTGCTGCTCCATCCATCTCAACCCCAGGTTCGCCATGCACTGGACCCCCTGCAGTCTGCCTATCGTGAGAGTGTGGGAGTAGAGGACGCTATCCTGTACCTGCTGCTCAGGGTGCACTCTCACCTGGACAAAGGAGGCAGTGCTGTGAGAATCATGTTCTTTGATTTCTCCAGCGCTTTCAACACCATTCAGCCACTTCTGTTAAAGGACAAACTGCTGCGGATGGGAGTGGAGACTAGTCTGGTGACCTGGATCACAGATTACCTCTCTGAACGGCCCCAGGTTGTCAGACTGGGGAACTTACATCTGAGGCTGTGGTCAGCAGCACAGGGGTGCCACAGGGAACTGTGCTCTCCCCACTACTGTTTACTCTGTACACCACCGATTTCAGCTATAACTCAGAGACGTGTCACATGCAGAAGTTCTCTGACGACACTGCAATTGTGGGGTGTATCAGGGATGGAGAGGAGGGGGAGTACAGGGACCTTGTGGAGGATTTTATTGGGTGGTGTCAGGCTAATCAGCTGCACCACAAAAACCAAGGAAATGGTTGTGGACTTCCAGGAGAACCGCCCCACTACTGGTGCCTGTCTCAATTGACGGGGTGGATGTTGAGGCAGTCTGCACCTACAAATATTTGGGGGTACTCCTGGACAATAAACTGGACTGGTCTGGTAATTGGGATGCCCTGTACAGGAAGGGGCAGAGCAGGCTTTACTTCCTGAGGAGACTGAGGTCCTTTAATGTCTGCAACAGACTGCTGCTGATGTTCTACCAGTCTGTCATGGCCAGTGTGCTCTTCTACTCTGTAGTCTGCTGGGGTGGCAGCACTAGGAAGAGAGACACTGGTCGTCTGGACAGACTGGTGAGGAAGGCAGGGTCTGTGGTGGGCACGGAGCTGGATGCTCTCACTATAATAGCTGAGAGGAGGACCCTGAGCAGGCTGCACCGTATACTGGACAATGACTGCCACCCCCTGCACACCATCTTCATAAACCAGGGGAGTTTGATCAGCTACAGACTCCGGTCCCTCCCCTGCAGGACTGACAGGCTTCGGAGGTCCTTTGGTCACTGGGCCATACATCTCTACAACACCACACAGAGGGAGCTGAACATAACGGACTGGACTGCTTGAGCTCCACTTACCCATTTAAGTGAATGTTGTATATATGCTAATGTGTGCAATATAGTTGATTCTTTTTGTAATGTGTATTATTTAATGTGTATTACTGAGTATGCTACTTGATACCTTAATTTCCTTCGAGATTAATAAAGTTAGTCTACTCTACTCTACTCTAAATGTCAGCGCGTCACTTGAATTTCCAGTCTAGATCTTTCGATGGTGAGCAGATACTCCTCAACGTAGCTCTTCAGTGTAGGAGCTCCTCATCAGATAACTCCACTGTGTCACTAAATTAATAATCAACATGTTACCGAATAAAACATCTTGCCCATGTATGTTTTTAACCTTTGTTTTTGCTTTTTTTTCCGACGGAAAACGTTGCCTGAAGGATGCAGTGACTGGAGGTCTAACCTGATGATAAAAAGCTGCCGTGCAATCACATCTTCTCCTCAGACTCCATATTAGAAAGGTCTCCGCGTGTGTTCGGGCCAAACAAATGACGAAATGCTCGCTTCCATTTCAGCTGCTCCCTGTTCAGGGTTGACACAGAGGGGCATGATTGGTTTGGCACAAGTTTTATGCCGGATGCTCTTCCTGATGCAACCGGGACTAGAACCCAGGACTTCCTACGTGGTAGGTGACTACCAAAGAAAACTAGATGCAAAGATAAAAAAAGTGTGGGTGCCTTTAAGTAACCAACTCTGTCATGTCAAGTTGTGTCGGAGGAGAAGCAGCTCACTGAATATATTGGATCTAAGTGCCCTTTTCGTGAAGTCGAGGGGTCCCAGAAGAAGACATTTCATTAATGCAGGAGCAAAACAGGAATAAATGATAATTAGGTTTCAAGAGCTTCTGAAATAGGATGAGTATGGTGGGCTCAGGGACAGTATTTCAAAACGCTGCATCTGCCTGGGAGAATTACTGGATTGTTGGACAAAATTCCCCTTGATTTTGAGTATACTGAGACTGTCGAATTCACGGCCTCCCATTTGAATCTAGAACACCCTGGAATTCATGAGGCGTCCGTGATCTGCTCGAGGACCTGAAGGTGCCCCTGGTCCCGTGGCAGCAAACCAAAGCCGAATCATCACCCCTCCACCACCGTGCCTCACTGTTGGCACTGGTGCGTCCACTTTGGTCTCAAGTCTTGCTGTTGCACCTTCGACTGCAACAGGAGAAGAGACCCTCCCACACAAACCACGCTAGTTCAGTCTTTTGCTGTTTGTAGTGTCATGACGTTCAACATTTGACATGCTAACTGTGGTCTGTCGAGTCTGAGACTTAGTTGTTTTAATCCGATTTTATGTTTGGGAGCTAAGCTATCGGACCTTGGGCTCACCTGGACAGGTCTCCAGTCCATCTCGGGGCCAAACAAAAACAAACGAAACAGCCATCTCATCCATTTACGGCTCCCGATCAACTTAGCCAATAAGTTGATCGGTTCAAAGGTTCACAAGTTCATAGTTCACAGAAATTAAAATGAACTAGTTCAGTTCACCATTTCAAAAAAATGAACTAAATAGTTAATTTTTAGTTATTTTTTTCAAATTCTTTTTTAATGTTGCTGCGAAGCAGTTATTTGTCAAAATGATTGCCACTGCCCATATACTACACCACCACAAACGGCAATTATTTTATCCATTTTATCTGTTGAAAACTATGTGTCCAATTCTAAATCCTTAACCAACCAGGGTTCACATTAGCACTGAAGGAACAGCCCATGAAAAACTGTCATTTCCGTTTCAGCTTCTCTCTACAGCAGCCATTCCCAAACTTCACAATACCAAGGCCCAATTTGAAATGTGAAAAATATACGCGGTCCACCCAAACCTTTAATCACAACTGTGATCAACATACAGGACAAGGAACCATGATCCGATATTAATGTAAGGGGCCAACAAATAGGTGACACTTGTCATATTAAGTTAAGATGACAGTAGAATAACTTAACTTGTTTGTTTTATTACTTCTTAATGTTTTTTTCAATTATGTCATGAATATTTTACAGTAATTTAAAATATATTTAAAAAAGATCGAGAATTTAAAACATATTTGTTTAATTTTAATGACTACTCACAGCCCACCTGTAGTACCTCGACAGCCCATCAGGGGGCCGCGGCCGACGCTTTAGGAATCACTGATCTTCAGTATGTTAAAAATACGAAGAAAAACCTGCAAATGGTCTTTATTATAAGACAAAAACAGGTACTTAAGTTGCAATTGTTTTTTATCCCCCATTTCAATATTATATATATATATATATATATATATATATATATATATATATATATATATATATATATATATATATATATATATATATATATATATATATATATATATATATATCATATCCCCTCGGGAGTCGGGGCGCTCCTCCGGCTCTGGGCGACTGCAACTTTCATTTTGCTGCTTGTTTTAAATGTTTGATGACGCAATTGTTAGCGTGACAGAAGTGACAGCTGTGTTGCCATATTTGATTGTTTTCCGCAGATACATATTAGACTCGTTTGTGATGTATTTTATAAGGGGTTCACTGGAAACCGTGTGTGAACATTGAAAGAGTGCTGTTCACAGTTGCCCAAATGAACTTGTTCACACCCGACGCTCGTCAAGGGGAAAGAGAGCGCATTCAGTTCACGTTAGCGCAAAATATGAACTCGTTCGTGAACTTTCGTTCAATAAACGTGTTCAGGTACAACACTGGCAATACTTTAAGCTGGAAACCTTGTAGCTATGAGCTAGCAGTGATGTCCCACACACCACCACGGTGCCAAATGTCTTCAGTCTTTCTCTTATTCTTTCAGTTTATCCATCACACCTCAATTCTCGGAGCCCAAAGACGATGCTCGTTCCTTCTAACGTGACTTTGCAACCAGACACATTAACCACGAAAAAATACATACTCACATTTTTTTTCATGCACACGCATGTTAACACGCGCACACACACGTGCTTGAATATTCCAAGCTGCCAGTTGGCGTGCGTCATGTGCTGTCGATGCTCATTCGGTGCTTCTATGAAAAGTCTCCGGCTGACTGATGAGTGACGTAAGATTGATTTGTAACTCCTCTCCTTTCTGCTCAGACAAATGAGTGGGTGTGTTCGGCTTTCATCGAGATAGATGGGGGAACGAGGAAAAGACGGAGAGGGAATAATACAGCGCTGATTATGTTTTTCAGGTGGTGGCAGGTGACGAGCTTTTAGAAGCAGTTCAGTTGGGATTCATGTGGAAAACGCTGGATGGCAACATTCTCGCCTCTCCCTCGTCTATCTCTGCTGTCTAACTGAGCCTCTCTCACTCTTCATCTCACTGATAAGACCCCTGTGTTCTCTCTTTCATATCAGTCAGCCCAAAACTCTTCCCTCTTCAGTTTACTGTGGCCGCGCTACATGCCCATCTGCGTCACACATGAGGCTTGGACGAGGGTTAAAAATAACAGATGAAAAGGGAACAGACGGATACAAGGAGAGAGGTGAGGGGGGACTGATGACTCGGGGAGAGGATATAAAGAGAAGAGAGGGAGGACCAGCCTCAGCTGCAACAGAACAGAACGAGGAAATCCATTCATAAATAGCTGATGCATTGACAGGATTCAGAAGTGTACGACCTGTAGATGTGATGGGACGAAGGCGATATGTCTTCTACCTGTTATAGCAAAACTCAGATCCAGGTTGCTTTTTTTCCCCAAGCTATTTCTGTGATATCATTGTTTGGTTTTGAATTGAAGCCATGAGTTGCTACCCTGACACCGGGTCTTTGAAAGAGTTTCTGCCATGGCTGCACTGTTCACTGTTGCGTCTGGATGTCGATGATGACAAGGAGATTCAGGCCAAAATCAAGACGAGCACACAGCTGCGAAGTTAGATCAGGTCACTGGGTGCAGGCGTTATGCCTCCATCTGTGCTGTGATCCAGGAGGCAGTGTTGTACCTGAATGCGTTCATTGAACGAAAGTTCACGAACGAGTTCATATTTTCTGTGAACGTGAACTGAGCGCTTCGCACAAGTGTGGGGCGTGAACAAGTTCATTTGGGCAGTTGTGAACGACGCTCTTTCAAAGTTCACGTACGGTCAAAACCGTTCCAGGTTTCCAGCGAACCCCATTTAAAATCCACCACAAACGAGCCTGATATGTATCTGAGGAAAGCAATCAAACATGGCAACACGGCTGTCGCTGCTGTCACGCTAACAATTGTGTCATCAAATGTTTAAAATAAGCATGAAGAAAGATGAAAGCTGCAGTTACCCAGAGCTGGAGGAGACCCCGACTCCTGGGGGGGAATGAAATATTGAAATGGGGGGAAAAACATTTCCACCTTAAGGACCTGTTTTTGTCTTATAATAAAGACCATTTGGCAGCAGGTTTTTCCTCATTATTTTTAACATACTGTAGAGCAGTGATTCCCAAAGTGTGGGCCGCGGCCCCCTGGTGGGCCATCCTGGGACTGCAGGTGGGCCGTGAGAGGTCATTAAAATTAAACTAATGTGTTTTAAATCCTTGATCTTTTTTAAATACTTTTTAATTTACTGTAATGTAATTCATGACATGATTAAATAAACATTAAGAAGTAATAAAACAAACCAGTTAAAGGTGGAGTGGGTGTTCTTTTTTTGCAGCACTTTTTACAACATTGCCTGAAAACTTTTTCACATTCCCATTGCTCCCACTAAAATAAAATGTTTGCAAAAAAAAACCGAAAAGATTTTGGTCCAGGTCTAGAGGGTATAATCAGAGAAAAAACTCTGACCAATCAATGTACTGATCATCTTTACATTTATTGGCTGCCTAATACGTCCATCAAATATCAATGAATCATGTGAAGGCGTGGTTTCGAGGGGTGGGCTGAAGAGGAGGAGGCGGAGCCTTTGGGAGGAGGGAGGGACTGTATATTTTCAAAATCTCACTTGAGTTGGATCGCTGGAACCGTTTTTCAAAGAACACCTACCCCACCTTTAAATTATTCTACTGTCATCTTAACTTAATATGACAAGTGTCACCTTATTTGTTGACCCCTTACATTAATATCAGATCATGGTTCCTGGTCCTGTATGTTGATCACAGTTGTGATTAAAGGTTTCGGTGGACTGAGGAGATTTTTCACATTTCAAATTGGACCTTGGAATTCTGAAGTTTGGGAATAGCTGCTGTAGAGAGAAACTGAAACGGAAATGACAGTTTTTCATGGGCTGTTCCTTCAATGCTAATGTGGACCCTGGTTGGTTCAGGATTCAGAATTGGACCAATAGTTTTTGACAGATAAAATGGATGAAATAATTGTCGTTTGTGGTGGTGTAGTATATGGGCAGTGGCAATCATTTTGACAAATAATTGCTCGCAGCAACATTTAAAAAAAAGAACTAAAAATGAACTAATTAGTTAATTTTTAATTAGTTCCTCGTAAAAATGAACTATTTAGTTCATTTTTTGAAACGGTGAACTGAACTAGTTCATTTTAATTTCTGTGAACTATGAACTTAACTAGTTCGTGTAGAAAGTGAACTTGCCCAACACTGCCAGGAGGGTCTTCTCCCCCTAACTTCACGTAGCGAAGCGTTTGGTTGACTGAAAGCAACAATAATACACAAAACACAGTTGTCTCATGACTATCGAATCTCATTTATAGTCAGTTTTAGTCCCTTACATGTTCTATAGCCACTTTCACACAGAGATCACAGTATGAAGACACACTGGAGATCCCCTCTTTATTACCCCCCTGCTTTCCAGCTGTTCATTCAAATGATCCCTCAAAGGTGCATTATATCCCCTCCTCAGTGTGTGCTTTCACAAAGCATCAAGGTGTTGCAATCTGAGACGGTCCCTTTCATCCTCGTCTTTGTGCTCCACAGTCAGCAACAAGTCCCTCCTGTTTCTGGTCACTGTCTGCGCTTTATTCAGTGCCAACTGAGTTTAGCACCAGCTGAGTAAAGCACAACGCTGAATAAACAGCAGGGTGACATGGTTTGCTGAATGGCTGGCACCTCAAGTCGAACGACAAAGTTTGAAATACGACCAGGCAGCCTCTGCCTTTCTGACGGTTGAAACTGTAAACCTGCTGGTATTTGTTCTGCTCGCCTCTCACTCGGGCAGGTGTTCAATTCAAACACACTTTATTGATCAAAAGGGAAATTAAATAATAACGCACTACAAGGAGGTGTTGGTTCAGATAGACGGTCTGTCTGTCAGATTTAATATTCTTCATGAGATCATATCTTGAAAGCAGGATCTTTGTTGTTAACATGGGTGAAAATAAATCTGGACCAGTTCTCATGTCCTGAGGAGTCCCTCAGGGATCAATTCTTGGACCACTGTTGTTCAACCTCTACATGCTGCCTTCTTCAGCAACCATGACATCGCCGATCTGCTGTGTGACCTGTTTCTGTGCTGCAGTGATTTAGCTGTGCATATGACCACTCAGGTTTCTTTTTATGAATCATGCTTTTGTAGTGCAGTGAAAATGAACACAAGTCAGGTAAACAACAACTCCTTTTTTTTTGCAGTTGATGGAAATGTTTAAGAGCAAAACTTGGCTCTGTCTGCTGTGGACTGTGTTTGTGTGTGTGTATGTGTGCTTGCGTATGCGTGAAGTTTATTTTCCCTGCTGTACCAGCGCCCCAGCTGGATATGAATATTTGTGCTTATATGTGTCAGTCTTGCTAATGCACATGGTTGGTGTTCACTTTTTAGTTGTCAGCACTGTCAGAGACGACAGCTGCTGTGCTTTTGAAGCACTGCGCTGCCTCTACAGCCTCAGACGGTCACCGGAGGAAGTTCTGCTACCTGCTGTGGTGAAACATGAGTCCAAACAGGGAGATCCTTCCTCTGTTATTTATGCTTGGTTTCATTCCTGCTGAGGACTTGAAATGCACATAATAGCTCCCTATTACAGTGTATTCATGTCTGCTTTGCCATTATGATGGTTTAATTGAAGCACAAATGCCTTAAAATGTCATTCCTCACATCATCCATCACTTTAGAATTAATGGGCAACTGATGGGGGGGGGGGGGGGGGGGGGGGGGGGGGGGGGGCAGAAGGACCATGAGTTACAGGATTCATATTTGAGGCCATATATCCAGATGATGGATCAGAGATCAAAGATGGTCATAATCAAGGAAGGAAACAAGCCGTAGAGGCGAGCAGGAGCAGAAAATCTGGTGAAACACTTTCAGACTGAACAGCAGAACAGAGATATCAATGAAAACAACACAAGAAAACCAGAATGAATCAAAACCATAAATCAGTCCTGCCGTAAGGAGGATGTCAGGAACAAGCATCTCAGGCTCTTTCCTACACTCTAATATTGTTTGCTAAATATGCATGGAAGTGACCCCAAAAGGCTGGCACAGACAGAGAACACTGAAGAAGAGTAAACAGTCACAAGACTGAAAAGGCTCAGGATGTTGAACAGCTAGAATCCTACATCACACCAGAACGGGACGACATTCCTCTCCTAAAATCCCAGCATCTGGTCTCCTCACTTCCCAGATGTTGACAGGTGGTTTTTGAAAGAGGAGGGGATGCTACACAATGGTAAACATCACCCTGTTCCAACTTTTTTGAGACGTGCTGCTGCCATCAAAGTCAAAATGAGCTCATTTTATTCCATGGTGAAATGTCTCAGTTTCAGCATCTGATATGTTCTTTATGAGATCATACCTTGAAGGCAAGATCTTTGTTGTTAACATAGGTGAAAATAAATATGTACCTGTCTCATGGAGTGCCTCAGGGATCAATTCTTGGACCACTGTTGTTCAACCTCTACATGTCAGATCATACATGTCAACAATGTTGCTGACCACAGTTATGCAGATGACACTCAGGTTTGCTTGGCTCTTTCACTAAATTACTCTGGTCAGTTAGACTCACTGTGCCAGTGCTTGGAGCAGGTTGAACAGCTGGATACACTTAACTACTTTCAATTAAATCAAGACAAGACAGAAATGATCCCATCTGGTAACAAAATGGAAATAAATAAAAGTTGCTGCCCAGGTGGAATCCAGAAGCTTCAAGACAGAGACCCAGGTTAGAAATCTTGGAGTTTTGATTGACTCAGACCTGAGCTTCAGCAGCAACATCATGGCTGGAACTTAAAAAGATTTTTAGCACCTCAAACAATATCAAGACTCAGAGATCTGACGTCCAGAGCAGATTTAGAGAAGCTCTTCCAGCCTTCTTCTCCAGAAGTCTTGACCACTGTAATGCTCTTCTGTCTAGAAGAGAAAACTAAAATAACTTGTGGAGTTCCCCAAGGCTCCATCTTGGGGCCACTGCTGTTCAACATCTACATGCTCCCACTCGCTCAAATTATGAAAAACAACAAAATATGTTACCACAACTATGCTGATGACACACAAATCTACATAACCATCTCACCAGGAGTCTACAGTCCAATCCAAACACTGACCAGATGCATTGATCAAATTAGAGACTGGATGTGTCAGAACTTCCTTCAGTTAAATGAAGACAAAACTGAAATAATTGTTTTTGGAGCCAAGGAAGAAAGATTAAAAGTCAGCACTCAGCTTCAAAGAGCTAAGTTAGAAACCAAAAACAAAGCCAGAAATCTGGGTGTAGTCATGGACTCAGACCTGAGCTTCAGTAGTCACATCAAGACAGTTGTGAAGTCGACCTATTATCACTTAAAGAACATATCCAGGATTAAAGGACTGATGTCTCTGCAGGATTTAGAAAAATTTGTCCATGCATTTATCTTCATTAGACTAGACTACTGTAACGCTGTCCTGACAGGTCTCCCTAAAAAGACCATCAGACAGCTGCAGTTAGTCCAGAACGCTGCTGCTCCAGTTCTCACTAACACCAGGAAACTGGATCATATAACTCCTGTCCTCAGATCTTTACACTGGCTTCCTGTTTGTCAAAGAATTGACTTCAAAATCCTGCTGTTAGTTTACAAAGCACTGAATGGTTTAGGGCCAAAATACATTCAGGATCTTCTGGTTCGTTATGAACCCACCAGATCCCTCAGGTCATCAGGGTCAAGTCTACTTTCTGTTCCCAGAGTCAGAACTAAACACAGAGAGGCAGCGTTCAGTTTTTATGCTCCTCACATGTGGAACAAATTCCGAGAAAAATGCAGGTCTGCTGACACTCAGCAGTTTTAAATCAAGGTTAAAAACTTTTCTATTTGCCACCTTTTATCAAAACATTTAATTTTTATTTCTTGCATTTTATCTACATTTTTAATTCCTTTTTTAAAATCAAAAACAACTGTCTTTTTGCATTTTAATATTTTACCTTCTTTTTATTTCCTCCTGTTTTAATGTACTTTTTAATGCTCTGTAATGCTTCAAATGTTTTATGTAGAGCACTTTGAATTGTCTTGTACACGAAATGTGCTGTACAAATGGCTTTGTTCAGTCTAATTTTATGCTGCTCTCATTGTGGCACTGTTTTTACTTTCTATATTCTCAGCTTTGTTATTCCTGTTTTTATCTAAAACATTTATTTTCTAATTTTAAGTTTTTGTGAATTTATCATATATTTTATTTGCTTTCCTATGCTGCTTTTATTCATTTAATTTTCTTTCTGTTCTTTTCATCCAAATGCCTTTATAAAGCACTTTAAGTTGTCTTTGAGCACAAAACGTGCTAGAACAAATAAACTTCCTTTTGTTCTATTACAATTAAAATATGGCTTTATGACATTTGAAAATCTTTACATTCTATTTTTATTTATATTTAAAACAGCCCTCCAGCTTTTTTTTTTTTGGAGCCGTGGTTGTATATTTGAATAAGTATGATTTTATATGATGGATAAAAATATCTATATATATATAGGTTATTAAAGGCCCTACCTACCATACGTATGTTGCTCTCTCAGAATTTAAAGGAAGAGCTCAGACACAAATAGATAAAACTGAAAATAGCTCTTTTAATGCGTTTGCCTTTTCTAGTGTCGTATCAAGTACCTCCACCAGTAAATATGAAGGAGCAGAGAGATATGACACAACTAGAAATAACACTCTGGAGTGTTTCCCACACACTTGTTTTTTGTTTAAGGCAGATACACCTAAATGTAGCTATTTTATAGATAGCTACATTTACATGTAGATGACCAACCATTCATCTGTATATCATTTGGTATGCAGGTTGACAAAATAAAATATAACTTTTCTTTCATTTTTCAGTGCGTGAAGACAGGGTTGTATATTAGTCAATCAGAGACAGACAGATCAATAGAAGGAGGATGTTGGGAAAATCTTTTCGTGTTAGTAGTTGCAGGACGAAGCTATATGTGGACGCTGTAGAGAGGGTAGCTCTGAGGAGAACAGAGAGAACGACTGACAGAGGGATGGAGGGGGAGGCAGAAGACTGTACGCTATTGATCCGAGCACATGCAAACACATACGGCTGAGTGTTATACAAGTGTTCCTCTGGAGATGAAAGAAGATCCGAAGCTGCTCTGACCAAAGAAAGCAGTTTGTGTCCAGCATCATCCGGTAGAAAGTCACTGTGCAATCCCAGTCTATAAGACGAAGCTGGCATCAACGTAGACAGTTCAGTTGTTATCAGTCAAAACTGTCATCTTTTCTGGTGGTGCTTAGTTAAGGTGACTCTAAAGGTACAATGCAGAATCCTCAGTGATGTAAGAAAGATGGGTGGAAATGGTGAAAAAAAAAGCTGAATCAGCACCGTGTAATCACTAGGGACTAGGGACAGGTCAGGGGTCACCTCTCAGAGATGCTGTTCATGTCAGACAAATGGCACTGTGAAAGACAAAAGAATCAACCGTCTGCATTTGGTTTGTCTATTATTGTAACTTAGATGAAGAGGAGATCAGATTTTATGGCAAATGAATGCATAAACTCAGTTTATTCCAACAGAGTTTCTTGCCAGTGGACGTGGTACAAACATCACAGATCTACGTTGTGCTCCCACACTGCAAACTTTAAGCGAACTTCTTCCTGCAGAGGGCCATTTTGGCTTCACTGCAGAGTGATAAAGTGGCACAAGAGCTTCATTAGCTGTTCAGTCGAGCCATGTCAGCATAAAAAAAAGATTTTCTCATTTAGCTGATGCTTTTCTCCATCGGTGATTCACACAGATGGGAATCAACAAACATCATCAAGTCAGGACTGGAGACAAGTCAGGACTGGAGACAGGTCAGGACTAAAGACAAGTCTGGACTAGGGATAAGTCAGGACTGGAGACAAGTCAGGACTGGAGACAGGTCAGGACTGGATACAGGTCAGGACTGGAGAGAAGTCAGGACTAAAGACAAGTCTGGACTGGAGATAGGTCAGGACTGGAGAGAGGTCAGGACTGGAGACAAGTCAGGACTAGGGATAAGTCAGGACTGGAGACAAGTCAGGACTGGAGACAGGTCAGGACTGGATACAGGTCAGGACTGGATACAGGCCAGGACTGGAGAGAGGTCAGGACTGGAGACAGGTCAGGACTGGAGACAGGTCAGGACTGGAGACAAGTCAGGACTAGGGATAAGTCAGGACTGGAGACAAGTCAGGACTGGAGACAGGTCAGGACTGGATACAGGTCAGGACTGGATACAGGCCAGGACTGGAGAGAGGTCAGGACTGGAGACAGGTCAGGACTGGAGACAGGTCAGGACTAGGGATAAGTCAGGACTGGAGACAAGTCAGGACTGGAGATAGGTCAGGACTGGAGAGAGGTCAGGACTGGAGAGAGGTCAGGACTGGAGAGAGGTCAGGACTGAAGACAGGTCAGGACTGGATACAGGTCAGGACTGGAGACAGGCCAGGACTAAAGACAAGTCTGGACTGGAGACAAGTCAGGACTGGAGACAGGTCAGGACTGGAGAGAGGTCAGGACTAAAGACAAGTCTGGACTGGAGACAAGTCAGGACTGGAGACAAGTCAGGACTGGAGACAGGTCAGGACTGGAGACAAATCAGGACTGGAGACAGGTCAGGACTGGAGAGAGGTCAGGACTAAAGACAAGTCTGGACTGGAGACAAGTCAGGACTGGAGACAGGTCAGGACTGGAGACAATTTTCTTTTCATTTCAAAATAAAGTATTTTTCATTTCATTTTCATTTCAAATCAGGACTGGATACAGGTCAGAACTGCAGAGAGGTCAGGACTAAAGACAAGTCAGGACTGGAGACAAGTCAAGACTAGGGATGACTAGGGATGACCCTGACTAGGGACTGGTCAGGATAGGAACAGGTCAGGACCGGGGACATGTCTGGACTGGATGATCCTTTTTATCTTTTGTCCACAGCACACGGCAACCATTTCTTTCAAAAAAGACCTGGAGTTCTGATTCATCAGACCACACCATGGTGTGGTGGTCCATCCCAGACTCCTCTGAGTCCAGAAATGTCAACGTGGCCTCTGGACAAGATTTCACATCAGGCTTCTTTTTCAGCCCAGTAGCACATTTCTATTTTGAAAAAGCTTTCCCACAGTAACTTCTTGTCCATGTGGTTTTATCTGCTGCTGATGAGCGATAGCTCCCGATGCTGTGCCTTCTGTGGGTCCAGAGATCACAAATATCCTGTTTAGGTTTGCGTCTTTGTTCTCTGCAAAACCTTTCTAGGTCCGTGAATGGTTCAGTGATTTCATGCAGATTTTATTTCACCATTTTTTGAGCTCTTCTGTCCATCTTTTCTTCCTCAGAGACTCAGCCTTTCATGGAAGCTGCTTTTGTACCCAGTCATTGTTTCAACCACCTGATGACATCACCTGTTTTAAACTGTACTGCCAGTTTCTCCGGCGACCTTCTCACATGACTTCCTGCGTTAAAAGAAGAGGAAACGAACGACAGGACGCGCCGGTGAGCGTTGTGAACAGACACGAGCAGTATATGGTTAAGCGGAAGCGATGATGCCAAGATCCCGAGCGAGTGAACAACACCAACAAGAAAAAAAAAAAGGGAGGGAGCAGAGAAAGACAAAGGGAACATCGATGCAGGAGAGAGGAGGTGAGCAAGCCGGGGAAGAAAAGCAGCCGAGTCTTTGTCTGTGACAGCGGAGCAGATGCTGACAGATGCTGGTGTCGGAGCGCATCTGTGAGCGACGCCCAGATCGTCACAGTCACGACATGTGGCGTCGCCTACGAGAAGGGCATGTCCCGACTCCTCTGTTTGGCTGTTGACGCGTGAGTCTTTTACCTCGTATGCATCAACACGTTCCGTCGTGAATATCATAGGACGCACTCACGTTCCCCTCAGTCCTTCATGCCCCATCGTCAATGCGGACTGAGAGGACGCAAATACAGCGAGCTGTCCTCCCTCACCAAGTGTCCTTACTATCACAGCAGCTCCTCATGAAGACATGAGCAATGACTTTTAGGCAGGGCACAACCACTCGAGACTCAGTGAAGTCAACGCATCATTTAAGGTCAATCTCTTTATCAGAGACTAGACAACTGAGGGATGTGAGGGACGTCGCCCTCTCTTGCATCCTTCCTTCCTTCCCTACCTGCTGTCAGTGACACTGAAGACGTCGCAGGTGCTGCAGAGTCACACCTACAGCAGGAAACTCAGGAAGCTCCTGAACACTGATCAGCTGATTATGTTTCTTTTTTTTTTCTCACCTCGCAAAGTGTAAGATGGCGTTGGCACTCTTGAGTTGGTAGGTAGCCCAGAGAAGGGTGGAAAAAAAACCAAAACAAAAAAACAAGGGAGGCGAGATCCAAAGAGATAGACATGCAGATGGACAGATAGACGGGGCTGGCAGATGTGCTGGCGCGCCCGCTCGGTGGGGGATGCCACGTTTTGTTTCTGTGTGGGGATTACGCCGACAACGTGAAGCGGTCATCACACGAAGCCAGCAGGGCGCGCCCACGCGAAGCTGCGGGCCTACTGTGTGGGTGACTGGTACGACGCTGACCGAGCGACCGGCTGCTGGGCCGCGGTGGCATTTAGGAAAGTTCAGCTCAGCAGGCACACATGCACAGACACACCTGCACAGGGCTGGTCCAGGAGGGGCAGGGGGGCTCGGGGGCTCGGGGGCTCCGGGGGCTCCGGGGGCTCCGGGGCTCAGGGGGCTCGGGGGGCTCGGGGGGCTCGGGGGCTCGCGTCCAGACTGGGACGGAGCAGGAGGTGCGAGGGAACAGTGACACCAAACGTGTGATGGATCCCCTTAGTTACTCATTTGTTTACCGCTGCTGTGGCTCCGTCAGCTTTGCGACGGCGCGCCACCGACGTGTGTGCAGATGCGCGCGCACGGCAGTGCACGCACGCTTTTTTTTTTCTTTGTATGACTCTGTACTCTATCATTCAGTCATCTGTTCAACCTGCTGTGTGTTTCTATGAATGGCTGCGCTCCTCTCATCCAGGCCCGTGTCGTCATGCTGTCACTCTGAGCTGCGGTTTGCATTCATTATAATGTCAGATGTACAAAATAAACATAAAAAAGCGAAGAATTTGTCTCGACGGCAGCTCTGACCAACATTACTCCATCTTCTGGCTGCAGTCCGCTGGCTCTCGAAACCATATTTTGCAGTAATTTCAGAATGTTGAAAATGACCTTCAGAAGTCCAAAATGCACCTTAACATTATTACATGATTTCTTTTACTCTTTGTTCTTTTATTCTACTGTTCTTATTTTAATGATTTAATTTAAGTCTTAAATTTATTTTAAGTCTTTGTGCATTCTATTATCATTAAATTTTTAATTTTATTTTTAAATTCTTAATCTGTAAATGTTCACATTTTTATACATTATATCATTACTGTATCTATTGTCTGTTTTTATCCTGTTTTACTGTCTTTTAATCTTTTAGTTTTTAGCTCCAGTGTTTCCTCATGGGGTCCTCCACACTGGGAGTTGTCTGGTCTGCCCGCAGGGCGTCGTCTTGGAGATCCCTCGGGCCCGGGGGACGGGGGGTTGTCTGCACATTGTGTGGGTCTGCCCTGGTCTATCCAGGTTGAGGTGGTTTCTGTGGCAGCGCCCCCTGTAGGTGCGGGCTTTGGCGCCTCATAGTGTGGATGGCCTCCCATAGGTAGTTCTTCCTCACCTGGATCCTCAGTGCCCTGCCATGTTACGAAACTAATTGCCTTGTACTGTGAGTGTGCGTGCTTTGTGAGTGAGTGCGTGGGTTATTCTCTGTTGTGATCCTGTTTATATTTATTTATATATATATATATATATATATATATATATATATATATATATATATATATATATATATATATATATTAGGGATGTCCGATAGTGGCTTTTTTGCCGATATTGTCCAACTCTTAATTTCCGATTCCGATATCTACCGATACCAATATATGCGGGCTATTTTTCCCTTAAAACAAATTTTAGGTAACATCACATATCTCCTGTCGTGGAATTAACACATGCCTAATTTTATTGTGACGCCCCACTGGATGCATTTTCAAAGGCAACAAGGCTTTCCAAAAATAAACATTGTCTGTGCAAAATAAGAAAACTACTTCAAATTAAGTTATGGAAAAAGTGCCATATTTATTTATTTTTTAATTGTCTCAAACAACAGTTTGGATCACACTCTCCGTGAGATAATCTTGACAGTGCTCCCTACAAATAGGGCAAATTTGACTTCTTCACAAATTGTAAAACATTGTACCTGTACAACTATGTGCAGCATAGCAGCATGTAGAGCCAACTCAAATAACAGACAGGCTACTCTTTTTTTTTCAGTGTTAAATTAGCCTGCATTTGTAGGATGCTTCAAGAACTGTTTCTTTAACTGAAACTCAATCACCTTAATTGAATTAATTCACAATGTGGAAACTATACTGTACAATTTTGAAAACTGCACATTTCTTTGAGCTATAAATAATACTTTAGGCTTGAGGTAAAGTGCAAAAAAAGGAAACATTTTCCTGATGAGGTCATCATTTGCGCGCCGGTAAATGTCTCGGGAGCCCATAGGCCTATATACAGCATTTATTCAGTGAAATCCAGGCATTATTTTTATCGGTTTTCATTATAAGCAAAAAAAACCGATAACGATATTTACACAGATATTACATTTTTATGCCAATATCGGGCCGATAATATCGGTGGGCCGATATTATCGGACATCCCTAATATATATATATATATATATATATATATATATATATATATATATATATATATATATATATATATATATATATTTTTCATTGTGAAGCACTTTGTGTTGCATTTTTAATGTATGAAAAGTGCTTTATAAATAAAGTTTGATTTGATTTGATTATTCAATTAAAAAAAAAAAAAAAAACTTCTGCGAATATTTGTGCAGTCAGAACTCTCCCGAAAGGAAATAACAGACGTTCAGAGTGGATTGCTAAAGTTTGAGCACCCCTGACCAGAAAGTCAGCGGTTAGACAACAGTCATGATCCTGAATAACTGGAGGAAGCCAAAGTGTCTGCAGACCCCCGGACGAGTGTGAGCTCTGGCCCCTCCCATCGCATATCCACCGGTAGTTGGGCTGCCTCTGTTCTTGTGAAGAAGACTTTAAAAGCTTTCCTAATAACTAGGGGTGGTAGTCGATTACATTTTTTTAATCGCGATTAATCGCACATTAATCACATTTTTTTAATGTTCTGTTTATCCATCCATCCATACATCATCTATACCCATTTTGTCCAATACAGGGTCACGGGAATCTGCTATGTTTTTTTTTTAAGCCTTTCAGCTTCTTAGTATATTTTGTTGGGGCTGCTGCTTGACCGCAGTAATTTGCTGACGGTCCCTAAACTCCACGGCAGCAGCGAGGTACTTAGAAGGACATTCAGCGCTGTTCCTGAGAGTTTTAGCCACACTCACTGAGCTTGGAGGGTAGATGACACTGGTGAAATGTCTGGCATACTTATATCTACAAAATGATACCAACCTGGATGAAATCTGTGCCGTTTTCATGACACTATTAAAGTTTAAAGAGAAAAAAACAAGCGAATGTCGGATGTGAAACTACAGTGCCTTGTGAAAGTATTCGGCCCCTTGAACTTTTCAACCTTTTACCACATTTAAGTGGGACACAATCATTAAGTGGGATGAAATTTATTGGATATTTTAAACTGTTTTAACAAATAAACTGTAAAGTGGGGCGTGTAATATTATTCGGCCTCCTTGTGTTAATACTCTGTAGCGCCACCTTCTGCTGCAGTTCCAGCTCCAGTCTCTTGGGGTTTGTCTCTATCAGTTTAACTCATCCACAGACTAAATTCTTGTCCATTTTTCCTGTAAAACAGCTGGAGCTCAGTGAGGTTGGATGGAGAGCGTTTGTGAACAGCAGTCTTCAGCTCTTTCCACAGATTCTGGACTGGATTCAGGTCTGGACTTTGACTTGGCCGTTCTAACACCTGGATACGTTTATTTGTGAACCGTTCCGCTGTAGATTTGGCTTCATGTTTTGGAAGATAAATCTCCGTCCCAGTCTAAGGTCTTCTGCAGACTCCAACAGGTTTTCTCCCAGAATGCTCCTGTATTTGGCTCCATCCATCTTCCCATCAGTTTAAACCATCTTCCCTGTCCCTGCTGAAGAAAAGCAGGCCAAGACCATGATGCTGCCACCACCATGTTTGACAGTGGGGATGGTGTGTTCAGGGTGATGAGCTGTGTTGCTTTTACTCCAAACATTTCATTTTGAATTGTGGACAAAAAGTTTTATTTTGGTTTCATCTGACCAGAGCTCCTTCTTCCACATGTTTGGTGTGTCTCCCAGGTGGCTTGTGGCAAACTTTAAACCAGACTTTTTATGGACATCTTTGAGAAATGTCTTTCTTCTTGCCACTCTTCCATAAAGGCCTCATTTGTGCAGTGTAGGACTGATTGTTGTCCTCTGGACAGACTCTCCCACCTCAGCTGTAGATCAGTTCATCCAGAGTGATCATGGGCCTCTTGGCTGCATCTCTGATCAGTCTTCTCCTTGTTGCAGATGAAAGTTTAGAGGGACGGCCGGGTCTTGGTAGATCTGCAGTGGTCTGATACTCCTTCCATTTCAATATGATTGCTTGCTCAGTGCTCCTTGAGATGTTTAAATCTTTTTGTATCCACATCCAGCTTTAAACTTCTCCACAACAGTATCTGGGACCTGCCTGGTGTGTTCCTTGGTCTTCATGATGCTCTCTGAGCTTTAAACAGAACCCTGAGACGATCACAGAGCAGGTGCATTTATACAGAGACTTGATTACACACAGGTGGATTCTATTGATCATCATCAATCATTCAGGACAACATTGGATCATTCAGAGATCCTCACTGAACTTCTGGAGTCAGTTTGCTGCACTGAAAGTAAAGGGGACCAATAATATTACACACCCCACTTTTCAGTTTTGTATTTGTTAAAAAAAAGAATACTTTCACAAGACACTGTAACTTTACCGTGCTCTGTGGTGGTAACTCAATTCACAGCGACAGTAAATACAAATAACCTTTTTCTCAACAGATCCATCTGGCAGCACCTTAAGGCTAAACTTGCTGTTCATCAGACCCTTTTCTGTCTCCATGTCTGTCCTACACGTTGACTGTAAATACACTTATTGGCCGAGGGTCATATTTACAGAAACGTGTGTGCGATAATCTCACGTTAAAAAAAAATAGTGGTGTTAAACAGAATTTGTGTTAACGTTGACAGCTCTACTAATAACAAAGCCACAGACTTACAAATCTTTCAAATCCCCACCTTTAAGGGCTGTTCAGAGAAACTGGGGGTGACGAACGTAATTTTAATCCCTCTCCACAGAACTGGATATAAAGCATCGTAAAGCGGCGTCTGTCGCACAGCACCAGTACTGCAAAGGTGTAACTTATGATGGTGAGCTTTCTCCTCCACCATTACCGATGCAAAATGCATTCTGGGATACTTTACCGTCTCAGGTGAGTGTAGGTCTCCACTGGATGAAACTGGTGAAGCAAGAACACGTCCTAAGCTGGATGTGGACTTTGGACTGGACCAGGACTTCAGCCGTGACTGAGGACGTTTCACAAGTTAGCAAGAAAAAAAAACAAGAATGCATGATGAGAAAAAACCTATATTAAAAAAAAAAAAACAACCTCATCAACATGTCATCAACGCCATGTTTTCAACGTTTCCTGTGAATTACGTCAATACCTCATATCTGTCCGGTGTGTTAATGTATTATTTTTGTGCAATGTAATAAAAAGATGAATAAAAATAGTACAGTGTGAGTTTTTAGCTCATAATTTATAACGAAAGCTCAGATTTAAATAGCTTGTTAAAACTACAACATAGTCAAAATCATTGCAAACTTCATGCGTCTATAAATATCTTTTGCTTGGAGCCTTGACACGATGATTATTGGCATGAGCTCCTCTGTAGCTGCTTCGCCCTCTGGAGAAGAAGGTGATGAGAAGACATGAGTGCTTCCAGGCATCGGTAACGTAATTAAGAAAGAGCAAATTACAGGAACGACCGGTTCATTAGGAAACAAAATGAAAAAGAAAAAAAAAATCTACGTCTGGCTTTGAAAGACCCTCAGGAGGTCTGAGTAGACTCTGAGAAGGGGCTGCTGGCTGTCGAATTCCAGATACAAACGCAAAAATACATTTAAAGTTTCAGTGAGTGTGCCACTGCAGGTTAGAAAAATAATTTACAACATTTTAGACAGTATTTGATGTGTCAAATGTGGCACAAATTGATGTTCCTGCTTTGATTTCATAATAAACGGACTGCATTTATATGATGGTCTATCTCAGGGGTGTCAGACTCATTTTCACTGAGGGCCACATCAGCATCATGGTGGCCCTGGAAGGGCCAGATTGACAGCATAAATGTAACAAAATGCAATGTAAATCAAAATAAATTAAACTACACCTTATTATAATGTTAAATAACGGTTTCTGTATTTATTATGTATTCAAGTTTCAAATATTTAAGTCATTATTATATTAAACTCGGTTTGCGGTTGTAAGAGTATCCATTATCTTGGTTTCAGAAACAGAAGTGATTCTTTGTTTTTCTTGCAGGCTAAATTTAGCATACTTAGCTCCGTGTTTGCTGTCAAAATGCCGACGTAGATTAAACTCTTTCACGACTGACACCCGCCTCATAACACAAAAGACATACTGTTATTTCACCTTGAGATACAAACTTGTAATTGTTTTCCCATCGTTCATAAAACTGCCTTCCTTGTGCATCAATTTTTCTTTTCTTGGACATGTTGGGGTTAGTTTGTAGAGGTTTTTCTTAAATCCATCAGTTCTGAAAAATCGTCTTGCTCATAGCTACTGTTATTGTTGTGGGTAATGATGAAATGCATGATGGGAGATGTAGTTTATTGTCAATATGCACTTTAAAGCGGTTTAAGCTTATTTTAAGTCTTAAAATATTGGTTAGAAATGTAAGCCAATAATGCCCAAGCTCTCGAGGGCCACATACAATGATGTGACAGGACACATTCGGCCCGCGGGCCTTGTGTTTGACACACGTGGTCTATAGAGTCACATTTACTGTCTCACTTAGTCGACTGGTATCTATGTAGTTTCAACTGTGGTTTCTGCAGGTGATTTTGAGTCTTCTTCTCTCCATCTTCACTGTGTGTCTTCTGCATGTCAGAAGTGATGAAAAATACGCGGCTCCGAAGCTGTCTTTTAAATGCATATAAAGTTTCTATGCAGAAAAAGAAGCTTAATACAGACTTGCGCACGTCTGGGATTCTTCTGAATCGAATTGTAGAAAAATCGAATCATGTACAACAGGGGAAAGTTTATATAATCATAGCCAGGTCTAAATTCAGACAAGTTTTTTGGAGTCAATCAAGACTTTAATCAAGGCTTCCTGTTGGTGGTGAATGCTGAACAGTTTCTGATTCCTTTAACCTTTTTATAATTTAAAATTAAACTCGATTTGGTGATAACTCTATACTGTTGTTGTAAACTGTAATCTGACCACTCGCACGTAGTTTTCGCTTCGCACATTTTCCTTGGGACTCTCACTGCCGTTAATCACCGGTTCTTTAGCTTATTAGCTTCTTAGCATGGCTTCTTCTCCATTTGTTTCCCCCTCCCGCTGCTCAGTGTGTGAAATGTTCAGTTATTCCTCTGCCTCCTTTAGCGAGAGTGGTAAATGCATAAAGTGTAGTTTATTCATAGCTTTGGAGGCAAGGCTCAGTGAGCTAGAGGCTCGGGTCCGTCAACTAGACCGTAGTCCATCAGAGGCGAGAGACTGAGCCTGAGAAACCCACCCTGCTGATTGGAGACTCTATAGTCCGGTATGTGAGGCCGGCAGCCACAACCATAGTCAGGTGTATCCCAGGAGCCAGAGCGGGTGACATCGAGGCAAATTTAAAGCTGCTGGCAAAGAGTAACCGTAAGTACAGTAAAGTTATTATACATGTCGGCACTAATGACACCCGGCTACGCCAGTCGGAGGTCACTAAAGTTAATATTGAGTCGGTGTGTAACTATGCAAAGAGCATGTCGGACTCTGTAGTTTTCTCGGGTCCCCTTCCTAATTTGACCAGTGATGATATGTTTAGCCACATGTCATCGCTCTGTCGCTGGTTGTCGTGGTGGTGTCCAGCAAACGACGTGGCCTTTATTGACAATTGGCCAGATTTTTGGGGAAAGCCTGGTCTGATTAGAAGAGACGGCATTCATCCCACTAGTGCTGGGCGATATGGAAAAAAATCATATATCACGATATGGACTATTTTATATCACGATAACGATATATATCACGATATACCATAATAAAGTATGTTTTAAGTTATTCTCTGAAAAGTTTGACAAAAATTTCATTGCTTACTTTTCAACTTTATTTTGAAAGGACATTTAGCTGAACTGTCACAAACATACATTTTAGTGCAGCAAACAGGTAGGTACAGAGGTACAGTAGCTTTCACATTTTTTTTTTAAAGTGCACAACAGTTTCTGAGAGGAAAAACACATTTTTGCACTGAAGTTCAGCTATAAAAAAATAAACACAAATTATTTTTCAACTTTCTGAAATCTGTAACCTTGTAGTGCAAAGTTTGCAAACCAATATAAAGTGTCTAAAGTAAACATCAGGGTTGAAGAGAACTCTGTTTAAGGCATTAACCATGAATAAAAGTGCAAACATAAAAGGCTACTTTGTAGAAGTAGATATGTTTCTATCAAATTTATCGTTGCAGGTTATTTAATTACATATTTGCTGTAATAATTGATAAAATTAGGTTAGAAACGATAGAAACGATAGAAGAGAAATGGCACGATACACACTTTTATATCGTCCCCACGATATGTATCGTCATATTGCCCAGCACTACATCCCACCTGGGATGGTGCAGCTCTTATTTCTAGGAATTTGGACGATTCTCTTAGACACTTCCCCTGACAATCCAGGGTGGAGGCCAGGATGCAGAGCTGCAGTCTGACACGCTTCTCTGCTGCTTCTCGAGGACCGCCCCCAACCACTAAACATAGAGAAATCAACCATGTAGCTGCTAATGTTAACATGGTGCCGAACAAAAACATAGAATTGGTGTCAATTCCCCGTCCTCCAAGTCTGCTTACCACGCTGTGATATTGGCGTTAACCAAAATAATCTGATAAAAATAAAAACTGTCAGACACTTGGAGCCAAGAGACCTTGTAATGAGATGTGGACTACTGAATGTAAGGTCTCTTGGCATCCGCATCCGGGTGTGGATGAGATCCGCCCGGAGTTCCTCAAGGCTCTGGATGCTGAGGGGCTGTCTTGGTTGACACGCCTCTGCAGCATCGCGTGGACGTCGGGGACAGTGCCGCTGGACTGGCAGACTGGGGTGGTGGTCCCCCTCTTTAAAAAGGGGGACCGGAGGGTGTGCTCCAACTACAGGGGGATCACACTCCTCAGCCTCCCTGGGAAGGTTTATTCAGGGGTCCTGGAGACGAGGGTCCGTCGGATAGTTGAATCTCGGATTGAGGAGGAGCAGTGTGGTTTTCGTCCCGGCCGTGGAACGGTGGACCAGCTCTACACCCTCTTCAGGGTCTTGGAGGGGGCATGGGAGTTCGCCCAACCAGTCTACATGTGTTTTGTGGACTTGGAGAAGGCGTTCGACCGTGTTCCCCGGTTATTCCTGTGGGGGTGCTTCGGGAGTATGGGGTGCCGGACTCCCTTATACGGGCTGTCCGGTCCCTGTACGACCGGTGCCAGAGTTTGGTCCGCATTGCCGGCAGTAAGTCGGATTCGTTTCCAGTGAGGGTTGGACTCCGCCAAGGCTGCCCTTTGTCACCGATTCTGTTCATTACTTTTATGGACAGAATTTCTAGGCGCAGTCGAGGTGTTGAGGGGATCCGGTTCGGTGGCCTCAGGATTGGGTCTCTGCTATTTGCAGATGATGTGGTTCTGTTGGCTTCATCGAGCCGTGATCTACAGCTCTCGCTGGAGCGATTCGCAGCCGGTTGTGAAGCAGCTGGGATGAGAATCAGCGCCTCCAAATCCGAGACCATGGTCCTCAGCCGGAAAAGGGTAGAGTGCCCTCTCCGGGTTGGGGATGAGGTCCTTTCCCAAGTGGAGGAGTTTAAGTATCTCGGGATCTTGTTCACGAGTGAGGGAAGGATGGAGCGGGAGATCGACAGACGGATCGGTGCGGCATCTGCAGTGATGCGGGTGCTGCGCCGGTCTGTTGTGGTGAAGAAGGAGCTGAGTCGGAAGGCGAAGCTCTCGATTTACTGGTCGATCTACGTTCCTACCCTCACCTATGGTCATGAGCTTTGGGTAGTGACCGAAAGAACAAGATCGCGGATACAAGCAGCTGAAATGAGCTTCCTTCGCAGGGTGGCCGGGCTCTCCCTTAGAGATAGGGTGAGAAGCTCGGTCATCCGGGAGGGGCTCAGAGTAGAACCGCTGCTCCTCCGCATCGAGAGGAGCCAGATGAGGTGGCTCGGGCATCTGGTTAGGATGCCTCCTGGACGCCTCCCTGGTGAGGTGTTCCGGGCACGGCCCACTGGGAGGAGACCCCGGGGAAGACCCAGGACACGCTGGAGGGACTATGTCTCTTGGCTGGCCTGGGAACGCCTCGGGATCCCCCCAGAGGAGCTAGAAGAAGTGGCCGGGGAGAGGGGGGTCTGGGATTCCTTACTCCGGCTGATGCCCCCGCGACCCGACCTCGAATAAGCGGAAGAAGACGGACGGACGGACGGAGGTCTCTTGGCTCTAAGTCTCTGTTAATCAATGATCTAATTACTGAGACTCGTTGCGATGTCTTCTGCATATCAGAAACATGGCTACAAGAGGGAGAGTATGTGAGCTTAAATGAGGCTATGCCACCAGGTTATAATAATTATCATATTCCCCGGAGTACGGGTCGAGGTGGAGGAGTAGCAGCTGTCTACAACTCCAGTCTACAAGTAAAACCAAAACCCAAATGTAATTATAATACATTTGAAAGCCTCACACTTAGTCTAACTTTTCCAAATTGGAAATCAGAAAAGCCAGTCTTGTTGGTGGTGGTGTACCGGCCACCTGCTGGTGCTTATCTGGAGTTTCTGTCTGAGTTCTCAGATTTTTTAGCTGGTTTAGTGCTCAGCTCAGGCAAAGTCGTCATAGTGGGTGACTTTAACATTCATATGGATGTTGACATTGACAGCTTTAAATTAGCCTTTACATCTCTCTTAGATTCATTGGACGTCTCACAAAAAGTGAAAGAACCGACTCACTGCTTTAATCATATCCTGGATCTGGTCCTCACCTATGGTATTGATACTCATCACCTGTTAGTGTCGCCGCTGAATTCTCTTCTCTCGGACCACTTTTTAGTTACATTCGAGTTCAGCATTTGTGGCTTTAAAACAGAAAATGAAATGTGTCATTACAGCAGATGCCTTTCTGAAGATGCTGTGAATAATTTTAAGAAGGTCATTCTCTCTCATCTCCCTATGGTGGAATATGATAGAATAGTTGAGGGCAACGACCTGAATTTTACTTTGGCAGATATTGATTACCTTGTTAACAATACTGCCGATATGTTACATTCAGCCCTGGATGCGGTCGCTCCTCTGAGGAAGAGGGTTTCTTATCTTAGGAGCTCAGCTCCCTGGTATAATTCACATATTCGCATGCTGAAGCAAAAAGCACGTAAAATGGAAAGGAGGTGGTACTCCTGTAAATCTGTGCACTCCCATCGTGCCTGGAAAGATAGTTTGATAGTCTAAAAAAAAAACCCTATGCAGAGCTAGAACATCTTATTATTCATCATTAATAGAAGAGAACAAATATAATCCACGTTTTCTGTTCAGCACTGTAGCCAGGCTGACAAAGAGTCACAACTCTGTTGGTCCATGCATTCCTGCTACTCTCAGTAGTGAAGACTTTATAAACTTTTTCAGCAGGAAAATAATCAGATGAGATCAGCCAGGCCCAACTGTCAATCACTGTGGACGTCCCTGCAGCTTTGTTGATTTCTTCCGTTTCTGATTTCACTCTGGACTGTTTTTCTCCTGTGGGCCTCTCTGAGTTGACCTCAACTATCAGTAAAGCTAAACCATCTACATGTCTGTTGGATCCCATCCCAACTCGACTGCTCAAAGATGTTATGTCCTCTATTGGTATATCAATTTTGGATCAGACTAACCTATCTCTACAATTAGGATATGTGCCACAGGTTTTTAAAGTTGCAGTCATTAAACCTTTGCTCAAGAAACCATCTCTTGATCCGGACATCTTGGCAAACTATAGACCAATATCCAACCTTCCATTTATCTCTAAAATTCTGGAAAAAATAGTTGCTAGCCAGTTAGGATAACACCTTCATAGAAATGATCTATTTGAGGTCTTTCAGTCAGAGTTTAGAACTCATCATAGCACAGAAACTGCACTGATTAGAGTCTCCAACGACCTCCTCATGGCCTCAGACAATGGATTAGTTTCTGTCCTTGTTCTGCTGGACCTCAGTGCTGCTTTTGATACTGTTGATCACGGCCTTTTGCTGTACAGATTAGAGCACACTGTTGGAATTAAAGGGACAGCATTAGGCTGGTTTAAGTCATACTTATCTGACAGGTTCCAGTTCGTCCATGTTAATGACGTCTCTTCTACACGGACTAGGGTCTGCTATGGCGTCCCACAGGGTTCAGTTCTGGTACCAATCCTTTTCACTTTATACATGCTGCCCTTGGGAAAAATTATCCAGAGCCATGGCATAAACTTTCATTGCTACGCTGATGATACGCAGCTGTACTTATCTATAAAACCAGAGGAAGCAAAACCTTTGGCTAAACTTCAAGGGTGTCTTAATGACATTAAGTCCTGGATGTCCTCTAACTTTTTGCTTCTAAACTCAGATAAAACAGAGGTTATTGTCTTTGGTCCCAAACACCTGAGGAATGGTTAACTGGGTTTACGCTGGCTTCCAGCACAGCTGTGAAAAACCTTGGAGTCGTTTTTTATTAGGATATGTCATTAAAGCAGCATATTAATCAGGTTTGCAAGACAGCCTTTTTTTCATCTCCGAAATATTGCCAAGATTAGGAACATCCTCTCCCAGGGTGATGCTGAAAAATTAATCCACGCATTTGTCAGATCTAGACTGGATTATTGCAATGTGTTGTTAGCAGGATGTCTGAAAAGCTCGCTGAACAGCCTCCAACTGATCCAGAACACAGCAGCGAGGGTGCTGACAGGAATCCGTAAGCGAGATCACATCTCTCCCGTGTTAGCCTCCCTCCATTGGCTTCCCCTGAAATTTTGAATTGAGTTTAAAATTCCGCTTCTCGCATATAAGGCCCTTAATGGCCTAGCTCCGCGCTATTTACCAGACTTGATAGCATGTTATGCTCCTAATAGAGCTCTTTGCTCTCAGAGTGCAGGATTACTCGTCGTTCCTAGAATATCTAAAAGTAGGTTTGGAGGATGGGCCTTCTGCTACCAGGCACCTTTTTTTATGGAACCAGCTACCAGTTTGGGTTCAGGAGGCTGACACCACCTCCATCTTTAAAACTAAATTGAAAACATTTTTGTTCAGTAAAGCCTACAGTTAGTCTAAACTATAGTGTGTAGGGGCTAATAGTTATAGCCATAGTTGTAGGAGCTCAGACTAGAGTAGCTCGTCTTAATCACAGCTTCATCATAGTTATGCTGCTATAGGCCTACGCTGCAGGGGGACACCAACATGATCTGCTGAGTGGTGTCTCCACTGCTTTTCTCCTTTTCCTTCCCTTTCCTCCTCCCTTTCTCCCCCTCCAGCTCATTCACGGTTACTTGGGAGCACCTTGTTACTGAAACTATGCTCCATATTCTTTGCTTTCCTGTGGTTTGTTATGCTGTTTTGCCCCCCTCCCTTTTTTTTTCTGTGTATTTGCAGGCCAGAGTTTCCTGGGTTTCATGCTGACTCATAGTTCCATCCTCTGTCCGTCCTGGGGTTCTCCTCCACTTGTGTTCGGGGTGCCGACTGGCGTGGTGATCGGCGACCTGGTCCTCTGGCCATCTCACCTCAGTGCTGCTACCTCCATCTGTTTATGTTTATATGGTCATTGTATTTAGTCATTTGTGTGCTCTCCTCTCTTTGTCCTCCATCCTCTCTTTGTCCTCCGTCCTCTCTTTGTCCTCCGTCCTCTCTTTGTCCTGTCTCCCCTCTTTTCTTTCTCTACCCGGCTGGCCTTCAGCAGGAAGGTCCCCCCATATGAGCCAGGTCCTGCTCAAGGTTTCTTCCTCTTAAAGTGGAGTTTTTTCTTGCCACTGTTTGGCTTAAAGGTTTTTTCTCCCTATGTGGGAGTTTTTTACTTGCCATTATCATTGATTGGATGTAATATTATAATTTTAGTTAATGATATTTGCTCGGAGGTCATGCTCTGGGTCTCTGTAAAGATCCTAGAGACAATTGTCATTATAACAGATGCTATACAAATAAAATTGAATTGAATTGAATTAAATTGTTTTGGCAGTTCCCAGCATGTTTTTCTCTTAGACAATAACTAGTTGGAATTTCTGATAAGAACACGGGATGTACTCCCTTTTTTCTTAATAACGGATCTTCCAAATTTGTAAGTGTCGTAGCGTGTCATTGAGCAAACAAACTCAATGAACTCAGGGATTTTCCCACAAAGGCCTCACAGCAAAGACCTTACAGCTGTTAACAAGTCATAGTTAAACTTTATGTGAAAAGGTAAAATCATGTAAATATCAGGTATATATCATGTTGTTCAGACACCACACAACAAATGCACACACTGCTGAATGCACAGCTTCCAGCGTGGAGTTCAGCCTCTTGTCCAGGGCTCCTGTCACCTGAGCGCTGTGAGCCCAGGAGCCCATTGTTATCAGCTGCACTCGTTCAAGTTTGAGAGCCGATTCGCTGACTTTGGTACGTCACTGTCACGACGTGGTGCTGGTGGTGGTGGTGATGGGAGGCAGGAGGGGTCAGAGGAGTCCTCCAGTTTAAACAAACAGTGTTACACCGAAACAAAAACTGCAGGGGCCGGAAAAGAAAAGAAAAGAAAGCACAGCAGAGGTGCACAACGGGGAAGAACATCAGGAACAAGGCAGCTGGACTGGCAGAGGAAGAACAAAAGACCTGACGGTGATGTGCTCATCAGCTCTGATGAGACACAAGCGTGAGGAATCAGGAGAACAAAAGAAGCCAAACAACAAATTACCCACGAGACATGTTCAAAGTAAACATCAGGCAAAACGATTCATCTAAACTGGGTGAGAAAACAAAGGTTTCACCAGGAAGATGAGGGCTAAAACCAACAGAAGGACCAACAGGAAACCCTCGACCGCGCCAGATGGAGCATCCAGACTAGAGATCGACCGATACGAGTTTTTTCAGGACCGATACCGATACCGATTATTAGTAGTTAGAAGAGGCCAATAACCAATATTTGGAGCCGATATTCATTTGCAGTAAAGTTGTAAAAATTGGCGTAAAAAATTTGAATAATGCAAACACTGAACCTCACTGAAATGCCTAAAGCATGTTTATTGAATCACATAAATGGAAAATAATAGCTCCAGAAGTGCCTGAATTTCCTAGACTCAGAAACATCTGTTTCAACATTCAAAACTGTGTTGCTACATTATTAATGATTAATATGACAAAGGCTACAAAAAAAAGTATAATAGTTGCTATGAGTGCAATTAAACTCCTGACAGGACACAGTATTTTAAATGTTCCACCACTTTATTCAGATAAATCATTTCTGAATGTTACTCTCTCATCTTCCCGTTCATTGTCAGATCATAGGACCAGAAAGCTCATAGCAACGTTAGTAGTCGTGAGTTGTAGAGTTTTTCACGTGACTTTAACTACATACTATTCTCCACGTTACATACAGTGATTTCCAGACTTTGGAACGCACCTGAATATAAGGATCAGAATATTCGGATCTCAAAATAAATACGTGCAGTAGCTCTGGTTACTTCTCTGACCGACAGATCGATTGTCTTTAACTTAAAAGCTAAATCATATGCACCCCTTCGTGTGTTTTCCATGATGAGGGTGTGTGCATGAAGCACAAAATGACTGATCTGAAGAATTTAGTGTGAGTGTGTTTGATTTAATGAACAGTTTCATTGGTCCACTGTGACCGGTTCGGTAATTTTATTCTGACGAGGATAAACGTATTGACGGCATGAAGCTGGCCCGTAGAAATCTATACATTAGCCACATCGTTGTATAAGCTGTAGGGTTCGAAGCGTGAGAAAAAGTAACGGCTTAATGTCGGGAAAGTTCGGTGTATTTTCCCCATTGCTAATACATAGTCTGCAGAGCATTTAGCGCCAGATCAACGAACTAATTTTATGGTAAAAGCTAAGCAGCCTCCACTTTAGCGCTCCCTAAAACAAGTGAACTGAGTTTTTTTATGCGCTCTCTTAATCACACACACATGCTTTTCTATCATGGACTGTTTCCATGTCAATATTATCAGCAGTCTTCTTTTAAATAATTCACAGATATGTTGGGACATAATACGAGTTAGCAGAGCTGCCGCTAAGGTTTACTCTGCTCTTACGTTATTCTGCTGCTCACTGTAACGTTAGTAGTAGTTGTGAGATGCAGAGTTCTGGGATGTTTATTACAATTTCAGAAGAGCTTTCTGCATTTACCTTTGACACGTGTTTTCTGTCGGGAGCTTCTCACACAAGAAAACTTTTCCTCTCACTCTCCCGTGTGCGTGATGACAGCTTCTTGTTCGGATGCTCCGCCTCTGCCGCTCAACCAATCAGAGGACGAGGTGAATAATGCAGGAGACAGCAGGCAGGAGAGAGAGGCGCGGCGGCATCTGAGCCAGAATAACCCAGTTTTAAATTGATTTCTTCATATTGGCCGGTCGGATTTAAAAAATGCTGATGCCGATATAAGTCAAATTTCCAAATATCGGCCGCTGATAATCGGCCCGACCAATAATCGGTCAATCTCTAATCCAGATGGAGCAGGCTGGAGGCAGGTGGCACCACAGCAGTGCAGCCAAACGAATGCTCTGATCTCAGAACAGCCATGGAGACCCAGGCCAGAGAAACCGGGTCAGGAGATGAGAGGCCAAGCAGCACATTTCTGCATCTCAGGATGAGATCCAGAACAGGAAACCAAGATGAACCAAAGCAACAAATCAGGACAGTCATACAGTCTCATCCATCTCATCTTCTTTTCTCTAACTATTCAACGCTTGCTTTTTGATTTCGCTTTACAATTTACAGTAGTTTATTGGAGCGTTATTTTTAATTTACAGTTATTTATAGCATTTTCTTTCAGCATCATTTCCTCCCGGACCTTCTAACCTTATTTATTCCCCCAACAGAATCTATTTATTTCTTCTTTGTATGTACTTCAGCTTCAAAATATGCAAATGAAGGGTTCTGCCCGGAGTGTCTGTGTTCGTGCTCGTGTGTCCTTCGGAATATGTGAAACGAGAACAGAAGTATGGACATCTCTAAATCCAACAGCACTGATTCAACTTATTGTTAGAACCGTGGCCTAAAAACCATTTTCAGTCTGCTGAATACGCAATCAGGTCATATTGTAGCCGAATGAGCGGACGGATGATTTTCTATTCATGGTTTCCGGTGCCTGGTGGCACCTTGGTGATCAGCCGGTAGGTGTGAAGGCTGACTCCACACATGCTGAAAGACCTGATGCACTTTGAAAACAATACCTGTGGACTGATGAGCTGGAGATAATGATGGAAAATGAATGAATAAATAAATAAAATCCCTGCAATGAGCTGGGTGCTTCATAGTTCATGTCGCAGCAGTTACCCACATGAGGCTTAGTTAATGATATTTGCTTAGTTAATAATATTTGCTTGGGGGTCATGATGTGGGTCTCTGTAAAGCGCCTAGAGACAACTGGCATTGTAACAGACACTATACAAATAAAATTTAATTGAATTGAATTGAAAGTGAAAGGGGCCCAGTACGGTTCCACCAGTCCCATATTTGCCCCACGTGAATTGGGTTCGCTCACGTGGTTGACCCAAGAGAGACCCAGATAAGACTCGTTCACTAAGCAAGAACCCGAGCAGAACCACAGTGATGGCCAGCACTGGGACCCATGGACAATCCCACCCATTTTGAGCCTATTTATACACAACAGGGGCCCCACATTGAAGTGTTGGCTCAAATTAGACCCCGGTGAGGATGCAAAAAGACGTCCTACACCGTCACAACAAAAACTGAAGCTAAAGACAACAGGATAAAGAGCCGAAACACAGATCAAGATCCAAAATACTCCACCTGAAGAGGCAAAAGCCACATATTCCCTCACATTTAACACCTTAAGAACATTAAGACTGGCCTCTAAAGGCTGCTGCAATAATCATAAATAAACACCTTTTAGATGAACGAGCAAAGTCCCCTGAATTATCAGTATGAGATGAAATGATATGGATTCAGGAGCTGGGAATGAATCTTATGGCAGATTCTGTATTTTCATCCTTTTCAGTCCAGCTGAGATCACATATGTCTGCCTTTTGAGGTTTCTGTCTCGGATTGTTTCAACAATGAACACAACAGTGATAAAAAAACAAAACCAAAAATTTAATTAAAATAAAAGCAACAAACAGATTTCTGTGCTGAACAACAGCGGTGCGCACCGTCGCCTCGCATCTCCAGGGTTCTCAGTTTGAATCCTGGCTGCGGCTGCAGAGTTTGCGCGGACTCTGGAGCTGCGTGGGTTTTCTCTGGGTACACTAGATTTCCAAGAACGTGCGCGTCAGGCTCATTCTGCGACTCTGAACAGTCCTCAGGGGCGAGTGTGAGCATGTGCGTTTGCTTTTTCTCCTTCTTTTCACCTAAAGATAGCTGAGATGGGCTGCAGCGATACGAGGGGCCCTGAGTAGGATGAAGTGGGTATATAGGTAATGGATGGATGAAAAAACAGCATTCATTCGTCTCATTTCTGAAAGAGTTTCTATTTTCTGCTCATCCCTCCTGTGGTAACCAGCTGAACTGCTGTCTTACTGCTGGCATTCATGTACAAACTGTGATTTCGGGGAGGGGGGCTTGAAGTGGCACCCTGCATCTTTCTGCTCTCTGGAGTCATTACTTTACAATCCAACAACCCCCACCACCACATATATACCAGCCTAACCGATAAAACTGAAACTTGTGTGATTAACAAGAGAGTAATGAGCCACAGATTGAGATGGATTCCAGTCTTGGTTTCTATTTGAACTAGTTAATGTCCTTAAATAGTCAATAAAGCTGTGTTTATGTGTCTACTCTTAGCTTGTGTAGATGCCATTTCATATATCATCATCATCATCACTAATAACTATGTCATGAGCTATGATTAAAATGAGTGCGCACGGTTAACGTCCACAACACATACGACTCAATCACGGTTGTTTTGAGTGACTCGGTTCTGGCACTGCTCTCTCCCTCGTGGCTGAATCATAATTCGGGGGCATCCTCCTTTCCAAAGACAGAAGCATGTCGGATTTTTTTTTTCTTATGTCTTTCAGCATCTCTCTGTCTGGCTGCAGCGCGCCGGAAACAGGCCATAACTGTGTGAGGACACCAGCCAGGAAACGAGCCTCTCCTACCCGTCCTCGGCTCCTCCACAGAGCCCAGTCATCACTGCCGGGCACCGCGCCGTGGCTCGCTCCCTCCCGCCTCCCTCCACGTCACTGCTCAGCACTCCCTCCCCTTCATTCAACGTGCGTCGAGAAAGTCTCCTCCTCTCACAGAGCCTGAGCGCACGTCTCCAACCAGCCTTTACGCGCGTAGAGGCTCTCGAAGAGAATCCCCAGAGGTCGGCTCCTCCCCTTTCCGCTTCTTGCCGCCCTCACTCATTCATGGATCCGACCAGTGACGTAGGAGATTCCACGGTGCCCACTGCCGTAGGCACTAACGGCATGCTCGAGTATATATGGGACAGTGGTGGCCATCAGCCGGCACACTCTCAGTCGCTCCGACTCGGGAACCAGGGCATCAGCGGAGATAGCAGGCTTTACTTCGCCCTCTCAGGCTAACTCGCTTTCGGCTTTGGTTCAGGATGGACAACTCTTTTCTTTCTCGGAGCAGACGAAGCTCCATCATGCGCACTTGCAGAAGTAAGTTTCTCTCTGTCTTCTTTGGCTTTGGATGCATCAGGGATCACAAGGATCCGCGCTAAAGTGCTTCTGCTTTGTGCCAGAGATCCTCCATCATGCTCTTAAGTTTTTCGTCTGAGACATGTATTGATTAATTATCGGAGGATTTAAAATGGACACGGGGTTGGATGAATGAAACAAAATGCAAAATAATCTCCAAATTTCTATCAGAAACTGAGACGTTTTATGTGAAACGTGTCAAATGCAACGAAATATAGGTATTTTAAAAGATAACTGTAACACATTTTCTCTGTTTTGACTGAGCCGTGTTGCGGTATTCCTGTGCGTAATGGGTGACGCACAGAAGTACAGGGCTCAGGTGAAAACTTTTTTCCGCAGTGAGGTGTTTAACTGGTTATGATTTCTAAATACAGCTAGAATCCCGGTCTGTAGAAGCTTTTTAAGGGAAATGATTGAATAGTTTAAGCATACAGTGGCTGCCACAAAATGAGCGCAAATGCGCGTTTGGACTCTGTGCCGTTGCAGTGAACTGCAGGATGGCGGATGCACTGTGGAGGGCGGCTCCTCTTACCTCTCCTCCCTGTCTCCCCTCTCCTCCAGGCGGCCTCTCCCTTTGGGTGGTGGCGTGGCTGGTCCTCGGCAAGCCAAGTCCGGCATCGGCGTGCCCGCACCGTTGCGTGTGCTACCCGTCGCCCCATGACTGTGAGCTGCCAGGCGCAGAACTTCACCGCCGTTCCCGTCGGAGTGCCGTACGAGTCTCAGCGCGTGTTCCTCCAGAACAACCGGATCATGGAGCTCAGAGTTGGCTCTTTCGGCTTCGGAACTCAGGTATGAACGACTGAGCAGAACAACAGCAACATGTCCAGGTGTTCAGAAGTAGAAAAATGATCTCTCACAGTTTCACATTTCCTCTATATGTTCTGTTCTGTCAGGTTCTGTGGCTGTTCTCTAACAACATCACGTGGATTGAGGCGGGGGCTTTCAGTGAGCTGAGGGACTTGGAGGAGTTGGACCTCGGGGACAACCCTAACCTGCACAGGCTGGAAGGGGGAGCTTTCCGCGGCCTTGAGAAGCTCCAGAGCCTCCACATGCACCGCTGCCGGCTCACCGCCCTGCCCCATGACATCTTCCACAAGCTTTACAGCCTGCAGTTCCTCTATCTGCAGGTGGGGGCGCTGAGAGCAAACGCACACACACACAACTCTGACACACGCAGCCACCCACACGCGTTCCTTCACACACAGCATCACATGCCCACTTTCAGATGTTGCAAATCAAATGCAGTGTTTGTTATCCTCTCATAATGAACTTGTTTTTTTTTAATGTTCTTCTTTTTCAGGAGAATAATCTCCACTTCCTGCAGGATGACATCTTTTCTGACCTCATCAACCTGAGCCAGTTGTTCCTGCATGGCAACCGCATCCGGACCCTCTCGGAGAACGTGTTCCGCGGCTTGGTCAACCTCGACCGCCTCCTCCTCCACGACAACCGCGTCAGGCAGGTGAACCGCCGCGCCTTTCGCGACCTCGGCCGCCTGACCATGCTCTTCCTCTTCAACAACTCCCTGGCCGAGCTGCCCAGCCAGACCCTGAGGGACACCCAGGGAATCGAGTTCCTCCGCCTCAACGCCAACCCCTGGTCTTGCGGTTGCGAGGCCCGCGCCCTGTGGGAGTGGTTCCGCGAGGCCCGCGTCTCCTCCTCCGAGGTGATCTGCGCCTCCCCCTCCACGCGCCGGGGCCAGGACCTCCGCTTCCTCCGTGAGATGGACTTTGCCCTCTGCCCCCTGCCCGACCCAGGCTCCATCGCTGGCTCCACCACCACCACCTTCAGCACCAAAACCCGCTGGTGGTTCCACAAGAACAAGCCCCAGTCCTCCACCAAAGGCATCTTCGAAAAGTCCTCAGAGACTGTCAAGGCCGGCCTGTACGGGAAAGGCCCCTCCACAAGCACCTCAGTCGTCAAGTACGAGCTGGGGGAGGAAGAGCTGGCGCTGCCCAAACTCGATCAAGAAGAGTACTGGGCAAACTACGGCAACGAGGACTCAGGCGTCACCCTGCGGTGCTTTGAGCTCGAATGTCCACCTGAGTTCGACCTGCCTCCGTCTTCCTCGTCTCCCAGAAGCTCACGGCCCTCTTTCCTCTCACTGTTGGCCCTTTCTGTTTTCACGCTCTGTCTCAACCTGCACCTGCTGTTTGGCTGAATCTGACTCTTAGTGCCACACCCCTTCCCTTCCAGCCTGTTTTAAAGGCTGAAGGATCCCCGTTAGACTCTGTGTACCCCCTTTGCCCACTTCGCTGTGAGCAAATCCTCAAGGAACAGCGTGGGAGATGGGGGGAGGGCGCGGGGCGGCTAGATTCTGAATCTACCATCTATAGGGCTTAACACTTTTCAGGGCTGCTAAGAGTTCTTCAGCCAAGACCATTAACATATATCTGCAGTACTCTACAGGTATGATTTTCTGTGTTTTATCTGTATGATGTCACACGACGGTTCCCTGCCATCAGGGCGACGAGGGCTGAGTCCATCACACGCGTCAGAACAGAATTTGATAGCAGTTGTGAACGATGTTGTCGATTTTGTCACCTCAACTTAGTCAGTACTACTAGTGCGATTAGTGCATCCAGGTAACTGGCTGCTACAAAGTCTATAATTACTGTTAGGATCCGTGCGCAGTAATTACAATACTGTAACCACTTAAAGTGTTCTGTAAATAGGTGTGTAGTCTGTGAGTGTTCAGGCTGGTGCGTGTAGTCCAGCGCCATCACTTTCATCTCGATCCAGGCAAACTGTGAAGGCTCGTGCCTCTACGTGACAGAGCACCGTGCACACCGAGGTGAAGGGAGGTGAGAATACACTGTGAGGAAGGGAGCGAGAGACAGGAGAGATGGGGAGGGAGAGTTTACTTCAAAGAAACAAGCTGGGGGGGCGTCTGTGCAGCAATAACGAAAAGAAAGAGTGAACAGAGTGAGAGCGAGGGACAGTGCTGGCAGTAGAAGCAGCAACCTGCTGGAGATAAGTAATAAACCTACTCATCAGTAGTCGTTAGGCCCATTCAGATCACACCGTCCATTTCCTGTAAATACACTGTTGTTTTGCGAACAACCACATTGAATGAATGCTTCCTGTCAGGAAGCCAGATATTTTGTTTTTTTTGGATGTCTTTCTGTGACATATTGCTATAATGTGTAATGATTGTTGAATTGAATGCAGATGAAGACATTGATATAAAAAAAAAGTTGCACTGAATATCTCCCGAATCACGTGTCTCTTTGGGGCTGTATTTGGAAAATCTTTGTCTTAGCTGAAGGAGTAACACGGTTTGCAATGAGGGCAGGATGGAATAAGACACAAAAATACACACACATACACACAAAAAGCGAGCAGATTGGCCTCTGTGACTAAAACGTGATGAAATGTCTCGAGGATTGAAAATTCAGACCCCACGGTCATGTGGAGTGGCTCTGACTCGGACGGGCATCTGTGTGTGTGTTTACAAGAGACCATGAATGGCTTTGCATGCTGGCGGCGCTGCAAAAAGGCAAATACGTCAGTGAAGCTTATCGCTTCTGACTCAACAATGATGCCAGATGAGCAGACGAGGTGCCCGATTTGTGAATGCGCCGAGCGAGCAACGAGCGGGTCCGGAGCCAGAGTTAAATTAAGACCGCCAGACCGACGTGCTCGCTGATTGGAGGTGACGTGAGCTCACAGATTAATGGCCAAAAAAAGTCAAACTGGAACAAAATGTTGGCTGCAAAAGTATGGAGAGGTAACAGGTTAAGAAAAGCAGAAGCAAGTGTCTGGATGTAGGCATCCCCTTGTTCTCCTTCAGCAGTTTATACAAGCCTCCCGTTTAAAGGCAGATTTAGAAGCTTTCTTGTGGGAAGCAAAGTACAGTGATCCCTCGCCAATTCGCGCATTAAGTTCCGCGGTTTTTTAGTTATTCCTGGATTTTTTTCAGAAATATATATTGTAAAAAAAAAAAAATCAAGAAAAAATTGTGGAAACATCACAGGAATGTTGTGAGCGTTCTCTCGCAGCAAAGAAATGCTGTGAGCCAGCCTGGCCCCTTTAAGAAGGTGGCCTTATGGGTAATGATGTGGCCTTATGGGTAATGTAGTGTGTGTATCGTGGGACAGCAGAATGAAAAGGAGGTTAGATGAAAGAGCGGTTTCTTTACTACGGTTCAGAGACCAGAGGCTGTGAAGGTAACAGAAAGACCACAGTTGAGCCTTTGTCTTGTTCCGCTGCAGTGCCTCAATACTTTTTTGGGATTTTTAAACATATTTTAAACACATTATTTAGGCTCGGGGGTCTCCGGCTCCAGTTTGCAGATTTTGATTTTCGCGGGGGGGCGCTGGTCCCCATTAACCGGGAAAAATAAGGGATCACTGTAGTGTGCTGATGTATTTCTTTCTTTTTTTTTTTTTTTACACAGTTTTTTTCAAAGATCTCTCCATGTCTCAAGGGCAGGGACAAGGTCTTTTTCATTTAACTGAGGTGACTAGAGGAAGGAAGAGATGCAGCAGGAGTGAAAGAGTGGGCGGCAATTATAGACGAATACACACACGCACTGGCAGATCCAGTCGAAGAGCCAGTTGGCCTTGCAAGAATCTTTGAGAGCTGGAGGAAGCAGCTGCCCCTTTGTGATTTTTAATTTTTATTTTTCTAGTGATGTGGGAGATGTTCAGTGTCTCTTAGCGAGTCTCCTGGAGGAGGTCAAACTGAGCCAGGGTGCTCTCCAGTGGCCGTGACAGTGGGGTCACTTTCAGATGACCAAAGTGCCAGTTATACCATTCCCCCCCCCCAGTGTCCCTGTTCATGTCGTCAGTCTGCGTGTCTTATGTTTTGTATCTAAGAGAAAAATAGTAATTCCGCGTTACAGAGCTGCTTATTTGTTATTTATTTGTACTGTAAAACAATCAAAGAGATGTTCTTCAGATAATAAATTCATACTTGTTTTATCAAAGTGTTTTTTGTGTGGGAGTTTCATTCTATGTCATGGCAACTGTCCAGTCAATCACCTGAAGCAATCAGATCGAACGTACACACCAACACCACCCCCTCACATGCACACGGAGAGCCACGGACGCAGCGTACGTTGTGTAAGCAGGCAGTTATCCAAATTTCTCAGCTGTGCAACTATTAAGAAAAGGAAAGTCAGTCAGCAGAGAGTGAGAGGGCTTTTATTCACTACAGAGTGAGCCTGTACGGAGACTCATACCTTCTCTTGAAATTAGCTGACGACATACAGGTAATCAAAAAGACAGCAAGAAGACCTGTCGGTTGATGATATTAAGTGAAGAAACAATGGCAACTAAAAAAAACTTCCCGAGTGGGAGAAAAACCTTTAAGACAAACAGCAGCAAGGAAAAACTCCCCTTAAAAGAGGGAAGAAACCTTGAGCGGGAATTGGATCACAAGGGGGAACCTTCCTGCTGCTAAAGGAAGGAAAGAGGAGGGAGAGGATGGAGGACAGAGAAAGGAGAGGCACAAATATATTGGCAGTATTGTAAAGGACAAAATATATTAATAGTAAATATCCGTTAGCTGGAGAGCTAAGAATTCTATGTATTTATATTCTGACTGGTTCATTGTTAGTACATGAACTACAGAGATGACTTTATAAACAGATGTAGGCAGCTACACTGAGGTGGTCAGAGGGTCAGACTGCAGGTCAACATGTTAGTTGATATTCCAGAGACATCTATATTGACACGCCTTTCTGAATTAACGTGCACCTCTGTGACTGCTTATGTCTTTCCCTCTTGGCTCTGTGTTAACATAAACCTGAATGCTCCAGACCAGCAAACCCTCAAAATGTCTGCTTTTGTAGATGTCCTGACACCTGTTGGTGATCAATTCATCAAAGACTGATGATTAGCAGTACAGAGCTATGTAGTAATGCCCACATGATGTTCTCTTTTGGCTTCATTTTTGTTGAATAAATAAATAAAAAGTTTGTCTGAGGTTACATTTGATCAACTGTGGTTGTTTTAAATGTGCTTTATGAATAAATTTGACCTGATGACTAAATGCTGTAGTTGGACAAGTCGTCTGTGACGTCACCCATGGATAGACTTGATCCCAAGTTTTCAGGGCACTCATTGATGCCATATTAGTAGAAGCTAATCCCTGTTTCTGATGTTGCTCCCGAAACAACAAAGCTGCAAAACAGAGTGAGGTTCGCCCCGCTGAGCAGCAATGACAGCTGCTATAAACAAATGTTGGCAGCAACATCTGAGGTGGTCAGAGGCTCAGACTGCAGGTTAGTTGACATCCCAGAGACATCTACAGCGGGGAAAATAAGTATTGAACACGTCAACATTTCTCTCAAAAAACATATTTCTAATCGAGCTATTGACATGAAATTTTCACCAGATGTCGGCATCAACCCAAGTAATGCACACATACAAAGAAATCCAAACATTTATGTCCATAAATTAAGTTATGTGTAATAAAGTGAAATGGCACAGGGAATAAGTATTGAACACATGAAGAAAAGGAGGGGTAAAAAGGTCTGGAAAGCCAAGAAAGCAGCTGGAGTTTGTCAGTATTTAGAAAGTTAACCTGTCCCCTATTAGCGCAAAGTAATATCAGCTGGTTTAGTCCTGATTGATGCCTTTTAAAAAGGTTTCTCACCAGCAAGGTGTTAGACAAGAAGCATTGCATGATGGGTAAAAGCAAAGAGCTGTCCAAAGACCTACGCAACCTTATTGTTGCAAAACACACTGAAGGCATTGGTTACAGGCGCATTTCTAAACTTCTGAAAGTTCCAGTGAGTACCATTGGGACCATCATCCGGAAGTGGAAAGAACACGGCATTAGCATAAACCCGCCACGGCCAGGTGCTCCTGTAACCTGGGTTGTGAACCACTTTTGCACTTTTTTTCTGTGGTTTGTAGTGGGTGAGTTGTAGTGGTGGGTGTGGTCACACAGGTGTGTACAATCAATCCCAGGCTATTTATTGAGCTGGCACACTAGTTGTTCTCACTGTGGCTGTCAACCTCTGTACAGGTGTTGTGTGCAGACTAAGGGCTTTGCCCGGGAGGTGGATGTGGGCCCACCTTTTTGACCAAGGGACGTTAAGGACTGCTCTACCCCCTCCATCAACCCTAATTAAGAGGAAAGGATGCACACAGCACCTTTGGATATTTTTAACGGATCTTAACCTTTTAAACTTTTGTAATAAATTTTCATTTTACCTTAACCTTGCACTGTGCACTTTGTCCACTTGAAAAACTGGTTGGTCAGAGAGAACTGAGGGGTGTTACACTCCTCGCAAGATTTCAGACAGAGGAGTCAAAACAATCATCAGAAGGGTTCTCCAACAGCCCAGGACCACTCGTGGAGAGCTTCAGAAAGACCTGGAATCAGCAGGTACCGTTGTTTCAAAGAAAACAATAAGTAAGGCACTCAACCGCCATGGCCTCCATGCACGCACACAACGCAAGACTCCATTTTTGAAGAAGAAGCATGTTGAAGCTCGTTTGGAGTTTGCGACACAACATTTGGATGAACCCATGACATTCTGGGAGAACATACTCTGGTCAGATGAGACCAAAACTGAACTCTTCGGATGTCATAAGACACAACATGTTTGGAGGAAAAATGGCACCGCATATCACCCCCAAAACACCATAGCAACAGTCAAGTTTGGAGGTGGGAGCATTATGGCGTGGGGCTGTTTTTCAGCATGTGGTACTGGCAGACTTCATATCATTGAAGGAATAATGACTGGAGAAAAGTATTGAGACATTCTTGATCAGAATCTGCTGTCATCTACCAGGCTGCTGAAGATGAAAAGAGGGTGGATCTTTCAGCGAGACAACGATCCCAAGCACACAGCCAAGGTAACACACAACTGGTTGAAGAAAAAGAAAATAAAGCTGCTACAATGGCCTAGTCAAACACCAGACTTGAATCCAATTGAAAATCTTTGGAAAGAACTGAAGATCCGGGTTCACAGAAGAGACCCCCGGAACCTTGAAGATTTGCAGGCAGTTTGTGTGGATGAATGGGCCAAAATCACACCTGAGCAATGTATTCGACTGGTTTCTCCATACAGGAGGCGTCTTGAGGCTGTAATCACCAACAAAGGTTTTTGCACTAAGTATTAAAGTATTAAGTATTAAATAAATTTCAGTAAGCGTGTTCAATACTTATTCCCTGTGCCATTTCACTTTATTACACCTAACTTAATTTATGGACATAAATGTTTGGATTTATTTGTATGTGTGCATTACTTGGGTTGATGCCGACATCTGGTGGAAATTTCATGTCAATAGCTCGATTAGAAATATGTTTTTTGAGAGAAATGTTGACGTGTTCAATACTTATTTTCCCCGCTGTATATAGACAGTAGGGGTGCAACGGTTCAGGTGGCTCACGGTACGGTACGTACCGCGGTTTTTGTGTGCCGGTTTCAGTACGGATTCGGTACAGTTTCAGACCACCCGCTACCCTAAACCTGCGATCACAAGATACTGAGTTTGCGGAAAGCGCAACTAGCATGTTGAAAAAGAGCGCGTCCAAATGGCATAAATGTGCATCCACCTGGTCACATGTGGACGTCCACAAACGGCTCTACCTCTCGATTACGCATCACCGTATTACTGTCAGACGTTTTTATTCTCTTGAGGTCAGAGGATGTCTGGTCAGCAGTTGTGGTGGATGTGGGAATAGTCACGGCCAGACACGTCAGTCTGTACAGCTGTGGCATGATCTCATCCAGATGTCTGCTGAAGGAGGAAACCAAGGAGATCTTTGTCTCTGGTGTCAAGCTGGAAAAGGTTGGATGTGGGAATTTATTTCCGATATGTCTGAAACTGTTGGTGGTCAAGGAGGGACAGGAACATTAATTGTTCATGATCTTTAAATGCACATCCAACGATTTGTTCTGCAGTATTTTAAAAAGCACATCAGCTGTGCCAAGACGCACAACTGGTGACAACTGGATCTTACGCAGGTAAGATCCGGGTTTAGGGAGGTGGAAGATTACGTTCTGTTCACTGTTTTCACTCCATCGCCGGTGTATTCAACACGAAAACCAAAATGCTCCCACACCGGTGATTAAAAAAAGTTTTTCCCAATTTCTCTGCTACCGCTGGCCATGACTGCTTGTTTTTTTTTTTTTTTCTGCATCTATGACCTGCAGCCAGCCGGCCAAACTGTGATAGGCTGGTCACTGTGAGTGAGCGGAGGCGAGTGGACATTGACATGCAGTGGCGGCCTGTTGCCTAAAAGGCACGCACGCTCATGTGCAAGTCCAATGCAAAGTTATTGGAACAAAATACAGCGGGACATAAAAGCGTATTGTCCCGTCCAGGTCGTACCGAACGGTACCGTATTTTACAGAGTACCGTTGCATCCATAATAGACAGGCCTTTCTGAATCAACGTGCACCTCTGTGACCACTACTGATGTCATCCGCTTAGCTAAACTCAAGGCCTTGGACCCTTTCAGACCAACTCAGAGCCAGTGGTCTCTTAGTGCAATTAACAACACAAGCAACATCACCTCTAAAATAAGAGTAACTATGGTCTATTTTTAGTTCTAAGGAGCTAAAGTGATGACAGCGAGCCGTTTGACAGCTCAGACTGCAACGCAGCCGTCAGTCAAAAAGCCACACCCCGAACTACAAACAAACTGATGAGGTACATGAAGATGATACAGCTTTCATAGATGTGAAATCAAGCTGTGGAGATCAAAACCTGTTTTTGTACCAGGCTTTAATTCTGTACATTTCTGAGGAGCTGCAGATTTCTGGACCTCATATTGGTGACAGGATTTGGCAGCTTGGCCTCACCAACCTCATTGTTTCTCAACAGAGAGGCTGGTGCATTTATTCTTGCCGTGTGTCCAGAGCTCCAGACTCTCAGATGGAACAGCACTCATACATGTTTCCCCGTCACACTCAAGCTCACATTCGTACAGCGCCTGCAACCTGAACGTTTGTCACTGGCACAACTGTTGACTGAACAGTTGCACAGCGCTCATGCAGTCACCAGAACGATATATAACCCAGTTTTCAGTTGGAACGGCAGTTCGTCTGTGCCAGACAGTAATATGATGCCCTCAAAAGTCAGACTCCTGCAAACATGCACAGATCCCACTCTGCGGCGTGGCGTTTCCTCAGTGCGTGCCATGTCTATATAAGGATGAAAGCAGCTCATCCTTCATGCTCCTATTGGTCTCCAGCTTTTGTTTGGCAGAAAAATTCCATGACGCACCTCCTTTGTAGAGCACATGCAAACTGTGTGGGTTTGACTGGACGTGGTCCATGTCACTCAGCCCGTCAACATAGAGACGATCACAGCGAGCGCGCTTGGGGAGGCGTGGCATGAGCGTGCCCGCTGAAGCTACAGTATGTTGAATAAATGAATATTAATGGGTACCAATTTATCCAGGAGGAACGAGGGAGAAACGGAGATGGAGGGAGGCGGCTCTGCACTCGTTCAAATGCGTCACCACTTTGTCGCACTCGTCTCCACCTGCTGGGCCCCCATTTCTCCTTTTTCTCTCTTCCACTCGCTCACATTCACACATTCTCGGCTTCCCATGTGCATGCGCAATTTTCACGTTATTCGCCTCATTTTGTGTTGGGTTGAATTCATGCCACCTCTCTAGCAAATGCAACATCTTTTTCACTTCATGACACGAGGTAATTCTTTTCACACATTTCCCTCTTTCTGCAAGGCACCTTTGACGTCACGCTTTTCCTCTCGTTAATCACAGACGGCTTTGATCCTCGTCTTCGTGTGCACATCTGCATGCTGTGACAGAAAACCAAAAAAGTTATCCCTCCTCAAGTTCTCTTTACTCGACTTTGATTAATCTTTCAGATGATTCTGCTGCAGTTTCTCAATAATGTCCTCAGTAAAGTCTTGTCTTGTAGTTGTTCTTTTGCGGATTTAGAAATCAAAGTGTCTCACATATCAAAGAGAACAGCAGTTGACTGCTGCAACAAACCGACATGAGGGAAAAACTTTTTGATCAGGTCATTCTGTTATTGTTGCTGTTTGGCTTATTTGAAATTCATGTTGGGCATGAATGCATGGAAACATTCAGATAGACCACATGTGTCAAACACAAGGCCCGCGGGCCAAATGTGGCTCGTCACATCATTTTATGTGGCCCTCTAGAGCTTGGGCATTATTGGCTTAAATTTTAAAGCAATATTTTTAGACTTAAGATAAGCTTACACCACTTTAAAGCTCATATGAACAATAAACTTCATCTCCCATTGTGCTATGAGCAAGACGATTTTTCAGAACTGATGGACTTAAGAAAAACCTTCACAAACTAACCCCAACATGTCCAAGAAAAGAAAAATTGATGCACAAGGAAGACAGTTTCATGAATGATGGAAAACAATACAAGTTTGTATCTCAAGGTGAAATAACAGTATGTCTTTTGTGTTATGAGGTGGGTGTCAGTCATGAAAGAGTTTAATCTACGTCGGCATTTTGACAGCAAACACAGAGCTAAGTTGCTAAATTTAGCCTGCAAGAAAAACAAAGAACAGCTTCTGCTTCTGAAACCAAGGTAATGGATACTCTCAGTGATGTTTACCACAAACCCTCAGTTTAATATAATAATGAAATAAATATTTGAAACTTGAATACATAATAAATACAGAAACCGTTATTTAACAATATAATAAGGTGTAGTTTAATTTATTTTGATTATCATTGCATTTTGTTACATTCATGCTGTCAATCTGGCCCTTCGAGGGCCACCATGATGCTGATGTGGCCCTCAGTGAAAATTAGTCTGACACCCCTGAAGTAGACAAATAAATCTACATAAAAAAAGTAAAAGGGAAATATAAAGTACACTTTATCGGTACTGTAGCATCAGAGGTCATTTATGATGCTTGATTATGTCAGACAAAGTCACACCCTTTTACATGAACGAGGTGGAAAGTCAGCGATGCTGTGAAGTGGGAATCAGGGCTCGCCGTTGATAGAATGAAATGAAGATGAGAATTTGTCTGAAGGAGGAGACAGAAAGATAGCAACAGAGGGGGTGTGACGCTTGAGTCACGTACTTGGATCTCTCTTCAGCAAAGAACATTTGGAGGGCTCAAGTGTGTTGAGCGCACACACGTGCGAACGCAGCTCGCACTGGCAGCCTTCTGCGTTGCTGGTACGCCTGAAGAGGGCCAACTGGGAGACAGACGTTTCTCGATGCATCACATGAGTGGGATCCACACACACACTCACACTCATGGTTTAATCTCTGTAAGTGCACTCCCCGCGTGGACGTCATGAACTTTGAGGTGATCCTGTTTCTCCTTTAAATGCACCCACATGATTCCATCCTTTTTCACAACACTGGTGCGTTGACTGCTCAGCAAAGACAAGGCAGACATAAAGCACACAGCTGGACACAAGCGGATGTCTGGCGAGACAGATGTGAGGCTGTCGGCTCAGGTGAGACGATGGAGAGAGACCGACGGTAGCTGTGAGGAGGACCGGGAGGAAAAACTATGGGAAACAGGAGGAACAAATGAGACTCGGGAGAAGGTGAGAGACGGTAATAAATACAAGTAAAAGACACACCACATGGACTTATGGTTAACGCAGAGTATTTAAAAATTTAAGCTGAAAAGTTCAATTATGGCTCGCACAAAAAAAGACAGATAATAAAGCGAGAGAGAGAGAGAGAGATGACAAGGAGACCTAACTGCCTCTATGTGCCACAACCCAGCAGGAGATAACAGTCAAAAGTAGATATCATCTGCTTAGTCTGACCTTTGACCCTAACTTTTCACCTCTTATCATTCTCATTGCTGTCTTTCAGCATCGAAGACAGTTGAACCTGGTGCACCTACACGTACTGAAGACTGTAAGTCATGCTTTTTGGTGGTTTGGCTGGTTCTGCGACATATTTCAAACACTGCTACTGAAAAAATGACAAGAGTAAATCATAAAGACTGAGAGAACACAAATATGTCACAAAAAAAAAATTACTGCGGAATTTAATCTGAAGATGATAAAATCTGCAGCTGAAAACAGTAATGGAGCCGCAGAAAGTTGGAGTGACGAGAAACTTGTCAGGGACTGAAGAAAAGCAGACAGCTATGAAATAAATTAAAGAAAGAGAACCACGGACTGCAAAAATGGACAGAACTGGAGGAACAAGTCCACAGATGGAGGAATGAGTCCACAGATGGAGGAATGAGTCCACAGATGGAGGAACGAGTCCAAAGATGGAGGAACGAGTCCACAGATGGAGGAAGGAGACCACAGATCGAGGAAGGAGTCCACAGATGGAGGAAGGAGACCACAGATGGAGGAATAAGTCCATAGATGGAGGAATGAGTCCACAGATGGAGGAATGAGTCCACATATGGAGGAACGAGTCCACAGATGGAGAAACGAGTCCACAGATGGAGGAACGAGTCCACATATGGAGGAAGGAGACCACAGACAGACGAACAAGTCCATAGATGGAGGAATGAGTCCACAGATGGAGGAACGAGTCCACATATGGAGGAACGAGTCCACAGATGGAGAAACGAGTCCACAGATGGAGGAACGAGTCCACATATGGAGGAATGAGTCCACAGATGGAGGAACGAGTCCACAGATGGAGGAACGAGTCCACAGATGGAGGAAGGAGACCACAGATGGAGGAAGGAGACCACAGACAGACGAACAAGTCCATAGATGGAGGAATGAGTCCACATATGGAGGAATGAGTCCACAGATGGAGGAATGAGTCCACAGATGGAGGAAGGAGACCACAGATGGAGGAACGAGTCCACATATGGAGGAATGAGTCCACAGATGGAGAAACGAGTCCACAGATGGAGGAACGAGTCCACATATGGAGGAATGAGTCCACAGACAGACGAACAAGTCCATAGATGGAGGAATGAGTCCACAGATGGAGGAAGGAGACCACAGATGGAGGAACGAGTCCACATATGGAGGAATGAGTCCACAGATGGAGGAACGAGTCCACAGATGGAGGAATGAGTTCACAAATGGAGGAACGAGTCCACAGATGGAGGAAGGAGACCACAGATGGAGGAATGAGTCCACAGATGGAGGAACAAGTCCACAGATGGAGGAACAAGTCCATAGATGGAGGAATGAGTCCACGGAGGAAGGAGTCCACAGATGGAGGAATGAGTCCATAGATGGGTCCTTGAACAGCTGGTGCTGGATGGGGCTCATCAACAGTGCAGTTATCACCTGCTCTTATTGCCCGATGAGACTTAAATAGATATTTTCTTTCTTTATGCTGTATTTTTTGAGGGATGCGACTAATATTCCAGTGCAATTTATAGTACAGAATATATTGTAGACAGCAGTGTCAAACTAGCACATGGTGGGTCACCACAGTGGAGTGATCCAAATGGTTGGTTTGGCACAAATCTTATCCCAGACTGTCCTTCCTGACGCAACTGGGATTTGAACCCAGACCTTCCACGTGACAGATGGAAGTACCACCACTAAGGCACTATGAGGGATTTTTTTTAATTGTGTTAAGCGAGACTCCAGGGTTACAGTTATTATAAGGATAAGATAAAAGAAGAAAAAAATAAGATTAGTTATTATTCAACACACTGGATTCATGAATTGTACTTTTTTTAACCTTTATTAACAGTAAGTAGTTAGAAAACTACGGCAGAAGTGCAGCAGCTGGTCACAAGCGTGGACCTGAACCCCGAAATGGGCTGTCTGGTAAAGGAGTAGAGCTTCTGTATGCAGGACACCTGCTCACCCAGGTGAGTGATTTGCCATCCCAGGCTGTGGTTTATTTTAAACTAGGCTACAGACACTTTCAAGCCTGTGTGTTGGAGGAGGCATACATCTAAAATACACAGGGCAATGAACCTGAGAACCAAGACTGAGAAAAACACCTCATCCATCCATTAGCATCCGCTTATCTGCAGATGTGGATGCAGTCTAATCAAAGAGGCTCAGGTTGCCCTCTCCCTGGTCACGTCCTCTGGCTGCCTCAGAAGGGGAATACTGAAGCGTTTAAAGGCCAGCTGAAAGATATAATCCCTTCAGCGTCTAGACCAGGACCCTCGCCCTGTTGGACATGCCTGGCTCCTCTCCATGTGGAGGAGCAGCGACTCTGCTCTTGAGTTTCTCCTGAACGGTGAAACTTCTCACCCTATTTCTAAGTCCAGCCACGCTGCGTAGGAAAACCACACAGAAAGCGATCTCGATTGATTGATCGGCCACTTCCCACAGTTCATGACCACAGGTGAGGGTCGGAGCGTAAACAACTTTGCTTACAGGTCTCAGTATTTCGTGGTCTGGAGGAAGTGGTAGAAAACGATGCTAAAAAGCTGAGAGTGTTTGCAGAAACCAGGGGGTGAGCATGTCTGATCTTCCCATCTCATATAATCTCGATACAGCACCAATGAAAGAGGCCGCCCACAATTTGCGCTTCTACTTCCTCTTTTTCCTTCTGTGCTTCACTGATTAAAACTGACCCAGATAAACTACATCACAAGCTTCACTGCTCCACGTTTTCTGGACTCACATGGAGAAGCGCCACAGTTTCTTTTTCTTTTTTTTTTTCTTTGTTTTAAACACCTCGCTCCTATCCTGCAGCACTGAATGAAGCTTTGTGCTCATCTCAACGTCTTCCCACTTCTTTGTTTCTTTCTCTGAGCAACTCCTCCCTCGCACCCTGCTATCCCACCGCCTTCCCTCTCCTAAGTCATCCTCCCGTACTTTCTGTTCTGTTCTGCTGGTGACGACAGACCGTGTCACCGAGGTGTTGCCTCGCCTTTGTTTCGCGGTATTGTTCCTCTGCTTGGTGTCTACAGATTTTGAATCACCAGGGAAGCTATTATTCTGTCTCGTTGAACTGTGAGTGAAAAATCATGTGTAAAAGGAGGAGGATGCAGTCATAGAGCACAAGAGGTAATAATTAGCTGTAACATGTTGCACTGCTTTTATGAAGCTAACAAAGAGATGATGATGTCAAGTGGTTCAAAAAGGAAAGGTGCTTTTCACACAATACTTGTCTCATTTTTTAGCGAAAAAAGCTCTTTTTCTCTTTTAGAGATAGAGAGCATATTATTCATCGCATTAACTGGCCTGCTGAGCAGAAGTACATACAATATGATACTAGCCAACAAACCAGTGAAACCAGGCCCCAAATCAAAAACAGTCAGGGACCATATGGACAATGCAGTCAAAAAAATAATGCAATCATCCATTCATTTACTGAGACTTTTATTCATTTGCAGAGAAAAAGTGCCCAAGATGCTTGATGTGCGATCTCTCTGCAGCTTCTCCTTCACACCCTGCCATCCTTACTTCTCCGACGTCATCCTCCGGTACTTTCTGTTCTGTGCAGCTGGTGACAGCAGACCATGTCACCGACGTGGGACAGGACTTGATTTAATTTGCCTGTATGCATTCATTTTTGCGTTTCAGGCAAGAGACATCAAGACAAAGTTGGAACAGTAAAGTATTTCTGACTGTGTGATGTCATTTATTCTCACAACGTCTGTTCTGTAATGAAGAGCTTCAGTACAAACATGAATTAAGGTGTGTCGCCGTTGTTTAAACAACTTTAAAACAGGTTCTCTGTTGCAGACAGATCAGGACTGCAGGCAGAGTCCGGTTCCTGTCTCCTCTTCTTTCCCTCAGCAACGTCTTTGGAAATGTGCAGAATGTGCTTTTGCGTCATTTTGCTGGTAAATGCATGGATGCACCTGGAAAAGGTGTGGCTGCAATCATAGTGTGAATGAACTGATACGAACCCAAACATTCACAGATCCTGGCTTTTGGACGTGTTGCTGAAAACAGTCTGCATGGTGCTTTATATCTTTGGCCTGGAAAACATGCACCCATTTCCTCCCACAAAGATCTGGAATAGGGATTTCTCTGACCACAGCACTCGTTTCCACTATGTGAAGGATGATTCTAGATGCCTCTGAGTCCAGAGATGTTGATTCTGCCTTTGGACAATTAGGCTTCTTTACTGAGCAGACTTTTGCGAACATGCCTCCATGTTATAGTCATGTTGTAACTGAAGATCTGAGCTCATAATAAAATATTCAAATTACATGATTTATATGAGTGACTGAGTTATCATACGACCAAAAAGTGGTAAATACCTGGCTCCTCTCCATGTGGAGGAGCAGTGACTCTACTCTTGAGTCCCTCCTGAACGGCAAAACTTGACCATGTTCTTTAGAGTCAACGAGTTCATTCTTTTTCTGTTTTAGGAATTTGGGTTGATGTTGGTATGAAAAATTCCCTGTACGTCCAGTTAGACCCAGTCTGATCACTTATATAAGCATGTACTTTTCTTTGTTCGGGGATTTTCCTATCATTGGCTCAGGAGATCCCAGACTGTCGCGAAAGTCTGATATAAGCCTCTTTCACTTGTAATAAACACTTTTATGCATTTAAAAGTTGGCCTCGGAGCAGCCTTTTTTGAACCCATTTGACACACTCGGACAGCACGGTGAATCGATCGAGAGAGAGAGAGAAAAAGAGGAGTCTCAAAGCCACATCTTTGCCGCTGCGAACATCAACTACAACAGTCATAGACCGCAGCGCATCTCCTGCAGCTCAGGACGTAGCCACTTGATGCTATAGAAAGTTAAGTGACGGATGTTTTATGAATACGCACGGTAACCTAGTGAACTGATATCCGTGTTCTTTTATCTGGTGCCAAGAAGACACCAAAACAAAGATTAATACAAGCTTTATTATGCCATGCAGAGTAATTTCGGCTGATTTGGTACACCCCCTTAACGTCACAGAGGCATGAGGAGAGAGCACGCTTGTATCCTGGATTTCTCTCCCTTTATAACAGCAAAAAAATTAGCGGTTTCACACCCCTGAGTGTCCTTATCTGTTGAAACCAGATACCGTCATGGCTGAAAGTTTTGGCACCCTTGCACATAAAGACCCAACAACTCCAAATGTCTGCAAAATAAGTTGAAATTGACGAAATTATTTGGTGTCTCAAATTCTTTATTAAACTAATTATAGTACAGGAACTTTCTGATTAAAAATCAGAACTTAATATTAAATTTTAAATATTAGATTACACAGAAAAATCCTGTGACAAAAGTTTTGACAGCCTTTTAGATTTACAAAGAATAAATGAATTTCGGGCAGGTCATTCACCTTGAACTCACCTGTGGTGAGTTTACAGGTGACAGCAATCTAGTAATCAGTCATCCAACCAGTTTAAAAGGAGCAACCCCCCCATTCTGCTGTTGTGAGTCACTGCATGACTGTACTGATCATGGACAAAAGAAAGAAAAGCAGAGAATTGTCTGAGGAAGTCAAAGAAAAGATTGTAGCAAAGCATAGACAATCTCAAGGCTACAAGTCCATCTCCAGAGACCTTCATGTTCCTGTATCCACTGTGCAAAATGTTAGAAAGAAGTTTAAGGCTCATGGTACGGTAGCCAACTTCCCAAGAAGTGGCCACAAGAGAATTATGGACGAAAGGATGCAGCGAAAGATTGTTCGAATGGTGGCAGAAGAACCTCGGACAACTGCTAAACAGATTCAAGCTGACCTTCAGACACAAGGAACAATTATTTCAACGCGTCCCATCCGTCGCCAGCTCAATGAAAGAGGGCTCTATGTTAGGAGACCCAGAAGGAAGCCTCTACTGAAAGACAGACACGAGAAAGCCCGGCTAGAGTTTGCCAAAACACACCTGAACAAGCCAAATCCTTCTGGGAAAATGTCCTGTGGACAGATGAGACCAAATTGGAGCTTTTTGGTAAATCACATAGACTCTGTGTTTACAGGAAAAGAAATGAAGCCTTCAAGCAAAAGAACAGCCTTCCCTACAGTCAAACATGGAGGAGGTTCACTGATGTTTTGGGGTTGTTTTGCAGTGTCTGGTGCTCGATGCCTTTAATGTGTGCGTGGCATTATGAAATCTGGCGAGTTCCAAGGTATTTTGGAGAGAAGTGTTTCATCAAGTGTCTTGAAGCTGGGTCTTCGTTGAACATCATTGGTGTTCCAGCAGGACAACGACCCAAAACACATGTCAAAAAGCACCCAGGAATGGTTCAACAGAAAACGCTGGACTGTTCTAAAGTGGCCAGCAATGAGTCCAGATCTCAATCCCATTGAACACCTGTGGAGGGATCTGAAAATGGCAGTTGGAAGAAGGAACCCGTCTAATCTGGGTCAACTAAAACAGTTTGCAAAAGAAGAGTGGACCAAACTGCCTGTAGAGAGGTGGAGGCATCTCACTGAAACCTACAGGAAGCGTTTGACAGCAGCCTTTTTCTCCAAAGGATGTGCTACCAAATATTGAATTCAAGGTGTCAATACTTTTGCCACAGCAATTTCTGTGTAATATATTATTTAAAATAAAATATTATGTTATGATTAAAAAACAAAGTTTCTGTGTTATTATTAGTTTAATAAGGAATTTGAGACACCAAATAATTTTGTCAATCTTATTTTATTTTACAGACATTTGGAGATGTTTGGTCTTTATGTGCAAGGGTGCCACAACTTTCAGCCATGACAACTAAGAGACTACTGGGGTTTCCCAGAGGAATGAAGGGCCATCTGGACGTATCACATGAGTTCACAAGGGAGAGTGAAAACAAGGCGTGACAACTCACCTTCCAGTCTCCCACATATTTCCGGCGTGTGGGAGAACATACAGAAAAAAAACATGCAACACCTTCATTAGAGTCGGCGTTTGTTTTTACATCCTGTCAGGATTTTAGAATTAACTCAGAACAGTTAAATCTAAAACTTTATTGCCTGTAGGAAGGCTGGCTGTTTTTATTACTGTGAGTTCCTCGGTTTGCTGTTTTAGGTTTTATGACCTTAACGACTGGAACATCCTGACTTCCTGACCTGCTGTCTTCCAAGGAAGTTTGCGACGGCATAGACAACACATTTAGTTACATCTCATCTCCTGAACAAACACAACTGCATGTGTCTGGACCTGCGATTCAGAGCTGTTGGCCATTTGGATTCTGACAGAGAGTAATAAACTCAGAAGAATGCAAGGATCTGCCTCTCTGGATCTTTTAAGGACTGAGACAGTCTGACATTCGGTGTGCATTTGTCCATGGCAGCATCTCGGTGGTGTTGTGGATAAGTGTACCATCGGCCGATTAAAATATTCTGCATGGCATATTGGATATTTGTATTCATGATTGTATATTAAACTCTTTAACTGACCTTTGTTTCTAGTCTCATCAATGGCACCAGATAAAAGAACCGGTGAGAATTACTTTCAATCCTCTCCAACCTCACCGGTGTCGTCCAAATCTCCGGTCCAGCTCGCTAAAGTCAACAGAACAACGGTGCATCAGTTTCATTCTGCCTTCATTGTAGGCAGGTTCGGGGTGACTAATGAGCGAGCAGCCAAACACAACTTGACCAGAGGCCTGGCGGCTGAACGGGGAGACGGCAGAGAAGGACGCGGCTCCCCGCGGTGAAGCCCACTCAGCACAAATAAACAGTCTGGGGTCTGACTCACGGCAGCACTCGCATCCAGCCACACAAGGACAGTCGTCTCCCTCCAGATGAAGAAGCATCGTTCCTGGCTCTGTTCCAGCCCTCTTTTCTCTTTTCTCCGAAGTCTGCAGAGTTCTCAACCCGCTGAGCTGCCAAAGGAAACAGCTTTGTTGAGCAGACAGACATTTGAATGATTTACTCTGCTACATCAGCTGCATGGTCATTTACACATCAGATCAGCACTTGTTGAGTTTTAAAAACTATTCTGCCACTTATTTTTTGTTTTTCTCCATCAGGTGTGGGCTGCTGAGTCATACTTTGTCCTGTAACTTATATAGCACATACATCCTCTGTGGGAGGGTTTCACGCCGCAGCCCGGTTTGCATGGTTCAGATGTAACAGCATTAAAGGAAACAGTGCCTCTGATGTCTGCAGCTGTGGGTGCCTTTGAGTTTACTGAGTCACCGGATAAATTAGGTAAAAGACGAGTTATCAGTTATGCCACCACTGTGCGGGGACAAACAACGCTGAAATGTCCAAGTGTGTCTGTGGGATCACCAGATACAGATGATCAAAGCGCAGCGGATCAGTCTGGTTCTTGCATGACATCACAGGCTGACAGTAAATTGTCTCAGCTCTGACGAATCTCCACTCAGTCCAAACCGGAAACGAACAGCGACAGACGATGAAAAGGAGCAAACGTTTTTTTCTTTTCTTTCTGGAAAAAGATGATGCAACTACTGGCTAACAAGAAACACTTTTTATGCTGCAGATGCTGCAGCACTTATGTCAATTAAGGTCTAAATTGAGACACGGTGGTTGCAGCATAAATCAGCCAGACTTCAGGGACCACCTCCTCCTCCACCACCATATATTCTCCTGCATTAATGGCTGTAAAAGTTTCTATAAGTACTGAAAGTGAGGGCAATTATCTGGACCAGTCACGCTTACTGGAAATAAATCCCTTTTACTGAGATCTTAATAATAATAAACACATTCCTAATGACTGCTCAAAGATAACATCAAACGTTGTCTTTAGATAGTAAAAATATACACTAATTTTGAAAGGCATGCCAGGAGGCGTCTGATCAAAGCGGAGACAGAAGCTTGTTTACACGGTGTTGCATCACCTCGACTTCCGTGTAGTTTAATAACAATTATTTTCCTGTTCTTGCTACATGTGGGATCTCATGTGGAAGCTCACCGGAGGCATACAGTGCCTTGCGAAAGTATTTGCCCCCCTTGAACTTTTCAAACTTTTTCCACATTTCAGGCTGCAAACATAAAGATAAAATTAGGGGTGCACGATAACTATCGGGTCGATAACAGGAAATTATGACATCATCCCGATAAGTCCGATATCACGACGAATAGCCCCGATAACATTTATATTTTGTCAACACAGCAGTGCCTCGCTCCCTCTGAGCTTTGAATGACCGGCAGTGAATGTTAAGTTCAAGTTACGTCAGCATAATCAGAAAAACGATTTCTCAATTAGGAAAATCAAGAATACTCCCTCATGCCAGAAAACAACTTGTTAACTCGGTCATAATTTTGGTAGTCGCTGACTTTAATTGATATTCGCAGTATTTCCCCTCATGTTACACATAAAAAAAGAAAAAAATAGAAAGGCTGAAAGAAGCCACCTGGGAGGCACGCATGTTTGGTGTGTCTCCCAGGTGACTTGTGACAAACTTTAAACGAGACTTTTTATGGATATCTTTGAGAAATGGCTTTCTTCTTGCCACTCTTCCATAAAGGCCAGATGTGTCCAGTGTAGACTGATTGTTGTCCTCTGGACAGACTGTCCCACCTCAGCTGTAGATCAGTTCATCCAGAGTGATCATGGGCCTCTTGGCTGCATCTCTGATCAGTCTTCTCCTTGTTCCAGATGAAAGTTTAGAGGGACGGCCGGGTCTTGGTAGATATGCAGTGGTCTGATACTCCTTCCATTTCAGTATGATTGCTTGCTCAGTGCTCCTTGAGATGTTTAAAGCTTGGGAAATCTTTTTGTATCCACATCCAGCTTTAAACTTCTCCACAACAGTATCTGGGACCTGCCTGGTGTGTTCCTTGGTCTTCATGATGCTCTCTGAGCTTTAAACCAGAACCCTGAGACTATCACAGAGCAGGTGCATTTATACGGAGACTTGATTACACACAGGTGGATTCTATTGATCATCATCAGTCATTCAGGACAACATTTGATCATTCAGAGATCCTCACTGAACTTCTGGAGTCAGTTTGCTGCACTGAAAGTAAAGGGGCCCAATAATATTACACACCCCACTTTTCAGTTTTTTATTTGTTAAAAAAGTTTAAAATATCCAATAAATTTCGTTCCACTTCACGATTGTGTCCCACTTGTTGTTGATTCTTGACCAAAAAATTTTATATCTTTATGTTTGAAGCCTGAAATGTGGCAAAAGGTTGACACATTTTAGCCAAAGTTTTTCTTTTCACGCAACCTGTTTTTCTAGTGAAGATGAAGTGAAATGTGAATCGTTTTTTTTTTTTTGTGTGTGAAGTGAGGCGGTACGCAGGCGCGGAGCGTTGGGGAGGTGCCTTGCGCAATACTGGATAAAACAACTTCTGCGACGAAATACATGCGCTGCGTACGAGGTTATATATAGGTTCCTCCAGCCAGAATGAGTCATGGTTGGTCAAAAAAATTTTAGACTGACTTTGGTCATGTAGGTTTCTACACAGTGAATTAAATGTCTTGCTGCATGGCTGGCTTCATGTTCACTCTCACAGTTAACTTTACAATGTGCACATTTACAAGTGGATTACCGGTAAGATCTCCAAATGTATTTTGGGTGAAAATCGTCATCAACAGCCGTCCATCAGCGTCATCATCAGTCACTAGTCAACAGAGTCTATGTGGTGCAGGGTCGGTGGATCATGGATTAATGTAATCATGAGTGACAGTTCATACAAGCATAAAAGTGGAACAACAAAACGCAAAGAAAAGGAAAAAAGAGCGCAGGAAAAGACTAAACTAAAAGAAGCTGGATACATATCCTCCTGGAGATGAACCTGACATTGTTGGCAGTGAGTCAAACCCAACCAGAACTGGCACCACGGTCAGGGAGCCAGATTTACAGGTACAATTACTCACAATCACTGACACTGAAAACAACATGTGAGTTAGTTGTAAACTGTTGATGTGGTTGTTATCGGAGTAGCCCCCCCGCCTAACGTTATTATTAGGGACCAGGTAGCCTAAAGTTATTATTAGGGGCCAGGTTGTTGTTCACATGGTTTGTTAGACTTCATGTCGGTTTTGTCGGGTTACTTTTGCAAAAAGGCTCGTACACCGACGTGCTCGGAGTTGGTATTTATTAACAGCAATGGAAACATATCAGGCGAAATCAGCACTTGGGAGCAAGCAGAATGAATGAATGAATGAATGAATGAATGAATGAATGAATGAATGAATGCCGGTAGCAACTACAACAATAACTGGTGCGTCTCCTGTGTGACGTCAAAACTGCATACCGCCGAATACACTTTGAGACAATATATTATTCCATAATACAAAAGGTTTGATTGATTTCAAAATGACATGGTCGCTCTTCGTGGTGTTTGAACTCTTACTATCAAATTCAAATGCTTTGAGCTATGTGTCAAAAATGCAGTAGATGCTTGTAAGCCCCGCTGTTTCAGGCATGTGTATATTGTAAAACGATGTAATCACAAGCTTTATTGGGTTTAAAGGGCCCGGTCATGTGACCCGCCCCCAGCCCAGCAGTGACATGTTCCGCCGTTGGCGGTACGTGAAGCAGAAAGCTGGGAATCAATAATCCAGTCGACTGTCCCAGTTACCTCTGGTTTCATATTTCCAGGTGCCAGTGTTACCTGGAGGATTCTGTTTGCTATAACTCTGACACCAGCATTAGTAAACGTTTGTGGTCATCATTTAAAGTGGTCAGTGTCTTACAATCGACCTTAATATCAGAATGCGTTTATACCAATTAGCATTGTGCATTTTTGTCTGAACTCTATCCTCAACACTCTCTGATGACCAGACGCAGGCTAACTTTGCTCTAAACCAAGGAAAAGCTGTAAATGGCCCCTCGTCTTCATCCGGTCCAGTTACGCAGAGCTCCAGAGACTGATTATGCTCTTTACATTCGTAACTGTGGATACGGCGATGAATTTGTTGGTTGGTGCTGGTTTTCTGCCCTACACAGAATCATGTCTACATCCATTCAGGTTCATCTCATGTCTCCTCATGGTGTACAGTTTTCTCATAATGTTTTTTACGATGTAGGCATTTCAGATGATAAAACCACCTTTTGCTCCACAGCCAGTCGTGTCACCGATCTGTCTCCAGTTAACCTGCACGATATTCCACACAGACAGACTTCATGCAGATATACTATATGTATTTGCAGGCCAGAGTTTCCTGGGTTTCATGCTGACTTGCAGTTCCATCCACTGTCCATCCCGGGGTTCTCCTCCACTTGTGTTTGGGTGCCGACTGGCGTGGTGATCGGCGACCTGGTCCTCTGGCCATCTCATCCCAGTGCTGCTGCCTCCATCTGTTTATGTTTACATGGTCATTGTATTTAGTCATTTGTGTCTCTCCTCTCTCTGTCCTACATCCTCTTTCTGTCCTCCATCTTCTCTCTGTCCTCCATCCTCTCTCTGTCCTGTCTCCCCTCTTTTCTTTCTCTACCCGGCTGGCCTTCGGCAGGAAGGTCCCCCCATATGAGCCAGGTCCTGCTCAAGGTTTCTTCCTCTTAAAGTGGAGTTTTTCCTTGCCACTGTTTGGTATAAAGGTTTTTTTCTCCCTACGTGGGAGTTTTTACCTGCCATTATCATTGATTGGATTTAATTATATAATCTTAGTTGATGATATTTGCTCGGGGGTCATGCTCTGGGTCTCTGTAAAGCGCCTAGAGACAATTGTCATTGTAACAGACGCTATATAAATAAAATTGAATTGAAATTGAATATACGCCCATCAGCCAGAACATTGTGACCAACCACTGAACATTGAAGAGGCTCCTGACCAGTCAGGATCTGGACGAAGAACATCTGAGGGTGAGGCACTGGGCCCAGTGTGTTGTGAGGTTGGGCCACTGTGGATTGGGACTGGATCCAGCCGGTGCCATCAGGGTCCAGCAGATTGGTGTCTGGGAAGTCTGGAGACCAAACGATCTCCTTAGACCCTTTGTTGTGTTCTTCAAACACTTCCTAACAAATCTGGAGAGGGTCCCACTGCTGGGCTGCTGGGGGCGTCTGCTACTGTTGGGCGATGAGGTTGCCATGTTGGAGGTGTGACAGGTCTACCAAAAAAATTTAAGGTAGGTGGCAAGTCCCAAAATAGCATTCACGTGAGTACCAGGATGCACAATCGTCCCAGAAGACCAAACATTCAAATAAAATGAGCAGAGTTTATCTACTTCTCAGTGGTCATAATGTTTTAATTCTGATTTTTGCATAACACCGTTAAACACTTTAAAGACGCTCTGGCATTGAAGATACCAAATGAAGGAGGGTTGCAGGTGTTATATTATTTTGTCCCATTCCTACCAGGTCAGGGTGTGCAATAGTTGTCATCTTCTGTTTTAAAAGTTCTCCACATAGAGTTTTCTCTGTTGGGAACAGGTCAGGACTGCAGTCTAGACGCTGCGCTCTTCTGTGGGATTTCATGGTTAAACTAGAAAAGCACTCGGAGAGCGCAGACCTCCGCCAAGCACAACAGTTCTCCCATATAGTGATTTACAGATTGCAATAAAATCTGCCTACTGGATCAGATCCGGATCAGCCTTTGAAATTTGATAGAGGTTCCCATTGTCAATCCCTGAGTCAAATTTCATGAGTTTTGGGCAATAATTAACGGAGATATTGAGAAACAAAATTTTTGGCCCCAATGACAGCAATATTATTGAAAATTTGAAAGTGGTCCAGAATCCAGGATTTCTTCCGGATCACACCCAAAATGAAACCAGTTCTTCCTTTTCACATTTCTGACAACTCCTGAAAATTTCATCAAAATCCATCCATAACTTTTTGAGTTATCTTGAACACAGACAGACAGATAAACACCGGCAAAAACATCACCTCCTTGGCGGAAGTAATAAAGTCCATTTTAATTCAATTCAATAATACTTTATCAATTTCCAAAGAAAACTTGCATAATCTTTCTTTATTGTCTTTTATAATGTTTCATAACCGTTATCACATCCCAACATTTCCTGATTTGTGGCATGAATGGATCTGGTCTGATCTGGTTCCTGTCACCGTGGTCACTGACAGAAACAGAGTAGATCGTATTCACATGACGTCATAGCAAGACTTTAGGATCCATCGGTTAAACGAGGTTTCTGCAAAAACTGGAGTAAAACTAAAGGATCAAAGCAGATGTCGGTGAGAAACATGGATCACGTTGGTGAACCGCAAAGCCGGATTTTTCTGAAGTCTGTTCTGTCAAAGTTAAGATTAATAATTTCTGTGGCTGTAGTTTTTTCTAAGTTCAACATTTCTCAAAACAAATTGGAAAAGATGACCACAGATGGACATCACCTCGTCTCGCCTACTGAATTAAGGATTTATTTAATTCAGTAAACACTCAGAACTGATCCGAGGTGTTTTTAAATTACATCAGGTGACCAACATTTGAACGTAAAAGGATCCCAGTTGAAAACCTGAAGGTAGAGATGGGTCACATCACCATGACATTATTGATGGCAGTGACTCGAGACTGCATGAAAGATGTGGGATAAATGTACTGAAGAAACATTTTTGGAAGAATTTAGAAATTAAAAAATAATTTCAATAACTCTTCCCTGCAGCCTCGACACGTCCTGTGACCAAAGATGCCCAGATCCGTCACTCAGCTTCATACAACCTGATCGCCTCCAGAGACTTGTGGGTCTTCAGTTCCTTCAAGGTTTAGGTACCTTGGTCGTGAAAACCGAAGATGTTGGGGTACAGCACGTAGCGTAAAGCCTTTGGATCGTGTATCGAGGCCCTGGTCGATTCCGTCCATTGCTGATATCAAGCGTTTCCATGTACTTCCGCTTTTTCCTTTTGCCGTCTGTTATATGAAAACTGCATTTTGGGGCCTTATTGTATAATTCTGATTCATAAGTCCGTGACTTTTGTTCTAGATTCTGGCCTGTTGAAGGCCATCGCTTCTGAATTTCATTCTGGCCTCATCAAGTCGCTAATTTTGAACCCAAGGCGTCTAAGGAACTTATCTCAAGGTCCTCATGTTGTTCATGTGATGTTTAAAGACAGCTGTTTTTGCCACTGAAAAACCTTGTGATTTATCATCCTGCACATTCTGTATTGAATAATGGCCCTTCTTAATTGTACAGGACTTGGAGAATAAACCACTTTGCACCTCTTTTTCAGTGCACACGCAATTTAGTACTCGTTATTTAGGATCTTAGTAAATCAGGCCCTATGTGTATGTACTTATAAGTAAGAGATACCTGAAAATCTTACATAACACCGTCTGATGCAGTTTGGTTGTCTTTATCTGATGGTTTTTGTCTATTTTTTTTAAAAACTTGCGAACACACGACAGTGTTAAAACGGACTGTGAAGCTCGAGCCACAAAGAGGCCTCGTTGGGTGAAAGTACCAGGATGTGTGACGCCAGTGAATGCCGTCTCCCGCTGGACCAGCTTCAGTGGATTCCTTCAGTTGTGAACAACCAAATGCAGCTTGTTTCATGAGTTTATCAAAATGAAATCAGCAGCGTTCTTCTGCCTGAACTGCTTCAGTGCAGCATCCTCAGATGGTCGTGGTTACAGCTGCAGGTTAGTGTAATTAAGCCCCAACGCTCCATGAGGACAGACGTGATTAATGTTCCAGGTTCTCCTCCGACTCTTTGCAACACAGGAAACTTGCTCTGAGAAAAACGAAGGGCAGCATTTTCAGCACCGGTTGCCAGTCGCTGTGTCTGCATTCGATTAAAGAAACAACTGCAACGGGGGAAATAGAAATCATGTGGGAAAAGTCAGTGTTTACCAGCTGGTGTTTACTGCAGGAAGGACCTCACATTAAAAAAAAAAATAGATAAAAAAATAACAAGGAATAAGAGCTGGAGATCTGGCGTGTGGGTGTATGAGTGATTTTTTTTGTTTTCGCCTCATTAATGGATTTCAGGTTATTATACCAAAGAAACACAGCCTCGTCTGTGTTTAAGATGAGCTGATGAAAGTTTTTTTTCTCTGTGATATCAGGTGCTGCATCTCTCCCGTCACACTGAGGTGGTTCCAAGCAACGACCCTCCAGAGCTGCTGTTACTGTTATTTTCTCCCTGCACTCCTCCACACTGATATTTGTATAATTCCGTGCATCACAATCAAAATACGTCATTACAGTTAAATATAGGATTGATTCCATTGCCATGTTACTTCTGGCATGCCTGATCTTGTCTCATGCTCAGTAAATCTTTCTAATCTCAACAGACCCTTTGAAAACCCTCGGACTTGACGTGAGTCATTCTCCTCCTTCCAGCCCCTTGCCTTCTGCTCTCAGTCTATTTTAATTTGATAGAAATGATGATGATTAAATTACAATAGCTGTATTCTTTTGAAGTGCTCATGGATGCTCAGTATCTTCTCAGTCTTAACACTTATTCCAAGAGAACTTAGCTGCACCTTCAGCAGCTGCAAAAGTAGTATTCGCCTTCGTCTTTTTTTTTTTTTTTTTTTTTTTTGTGGCTGGGGTTATGAATGCCGCGTGAGAAAAAAAAATGTTTTTTAAGTTTTATTTATTATGAGTCTGAACGAGCTTTTATTTTTAAAAATCTTTTATTTTGAAAAATGACTGGATTCTCTCGGTTACATCTCGGTCACTTGAGCGCCATAAAGAAAGCTTTTAATAGACAATACCAGGAGTCCTACTTGAAATATGGATTTATCACAATTTTTTTTTGTTATTTATTTAATGGGTACAGAGGATGTTACCAGATGTTTTCATGTTATGTTATTGGCGTAATGAGGTCCGCACGACTCGCCTCTATGTTCTTTCAGTCTAATAGCCATGTGAACGGGTCGACTGTCTAAACTGAGCCAAACAGTGACAGAAATATACAAGGAATATATTTAATGTCCATGAAAACCAAAAGAAAACAGTACAGGACTTCAGCCCGAACTGTTATGTTTTTATTTATCTATTATTTTTACATATTTGAATTCATCAAAATAAGTTCCAGTGTCCTGCCAATAAATTCTCTTTTTACATTTTTTTTTTTTTTAACATTTAACAAGTAACATCAACTCTTTGCACATTTTCCTGCTCTTTAGGGCAGTGCTTCTCAATTATTTTCTGCTGCCCCCCCCCCCCCCCCCCCCCCCCCCCCCCCCCCCCCCCCCCCACCTATATATAGTATAATCTCTCTATAAAACTTTTATAAGTACACCTCTGCATGACACTGTGTCCTGATTAACGTTAAGTAAAAACAAAAAAAGAAATGCAGATCAATTTATAACTAGGGCTGGGCAACAATTAAAATTTTTAATCGTGATTAATCGCATGGTTTTCCCGACTAATCACGGTTAATCACATTGTTATACGGTTATACGCAAAATCAAATGATGAATTCAAAAGTAGTGTAAAATGCACTTTTTTATTTAAATGTTCTGCTGCCATATGAACTAAAGTGCCATAACATTTGTTGTTCAAACACTTTTAACATCAGCGCTTGTCAGTGACACATATTTAGTGTAAACCTCATTTTAAAATGAAAATGTCCAAGTGAAAGTGTAATTTCCTTGTTGGTGAAGGACACGAGGACACAGGAATGTTGGTGTCTTGACTTTTACTGAACAGACTTAAACATCACAAGTACAGCAACATTTAGCTGAACCGAACTGAAGGACCCCCATGCTTCTCTACTTCTATGCCCCCTACGTTAGTCACTAAGAAGGTATGGTTCCCTCTTGTGATTCAGTTTCTGATAAATGATCTGGTTCACACTGATGTGGTTTTTCCTGCTGTGTCAGTTTATGCTACAGGTCTGATAGACGGGGAGGTGCAGAGCACAAAACAAGTGCAGCCTTGCCCCTGATAAACCATATCCTAACTGACTCACTCCTTGCAGCACCGTGCTGTCACAAGACGGGCGTGATCTGTGAAACGTCTTGCTCAAGAATATTGCCAAACATCCTAATCAAACCGAATCAAGTGTTTCTCCAATCTTAAATGGTTCACGAAGTGACAAAAATGGACGGCACGGTGAGCAGTGGAGTGGAAGCTGAAACTGGGCCGACTGTACTTGTACGGGACTTCGAGCCTGCAGACAAGCCAGAGGTGCAGAGGATTTTCTCTGAAGGTGTGTTGGAGATGGTGGCAGACACGGCCTTCAGAGGTTTGAGACATCACCCCGAGAGTCTGCTGCTGTACGCTGCCGTGACAGGTGAGACGTCTTCAGAAATCATGCTCCAGCGACTTCCTCTGCAGCTTGGAAAACCCCATTACTGCGTTATGTTGAGGATCCCTGTCACCGCTGAGGACGGTTTCTCTGTCAGTGACAGATTTCTGATGGCAGCAGAGATTCTCTCATTTCCTGTGTATTAATTATTGGTTTCCTTTCGTTCATATTCGCTCCTAATTTCTCTCCCGCTCTGTTGTTTTCTTGTGCTGCAGCTTTGAAGAACTTCTTTTACACCGACACATTATCTTTTCTCTGGCAGTCGTAGGTTTTGCTGTCACCATGTGCTGGTGGGTGATAGGACTCCTCCCTGCCTTTGTGGTGTGTATGCGTTACTTCTACAGCAGGCGTGTGACCCACGGCTACCTGAAGCAGGCCATGAGCAGCGACATGGGAGACATGGAGGGGCATTACATGAGAACGCCAGGTCAGTGGACAGTGTATAACCGACAGTGTTGGGCAAGTTCACTTTCTACACAAACGAGTAAAGTTCATAGTTCACAGAAATTAAAATGAACTAGTTCAGTTCACCATTTCAAAAAAAGGAACTAAATAGTTCATTTTTAAAAATCTTTTTTTTAATGTTGCTGTGAGCAATTATTTGTCAAAATGATTACCACTGCCCATATACTACCCAACCACAAACAGCAATTATTTTATTAATTTTAACTGTCAAAAACTATTGGTCTAATTCAGAATCCTTATCCAACCAGGGTTCACATTAGCATTGAAGGAACAGCCCATGTAAAACTATTATTTCCGTTTCAGTTTCTCTCTACAGCAGCCATTCCCAAACTTCACAATACCAAGGCCCAATTTGAAATGTGAAAAATCTCCGCAGCCCACCGAAACCTTTAATCACAACTGTGATCAACATACAGGACAAGGAACCATGATCCGATATTAATGTAAGGGGTCAACAAATAAGGTGACGCTTGTCATATTAAGTTAAGATGACAGTAGAATAACTTAACTGGTTTGTTTTATTACTTCTTAATGTTTTTTTAATCATGTCATGAATATTTGACAGTAATTAAAAACACATTTAAAAAAGATCGAGGATTTAAAACACATTAGTTTAATTTTAATGACCTCTCACGGCCCACCTGCAGTACCACGACGGCCCACCAGGGGGCCGCAGCCCACACTTTGGGAATCACTGCTCTACATTATATTAAAAATATGAGGAAAAACTTGCTGCCAAATGGTCTTTATTATAAGACAAAAACAGGTCCTTAAGGTGCAAATGTTTTTTCCCCTCATTTCAATATTTCAATCCCCCCTGGCAGTCAGGGTCTCCTCCAGCTCTGGGTAACTGCAGCTCTCATCTTCCTTCATGATCATTTTAAATGTTTGATGACGCAAGCGTGTTAGCGTGACAGAAGCGACAGCCCGTGTTACCATGTTTGATTACTTTCCATATCAGGCTCGTTTGTGGTGGATTTTAAATGGGGTTCGCTGGAAACCTGGAACGGTTTTGACAACTGCCCAAATGAACTCTTTCACACCCCTCGCTGGTGAAGGAGAAAGTGAACGCGCTAAGTTCACGTTCGCGCAAAATATGAACTAGTTCGTGAACTTTCGTTCAATGAACTCATTCAGGTACGACACTGACGGACCACGGCACTAAAAGCAGGATTCATTTAATCCGCAGACGGAAATCTTAGAGGCCTCTGAACACAGATGAGCTCTTTTAAATGACAACCAGAGATGTGTTCCCGGAGAGGATCGTCTCCAGTTTGTGGAGACAGTTACATTTTGCATTGTGTCCTCTTTAAATAAAAAAAAAAAAGAAGAAAAAAAAAGGGCTGAATTTCTGTGAGAAAACTGTGAGGCTGATTTGAATACTTTTGTAGCCTTGAAAAACTCTGGAGAGAAGCTTCTGTTATTCATTTATATTATAATCATTCTACTGTAACAGCCTTTTATTCTCACTTTGAATAGCTGTCGTCTAAACTGTCATCGTGAAATACAGATGAAGGTGAGAAAAGAGTTAAAGCAGAAAAAATAGATTCTTCTTTCCCAAGATATGAAGCCCAGATGTTTTTTTCTTTCTTCTCATCAGCTTCATTTACTTCTTTCATGTGCATCTATTCATATTTTACAGACCTGTGGAAAAAGACAAAGAAACAAACTAGAACAAACTAGACTTTATTTTGGAAAGTCTGTTACTGGCTGCTGCAGAATCGGAAGAGAACTGGCAGGAAAACATGCAGAAAAGCTAAAACAGACACGGAGAGAAGTAAAATTACAGAACTTTAACATGGACATTTTCATTTTAAAGTTCTCCCAGACGGAGGATTCGACAGAAACAAGGTTATTTGTAACAACTGACAAGTTGAACTCCCCGTTAAAAGTTTCTGCTGTTACCTCAGAAATTACCTGTTTTAATGTTCTGATTGTGGCTCAGGATTTTGTTGGTAGACTTTTTTTTTTTTTTTCATAAAAACAGGATGACATTAATGCCCTGTGAGTGGCAATAAGCTTTATTTTATTTGACATTTTTTAAGATGAGATTTACACTAAATATGTGTTACTGACAAGTGCTGATGTTGAAAGTGTTTGAACAACAAATGTTATGGCACTTTAGTTCATATGGCAGCAGAACATTTAAATAAAAGTGAACTTTACACTACTTTTGAATTCATTGTTTGATTTTGCGTATACAATGCAATTAATCGTGATGAATCAGGGAAATCATGCGATTAATCACGATTAAAATTATTATTTTAATCGTCGCTCAGCACTAAAAGAGCTAAAGAGACCTAAAGTCACTGAATCCTCATATGTCACGACGTCAAGAAGCGCCATCGTCATTTATCTGATATAAATAATATATAAACACACTAACAAGGGGTTATTTTAGGAAGCTGTTAACAACCAGTACCGTACTGAGCTCCATTTACAAATGCCACTTGTAAACGATCATGACTCAGCTGAAATGTTCTGTTGTCAGATAAATCAATATTCCAGATCTGTTGGGTTTTTTCTTTTTGGAAGAAAAAGGTGGCAGATGCTCCACATTTTACAGACATTAGTGCTGCTATATCACTCCTAGCTGCTGAAGCTTGACTCTCCCAGCGTCACACGGTCTTAACTTCCTCTTTGGCTGCTCCCTGCTGGGTGTGGCTACAGCGGAGCAATAAGACTTAATCAATTTTGGTACAAGCTTTACTGCAGATCAGCGTTGCCAGGTGTATGATAATTATCGTATTTGTATGATAATTTGGTCCTCTGTACGATGTACGATCAATAATCCAAAAAAAAGGCCAAATGTACGATAATTTGACTATTTCAAATTATTGCCTGCCGCAACTGTCTGCCGGAGTTTTTTTGTGAACGCCTGAAGGCATCTGTTACCATGTGACATGTTTCCAGCCAATCGTGCTTTGCTGAGCGTGAGATACGAGTGTTTGTCTCAGAACAACGAGCGTGAGAGGCTGAATGGGCTGAATGGTCAACTTCGCCTGCTATTTAACACTAGAGTGATTATATTTGACTATAGCCCATCATTGGGCTTGTTATTTTGGTTATGACAGATGTACGATAATTTCCCTCAATTTTGAGTCTCTGGTAGGATAATCCTACATTTCCCACCTGGCAACACTGCTGCAGATGCCCTTCTTCCCACAACTGGGATTTTATCCTGTTTTGTACAAAAATTGTTTGTGTTCAATAAAGAAAAAAAACAAAAAGAACAAAAAAAAAAACTGGGATTTTATCCCTCGTCCTCACACACGGTCAACAACACCACCACTGAGCCGCCGCTGAGACACGCCAACACGGATTCATATTAACTCATGAAATGAAATAAATTAGAAAAAAAATAAAGAAATGTCTTGGATTCATGCAGTCTGCAAAGAAATAAAAGTCAAAGATAATGAGGGAGTCCTCGCTACTTTTTCCTGATTTGGGTTGTGGTTTGTTGCCCGACTCATGGACAGCTTCTGTCCTGAGAAGCTGTTTTAAGTTTAAGTCCAACATTTGTATTGTATTGCGATGACAATAGTTGTAGTTTCAGGCAGCTCAAGATTTGGAAAATATGAACAATATTTTAATCATCAACATGAACAAAACTGTCAACATTAACAGTTGACGCTGATGGCACCAGTTCAAGCTCAGAACAAGGCTCCATCAGCGTGAGCTGTGATTGTTCTCTTCATAGTTGAGACGGCGCCACCAAACTAACTAATCACCTTCATAAATTAGCTGCTACAATTCTCTGCGCATGCAAATCCCATAATTATTTTGTTGTTTGATTTTTTGTCTCCTCAACGTTCAGGTTCCCGTCTGTGGGTGGCAGTGCTGCATGGTAAAGTGGTGGGTGCTGTGGCAGCGGTCCACCAGTCGGGGGGCGCTGTGGAGCTGCAGCGCATGTGTGTGGATCGGAACTACCGGCGGTATGGCGTCGGAACCGCACTGGGACAGAGGGTTCTGGAGTTCGCCGCCTCTCACGGGTACTCCTCGGTGGTCCTGGGGACCACGGCGTACACACCGGCTGCACATCAGCTCTACCGGCGCCTGGGCTTCCGCTGCGTGGGGGTCCACCTGTGGCTACGTCAGACCAGGCGCCAGGCGGTCTTTCCTGGAGGGAATTTTCTACAGGGTCCGTCATCATCACTACAGCATTAATTTACAAAAAATCAAAACCGTTTCAGAGGGACAGCACTGATTTCAGGAAGAGCGCAGATGATGGATATGACAGTTTTCTTCTGCTCAAATGCTCATATTTAAGCTTTTCTGAAGACATTAACATTCTCATGACAGTGGTGGTTGTTGAAATTGGCCTACTTTACTACTGGTACGTACGGATTTTTCCTGTATGCTACATGCAAACGATTATCAGGAAATGAGAAACACTCGAATGGCATGCTGCTATCTGAAAAATTCCCACTGCACAACCAGTCGGTTTACCTCACACACTGTAACCCAGGAGTCTCCAAAGTCAGTCCTGGAAGGCCGGTGTGCTGCAGGTTTTACATTCCTTCTGCACACCCTGATGCAAGTGACTGCGTCATTAAGACATGGTGTGCAGACATGTGCTGACCTTGGTGACATGCTGATGACGGTCATTATTTAGGATCAGGTGTGTTAAAACAGGGAAACCTGCAAAACCTGCGGAACACCCTCGAGGCCCTCAAGGACCGACTTTAGAGACCCCTGCTGTAACCCATCATACGATCGGCCTCTACAGCAGGAGCCAGCCATCAATGCTTCCGTATAAACGTGTTTGTACAGTGAGATAATGATGAACGATTTTGACTGGCATGCCAGTTTGTAGCACGTCCTACGAACCGTGTCGTACGTGCAGTACAGTTTTAAAAACAGCCACTGACTGCTCTGTCGTCACGTTGAGGTAGAGACTGACTCAAGCACCGACTTGCCTGCTACGATTCAGCTGAACGCGGCTGACTTTGGTGGGGAGTTTCCTGGACCGTAACGAATTACCCGGATCGTGCCCACAATATGCAGTATGAATTAAAAAAAAAAAAAAAAAAAAGATTGGATGAGCACCTGTATTGCAAGCGTTTACACGGATCAGTGGTACTGGTGAAGATGCAGAGCAGCAGGAACTTGAAAAGCCTCTTTCATATGGGAAGACTTTGGCTTCCTCGCTGACGATCATGCACAGTGAACCAACGCCGTGCACAGCAGGGGTTACAAGGCTCCTCAGCTGCGGTGCATATACACTACATCATTGGTTTAATAAAAGCATAAATCACCTTAAATATTATTTATGCTTTATTTAAGGCTGCTGGATGAAGCGGTCACAGTGTGTCAGCGCTGCCACATAAGGGAACAACCATGGCAACACATACGAAACACTGGGCAGGTATCATCCCTGATACATCTCTTGTACTTTTAAAACAGCTTTGTTCTGCTTAAAGATTGTGCAAACGTTTGACCTGCTGAATGTTATTCCTTGAAAAGCAAAATAATATCTTCCTTTGGTAAAAACTCTACAGACACAAATAAGTTTCGGTGGCGTTTGCATTCGCAATGTGAGCACATGGGATAACACACAGAAAGATAACATAGGTAGCATCTGTGAATGTATAGAATAAAATAAAATAAATAAAAACAAAAACATCATGTCATTTTAATAAAGTCTTCTTAATCCACTTGGTGTTAACAGTTCAATTTTAAATGCTTTAACGCAACCCTGCGTGCAAATATATTGCACGTTGAGATGGTTCCATCTAACCTGCAACATTTGAGTTTCATTTACAGCGACGCTCCAAGTTAAACGTGACTGAAGGGTCACAGCAAAGCATGGACACAGAAAACGAGAATTATTCAATCATGTCAACGTTAACCCAGCAGCATCACAAATTTTCACATCTGCCAAAAATAAATATTTAGTCACTTTACTACATAAAGGACATGTGGAGTCCTGTGGTTAAGTAAACTGAGAGGATGCTGATGATTTCATCTTTGCCATCAAATCAACCACTTAGGGTGAATTCCAATTCCTCCCTTAACCCTCAGTCTCAACCCTCAATCTCAAAAATGCGCACTCCCGAGAAGTGCAAGTGATGTCCCGATTCTAAGAACGTCAAGCTGAGGGACAAGTTTGAGGGCTGTATCGCCCTCAATATGGAGATTCTTCGGCACCACCCTTGGGAGTAAGGGCTACCCAGAAGGCATTGCGAATTTTCGCCAAGACATCTTCGAAAAGGATGGCTCCGAAAAAAGCTAGCTATGAATGTTTTCTGGACAGACTGGACGTAGCTTTGGCGTAAGGCCGTACCCCCCCAGTCTGAAGATGTAACTGCACTCAAGGGGTGTACTATTTCTAAGTCACAAGATACCCTTTACACTTACATACGAGGGCCAAGATTCCAAGACTGAGGGCTCAAGACTGAGGGTTAAAGGCGAGGGTTGAGATTGAGGGCTAAGGGAGGAATTGGAATTGGCCTGAGACATAAGTGAAATGTACAGACATTTAAAATTACAGATACACAGAACATGAAAGGGAAGTTACTGAGATTCGGTACATCGAGATGCATTTGTCAAAGAAAATTTACAAGAGGAAGCAACATGAATCTAATCACTCAGCTAAAATTAGCATCACCGTTAGCGCAGGAGCTACAGTAATACACAGTAATACATTATAATGGTGTGTTTTTCTGTTGGTCTTTATAGGCAAAACCCTCCTAATTAAATCACACATGCAGGAAAAGAGACTTCTAGTACTTGATGCAATATTTTTTAAAGACACTTGGGAAAATGAACTTTGAATAAGGCAACCTGACTACTGTGGAATCACATGTATGAGGGCCAAACTCACATCTGGGGCTTTACAGACATGTCTTTCTCTTCTATGGCTTCCTCCAGGTATTCCAGTATCAGTTGCTACATAGGCTACGTGATGTAAACAACAATAAATCCACGTCATTCTTGTCTTTGTGGATACAGATGCTATTGGTAGCAACTGCTACAGTCCTGTAGCACAGTCCCCCACAACCCCTCCAAACAGCTCCAGCTCCAGTCATATCCACCTACCAGGGCCGGCTCTTGGCATAGGCGATATAGGCGGCCGCCTAGGGCGCCATCTGCTGGAGGGGTGCCGCCACGCCGCCAGTCCCCCCTGGCCTTGAGGGAAAATAATAATAAAATAATAATTTTCTATGCCCACTGGCGCCCTCACTTAGTGTTTTCTGTCTAGAAATAACATTACAAATAAATAAACAGTGACATGTTCCTAAACTATGTGTGAGCACGTGACGTGTCGTCAGGCCAGCTGACAGTCTTGTCTGGGCCCGGGACAAGATAATGTTAGATGGGCCCTCCCCGACACCACCGCCGTTTTTTTTTTTTTTTTTGTCACTAAACATCACCAGTTATGTTTGATATATTGTGATGTGTAATGCAATAAATAAGGTATTGTATATGAGGAGAAAATCTTAGCTCTCCATGGCAGCTGAAGTTTTAGTTAAATATGAAAGGACCTGCTAATATTATTAAGATTTATGCATACACATTTTCTAATTCTTATACATGCAGGAAAAATAGACCAGGGAAGAATAAATTAGGCATTTTAATTTGAAGAATTTTTTCTTTGTCAACTGATAATACAGTAAATAAACATGTATATCAAACTTTAAATGAAAACTTGAATTGTCAGTTTTATATCTTCAAAACCAAATGAACATCTCCATCTCTTGAATTTAGGGCACTTGTTTACTTTTTTTCTACTTTAAAAGAGAACAACAAACATGGGAGGCAAAATAGGGCCTTTTTTGAGCTGCTATATGTTAACCAGTCCCTATCTATTTTTTCCCGTCCATTGTGGGATGTGGGAATATGTCAAATAGTTTGGAAATTGCCTGCCCTCTGCATCTGTCAGCAATTCCTTTGCCCTCTCTGAAAAAGGCGTTCATTTTGCCATCACGCGCACGAGGTTCACTCTATCAGAGTCGGTCATTGTAGTTGGCCATAATGCAGGATCGCTGAAATGTTGTGGCTGATAATCAGTCTCCAGGGCCGTTTCTAGTCACCTTGGGGGCCCTAGGCAAGTGTGAGCATGGGGGCCCTCCCGGCCCAAAAACACCAAGAAAATCATTCAATCCAAAAAATCTTTTATTTTAAATAACACAAGTGCACAATAATGTAAGAACACTTGCAGTTGTGGTTGTTGTTGTGGACACAGTTATTTGAGAATTCAAGATCTGAGATGTACACTTATCACCTAGATTCTGGGCAAAGTTTGTGTTACCTTCTCTTGATGAAGTGCTGGGAGGGGAGGCCAGGGTACCACTTGATGTTGAAGTCTCTCCCGAGTCTCTTCCCGTGTCTTCATCTTCAATATGAGAAGTTGATGGTGTATTTAAATATAACAATGTTGCTGAGATTAAAAGTGATCACTACAAACAGCTCAGGGAGATAAATTCACTTTACCATCAGCAGTGGGAGCATCCTTTGGAGGAAGAGGTTCCATGAATTTAAGCAGAGAACCTTGAAGGAGTAAGAAAAGATCTGGTTAGTTTTCTGATTTGTATGTTTAGTACATTGATTTAGCCTAGCTATAGAGTAGTCTGTAACAGACAACAGATTTAAGCATTCTGCTTGAAAATTAGACAGCTGATGCTTTAAAAACAGTGAACAACCAGAGCACATAAGTGGAGTTTTGTTGTGAAAAAACAGGTGTTTTCAGTAGTAACAAGAGTAATAAAAGAGTTGTTAAAACACCACTGCTTCATTTATGCAGTTTAAATGAATGTTTTGCATTAGTTAAAACATGGCAGCAGCCAGCAGCAACACTATTTGTTACTACACAGCTATGTTTTGTTGTTGTTAACAGTGGTGTTTCCAGAGGTAATAACGTTAGGTAATATATGCACAGAGAGAGAAACTGTTCGCATTCGTTAGCATTTGCCAGCCAGCGAGCTAGCGAAAATAGACCTCATCCTCACGCATAGCCTAGCTTTTTTTTTTTTCTTTTGGCCTAATAGCTGCACTTGTACAACACTGAAGACTCAAACTCCTAATTTATCAAATGAACTGTCACTTACCGGTGTCTTGCTTTTTCTTTGCCTCTTCTTCCTTTTTCTTCTTCCGTTTTTCATAACCGGAAGGATAACTTCGTTTCATTTTACCTTTTACATTTTCCGCCGCTAAATACACTTTTGCTGGCAGAAGTCCAAAGCCAAAATTGGTTGAGGGGACGGGGCCCCGCCCCGCGTTGAGGGGGTACTCCGAGGGCGATCTGTCGCTGCATTTACCTTTCACCACAGGGGGACAGACAGTGTGTCGTTGCATTTAGTTCCTAATCAGTCGTTGTCTGGGGGCCCCCCGATTGGTCGGGAGATGAACCACAAGTGCAGGGCCCCGCCCCACATTGAGGGGGACCTCCGAGGGCGATCTGTCGCTGCATTTTCCTTTCACCACAAATAGGACTATTCTGACATTTTTTAAATTCCACAATTTAATGAGGGCCCAGTTGTGGGCCCCCCTCTCCCTGGGCCCGGGACAGCAGACCCGTTTGTCCCCCCCTATCGACGGGCCTGCACTGCTCTGTTGTTGTTGTTGATGTTATTGTTGTTAATGTAAATGGTAATTACAGTAATGAAGTTATTAATCAAATGAAATAAAGTGTGTTTATTAAGTGAAGTAGAATGACACAACAAACCTAATGCTGTGGTGTTACAGTATGGATGTCCTCTTATGTCCTGTGACAGTAGCTGCTGCAGAGAGGAGCTTCTCCCAATTGAAGCTCATCAAAACAAACCTGAGATCCACCATGTCTCAGGAGCATTTAAATGGACTTGCCCTGATGAGTATAAACCGTGAGATGTCTTGTCAGGTGTCATTTGATGACACCATAGATGCCTTTGCTGCCAGGAAGTCCGTGTAAACTTGTAGTCTTTAGTTAAAAGACAAGTTTAGTTGAAAGTAACTGTTGTTACTGTTGAGTTTGTCGTTGTGCAAATGCTCAAATTAAACTGTCGTGATTGCTCAGTTGGTTGTTGTCATTAAATTGCAGTGTGCTCGGGGGGGGGGTGCTCTACTACTACTTGGTGGGGCTCTACCCACCAAATTGGGTAGAGCCGGCCCTGCTACCTACACCCACCTTAATGGCCCCACCCTTCCCACCCACCCCAGTGATGACTCTTTGCATTCATGAGAGGGACGTCAACAAACTCTTTAGGAGACAAAACCCCTGAAAAGCAGCTGGACTGGATTCTATCTCCCCATCCTCCCTGAAGCACTGTGCTGATCAGCTGTCTCCAGTGTTCACAGACATCTTTAACACCTCACTGGAGACCTGTCCCTTGCCAGCCTGCTTTAAGACCTCAACCATCATCCCCGTTCCCAAGAAGCCAGACCAACAGGTCTGTAGACGACGCTGTCAACTTGGCCCTCCACTTCATCCTCCAGCAACTGGACTCCTCAGGAACCTACGCCAGGATCCTGTTTGTGGATTTCAGCTCTGCTTTTAACTAGGGCTGTCAAAGTTAACGCATTAACGCGTGATTAACGCAAAATAATTTTAACGCAACTAATTTTTTTAACGCGAGATTAACGCGACACTTAGCCTGGCCGTTTATGTACAATAGTAGAGAGGAGAGTAGGTTTAATGAGCCTCGGGCCCCGCCGTAATTGTAGTCCTGTAGTCCTGCGTAGTCCTGTCAAAACAGGAAGCCATGCACTGACGTCGATGTCCATGCCGCAGACAGACAGACGTAAACAAACCGTTAGCAGTAGCTGGATACAAATAATAAATGGATACAAAAGATACTATTTTGAATGGTAAGTTCAGCTTCAAAACGTTGCCTGATGGCTAACTCCACAAGATAAATGTTGTTTGTGTTTGCTGTCGATGTGAATTTAGTTACCACCAGAGTCCTACTGAAATATCACTTGCCGGCTAATGAGAGCGCAGATGTAGAGAGCCCCCCCCCAAACCCCCCCCCCCCCCCCCCCCCCCCCCCCCCCGTTTGAAGCAAACCACGAAAATTTTTTTGTAAATATTGAGTATATATATATATATATATATATATATATATAATGGATTTGGCATTGTAGCAATAAATAAACATGCATTTCTTTTGCATAAGGCAAGCATTTGTGTACTCTCATATTAGGCAAGCCAACTTTATTTGCAACTTTATTTGCAATTCAATTCAAAGTGCTTTACAGATGCAGTCACAAGAAGGCAAATAGAATAATTCCATACAAGCATAAAAATAATCAATAATAAATAAAAATTAATTAATGAAAAAATTAATTAATTAAATTAAAAATGAAGAGTGGAGATAAAATCCTTCCAGTCATCATCTTCACATCTAAACAGAACTGTTTTCAGTCCGGATCAGAACATTGTCAGAGTTCAGGTCTGTCTCACATCTTCTAGAAGACTGGTCCAGATTTTAGGAGCATAAAACTGAAAAGCAGCTTCACCTTGTTTAGTCCTGACTCTGGGCACCAGCAGGAGACCACTACCTGAGGTTCTCAGAGTCCAGGTTGGTTCATATGGATCTAACATGTCAGAGATGGACTTTGGAGCCATGAAGAGACTTGAACACAAGTAGAGCTGTTTTAAAGTCTATTCTCTGAGTGACAGGAAGCCAGAGACCTCAGGACTGGACTAATATGGTCGTATTTCCTGGTTCTAGTCAGAACTCGTATTAATAAGAGTAATACAACTTGAAAAAGATCTGTATAAGGTAGATTTAGAACAGATAAAAATATGCGATTAATTTGCGATTAATCATGATTAACTATTGACAGTCATGCGATTAATCTGATTAATTATTTTGAGAAATTGACAGCCCTACTTTTAACACCATCATCCCTTCTCTGCTACAGGAGAAGCTCTCCCAGCTGAGTGTGCCTGACTCCACCTGCAGGTGGATCACAGACTTCCTGTCTGACAGGAAACAGTATGTGAAGTTGCGAAAACACATCTCGAACTCACGGACCATCAGCACTGGATCCCCCCAGGGATGTGTTCTTTCTCCTCTGCTCTTCTCCCTGTACACTAACAGCTGCACCTCCAGTCATCAGTCCGTCAAGCTCCTGAAGTTTGCGGATGACACCACCCTCATCGGACTCATCTCTGATGGTGACGAGTCTGCCTACAGGTGGGAGGTTGACCACCTGGTGACCTGGTGCAGCCAGAACAGCCTTGAGTTCAACACTCTAAAGACAGTGGAGATGGTTGTGGACTATAGGAAGAACTCAGCCTCACCTGCCCCCATCACCCTCTGCGACTCCACTACTGACACTGTGGAGTCTTTCCGCTTCCTGGGAACTGTCATCTCCCAGGACCTTAAGTGGGAACTGAACATCAGCTCCCTCATCAAGAAAGCACAGCATAGGATGTATCTTCCTGAGGCAGCTGCAGAAATTCAGTCTGCCAAAGACAATGATGCTGCAGTTCTACACAGCCATCATTGAGTCCATCCTCACCTCCTCCATCACCATCTGGTACGCTGCTGCCACCGCCAAGGACAAGAGCAGGCTGCAGCGTGTCATTCAGTCAGCTGAGAAGGTGATTGGCTGCAATCTCCCATCTCTTCAGGACCTGGACTCCTCCAGGACCCTGAGGCCTGGACCTGTACTCCTCCAGGACCCTGAGACCTGGATCTGTACTCCTCCAGGACCCTGAGGCCTGGACCTGTACTCCCCCAGGACCCTGAGGCCTGGACCTGGACTCCTCCAGGACCCTGAGACCTGGACCTGGACTCCTCCAGGACCCTGAGGCCTGGACCTGGACTCCTCCAGGACCCTGAGGCCTGGACCTGGACTTCTCCAGGACCCTGAGACCTGGATCTGTACTGATCCCTCCCACCCCGGACACCAACTCTTTGAGTCACTCCCCTCTGGCAGGAGGCTGCAGACCATCAAGACCAAAACCTCACGCCACAAGAACATTTTTTTTTCCGTCTTCTGTCAGCCTTATCAATAAGACCCAGAACCCCCCGACACCCCTCACTCTCCACCTTGAACTCCCTCTGACTGCAGATAATAGCAATGGTCAAAACAAAGTAACAGTGAAATAAGAATGCTACAATAAGCACAAACATTTACTTATATATAATTATTCACTCAATATCATCGGACACCCACCTGGAAGGTGATTTTGAGTTCAGATAAAGGATTAAGGGCAGCACCCAGGAACAGGAAGTAGGTCTTCACAGGTTGGATCACGCAGATGGCGTGCCAGATCACGCACTTTAACACTCCTCTCCACCTCCCCATGACTGTTAAATCAGGTCCTACAGTACATAGAGACACAGGATGGCAAAACATGGTTAAAATCACCTGAGGAAGCTTTAGGTGGTCTGAATCAGTGCTTTTCTGATTTTCTGTGTTCACATCTTTTTGAACTGAGAGATAGAAAATTACTTTGTTAATGGTAGGAAACTGTGAGTGAATGAGTGAGTATCAGTGAGTGAGTGAGTGTGTTTGTGCGTATGTGTGTCAGTGAGTGAGTATGTAAAGAATATGAACTGCAACTAGACTACCTTATTCATGAGTTAGCCACAAGCAATGTTGTTACAATGTAACACACACAACATTAAGATAAATAGCAGGTCTACATACTGTATATGCATTTACCTTTTATCAAAGTGGGTGTTTATCCCCACCAGGATGTCTTCCGCTGGCACCGCTGGGCTGCTCTGATGCCACAGCCAGTGGCTAGTTGTACCAGGTGGCAGACGCAGCCAAGGTCCTGGACGTTCAGTCTGCTGATGACCGAGTTATTTTGGCCTTTCATAACACTTGCATTATCACTTGCATTATCTGAGTTAAAGGCAATCAGGTTATCCCATGGCATGCCTCTTTTTCTATTGGAAACTACTATGCAAACTACTAAACATGTCAACAACAGTGCTGTCCCCCTTTATCTTAATGCCTCATTTAGCTTTTCATACAGATTTTCTGCATTTTCTACGTTGCAGATGGTCATCTCCAGGAATCTTGTAGCAACCTGTAGACTGGCCACGTCATAGAGTCTAGTCAGGATGACCAATTCTTTGTAAGTTTTCTGTTGTTTGATTTGTCACACATCAGTGATAAGGGCTGAGATCGGCATCTTTTGGCCAACTCATCCTCTAGTTCTGCTGTGATGGCCCTTGTTGAGTGTCCAGTAATTAGCTAGTAGCATACAACATGTATACTATATTGTAAAACTTGTTTTTGGCACTTAATGAGTTAATGCTAAAATGTCATAATATTCAAACACATTTCAAAACCATTTTATTTTATTTTATTTATCTAACCTTTATTTAACCAGGCTAGTCCCATTGAGATTAAGAATCTCTTTTTCAAGGGAGTTGTACTGTGAGTTGTACTCTCGGCCATCCTACCCGAGAGTACAACTCACAGTGATGAGTCAGTGCTTTACAATTGGTAATAAACCTTAGGGACACATGGTAGGCTGTATCAACCATATGGAGACATTGAGCAGAGGCCTGCATGTACAAGAGATCACCATAATCTAACACAGGTAAAAAAGTTGCAGCAACTAGATGCTTTTTTACATAAAAAGGAAAAACACAACTTATTCCGAAAATAAAAACCCAGTTTTAGCCTCAGTTTCTTCACCAGGTTCAGCACATGAGGTTTAAAATTAAGAGTCATCGATCAAGATACCCAGGTACTTGTACGAGTTAACAACTTTTATCTCCTTTCGATCAACAGTGACCACCACAGGTACATTTTGTAACCTAGCTTTTAAAATGGTTAACAACATAAACTTCGTCTTATCTGCATTTAAAACAAGTTTCAGCTCATGCAGTTTATTCTGAACAACCACAAAAGCATTTTGCAAGTTCTCAGCAGCCAGTGCAAGAGATGCTGCACAGCAGTATAAAACAGAGTCATAAGCATAGAAATGGAAAGTAGCATTTGACACATTTTGACTCAGGTTATTCACATAAATAGTGAACAAGAGTGGTCCTAACACAGAGCCTTGTGGCACACCTTTGTCGAAAATGCAATATCTGAGCATAGACCATCATACTTAACGCATGAGACTGATTACTAAGATAGTTTGCAAACCAAGAGTTTATACAGTTTATATAGTTGATACATATATATATATGTATATATATATATATATACATATATATATATTAGGGCTGTCAAAGTTAACGCGTTAACGCGTGATTAACGCAAAATAATTTTAACGCAACAAATTTTTTCAATGCGCAATTAACGCGAGCCTTCGCCTGGCCGTTGATGTACAATAGTAGAGAGGAGAGTCGGTGTTGCCTCCAGGCTTCCTGACCCTCGGGCCCCTCCGTAGTTGTAGTCCTGTAGTCCTCCGTAGTTTGAAAACAGGAAGCCATGCACTGACGTCGATGGCCATGCCGCAGACAGACATACGTAAACAAAACCTCCGTGAGCAGTAGCTGGGATAAAAATGGATACTATTTTGAATGGTAAGTTCAGCTTCAAAACCTTGCCTGATGGCTAACTCCACAAGATAAATGTTGTTTGTGTTTACTGTCGATGTGAATTTAGTTACCACCGGAGTCCGGCCACTTGACGGCTAATCAGAGCGCGGATGCAGAGAGCCCCCACCCGTTTGAAGCAAACCACGAAAATATTTTGTATGAAAAACATAAGAGAAAATATTGAGTATATATATATACATATAATATATAATGGATTTGGCATTGTAGCAATAAATAAACATGCATTTGTTTTGCATAAGGCAAGCATTTGTGTACTCTCATATTAGGCAACTTTATTTGTAGAGCACAATTCGTACACAAGGCAATTCAAAGTGCTTTACAGATGCATAAAATCACAAGAAGGCAAATAGAATCATTCCATACAAGCATAAAAATAATCAATAATAAATAAAATGAATTAATAAAAAAAATAATTAATTAAATTAAAAATAAAGAGTGCAGAAAAAATCCTTCCAGTCATCATCTTCACATCTAAACAGAACTGTTTTCAGTCCGGATCAGAACATTGTCAGAGTTCAGGTCTGTCTCACATCTGCTGGAAGACTGGTCCAGATTTTTTATTATTTATTTTATTTATTTATTTATTTATTTAGATGGGACAATGCATATTAATGGACACCACATGAAGCAGTGTAAATACACCGGATTTAGCAAGGATGCTAATTTCCATCCGCAGTCCCCACATGATACACAAGGTTAAAATAAACAATAATGACAAATAAACCAGCATAGCCGGTCTTAAAAATATACACAAAAAGACAATGAGCCTTGTTGCTCATGACAGACCAGGATGTGATCATTGAGTGTTTAAAGTGCAAAAATGCTAAAGTGCTTCTTTATGATTTTAGGAGCATAAAACTGAAATGCAGCTTCACCTTGTTTAGTCCTGACTCTGGACACCAGCAGGAGACCACTACCTGAGGTTCTCAGAGTCCAGGTTGGTTCATATGGATCTAACATGTCAGAGATGGACTTTGGGGCCATGAAGAGACTTGAACACAAGTAGAGCTGTTTTAAAGTCTATTCTCTGAGTGACAGGAAGCCAGAGACCTCAGGACTGGACTAATATGGTCATATTTCCTGGTTCTAGTCAGGACTCGTATTAATAAGAGTAATACAACTTGAAAAAGATCTGTATAAGGTAGATTTAGAACAGATAAAAATATGCGATTAATTTGCGATTAATCATGATAAACTATTGACAGTCATGCGATTAATCTGATTAATTATTTTGAGAAATTGACAGCCCTAATATATATATATATGTGTGTGTGTGTGTGTGTGTGTTTGTGTGTGTGTGTGTGTGTTTATGCAAACTGTTTATATAAACTCCACTTAGCCCAGTTATTCTAAAAATGTTTAAATGGAACTAAGAAACCCAATTTGAGTCAGTTAACATAATCAACCTGTTGTACCTCAGCTCAGCCCGTATTGACCTATAAATCCAACTAACCTATTGCCTTACATTCATTCTGATGTGAGATTGATTTATTGTTTTTTGCAGATACCAACAGAAGGAACATCATTGAATCAGAGATATTTATAAATTTTCATGTTCCTTGAAGCACAAGCTGATGACAAAGACAGGCAGCAATCTACCACTCAGGTTTATTAATCAGCATGAGTCGAAAATAATAATGAACACAAAAACCCTTCAGTGTGTGGTTGTGTTTTGCCCACCTGGACGTTACTTAACAGTTTTTATCCGAATTCTGATTTAGAACTGAATGCTTGGATCTAAGTTTAGTGGGTACGCTATAATTAGTTCTTAGACAGACGAAAAAGCCTTGGGTGGGGTGTGATTCACTTTCTTGGTCAGCTAAAATGTTTGATTCAGCATGTAATCATCATTCCAGAGAAACCTGCAAGAACAGAATCAGAATCAGAATCAGATTTATTATCGTCACTGAGCCAGCGTCCCAACACAGTGAAATTTGTTTTCCCAGGACACCGTCCAAGAGAAACATACAGAAACAACAACAACATATGGACAGGAGTCAACGGTGGTTGGGGCAGCAGCCATAACAGCGCTTCTACCCTTGCCAGAGGGCAGTACACTCAAGCACCCCACAAGCACCCACAAGTGCCCATAGATGCCCAAGTACACCACCCTCCGGCCAGGGCACTTTTAGCAGAAGAAAATATGATCACATAGGGGATGGGGGGGAGAGGATAAAAAAACGGTGTCTCACACAACATGTCCTTGATCAGAGGCACATGTTGTGGGATTCACAAAAAATGAACAGTATTACAGATATAAGGTCAATGGTGTCAAAAGTTCTAAGAAACTCTTTAACATGCTGGGAAATTGCTGAATTATGAAAATGAAATTAGGCCAGTTTTGCTGAGTTGAAATGTTCCTCTCATTCTCAAACATTTCACTTCACTAAAGTTTGTGGAACCAGAGAAGCATTTTTATGCCCTTTTATAAAACTGTGTAATTTGGGATTCAGTTTTTTTGTTTTGTTTTCCATAATAAAGTGGCAAGAAAAATCTGAACCATTGGCTGTTTTCTGCATTAATTTGCCACAAAAGGAGATCTGACTCACAATAAAAGACAAACATGGTGTCTTCATGTTACCTTCCAAATTGGAAGGTAACATGAAAGAGTTTGTAAAATTCCACACACTGAAGTGTTAAACTCGAGCCCGCGCTTTTATCCGTCGAGTCTATTTTGGCGCTTGGCCGCTGGTAGACCGGGTCATTTTATATGGCCATGATTTTACACCCAGCACAGCCAGTCGGCAGAGAGTCAGAAGAGAAAACAGCAAAGAGAATCCAGCGAGATTACAAAATAAAGCACCGCTGGCTGACATCGATAACACCAATACCAACTTTGGTATTGGTATCAAACGATACAAAAACACCAAAAGGTCAGCAGTTTCATAATAGATCAAGCTTAATATGAAAATGTATCGGTATTGGTATCGGTATCGTATCGTATCGGTAATATTGGCTCACATTTCACGGCAAATAAATGCAGAAAACCAGCAAAAACTGTTCCATAAAGCTTGTTTGAGCGTAAATATTTTATAAACGAGGCCAGAGAGCGAGTACTTGCTCTGATCAATATTTTATCTGCACACTTGACCAAACAGAAGCAGATAAAAATGAATCATTTAGTCATTCAGTGTAAATGATAGCTCAGCTTCAGTGTGTGGAGGCTGACAGATTTCCCAACATGGAGCAAACACTCACATGAGCATTCTCCATTTGAGGAAGGACAGAAACCCAAAGCAAACTGCTGACAGCACAGCTTTCATGGCAAAAAAGCTGGTCGGTCAAGTTTTGTTCCAGCGCTTTTGAAGAATTATAAAGCCAGTGAAATATGCAAGTTGAGATGCAGACTTTCTCTTTGGCAAACATCTGATATTCAACACTCGCCTATCAAACTCATGGTCTGTATGTATCGGTCTCATCACTGAGTCCCCCTGTTATCTGTTTTAAAGAGGGAAACAAGAAAGGAGAAAAAAAAACAACGAAAACAAACTTTTGTTTGCTCAGTGAATGTCCAATCACTTTATTCAGTCTTAAAAGCCTCTTAATCTGTAATAAATCAGGTTCTCACAGGTTCCTGAATAAAATCAAAATCTGACAAATGACTGCTTTGACTTGGTCTCGACTCAGCGAGGAAGGAGGGACGGTCTCACACCTCCCACTAACCATCCCTCATCTCCAACCCCACTGATCAGAGGAGCAAGAAGCCGTGAGGAACTTCATTTGATGAAGCACACATGAGCTAGATGTGACTGAACATCTGCGTTCTGACTGATAGATTTCATCACCAGTCCATCTCACCAGCATCGGTACGAGGAAAGGTAAGCTCTGTTGAATTCACTGCTGATATTCATCAACTGCTGCACCAATAAAAGCTAAAAGTTCTGCCTTAAAGCAAAGAGACCAACATTTCAGCAGGTTCGTGGAACCTCGTCACAAGAAGTTTGCAGCACAAACAGGCAGTGATTTATACACTTACTTCAACTTTTTAAGAAATGAAAATTAATCTTATAAGTACTTTTGACCATGCTTGTAAGGTGAGCTACAGTTATTTTGTCCCATTCTCCTAACGAGCACACCTGAAGGTGAGGAACGGTACAAAGTCTTTCTAGTTGCGTTTGTAGTTTCAGATCAGGACTGCGGGCCGTCCAGACCAGCAGCCATCACGTCCTCTTATTTACAGAGTATGGCGTTGCGTTGTCCTGCTGAAAAATGCACGGACGTCCCCAGAAAAGAGGTAGCTCTGAATCTCAGAGAGGTTTCCTGCCATCACAGAGGTGGAGGAGATCTCTGCCGTGGGTTTTGACAGCGTCCTGTACGATCACGGGGGCCTGGCTTCTGGGTCGGCTGGCAATAATATTCAGGATGTCTTTGGAGCAGAGCTCACAGGGCCAAAAAAAAAAAAGAAGTTTCCATGTTTCTGTTGTGTGACAGTCTGGATCCGGTTTAAAATAATGCTTCTTTTCTGCACTGCTTCACTTGTAAATGGGATTTGTAGATGTGGCCGTCTTTCATGTGGTGATGAAAGACGGTCCTTGATGCAGTGGCGTCTAGAGATCAGGGATGAAGGACGTGAGACTTAGGCTTCTGTCCTCGCCCTGAAACTCCTTTTATCATTCGATGAAAGAGAAATATGCAAAACTCTGACCGTCTTTCTTTGAGAAACATTGTTTAAAACATGTCACTGATTCTCATACATGTGTGAACTGGATATCTTCTGTCCATCTTGCACGAACTCTGCATCACGATGCTAACAAGCTGATTAAAAAGTGTGTGTATATCCATGGACTTGCCCCTTTACCAACTTTAAAAACTGTGTCCAAGGCCATAATATGTAAAAATAGACGTATATTGATAAAATAAGTGAAGCTGTTGGAATAGTAAAAACAGGAAGTATCCCTGGTTTTGTCTAAACTGAAATAAATGCCGTAAATTCAGGAGTCATCCTGTTCTTTTTTCAGTTTTCATTTTCTGTAATGTTCTGTCACCTTATAACTGTCGAGCTCTTGTGATTTTTAAGCACTTTTACTGTTTACAGGAACTTTACGAACACATTGATCTCATGGAGACATTCGTTAATGTCTTAGCAACACTCAGCTTCGACTTTATGCATTAATGCTGTTTTTTTTTCCTGCTACTAAAACTCCAGCCCCTAAGTCAGATGCAGATATGACGATCGAGTACCGCGACTCCACGGTGACAAACATGGACCTCGATGAATGTAAAATCGGCTACAGGAAACTGTCTGTCACAGGCGGCAGCAAACTTCGCTATTCAGGTGATACAATAACCACTTTTCCATTAACTTTTATTTATTTCCTAGGGATGCATTTATTGAGTATTAATGTTGGGTATCTAACCAGTTATTGTCTCAAGAAGACTTAAATTCTGAAACAGATCCATGAGGCTGATCTAAGCACAAAAAGTAAGGAAACTTGTGTTTGGTAGATTGTTTCTTCGTTGTCACAATGCTTCTATGCAATAAATCATATACTGTTGGAAAGCCTATTTATTTCCCTTTTACATGGTGCCACATTTGTGAGGAACATGCATTTATGAGATGAGCAGCAGAGCTGAGTACGTGGGTTGTGCTAATGAAAGATTTGCCAGATCTTCCCTGCCTACGCCAAACTACGGAGCCCTGGAGGTGTCATGGAATTTTTTTTTTTTTTAATCTCACGAGCACGACTTTTTATCTCGCGCGTGCGAGTAAGGTGTCATGAATATTTTTTAATTTAATAATTTTGATAATTTTTAATCTAAAATTTAAGTTTTTTTTAATTTTTTTTTTTACAAGTTATGCACGTGCGATTGTTACTATCTTGCAGTCAGAGAGAACAGAACACTGGACAAGTGTAATGGATCTAGACAGTCTCATCTTTTCATTCTTTAATTTAGGAATCCTTCATAAAGAGATACTTAGATGCTTTGCCTTATATGACTTTATTTTAAGCTGGAGGCATCTTATCAGAATCCTTGGAGAACACAAACTCAGCCGTCGACTTTCGGACTTGAGAGGCCCTGGGAGACATAATCGTTATCATTTAAAACACCTTCATTTTACCTTCTACGGTGGCACTTCTTTCAAGGCTTTGAGTGAGTGGAAGAGATGTGTATGAAAATGCACGCTAGGTACAGTAAGTCGTACGCACGAGATAAAAAGTCGTAAAAAAATAATTTCCACGTCACCTCCAGGGCTCCGTACCAAACAGTTTTTTTTTTTAATTTTTTTTGGCTCTTGCTTGGTTTTCTTTGGTGGATCGCATGTTAGAAGTCTGAAGAAACAAGACATGTTTGCAATTTAACAATTTAAATGTATTCATTTTACAAATAGTAGCCTCGTTAGCAGGTGGAAGAGCCATACAGGCAAACCTTGCCTGTACATCTGTAGAAGACAGCCTACAGTTCCTAACAAACTGGAAAACAACTGTATCCACTCCAACATTAACTGTGCTTCCATCCGTCTAATGTTAAATGTTAATGTCCACCATCAGTAGATAAAAATATTCCAAGAAAGACAGTTTTTTTCTTGGCTGAGATGAAAGCCGACGTTACGATGGAGGTGTGGAGGACCCAAATGCAGAAGGTCCTGGAGCAGTTTGAGGAATCGATGTAGCTTCTGTTCCATCGATGATGCCCGTGACCCCGTGACCCCGTGACATACTTTTAACAATGATTTCTCAGTTGTATCTTTGAATTCTTGGTGAAGAAACCGCAACCATAAAATTGCACTTTGCATCCATAATCTTTTAAGGTTGTAACTATTTAAATCGTATTTTCACAGACAAGATACAAGTCAAAATACAAATTAAATGTTTTATATATGATTTTCCTCAAATAACAACAAATATATTTTTTTAATTTACAATTTTTTTTAGATGAATATGCACAATGCTAAGTTGTGTGCTCACAATGTTTTTGATGGATGTCTTCCTCCATATGAAACACCCACAAACCATCCCTGTCCTGAGTGTCTGCTCTTGCTGTCTGCAGATTCAGCAGGACCAGAGACTTTTCCTGGCTTCCTTTTTCCAAGCTCAGCAGGGTGAACGTTTGCTCATGGAGCTCTTTTGCTGCAGCAACCTTCACGTGCTTCAGAAAGGTCTTTAGATTCTCCGACCTCCTGGATTTGTGTAGCTTTAGAGTGTTGGTCCAGTAGTTGCATCGGTGTTCCCATTGTGACTTCTGGCATTTTGTCAAATTTCTATATCCTGCAGCAGATATTAGTTGCTCGTGCAGGTTTTTATAATGTCCTTTCATGTAAGTCTGTGGATCTTAAAGTGTCAGTTCATCCTACTAATTATGATTCAAGCACAATCCAGATGTGCTCGATTAGATGGTTGAGATGAAGTCATCAGCTCCCAATCAGCTTTCAGATACTTTCATGCCATTTATTCATTAAACTAAATAGTTAATTTGGCAAATGTGAAATCATTTATTTTTATATTAAAAATGTGCTTTATGTAGGCTGTACCGACTCTGAAGGGTTCATCTTTACATAGCAGCGTAAATCCAGTTTCCAGTGGTTTTTCTGTGGATCAGCTAAACCAGGTTGACTCAGTCAGGTCGTGGTTTAGGTGGTACAGAGTTGAGCCAGAACTAAGTTAGTTGCGATCTAGCTGACAGCGCAACTCACCCATCTTGTTTTGAGTCAGAGCTGGTAAATGTTGAGCATCAGTAATTTTTTACTGACGCTGCAGGAATCTATTTTTCTGTCCGGCTTCACAAACCCACAAAGAAGAAGTAGTAGTGGGAAATATGTAGAGGGAAATGCAATGCCAGCAAGCAGACCAATCACATTTGTTCCGGTACACGGTGACCCTGTGCCCGGTTCAAGGTGGTGCGTTCAAGTCCACTTCTTCCATCTTTTCCGTCAACGGTGGGTGTTTTGTTTGGAGCAGTGACCCATTTGGTTAATTGCAAATCATATTAGATTTATTCATATGAACAGTCAGGACAGCCATATCCAATCACTCTGCAGAAACTGTCTCATGAAATAAGTCTGTCACCCCCCCCAACTCACAGCCATTTTCACTGCTACAGAGCAAAGCAAATGCAACGAGGCAGGGTGAGGACTTCACACACTGACTCTTATGGGAGTTCAATTCAATTAAATTCAATTTTATTTGTATAGCATCTGTTACAATGACAATTGTCTCTAGGCGCTTTACAGAGACCCAGATCATGACCCCTGAGAAAATATCATTAACTAAAAATATAATATTGAATCCTAAACAAGGATAGTGGAAGGTAAAAAAAAACTCCTACAGTGGGAGAAAAAAACTTTTAAGCCAAACAGTGGCAAGAAAAAAACTCCATTTTAAGAGGAAGAAACCTTGATCAGGACCTGGATCATATGGGGGGACCTTCCTGATGAAGACCAGCTGGATAAAGAAAGTAAAAGAGTGGAGACAGGACAGAGAGAGGAGAGCACATAAATGACTGAATGAAATGACTCCATAAACAGATGCAGGTAGCAGCACTGAGGTGAGATGGTCAGAGGACTAGATCACCTGTCACATCTACACACAGGTGGAGGTAAACACTGGGATGGACAGAGGATGGAACTGCAAACACCTGCTAATTAAAGCAAGACACGCAACAGTCATTCACCTGCGTTCCCACTACCCTGGATGCCATTTTTTGATGTCTGTTGTTGGTACTCGCCTGGCTGTCGCTCAGTCCACGCCACACGCTTCATTTCTCTGATTGGTTTTACGTCTGATGGGGTCCGGAGGCAGTTTTTTTTTTCTTTTTTTTTGGTACTGACCCTGGAAATCAAAGTAAAATCCCGAAGAGTCAGACTAATTCTTTCTATCCAAAGAATGAGAATGATTGGCCAGTCTGTCCTTTGAGAGCAAAGGACAGGAAAGGTGTCTCATAAGATGCTGCAGTGTTTATTTGGAAGTTCTTAATCGTGTAATATTTCTGGTTGCATGAGCTGAATGCAGGAACGTTGTAAATGACTGTAGTTTGCAGTAAATCCATGCGACGACAAACAAAATGTTGCTGAATTTAAAAACAAAGTTTTTTTTTCCAAGTTATTACGTGCATGAAATGATGATTTTTGCAGTATTTTGCAACACCACTCAGTAAAACCACAAGTTCCTGGATCATTTTGAAATTCTCGTTTCCACTTCTGCTTTTCTTCCTGTCATTCAGTTCACGCGTTGAGAAACAGCCCTTTCAGGATTGCTACAGCCTGCCTCGGCCTGCTGTGCGTCCTCCTGGTGGCCGGGATCATCGGTCAAAGCATCCACCGTGAGTCCACTTGTTTTGTTTCCTCAAATACTCCCACCGCCGCACATCAAGATAAAATCACATATTGAATGAACTCTCATGAACTCTCCTCTGGGCAGACAAAAATGTGGAACAAGACTATCAAAACAACTTAACAACCCTGAGCACGGACAGAAAGAACCTGCAGGAAAGTCTGAAGACAAGAGATAAGGAGAAAAAAAGTCTTGATGCCACCAATAAACAACTACAACGAGAATTTGACGACTTATCTAGACGCAATGACCAAACAGAAAGCAATTCTCACTCGCTGACTGAGGAGGTAAATGGACTCAAAGTTAAAAATGAACAGTTGCAGGAGAGTAACACGGCTTTAAAAAAAGAGTCAGAGCAGCTAAGGACCAGTAACACCCAGCTGCAGACAGATAAAAATACCTTGACGACGGCTCAGGACAACTTAAAAACACAATACGACTCTGCTGTCAAACGCAAAGATGAGTTACAGGCCAGTTTCAACTCTGTGACCAAAGACAGGAACAATCTGCAGAACAAAATCAACAACGTAACCAGACAGAGAGAGCAGCTGCAGATGAGCTACAACGACTTGATTCAGAAGGTAGAGCATTTACAAGACAGATACAACTTCTCAGCCAGCGAGAAAGACAAGCTTTCAAAGAGCCACCAAAACCTGACCGTCGAGATGGACACTCTGAAGACCACCTGCGACATGATTAAAACGGCCCAAAATACGCTGCAGGCTTCTTATGCGACAGCCGTTAAGGAAAAAGATGATCTTCAAAGCAGGTTCAGGAATGTGACGGAGGAGAGAGACCAGCTGCTGGAGAAGGTTGCCAAACTGAATGCATCGATTCAAGGTGAGCAGAGCGAAGCAGACACAAACACAGCACAGAGAAAACATTTTAGCATTCAGGATGCTTTGTAGTTTAGCATTTCAGCTGCGACAGTAGGTGTGCAACAGGGCACAACCCCGGTGTTGTCACATTTTTGCCTTTCAAAGTTATACACACATTCTTCAGTGGGACAAGTCAGGACTGCAGGCATGTCAGTCCAGTAGCAGTAGCAGTAGCAGTAGCTGTAGCAGTAACATTACCAGCAGCAGTACCAGTAGCAGTAGCAGTAGCCGTCGCAGTAGCATTACCAGCAGCAGTACCAGTAGCAGTAGCAGTAGCAGTAGCAGTAGCCAGCAGCAGTAGCATAGCAGCAGTACCAGTAGCAGTAGCAGTAGCAGCAGTAGTAGCAGTAGCAGTAGCAGTAGTAGCAGCAGCAGTAGCAGTAGCAGTAGCAGTAGCAGTAGCAGTCAGTAGCAGCAGTAGCAGTATAGCAGTAGCAGTAGCCAGTAGCCAGTAGCAGTAGTAGCAGTTTAGTAGCAGTACCAGCAGTAGCAGTAGCAGTAGCAGTAGCAGTACCAGTACAGTACCAGTAGCAGTAGCAGTAGCATTACCAGCAGCAGTAGCAGTAGCAGTAGCAGTCAGCAGTAGCATTACCAGCAGCAGTACCAGTAGCAGTAGCTGTAGCAGTAACATTACCAGTAGCAGTAGCAGTAGCAGTAGCATTACCAGCAGCAGTACCAGTAGCAGCAGTAGCAGTAGCAGTAGCAGTAGCATTACCAGCAGCAGTACCAGTAGCAGTAGCAGTAGCAGTAGCATTACCAGCAGCAGTAGTAGCAGTAGCATAGCCAGTAGCAGTAGCAGTAGCAGTAGCAGTAGCATTACCAGCAGCAGTACCAGTAGCAGTACGCCTGGGGGCGTTTATTTGGAGAAATTCCGGTATGTGATACAGCAGGGGTGTCCAGCTCCAGTCTGTGAGGGCCGCTGTCCAGCATGTCTTGGATATTTTCCTGCTTCAGCACACCTGAGTAAAGTGACTAGATCGTCACCAGCTTGTCATCCAGGTCAGCACAGATCTATTAACGACCCATTCAATTTAGAATCAGGTGTGCTGAAGCAGGGAAACGTCGAAGATATGCAGGACAGCGGCCCTCGAGGACTGGAGTTTGACAGCCCTGGTCTACAGCATCACTGGTGGTAGTACACCATGGTTGTGGTGGTGAGACGTTGGATGTTCTACGGTTTAGAGACTGTGGCACTGAGGAGAAGACAGGAGGCCGAGTTGGAGGTAGCAGAGGTTAAATGGTGAGTTTCTCTTTGGGAGAGACCAGGATGGAGAGGATCAGGACTGAGAACATCAGAGGGACAGAACATGTTAGATGTTCTGGAGAGAAAGTCAGTCAGTCACATGACTGAGATGGTTGGACATGAACAGAGGAGGGATGGTTGATATATCTGTAGAAGGATGATGAGGTTGGAACATCCAGGCAGGAGGTCTAGAGATACAGTAAGATAAGATAAGAAGGTTGATCCCCATGAGGGAAAAATGCTTTTTCAGTACATCCGTCCAAGAAAACATACAAAGAGACAAACAGGCCAACATAGGACAAGGGTCAACTGTGTTCTTGAGGTGCAGCCGGCATCCCAGCGATCCTTTGAAAGACCAAAGAAGAGATTTATGGATGAAGTGAAAACAGTTAGATGGAGGTGGATGATTCGCTGTGGCGACGCCTGAAGGGAACAGCCGGAAGGAAAAGAAAACGTTTTCATTTTTGTTTTAAATTGGGAGGAAAAAAAATCTGTTTTCCCACAGAAAACTATCAAACAGCACTCTAGAAACAGGTTTTGTTTCCGTGTTTGGTGACAGATTTTCAACAAATATGTTCCAATTACAGCGAAGAAGTGCCCTGTTGGCTGGAGGAAATTCGAATACAGCTGCTACTACGCTTCAACGACAAAGAAGACCTGGAATTTGAGCAGAGACAACTGTAAAGGCAAAGGAGCGGACCTGGCAATCATTAACAGTAAAGAGGAGATGGTGCGTACAACAGCACAGCCTCACACAAGTTCACCAACATCTATGTTGTTTACATTTGGATGTAAGAAATCAGCCTTTCTCTATTTCACAAGAGCCTTCTTACCCCACGTCCAAATGAGGAAGCTGTAGTGGTTTCATGGTCAATTTCACTGTATGAAAGTTAGCCAGAAGCTCTAAGTTTGTTTCCCACTCGGCCAAAATAGAGATAACTAGAAAAGCACTCGGAGAGGACAGACCTCCGCCAAGTGCAACAGTTCTCCCATATAGTGATTTACACATTGCTATAAAATCCGCCTTCTGGATCAGATCCGGATCAGCCTTTGAAATTTGATACAGGTTCCCATTGTCAATCCCTGAGTCAAATTTCATGAGTTTTGGGCAATAATTAATGGAGATATTGAGAGACAATTTTCGACCCCATTGACTGCAATTTTATCGAAAATTTGAAAGTGATCCAGAATCCAGGATTTCTTCCGGATCACACCCAAAATGAAATCAGTTCTTCCTTTTACATTTCTGACAATCCTGAAAATTTCATCAAAATCCATCCATAACTTTTTGAGTTATCTTGAACACAGACAGACAGATAAACGCCAGCAAAAACATCACCTCCTTGGTGGAGGGAATTATTTCTTCCTGTTTTAGTTCTGTTTCACTTAGTTAGTATGTACATCTGTAGTCACAAAAACATGAAGCTGCTTGGAGATGGACTCGGATGGCACGGCTGCAAAATAAAGAGAACAATAACAGAAACCAAAATAGCTGAGAAGAGAAAAGCAGGATTGATTTCAGCGTGAAAACATTGCAGTTTGTTGGGCAGCACATAAATGCAAAGATAAACTGTGTTTTTGTGCAGCATTTTCTTATTCTGTTGCTTCTAACAGCCTCCTTTAAAAAAAAAAACAACCTCTGTGATGTCAGTGGTGTTGGAACCCAACTGTGAAAGAAAGTGCATCCTGTCAGTTCTCTACATTTCTTCAGATTACATCCATGCTTCCTCCGTGAAAGATCATGAAACATCATTTGTGGCCAAACCTCATGTATAACTCGCCGCTACAGTAACTTTCAGTGACTGTGTCTGTTTCTCTCATAGGCCTTCGTCAACGGATTGTTCAGCAGTGACAAAGAAGTCTGGATTGGACTGAGTGATGGAGGAGTGGAGGGAAACTGGAAATGGGTGGATGAGACACCACTGACCCTATCGTAGGAAACCAAACACGCCTCTCTTGAAATCCCCAAACTCTGGGAGATGATTGTCTGTTCTGATTATGGATGCCCTCCTTGTTCTCCAGGTTCTGGGCTAAAGGCCAGCCCAACAGCCACCAGGGGAGGAACCAGGACTGTGTGGAGTTCTGGCATCGCGCAACAGGGAACGGTGACTGGAACGACGAAAGCTGCACCGTCGAGCAAAACTGGATTTGTGAGATGTAGCCCACAGACAGCAGGAGGGCAAAAGTTTGCTTTACCAGCGTGTTGTTGCAGTCAAGAGTATATATACTTTAAGTACAATAGTCAAGGACGAAGGAGGGACTTCTTTTTCTTAACTGGAAACAACAACAACCGAATTTACGAGATCGGTTTAAAGCCGCACAAACAGCACAGCCTGAAATGTCCTAGTTTGTGATGAGTAATGTTTTATGAAGTTAAATTTAGTCGACAGCTGACAGCAGACGCACAGATGATGCAGGCCTTTTTTCAGCACAGTGCCCATCAAATGTGAGACTATAGCTCAAAAGGGATCAAGGTTTCCATAAATATTTGTATATACTGTGCAATTCTGTTACGGATGATTACTCACTCATGATCTGATTACTTTGACTTTGTACAATTTAGAATTTGTCTTATATGCCAGATGACGTTAAAGCAATGTGCTACCCTGATTACATGATTCAGCAAATGATGAATGCATATCCTTTAATTTGAATTTAATTTTGAATTATTATGGTTTGATTAAAGTCATGTATTTTGTGCATGTGTGTCGCAGTTTTTCTCACTGTGAACGGAGAGACATAAACGCACAATGGGACAAACTATGAAGTTAAACACGTCAACAAGTATTCAAAGTGTTTTTATTTCTGAATCTTAATTCGTGTGTTAAAAGACAAAAACCTGTTTACAGTTTAATATTACTCAACATTTTCATTCTTCAGTTTTTAAAAAAGTTGTTGCTGATATTATAAACCAGTGGTGTGCAAACTGTGGTACGTGTACCACTGGTGGTAGGCGGGGGAACGTCAGGACTTTCCACATTTTCACTTTTTTTTTTTTTTTTTTTTTTTAGGAAACATACAATGGCAAACAATTCAGGTAACAATAAATAACTACAATAATGAATAAACATCTCTCCTGTGAATTTAAAGCTAATTGAGAAGGCATATATGGCTATATTTTAAAATTGGTCATCATAATGGTACTTGGAGAGCTGAACAGTTTCTCAGGTGGTACGCAGCATTAAAAGTTTGAGAACCACTGTTATAAACAATTACATCAGCGTTCAGATTTCTCCATGTCTGGTTCCGTCCATCACTGTTTCGCGTCACCTCTACGAGGTCATCAAGGTCGTCCTCATAGGGCGGGTCCTTGACCACGACTCACTTTTTTCTACTCTGAGCATCGTGAAGGACTGAGCTCCTAAATAAAGAGATTTTACCCATCTTTCACTTCTTGGGTTTTAAGCCAGAGGTCATACGTAGAAAAATCTTTTGATCCCGTCCAGGTTTTCAGCAAGGTTAAAAAAAAAAAAACAACCTCAAATGAAAAAGAGCACATGGAGTATGGCACCATATCATTATTAATTTTTTTTTTTTTAAAAGGACTCAGAAGTGGTGTGTGGAACCTTTAATGCTTTTTTAAAGACTTCCTCCTGATGGAAATGCTGTGGTGGTACCTTCAGAGAGTTGAGCTTAAACTAACATCTGCAAACCTCAATGGACTGGAGCAATGTTGTAAAGAGGACTGGAAGAAAAGTCCTACATAGATACAAGAAAGAATGACACCGCTGCCCATCCCAGAGACACAGACGTTTCATTCCACTGCAGTTGTACATGTAAAGATGGATTTTTGTCACTGCAGGTTTCTTTTTCTATCAGTCCAGGTGGACATATTCCCATGACTATATTATGTGACTGAGGTCATGAGCCAGTGAAATGACTCATGAATCCTTGTTTGGACCTGGTATTAACATCTGTTCTGGGCGATCCCATCACAAGTGGAATGATTGTTCACACCGGGCATTAACATGCATCCCTGCAAGGCATCTTGACTGACAACAATCAGATCTCACTCATTAGCCAGTTATACATATTTATAATTATTTGATTTCTGCTTGTGGCCATGCGATGGACTGGCGACCTGTCCAGAGTGTACCCCTGCTTTTCGCTCGTGGAGAGCTGAGATAGACTCCGGCAGATCCCCGTGATCCTGCAGAGGATTAAGCGAGCATAGATAATGATTAGATGGATGATTTCCACTTGCAAAAATCAGATGTTTTGCTGTTTTTTTTTTTTTTTTAACCTGTGTGAGGCAACAGTGCACTGAACCACCCCAAGTTGAAGAAAAAGCAACTTCCTCTCTGTCAGACATTAAAATTTAAATGAATTCAAACTAATTGCATGACAGATGAAGTTTGATCTAAATTGATTTTTCCAAATGTTTATAGCCCTGTTTCTGCTAAATAAAATTTATCAATCGACCAGTTCATCTTTGGCATGAAATATGGCACACCTTTAGTCTCCCATAAGAAAGTCAGAGATGAGACAAATGAGAAGGAAAATTTGATTCATTTTGAATGTTGTAGAAAATCTCAAATCTTAACTGTATAATTTGTTTTGACAACCTTCAGTGAAAACAATCCAGATCGAAGGAAGTTAAAATCTACCCATCTAGTCCATCTCCATTGATCCCCATCCATGTTTGACCATCTCTGATGTGCTTGTTGCTAATAACAGTCTGGGTTGCACTTCCAGTAAACACTGAAATACTTTTTTGTTGTGCTGGGACGCTGGCTCAATGACAATAAAGCTTTATCTTATCGTAAGAATCTTGTGGTTGATAGTGTCAAATGCTGCACTGAGATCTAAGAGGACATGCGCAGAGACAGGTCCACTGTCAGTAGCCATGAGAAGGTCATTAGTGACTACATTGTCATTGCTAGTGTTGTGGATTAATGAAACAAAAGCTGAGTTGTTCAGTAAGGATATTTATAACATATACGGTATAAAAATAACACATCTTGTCACATCAAAACATCATACCACCAGTGAAGAATGGTGGAGGTAGGATCATGATTTGGGATAGCTTTGCCAACATCAGGATGGCGGTCTGCTCCCTCCCTCCTCCCTTTAACATGGGAGGTCTGTTCTACAGCTACTTAAAGAACTTTCTGGAAGTCACCGCTGCCAAAGAAGGTTCAACCAGCTGCCAGTGCCAAGGGTTCACTTACCTTTTCTTCCTGCACTGTAAATGTTTCATGAAGGTCTTCAGTAAAGAGAAAAAAAAATTATAAATCTATTTTATCCACTCGAGCGCGTTGTTTTTGTTTATTATCGTGAATGAGATAAAGATCAGATCACATTTTAAGGCAAACTAAACTGAAATCGGTACATTTCAGTGGGTTCACATTTGACCTTTTTGTTCACAGGGTGCGTAAACAACTGTCATCCCACCAACGCAGCAGCAGGATCTACCACAAATCTAAACCCCTGTCAGTTCACAGCTGAAAACTGTTTTACTCAGTAGCACAGTCAATACAAGCTTAATTATCATTCTAATTCCTTCAGTTCTTAATTAATTCTGATCCCCCCCACTCGTTTTCATCATCCTACACGTGGCGTTGCGCCTCACATTTGAGCTCCATCTGCTCTGCAACTAGATTCCTCGCCATTGTCCCAGAGTTGAGAAGCAAGCTGCCAGTTTCATTTTCAACCTGCATGTCTGCAGTGTGGTCTCTCATGTACAAATATGCTCAGAAGTGCTTCAAAAAAAGGAAAATATGTGTGACTGTTGAACAGTACCATTTCTGCAGGGATTGTTGCGTTTACATCTGTGGGTTGCTCTGACGTCATGTCTGGTTTGTCAGGTCTAGGCTGAGAGCCTTCCTGCAGGTTATAACGTGATTTAGGAGAAATTTTAAGTCCTACATGTGCTTCTTCAAAAAGTGGAACTCTAGATGTGTTGTTTGTAATATTTGATCTTTATGTAACAGACACGTTTTTCCATTATATGATCTCTCCACATGGATTGGGTGCACTCCGACACCAGTGGTCAACCTCAGCTGCAGCAGTCAACCCACACACATGAATGTACACAAACTGTTTCTCTGTTTTATGCATCTGTCTGTCTGTCTGTCTGTCATGGTGACTACTCCACCCACTCATGCAGGTAGGTGGTGAGTTCTTGGCATTACCACACGGCTATGTGGGAGCAGCTCCGTGTGCACTCAAACCAACGCTGTAAAAAGGTAGAATAAAAACTCTGCAGGTCACTTACTTTTATTATACTCGCATGCAATGCGATTGATGTTCTGCATCACAGACAAACATTGAATTTGGAATACTCTGATTGGGAAACAGACATTAATACAATTGGGACTAAATGTCTGAGAACACACCAGGTTTGCACGTTTTCATGTAATCATTATAAACCTCTAAACCTAGATTTATTTATCTGCTTCAGTCATTCTCAAATATTGGGGCTCAACCCCTTGGGGGGGGGGGGGGGGGGGGGGGGGGGGGCGCGGTGTGATGCCAGGGGACATCCGAAACATGCCATTTGTTTTGCCCTACTGTAATAAAGTGTAATTGCATATATACTCCAGTAGGTGGCAGTGGCGCTCTCATTGTCAGTGTGTGCAGGGAGTATTAGCTATGTTGTGTGGGATTTTGCACAGACATACACACAAAGCACAGAGCAGGTGATATGAAGAGAACAAACCCTCAAGAGACACCTTGGAAAATATTTAAAAGGAGGAAAAGAAAGACAGAGATAATGAGACAAATGAAAGTAACCAGAAAGTTAAGACGAGGAAATATGACGATGCTGATGTAGCACTTGGCTTCACTGTGACTATGGTGGGATTGATGCACTTTAAATCTTTACAGACTCAAAAAAACAATGTTCATGAAGTTATTTTTTGTCATAAGTTGATCTACAGTCATGGAAAAAATTATTAGACCACCATTTTTTCTTCACTTTCTTGTTCATTTTAATACCTGGTACCACTAAACGTCATCATGTGACTAAAACAGACAGAAAAGAAAACACTGAATGCATAAAAGCAGTGTTTTTGGCAGTACAACACCATAGCTATTGATGTAAAAACTTTAGTGATTTAGGTTATAATCAAGAAAACCATGGAAAATGGTAAGATATCAGCTCTTAAATAAAACTCTTATGAGCAATCTTTGTGGTTATCGTTATGTTTGTCCAAACAAATGTACCTTTAGTTGTACCAGGCATTAAAATGAACAAGAAACTGAAGAAAACAAGGGTGGTCTAATAATTTTTTCCATGACTGTATATTTCTTTACTTTTTGTTTCTCTTAATGTTAATAAGGATACAGTGTTATGCAGAGGTGTACTTATAACAATTTTGTAGACAAATTATACTATTTATAGTCACTTCTTTTTAATAAAGTTATTCTTTGTTCTACATTGATCTATATTTTGTTAGGATGTAGAATTAGCTTAAAGATTTTAGTGTACATTCAGCTGTTTAAGACTCAACTTTATTGTAATGTTGGCTGTCTTAAAATTTTACAAATGTGAGTTCTCAGTTTGTTATCTTCAAATTCCTGCTGTCTTAGCTTCTTATGACCTAAGGTGTTTACGACCAGGACCTCCTGACCTCCAAAGGTTTGTGACTTGCACAGATAAACACTAGGGCTGTTAGTCAATTAAAGTTTTTAATTGGGATTAATCGAAAAATTTTCATAGTTAACTCATGATTAATCGCGCATTAATCACATCTGTCTCTCACGGGACACATGATGAGACTCACTGGACATACAACGAGACTCACGGGGCATAAAGAGAAGGAGAAAACGGACCAGCAAACAGAACAGGAGTGACAGGACTTCAATACACAAAGGAACAAACGAGACCATGACAGGATTCATTTAAAAAGTTCAGTCTCTGAAATTAATGACATTTCTCCAGACTTCATAAACATTTTGATTTTTGTTCTATGTTTCTTCATTTATCTGCTCAGTTTTGCCTTTATCAGGTGACTAAATGTTTAACATAAACTAATATCACATAATTATAGTCATATTCACATTTAATTCAAAGAAACAATGAAGTCTGATAAACTGCACTTTCCAGTTTGTTAGTCTCCAAACTGCACTTTCATAAACTCACAAAAAGCTTGTATTGTTTCATGGTGAAGGCAGATTCAATATTCTCTTCACTGAACAATTTCAAAAAGCTGTGAGAACTGATGACTTTCATTTTATGGAAGCGTACGACTGAATCTGTGTGTCAGATGGCGAGTTTTAGAGTAAAAATACTTCTAAAAACAGTCAAACTGATTTCAGGTTAGTTCCGCCCAGCGGATCTGTGAACGCTCTATTAAACACCCACTGGCTTTCAAAGGTGCAGGGTAAGATTGCATGACGTCAAAATTCCTCTCTCCAAAAAAATAAAAAGGTGGTTCCATAAACAGGGCTGCCACTCAGTTAACACCGTGAGTGGAAACGTTGATGGACTCATCAAAAACTCTGTTGGACCCCAACAGGAGTGGCTGGAAATAAACCTGGGACTAAGGCTGGCCAATCTGACCTCAAATCAGTTTCAGGGTTAAATGTTACCTCAATTATGATTGATGAGTGATTGTTTTAGGATTATGTTACTTTTTGCCCTCATAGAACACTGACAAGGTTTTTGCAGCAAATATAACCAACTGTTAAAAATTTTAAATAAAATAGTACGTATCTGCAACTTTAAAATAAGTGAAAGGAAGTACACACAGATCAACTATGAATGGTCATTAAATAAATATTTCAAAGATGAGAAATAACTGAAATAACTGACATGAGCAAGATTACATCAATTGTTGGTTCCTAACTTTGGTTACGGTTAATCTTTTATTAACTGTCCAGCCACGGGGACCATTCAAGAATGCTCACCTTGGTGGGATAACGAGTCATAGTGAGCCAGATGTAATTTAATGTTCTTTTTCTGAGCATTTGTTTCATGTTTTCCGATGGTAAAATCACAGATTCCTCTGTTGGCAGGGGAGTTCAGCCGACAAATCAACAAGGCGGCGCTGTTAGTACACATGCTGATAATACAATCAAAACGAGCAATGAAAGAACGTAAAACAAGACAAGATGCACAAGGGAATAACTGTCAATGAAACAGGAGCCTTATTGCGGCTCCAGGGGTGGATGAGGTCCTCCCTGGGTTCCTCGAGGTTCTGGAGGTTGTGGTGCTGTCTTGGTTGACACGCCTCGGCCTCACTGTGGGGCATCAGGACATCAGGGGCATTCTTTGAACTGGTAGACTGGGGTGCTGGTTTGCCTTTTTAGGAAAGGAGACCTGAAGATGCATTTCTGTTACGGGGAAATCACATTGTTCTGCCTTCCTGGCAAGGTCTATCCAGTCTATACGTCTCTACATGTGCTTTATGGACTCAGAGAAGACATTTAGTGGAGCCATTGCCACAGTATCCCACAGCAAGTTGGATTAAGGGTTAGGGTTAGGGTTAGGGACACAAGAGGGCTGGTTTGGTGGTCTTTAAGGCTGAGTTATTTTATCGATTCTGCGATATATATCGATATTTTATCGAGTATCGAGTATTGGTTTTTCAGCCGCGGGTATTGATATTCTAAAGCTTCTTTCAAAACCCCAGTGTCCCACCTTTAAAAGCTTGCAAGCAAACAATTTGCACAGTTTAAATAAATGAAACTATTTTTCTCATCAAATCTGTTATTCATTTTGTCCAGGATTTGCAAGCTGCCTGTCAGCCATATAATGTGTAATTGATGCTTTCAGTTCAATTAATTCAAACAAAGTCATTGGAACACTCACAAGATGTCACCAAAATCACTTTGTCCCTTTAAAATCTTTCAGGAAAATGATGTAAATGTATTGGAAGTTGAATATCAATATATATCGTATCGTTAGCCGAATATCGTGTATCGTGAGATTAGTGTATCCCTACAGCCCTAGTGGTCTTGGGATTCCATCTTTTCTGGAGATGATGTGGTCCTGTTTGTGTCATTTAGCTGCAGTCTCCAGCTCTCAGTGGAGCGGTTCACAGCAGAATGAAAAGCAGCAGGTCCAACCCTCACCTGTGGTCACAAATCGTGAGCAGCAACTGAAGAGCAAAATCACAGACTGCTGAAATGAGTTTCCTCTACAGGGCGACTGGTCTCTCCCATGGAGACAGAACTTCAGGAGGGACACTGAGTGGAGACACTGCTCCTCCACATCCAGGAGAGCTAGGGGCATCTCTGGGATACTTTCTGGACAGCTCCCTGGGGAGGTATTTTGGATATGTCCAACAAGAGGGACGCTCTGAAGAGATGACATACCTCGGTTGGCCTTGGTATTCTCACAGCTGGAGGAGGTGGCTGGGGAGGTCTGGGTCTATTTGCTTGGGCTGCTGCACCTGCAAACCTGGATAAGCATTGAGGAGATGTGAATGGATGGATGGAAATAAAAAAGGAAAACATTAGGAACGACCAGCACTCAACTGATCCAATACCAAAAACCAACATCAAGGCTAAATTATTAATTTGATCATTTCCATAGGTGCTTTGTGTCTTTTATATCATCTGTAGGATATTTGAATAAACTTCTGTCTGATAGAGGTGTTTTTGTTCTCTTTTAATTAAATGACACCATATCCTTTAAAGATGGCATTTTAAAAAGGTATTTTCTAATATGAATACACCAGGTTCTTCATGCTGACCCAGGAATGTATTTAAGAGCACAGTGAACAACACTTTGTAGGCTTAAAAAAAAAAAAACGGTTTTAAACAGTCTCACTCTGATCAAATGGCAGACCAACTGTTTTACTTTGTGTGAATATTTCTCCATAAAGGTTTGTTGATTTTGTGAAATGTAGCCATGATCTACATTGCATTAAAAGAGTCGGAGGTCTTCTAAAGGCGTGGCCTTTTATTTAATAATGCTAATGGGACCTTTCTGGCATTGCTGGAGAGGATCAGTATCAGATCTATCTATCTATCTATATATAACCATCGAGCTCTATTAGGCAGCTTTCCTACTGCGTGAGCATGTCACGGTTGTGAAGCTGCAATGGCTCGTGCTCAAAAAAAGGATTCAGCGAATGATCCCTGGCTGTTGTTTGGTCAGCGTTGAGAGGCCAGATGATGACTATACGCTCTACGAGACAGAAACAGATGGGTCTTTCGAAGGACAGCCCTCCTCATTTTCCCTCTACGAAGTGAGCCATGCTGTTACATCAACGCACCTCATCTTCGTTTTTTTTATCCTGGTTTCTTTTTATCTTTTTATCCCCCTGACTTTTGTTCTTTTGTTCCAGAGAAGTGCCATGTGGGAAACCTAAATCCTGGGATAAACGTGCCTTGATCAAAGACGTACCTCTACCACAGATGCTTCCAGGTGCAGTATGTTTACGGCACGTCAGTCCAGTCTCTCATGTAGTGTGGGATTCATCGAGTTCATCCTCTGAAACTACACGCTTTCCTTTGTGGGCACCTATTTCCAGGTTAAAAGCACAACACGTTCCATTTGCTGCATATCCAGCACTGAAAGCTGATCACAGAGTCCCTGATGAGGTCATCCACAATCACTGCAACCTTTGTTGAACCCAGGTTCAGCTCTTGGCCCGTGACACTTTCCTGTGCGTCTTGTTAGGTTGGAATTTTCTCAACTCCTCAGGTCCAGAATTAGTGCAGCTAGTGGTTCTAATTTTTTTTTTACAGATACACATTAGTTACATATTGGTATTAATATTGTTATCAATAGCATTATTAATATTGTGATGTTGGAAGCATAAATGACATCGCTTAGTTTGTATCACAGTTTATTGTTGTTCTTATCATATTATTTTGTTTAATGAACCATATGTCCATATCACAGTGTCTTAGATCGATCTTAACATATGTTTTGTCTTCACTTTATATTAGAAATGTAGCAAACTAGCTCAGCTGTAGCCGGTTAGAAACACGTGTTTGGAGACAAAGACCTGGCCAGGTAGATAGAATGGCGTTGTAGGATATGTAGTCTTTCTTCTTTTTCAGGAAATGTCCAGCAGTGGATTGGACCAGAAGACGACAACGTGGCGAACAACGGATTAGTCATACGAACGGAGGACCAGACCGGCCAATGGGAGAGCCAAGTCTAAACCGCGGCTCCTCCCCATCTAGTGACGCACATTTCTGTATAAATGATTGTTGTTTTGATTTGTTCGACCTTTCCTCGTGCCAGAGACTGCCTCTGCCAGGGAGCCGTGATATCATGTTTATTGCAATTAAACATCTGTGTTGTACTGAGCCGACCAAGACTTTCCTTTCCAACAAAGAATGTGAAGCCAGAATCTTTGAGGAAAAGATTGCAACAGTGTCCCCTTTCTCTCTTTCGTCTTCCTGTCTCAACACGATCAATAAAGGTCACCAGTAAAAGAAATAAACAAAACAGAAGTCCAAAAGTACAACGTTTTATCGGACAAGGCCCCTCCCTTTTTCAGTTTGGGTTGCGTTAAATAAAAAAATGGATAATGCCTCATGATTACTTTTTTGAACGTGCAGATTATCGCTTGATGTCGTAGCTCTTGTGAAATCGTGAAATGTCTGGGTAAAGTCATAATGTGGCATTTCCATCCCTGCTGAGATCCAGTGCCAAAAATCAGTGCTTCCTTTTATAATCTGCATTTTCCGTATTTTCCATAGGACATATTTAACTGTTTGATAAAAAATACTCAAGTAGGCGGCTAATATCTGTGCATTCAGTTCACTTCAGCAAGGTGTGAGTTTCTGTGACTGTTTTGCACCTTTCTGTCTGGAATCTTTCCCAGAGCTGATTAGATAATATGTGTTTTCCCCCAAGATGCTCGTTGATCCATGTTTTAGAGAAAAGGTTATTTCTGTCCACAACTCAGGTGAAGGCAGAAGTTACTTCAGTTGAAGAACCAACAGCTTGTCATATTAATGGGAATAAAAGCTTTCTAAAAATGGATTTCTGCTGTGCTTAATGCATTCCGGTTAAATATTTGCAGTTCTCTTCTATTCTTTGCTTTGATGTGATTATCAGGATGAAGCCTAAACCTCCTGAATCTTCTAGATATCAGACAGACGTATCCAGTGTTTTAAAGGATAGCTTCAGACAAGACAAACAGTAAGAAGCTGAATGTCTTTGACAAATTCTTTTCTAAATTTACACTAGTTAATGCAAAGAAAATATTGTTGTTCGTTATTATATCAAATCTGTCCACCGATACTCAATTCAGAGGTTGATACTGAAACAATCTCTAAAATGAGGACTGCCAGAGCCAAAACATGGACTACCAGAGGGCCAGCTCAGCTCTGAAAGGGCTACCTTAGTTGTTAGTCACTAGCTTAAAGGCCAAGGCTACCTGCGGTGCAGCTATGTGGCTTAGCCAGATTAATGGTTGGGTTGGGGGCCTTTGCCGCCAATCAAAGGCCCCTTCGGCTGCCAGGTTTAAGTTCCCAGCCAGAGGCAGCTGGCTGACAGCCATCACACCTGCCCCAGACCACTTTGGCCCTCAGCAGCTGGCTCCACTGGTCGAACTGGCAGCTGAAAGTGGACAGCCGACTCTAGCCGACTCTTCCAGACCAACCCAAACTGGCTGTGGCAGTGTGTTAGTACTATTAACTGTGAAAACAAGTTACTTTATCTTGAAAAAAGAGGGTTATATCTCTCAGCGCTCACAGCTCACATGTCATGGTCACCAAAGATGCTAAGCGCTAAGTAGCTTAAGTTACGACAGATCACTGTTTGACACCATAGAGTGCAATGTAGCAGTCACACAGAAAACTGCACCCCTAAAACGTCTCACTCCCCAAACACTTGTCATAGATGTGAAAACTCACTTTTGAGACTGTGAAACCGTTCAGCGGACCAGGCTCTAAATATGTTGATTTCTGCTGTAAATATGGACATTTTATCATGGAGGTCATTGGAAATTGACTCTTTGTTGGAGCGAGGCCCTTTCGAAGAACGCCTTTGGCACTTTCGCCTTGGGGTTAAAAAAGGAAAACTGGAGCTGGTTGTCCCATCTTTTCCTCGGAAGGCTGTCCGATCATCTGTTCCTAAACAAACCCGTATATTTAACTTTAACTGGACTTCATTCCACAATAATCAATAATAATCCAGAATCATATCCCTTTAAAGAAAATAAAAAATAAAGAACATTTAAAGCCAGACCATTAAAACATTTCTTTAGTGATTTGTTTCTTCACTCTGCTTTGCTTTTAACAGGCGTGAGGAGCTGCTGCTGCTGCTTTAAAGTACTGTCTGGCCTGTGACAGTTACTTTTGTGAGCCTGATGCCTGCCCACACCGCACATCGTCTTCCAAACACACGCTCAAAGATGTGAGCGGCGAGGTTGCATCAGATGTCTCCGGAGGTCTTCTGTGGGACCCGCCAGATGCAGATTTGTCGCATGTGTGTGAAGGGAAACCACAAAAGATGTGACATCATTTCTCAGAGGATGGCAGCATCAGGTGAAAAGATCTGTCAGTCAGAGATATGTTGTGTAATAGTTGCCGCTCAGCTACTGACACTGTTTCATTTCAGATGACAGATGGTGAGGACTTTGGACAGGCTCGTACAGGTGACTTACACTTTTAATTGTTTTAAATGCTGCTCTTCAGTGACCGTTATTGCTTGAAAATGAGGAATCTGAGAGTAAACTTAAAGCAGGAATTCTCCAGATTTTTAGGTATTGACAGTTTTTCACTCATGCAAATCTGCTTTATTTAAAAAAAAAAAAAGTCTGCCATAATTACATCAGACCAATTGTTGAAGTGGGAGCAGTAGCCTGAGAAGGATGTGACTTCCTTCCAGAAGTCATAATAAAGATATATTACAATGCACCAGCTGCAGTCAGTCGAATCAGGTATAATAAAATGTTTACAAGCTGATATGAGTATACAAGTGGAAAAAAAAAAAAAAAGACTCCTTGCTTTGTCTCGTGTTGGCCGGTGGTGCCCCCTTCTGGTGGCATCGAGTTCCTGTCGATAAGGCCAAACTCTGTGGTCCTGAGCTGGGGATGCCCACAGGGGCTGGAGGGACCTAAGCTCCTCAGAGTGAGGTGGAGCTCTCTGCTGGAGGTTGAAGGTTCCCTCCCCATCGAAGATCTCTGTAAGGTCGAAAATCAGCAACCTCCAGCTGGGTAACAGTATTTTTTCAGTGTGGCACCAGGAGATGAGGATGGGAATCAAAGTGAAATGGGTCAAAGGGTGTGTTTTCACAGGTAATCGAAGAGAAACCACTGCTTACGTTTCGTTCAAAGTTAACCTTTTACAAGGTGAATTTAAACATTCGACAATGACTGTTTTTATGCAGCAGTGCCGTCACCTCGAGAAAAGGACAATCAGAGGTGACTGCTCTCTCTCCTGCAGAGGATGAAGAGAGAAAACATGGAGGAAGTTCCACATCAGTCCCTGATCACCATCACAAGCCCGGGAAAAGAGCCTTGTGTAATTTCCACCAAAGACTTACTGAATATTCTCTGATTTAGAGCCTGACACAGTACACGATCTCTGTGGCAACGGTGCTGAGTGACAGGTGGAGTGATTCAGTTTCTACCGCTTTACACACAGGTGAGATGTTTTACAAACACTGTGGTAAACTTCTTTAGTCAAAAAGGGAAAAAAAAATCAATATTTAATACAGATAAGAGGACACTGAAGTAGAAAAAAGCAGAGACTGAATGTCAACGAGATGGCAGTGGCAAGAAGAAGCTTAAGTTGTTATCACACACACAAACATAATTTCTTCTTTATTCATCTCACCCATGAATCAATCAGTGCTGGAGAAAAAAGTAAGTGAACCTCTGGAGCCTCCAGATCCCCCCATATGATCCAGGTCCTGCTCAAGGTTCTTCCTCAAAGTGGAGTTTTTACTTGTCATTATCCTTGATTTGGATTTAATATTACAATTTTAGTTACAATTTTAGGAAGTAGCTAGCCTCGCCGTGGCATTCAGTGACGTCATAATCATGAACTTCACTGGGACCGAGGTAGCAAAAGTGGTGCTTCATGCTTTCACAAGGCTGAGAGATGCAAACAGGAAGCCACTGTGTCATTTCGCCCTGCATAGCATGCCTGGATTATCAGCCAGCGAGAGGGAGAGGAAAGATGAAGAGTTGGTAGAACAATTTAATGTGCTGATCAAGAGTGATGCTCAGATGTAGAGAGCAGCAATATTACCAAGCTGTCGGATCTGATGGAGCTCAAGCCAGACGCTTGGAGTTGGTACATTCCTCCAGTTTGGAAGGGAACTCCACCAATGGCTCCTTTCAACATTGACTACAGCGAGACTGTAAAGCACTGAAAAAGCAACTATTAAGGGATCTGAAAAAGTGGCCAGAGAGAGGCAATCTGATGCATTTTGTCAAAAGAATAGAAAGCTTCTGGAAGGTCTTGTGACGTAAGGCAAGTTTATTCGTTTCCGTCCTCTAGAGCAGTGGTTCTCAACTGGTCTGGCTTCAGGACCCACCATCACCCTTAATGACCAGCCGTGACCCAAATCAAGGAAAATTTCCAACTTCTCAAATTTATTGAATGAAAAGATCGTGCAGTTTGAATCAGAGATAGTAGAATAGAATATCACAGAATGCCAACACAAAAAAATAAGTTTACTGGTGAACCAAAATGGCGAAAAACCAAAATAGCATAACCAAAATGACTTCATGTGGGAAATATTTCCTTTAATGCTCAATTAGCCGCATTTTAATTATATCCAAAACACTTCACTTCAGTAACTTCAGCCTTTTTTAACAGACTCAACATGCACAAACATGAAAAAAAGTGCAACCACTGACCAGTAGTTTCAAAAAGAATAGCATTAGCTGAGTATCCACTTCCTGAATATATAACAATTTCCTATTAAAACTATCTAGTCACTTATTTAATCATTAATCATAAGGCTGACATAATCAGAACAATTCAGTAACAGCCATTTTTAAGACTCAACAGTGCTTTTATGCACAAATATAAAATAAAACAGTGCAACCACTGAGCAGTAGTTTCAAAAAGAACTCAAAATATATAGTTTTAGCTGAACAACCACTCACTGACCTTTGACTTCAAGATAAGAAAATCCGTATCTCATATATTCTTCGTTGTATCTGTGTTTCACCATGCTCAAACATATGTAAGCAAACTTTGCAGGTCTTTTTCTATGGTGTGAACTGGCGGGTGTCAACTCGCATTACAGGGCATTATCGCCATCTACTGTTAAGGAGTATGAATGACACTTTTTTTTTTTTTTTTTTTTTTTTTTTTTTTTTAGCATTTCCTTCCCCAGGCAAAGGCCCACGAACCCACTGAAAACAGGTCTGCGACTCACCTTTGGGTCGCGACCCACCAGTTGAGAACCACTGCTCTAGAGACCCTCGCTCAGATAAGTAGGTCATTTACTGACCTGTGCAGACCTTGAGGACAAGCTGATGGTGATCCAATCATGCATGTCGGAGTAGAGAAACGTCTAAAAAAACATCTAAGAATTTCCCCTTGGAGATTAATAAAGCAGCTCTGATTCTGAAAACATGCAGGACTGTGGGCCCAAAGTACCAGGAGCACTGGACCAGTGCATTTCACACACAAAGGCAGTTCAGTGTTCAAAGGGAGGAACATGGAGTTAGTCCATCAAAAAACAAAAAAACCATGAATAAATCAATAATGAAAGGTCTGACTTGGTCATAGATGTTTTGGACATTCAGAGACTTATAGACAATGACAAGAACCAAAAATATACGGTCATCTGCTTCCAACTAACTGAGAGAGCCCATCCTTGTCCTGTGTCTTTGCTGTTGTCTGTATAAACTGTTTGCTACCTCTTCTTATGCTAATTATGAATGTATGCAAACAGTAAGTGTTTGGAATTGTTCTGAATGTGTCATGGGGGATATTTTAACAAAAATATTCCATTAAGAGGCTTTGCTTTTTGTCTGCTGTCATTGTAATTGAGAATGGGCCCTTAATGCTTTTCTTGGTCAAACAAATGTTACACGAAAATAAATAAATGAAGGAAAAATCATTCTGTCTTTAACTGGAAACCACCGCAGTGAGAAATGAAGCTTTGACCCAGGTCAAAAGTGTAGGATTGGGTAGTTCTGACCCTGAACCTGACGGGTTTGGGTCACAGTTTTAATGAGTCAGGACCAGGTCTACATTTTCTTTTGTTGGTCCTTGGGTCTGGTAACATCTGTCAGTGCTGGGAGGACCAGAGTAGACTGGACCTATAGTGTTAATATGATCCTCATAATAATACTAGTGAGAAAAGATACCTCAGGGAGCTCTTGTTTTCAGGACCCTGTCATTCGTAATGATTTTAAGCTTAATAAGCCGCTGCCTGAGCTTAACAACTGGTCAGTGTTGCAATACATGAACAACTCAAAGTCTCATCGTCAGCTCGTGATTACACAGACAATTGATAGCAAACATCTGGAACCATCAGACACTCCCCATTTGAGCTGGAGCCAATGAGACACCACTCGGTACTGATTGGTGACGCTGTGGGCAGGAGACGATGTGATTTAGCTGCCGAATGTCCCCTTCACTTATGCGAAACAAACACAGCAACCATCTTAGCTCCTCTAATGTTTAGTTCATCTTTTTAATTGATTTTTCTTCCTTTAGTTCTTCGTCCGAATTCTTTTTCTTCTATTTATTTACAGTTGACAAACAGCAAAAGTGGTGCACTACCACCACCAGGTGGTATAAAATGGTAGTTTCCAGTATCAGCCTGCTAGTTTAAACCCACAGTTGCCATGCCAGCAGAAAATCCATTCACATCTGTGTTCTCCATGCATAAAAAAAATAATATTCATTGTTAACCTGCTGATACTGGGGCTACAGCTAATGGTTATTTTGGTAGATGGTAGCAGTCACTGATTATTTCTGTCACGCCCTCTACGGCAGGGCTGTCAAACTCCAGTCCTCCAGGGCCGTTGTCCTTCAGCACGGCTGATTCAAATGAACGTGTCATTAACGGACCTGTGCAGACCTGGATGACAAGCTGGTGGTGATCCGTTCACTTGAATCAGGTGTGCTGAAGCAGGAAGACCCGTTTTATATGACAAGTCAACGTCAAAAGAACTCCACGTTGATAAATCTTTATAACAATCAAGTCTTGTAGGGTAATTGTTGCCAGGCTAGTTGATATATTGAAAATGTGCGTCTCTCGGGCAATAGCCGTGTGTTCATGAGCTGTTAAATCTGCCCAACAGCAAGCCTCCAGGAATTCAACCAATCAAAGAGTACTTGAGCTAAATCTGCTTGTTTTCAGCTCGAGACTCTCCTTGGGTTTCTCAGTCAGAAATAATCATTGACATTTAGAGTTAAAACAAAACACACATCTGAACAGCGTACAAATACAGCATTTATAAAGGTTAATGTACATGTAGCCTAGGCGAGAGTTAGTGTTACCAATTAGCCTGAACGACATGTTTTTAGAGGAAGCCCCACACAGATGCAGGGAGAATATACAAACTCCACACAGAAAGATCAGCTGGACTGAGATCCAACTGAAACCTTCTCGGTGTGACGTGTCAGTAATAACCACTGAACTAATGTGCTGCCGTCAACCAGAACACAGGAGAAGAACGGGAACAGCAGCAGGAACCAGCAACGCCACGGCAGGACCTGCAGCAGGAGAAGGGACAGAGACTATGGAATTAATAGGTCATACTTTTAGCCTCTGTTAAGATGGAACGACAAGCGGCTGCTGAAAGCTTTTTTTCACTGGAGTCTCTTTTTCATGCTTGATCGTCACAAATCCCTTGTACTTTGACACTCCCACAAATCTCCACACAGCAGACATCTTCAGTTTGTCCCTCTTCTACACTCATCAGCGTAATCTCTCTTTTTTTTAATGTTGTTGAGCTCCCGTGTTCATGGTGTGCTCGGCAAAAAAAAAAAAAAAAAAAAAAAGAAAGGAAAAAAGATGGTAATAGGACGACTGGTGCTTTATGCTGATGCAGATGTTTAATTATTTTAGTCTTAATCAGGAGATGCAGATGTCCTGCTGATATTAACGTGCATCTCCAATTAAAAGGGAATTTAAGTCAGTAGTGGAAATGCAATCAGTGAAACGAGTTTGGAAGTGTATTTTAGAGCTACTTTAATTTATAAAAGACACTCGAGTACAAACATGCCCATTAAACATTTACATTGCTGGAGGAAAAAGTCAACCCAAAGACTAATCACTTCAATGAAAGCTAATCGGAGCCAGCGGTTTGCAGCTGGAGTTCAGATAATGACATATTAACTCATTCTAGCATTTTGATTCTTAACATGACAACCATGACAACTACGTTTGCTGTTCATATGAGGCATCTGAACCATGTCTCTCAAAAGTGAGATCTCTGAAGACATACAATCAAGACTAGTTGATCTGTATAAGATTGAAAGGTTACAAAGTCATCTCTAAATGTTTAGACATGCATCAGGCCACAATGGGTGCGTTTACATGGGAAGTTTAATTCCTCTTTAATTCAGAATTAAAGTTAAAGCCGAATAAAAGTTACCATGTAAACACTTAATTCCATATGAAAATGTCAATTCCGAATTAAACTTAATTCCGAAGTAAGTGGCTGGTTTATTCCCATTTTAATTCCGTATTAAGTAATTCCGCGGTCATGTATACACTCATTCCTCTTTAAATCAATTCTGGTCTTTCTGCGCATGCTCGTTCTCTTGCCCGTCTGTCGTGATGACGCTTATATTCCGCGCTGGGCTTGTTTTCAAAACAAAGTTTCAAGATGGCGGCACGCAGTAAACGGTGTTCAAGAGCAGAGACGATTTATTTAATAAATAGCTTGGAGGAACTGGAAATAATTAAAAGAACAGATGGCAGGAAACATACAAATTGTGAACTTTTCAAAGCGGCCAGGTTAAATGAAGGAGGTTTCGCAGACAGAGACGCCACCCAGGTCAAAAATAAGTGGAATGTTGTTGCTAACCGAGTTAGACGTCCGCCCCCCCTATCCAATCAGAACCCTTCCCAACCCCAGCGGAGTTGGATAAAGCCGAACAAACGTGTTTTCCATGTAAACCTTAATTCGGAATTACTATTTCCATGTAAACTCGAAGGAAAATAGTTTAATTCGGAATTATTTAATTCCTAATTATTAATTCCGAATTAAAAAACATCATGTAACCGCAGCCAATGAGAGTAAACTGTCTATAGACACATTTTACTACTGTGGCTTCTCTTCCCAGTCAAGATGTAGAACCCTTCATGAGGTCAAAAAAAAAAAAGAAAGATGAGTGACGGCTAAAGGTTTGGAGACATCACTGGAGCTGGCAACCATCTGTGCCTTGCATTAGTAATGGACAACAGCACAGAGGAAACCACTGCTATCCAAAAAAAACCCCCAAGAAAACTTTACTGCGCACCTTAGGTTTGCCAAAGGTAAACCATTACAGTACACGATGCCAAAAGCGTACCAACATTAACAGATCATCCCAGGTGAGGAGTGTGGTGGAGGGAGCACCATGATTTGGGCTCAGCTATCTCACGGCCTGGACCGCTTGCCATCAAGGAAAGTGAAAGTGCTCGCTGGAATAACCAAATCAGGTTCAAGCGGCTACTAACTCCAAGGGTTGGCTCAGCTTTTCTCCAGCACCGTGAACGTTTAATGGTTGTGTTCGGCGAAGACACGAGGAATAATAATCAGCTGCATGTCATCATCTTACGCACATTGTGTTTGACAGTTAGATGGACTTAGATTAACATCAGATCACACTTCCTGGCCAGTGAATGCAGAAAGCCGGTACATTCAGAATGATTCAGACACTTCCTGCTACTGTGTATCACACAGTTAACAGGTACATTCAAATTTAACTTTTTATAATCCATTTAGCTTCAGATTAAAATCAAGTGAGCGTCTTAGGCTGCAGGCATTATCAGTTCAACAAACAAAAGGAAACCACTTTCATAGTTTCAGGTCCGATTTAATCTTTTCCGTCTTGTAAACATTCTTCTGCATATTTACATGCATTTAGATTTGAATCCTTTTAAAGGGACCACAGCAGTGAAGCCATCGGTGCACAGTCCCTCACTGCACACATTAACATTTATACAACAGAGGGACGTCAAGGGGATTCTTGTGGTTGGGTCGTGGTGGAGGGAACTGAAAAATGACAGACACATAGAAGTTTTTGTACAGCATCAGGGAATGGCATCAACAGTGATGAGTCAGGTCCATGCTGGATTCGGAACAGGAGAGTGAGGCGTTGTTGGAGAGTCAGCGAGACATCATTCGCACAAACTCTGTGGAAAGAAGGAAGACGTTAGAGTTGACTCTGGGAGGATTTTCCTCTGTCTCCTCTTCCTTCCCTTCCAGATGGGCACCTATTTGTTCAGTCTGAAAGGGTTCGTGTGTGTGTGTGTGTGTGGTGGTGTATTTGTGGTTGTGTACTATCTGATGGATGAACCCAATCTAGGGTCACCCATTGGCGGTCATTTTTGACCGGGAACACCACAGGTGTTACAAAGTTGAATAAACTACTCAAAATTAGGCCATAAGGCCCTGAGACAATCAAATGTAAAACACAATATTTATGATTGATGGAAGCAGGAAATCGGTCAGATTTGACCCGATCACGACAGAAAGGTTAAACCAATCAGTGCATCTGTAGTCATTGCCTTTAGGGTTAGAGTGGTCTGACCACCCGCTACCCGCTACTCGCAACCCGCAATCGCAAGATACCAAGTTTGCGGAAAGGGCAAAAGACACGCCCATTGCCACACCTACAATGTGATTAAGGGAGTCGGCATAACGGGTAGCAGCTTTAGGGAGCAGAAGATTGCATTAGCGGTAAGCTGAGGTTCCTAAACCTGCAATTTGTGGGTACTGGCTAGCGGGAGGTGTACGATTGGGGCCTTAGAGTTAAAGGAAAAAGATCCTCCCCACCTTCATTTTTTCCTGCACACTTTTCTACCAGAGAGCATCGCTCACCTTCGAAGTCCACCTGTCCGTCCCCGTTGAGGTCCACGTCCCGCAGGATCTCGTCGATCTCGCGCTGGTTGAGCTGCTGTCCCATGAGCTTCTTCATGGCTTCCCTCAGCTCCCCGAGGCTGATCTGACCGTCGCCGTCAGAATCAAACTGGGGGGCAGAACGGGTTGGATGACAGGAGAAGAAAATGTGTATGTAAAGAACAACAAGCTGATTAAGGAGTATCGGGACACTGCAAACCTCTTTGAAGGCGTCCCTTAACTCTTTCACGCCAATCATGTCTGCAGTCTCAGCGAGCATCTTGGGACCCATCAGTTCCACAAAGTCCTCAAAGTCCACTCTGCCACCACCTGCAGAGAAAATCAGAGAACACAGAGTGTTCATACCTACGTGAGTCATTTAATGAATGAAGTATTATGAGTGGAAAACCTGCCCTTGTGCAGGGAAGTTAACAGAGGGTTTCCCTCCATCGCTCTCTCTCTCTGTTTGTATCAGGACTCACAGATCTGCTGGCTGAGCTCTATGAGCTCCATCTCTGTGGGCATGTATCCCATGGTCCTCATGCACTCGCCCAGGTCCTTACAAGTGATGAAGCCGTCTTTGTCTTTGTCAAACTCCCTGAAGGCCTCGCGCAGCTCTGCAAGGAAGGGATACGTGCGAAAAGAAGGGAGGAAAAAGGATCTGCGTGAGAGGTTTATTCCTGGAAGCGTAAACGATGAGCTGATGTTTCATGTGATCGTGGCAGGTTTGTGTGGGACAACAGGGCATCCCTGACAGTAATGAGCCAGATGATGTGCTGCTGTCAGCAGCTAAAACCAGCGGACCTAAAACCAGATCCATGAGTGGTTGGAGTCGGCAGTGTTGTACCTGAACGCCTTCATTGAACGAAAGTTCAGGAACTAGTTCATATTTTGTGCGAACGTGAACTGAACGCGCTTCTCTTTCCCTTCACCAGCGTGGGGCGTGAACGAGTTCATTTGGGCAGTTGTGAACGACGCTCTCTCAAAGTTCACGCATGGTCAAAACCGTTCCAGGTTTCCAGCGAACCCCATTTAAAATCCACCACAAATGATCCTGATATGTATCTGAGGAAATCAATCAAACATGGAAACACGGCTGTCGCTGCTGTCACGCTAACAATTGCGTCATCAAATGTTTAAAACGATCATGAAGGAAGATGAGAGCTGCAGTTACCCAGAGCTGGAGGAGACCCCGACTGTCAGGGGGGGAATGAAATATTGAAATGGGGGGAAAAAAACATTTGCACCTTAAGGACCTGTTTTTGTCTGATAATAAAGACCATTTGGCAACAAGTTTTTCCTCATATTTTTAATATACTGTAGAGCAGTGATTCCCAAAGTGTGGGCTGCGGCCCCCTGGTGGGCCGTTGTGGTACTGCAGGTGGGCCGTGAGAGGTCATTAAAATTAAACAAATATGTTTTAAATCCTTGATCTTTTTTAAATATGTTTTTAATTACTGTAAAATATTCATGACATGATTAAAAAAAACATTAAGAAGTAATAATACAAACCAATTAAGTGTTATTCTACTGTCATCTTAACTTAATAAGACAAGTGTCACCTTATTTGTTGACCCCTTACATTAATATCGGATCATGGTTCCTAGTCCTGTATGTTGATCACAGTTGTGATTAAAGGTTTCGGTGGGCTGAGGAGATTTTTCACATTTTAAATTGGTCCTTGGTATTCTGAAGTTTGGGAATGGCTGCTGTAGAGAGAAGCTTAAAGGGAAATGACAGTTTTACATGGGCTGTTCCTTCAATGCTAATGTGAACCCTGGTTGGTTAAGGATTCCAAGTTGGATCAATAGTTTTCGACAGTTAAAATGGATCAAATAATTGCAGTTTGTGGTTGGGTAGTATATGGGCAGCGGCAATCATTTTGACAAATAATTGCTCGCAGCAACATTAAAAAAGAATTGAAAAAAATAACTAAAAATGAACTATTTAGTTCATTTTTTGAAATGGTGAACTGAACTAGTTTGTGTAGAAAGTGAACTTGCCCAACACTGTGGAGGTGTCATTCGAATTCTAGTAGAAAAGACATTTGACAAAGACAGTTTGCAAATCAATTTGGTTTTATCTACAAAAAACAACAAACAAAACAAATCGTCCTCTTCTAAAAGCAGAACTCCATACTAGAAGATATGAGGAAATAAATGTGGTTCTTTGCAGGCAGTATGAAGCAAACGATTTTTGCACTCTCTTTTTCATCAGTTTTTGGATTTCAGGCCTGCAACACATTAAAAATATAAGCTGGAGCAAACAAGTGTCAGTCTCTTTGTAATGTTGCTGCTTCTCACAGCACTTGAAGGTTTTGGCATTAAGGATAACAGGAGCTTCAGCTGTTGCTTCGTGAAATTCTTCCTGTAAACGCGTCTTGAGTTGTGCAGCAGTAGGAGAGTGTCGCTGTTAAACGTTCGCCCTCCACGTGTTCACATCTGGGCCATCAGGACCACAGACCAGGGCCCTGACCCTCCCAACCAACATGGCAAAAGAGAAAAGAAAGTTTAATGAATTTATACTACTTCTAATAACTCATTAGTGGTAACCCATCCACCAAAACCCATCCTACCTGAACAGGACTCATTGTTCATAAAATTTCAAGAGGATTAATTAAATTAAAAAAATCTGGACTTGAGTTCAGCACACGTGGCTCTAAAACCTCAGTGATCTCTCTCTTTTTATTTTTTAATCCAAGATTGCTGCCAGTACTGAAGTAAATGAACTCTGTCAAGTGGAACGATACAATCTCAGGCCATCACAGAGCCCAGTAACACCTGGTAACACCTGGTAACATCTGGATGGACCTTTTCATCTCTGGTCTGGAGCACACTGAGCTCCCGAAAGGACCGGGAACACAAATCCATCGGCCCATCTCAGACGCCTCTGAGCCCAGAGATGCTGACGTGGACAGTTAATATACAGCTTCTACATTTATGACTGTAGAGGCATTTATGACTGTAGCTCTGTATTGCAATGGTTGACAAAGTTGTTTTGTTTTGTTTTATTTTTTTCTCAGTGACCCCTGACATCGGTGGTTTATAGTATTGAGGAGCTATTGAGGAATGATGGTTCTTGAACGTAGCTCCGTCTGAGCCGTCAGAGATCGCGGGAGCTCTGCTTTCTCACACTGAAACTCCTCCAGATGATATTCTGCACTACAGAAGAAAAAATACGCAAATTTATTCCCAAATTTCTCTGAGGAACAATATTTTTGAACACTTCAGTGACTTTATTCAGACATCCTCTCTTTATTTCTGCTCATTTCTTTTACTTCCTTTCATGGATCCTATTTGTTGAACCAAATCATCATCTTCTGTTTAAAATAACATCTTTATTTTTTTTCTTTCACCTACTTAATAGCACAGTTTTTTTTTTCTGAACAAGCTTTTCCTTTCTTTCTCTGTGTTACAGACCTGAAATTCAAAAAGTGATATATATTAAATCAAATAAAGGTAACAAAAAATAAATGAATTAAAAATCTTGGATTCATGCTGTCTGAAAAAAGAGAAAAACAGATGCAAATGAATACATGGAAATTTAAAATCCCATATTTTTGTAACATTTGAATCTGCACATTGAACAAATATTTTCATCTGTCCAGCTTTAAGTACAGCACCATGGCTTCCATCCATTACCAGCTACATCTTTGGTGCTTTTATTCTTCTTCTGCATCGTCTGCCTTTCCGCTCAACCTTTCGAGTATCAGTGCTTTCATACACGTGGACAGGTGAGCAGCAACGCGTCACTCCTTCAGGGTGTGTGTGACAGTTAAGAGTCGATCTAAATGAAAACCAAGTCACTGGACGAGATCGTGGTTATTCACAGATAAAACTTTCGGTCCTGATGGGAACGGTCCGCTCCAGGATGACAGTGCCCCCCCCCGTCCTGAGGTGTTTATCGTCAGAAGATCTCAACCAAGATGAACAACATCCTGGAGTTTCTGCAGATTCTTCCAGGTGTCATGGATCGACACTTCACACAGTCTTTGTGCTGGTTTTAACCTTTGATTCCCCCCCGGCTGCATGGTTCAAGGTTTTTGAGAAGGTCATTTGTTATCCGGGTTCAAACAAGCGCCTGTTCTCTGACCAGAACAATAGAAGCGAGGACACTTGAGTTGGACTTGATTAAAGACGTCAGCTTCTCAGCAGGTTCTGTTCAGTAAAGCCTACAGTTAGTCTAATCTATAGTGTGTAGGGGCTAATAGTTATAGCCATAGTTGTAGGAGCTCAGACTAGAGTAGCTCGTCTTAATCACAGCTCCATCATAGCTATGCTGCTATAGGCCTACGCTGCAGGGGGACACCAACATGATCTGCTGAGTGGTGTCTCCACTGCTCTTCTCCATTTCCTCCTCCCTTCTTCCTCCTCCAGCTCATTCCATATTTAATTAGGAGCACCTCCTTACTGTAACTGGGCTCCATTTTCTTTCCTGTAGTTTGTTGTGCTGTTTTGCCCCTTTTTTCTCTTTTCTTTCTGTATGTTTACAGGCCAGAGTCTCCTGAGTTTCATGCTGACTTGCAGTTCCATCCTCTGTTCATCCCAGCGTTTACCTCCACCTGTGTGTGTAGATGTGTTGTAGTCGCTGTGTTGTATGTAGTCATTTCATTCAATCATTTGTGTGTGCTCCTCTCTCTGTCCTCCATCCTCTCTCTGTCCTGTCTCCCCTCTTTTCTTTCTTTACCCAGCTGGTCTTCAGCAGGAAGGTCCCCCCATATGATCCAGGTCCTGATCAAGGTTTCTTTCTCTTAAAGTGGAGTTTTTTTCATGCCGCTGTTTGGCTTAAAGGTTTTTTTTTCTCCCACTGTAGGAGTTTTTTACCTGCCATTATCCTTGTTTAGGATTTAATATTATCTTTTTAGTTAATGATATTTGATTGGGGGTTATGATCTGGGTCTCTGTAAAGCACCTAGAGACAACTGACATTGTAACAGACGCTATACAAATAAAATTGAATTGAAATGAACTGAAAAGACATTCATTCATTTTTATCTAAGATGCAGATGTTGATTCTGCTGTCTGAGTGTCTGTTCTCAGGATTACTTTTCTGTATCACAGACCCAGGATTTATTTTGCTTTCCTTTAAAATTTGAATATCTGGAAAAAAGAAGAAAACTGTGTTTGGAAGTTTGGGAAACTGGTTTAGTTTCTTTGAGTTTTCTTTAAGTCACAATGTTTATTAATCAACGTTTAATTTACAAATGACTTTTCTGTGAAAATGCAGAGACAGAGTTAATCAGACCGGGGCAACGGGGTTTCGAAAAGAGAGCTTAGACACCGGAAAATAATCTTTGAATTCACACAGTTGGGGAAAAAAATGAAAAAGGAGCAAAGGCAGGAATGTTTAGTATCTTTCAGTTCTGCACAGTAATACAGTCAAACTAGAAAAGTGAAAGGAAGAAGAGGAACGGATCGAAGGATGGAAAGAGGGTTTGAAGGAGCATTCTGATATCTCTGTACCTTCCATTTCCTCTGGTCGTAGATCTCTGTCCTGAGGAGGCGGCGCATAAATGGAGAGAAATGAAAGGTCAGTCAGGTTACACTTTCACCTCCTGTCTTTCCGTCTGCTCCCGTTTCAGCAGTGACAGAACTGATGGAAAGAGTTCAGCTTCTTCTGCTTTCATTACTGTGAAGCATTTTTTATTTCATGCTCATCCTCTTGGGCAGAAATTCTATTAAAGGATTATTTTGATCGGACTGACTCTTTTTTTTTCTTTTTTTTTAGTTGAGCTGCCAGACAATACTGTGTCCAAAATCATTCGGTCCCCAAGAAAGTCTGACGTGAACATTTTCCACGGTAGGTACTGCAGATGTGTTGCACGTTCATGCACACGCAGCAAAGCTGACGATGTTTTCTGCACCTCAAAATTCAAGAACACTTTTGGAAATCTGTGCATGGAATAGACTCGAATGAAGTCTCGGTTGTGGCAGCTGGTGAGTTTGAAAAGCAACACTGAGGAAAAAGGCAACTTCCAGTTGATGTTGAACTGGCTTCAGAGCACGCAAGAGTGGATGAAAGGTGACTTCGGGATAAGTCTGTCCACTGCGTGTTCTGCGAGGCGGTGACATCAGCAGCAGGAATAATACCGGCCTGGATTACAGGCTGCAGGGATGACTGCACTGGCAGGGAGATTACAACAGCAAATTGTATTACAAATCATGAAGGCTTATCGGTTTATCATTTTCTCCTATCTGCAGCTGATTTTCATCTGCATCTGCACTCCGGAGGGGTCGGCTGTTGTTTTAACAGACATTAGCGCACCTGTACAGGATGGAGGAACGCACACGGACCATCTCTGTCCGCTGTTACTTCGGTCCTGCTGTCAGCTGTGCGTCGGCTACAGAGTAAACGACCGTTCTTTTCGTCTCCTGTTCCCAAAATTTTTAACTTTAAAAGACTTGATGACTGAACAAAAAGAGTGTTCGAAGGCGAAACACGTTTTTTGCCACATGTGAAGAGGCTGCCAGAAGGATAAGTGTGCACACTCAAACCAATAACACGTGGTCTAAAAGGGATTTAGTCAACAGCTTCGTTTTTGCCTACTCTTTTATTAGGCAGGAGGTATGAGGAGAGATTAACAGCTGAGAAAAGGCCATCAGTCTCAACCTGCGACTCTCCTGGACCCGTCTGTGCAGTCTGTCGAGACATATCTGTTGTATCTTAGAATGTTATGTTGCATAAATAAACTCCACCATTTACAAATGTGCTTTCAAATTACAGTTTACGATTGCTCCAAATGAGAGCATGCTGATTTAATAACACTGAAACATTGCACCTCTTAGTCGCTGGATAGAACTAAACCTGTACCATAGTATTTGTTATTTGCATTTTATATTTATATCCATCTATATAGATATATAGATGGATATATAGTTGAAGGTGATGGAAATTCCATTCTTGAAAGTATTAGACAATAATTGAAATCATAGTGGACAAATGCACAATATGGGGCCAATCAGCACCTGCAAAAACATAGAAAAACAGTTGCTTGTTTACAGAGTCATCAAGGTGAAAAACAACATCTGTTTTGAGGTATATGATGAACCAGTATGTGTGAGATTGTCATTTTAGAAGCTGGATACTCTTAAGTTTTGCCTGCTGAGGCCATATTGGCAGGAGCTCCCCACTTTATCAAAACATGGGTGGAGCCAACAAACCTGGCAGGTGGTTGTAACCACACCCACCTTACCTCGTTTACCACAAGCTAGCTATTCTATCTTAGCTTAGCTTATTTCAACCTTTGATGCTAACTGACATCGCAGCACAATTAATTCTGATCAAATCCGTCTGTTCTTCTTTGTTTCAGGAGTCACGACCAAAATTACATCTAAAACTAGTTGCTGCTGGAGCTGAAATGAGGGCTGAAATAAAGAGCTTCAACCCGAGTCCCCGCTTTCATTTGGCTTCAAAGTCGGACAGCCATGTACAGCCATGGTCTGGCTAGCCAACCTGGAAGGGTCACCCCTGGACAGCTGTGACTATCCAACCTGGAGGGGTCACACCTGGAGAGTCTGGCTAGCCAACTTCTGGCTAGAGTTGACTAGCAGACCTCAGATAAGATCAAAGGTTCTGGCTTAGCCATGTTTGCCCTGGAACCTTCTAGACCAACCCAGAGCCTTTCACAGCACATTTAACCAAATTATCTTATTAAAAAAAATGATTGTACTATCTTAGGTCTTTATTTACAGCCCAGAAATCAACCTCTTCAAAAGTGCTGAGTCACTAGAATGACGACAGCTAGCTGTTTGACCCCAAAGACCTTAATGCAGCTGCCACTTATTAACCCACATCCCTAATTGTGCATACATTTCTGGTTTAATAACATTTGAACTAGAGGTGAACATCTCCTTCTCTAACTGCTGCTGAGAGGGGCTCTCTGCTGTGGACTGGGAGGGCTTCTGGATGGGGGGGGTCCACCAGTTACTCTTGTATCGGTCCAGTAGTAATGATACCTGCTTTCACATCAGCGTCCAGTTACACCAGAAAAAGTCGCTGGATTTGTCACCAGGCGGTTTTTTTTTTTGGGGAGGCAGCAAGGGGTCTGAATACTTGCTAAATATAGCAACAAAGTCACTAAACTAATGGCAACACTGCTTCTTCATGGCTGGCAAATGAACGTTAAGTGCATTACCGCCACCTGCTGGGCTGGAGTGTTTGCACTTGTAACACGTTCTGAGAAAGGTGCGACTAATCATGTTTTCTTTCCGTAATTAATTATTGAAAATTAATGAGTTAAATTTCCAGCCCTAATATTAACTGATGAGGTAATGATTGGTAAATATTAACAGATGAGCCGTTGTTGAGCTAAATTCAGTGATAGTGTCATACTTGACTGATCATCAAGGAGGCGAGGGGCAACATGTAAGTCAGGACTGTTACCACTTCAAAGTTTGAAGTTCATGTTGTTTACATGGCTCCACTGATTCAAAGAGTCACATCACTGAAACTCTCTGAGTGCTCAGAGAAAAAGTTCTAAACCATCAAAACATGACCAAAGCTCTCCAGAGTCAACCACAAATTACAGCAAAAGAATTCAGTTTCCTGTTAAACAGCATCAAGTATCTTCACGGTTCATTCACATCTGTCACATCTGCTCTCCAGACACCTTCAGGGTCATTGAGCATCTTCGGACCATGTAGTTCTGCAAAGACCCAGGCACTCTTTCTCTCAACCGCTGCTCTAATGGCTTCGTTTAATTGGCTGCATAATCTGGAAATAAATTACAGTAGTACCTCTACTTACGAACGTCTCTACATTATGGAATTTCCAGGTTACAAAACGCCTCAACAGGAAAATATTGCTTCTTGTTACGAAAGAAATTTCAGGATACGAAAGGCAAAAATACAGTACGAGCTGCTACTCGCAGCTCCCAGAGTTTACCGAACGTAAACATACTTGTAGCTGCTCTGCCATTGGCTATTGGCTAGCATCTTCCTGGCATCTCTTTGACATTTTAGGAAAATTCCATGAAGTTTCGGAATTTGTTGAAAGGAATCACCCAGAAAAAGTCTTGACAAGTCGGGCTATCGCTCACTATGATGATGTTTGCCTTGCGCATTTTCGAAGGATTGTTAAAAGCCGACAAAACTTCCTTGTATCGGTTCTTTACAAAACGTCAGGCAAAAACCACTGCTGAGAGAGAAAAGGTGACGACGATAGCAGTTAAAAGGTAAATGAACGTCATTTTTATTCTTTAATTTATTCTTTGTTTTTTACATTATGTACAACTCTCATTTTATGTTTATTGTGCAGTAATCCAATTGTAACATGTATTTGTTACATGTTTCGATGCATTTTTATGATTTATAAAAGCAATTTGTGTCCGAATTTTGGGAGGCTTGGAACGGATTAGGGCATTTACATGGAAAACACGTCTCTACTTACGGAATTTTCAGGTTACGAAACTACTTCCAGAACCAATTAATTTCGTAAGTAGAGGTACCACTGTATATTGATCTCTTTAATCTCTTTATGTAACACCTAAATCTGAATTAAAAGTGGGATCTCCAGCACCGTCAGGTCAGTTTAACAGCTAAAGGCTTCTATAGGACATATCATTCTTTCTTTCTTTGTATGCATATGTGTTATAGTTAACCTGGGGGGTCAGAGTAACAGGGTGAAGATGTTGATGGAGATGGGATAAGGGCTGGTTGTTTCAGCTGATTACGTTGACTTTCAGCTTCCTTAGGACAGCCTGCTCGCTCTGAAAAGCATTTTTCACAGATTCTAGCAACGGCAGATTTAGCTGGAGAGCGTTACTTGTGTTACTTGTGTTACTTGTGTGCCGTGAGCAGTCAAGGGTGTGTAGGTGAACGTCATACATACAAGCTGGCTTTGTGCGAGGCCCTGTCTGAGGAAGATGCAAGCAGGCCCCACAATGTTGTGCAGCATGTTGCAGTTCTGAACCAGAGCGCAGAGGGGCTCCTCGAACACTCGCTCACTTCCTCCTTCCTCCTCCTCATCTGTGTCCACCTCCTCTGCTCCACCCATGGACCCCAGCATGGCGGCAGCCAGTGGGGCGCCGCTCCGCTCGGTGGGCGATGTGCCCTTAGACAAGAGGAACCAGCTGGATGATCATCAAACTGGAACCATACTAGACAACTCCTGTGTCAAAGTCTCGACTGTCTGTCAGGACTAAAATAACTTTTGAAAAAGCTCAGAAACAGCTGTCTTACATTTCTAAATTCAACCTCACGTCGAGGAATCTATATTCATTGTTTCCTTACCTTCTTCCTTTGACTGTTCTTTTTAGAAGCTTTGTTGATGTTTCCCATCTCCCTGCCCGCCTCCCTTTTCTCCTAGCTGGTCCCAACTCTTCCCCTTGATTTCTCCTCCTCCTCCTCCTCTCCTCTTTATCCTCCCTACCTCAAACTCAAACGTCACATAAAAGTCCAAAATCCATGCCAGATCCGGTGCTCCCCAGGGGGCAGTGCCTCTCAGCGCCTGGCGAGGCAAAAGCAGTTGCGTCCACTTGCACTCACTCTTAAAAAAAAAAAAAAAAAAAGGCTCCTCTCAGTGCATCTGCCACAGTCACGGATCCTATCAGTCCTCTGAGAGGCAGGGCAGGTGCCTCATGCCACATTAAATCCTGAACGCCCGGTCTGTCTCGATGAGCTCTGAGACGTTTGGTGTGATAGTATAGAACAGCAGCAGGGTGATGTAGGTTGACGGGTTGGGTTGGGTCATATCTGGACTGAAACAAACCTGCTGCCGCCAGACTCTGGCTCTGATTGAAGGGCTCTATCATTTTCTCTCTCACTCTGGCCCTTCCTCTCCCACAGACGCACACACAACTTTAACGTTGATCTGCCTGTCGTCACAAGTGATTTCCTGAATTAGGGCCCACCCACCTTCCCCTTACTGACTTTCAAACATTTTAACATCATACTTATGGTCTCAAAATGACTAGTGTGGCAGAACTGTGGGGTTTAAGTGGGTGTGTGTATGTGTGTGTGTGTTTTTGAGAGGGGGAAAGGGGGAGGGGATGGCAGAATTATGGATGGAGAGTTGGCTGACTGTTTAATCCGTGGAATTTCAGATTAGAGGGAAAGAGCTGTGTTGACAGGCAACGGAAGTAATGGGGCTGTAAGTGGAAGAAAAAGAGGAGGAATATTAAAATTAGTTTGCCCCATTTCAAAGAACAAATAAAAAACTGCTTTTCTGTGCTTGAGAGTTGTGTGAAGTGACTTCCAACTCAAGATATCTGACACAACTTAACTCTGTCACTTTGTTTGGAGCTGTATAAGTCTAAAAAATATGTAATTCAGTGAGTGGTTAGAATCTGCAGGGTACTCCTTCCATAAGGTATGGAAGGAGTACATGGATACATGGATCTGGATCTGGATCTGGACCTGGATACATGGATCAATGGATGGATGCATGTATGGAAGAATAAATGGATGGATGAATAAATGGATGGATGAATAAATGGATGGATGCATGGATGGACGAATAAATGGATGAATGAATAAATGAACGGATGCATGGATGGATGGATGGATGCATGGATGGATGGATAAATGGATGGATGCATGGATGGATGGATAAATCGATGGATGCATGGATGGATGGATGGATGCATGGATGGATGGATGGATGGATGGATGAATGATGCTTTGATAGATACATGGATAGATGGATGGATGCATGGATAGATGGATGGATGGATGGATGCATGGATAGATGGATGGATGCATGGATGGATGGATGGATGGATGGATGGATGGATGCATGGATAGATGGATGGATACATAGATTTATGGATAGATGGATGGATGCATGGATGGATGGATGGATGGATGGATGGATGGATATGGATGGATGGATGGATGGATGGATGGATGGATGGATGGATGAATGATGCTTTGATAGATACATGGATGGATGGATGAATGGATGCATGGATAGATGGATGGATACATGGATTTATGGATAGATGGATAGATGCATGGATGGATGAATAAATGGATGGATGAATAAATGAATGGATGCATGGATGGATGGATGCATGGATGGATGGATACATGGATGGATGCATGGATGGATGGATAAATGGATGGATGCATGGATGGATGGATGGATGGATGGATGGATGGATGGATGGATGCATGGATAGATGGCTGGATGCATGGATGGATGCATGGATGGATGGATAAATGGATGGATGCATGCATGGATGGATGCATGGATGAATGGATAGATGGATGGATACATGGATTTATGGATAGATGGATGGATGCATGGATGGATGAATAAATGGATGGATGAATAAATGAATGGATGCATGGATGGATGGATGGATGGATGGATGGATGGATGGATGGATGGATGCATGGATGGATGGATAAATGGATGGATGCATGGATGGATGGATGGATGCATGGATGAATGATGCTTTGATAGATACATGGATGGATGGATGCATGGATGAATGGATAGATGGATGGATGCATGGATGGACGAATAAATGGATGGATGGATAAATGAATGGATGCATGGATGGATGGATGGATGCATGAATAGATGGATGGATACATGGATTTATGGATAGATGGATGGATGGATGGATGGATGGATGCATGGATGGACGAACAAATGGATGGATGAATAAATGGATGGATGCATGGATGGACGAATAAATGGATGGATGGATAAATGGATGGATGCATGGATGGACAAATAAATGGATGGATGGATGCATGGATAGATGAATGGATGGACGAATAAATGGATGGATGAATAAATGGATGGATGCATGGATGGACGGATGGATGGATGGATGATGCTTTGATAGATACATGGATGGATGGATGGATGGATGGATGGATGCATGGATAGATGGATGGATACATGGATGCATGGATGGACGAATAAATGGATTGATGGATAAATGAATGGATGCATGGATGGACGAATAAATGGATGGATGAATAAATGGATGGATGCATGGATGGACGAATAAATGGATGGATGGATGGATGGATGGATGGATGGATGGATGGATGATGCTTTGATAGATACATGGATGGATGGATGGATGGATGGATGCATGGATAGATGGATGGATACATGGATGCATGGATGGACGAATAAATGGATTGATGGATAAATGAATGGATGCATGGATGGATGGATGGATGCATGGATAGATGGATGGATACATGGATTTATGGATAGATGGATGGATGGATGGATGCATGGATGGACGAATAAATGGATGGATGAATAAATGGATGGATGCATGGATGGATGAATAAATGGATGGATGAATAAATGGATGGATGCATGGATGGATGAATAAATGGATGGATGAATAAATGGATGGATGCATGGATGGATGAATAAATGGATGGATGAATAAATGGATGGATGCATGGATGGACGAATAAATGGATGGATGAATAAATGGATGGATGCATGGATGGATGAATAAATGGATGGATGGATAAATGGATGGATGCATGGATGGACGAATAAATGGATGGATGGATGCATGGATAGATGAATGGATGGGGGAAATATTCTTCCCACACTTCACTTCATATGACTTGGATAATAAATCTGATTATGTTGAACATCAGAAGAGTGGGTTTGTGCATTTCAGCACTTCAAAGTTTGATATAAAGCAAACTTATGCATTAGATGTAACCACATAAATTTATTCTGGGAGTATTAGTTTTCGTAGTTAGTAGAGGTGGTATAAATGGAGGTTCTGGTTGATCAAACTTTTTCCTGAATCATTGTCGTGTCACAGTTCTTGTTCACATTCCCATTTAACTTTTAACTTTAACTCCAAATATAGATTTTTTAGATGGTTCGTCAGAGAACAAAGGTTGGATGAGGCAAAGTCCTGAGGTCGTCCACAAAAAGGTGACGCCCATCAACCTTCATGTCTCTAGTCTCCTAAAAACTGTGATGGAGTCTAAATGGGGCTTTATATGAGTATGTGGACTCAACACTAACACACTTTAGTCTTTAGTTTGTGGCGTTACACTCGCTGTCACTGATCATGTCAGTCAGTCTTTACAGGGGACTGGACTCAGTTTGGGACAAACCTGTTCAGACTTGAACTCTCCACATTATTCATGAAGATAAAATTAAACATTACTTTATTAAACAAGCCGGAGCTCATTTTTGCATTCATTTATTTATTTTTGAATTTTTTTTTCCTTTCAGGATTTCATGATTGGTATTTACAGGACACAGTGACTGGACTTGTCGTCATCGCTTCTCTTTTGTGCCCTAAATGTGATCGAATCTACTTGTCCATGAAGGCACATTGGAGACTTTATTTTAATAATGAGGGCCGTTGTTTGAAAAGAAGCTGTATTATTTGTTCATGTCATTATTTTAAATCCCGTATTCATACATGTTACATGCATTTTGCTACAAGCTCATCACTCAACGGCCTGGACAGCAGCTTAGACACGTATGTAACATGTAGCATATTTAACAAGCAGTTTACAGTAAACTCCAGAAAATGCCTCAGCTCAAAAGTGTAAATAATCACTAATAAACTGTTAAACATGAGCTAGTAATTTAGTGTAAAAGGCTGAAAATAACAGCTTCATACTGTAGTTTGCTTGTCAGAGCTTTTCCCTCCATGTGCTCCAGTCAGAGCTTGAAGGTCGTCCAACCAGATGCTCCAGATGTTCCAGTGGTCCAGACTCAGACACAGAGGTGTCCTGTTCTCTGGAACAGCTTATTTCTACAAATTAGGGATCTGTTGCTACTTTCAAATCTCTGCTAAAAACATATTTCTGCTCGCTGGATATCAGTTCAAGTTGAGTCTCGACATCTTGTCATGATATATTATTTTTAATCATTATTTTATTTTAGTTTTTAGGGCTTTGTTTTAGAGTCTTTGTCCAACCTCAGCTGTTTTTAAACCTGACCTTGATCTCGCAAACAGCTGAAAAGGTCTTTGTTAAGTTTTCATGTTTTTCAGATGCATCATTTCTGTTCAAAATGTAATATTGATGTGCTTCTCAATTATTTTCTGTTGCACCCCCCCCAGGAGGAAGAAAACATTTTGCACCCCCCACTGTGACTATAAATAGTATAATTTGTCTATAAAATTGTTATAAGTACACCTCTGCATAACATTGTACCCTTATTAACATTAAGAGAAACAAAAAAGAAAGAAATATAGAATCAATTTATAACAAAGATTAACTTTATTACCATTGCATTTTAGTCTGTAAAGATCTAAAGTGAATTAATCCCACCATAGTCACAGTGAAGCAGCGCTACATCAGCATCGTCATATTTCCTTGTCTTAACTTTCTGGTGACTTTCGTTTGTCTCGTTATTTCCGTCTCTCTCCGTCTTTCTTTCATACTTGTTAAATATTTTTCTGTGGTGTCTCTTGAGGGTTTGTTCTCTTCATATCTCCTGCTCTGTGCTGTGTGTGTGCATGTCTATTGTATTTTCTATTTGGTTTTGAATTTCTGCTCCTGATGCAGAGCTGTTTAGGAGCAGGTTAAGAAAAATGTCCATCCATATCTTCAGTTATCTGATCCGAGTCACTCCTGTCGTTAGGTTTCATCCACTTATCTACGTATTATCATTTGTTTAGGCTCCAGCTCTTACACAACCCTGAACATAATGAACACGGATGGATGGATGGATGGACTATTTGCTCTATTGTTCTCCCAACAGTACTTTTTTCTGGCCCATTGAGAACATTTCAAAAGTCAAATCACCACACAGTTACTAATAAATGTGGCATTTTTTTCCCTCCAGGGATTTAGATTGATTCACCAGGAGCTTTTTTAAGTGATCAATATCACTGCATCACCAGCAGGGGGCAGCAAAGCTCAGCGACCGTGAAAGACGACCAGGTACTGATGGGTAATACTCCTGCACAACCACAAGATGGCAGCCTCGTGCCTTCCTTTGAAAGACCGTAGTTAATTTTTTTTTTTTTTTTTAAAGTCATGTGCAGAGCGTACAGATCCACAGTCCAGAGTCTGATTGTGTGTAAAGATGGTGGACAAATGATCCCAGCACCAAAGACATGATTGTTTTCTGACGCGGCACCCAGACCTCTTTATGAACTTGGAGAAATCAAATAAATAAATTCACACTCACACAGACATACACAGAATATTCTTAAAGGACAGAGAGGACAGGGAATAATGAGACGACAAGCAACAGAGGATTTGAATCCACAGTGTCTCAGTTATATAATAGTATGTGCTGAGACCTCTGAGCCATCTGGACACCCGGCAGATTGATGGAAAATGGAAGACTCAGTCTTGTAACAGGCTTTTTCTGGCATTGCTTTCACTTTTATATTTCATAAACATAAACTAAATATTTCAGATTAACTGCAACATTGGCTTCAGGTGGCATTAAGTTGAGCCTTTGTACAGTTCAGAGTTGCATAAGAAATAAAAGCACGGCAGCACACAGAAAGAGAGAAAGAAAGAGATTTTGTTTTTTCCTCAATCATTAAAAAAGAAAAAAAAAGCCTGAACTCCAAGCAGCTGCACACAGCTTTTTTAGTCGTGACATCCAAAACAAAACAGCTGGGTGAGAACTCATGCTCCATCCCTCGACATTAGCAAGCCTACCAGATGCTTGAAAAACACGGATGTAAGACAGGTCAGCAGAAAATCCAGTGCTGGGGCATCAAACAACATGATGGACATTTTCCAAAAGTCAGGATTTTGGATGTCATACTACGCTACTGGCTACGCTGTAGGTCAGGTTAAACACTGGATGAGACTGTGCATTTGTATGCTGACGCTCACAATTAGTTATTCAGTTCATATCAGACAAATGGATGATTTACAAATAAACTACAAAGAAACATCCACTACCAATCTAGACTACCAATCATCGGTTATCGTCGGGTCACGGTAATCCTCAATCAGGGCATGAAATCACAACTAAATGGTCGCCAAATGTGTCACCAGTGGCGAGGGCCACAAAATCCACCATCAACTAAGAAAAAAATCATTTTTTTCTATGATTTCTGCACATATGTCATGTGTCGCCAAGACAAACATATCTAAATAATTTAGAAACAAAGTTCACTTGGCGAATAGTGGCCATGTTTTGGGTGCAGATCGATTGCGGGAAGTCATAACTACACATGCGCCTAACCCAGCGACTGACAGATGGACAAACGTGAAGATGGACAAATGCAAAAATCTATCACTGAATCTACTCCAAAGCAAAATGGATCATTTTGGTAAATAATGTCATATAAATACACAACAGAATAGTTAACAAGAAAGAAATGATATTAGTTTTCATAGTCAGCATCATGGAAACAGAATAAAATGAGCTTTCATGCTTGTAAGTCATACCAGTCAAGTATCCTGTTTTGGCCGGGAAAGTCCCGTATTTTACTCTTCTCTCCTGCCATCCTCCCTTATTAGTATTTTTCCCGTAAATCTCCCATATTTTAACCTGCTTTATTAAAAAATAATAATACCGCATCAGGCCGAGTAAAAAAAAAACATTCCCAATCTGAGATCTGTCACTTGCCTCATGATAACTGCCACAGCAGCTACTACAGGTACTGTAGGTGGTAGATGTCACGATACCTGCCACAGCAGCAGCTACTACAGGTACTGTAGGTGGTAGATGTCACGATACCTGCCACAGCAGCAGCTACTACAGGTACTGTAGGTGGTAGATGTCACGATAACTGCCACAACAGCAGCTACTACAGGTACTGTAGGTGGTAGATGTCACGATAACTGCCACAACAGCAGCTACTACAGGTACTGTAGGTGGTAGATGTCACGATAACTGCCACAACCAGCAGCAGCTACTACAGGTACTGTAGGTGGTAGATTCACGATACCTGCCACAAGCAGCAGCTACTACAGGTACTGTAGGTGGTAGATGTCATGATAACTGCCACAGCAGCAGCTACTACAGGTACTGTAGGTGGTAGATGTCACGATAACTGCCACAGCAGCAGCTACTACAGGTACTGTAGGTGGTAGATGTCACGATAACTGCCACAACAGCAGCTACTACAGGTACTGTAGGTGGTAGATGTCACGATACCTGCCACAACAGCATAGCTACTACAGGTACTGTAGGTGGTAGATGTCACGATACTGCCACTGCCACAGCAGCAGCTACTACTACAGGTACTGTAGGTGGTAGATGTCACGATACCTGCCACAGCACAGCTACTACAGGTACTGTAGGTGGTAGATGTCACGATATACCCCCACAGCAGCAGCTACTACAGGTACTGTAGGTGGTAGATGTCACGATACCTGCCACAGCAGCAGCTACTACAGTACTACACATACCTGCCACAGCAGCAGCTACTACAGGTACTGTAGGTCAGTGGTCTTCACCCAGGGGTCCGTGACCCCTAGGGGGGCCGCGAAGGTACTGCAGGGGTCCTCCAACTTAAAAAGAAATAAAGGCAATTTTAACCAAAATAATTTGAGAGTTAAAAAAAAAAAAAAAAAAAAATATATATATACATATATATATCTATATGTATGTGTGTATATATATATATATATATATATATATATATATCTATATATATATATATATATATATATATACATATATATATACAGGCAGTTCTAAATATATAACTGCCCGAAGTTAAACGTTTCATTGTTGGAAAATAAAAATAATAGAAAATATTGTCTCATACTAACTAATAATAATAATAATAATAATAATAATGATATGCATGAAAGTTTTATCAACCATAAACACATGTAGGCTAATAACCCAGTCAGGAATTGGTTAATAAGATGAAATAAGCAGAATAAAATACATCTAAAAGTAATTATAAGCCAGGCTTAAAATGTGACACATTAAAAAAAAGGGGGGAAAAATAAGAATTACAAGCAGGGGTCCCTGCTCTGTTTTTCTCTCATCCAAGGGGTCCCTGGGCTAAAAAAGGTTGAAGACCCCTGCTGTAGGTGGTAGATGTCACGATAACTGCCACAACAGCAGCTACTACAGGTACTGTAGGTGGTAGATGTCATGATAACTGCCACAGCAGCAGCTACTACAGGTACTGTAGGTGGTAGATGTCACGATACCTGCCACAGCAGCAGCTACTACAGGTACTGTAGGTGGTAGATGTCACGATAACTGCCACAACAGCAGCTACTACAGGTACTGTAGGTGGTAGATGTCACGATAACTGCCACAGCAGCAGCTACTACAGGTACTGTAGGTGGTAGATGTCACGATACCTGCCACAGCAGCAGCTACTACAGGTACTGTAGGTGGTAGATGTCATGATACCTGCCACAACAGCAGCTACTACAGGTACTGTAGGTGGTAGATGTCACGATACCTGCCACAGCAGCAGCTACTACAGGTACTGTAGGTGGTAGATGTCATGATACCTGCCACAACAGCAGCTACTACAGGTACTGTAGGTGGTAGATGTCACGATACCTGCCACAGCAGCAGCTACTACAGGTACTGTAGGTGGTAGATGTCACGATAACTGCCACAGCAGCAGCTACTACAGGTACTGTAGGTGGTAGATGTCACGATAACTGCCACAGCAGCAGCTACTACAGGTACTGTAGGTGGTAGATGTCACGATAACTGCCACAGCAGCAGCTACTACAGAGGTACTGTAGGTGGTAGATGTCACGATAACTAACTGCCACAGCAGCAGCTACTACTACAGGTACTGTAGGTGGTAGATGTCACGATACCTGCCACAGCAGCAGCTACTACAGGTACTGTAGGTGGTAGATGTCACGATAACTGCCACAGCAGCAGCTACTACAGGTACTGTAGGTGGTAGATGTCACGATACCTGCCACAGCAGCAGCTACTACAGGTACTGTAGGTGGTAGATGTCCACGATAACTGCCACAGCAGCAGCTACTACAGGTACTGTAGGTGGTAGATGTCACGATAACTGCCACAGCAGCAGCTACTACAGGTACTGTAGGTGGTAGATGTCACGATAACTGCCACAGCAGCAGCTACTACAGGTACTGTAGGTGGTAGATGTCACGATAACTGCCACAGCAGCAGCTACTACAGGTACTGTAGGTGGTAGATGTCACGATAACTGCCACAGCAGCAGCTACTACAGGTACTGTAGGTGGTAGATGTCACGATAACTGCCGCAGCAGCAGCTACTACAGGTACTGTAGGTGGTAGATGTCACGATAACTGCCACAGCAGCAGCTACTACAGGTACTGTAGGTGGAAGATGTCGCGAGGTTAGGGTGTGACATCCAATGAGTGACAGCGCGCGAAGAAAAAAAAGATTGTTACAGAGAATAGGATTGCTCTCTTCTCTCATGTAAAATAAACTACTCTGGACCAGTCCACAAATACACTCCTTCCAAAACAGTCATAAAGAATTCAAAGTTTGCAATAAATGAGTACAACAAGTCATTAAAAGTGTAAAGGATAGTCACGTGAAATGAGATGAAAAACTGTAAAAGAAGGGCAACATGAAATGAAAACAATGTGTGGAATGAAAATCAAATGTAAATGTAAATACAAGCAATGTTAAATGAACAAAAAATATGCAAATCCCTTCAAATAAATACTCTTCATATAAACCCCTTTGTGTTTTCATTTAGGCTATAATGAATGTTCACATTATGTCAACGTGGCTTTATGCACAGCTGCACTACTTCCTGAACTTCAGCCAGCTGCTTTGTTTCCTGTGTGCCATTAATTAACTAAACTGATTAATCCAGGTGTGTCTGACCTCACAGCAATGGTCAGACACACCTGGATTGATCAGTTTGTCCAATAATGGCACACAGGAAACAAAGCAGCTGGCTGAAGTTGCTGAACATGCTGGGAGCGTCCATGATAATGTAAGCAGTCTATGGGGGCGTATGGGGCGACGAAAAATACTGGCGACCAAAATTACTAGCTGGCTACCAACTTCAAAAACCTGGTAGCCAGGGGCTACTTGGTAAAAATTCTAATTTTATGCCCTGAACAAAAGTTCAGCTGGTCGTTGATTTAAGCCTTTAAAGACTCCTCAAGGGCTGAAAACACAAACCCTTCGGATGAAAGATTGGGAAGACACACAAATGTCAACCATTCACATCCATCAGTGATTCTGAATCTCAAACGTGAGATCTCTCTGTCTACATGGAATATCTACAGAGGAACGAGTACGCCACCCTTTTGGACTTCACTGAGTTTCTGCAGTAATTTGCCATAAACTGTGTTCTGATCTTCATTTGTCACAACAACACAACAGACAAACACAAGGTGCTCAATATGCCGACATACAGACAAATCCACTCACTTGTGTCCGTAACGAAAACATCAGTTAAAAATTCACAGAGCTGGTGAAAAACGTAAGTGAACCTGCAGAAAAAGCTATCGGGAGTCAGCAGTTTGCACACATGGGGTCTAATTAACGAAACTATTTTGGACGTGTGGTCAAAATACCGCTTTGTTAAAAGACTATTAAATATTTGTTGTTCGTAAGAAGCATCTGTTGATGTGAGCCACACCTCGGAGTAGTTGATCTGCATAATGCTAGAAAGGGATACAGCATGAACTGTAAGGTTCACAAAGATATTCCTCATCAACTTAAAGCCTTATGTCAGTTTATGCATATCCCACAAACCAATATTCCACAAAATGTTTCCATTTAAACCAGTGGTTCTCAAACTTGTAATACTGCGTACCACCTGAGAAACTGTTCAGCTCTCTGAGTACCACCATGATGACCAGTTTTAAAATATAGCCATATATGCCTTCACAATTAGCTTTAAACACACAGAGATGTTTATTCCTTATTGTGGTTATTTATTACCTGAATTGTTACTTTACTAAATCAGACATTTACAACTCTGTCCAACAATTCTCACATACTCATACTCTCATACAGAGCAAAATAAACACTCAAAAGTTGTTACATCTGCACTGCTACTGAATATGTAACTGATATTTTTTTAAAAGATTATTTTAATTATCTCAAGCTACACATTTTGTTTGAAACGTTGTATTAATAATGCATTGTATGTTTCCGATTTTTTTTTAAAAAGTGAAAATGTGAAAAAAAAATGTGGAAAGTCATGACGTTCCCAGCGTACCACCAGAAAGCGCTCGCGTACCACTGGTGGTACGTGTACCACAGTTTGCACACCACTGATCTAAACAAATACCCAGTTACAAAAAGCAATCTTGTACAGCTGTGTTCAAAAAAATAGTAGCGTGTTTAAATATGTGAGTAAACTTAAAATGCTTATAATAGTAGCAAATGCATTGAGAACACTGCACATTCTGCTCCAAATCATAACGTGAAGAACAGTGTGATAAAAATGTGTTTTTATTTTAGAGAAAGTAAAAAAAAAGAAATATTTGACCATTCAACAAAAAAATAGCAGTCCACATTTTTCTCTATAAATTAAAGCGTTGACTGTATAAACAGAGAGATGCTTTCACACTGATCTGTCCTGTGAGTCTCTGAACTCATATTCAGTTGTAGATCCTGTTTCTGACAGCTGCTTCTGTTCATGGAGTCCACCAGCTTCTGTCACCAGGTTTTCCAGTCCAGCACCACTGGACTACAGTCAACTGTTCCTCTGAAGGTCTTGGTTTTTCCTCAGAAACAGCATCTCTGATGTCACCCCAGCAGTTTTCTACTGGATCCAGGTCCAGGACTGGACTGGCTGCTCCATAACATTAATCTGGTTGGTCTGGAACCAGGATGCTGCTGCTCACTGGTGTGTTTGGGGTCGTTGTCTTGTTCCAACACCCATTTAAGAACATTCCCTCTTTGGTAAAAGTCTGTGTTCAGACTGATCCATGATCCCTGCTATGTGATTAATAGACCTGACATGGTCGTATGAGAAACATCCCATATCATGATTCTTTCTCCACCGTGCTTCACTGTTCTGAGGCTTGAATTCAGTGTTTGGGGGTCGTCTGAACAAACTGTCTGTGGTTCCTCGACACTAAAAGAACAATCTGGCTTCCATCAGTCCATAAACATTGCTCCATATCGCTTTAAACCAGTCAGTGTGTTCTTTGGTAAACCCTAACCTCTTGATCACATGATCTTTTTCTCAATTTGAGAGGTTGATATAATATTTTGCGTCTTGTCAGAAAGTATGCATATCTGCATAAGATCAAAAGAAGAACAAGAAAAAGCAGTTTGCAAGCACACAGAAAAGTCAAGGAGAGATTTTCTTTCATCATTACATCATATTGTAGACTACAACTCCATATAGTAGCCAGTGTTGTCCCACATTTACTGCTCTTATTCTCACCCACCTACTTGAACTAAAGGAAGATAATTCCTTTCCCACTTGCTCAGGTTTTGTCGGTGCATTTTCGTGTGACGTATAATTTAGATCTGAGTTGACTCTGAGATCACTGAGGTCGTGTGGATTAGAGACTCTGTTAAATAATGGAATGAAGGGACAGAGCATCACAGAGAAGTCAGACCTGCACGTTCTTTATCTCTGCATCCATCAACTGACCCGCTTTTAAATCCGCCTACAAAATCTGCTCTGATTTTTGATAACAATGCCCTCATTTTAGTTAAAACAAAAAAAAGAATGCTTATATTTTTGGTGTTGTTCACCAGTTTATAGATCCACGCTGTCTCTTTTTTCAACAGGCACAAATCAGATTTGATCTCCTCGTACTAGCAGGTATGTAAGAGTAAATAACACACTTCCCAACAGCAGATTACTTCAGCACACTGAATGTAAAGTATAATAACCAGTAGGGCTGGGCAACGATTAAAACTTTTAATCGCCAGATTTTCCTGATTAATCATGATTAATCGCATTGTATACGCAAAATCAAATAATGAATTCAAAAGTAGTGTAAAGGTCACTTTTATTGAAATGTTCTGCTGCCATATGAACTAAAGTGCCATAACATTTGTTGTTCAAACACTTTTAACATCAGCACTTGTCAGTAACACATATTTAGTGTAAATCTCATCTTAAAAATGTAAAATAAAATAAAGCTTATGGCCACTGCCAGGGCATTAATGTCACCCTGTTTTTATAAAAAATAAAAAAAAGTCTACAAACAAAATCCAACAAAATGATTGTGGCTCAGCACAATCAGAACATTAAAACAGGTAATTTCTGAGGTAACAGCAGAAAGTTTTAATGGGGAGTTAAAAATTTCTGCTGTTATATTTGTTTATATTTGTAACAACTTGTCAGTTGTTACAAATAACCTTGTTTCTGTTGAATCCTCCGTCTGGGAGAACTTTAACATAAAAATGTCAATGTAAAAGTTCAGTAACTTTACCAATGCGTGTAACATTAATTTTTTCCATTTTCAAATTTAAAAAAATTAAAAAGAGACATTTTATTACATTTTTCATTTTTTAATCTAACACAAAAAAATGAAAAAAAAAAAAAAAAAAGCCTGTTTTTTTTGTATTTCAATTTTAGACTTGGATCAAAAATACGAAATGAAAAAAATGGGCCACAGGACTGAATTTGTTTTATAATCGAGGACTGGACTTTCTGTTGTCATTACACATCTGTGCCACTAGATGGAGCTGCACTGAATTAACCAGCTAGAGAACAGCAGGACAGTGAACACATGGAGCAGATCTGATGGAACATGGAGGAATGACATGAAAGTTTTGTTGCAGTCCAGAATTTTTTTTTTCAGACAGAATTGTTAATATTGCTACCTGAGTTGCTACCTGAACTGTAAAGTCCACAGATTTTTACCGTTCTCTATATCTGTTTTAGCTTTTCTGAATGTTTATCTGCCAATTGTCTTCCGGTTCCACAGAAGCCAGTAACAGACTTTTCAAAATAAAAGCATGTGAGCAACATGCGTTAACACGTGATAAAATAAATGTCGGCGTTAATAAAATAATGAGTTGATGCGATAATAACGAGTTAACTTACCCATCCCTAATAACCAGTAAAAACTCTTTGGAGTTCACTGGTTTCCTGCACTAATTTCTCATAAAATACGATCTGATCCTCATCCAAGTCATGATAGACAAACACACTGTTCTTAAGCTGGTAACAAAAGTCGTATATAACAAACATTTGAAAATTCTCGTATCTTTATCAGTTGAAGACCAAGTGGACCCTCGAAGTTAACAGCTGCTTGAACCCACTTTGGCAGCACACGTGCTTTCAGTAGCTCTGGATCAGACCTGCACGATATTCTGGAGGAGCTTTTGACCATTTCTCTTTCCAGAACTTCAGCACAGACACATTTGTAGGACTTCTGGTGTGAACGGCTCCTCCGGGGTCGTTCCACAGCGTCTCTATAGGGTTTAAGGGTGAGTTCTGACTGCACCAGTCCAAAAGATGCATTTTATTTTGCTCTGACACCATTCTATGGTTGATTTACTTCCATGTTTAGGGTCATTGTTTTGCTGCAGCTCACAGCTTCTTTGAAGCTTCAACTGGTGGGCAGCCACCCAGACATTATCCTTTTGATAAACTTGGGAAATCATTTACCCCTCAATGATGACAAGTGGCGGTTTTCTGCCACGGACACCCTCCCTGTTTACTTACTTATGTTTGGTTGACCATTCATGACTTTAGCTGTTACTCCTGGGTCTCTTTTTTCTTTTTAAATACCTTATTCATGATTCTCCGTTGCACCTTTGACACCAAACATACCTTTGAGTGTCCACGTCTGTGGAGAGTAACCACAGTACTAAGCTGTCTCTGTAGATAGACAGTTTGTCCTGCTGTTGACTGACAGATACCTGATAGAGCAGCGGACATGAGATGTTTGAGTAGCTCTAAAGAAAACCTCCCAACTCATTTTACTACTGTTCTCCAGGTGTGTAAACTACTGACTCCGGTTAGCCTTTGTTTCAGAAATGAGTCTATGGGTTTTCTGACGTTTTAACCAGCTTTCTGAATGTTAAATAGGCGTCTTCAATAGAGCTGAACAATTTTATCGATTCTGCGATATATATCGATATTTTATTGCGTATCGATTTTTCAACAAATCTTTTATTCATTTTGTCCAGCGTTTGCAAGCTGCCTGTCAGCCATATAATGTGTAATTGATGCTTTCAGTTCAATAAATTCAAACAAAGTCATTTGAACACTCACAAGATGTCACCAAAATCACTTTGTCCCTTTAAAATCTTTCAGAAAATGATGTAAATGTATTGTAAGATGAATATCGATATATATCGTATCGTGTATTGTATCGTATCGCAAGATTAGTGTATCGCTACAGCCCTAGTCTTCAACAAAGACAAGAATTTAGAATTATTTGTATTTTTAACAGCTGAAGAATATTGTGTTTGTCTGTTGTTGTAAAGTCAATGATTCAATGATCACGTCAGCTGGACGAGTATATTTATGAAGTAACGCAAAGAAAACAAAGAAGTAAACATGATGTGGCATATTTGTTTGAGAAAACAGCCAGACAGCTTGACTTGAGATTAAACGAAACCTCATCTCTTTTCTCAAAGGTCAGCTCTTTCCTTTGCAGCATAAGTACACACTCATCTAAGCTCTAATCTCTCTTTACGTCGCAATCAATCTCTTCTCTGTTTCTTTATCACATCTGACCGTTCCGTCCCTCATCTCGGCAGCGCTTTGCTTCAGTTTCTCATTATTCAGTCCATCTGTTGCCGACTGCTTGGATGAAAGAAACAAAATGTTCATTTCTTCTCAGTGAACCCTTGATTAATGTTTTGTGGTTGCACAATGCAGAGCAAATGTCCAGAAGTGATGCTTGAAAGAAATGTGACCTGAACTGATCACTGGTGGAACCCTTGTTATAATTAGTCCTGCAGTTCCTACCGTGATTTCTGCCACGAGGAACAATAACTATGTAAGTTCCTCTTACATGTCTAATTATAAAGTGAAATGTCTAATTATACGTTACTGCTGTTGGTTATTTCATTCCAATCGCAGGTTTGACTTGTTCATGAGAGGCACGGACACTTGGAAACCAGACAAGTTTAGAGATAAGTTTAGTAAGTTTAGCTAGTTCGTAATTGTCCCTCTTGCATTGTGGCATGGAATAACATGGCGCAGACCGTGCTTCAAAATTGAGCATAAATCAAAAGTACTGTAATTGCGGCATACCTGCGACAAGCTAACTGCGACACATTGCCGTGAGAGTACACACAGCAGCTAAGGGTGCACTCATACTGGCCAGGATGCACTGTGCCAGGCCCAGGCATGAATATCTTCAGATTCCTCCACTGTTCCTCATTCACATCAATCCCGTTTTCAGCACAGAGAATATGGCAATTCACTCTAGTTCAATTCAATACTACATCATTAATCCCCGAATACCACTGATAACGTGGCTTTATTGAGTTTTAAATCTCTGGATTATGCCACTACGTTGTTAAATGATTGTCCACCTCTACACATCATGCATACATTGCAAACGCGTCCTCTTCCACTTACCATGTCAGAGCACAGCTCTTCCAGCCGTGCCAGAGATTAGAGATCAAATGCACTGATCAATCGTGTTTGGGCACGGTCCGGATTTGCTTGTGTGATTACAAAATCCCTTCTTAAATACTGCCAGAAGAAGTGACTCCAGTGCATCATACAGTAGCTGCTGGGACCGTTAGAGGACAAGAGACTGATGTGCACCACATCCTCAATGGAACAGGGGAAGATAAAGTAAAGAAAGCAGAGAGTGTGAAACATGCTGAGTGCACCATGGGAGGTCCCTCAGCCATCGAAGCCTATGGCAGCAGGCTAAAGGGATGGCTCTGAGCACCCAAGCCCCTAACCATAAACTCCTAAAGGAAGGGTTACAGCCTCACCTTAAAGGCAGAGAGTGTTTCTGTCTCCTGACCTCTTAACTGAGCGCTGGTTACACCAGAGGTGAACCACATCTGCCCCCGCTAGTCTGACACGAACCAGGAGGTGAATTTTATTGCAGTGCTTTGACTGACCACTGGGAGCTGCTCCAAAAGCAACTCCATCTCTGTAGACCCCCATTTTAAAGTGTTTACATATTTACAGCCTGGTTAAAAAACTGGTTCTGGTCTCCTTGGTTGGATTTGACATCAATGACAACGTGGGGTGAATTTTTTTTTATCACATCGGGTAAAATTATGTCACGCAATAAATGTATGCGTAATGAGGGGAATAGTATTTTGATTGACGGCTGGTATGAGCAGCTGTCAATCAGCAGCTGATAGATTCTTCCTGTTTAGTGTCAGCTTGACTTCTGAATAAAACTGAGCAGTGCGTAGTAGGGATGTCCCGATCACGTTTTTTGGGTCCTGATCCGATTCCGATCTTTTAATTTTGATGATCAGCCTATTTCCGATTTTTCCCGATCCGATTTCACTTTTTTTGAGTGGGCAAACAGAGTTTAATTTCCTATGCATTTTGTTTCCTGTGTACATTAATAAATAGGCCTGCATCCAAGCTGAGATTAATAGCTTTTATTATCTCATAAAATAAACAATAACTTATTTAAACACTCTTCTTTCTTTCTTTTTTGTTAGGGAGAATTATTATAAAACACATTTAGTTACAGAACAGTGACTGTTCAACAGTCTCAGTACTAAAGAACATAGCACTTCCATTTAAATAGCAGCAGGTGAACTTGGCTAGCAGTTTAAGGCAATGAAAACACTAGCAGAAGTCTTTGCTATCAATGAAATCACATCAGAATAAAAATAACATAAAATATTAACTTCACTTCTTTCAAGACCCGCTGCACATGTTTGCGCACCTTTGTGTCCTTTGTCGTTCATATAATGACGGGAACGAGGCTCGAGGTAATTAATGAGCCGGGTAAAGGCCTTGTATTCTACAAACTGGGTTGGTCGTCCTCAGTAATACATTCCGCGATTAGCTCTGTGATTTTTCTGTATTTCCCCGAGTCTTTGTCCTTTCTTTTAAAAGTTTCACAGAGCGTTTGCTGCCGAAGCTGGTGAAGCTGGTGCCGTTGGCTGCGTGATCGGTGCTGCATGCTTTTTTAAGTGTCTGATTAGATTGGTGGTGTTGTAAACTCTCTTCTTACTTACCCCTCGTGATATCTCAGCCGTCCACACGTTGCAAGTCGCAGTTGAAGCGTCGGTCTTTGTAATTTTAAAGTGCTGCCACACTGCTGACATTTTTGCTAAAGTTTAGCCTGACGCCACCGGTCTTAAAACTTTTAAGGTGGATACAAGACAGCGCTGCTGGGAAACCTAATTTCAGTGCAAATTATTAAATGTATATAGTTTAAAAAATATTTTTGTTTGTGTAATATGATTACTTTATTAATTTGTGTTAATCAGGATCACTTTTTGAGGAAAAGAATAATGAAAAAAAGATCAGCGTGTTATAATAAGGTTGATCGGCCCGATCCGATCCCTGATCGGGATCGGGACATCCCTAGTGCGTAGTCATTCCTATTTTAAAGAGAATAAGTTTTGTTGTGCTAAGCATGCCTGTGGGTTGGCCTGGTAGGGTCAGAGGACAAAGCTTAGCTCAGCAGCAGGTAGCCGGTGCTAACAATACATCGGCTAAATGATGACAGCCTTGCAGTCTTCCAGGGTTTCATCGCAGGTGGGTCCCTGCACCTCCAGCCAAGCCACTCTCCAGGTAAGGCATCCTGTTGGACTGACTAATGTTGCCTCGACCTCTGCCGAGACCCAGTTATGATGAAGCCACAGGGACAGCAAAGCTGTATTATATTTGATGTCGCCACCAAAAACGACATTTGACCTCCACTGGAAGCTCCACATCACCATCCAGCTGTGATGTAAAAGGAGCCAGCTCCTCTGCTGTGGCTCATCTGAGTGATCTGGTCGCTGGCTGTGAAGAAGCCGGGATGATCGGTCAGGAGGAATATATCACCATCCACACCACCTGAGAATTACCCAGTAACCTTAATGCTCGGCCAACTGACCAGAGATGGAAAACCACTGCTCTGACCTCGCTGGAACAGACATTTTAGTTAAATATTCAGCCACTCGGGGCACTAGTCTCATTTGTGAGCCTCGTGGCCTGTTTCTTTATTGACTGTGAGCCATTGTAGAGCTAAGCAGGCAGGGGATCGCATCGATCTTTTTTCTGGGAATCGGATTAATGAAGGAATTGTCCGTAAGTACCGTTTTGAGATGCATATATCGTATTGAAGTTACATTTTGTATTAATGCGAGCTTGTATTTTGTTTCATGCTGTTTCTCAGTTGTAACTCTCCATTAGCTATATTGCAGCTTTATATTTGTAGCCTCACGTGCTATAGACCTTTAAGGTACAGTGAAATAATGGGGTTTATCACAATAAGTGTTCATTTTGTATTCTTTTATTTCAGTTTTACTCACTTCATCCGCTGTACATAACAGAGCCATCATTACTCACTACAGTCTGTGGAAGGAGTCATCTGTCTGCCCAGCTGAGAAGGTTGACTGTTTTGACGAGGGCAGAACAGTCACAACTAAGCTGGATATCTTGTTCATCTATGAGCCCTTACCAAGGTTCAGAGACAGAGTACTTTCTTCAAGAAGATATGATTGCAATACATATGAGGACCATCGCGGTCCGACGCCCAGAGTACCATGCACACCACAGCAGCAATGATCCTAGAGATGCCTTCAAGGTGTCTTCTAGGTCAACAGCACAGGCTACAAGGGCCTTCTGCTACCAGACACCTTTACTATGGAATCAGCTACCAATGTGGGTTCAGGAAGCTGACACCACCTCCATCTTTAAAACTACATTTGAAAATATTTCTGTTCAGTAAAGTCCTACAGTTAGTCTAAACTATAGTGTGTAGGGGCTAATAGTTATAGCCATAGTTGTAGTAGCTCAGACTAGAGTAGCTCGTCTTAATCACAGCTTCGTCATAGCTATGCTGCTATAGGCCTACGCTGCAGGGGGACGCCAACATGATCTGCTGAGCGGTGTCTCCACTGCTCTTCTCCCTTCCTTCCCTTTCCTCCTCCCTCCCCTCCTCCTCCTCCTCCAGCTCAATCCATAATTAATTAGGAGCACCTATTGCTATTTGCCCCTTTTTTCTCTTTTCTTTCTGTGTGTTTACAGGCCAGAGTTTCCTGAGTTGCATGCTGACTTGCAGTTCCATCCTCTGTCCATCCCAGCGTTTACCTCCACCTGTGTGTGTAGATGTGTTCAGGGTGCCAGCTGGCGTGGTGACCAGTGATCTAGTCCTCTGACCATCTCACCTCAGTGCTGCTACCTGCATCTCTTTATATAGTCATTTCATTCAGTCATTTGTGTGCTCTCCTCTCTCTGTCCTACATCCTTTCTCTGTCCTGTCTCCCCTCTCTTCTTCTTTCTTTACCCGGCTGGTCTTCAGCAGGAAGGTCCCCCCCATATGATCGAGGTCCTGCTCAAGGTTTCTTCCTCTTAAAGGGGAGTTTTTCCTTGCCACTGTTTGGCTGAAATGTGTTTTTCTCACTCTGTGGGAGTTTTTTTACCTTCCATTATCCTTCTTTAAGATTCAATGTTATATTTTTAGTTAATGATATTTGCTTGGGGGTCATGCTCTGGGTCTCTGTAAAGCGCCTAGAGACAATTGACATTGTAACAGATGCTATACAAATAAAACTGAATTGAATTGAATTGAACAAGGAGCTGTGTCTCCTATGAAGAAGAAGGCTGAAAGCTAAGATCAATGCAATACAAAGAGAACTAAGTCAGCTCTCAGATTTAAGGTGCATTGAATAAAGAACTACCAAAGAAAGAAAACAAATTGTCCTTAACTAAAGTGTTGGAAACTGCTTAAAAAGACCCACAGCGCTGGTTACAAAAGTGAGAAGGCGCACCACAGAAGCAGAAGTCAGGATGTTCTTCAACAAACCATTCAAATATTTCTCTCAGCTGGAAGGCTAATAAGATGAGAACAGATCCACACAGTGCTGAGACTTAACAATACTGATAATATTGACTGCTTCAGGTCCTGGGATGATACACGCTTACTGGCCGGAGAAACTAAGTGGATTACATGAACCCCTGGCAGCAGAAATGAACCAAGTGTTAACAGACGGGACCCATTCAGAGTGGTTACCCCAAGGCTGGACAGTCCTGATTATCAAAGAGCCCCAGAAGGGGGTGATTCCTCCCAAATTATCTGCTGTTGCATAACATGGAGCTATATTTAAACCACCAACCCTGAAAAGACAGATTTAAGTTAACCCTAAGTCTTACCAGGAATTATTTGACAGCTCAACATGCACAACAGATGCAAATCCTTCTGGCTTTATGATGTTTCCAAGGTTAGGACAAATAATCTCCTCCTGGTAGCTGATGTCATTTAAGTTCATAAACCCAACCATTTCCAAGCTAGAGAATAGATCCTAAGCCAAAAAACAAAATGAAAATACAGCTCAAATTTGACCCAGACATGTTTTTGTCACATTAAATATCTATTACTGCAGTGATTTTAAAATGTCTGACTGACAATGTTTTATTGCATTACAAAAACGACTCAAAATATTCTACGAATCCAAAAGACAAAGCAACATCTTTCATTAATCATCAACACAACTATTTTTTTCAACAAGTTATTATAACGCTTCCAGTGTGTAGCATTTACGGTAATATCTCATTTATTATGATGGTTTCTTGGTGTCGATCTGAGTGAAGATAAGAATTATTATATTTATGCTGGAGCTGAGAGGCGTCGTACACTCTGGACAGGCCAGATATGTACTACAATGTTTTTTTTAAAGGTCCCATATTATGCTGTTTAGTAAATTTCAAAGTTTCAAAATTGACTTATACAGTGAAACCTCTACTAACGAAACGCCTCTACATACGGAATTTTCAGGTTACGACACGCCTCAACGGGAAAATATTGCCTCTTGTTACAAAAGAAATTTCAGGATACGAAAGGCAAAACTACAGTATGCGCTGCTACTCGCAGCTCCCCGAGTTTACCGAACGTAAACATACTTGTAGCTGCTCTGCCGTTGGCTATCGGCTAGCATCTTCCTGGCTATCGGCTAGCATCTTCCTGGCTATCGGCTAGCATCTTCCTGGCTATCAGCTAGCACCTTACTGGCATCCCACTGAGTTTTTAGGAAAATTCCATGAAGTTTCAGAATTTGTTGAAAAGAATCACCCAGAAAAAGTGTTCACTAGTCGGGCTATCGCTCACTATGATGATGTTTGCCTTTAACATTTTCGAAGGATTGTTAAAAGCCAACAAAAGCAAACGTCCTTGGATCGGTTCTTTACAAGACGTCAGGCAAAAACCACTGCTGAGAGAGAACATGAACCAAAGAAGGCAAAAGGTGACATCTAGAGCAGATTGAAAGGTAAATGAACAATTTTTATTCTTTACTTTATTCTTAGTTTTTTATTATGTACAACTCTCATTTTATGTTTATTGTGCAGTAATCTAATCGTAACATGTATTCGTTGCATGTTTTGATGCATTTTTATGATTTATAAAAAAATGTATGTCCGAGTTTTGGGGGGCTTGGAATAGATTAGAGCATTTACATGGAAAACACGTCTCTACTTACAGAATTTTAGGTTACGAAACTACTTCCAAAATCAATTAATTTCGCAAGTAGAGGTACCACTGTATTTTAATGTTCTCAGTTTTCATACTGTCCAGCTGTGGAAATAAACATATTTATTGGTACAAAAAAAAAAAACGGTTTGGATCTCTTTAGCAGGGGCGCCGCTAGGGATTTTGGGCCCCATGAAAAGAATCTTTACCGGGCCCCCCAACACAGCGGCGAAATTTGTTGATGCTATTTTTGATCATCATTAGGGGCCTCTCTGGGCCCCCCTCAATCATGGGCCCCTATAATCCGTATCCTTTACCCCCCCTTTTGGCGCCCCAGCTCTTTAGCACTTGTTTTTTTTACACTTGTAAGTGTGCAGAGTTTTTCTGTACTACATCCAGTAAAATGTGTCGTTTATTGATATAGAGCAGGGCTCGGCAACCCGCGGCTCTGAAGCCACATGCAGCTCTTTAGCCTCTGCAGTGGCTCCCTGTAGCTTTGGGGGAAAACTTGTGATTATCGCTCTGGAGCACATGTAGTGTCCTGTAGGTTGCCTGCCAGCAGGGGGCAGAATGAGTGTGTTTGGCGCAAAATACTGCCAGGTTACTGCAATGAGGAAGTCGTATCTGTGTGTTGCATTCTGGGAAAGAAAAAAAAGGTGAGCGCGCACTCTGTGACTAGCGCTGGAGATCAGTCAATCAATCAATACTTTATTAATCATCGGGCCAGCGTCCCAGCACAATGAAATTCCATTTCCAGTACATTGTCTGTCGACAGTGTCTGGGGGCTGCTGCCACGTAGCGGCGCACCTTTTTCTTTATATGTTCATCATGTACCGCCATAAAAATAAACGAAACATTTCCCACACCACGTTGGTGTGCTGTCGTGGTGTAACACACAGATGGAGCGATATTGTAAACCTCCCCAAACCCGCCAAACTTGTCTGTGAAACATGAATGTCATTCCCGACACTGATATGAACATGAAGAATCCTGTCAAACTTTGGATCCACATACTGATGTGAGCAGTTTTTTTCCAGCATGAACTACATCTATCTAAATATCGCTCGTGGCTCACAGACGCCACCTGCCATTCTGTGGAGGTGAAAATCACGTCTTACAGCCCTGATACAGAGGAGGTCTGCAGTGATGTTCAGAAACAGAAATCACATTTAACTGGTGAGAACACTATCATTTAATGTTATTTTCTTTAAAACATATTTATTTCAGAACCTGAGGCTGAGCTGATGTAGTTGTGTTTTATGATTCAGGCTCAAAGGCCGATTGCTGTACGTGGCTGAGGAGAAAACAAGAGGATGACAACAGACTGAAATGGACTTAAGTCATAATTCAATACAAACTGCCCTATTTTTAGATTCACTCTTTTTTTAAGTTTTTAAGCTGCAGCTATACTTTTTATTTATTTCAAAGAGGGCTACTTTTTTTTTTTAATCAATAAAGGAATTTGATCAAATAAGGGAACGACTCAAATAGCGTGGTCAGTTCTTCAGAGAAGAGTCTTCAGTATTTTTATTCTTTCTTTTTTAAAAGATTCAAAATTCAATATATTTACTTCCATGTCAACAAGTTGACAGGAAATTGTCTTGGTTCTGCTCCCAAACATACAGCAGCAGCCAATATTCAGTCTTTATCAGAGTTTGAGGTTTTCCTTTGTTATAACAGGTAAAAACAGCAATAAAATGTTAACAGTTTTCTGTTTGTTCTTCTATAATTTCATAAGTGCAACAAACTATAGTTCTTTTACAGTGGATGACAAAAAAAAAATTGGAAATGAAAAGATTAATTTGCATCTTGTATGGCCTCTTTTTGCATTAAAAACTTTAAAAACTGCCAAACATACTAGGAATAAGCTTTTGGATAGATTCAAATCCCTCTGAATACAATATAACTATATATAAAACAGTGTGTTATCTTCATTTTAAGGGTCAAATAGGTTTTGTGGCTCCAGATGAATTTTATTAAGGGTAGAGGGGCAAAAATGGCTCTTTTGATAGTAAAGGTTGCCGACCCCTGATATAGAGCAACAAATTTCTGTGTAATTATGAATGCTGTTATTTGATTGATGGCCAACATAGTCAATGGCTAGTTGTGACCACTTTTGCTACTTTGCACTTAGCATTATGTTTACGTCTGAGCTGTGAATGAAAACCTAGCAGAGTGTAATCATTCATATTTTAAAGTGAATATGTTTTGTTGGGGTGTTCATTGTACAGACTGCCATGAACAGCCGTGGTTTGGTCTCAACGATTTAGAGGAAGGCCCCTGAACTAAGCAGCAGGCAGCCTGTGCTAACAGCATCAGCGGCCATTTCTGATGTGATCGCCACTGAAACGACATTTGAAATGGGAGGTCAGGCAGCTCTGTCGCTCTAGAAGAGCGGTCGTGAGCTGCAGCGAATCCTTTCAGGACACCTCCAAGTGAAAGTCTGCTGGGACCCACCAACAATCACCCTGTGACTTGTGGGCTGAGTTGCCCGACTGCAACGTGTCTCTCCTCTGCATCGGTTGGGGGATAGATGCCCGGTGGTCCCAGTAGAGCTCTGCCAGTCCTCCTTCTGGCTCTAAAGGCACTCGTTTTGATGGCAACACTTGAAATGAGGATGTTTGGACAGATTTGATCAAAATGAATGGAGCGTTATATTAATTAGCATCATGGGTGGACACAGGTTAAGCCAGTCAAGCTAAATATGCTAACTGTAAGTGAACTAAGCTGGGCATGTTTAAGCCCTGAAACATCCTTTAACTGTCTCTGTCTCCGTGGCGCCTGACTGGTAGCAACATGTCTGATTGATTTAGGAAGTTAACCAATAACAGCAGACAGAGGGGGAGGCCAACACCGTGCTCACAAAGCACACAGAGAAAGAGATTTAGGCAACATGATCGAACAGACCTCAACAGTTTTTTTTTTGACACATGATAAAACTCAATCGTGGTACTTGAACAATATGAATGGGGATGAAAACATTACAGAACATGGAACAAAAGAGTCTTAATCTAATGCTTGACTGGCCTCCCTGGTAGCTGACCACTACCAGGCAGGGGGTCCTGGGTTCAAATCCCAGTTGTGCCAGGAAGGGCATCTGGCATAAAACTTGTGCCAATTGAATCCTGTGGATCTCTCCCCTAAACATGTACCAGTCTGAATAGGAGTTTTATTCCATTGCTCGACCTTCTCTTCTCATATTCACATTTGTTAAACCAATAAAAACTGCATCAAAGCAAATCAGTTCTCAGCATCATTACTTGGTAAAATAAATCCATGTTTATAAAGTCTTGAAATGGGTTTCCATCAGACGTTTCAACTATTTAGACAAAAGTCTTCCACCTCTCCCGAGCATTTTTTGATAACATATGCAAAGAAATTTAAAAAATATTAAAACACCTTAATGGAAATTTATGGATTAATGTACAATGCTGTACAAAAATCTTTAGAGATGAACATTTGTTTCAGATGTTTGAAGGTAAGAGGCAGGTAACTCGTGTCAGTAGGATTTAGTGCCAGTGTCTTCTGTCTCTTCCTGTAATCCCAGAGTGACTATACATGATGCTGAGGTCAGGGCTCAGTGTTGAAACAGCTCTTGGAAGAAGGTTTTTCAAACATTTTCGCACAGATCAGGAGTCTAAAAGCTATCAGGAGATGCACACGAAATCACCACCAGAAATGCCAACGGATGAGCACAGTGTGAGGCAGCATTCATCGTACGTCAGCCAAGCACGTAAACAATGCCACAGAAAAACAAACTGCATCGTCCTACCTGTCCAAAGACCGAGTCGACGATGGGCCGCAGCTTCCTTCTTTCTCCCTCTTGCAGCCAGATGTCATCACGGTCTCCAACAGGAGAGCACAGACTCAAGGCCTTGGCTTTAGGCTTCGGTGGCCTCTTCAGACTAGATGAACTCCATCGCCTTATTGACTCCATCTTCTTCTTGATGGAACCCTAGGGGATGGAGCAAAATCAGAAAAGTCTATAAGATATTTATATCACTGATATTGTGAGTTAAAGGTATGGTGGGAGATCTTTTTTGCAGCATTCTTTACAATATTACCTGAAAACCTTTTCACATTCCCATTGCACCATTGAAATAGAATGTTTGCAAAAAAAAGGAACGTTTTGGTCCGGTCTAGAGGGTATAATCAGAGGAAAACTCTGACCAATCAATGTACTGATCATCTTTACATTTATTGGCAGCCTAATACGTCCATCAAATATCAATGCACCCCCCCATCTTGCGCGTTCGCAGTTTCGTTACTCGAGTACCTCCCACAGCTCTGGCAATCAGGTGAGCGGACACACCGTCGCTATTTGAAAGCCAGAAATCAAGTTAGCTCGCACAGATCATTTCGTTGCAACTATGGCAGAGAAGAAGACGTCAACCGGCAGCAAAATCAAAGGGAAAACTGTTGTTGAAAAAGCAACAGCCATGCGGAAGCTAACCGAAGAATGAAACAGAACAAGAGTGGTTATCGGTACGGCTTTCCAGCGCTGGCGCCAGCTAAAAAATGAAAAGGGGCTCCAGACCGACACCAAGGTGGCCCAGTTTCTACTGGATAGGTAAGATGATGCCGTTCTGATTATATAATAGTTCAACAAACTGATCGGTTACGGGTATTGTAGGCCTATTTACCCAGTCAGTGAGAAAATGAAAGACGATGACAAAATTATTGTTCATCAAGTGACATGACGAACATATTCCAGCATGTTTCGCTAAGCTACCAACTCTGTCAACTAGGCTACAGTACTATGTGTGACACCGTTAGCTAGGCTGTTGTTATCCTTGACGGAGAAGACGCCATGGCTTGAAGTTAGCCAGCCACTCTGATGCTACTTGTTGTTGGCAAATGGATGTGAGTGCTCGCGAATGCTCGTGAACTTCCGTGACAGCTCGAGACAGCGTGCGCTTTCATGTAGTCGTGAATCGTGTGAAGGCGTGTTTTCGAGGGGTGAGCTGAAGAGGAGGAGGCGGAGCCTTTGGGAGGAGGGAGGGAGTGCATATTTTCAAAATCTCACTTGAGTTGGATGAACGGGATTTGACTCTTAGAACTCAACTGAAATGCAGTGCTGTTGTGGAAAAAAATAAGATCCGATCTCAATGAGAAAATCAAATTAGAATTTATTAGAGAAAAGAAACAAAACAAAAAAGCATAAGGAGAGCAGTCAGTCAGCATTCCACAGAATACTGAATGAGGACTCTGTCTTTACAAAGAGGGTGTTCTCTTTTATACCAAGACAAAGAGATGTTGATTGCTCTACAGGTTTGCATATAAAGTGGGTCACAGCAAGTGATAAGGAAGGCAAAAGGACATTTGTCTTAAATGAGAGTGATAAATGAATTTAGGGATATTTGTACAGTTCCTTGATCAAGAGGTTAGATACTTGATGATAATTGAATTAAGGAAGGTTTATACAGAATCACAGCTGACCCCCGTTCTTGCCTTTTGTCAGACATTTGGTCTGTTGATTATGATGTGTATTGGTCTTGTTAAGAAAGACAAATTACTTTTAAAGACAAATAAAATGAACAAAATTACAAGATGAATAAAGCAAATCAAAATTTCCTCCACAGTGCAATCGTAGTTACCTCATGATGTATGGGCTCAAACAATACAACAACAAAAAAAAAAAAAAAACACACTTAAATATATATATTTTCTATTTTTAAGGCTAGCCTCAGAAATGAAATAACTGACTAAAATGGTCAATCTACCGCCAAACACACTGCGAAATGAAGGTGAGATAAATGGATAAAAATGAAACAATAAGTCACACTGAAAGTTTTAAACTTGAGCAGTGCCACCTTGTTGACTTAAGCCACGTCGGTGGCAGGACTGAGAACGGCGTCTGCACCCACTGACCTTCTTCATCAACTTCCCCTCTGGCATGTCCACAGACGGTACTCTCTTCATCTCAGTCATGTTCTCCATCCTCTTTAGAGTTTCTAGAGCAACTGACACCAGCTCATAATCGGAGGCACATCTCTCGCTGCTGTCGCTCCTCCTTCTCTCTCCCTCTCCCTCACCCTCTCCATCTTTCAGCCCTCCTCCTGGGTTCATCACTCACTCTGTCATCTCTCCGCTTGGGACAACGTTTCCTCTTGCTTTTCTTTCTTAAATTATCTCTTCCATGTATGTGTTTATTCAAAGACACATTAAGTAGTAATAGTTATCTTTAATCTTTTCTGAATGTTTAAGTTTATAGATGTGCATTTTACTCAGGCGGCTAAAATAGTGATGATGATTATTTTGCAGAAATGTGTCAGTTACAGTTTAAGCATTACACCTGTTACTAGCCCGACTCTATTTCTGTCCACATTTGTGACATCTCCAATAATCCTGTATTTATTTCCCAACTCACCCTCTGATCTCGTCTGCTCTGATACTAATGTTGCTTTGTCCTCAATCCTCTGCACCTTTTAGTGCTTTCTATTGTTCTGTGCATTGCGTACATGCACAAATACGAAGACATCTGCACACACTAAACGCACAGCTTGATGCAGCAGGAACGAAGAATTAATGATGACAAGAGGAACCGAATGGAGATTAAGGTGAGTATCATCACAACAGAGGCAGAAAAATCAACAACAAAGATCAGATGAGCTCAATAGAGCAGAAGCTGAAATGAAAAAAATAGAAATAAGCAGATTAAAACATGGAAGATTGGCTGTGGGCAGTCCAGAAGATGCTTGAATCGGTCAAATAGAAATATAATAATGTTTTTTTTATGGGGGAGTAAAAGAAGGACGACTTCTGGGAAAACCAGTTATACGTCACGTCCCTCTCCCTGTGAAGACCACAGCTCATTTTGAGGAAAAGCAAATGCTGCAAAACTACCGACCGCAAATTGGAAAAATGAGCAGCAGTGGCTGAAAGTTGCTGTGTGCATTTTGGTCATCAAATGATGAAAAAAAAAAAAAAAAAAGAATTTCCTGCATTTTTATTTCCGACACGAGCAATGGGGTTAGAAAGTTTTGTTACAGTCCAGAATTTATTTTTTACAGACTGAATTATTAATGTTGTTCTTGAAACCGAACATAACTGACATAACATGTCACACGTAGCGTCGCATATAGTGACGTTGAACAAGAACGTAGTTTAACTCGAGTGCGCCCTCTGCTGGCCTGGAGGCCACATTGCGATTCATGGCTTAATTAAATTGGTTCAAAGCATATTAAAAAATCGATTTAAATCGATTTTTCAAAAATAGCGGTATGCCTAGTTTGAGTCAAGTTCTGATATTAAAGGTCATAGTAATGCAATGGTTCACTGAAAGGACAGCGTCTGAGATACAATAATTTATCTCAATAATAATAAATCAATAATATATCTTCCTGACGCAATCAGGATTCAAACCCAGAACTTCCCAAACGACAGGCAACAGCAGTTCCGAAAAAAAAAAAATTTAATTTTCAATACTCAACAAGTGTTATGGGATAACAGAGTTAATGCTGGTGCTTCTGCAACTTCGCCACTGTGGTAACATAGTGGTACTGGTATACTGGTAAACATAGAGTAATATTTAAATCTGTCTCTGTCTCAGCCTAAGTTTATCTTTAAGATCTATCTATCTAAACCAGACAACTGTAATAGTCTCTGTGGCTTATATTCAAATATCAAATGCAATAATGGCACTGAAGACAATCTCTCCCTCTCAGTTTTCACAGTGAACCAGACCCCATCTAAAGCCTTGATCAACGTCAAAGCCTTCAAAATTCCCACGAAGCAGCTCGATACGTGCTTTGATGTTACTGTGGAGGTGCCTCGGATTTGTAGGATTTGTTTGGACTGTCTGGAAGCCTTGAACCTGATGGACCTGATGGATCTCGACATCCATCTAGCTTCAAGTGCTCTTGTCTTATTGACATATATTGGCCACTGCCAAGATTCACATAGTGGAATATGTTTGTAACAGCAGGTGTAAAAAAAAAAAATTGAGTGTCATTGACTGGAACCATATCAGACTCCTCTATGTGCACAAATGCACATTATAACTCAGAATAAAGATGTGACATTTTGATTCAAAACGGCATCGTGATGCAGATGTGGGTGATTCTGAGTCGATGCAGTAATCTATCAACACATCCGTGGTCAATTGAAGCTTTTTTCCAGAACAGTAGACTTGCAGAGTTGCATTGTTACGTTAAGTTGTTCTAAAACCACAAAGAAAAAGATCCAACATAAGATCGCTCTCTTGCATCGAACTGTTGGTGAAATATTAGGTATATTACTGGGATATTATGTATTATATTACTGTGTGCTTTAGTGAGTAATAAAAAGGCACACATAAATATCTGAAAGCAGCAAGAAGTTTCCTGTTTCAAACCCCAGCAGGGGTCTTTCTGTGAGGAGCTCGTATGCGTAGTCCATCTCAAGTCCTCCCGCGGGTGAGAAAACGCCAGCTAACTCCCATCACCCAGGACCAGACTTCCAGCTACTCTGAAATCTAAAGAAAAAAATAGACCGCCGTCTTCAAACATTTAGATTGTTAAAAACTACAGGATTTGATGGGGGTGTATTGAAGGCTGTTTTTCCAGCAGGAGGTGCTGCAGTCCCCTAGCCTCTCCACCTCCAACAGCGACGCTGTTTAAAGCATTTTTGTTTCCTGATGGATGCAGTCAGGGATATTATATTGGACGTTTCAAGCTGGAGTATTTCAGACTGCTTTAAAAAGGCAAAGGAAACAAATTCATAGATGCATCCCATCTAATTTTTTTAAATCTTATTTATCTAATAAAATAAAACAGTTTATTTATACACAACTTTGTAAATCTATAGGAAACATTGCATTTTTCTCAAGGTTCTCAAAAGTAAAAGTCCTAAAATGCCAGTAGGAAATTATTTAAATGACTTAAGCTTGTTTATTTAGCTCCGGTTTCCTGTTTCTTTATTTATAGATGTGTTATTATAAAAAAAAGTAGTCCTATCTAAAACTGGGTTTCTCCTGTGTGACGCTATCATGGGCGCCGGGCAGGAGTCCAATCTCAATGTTTGGTCTTGAACGTTCTGTTAAAGTTTACTGTCTTTTACTGTCAAGTTGTCATTTCTTGCAATTGCCTGCTGAGATGCAGATCTGACCCCTTTTGAATACAAATGGAGAATAAATTCATTGAAATCCAGCCATCGCTAAGTCTTGTTATTTAAGGTTGATTGGTAATCTTACTCAGAATCTTTAGTCTTTTAGAGGCTGGAACAGAGACATTAAACTTTTCCACCACAAGATGTTTTTCACCAGTGTTTACTCTCCATCTCCCTGTTAAAACAGAGGAGTGTATTTTTTATTCTTAAACACATGATCAAAAGAAAATCAGGGACATGCAGCTGAGCTTTAATGCTCTTGTCAGCATCTGTCAGCTATAAGAACTGCAGCAGATGATCAAACCCTTTTAAAGCAACACTTCCCCAACATACCCACTCCCTCTTTTATTATTTGCTCATCTCTTAACTGAACCAGATGTTTTTCAGTCCTTTACTTAATCTCGCTGACTGTATCATTTTCAGTATCTGCTGCTGTCACATGTCGTCACCGTCCTGCCGTTTCATTTTCTTTTCTTAATCTGTCGCAGTCGGGCCCGTGTCACCTCTAATCTTTACTGCATCTATATCGTTTCATTCATTAGTCCCGGGAGGAGTTTTCTGAATTACAGGAAGAAACGGAGACTGTTCAGCTGCATGGACTATGAAGAGTAGAGGAAAATTTAAGGTTAAACCGTGGTTTTCATGATTTAAAGAAAGCCGGAGAGCCAAGGGAGTTGTTGCATTGCATAGTGACAGAAAAGTATGTCAGTGAGACGGGACGTGCACGAGGAGGCCTGCAGGTGGAGTAACGGAGGGGTTTCAGGTTGAAGTGCGACTGCAGGAAGGATCGGCCCCGAGCCCCAGAATGGCGGATAGGCTTACAGATGGCTGACAGATGAGGCCAGTCTTGATGGACTCTGATGGACTTTTCCTATTTTCTTAACAAAATAACATCCAACGCTCCTTTTGTTCCTCCTTTCTGTGTTTTTCAGTTGTGTTTCTTCTTCTTTGTGTTCACTGTGCCTTCTTTTGTGCACCCAGACAGACAGAATATCAGGTAAAGAGGGGAGGAGAGAGCTACAAATGGTTGGAAGTAAACGTCTGAGATGAAACTGGAACTTTGCCAATCTGACCCCAGTTTGCTTCATACTCTGCATCTCTACTCTCCAGTTTTGTTTCCAAATTACAGCCACCTTTGTGATAATCCCAAACTGCAGTGGCCTACTTTACAGTCTGAGTGTCTGCTGAGCGTGACACAGTGGTGGCGATGAGACCGTCAATCAAAATGCATTTAATCAGATACGATTAAATGCAATCACTCAGAAAGGTTCTCAGACATTCAGAATTATTGAAGTGCTCCTGATTTGCAGAACATGAAAAGCATAATCCTAATTTATTGTTTAATGATTGTTTGGTGAACTCTTCTATGCTGCCCCCTGGTGGCGACAATCAGAGTTGCATGAACGCCAAAAATTGAATCACATGATCTTGTCTTGTTGCTTCTGTCAAATCCTGCACATAGCTTCCCCTCTCTTGGTTTGGTGTTTGGTTCAGCCTGATTTGATGGAACTACATCATTTTAAAGGAATTCTGTTTTTTTTTTTCCTTTTTGGTTTGCTATCCTTTTCTCAGGACAACAAACCTTTATTCAAACAATCCACCAAGAGTTCTTGTACAGTCATTCGGAGAAAAAAAAGAAAAGAAAAGAGTTTAGTTCCTCCTCCTCCAATCATGCATTTTTTTTAATGTAAAAACATAATAATAATAATGACATCATCATCTGATTGTAAAACAGCAGCATGGACCTGTTTTTTTACTGTGCTGTTATTTATTATGTCCTCTTCTTGCGATTCACATGTTTAGTTCAGCATGTTTAGTTATGCTGAGTGCCCTTCGTCACACAACCCTCTGCTCAAAAAGACACTGGCTTATGACACCACCCCCAAAAAATGAAGATACAAAGGAGAAAAAAAAATCAAAATAGAGATCTGCACTCCTGCTGCTGATTAATTCATTAAGGGCCGATGATTAGCAGCACCTGTTACAAGTTAACCTTTTAGATTCTGTCGAAGCAGCAAGAGGTGCTTAATATTGCCCACAATATTATTTTTTTACACTCAGTTCTGCCAAATAAATATGGCATCGTGAGAAAACTGTTACACGTTTAATTATTTGTTGCTTCTCAGAGGCTGTATTTGACTGAGATCCATTATATTCACGTGACCTTTTTACATGTGCAAACTTTTTCACATGTCTGTAAATCATTCACTCCACTAGACTTCACTAGAACCAAGCCGCCTTTTAAATATTCAAACATTAAAAAAGTTAAAAAGGTTCAGTTACATTCCAAACAGATAAGAGTTACATCTCGTTTAATGCCACGACTGATGACACTCAGTGACTTTGGTAAAAGGATATTTACATGCAATCAAATGCTAATAAGACTCGGGTGCTCCATGTTCTTGATAAGCTGCAATAATCAGCTCTTTGAGCCTCAGAGCTATTTTTGAGTTAAACCCTCAAACTGTATGAAGACATGTTTTAACATAGATATTTGATCTTGAAGGACTCAAATTTCCATGTTCAGCATCTTAGGTCAGTATTTTTACGTCCACATCTGTTTGTTTGTGCAACCTACAAAGACCAGTTGATGTTTTACAAATACTTAGACAAACAAAAAAAATTAGATCAGTAGCTCCAGATGGGATTAGCCGGGTATTACAGTTGATCTCGAGGTTGTCTCACTTACATCACGTTTTGAAGTTGACATGAACCTTTGAATCCACCCAGCTGGCATCCAGAAATGTAAAACTGTGAGTGTCTCCAACTGACCAATTTCAGCTGGCTGACCTGCTCACAGTGGCAATGTTGGGAGACGACAAATCTGAGTCCAGCTTTCAAAATCATACATTTTTCTATGCTTGCGGTGAAATGTCTGCAGGCAACGGCAGGAAACCCCTGAAGATGTCAGATGGGAAGCTAATTGGATCGTCATGGTGACCATTTGTTATTTGTGAGAAGAGCATGAACTAAAGTTCAAATTTCACCCACGTAAACACTGTAATCATAATATGGTAAACAGACTTGACAACATGTTGGTGGGTCTCCAGTAGTGTAGGTCGGGGGTGGTGGTGCAGGGCTGTTGGTAGCTGTCTCCGTTAGCAGGAACAGCCCTGCAATGAGAGTTTTAGGGGGCCGAGACTAGTACCTGTCTAGTAAATGGTATATCAACATGGCCCCAAAAGACTGCTGGGTGGTGGTGGTGTTGGGTCCGCTGTAGGCTGGACGTTCAGCCATCTCGATGGCCTCTCTGAGTTTGGTCCTTCTGCACTTTTTAGCTGTGTTTCATGACTCCATGATGGAGTCTCCATCTACAGTGACAATGATGGCAGGATCAACGGTCTTAGCAAACTACCACTTCACTGTTTCCCAACCATAAATAAATGAAAACAGTATAGAATAATAATAATAATAATAATAATAATAAAAACTGGAATGACAGGATCTGGCAGCAATTTTTGTTATAATACCCAAAGTTTTCTTTACATACCGATAGCAAACAAATAATTAGGTTCTCATACAACAAAGCAACAAATATGAATCAAATGTGGAAGCAACAGGGCTCTATGATCACTATCCAAACCCAATTTGTGATTGGAAGGCAACAACGGTGGGCTTTTCTGGTCTGCAGGTTACTACAAACATCTTTGCCTCATGAGCAGTGTTACCAGATGTACGATAGTTATCATACAAATACGATAATTAAGCCCTTTGTACAATGTACGAGCACTAGTTGTAAAAAAAAAAAAAAAAAACCCAAATGTACGATAATTTCGACCTTTCCATGGAACACTTGTTTAGCTATTTCAAATTAAAAGTTTATAAGCAACAAAATTACGGAATACTTTTAATGTGAAGCGGCCATAGAAGTGAAATGTGTTCATGTAGTGTCACTTGCGAGCGTGAGTGGAAGGTGGCGATAGTGCGCCAAAGCCGGGAGGCCAACTACTGTAATGCTAATGCGAAGAAGGCTCTGACAACTCCTATTACTAGAATGAAGAGCAAACACAGACAAAGTGCATGTAATCTTAGCTGCATCATGGTTGGATTTAGGGTACGATAGTTTGGGCTCATATACGATAATTTTGGGGTCTCTGTACGATAATTTCATTTTCAACATTTGGCAACACTGCTCATGAGCGACAGGCCAACTGACAGCTGGTCTCTGCGGAGCTCCTCGTTCCAGCTCTGGGCGATATCCCAGGAGGTTTCCCCAGTCCTTCTTATATACTCTTTTTACAAGACCTACAGTGTAGATGCTGTTCTTACTTTCTATTTTCATACGTGTTGCTTTGTAACTACAGTGATCCCTTATTTTTCGCGGTTAATGGGGACCAGCGCCCCTCCGCGAAAATCAAAATCCAGAAACTGGAGCCGGAGCCCCCCGAGCCTGAATAAGGTGTTTAAAATATGTTTAAAAACCGCAAAAAAGTATCGAGACACTGCAGCGAAACAAGACAAAGGCTCAACTGTGGTCTTTCTGTTACCTTCACAGCCTCTGGTCTCTGAACCGTAGTAAAGAAACCGCTGGTATTGTCCTATTTTTGGCTCCTAATTTGCAGGTAACACACTAACAACAACAAAAGAAACAATCTGGTTTTCTCTGCATGGAACGAGCACTTTATTCTGATACTGCAGGAACTTGTAACATCACACAGGTTGCATTGTTGGGCTCCTGTCGGTTAACAGAGAATGTAAATCTATACATGCTGGACTGCTGTTTATGCTCACTCCACTTTTCATCTAACCCTGTTTTCATTCTTCTGTCCCACTACACACACACTACATTACCCATAAGGCCACACCATTACCCATAAGGCCACCTTCTTAAAGGGGCCAGGCTGGCTCACAACATTTCTTTGCTGTGAGAGAATGTGCACAACATCCTGTGATGTTTCCATGATTTTTCTTGATATTTTTTAATTATATTATATATTTCTAAAAAATCTGCAAATAACTACAACTGCGGAACTTAAAGCGCCAATTGGCAAGGGATGACTGTATATCTCCGAATGCTGGGTGGCGGTTTGGGTTCTTCTCTGTTGTGACCTGGGGTGCTTTCTTTTGTTTTACCTACTTTGTGTACCTCAGACATGAGGTGACAAGGGGAAGTAGTAAAACTTAACGGCACAGGATCCCCAGCTGTGGTAAACGTACACTGTTGGTTTGATACAGAAACATTAATCACCCATAAGCCTTTGGTGGATGTCCTTTTATACCCAATCATGGCACCCTCACCAATTAACCTGCTGCCCGTCAGTCACTTGTTTGTTTACGTAAACTTATCTCTTTGTTTGTGTCTCTCTGAACTTAATACTTAGTTTTCTCTAAATGCCTCATGTGATTCTATCTGCAAGATGCATAAATTAAGTGAACAGACAAAATAAACTTTCCAGTGGAATAAATGAACCTGTTAGTGATGCTTTGCCCCATAAAGAAAAACAACAACAACAACCGTGGACTATGCCAGTTTGCAAAATAAAAAGTTGTTTATTTTCTGCACATTTCAACGTTTATCTTAATGACCACCAGAATAACTGGTATACAAGAACAGATGAAGCGCAAAGAAACGCTAACTTTGCTGAAACTTTGCCAAAGACCAGAAGTGAAAAACAAACAACAAAAGTTGACCAAATGACAGTAGATTAAAGGTGGGGTGGATGTTCTTTTTTTGCAGCACTTTTTACAATATTGCCTGAAAAACTTTTCACATTCCCATTGCACCCACTGAAATAAAATGTTTGCAAAAAAAGGAAACGTTTTGGTCCGATCTAGAGGGTATAATGGCTTAAGGGAAATGGCTAATAGTTATAACTATAGTTGTAGTAGTAAGACTAGAGTAGCTCGTCTTAATCACAGCTTCGTCATAGTTATGCTGCTATAGGCCTACGCTACAGGGAGACACCAGCATGATCTGCTGAGTGGTGTGTCTCCACTGCTCTTCTCCTTTTCTTCCCTTTCTTCCTCCCTTCCTCCTCCTCCAGCTCATTTATAATTATTTGGGAGCACCCTGCTACTGAAACTGTGCTCCATTTTCTTTGCTTTCCTGTGTTTGTTGTGCTGTTTCTGCCCCCTTTTCTCTTTGTGTATTTGCAGGCCAGAGTTTCCTGGGTTTCATGCTGACTTGCAGTTCCATCCACTGTCCATCCCGGGGTTCTCCTCCACTTGTGTTTGGGTACCGACTGGCGTGGTGATCGGCGACCTGGTCCTCTGGCCATCTCATCCCAGTGCTGCTGCCTCCATCTGTTTATGTTTATATATTGCATCCTTTTGCTTGAAATCCTACCCTTCTCTTTTCTTAAACCCAAACCCCTTCCTCCTCCCCCTTCTCTCACACACTTCACCTACACCCCACCCGCACATTACTGATACTCAAGAGCCTATCATGGCTCATTACGCTGACCACACGCCCAAGGGCCCTCCATAGCTCGCTTGCATTCACCCTACAACAATTCCACTACTTCTTTATTTTTATTTTTACTTTTTCTGTGCTCTCCTCTCTCTGTCCTACATCCTCTTTCTGTCCTCCATCTTCTCTCTGTCCTACATCCTCTCTCTGTCCTGTCTCCCCTCTTTTTCTTTCTCTACCCGGCTGGCCTTCGGCAGGAAGGTCCCCCCATATGAGCCAGGTCCTGCTCAAGGTTTCTTCCTCTTAAAGTGGAGTTTTTCCTTGCCACTGTTTGGTATAAAGGTTTTTTTTTTCTCCCTACGTGGGAGTTTTTTTACCTGCCATTATCATTGATTGGATTTAATTATATAATCTTAGTTGATGATATTTGCTCGGGGGTCATGCTCTGGGTCTCTGTAAAGCGCCTAGAGACAATTGTCATTGTAACAGACGCTATATAAATAAAATTGAATTGAATTGAATTGAATATAATCAGAGAAAAACTCTGACCAATCAATGTACGGATCATCTTTACATTTATTGGCTGCCTAATATGTCCATCAAATATCAATGCACTCCCACCCCTCCCTCCCTCCCTGCGGTTCATGTAGTCGTGAATCGTGTGAAGGCGTGGTTTTGAGGGGTGGGCTGAAGAGGAGGAGGCGGAGCCTTTGGGAGGAGGGAGGGAGTGTATATTTTCAAAATCTCACTTAAGTTGGATTGCTGGAACAGTTTTTTCAAAGAACACCCACCCCACCTTTAACATGTAGGAGATCTACTGAGAGCCATGAACACCTCTGTCAAAGTTCAATGTTAATCATACAACAAAGGTTGAGGAAGTTCCATGAAAAACTAAACTTCCTTCTCTTGATGGAGAAAGGTCAAATGCTTTTTGAGATGTTTCAATCTGACCCAAAGTGGAGAACCAGAAACATGGATCATTCCTGTCCTTAATACGTTCCACAGTGGCCGAAACGTTCGTGCCAAAGTTCCAGCAAACTATTGTGGGAAGTTGTTGAAAGAAACTCAAAATGTTTGACCCAAGTCAGACGGTTATAAGGCAGCGCTAGCAAATACGAAGGAAATATATGTAAACTTCTGACTTTGAAGAAGGTAATAAAAAAAAAATCCTCTCATTACTTTAATATTTTCAGTAAAGGAAACGTTTACACTGATTTAATGTCAAACAGCGAGATGACTGTCTGACATTGTGTCTTTTTTATATAGTGCATGTAAACTTCTGGTTTGAAACTGGATATGTCTCAGCTGTGCTCCTCTTCACTTTCTGGTTCTTGTCTTGTAAGCTCCAGATCTTTCTGGCCTTCAGAGAGCAGAGGCGGTGATGGGAAGCCAAGTTGACAGGGAGATTACGAGGCATTATTTGTTGACCCCGGCGCTCCGATGCTCACGTCCCCGCTGCACTTTCTTTGCGTATGAGCCCTCAAGCCCTTCCCTGGGGCCGTGAGCAGCCCTCCTCTCTCTTCCACCAGTCCATCAAACACTGCTCCCAGACTTTGTCGTATTCTCACGCAGAACTGGGGACAGCAGAAGACGTACAGGATGGGGTTCAGTACTGGGTTGAAGAATGCAACTGTTGCAGCTAGAGGAAGCCAAATCTCCACCAGTTTGAGATTTTCCTTGTTATAATGGGCCGTCAGTTCTATAATGCAGAAGATGTGATATGGAGCCCAGCACACAGTGAAATGCTGCAATCACGGATGTCACCATTTTGCTGAAGCTCTGGGACGGCTGTTCCTGATGTGACAGACTAGGGGACATGGGAGACTTCCTTAAGACTCTGGATTTAAAACATGGAACAGAATTCCAGGGCTTGAGCCACAATTGATTCGTTGTTTCTGGTGCATTTTTGGCCTCTGATTCTCTCCTTGTCATAATCAATGTTTCACTTAGCTTACTGGCACTCATCTTCCTCCTCCTCCTCCTCCTGTCCCTCAAACTTAGACCAATTTTGACGTAGCTCCCTGCAATGACCACTAGAGGCATCAGGAACGCGAGCAGGAACTTGGAGATGGCTGTCGCTCCCTGTCTCACACTGCAGTCACGCTCCAGCGTCACGTTTGAGGATAAATATAAGGCGAAATTATGGTAACACAACTTCCTTCCATCCATCTTCACACTGAGCGAAACAGGGTGTAAGGTGCAGTATTTAGAGCGGCCAACAGCCAGCCGAATGCACACACCTTCCATGCTGCTGCCACTGAGCGATGATTCTTGCTCCACACCGGCCGGACCACCAGGAGTAAGCGGTCCAGTGAAATGGCTGCCAGCAGGAAGGCCGACACAAACATGTTGAGGAAAAAGATGGAGGATTGAGCTTTGCAAAGGGGGTTGCCCAACTCCCAGCTGTGGGAGGAGTAAAGGTAGGCGGTGAAGAGCGGTAGTGTCAGGGTCGCCAGGAAGTCAGACAAGGCCAGGTTGAGCACCCAGATAGAGGCCACGGTGCGATGCCTGAGGCGGAACCCAACGGCCCAGATGATCAGAGCGTTTTCTAAAATCCCGAGGCAGGAGACCAGACCGTGGATGCAAACCACTGCCAAATTGGCCTGTCTGTTTTTGTTGAGTCCATCGTCCCTCATGAGCTCAATCAGCGGGCAGTACAACATTCCCTCTGAGATGGTCGAATTCAGGGCCATGTTTGTCCTCAGTGCTCTGAAATAAGAAGAAAAGACAGAGACAAAAGGCTTAATGACAGCAAATGAAAATAATCCAATGCTTTGCCATTTTCAGTTCGCCACACCAGTCCACGGGGCTTGCAGCACGACCCCTTGCCTGGCGCCAACTGAGATTGCCTTTGATCGTAACACTGATTCAAACAGATGTAGCATCTGCTGTTTGTCAAGTGACCCGGAGAAGGTTGGAATCATCTCAGCTCTATTGGAGAGATTTTCCTCTATGGCTGAGCCATAAAGGAGAGAAAATATCGAATCTGAGTGATTGCAGAATGCAAATTATAATCTGAGTATCCTCATAGTGATGTAGATGCAAAGAAATGTAATTATTATTGTGAAAAATAATGATTGGAATGATCATTGTGAATCATTGTGTGATTATTGTAATGGTAATGCTGATCTGAGAAATGCAAAGTAACTGTTCAGCTGTTCTGTCATAAGCAGAGTCTGTGTGCCGCCGTAGAATGTAAATATGAGATAAGCAGAATCTGTCCAGCGTTGGAAGTCAACAACAGCTATGTGTCAGGCTCCTTTAAATGCAGAAGACAAGAGGAGAGTGGATAACAAATATTGGTTCATTGAGGCGTTAAAACCAATAAAAGTATTGATTTCCCTAATGACAAACCAAGAATGGACTTGGATAAAGTGTAAACTTGGGTTTGATAATAAGTTAACTTTTCGTTTGAGAGGAAAGTTGAACTAGTTATTCAAAACAATTCTATGTGCTTCAAGCTTATCAGACTGCCAGCCAGAGACCTTGACAGCCAGGCTGTAGAAACGGCATCATGTGAGGTTGTTATCGAAAATAATAGTTTCCACTGCATACATACACATAGGGAGCTGCGTTAGCACTTGGTCATGGGTAAGCCAGGTGCAAGAAATTGCTTTGGCAGGTGGCAGCGCAGGCCGACCTTGGAGGGGCTGGCGAGTGCTGCAGCTTTATGCAGAATCATAGCAAATGAGCACATATTCTGGATGTTATCCAATCAATCAATTAAGTGAGCTTTGGGTACCCTTTGTGACATACATAGGTACATAAAACGTTAGGTAGAAATTAGCTTTAGCTAAATAGGTTTAGCGGTAGCAAGCCACTGGACCAGTAAACAGGGTAACCTCGGGACCTGAGAGTAGCTGTGTGTTTAAATTATGTACGCCTCTGTTGAGCATAAACCAATCAGGAGAGTTATGAGATCCTACTTTAATTTATGTACGCCCTATTGTAGTGAAACCAATCATGAATTGTTATGTAAGTTTTGGGTAATTATGCACGCCCTACAGTGCACAACCAATCATGAATGCTATGTAAACGTGATTATGCACGCCGCACAGTGCAGAATCAACCATGAATGCTATGAAAATGTGGTGTTGCACGCCCCTTACGTACGTCAACCAATCAGGACTGGCAGATTCTGCAAAAGACCAAACAAGGACTTTTCTGGGTCTGAGGTGCGGCTGGCAGAAGAGGCATACAATCTGAGGAGTTGAGGAGGTCTAGGTTTTTCCATGGGATGTCTTCCAAGGAGCAGGACTGGTTTGGGACCGAGCGAGCTAACCAAATATCCAGAGGGAAATATCTGGAGGATTATTCTTTCAGGAATAAAGAGAGAAGGTGCTCAGAACGGATTAACCATCTTCCCAACTCTTGAGGAATATAATTGGAGTTCTTGGATTTACCCTAGCTCACTGCTAGCAAGGAGGAGGGGCCGGATATCAGAGTTCCCGGGGCCTGACCGTGTGCTCTCTCTCTATACCTCGCCTCAGTAGCCTCGGAGATAGCGAATTGGCCATTTGCTTGCACACCAACTGTCCTCGGATCAACGCAGATGAATGATTTGTAAGCCACAGCTTGATTTTTAGAGTAGAATTAGAGATTGCCTGATCAATAAATGCTACTGCTTGACCCTGCTAACCTGCTTCAGTAAATATAAAATTATAACAGATGTCATAGTGGATATTGAATCTGTCCTCACAATTGTAAAGAATGGGTATACCTCTGCCTTAATGACATAGATAACAACATAAGGTTCTTAATGGTTGTTTTAGCCCAGTAGCGTTACAAACCCCTGGGGCTTGCTGTTGAAAAAACTGTGTCTCCGTGTTCTTTTATCTGGTGCCTAAATGACAAATCTAGAAGCAAAGATCAATCAAGAATTTATTACAATCATGTATACAAAAATCATTATGCCATGCAGAATATTTTAATCGGCCGATGGTACACTTGTCCAGAACAGCACCAAGATGCTGCCATGGACAAATGCACACTGCAAGTTAGATTGTGCCTGTCTTTAAAGATCCAGAGGAAGGCGGACCCTGGTCTCCTGGGTTTTATGGCTCTTTGTCCAGGTGGTCACAGTCCCAAAGTCCTGGTTAATAAACAAACTGTTTTTCCGGGGGTTTCAAACTGTTGATAGGGGGTCTGGAGGATGTTACAGGAATTAAGTCATAAACCTGAGCTGAGAAACCCACAGCATTCCTTCATGCCAAGTTCCAATTATAACAAGTTAAAATCTACATGGTTCATTCTAAATCCTAACACTGTCCAAGCCACTAAACTTAACCTAGTCGGTAACAAGAGCCCAGATCATGAGGAGAGCTGCAGTTAACAAATATGACCAATAGCTGGACTTTGAGCCGTCAGGCTATTCCTCTTAGGTCAGTTATTGGAGTAAGCAGGGTAGGCATTTGGATGGAAATATGCAGGTAGAGCTAGGCAAATCTCCTCACCACCAGCTTAAATAAGTTGAGGAAAGACTGCAACTTCGGACCCGTAGGATGGAGAGCTGGTCCTGGTGACAGGCTCTGCTAGTCAGAGGCTGAACTGCACCTGGGGGATCTAACATGTTCATTTAATAATTGGTAAAGCCACAGCTGGAACTCTTCAAAGCATTTTCCAGAATATATGGATGTCATATACTCTTTGACTTACAGCTTTGATTCCCATGAGGCTAATTTATTCTTTCAAATCCAACTCTGTCTTGGTTACTATTATACTATATATTTTATAGTTTATAACCCCGGGGTAATACTTCCAAAGCTCGTGTGCGGGTGCTTCCTGCAGCAGTGATAATTTTTGTTGCACAGATAAGTCGAACGTCAGCTACAGTTCAATTCAATTCAATTCAATTCAATTTTATTTGCATAGCGTCTGTTACAATGACAATTGTCTCTAGGCGCTTTACAGAGACCAGGATCATGACCCCCGAGCAAATATCATTAACTAAAATTATAATATTAAATCCAATCAATGATATTGGCAGGTATGAAGAGGCGGTACATATACAAATACAGCTGCAAATCTAATGATGTCACAAGTGCAGATATATGGCTGTGCTCTGGTCCAGTTTCCACTGGGCCGCACAGATCAATTTGGCTCGGTACGGTACAGTTTGGAACAGTGAGCTCTGATCCTGCTTGAACTGCTTTTGCAATTAGTTTGCAAAACATCAGCTGTTGACGTGTTCAAACCTATGGCTGGCCGAAGCAGTCCTTCTGATCCAGTTTCTATTCACGTACAGATCTAACATTACCTCGGTTTGTCTGTAGGGACACTATACACGCTATCATTTAAATAGATTTACATTTTTAAGTCTCGGCAGAGTTTTGAAGTAGCTATTTATTTTTATGTGACTCCGTTGCCTTCTGTGCCAACATGAATTGCCATTTCTCTGCAAACACATATTCTCACTCAGAATCACATCGATTGACATTATTTTGGCGCCTAATGAAAGTTTACGCTCTTTACCGTCTAATTACAGACCTGGGGTTTTTTTCAGTTGAGGATTGTTCCTTTAAGGAAGCTAGAAGAACTTGAGCCATGTTTGAGGAAAGACTTTGAAACGGTGCATCTTGTGTTTATCTTAAATGAAGACAGAGACGATCTTTGGTTGAGAGCTCGCCTGACTGCGGTGTTTTTAGCTTCAACTCAAGTTTACCGTAACTAGTTTTGGCAGGAGGCTGACAAAACACTCAATCAGTCCAAACTGAATGAGGTGATAATTTACTCTGAGCACAAGTATTCTTGGAGGTGAGAGCCTGTGGTTTCTCCCGTTACTCACCGTTGTTTCAAGAGTCTCTGGCAGTTGGAGTTTTGCTCTCTCATTTGTACAGATACAACCTGCTCTGCGAGTTTTTGAGGTGACAGATGTAGCGACTGTCCTTGGGCGACGTTTGTAGGGGGGATTTTACAGCGGAGACAGCTTGAAATCCCAGAAATATTAGAATATAGCAGTCAAACGTTTTACCTTTTCCCATCTGATGCTAAAAACATAAAAGGTGAGCGTCCCCGGCAAAAACAGCTTATCAAAGCCTGTTGCTGCACTCGAGTCACATACCAGCTGTTGCGCTACAACAGGAAATGCTTGACACCTAAAAGAGGAAACCACACTGTCGTTAAACCAGCATGTTCATCTGTGTTAACCTGTCAAACCTGGTTGAACAATTTTGTACCAGAAGCATGAAACCGGCCGAACAGGCTACAGGCCAGTTTGCCTGTCAGACTGAGAGACACTCTGAGAGACTCTGAGAGATGCTGAGACACTCTGAGACGCTCTGAGAGACTCCAAGACACTCAAGGACACTCTGAAAGACTCTTAGACACTCTGAGAGACTCTGAGACACTCTGGGAGACGCTGAGACACTCTGAGACACTCTGAGAGACTCCAAGACACTCTGAGACACTCTGAGAGACTCTTAGACACTCTGAGACACTCTGAGAGACTCTGGGAGACTCTGAGGGACTCTGAGGGACTCTGAGAGACTCTGAGAGACTCTGGGAGATGCTAAGACACTCTGAGACACTCTGAGAGACTCCAAGACACTCAAGGACACTCTGAAAGACTCTTAGACACTCTGAGAGACTCTGAGACACTCTGGGAGACGCTGAGACACTCTGAGACACTCTGAGAGACTCCAAGACACTCTGAGAGACTCTTAGACACTCTGAGAGACTCTGAGACACTCTGGGAGACGCTGAGACACTCTGAGACACTCTGAGAGACTCCAAGACACTCAAGGACACTCTGAAAGACTCTTAGACACTCTGAGAGACTCTGAGACACTCTGGGAGACGCTGAGACACTCTGAGACACTCTGAGAGACTCCAAGACACTCTGAGAGACTCTGGGAGACTCTGAGGGACTCTGAGGGACTCTGAGAGACTCTGAGACACTCTGGGAGACGCTGAGACACTCTGAGACACTCTGAGAGACTCCAAGACACTCTGAGACACTCTGAGAGACTCTAAGAGACTTTGAGGGACTCTGAGGGACTCTGAGGGACTCTGGGGGACTCTGGGGGATTCTTCTGAGGGACTCTGGGAGACTCCAAGACACTCTGAGAGACTCTGAGGGACTCTGGTGGACTCTGGGAGACTCTGAGGGACTCTGAAGGACTATGAGACACTCTGAGAGACTATGATACACTCCGGGAGACTCTGGGAGACTCCAAGACACTCTGGGAGACTCTGAGACACTCTGGGAGACTATGAGACACTCTGGAAGACTCTGAGAGACTCCAAGAGACTCTGAGACACTCTGAGAGACTATGAGACACTCTGGAAGACTCCAAGACACTCTGAGAGACTCTGGGAGACTATGAGACACTCTGGAAGACTCCAAGACACTCTGGGAGACTTAGAGACTCTGAGACACTCCGAGATATTGTGAGAGACTGAGAGACTCTGAGACACTCTGGGACACTCTGAGATACTGTGAGAGACTGAGAGACTCTGAAAGACTCTGGGAGACTCTGAGACACTCTTAGACACTCTTGAGATACTCAGTTCTTCTTTTCATACCAAGTCCTGTCAGCAACATGTTGATAGTTTACAGAAACAGCTGCGGGTTTCGTCAGGTTTGGACAGGTCGACCATGGCCCAACGTTTTTGAGGTGGGACCAAAATCAAAATGAGTGTATTTTTTTCATCCATCCATAAATTATCCATACTTTGTTCTCTGCTTTCTATTGGGAATCAAATACAGACACATAATAAAAAAAAATGATCTGCAAATCACTGCACTCTCTCTCATTTGACTTTTCCCTGCTTTTTTTTTAGAGCTGGAGTTGTACTTTCTTTTTCTTTTTGGGACGCTTTGACTGAGAGTCATGTGTCTTTTTAAATGATTAAAAGGCTCTTTATTAGATATAAATCACCCTCAGTTACCATCGGATGTGCAGCTGGGTTGTGGCCGTTTTAAAACCAGAAACATTTTTAAGTTTGATTAGTTTCCCGTGATCAGCACATCAACATTATTCTGGTCGTCGGCTTGAGGTGACTGTTGTATATTTGAATTGAAACTGACTGGGACTGAACTGAAGATTTGGGCATGTTGCCTCCTAAAATCCATCAGCGGCAGATTCGGCTGGCGTTCGTCTGCTTCAGGCCCTTCATTGGTGTGACCGTTCATAAACTAACTAACTAACAGGGAACTTGAACCACTGACGAGTCTTGCACGTATGAAGGGTGTTGACGTGTCAGGCTTCACGGCTGACAGAGATGTGCATTGTTGCAGGACCAGTCACATTCTTGTCCTCAGAACCAGGGTAATCCAAAGATGCATGCATCTTTTTATTTTCTCATTATATTTAGTCCTAATCTTCCTGCTGAAGCTTCTGTTCTTAGTTTATTTCATCTTAATCTTTCCCGCCCACCAGAATCTACAAGCACACGGCTCAGTGAGCCTTTATCGTTAGATGGTCATTAGATGGTTGACCATCTCACCTCAGTGCTGCTACCTGCATCTGTTTATGTAATCATTTCATTCAGTCATTTGTGTGCTCTCTGTTCTTCCTCCCCTCTCTTTTTCTTTCTCCTTCAGCAGAAGGTCCCCCCCATATGATCCAGTCCTGCTCAAGGTTTCTTCCTATTAAAGTGGAGTTTTTCCTTGCCACTGTTTGGCTTAAAGTTTTTTTTTTCTCCCTCTGTGGGAGTTTTTTACCTGCCATTATCCTTGTTTAGGATTCAATATTATATTTTTAGTTAATGATATTTACTCGCTGCGATGGACTGGCGACCTGTCCAGGGTGTACCCCCTGCCTTTCGCCCGTAGACAGCTGGGATAGGCTCCAGCAGATCCCCGTGACCCTTCAAGGATGAAACGGGTATAGAAAATGGATGGGTGGATGGATATTTACTCGGGGGTCATGATCTGGGTCTCTGTAAAGAGAGACAACTGACATTGTAACAGATGCTATACAAATAAAACCGAACTGAATTGAATCATTAGATGAATCTGAAACTTCAGAGTTTCTGCTTCTGAATTCTCAGAAACAACTTTAGTTCGTGAAATTGAATGATTCAAGGCATTTGATCAAGATAAACGGGTGTATAATATCGTGTGTTAACATGTCATACACAGCTGACAGTCCCTGAGCTCTGGCTATGATTTATCCATCAATTCCAGATGTATTCATCTATCTTTAGAGACAATGGACTCTTGTCCCCCTGGCAGCATTTCTGTGTTGGTTTATACAAAAGTCTCCAAAGGACTCATGAGCTTCCAGCAGGCTCAGATCTGTTAAAGGAGCCACATTTGACAGAACTAATCCACCTTCACACGCTTTCATTTTAAAAGATTAAACTTTTATTCCAGTATGTCTGGTTTTTCTAATTTCCTCTGTCCCGTGAGAACTGGGGGAGGAAATTCCCTTATTTGCATGCGGCTGTTATAGTATAAACTCTGACCAAGTGAGTCATTTCAGTCCAGCTCCGAAAATTACAAAGTGCTGATCAATATCACCTTTAAAGTAGAAGATTTTCATAAAACATTTTTAGAATAAAAGACAACGTGATCTCAAGATGGAACCAATAAAAGCTTTGGTGCTCCACAGCGCAAAACGTTCCAGTTTCACATGTTTTTACTAGGCCTGGGCAACAATTAAAATTTTTAATCATGATTAATCGCATTATTTCCCTGATTAAAGGTGGGGTAGGTGTTCTTTTTTTGCAGCACTTTTTAAAACATTGCCTGAAAACCTTTTCACATTCCCATTGTACCCACTGAAATAAAATGTTTGCAAAAAAAAAAAAAAACTAAACATTTTTGGTCCGGTCTAGAGGGTATAATCAGAGAATAATCAGTGGAAAACCAATCAATTTACGGATCATCTTAAGATTTATTGGCTGCCTAATACGTCCATCAAATATCAATGCACTCCCACCCACCCCTCCCTCCCTCCCTATGGTTCATGTAGTCGTGAATAGTGTGAAGGCGTGGTTTCGAGGGGTGGGCTGAAGAGGAGGAGGCGGAGCCTTTGGGAGGAGGGAGGGAGTGTATATTTTCAAAATCTCACTTGAGTTGGATTGCTGGAACCGTTTTTTCAAAGAACACCCACCCCACCTTTAATCACAATTAATCGCATTGTATACGCAAAATCAAATAATAAATTCAAAAGTAGTATAAAATGCACTTTTATTTAAATCTTCTGCTGCCATATGAACTAAAGTGTCATAACATTAGTTGTTCCAACACTTTTAACATCAGCACTTCTCAGTAACACATATTTAGTGTAAATCTCATCTTAAAAAATGTAAAATAAAATAAAGCTTATTGCCACTGCCAGGGCATTAATGTCATCCTGTTTTTATAAAAAATTAAAAAAAAAAAGTCTACAAACAAAATTCAACAAAATGATTGTTGCTCAGCACAATCAGAACATTAAAACAGGTAATTTCTGAGGTAACAGCAGAAACTTTTAACGGGGAGTTCAACTTGGCAGTTGTTACAAATAACCTTGTTTCTGTTAAATCCTCCTCAGGGAGAACTTTAAAATGAAAATGTCCATGTTAAAGTTCAGTAACTTTACCATCAATAAAAAATTAAAAAAATTAAAAAGTGACATTTTATTACGTTTTTTTTTTCTCATTTTTTAATCTAACACACAAAAAAAAAAGAAAAAAAAGTCTGTTTTTTTTTTATATTTCAATTTTAGCCTTGGATCAAAAATAGAACAGAATTTGTTTTATAATCGAGGACTGGTTTTTCTGTTGTCATTACACATCTGTGCCACCTAGATGGAGCCGCACTGCAGTAACCAGCTAGAGAACAGCAGGACAGTGAACACATGGAGCAGATCTGATGGAACATGGAGGAATGACGTGAAAGTTTTGTTGCAGTCCAGAATTTTTTTCAGACAGAATTGTTAATATTGCTACCTGAGTTGGTACCCGAACTGTAAAGTTCACTGATTTTTACCGTTCTCCATGTCTGATTTAGCTTTTCTGCATATTTACCTGCAAATTGTTTTCCGGTCCTGCAGCAGCCAGTAACAGACTTTTCAAAACAAAATAAAATAAATGTCGGCAATAATAAATTAATAAGTTAATGTGATAATAACGCGTTAACTTGCCCAGCCCTAGTTTTTACATGATGATGATGTAAAGTAGTCGATGTCTCAGCGAGAGCTGATCAGAAGAGCCACAATCACTACAAGGAAGACTGAGGGTGTGGTGAGACCTAGTGGTGTCTTCTACAGTGCTTTTGTGCTTCTCGTACTTCTCTCCCCGGTGGTTATCTCACTCTTCGTGGTTCACAGGTACCGTCATGTCGAGTGGACGCTGCAGCAACGGCCTCAGGAGACGGCCTCACCCCATCTAGGCTCAAGCCAACGACTCACAGCGTCATCATGTCATCACACAGAGCCGCGGCCACAGACTGAGTCACGTCTGCTTCAGATGATGTCAGTTCAGCACCAGGCCTGCACATGAACACGGGCGTCTGAGGAAACATGTGAGGCAGCGGTGACGCGACCGTCCGGGTTGGACCAACTCAGTTAGGGTTACAGATCAGTGTTTGACTGTGAGGAGCATCACAGAGTGGCTGTTTTTTTCAAATACGTGGACTGTAACAGGATCTTAAACTGCTCAGGGAAAAGGAAGCATCACCACATCAGAGGTTCAGCAGATGTTTCAAGTCATGAAATCAAAGATGGAAAGTGAGCACAGTTTCAACCTGATCCGAGTGTGTGATGTCATACTAGGGCGGGGCCAACTTCACATCTCTGCGTTGTTTGTCTGTATTTTATATGAACTGGATTAAACGGTCGATGGTTTGGTTTGATGATTTCTATGTGGCTCACGTTTTCAGTAAATAATTACATGAAACGTAGTCATGAACTGCGGTCTTTTAGTGAGATTGTGAGCCCCGTTTGTAGCTGGTTGTCTCGTCTTTGCCTGACTCAGACACTGAGGCGATGACTTTGCTCATCTGATCAAACAGGCAGCCGTCCGTCACTGCGTCCTTCAGATTTACAGCACAAGTCTAAGTAAAGCCAGCACCTCCAGAGACAGTCTTCTGCTGTCAGAAAAACATGTCCAGCTACAAGTGAAGCTGCTAAGAAACGTGAGGACTTTGACCGTAGAGCTGTGCTCAGGACAAACCTTACGCTTGATCTGAAACATCTTGACATTAGATTTTCCCCAATGAGCTCATTATTTTATTAATTTTATTGTCTGGGGACTCAGCTGTGGATGTATTTTAATGCACGTCTTCAGGCCATTGATCAGCAATATGGGACAATCAAAAAGAAGTCAACTAGAGAAGAAAACTGGCTCACCTGTGGGTATAATTTCCAGAAAGTCATCTGCTCAAGCAACAATTGACGAGTACATTCAGCATGGGAGAATGGAAATGGCCACGTGTGTCCCAGGGATGAATGTGCTTTGGTTGGAAATGTGCAAATGAACCCCTGAACAAAAACAGAAAACCTTGTAAAGAAGTCTGGTGAAACCAGGAAGAGAGGTGCAACGAGACTAAATTTGAATGTAATTTGAAAGAAATTTGAACTGAGGCCAAAAATGAACTATTTGGTCCACTGGTGTCCTTGAAAGAAAGATCACAGCGCCATCCCAACTGTGGAGCATGGGGGTGGCAGCATCATGCTGTGGGCCTGAATTCAGTTTAAGAGGTCTGTTAAAAAACAGGCTTCCATTTTCTCTCCCTCTCTCTTTCCTCCTAATGAGTTTGTCTCACTCACTCTGTATTTTTGGTAATATTTAAAGTATCTCATTTTTATTAATTGTTGTCGATAAGAATTTATTACTATCTTTAATGCCTGAAACGGCAGTTTGTTCCCTAAATGTACTTCCTGCGATTTACTGGCTCATGAAGACAGATGTTCAAGTCTGACGTAATAAAGAGAGACCATGGTTTGAAAGGACTCACAGAAGGAATCTCATTTGTCCTAAATGTTAAGTCTCCAGCTCACTTATACCAGTACATGCTGATATAACCTGCTGTTTGTCTCAACATCTTTTGGTTCAGTGAGCAGAGATTCAGACTGGGAGAAGACCACGGGGAAGACCCAGGACCCGCTGGAGAGATTATATCTCTCAGCTGGCCTGGGAGCGCCTCGGGGTTCTCCCAGAGGAGCTGGTGGAGGCGGCCGGGGGGAGGGAGGTCTGGGCCTCTCAGCTGAAGCTGCTGCCCCCGCGACCCGAATTTCGGACCACGCGGAAGTTAATGGATGGATGGATGGATGGATGGATGGAGCAGAGATTCCACCAGTGGGACTGAATATATGAAGAGGAGCCAGGGAGGCATACTGACTTTTTTATTATCATTAGGGCTGGGCAAGTTAATGCGTTATTATCGCGTTAACGCATTAATTTATTAACGCCGACATTTATTTCATCACACGTTAACGCATATTGCTCACATGCTTTTGTTTTGAAAAGTCTGTTTCTGGCTGCTGCGGAACCGGAAGACAATTGCAGGTAAACATAAGGAAAAACTAAAACAGACATGGAGAACGGTAAAAATCAGTGAACTTTACAGTTCGGGTACCAACTCAGGTAGCAATATTAACAATTCTGTCTGAAAAAGCAACAAAGGACATGACTGCAACAAAATTTTCGCATCATTCCTCCATGTTCCATCAGATCTGCTCCATGTGTTCACTGTCCTGCTGTTCTCTAGCTGGTTACTGCAGTGCTGCTCCATCTAGTGGCACAGATGTGTAACGACAACAGAAAGTCCAGTCCTCCATTATAAAAAAAATTCAGTTCTGTGGCCCGTTTTTTTAATTTCGTATTTTTGAGCCAAGTCTAAAATTGAAATATAAAAAAAACAGGCATTTTTTCCTTTTTTTTGTGTTTAAAAAATGAAAAACGTTAAAAATATCACCTTTCTTTTTATAAAATAGAAAGAATGATTGATACACGGATTGCTAAAGTTACTGAACTTTAACATGGACATTTTCATTTTAAAGTTCTCCCAGACGGAGGATTCAACAGAAACAAGGTTATTTGTAACAACTGACAAGTTGAACTCCCCGTTAAAAGTTTCTGCTGTTACCTCAGAAATTACCTGTTTTAATGTTCTGATTGTGCTGAGAGACAATCACTTTGTTGGATTTTGTTTGTAAATTTTTTTTTATTTTTTATAAAAACAGGAAGACATTAATGCCCTGCGGCAATAAGCTTTATTTTATTTTACATTTTTTTAAGATGAGATTTACACTAGATATGTGTTACTGACAAGTGCTGATGTTAAAAGTGTTTGAACAACAAATGTTATGACACTTTAGTTCATATGGCAGCAGAACATTTCAATAAAAGTGAATTTTACACTACTTTGGAATTCATTATTTGATTTTGCAAATACAATGCGATTAATCAGGGAAATAATGCAAAATAATTCGATAAATCACAATTAAAAATTTTAATTGTTGCCCAGCCCTAGTTATCATATTTTGAAATCCACGGTTGTGGAGCTGTATAAGAGCAATTTAACATCAAAGGTTTTTCTAACTGTGCAAAGCTCAGTTAAAAGCCTTGTTCCAAAAGCTTTAAATGCTGCACAAAATGTCGATTAAAAACAAAATGCAATGACTTGCATATCTCATAAACCCTTTTTTTAAAATCAAAAGAGAGACATCTCACTATTCCTTGAGAAACGTATTAGTTTATTCCATATCTGATGACTGCAACACGTCTGGATGACTAAAGGCTGGAAAAGTACCTGCTAGACTCACTTTCAACATCTCAAAATGCGGGTTTGTGAGATTCGCAAATAAAATAAGAACATTTTTCACGGCATCTCTGCTTTTTTCCAGAAACTATGTTAAAATGAAACCGTTCCAGAAGGGAGGTGGTCTCAGGTTTCACTTCCATGACGCCGTCCATGCAGCCTCGACTCTCCTGAACAGGAGGTTTCAGGAAAAGAGTCCCACCTTGATTCATGAGACTGAAACATCTGCTGACCTGCTGACCTGCAGGAGGAACCGGTGAGTTACATGCGCTTTGAATGGCTCACACGAACGGACGTCCCAACTGACTGACCCCACACAAACTATAGAAACCACTTGAAATAACTGGAACAGCTTCAAAACAACAACAACCACTCAGGTCTGGCTGGTTGTTACTATGGCGTCTGAGGACAACCGTGATCTGAATGACAGAGAATCTGCTCCATGTTGTTCATCAAGCACAATGACAGACACACCGAACCCTAAAAGTGTATAAAAATCACCATGTTTCAACCAAACCTGACACCTCCAAGAGCTCTAATACCATCGTAACAAATGAAAACTTTAGCATACAACAAAAGGTACAAACTAAAATACTTGAAAGTGCATCAAGTCAGTCAGTTTTAGTTGAAGTCTCTCTGTCGTCATCATAACTCTGTAAAGCGGATTCATCTCAGTATTCAGACTCACCAGGCACTAGGATTCCTTTCCTGAGCTTCTCCAGTCTCTTCAACTGCCACGGACACTCATCCCTCCAGTTCTGTCGCTCTGCAGTCATCCTGGAGAAAGTGTCTGAATCACCTGTGGTTTGGACGCACACACCCTCCCTTTGCTCCGCCCAGAAGATCCTCGCGAACCCTGAATGAGCCTGAATCAGGGTGGATGCCTGGACGGAAGTGTCTCTGACAGATTCAAAGGGAGGAAAGTCCTCATGCAGCACAGCGAAGAACACAGACAGGAGTCCGGACTGAAATGTGACACCTGCGATTTGTTGTGTCCATGCGGGACGTAGCTGAGCTTGTGTGAGCTTGTTCCCGATCTGAAAACACGACTGTGTGTCTCTGCCATGGTGCACTTTCTGCAGTAAGTTACAGTCAATGCCATGACATTTTTGTTTCTTGCAGTAGGATTTTCTGGTCTTTTGTTAGACTTAGACTTAGACTTAGACTTAGACTTTCTTTATTGTCATTGCACAAAAAAACACACGGCAGTGAGGTTTGGCGCGTTTCCTTCGTCAACGAAATGTCGTTGCTTGGCTTGTCTGTACTGTGACATCTCATTCAGTGTTACAGCTTAAAAAATTACAATACAATACTGTAGTGCTACAGACCTAAAAAAAACCTAAAGGTTGTGGTGAGTGCAGTGTAGAGAATAAATAGATAAAACCAGGATGTAAAACAACAGAATCCGGTGTAAACAGCAGGTTCAAGTGCAGTGCAGAGCTACGTAGCAGCAATAAAAAAATATATATATGAATATGAATATGATTATGGAATATACAAATATTGCACAGAAATTGAGATTGAAAATATTGCACAGAATTGAATTTGAAAAATGTATTGCACAGAAAAAATATATTTCACAGATATTTACAAAGGGAAATTATGCACCAATGTCCATGGGGTGGGGGTTTATTTGTCCATTGAGCAGTCTGACGGCCAGGGGGAAATAACTGTTTCTGAGTCTGGCTGTTCTGCAACGGATGCTGCGGAACCTTCTGCCAGACGGCAGGCGTGAGAACAGTCCATGTTGGGGGTGAGTGGGGTCAGAGAGGATCCGATGGGCTCTGGATAAGCAGCGGCTGTCTGCTATGTCCTTGATGGCCAGGAGTGGGGTCCCGATGATCTTCTCCGCTGTCCTCACCACTCTCTGCAGAGACTTCCAGTCTGAAGCCCTGCAGCTCCCAGACCAGACGGAGATGCAGCTGGTCAGCAGGCTTTTGATGGTCCCTCTGTAGAAGGTGGTTAGGATGGGAGGGGGGAGGGAAGCTCTCCTCATCCGTCGCAGAAAGTGCAGGCGCTGCTGCGCCTTCTTCGCCAGGGAGGAGGTGTGGGGTGACCAGCTGAGGTCGTCGGTGATATGCATCCCCAGGTATTTGGTTGTGCTCATGACTTCCACGGCTGTGTTGTTGATGAGGAGTGGTGTGTGGCTGGGTCTGGATCTCCTGAAGTCCACAATGATCTCTTTAGTTTTATCCACATTCAGGACCAGGTTGTTCACCTTACACCAGTCCACCAGATGTTGCACTTCCTCCCTGTAGGCCAGTTCGTTATTGTCCTGTATGAGGCCCACGACTGTTGTGTCATCCGCGTACCTCAGGATGTGGTTGCTGCTGTACCTGGGGCGACAGTTGTGGGTCATCAGGGTGAACAGCAGGGGGCTCAGAACACATCCCTGGGGGGAACCGGTGTTCAGAGCGATGACATTGGATGTGTTGTTACCCACTCGGACAGACTGGGTTCTGTCTGAGAGGAAGTCCAGCAGCCAGTTGCACAGCGATGTCTTGAGGCCCAGTGGCTCCAGTTTGCGTACCAGGTCCTGGGGGATGATCGTATTGAATGCTGAGCTGAAGTCCAGGAACAGCATCCGTACGTGGGTGTTCCTTCTCCTCCAGGTGCGCCAGGCTCAGGTGGAGAGCGGTGGAGATGGCGTCCTCGGTGGAGCGGTTTGGCTGGTATGCAAACTGGAACGGGTCGAGTGATGGGGGGAGTATGGAGATGATGTGGTCCTTAACCAGCCTCTCGAAGCACTTCATGATGGTGGAAGTATGTGCAACGGGGAGGAAGTCATTAAGGCATGTGATGACTGGTTTCTTGGGCACCAGGATTATTGTGGCTGACTTGAAACACGGGGGGACGGTGGCCTGGTTCAGTGAGATGTTGAAGATGTCTGTGAGCACGTGGGCCAGCTGGTCTGCATATCCCTTGATCAGCCTTCCTGGGATGTTGTCAGGGCCGGCAGCTTTTCGCGCGTTGACCTTCCGAAGAAGTTATTGAGCTCGTTGAGGAAGTTAATGTCACCCTGGCAGGGTGTGGCTGGGGCTTTGTAGTCAGTGACAGTCTGAATGCCCTGCCACAGTTGTCTGGTGTTGTTGGGCTCCTGGAAGAAGCACTGGATCTTCTGACTGTGGGCGCGCTTTGCTACTCTGATGGCCCGGTTCAGATTTGCCCTTGCTGATCTGAGTGCCGTTGCATCACCAGATCTGAACGCAGCATCTCGCTCCCTCAGTCTGTCACGCACCTCCTTAGTCACCCAAGGTTTCTGGTTGGCCCGTGTGATGATTGTCTTGGTGACTGTAGCCTCTTCCATGCACCACTGTATGTAGCCTGACACGGATGCAGCATATTCTCCCACATTGGTGTGTTGATTGTCTGTTGCAGCATCTCTGAACATGCTCCAATCGATGCGCTCAAAACAGTCTTGCAGTGCAGACATGGCACCTTCGGCCACACTCTCACTTTCTTCACCGCAGGTTTTTCTCTGGTGAGCAGGGACTGGTATGCAGGAATTAGCATAACAGAGAGGTGGTCTGAGGAGCCGAGGTGGGGGCGGGGGGCTGCTCTGAATGCTTTCTTGATGTTTGTGTAAACCAAGTCCAATGTATTCTTCCCTCTTGTAGCAAAGTCCACATGCTGGTGAAAGTTTGGAAGCACAGTCTTCATGTTGGCTTGGTTAAAGTCCCCAGCAACAATAAAAAACGCCTTCCGGCTGTGTGGATTGCATGTCGCTGACGGCGCGGTAGAGTACACTCAGGGCTTGTTTACAGTTAGCGCTGGGGGGAATGTAAACAGCAACAATAGTGACGCTGGTGAATTCCTGGGGCAGGTAGAAGGGTCTGCATCTTACAATCATAAACTCTATGTCCTCACAGCAATGATAGGAGACCAGAGTCGCATTGTTGCACCAGTTGTTGTTAGTGTAGATGCAAACACCACCTCCCCGAGTTTTACCTGTGAGGGCATGGCTCCTGTCGGACCTGAATGTTGTTAGCCCATCCAGGCTAATGGCGGTGTCCGGGACAGATGAGTTGAGCCATGTCTCGGTGATAATGAGGGCGCAGCAGTTTCTCGTCTCCCGTTTGGTGTTTAAGGTCCAGCTTCAGGTAGTCCAGTTTGTTTTCCAGGGACCGTACGTTGGCGAGCAGGATAGAGGGAAGCGGCGGTCGGAACGGGTTAGCGTTTTAGCTTTGCTGTGAGTCCACCGCGGCAGCCGCGCTTCTGCTTCCTCTCGCATGTTGGTTCGATCAGTGAAAATGCCATCATGTCCTTCCCCATCTCCCTCCTCTTTTCTTTCTTTTAGAACTGGGCGATACTGGGAATTTTGGTATCGATCCAATACCAAGTAAATACAGGGCCAGTATTGCCGATACCGATACCGATGCCGATACCGATACCGATACCGATACTTTTTCTTATTAAGCTTAATCTATCATGAATTTTTGTGATTTTTCTCTTTGGATTATTTTGTTAAAGCCAAGAATAGAATTTCGTCAAACTTTATGTCTTCAACATTTTTGTGTAAATAGGAAGTTGGAATTGGAGTTGAATTTCTGTTCATACTGTTTTTTTCTAGCCCAACTTTTATATTATATCTTTCAAAACTTTCCTGTTGCTTTAACTCTAAAAATTTCCCCGTTGTGGGATAAATAAAGGATTATCTAATGTTATTTTATCTTAGATAACACCTTTCAATGGGATACATAACATGTACTGAGTTATTTCAAGGCCTTAACTATATTTTATTGAGTTGGCTCCAGTAATATATGACTTAAGTAACATGTACTTTGAAAGTTAATATGAATTGATGCTGAAGATGACCACTCTTATCTACTTCGGATACTCTCTGATGGAAAGAAAAAAAAAAAAAGAAAAGAAAAAAAGCTTGAGTATCGACCTTTTTACATAAGTATTGTTCGATATCAATACCAGCGTTGGTATTGATATTATTGATATTTGGATTGATCCACCCACCTCTACTTTTTTTACCTGACTGGCCTTCGACAGGATAAGATCCAGGTCCTGCTCAAGATGTTTTCCCTGTTAAATGTGAGTTCTTCCTCTTGCCATTCCCTTTACTCCAGAGTTATGCTCCGCGGTCTCTGGGAAGCACCTACGGTTTATATTGTAACAGACGTGAAGGCTGTCTGATCAGAGGCAAATCTCCAACTGTGCAGTATCTGCTGCAAAAGTTGGACATTTTATTGCTCCTGTACACTGCAGGATTTCTGCAGTCGTATGTCTATAATGGCATGAGCAGATTGATGTGGAGATGAGGGCGGATGTACAACTGCTTCATTAGTATCTGCTGACCCTATACAAACCACTGGTGAAAATGAGTCACCCCATGTCTGTAGCATGTCTGTCTGCCAAAAATGTTTTTTAAAAAAAAGCTACAAAGGAGAGAAATGTTGTCCTGGTCACAGTTAGGGAGAAGAGGGAATGCAAAGCAGTACTGAATAGCATCGTAGGCGATCATAAGCTAAGATAACCAAAGGTGGGCATGTTGGAGTCAGTTTCTAGGCCTGCCTGATTCACTTATTTGCAACATAGCACCATGCAGAGAAAGGAAAACGAGGCTTCAAAAGCATTATCCAGGAAATCTGTGTAAGAAGAACTGGACAATTGTTCCACAGACTTACATCCACGCACACACTGAAGGTGAATGCCCACATTTAAAGATACACTATACAGTAATCCCCCACACTTAGCGGTTAATGGGGGCTGTGACCCCCCCCGCGAATGGTAAAAACCGCGATGTACATGTACATGTACATGTACATACAGTATTCATGTACGCAAAATCTACAGGAAGGTACACTCACTTTGACGATCTCTCCTCTGTGCGTAGCTGACGAGAGACAGAGATGGGAGATGCGGGGACGCGTGTCAGCCAATCAGCGTACAGACAACCGACGACACAGTAATGTCCGTCAAAGCAGCCAATCACAGGCCTCGATATTTGTTCATGAGGCCTCCTATGTCGGCTCTTGTTGCTTCCCCAGACTCGTTCTTGATGTGATGGGTTTCGCTTCAGCCTCGCCGCGCTTCATTTGAACTTTTAAAATTTTTTTTTAGAATATTTTTTTTTCTATGAATATTTTTGAAACTTCCGTGATGTACTGGGACCGCGATTGCTGAGACCGCGAAGTGTGGGGGATTACTGTATTTCCAAAAGTATTCACTCACCTGCCTTGACTCACATTCAAATTCAAATTCAAATATACTTTATTAATCCCCCAAGGGGGAAATTCATGTTTCAGTACACCAGTCTGGTGTACTAGGGGAGCTGCCGGCGTCCAACGCTCCTTTTCATGCCCGGTCCTGTGGTCCGAGTGTTAACTCCAGTTAACAGCTGTTAAAACAGTTAACAGCCGTTAAAACCAGTATATCTCCATAATGATGACAAGTGAGATATCTCCAGGTCAGAGGAGGAAACACCGATGACCCAAACCGTCTCCTCTGGGAAGACTGAGCTCCATTCAGTCCGGCGAGTGACGGAGCCGACCATCCCAGAGCCCGGTTCATCACACGGACCGGACCAGGCCGTTGTCGTCTCCCCCGGCGGTGCTGGGCCCCACCAGGTCACCAGACGGCCCCTTCCTGGTCAGCTGACCCATCCGGAGTGTGGACTGCTGGACAGAGGCAGCAGTTGTTTGCCGGTCACGGCCATGCCGCCGCTGCTACGTTGGGGGCTCCCGTCCCGGCTCAGTGACGCTGCAGCCCGGATCCAGTGGCGGTGGTTGCCGCGGGTAGCAGTTCAGGACTACTTAGCTTTCCTGAACCAGCCTCCAGCGTCACCGTCCATGTCCGCGGCGGCAGGTCTCCACCAGCCGCAAGAGGACCGATCCGCCCCCTGCAGACAGTATGTCGACATCCGACCACAAATCACCACAAACCGGGCACAAACTGGAGCGTCCAGCGTCGCAGGGATAAGTCCCCGGAGCAGCAGCAAGTAGCCTCCATGCCAGGCGTTGTCCGGGCAACGGAATGGCGCCACCATGTGGTGGCTAGGGGTGGCTACAGCCACTCCTGGATTACTCTGAGCCACCCTTTAGCCACCCCAAGGAGGCGCATTGGATTTATGTAGATCTAGGAAATATATTTTTAACATAGGCTTCTATATTTTTAACAGAAATAGCAACAACAATAATATATATTAGTAAGAATAAGAATCAGACCACAACGGGATGCCTACACCCAATATTACATGCAGTAGATCCATTGCTCCGTTCAGATCCCCCCCCAACCCCTCTTCAACGCGATGTTCGGAGGTGCTGTTGAAGTCAGTTTGGGAACTGAAGAAAGCATGCAGTGCATTCAAGCAGCAAAACCAATGCTACAATGAATTCTGAAAAGGACTTTTGTGGGTATGTATGTTATACAGAGTTTGCAGTGTTTGTGTAGTATATTTATTTGACTGGAAATACGTGGATATACTTTATACATGTGCATACTGAATGAGTGAGACTTTTGCTTGCTCTATGAAGTTAGCACGCTAAGCGGAAAAGTTAGCATAGCTAACTAACCACTTTGCTGAATTGCTTTCAGTCTACAGAGGTTAGAGGATGAAACGAAAAAACGATATATCACATTTTTTTGGCAAGAGTAGAAGTACTAGTGAGAAGAAAAGTGAGAATGTTGAGAAGCAGAACCCCGATGTAGAAGAAGTACCGGTATGCAGTGAGGATGAGTCCAGGGTGAGAACAGGGACAGAAGGTGCAGACGATGAATCAAGAATTCCTGGGCCTGCAGGTAACATTCAGCTACTGAATTGCATGATGAAGAAATTAGTAGTAGAAATCCATTGATCTTGCTGTTGTGCATTGAGTGTTAAATTAGCCATTATGAAATGTTACAAAAAATGGGTTGGATGTTTCTTGCTTCTAATAGGTCATGTTGATTTATATCAGATGTAAATACGTGTAGGCAAAATCCACAAACCATGGCTTTGACTATGAGGGAAATGCTGTCTCCTGTTCACTTAGATGGAATTCGTAGACATTAGAAATACCTATTGAATATGGAATTCTTCACAAGAGCTTACAACTGATGCTAGTAGTAATGTAACAATGAGTATGTTATTTTACCTTGTCATTACTTAATGTTTTCAAAGGTAAACTGGTGTCTACTCTTAATATAAGTAAAGTGATAATAAAATACTGATAAAATATATATATATAAAATATATAAAAGTATATATATATATATGTGTATATATATATATACATATATATATATATATATATATATATAAAAGTATATATTATATATATATATATATATATATATATATTTTTTTTTTTTTTTTTTTTTTGGTTGGGTATGCCACCCTAAGAATTTGCCTTGCCACCCACTAGCCACCATCAGATTTTTTTTCTGCTGGCGCCACTGGCAACGGACTAGTGACAATCAAATTTCTTCACTTGTTTACTAGTTGGAGTGAGAAATGTTCACTTGTGAAAGAATAAAGATCATAATACTGTCACTTTAGAGGGTAGAAACTTCTCTGTATCACTGGTGAACTAGTTTGGCTGAGAATCTTTTCCAGCAATCTAGTGAGTGCCCACGTGTTGCACTAGTTAGAAATATTCTACTTCACTTGTGAACCAGTGAATGTCAAAACTTTAAACTTGTAAACCAGTTAAAAACCAACGTGCTTACTAGTCAACTAGTTGAATGAAATTCTAATAAGGAGGTGGGTAAAAGTATGCACGGGGCCTTCCTATTGGTTCTTTGAGTCAGAATTTAAAATACCAGCCAATCTTTATTCTGGGTTTTACTCGCATCCCACCCATTTCATTTGCATGTTGCACACTAGATCACATGGAGGCCTGTGAAGCTGCAACTGGTAAGCAAGTGGCTACATGATGTAACTTAAGTGTAAACTTGTCAAGGCAAGCTTTTTAATGTAACTGATTGGTTCTGTCTGTTTAATTTCACAAAAAATCCATTGATCCACTGTTATTGCCGTTAGTTCTTATATATACATGTTTTTCTTTGGTATTCCTAGATGGCAGCTTTAACTGTGTTAGTTTTCTTTTGGCAATGTGTCTCTTCCGTTGTGATGTTACATCCTGTTATCGGAATAGCCGCTGAGGAAAGGTTAGGTTAGAGTGTGCTCTTGCTTAAAATATGAAAATGTATGTTTTTCTTATACCACGGTTTTCCTTTTAAATGAGTGAATGTGGATGCTGGTGTGTGTACAGTTGCAGGCATTTTATTTGCACGGTACTCTGAATGAAAGCTGCGGCCGTAAACTTAGTTATTGGTACTGTTAGTTTCTCATGCAAACTGACTCGCTTCATCAGTGGGGTGATGGTGAAAATATTTCAGAGGTGTAAGGCTTTCAGGAACCGCCTTAACCAGGAGTGGTCTGACCACATCAACCGCTTGATCAACGAATTGATGCAGACAATTCATTTGCCACATAAATATGCTCCATTTTTAGGCCTCATAGACAGAGCAGTTAATGAGGTAGTAAATAATCTCCTGATGATCATCAGCCGATCAGAGTTGGAGACTGCCATTGTAAAACAAAACCCATTAGTGGATGCAGCCATTGTACAGTGTTTGAAAACGCAAATTGAAAAAGATTCGCAACATCAGGGCCGGTTCTAGGAATGCACATAAGAGGGGGCAGTTAGAAATGTGAAGGGGGCATGTTCTTTTTTTTTTTTAACACATTACACTGTTAGTGTTAAAAAAAAAACATTTCCCACACCACGTCGGTGTGTTGTAGTGGTGTAACACACAAATTAAGTGATATTGAAAACCTCCCCAAATCCCAAAAACGTGTATTTGAAACGCAGAATGCCATTCCTGACACTTATATGAACACGAAGACGTTCGCATTTGGAGTCCTGTCAATCTTTGGATACTGATGCGAGCAGGTTTTCTCCAGCATGAACTACATCAGATCCAAATATCACTCGTCTCATAGACGCCAGCCTGCAGTCACGTCTTACAGCCCTGATATAGAGAAGCTCTGCAGTGATGTTCAGAAACAAATCACGTTAAGCAGGTGAGAACACTGTCACAGTGATTCCCAAAGTGTGGGCTGCGGCCCCCTGGTGGACTGTTGTGGTACTGCAGGTGGACCGTGAGAGGTCATTAAAAATAAACAAATATAATTTAAATCCTTGATTAAAAAAATAATATATATGTTTTTAATAACTGTAAAATATTTATAACATGATTTAGAAATAATAAAACAAACAAATTGAGTGTTATTCTACTGTCACCTTAATATTACAAGTGTCTCCTTATTTGTTGACCCCTTATAGTAATATTGGAATGTAGCTTTTAGTCTTGTATGTTGATCAAAGTGGTGTTTAAAGGTTTGCATGGGCTGCAGAGATTTTTTACATTCCGAAATGGGACCTTGGTATTCTGAAGTTTGAGAATGGCTGATTTAATAGATTTTTTTCTCCAAAAACATTTATTTTAGAACCTGAGGCTGAGCTGATGTAGTTGTGTTTTATGTTCAGGCTTGATGGCTGATTGCTGTATGTGGCTGAGGAGAAAGCAAGAGGATGACAACAGACTGAAATGGACTTAAGTCATAATTAAATACAAACTAGCCTATTTTAATGTTTACTCTTATTAAAGGTATTAAGTTGCAGCTATACATTTTATTTATTTCAAAGTGGGCTACTTTTTATTTTATCAATGTTTTACAAATCAGTGAATGACTCAAATAGACCTGTTCTTTGTTTTATTTCAAAGTTGGTCAACACATGCCAGTGTTCTTTTTTCTCCTCTTTCAAAAATTCAAGATTCAATATATTGACTGTCATGTCAACAAGTTAATAGGAATTTGTCTTGGTTCTGCTCCCAAACATCTACAGTGCAACAGCACCCAATATACAGTCTTTATAAGAGTTTAAGGTTAACAGGTAAAAACAGCAATAAAATGTCAACAGTTTTCTGTTTGTTGTTCTGTAATTTCATAAATGCAACTAACTATAGTTCTTTAACCGTGGATGACAAAAAAAAATGGAAATGAAAATTTAATTAGTATCTTCCCACTGAGCAATTTATGGTTCAGAAGACGTCTATTTGACGTCTTTTTGCGACGTCGGAATCACGTCTCGAAAAGGTGCAGAATGAAATGTTTTTTTGACGTCTTTTCCCGACGTCGTGTGGACATCTTTCCCTCGACGCTTTATGGACCTCCACTTCCATTCATCCGGGGCTGGATTAACGTCCACTAACTACCTTCATTAAAGTGTTAAAACTGGACTATTCTGTAATTTACACTAAGGTAGCAAACTAGAAACCAAACCAAATTTACATTGCAATTTCTTTTAACCCTCATTCTACCGACATATTTCGCATACATGGATTACCGACTGGGGTCCGTGCGGACCCCAAGAATAAATACTGTAATAAACAACCATCAAAGAAAAATTACAACGTTTTTCTTCTCAGAATATTATTACTGATGTATTAAATGTCATCTGAGGAAAAAAACAACAACAGATTGTTATTATTTTAAGAGAGTTATAGTTAATTTGCTTATTTTATAAAAAACGAAAATATACTTTTCTTTAACCCAAAAATGTCAACAGTGGAATTTTATGATCTCCTTTACAGCAATTAAGATCCTATCCTAGCTAAGCACAAATCCATTGAAATTTTTCAAATCAGTTAAAGAATGAGGCTACAGCGCAGCTTTTCCCTCTCTATTACCATCTCTATGGTAGTCATGTTAGACTTGATTCTGATATAATTTAGTGTTCAGTAATTTTAAGTAAACATTTTTTGTGTTGTATTTATATGGTGAAACCAACCAAGGTCATTTTGAACCCAATATACGGTCATGGAAAAAATTATTAGACCACCATTTTTTCTTCACTTTCTTGTTCATTTTAATACCTGGTACCACTAAACGTCATCGTGTGACTAAAACAGACAGAAAAGAAAACACTGAATGCATTAAAGCAGTGTTTTTGGCAGTACAACGCCATAGCTATTGATGTAAAAACTTAAGTGATTTAGGTTATAATCAAGAAAACCATGGAAAATGGTAAGATATCAGCTCTTAAATAAAACTCTTATGAGCAATCTTTGTGGTTATCGTTATGTTTGTCCAAACAAATGTACCTTTAGTTGTACCAGGCATTAAAATGAACGATAAACTGAAGAAAACAAGGGTGGTCTAATAATTTTTTCCATGACTGTATATAAAAACTTAAATAAACCCACAATCATTTAAATGTCATTACATTTTAATTTTATTTGAATTTTAATACAAAAGTCGATATTCAAAACAAAGGTTGAATAAATGCAATTCAAATTGAGATTTTTCAATTTGTTTATAATGTAAAAGGAATGCACATTATGTCAAATGCAGTTGCTGTCTCCAAGAACTATGAAGTGGACATTACGTCAAATGCAGGAAAAAGTGCTGATTGTTATCCCCAAGAACTTAAAACTGGTGGCAGCACTGTTGTTTGAACTCTGGACAATAGACAGTTATGGCACACAATTTGTCTCCTGCTATGGTCAGGACATACTGGCATGTGGCAGAAGGAACAAGTACTTGCTACTTTTCTATCTGTGCTTCGGGAGCAAAGGCAACACCTTTTTTTGCAAGTTGGTTTTTCATCCAAGTGTTGGACATCAGCAGGTGGAGTTTTACCTACTCCCATGATGGTCATTGCTGCACGGATTGGGGCTTGCAGTGTGGCAATCAAATGCACTACAAACTATTTTACAGTCTTATCTTGTAAAATAGAACTTAAACATTCCATTTCATAGTCATATATACATTTTTAGGATGGAATTATGTATTTTATTCCTGACTTTGAAAGTCGTCTTACCTTAGGAGGAGCAGTATTTTGTGTTGTTGACAGAGCACATGACTGAATCTGTCTCTGCTGCATTTGTGTCTATCTCCCTCAAAATGACTGACAGAGTGCCCCCACCCCCCCTGAGAGTGTGTGATACTTTAAATTAGGACCCATGGCAAACATTGACTCAATAAATGGTTCCATCTATTAAAAATACATAGGCGGAATTAGAGATTTTGACTGGGGTCCTCTTGGACCCCAATGCATTGGAATTTTTAAAAAGCACAAATAAAGACAGAAACAGAAAAAAAATCATATGACATCATTAGGAACAAATTGATTGACAAAGTCATGAAAAATTGGAATTATAGAATAAAGCACCTCTAAGATATGACAAAAAGTACACCTCTGGGGTCCGAGAGGACCCCAGTCGGCGGTATGAGGGTTAAATGTAACAATTCTGTAAAATTAACACATTCAGTAAAATTATAGCATTACATGCAGTGCAAAATAATATAACCATTACCCGTGTTGCAACAGTTGATAGCTCACAGAATTAGGAAGAAAGGCAAAAAACAACTTTATTAATATTGATTCACACTATTTACATATTAACATTTGTCATACTATACAGAATTTACATATTAAAAATGATTAAGACTACACATTTACAAATTAACAATGATTTAAACTATTTACATGGTGCAAGAATCTCCATGCATATACATTCCACAGATGTCGAGAATCTGTTTCGATATAGTTTTTCAAACAGTATACAATGGCTGCATCCCCTAATGGGTGTTGTTTTACAATGGCAGTCTCCAACTCTGATCGGCTGATGATCATCAGGAGATTATTCACTACCTCATTAACTGCTCTGTCTATGAGGCCTAAAAATGGAGCATATTTTTTTGGGACATCAAGTGTCTGCATTAATTCGTTGATTAAACGGTTAATGTGGCTAGACCACTCCAGGTTAGAGCGGTTCCTGAGAGCCTTACACCTCTTAAATATTTTCACCATCACCACAGTGATGAAGTGAGTCAGTTTGGTTCGGCATCCCTGCTGCCTTGCGAACCCGCGATCCATTAATAATCCAATCCGTAGAATTGTTCTTGAAAACACGTCTGTATCGTCCTGTTTAAGAGAATAACTGTTAATTTCCTCATAGTACAGTACAACCTATATGACGTCAAAGGCACGACGGATCTCCAAGACCACGCCCATCCCTCGTGCCTTTGACGTCACAGGCCCGAGAGATCTCCAAGACCACGCCGGGACGGGCAGACCAGACCTAGTTCTAGCTCAGACCGTCCTTCGTTGTGTTGCGTTGGAGTCGAAAAAGCAGCCAGGAGAGGGAGTTTATTATCTGTATGCAGAGACAAAAACACTCTTTTCATCCAGTCTCACACACCTTTCCTCAGCGGCTATTCTGCCAGACCGCATGTAACTTCACAAATCATTAACAGTAATACAATAAATGGTAATTATAAATGGACAGGATAATATGATTCCCTCCCTCAAAGTCTTACTGGCAACATTTGAGATATTTTACAAGCACAAGAAAAGCAACCATGAACGCCAACAGTGTATAAGACATATGAAATGAAATGAAAATGAAATGAAAGATACTTTATTAATCCCAGAAGGGAAATTCAACATTGTAGTAAGGGCTTTTTTTTTTTTTTTCAACAATAAATAAATGACAGCAATAACTTCCATCTGGAACAAGGAGAAGACTGATCAGAGATGCAGCCAAGAGGCCCGTAATCACTCTGGATGACTGATCTACAGCTGAGGTGGGACAGTCTGTCCAGAGGACAACAATCAGTCCTACACTGGACAAATCTGGCCTTTATGGAAGAGTGGCAAGAAGAAAGACATTTCTCAAAGATATCCATAAAAAGTCTGGTTTAAAGTTTGCCACAAGCCACCTGGGAGACACACCAAACATATGGAAGAAGGAGCTCTGGTCAGATGAAACCAAAATCAAACTTTTTGGCCACAATGCAAAACGATATGTTTGGAGTAAAAGCAACACAGCTCATCACCCTGAACACACCATCCCCACTGTCAAACACGGTGGTGGCAGCATCATGGTCTGGGCCTGCTTTTCTTCAGCAGGGACAGGGAAGATGGTTTAAACTGATGGGAAGATGGATGGAGCCAAATACAGGAGCATTCTGGGAGAAAACCTGTTGGAGTCTGCAGAAGACCTCACTGTTAAAAATTTTCCTGTAAAAAAACAGTATACTACTGGCAGCTGGGTTGCCATTATGTTACTGTAAAATTAACATCTCTTTACTGTTGCTTACTTTACAGTTTTATACTTTTCATGAAAAATACAGTATGGACTGGTTTGTAAAATTACTTTCATAGTATTATACAATTGAATTACTATTAAGTTTGTATTATTTATACATTTTAATACACTATTTAAATAATAGATTAAAACATGAACAGCTATATGATCGCATACAATTAAAGGCACTTTTGTTAATGAAAACATGTTAAAAGATGTAACTGTCACAAAATCTCTGTTTGAAACATGGCTACAAGCAGATGGTGTACCAAATAAACCCACTGCTTTTTCAATCCTGTGATTGAAATGTAAGAGAAAAGGCTTCACAGCTTCTTATTGCACTTTACTTTTTAGTTGAATGTAAAGTTGACATGCAAAACCTTCACATGCAGAACAATTGCATGTTAAATGAATGACTGCTAAATAAAAAATAAAAGTTTGGTAAATAGTCTGCAAAACAGTTAAAACAAAAAGAAAATCAGTATAATTAACATCACTATACAGTACACGTTACAAAACTGTAGTTACTGTAAGTGTAACAGTCCAAGAACACTGGCAGGAGAGTAACAACTCACTCAAAAACCCCAGGTTTCACAAACCAGCCAAGTTAGCTGTGTGTGTGGTGTGTGCCAGAGAGAGAGAGAGAGAGAGAGAGAGAGAGAGAGAGAGAGAGGCTCCAAAGCAACTTATTATGCATACAAAGTTAACATTCATGCCCCTCATTCCCTCCCATCATAATAACATTCCAACCTGAAACATCCAAACAGTTTATGTGTAGTTTCAGAAACAGAACCGACAACACTAAAATAATGGAAGAATAAATACAAAGTATAAAACGGTGACATGAGTAAAAGAAAGAATATAAAAATAATAAGTATTAGAGAGCTATGAAGGAAGAGAGAGAATTAGAAGATTGAGACAATCAGGTGTCTTGACAAAAAGATTAATGAGGTTGAGTAATCTGACCATCTGAAATGAAGCTCCCTCAAAATCCATTAGCCTCCTTAGCAGAGTGGACACATGCGGGTTCACTGTGGTTCTCTTTTTGGTTGTAACTTTGCCCGTTTTCTTGGATATGACTTTGCCTCGTCCAGTCTTGGTGCCCTTCTCAGGGTTGATTCCAGTGAAATGCCTGAAAAATTAAAGTGTTTATTGAATGTGTAAAAATTAAGTTGTTGAACTGAATCTTACAAATAAAACAATAAAAGGCAGAAAATGTACAGAGTTAGGATTGAAAAATAAGAAAAATTCAGGTTCTACTTAAAGGTGGGGTAGGTGTTCTTTGAAAAAACGGTTCCAGCAATCCAACTCAAGTGAGATTTTGAAAATATACACTCCCTCCCTCCTCCCAAAGGCTCTGCCTCCTCCTCTTCAGCTCACCCCTCGAAACCACGCCTTCACATGATTCATGACTACATGAACTGCAGGGAGGGAGGGAGGGGTGGGTGGGAGTGCATTGATATTTGATGGACGTATTAGGCAGCCAATAAATGTAAAGATGATCACTATTTTGATTGGTCAGAGTTTTTCTCTGATTATACCCTCTAGACTGGACCAAAACATTTGGTTTTTTTTTGCAAACACTTTATTTCATTGGGTACAATGGGAATGTGAAAAGGTTTTCAGGCAATATTGTAAAAAGTGCTGCAAAAAAAGAACACCTACCCCACCTTTAAAATCTAACCTCTGGATGAACTGGAGAGTGCATGATGCCTCCTCTTGGTACTCCAGATTAAAGGTGTAATACGTGGAAAATAGGGCAGCAAGCCCTGTCAGAAACGTCCGCTGAATCCCTTCACAAATAACGTGTCCCTCAATGCTGACCATCCAGCACCGAATTCCTGTCATGTCACCTGAAAGCACATGGAGAGATGTTACTTTTTTCTTTTTACAGAAAAACAGAATAGTTGTTGTGGATCTTGTTGCATTTGTAACAGAAAGAAGTACAGCTGTGTTTTTTGATGCTCATGCAACCATTGGACAGCTGGAGGTGCTTTTTATGATGATCCACTTGAAAAATGAACTGATTATGTCATGTGATGAACATGCAAGTATGCTACTTACTATGATCAGGAGGGCAGCAGTAAAGTCTTCTACTGCAACTGCAATATCAGAGAATTGTGTCAAAAATCAATCTACGGTCATGGAAAAAATTATTAGACCACCATTTTTTCTTCACTTTCTTGTTCATTTTAACGTCATCATGTGACTAAAACAGACAGAAAAGAAAACACTGAATGCATAAAAGCAGTGTTTTTGGCAGTACAAAACGCCATAGCTATTGATGTAAAAACTTTAGTGATTTAGGTTATAATCAAGAAAAAACCATGGAAAATGGTAAGATATCAGCTCTTTAAATAAAACTCTTATGAGCAATCTTTGTGGTTATCGTTATGTTTGTCCAAACAAATGTACCTTTAGTTGTACCAGGCATTAAAATGAACAAGAAACTGAAGAAAACAAGGGTGGTCTAATAATTTTTTCCATGACTGTAAATACAAAGGAAAAAGTCCCTTGCACAACTCAAGGTGGAGAAAACAGCCACAGTTAGAGCAAAACAAATATTCTTGAGGTTCGACATTACCTTTTATTTGCCTGCTTGAAACAACGTGGTAGTTTCCCACAATTTTACACAAAAATATACAGAATAACAAATATTTATAATTTTTATGTTATTGTTGAGGGCAGCATGGTGGCTTAGTGTTTAGCACTGTTGCCTCACAGCTAGAAGGTTCCTGGTTTGAACCTCAGCAGGGGCCTTTCTGTGTGGAGTTTGCATGTTCTCCGCGTGCTTGCGTGGGTTTCCTCCGGGTACTCCGGCTTCCTCCCACAGTCCAAAGACGTGCATGTCAGGTTGATTGGTGGTTCTAAATTGCCCGTAGGGTTGTATGACCTCTTTTTGCATTAAAAACTTTAAAAACTGCCAAACATAGTAGGAATAAGCTTTTGGATAGATTCAAATTCATCTGAATACAGTCTAACTATATATAAGACTTCATACACTGTGTTATCTTCATTTTAAGGGTCAAATAGGGTTTGCGGCTCCAGAAGAATTTTATTAAGGGGGGAGGGACAAAAAATGGCTCTTTTGATAGTAAAGGTTGCCGACCCCTGCACTAGTACTAGCAGCAGCATCACTGCTATTGCTTTTAGTACATGCAAGAGGAGCACACTTGTTTTAAATGCTCTGAAAAAAGGATGCATGTCGCAGCATTAACTCTCTCTTTGTGAGCAGCTGAAAGGTGGAGTGCAAAGTGAAGTTTTGAGAAAAACATCTTCTTTATTTATTTATCGAATTCTTTTTTTAAAAATATTTCCCTGAGCAGTTTGAAACAAAACTGTGCAGAGGGGCGGGGCTTCACGTAGGGGTCCGGCAGACACCGCTCATTTGTCCTCAGTCTGTTAGATGCAGTGTACAGATGTCATTGTGACTTGAGAAATGCTCCCAGTGGGTTAAAAAAAACAGCAGACTATTCCCCATTTGACTGCACAAATATATGTATGAATGTTATAGTAACTATTATTTGAGTTGTTGTCAATCATTAGTTATATCACGGGTCGCTAAGACGAGTTTGGTGGAGTTTTTACTGCTTCTTCCAACTCCTACCGCGCTGACTGTAACTTGACACTCTCTGGCTGCGTCTTGCCTCATTTGCATACTCACAGTGATTGGATGTTTACGGAGGGGCGGAGTCCTGACAGCAGGCTGTGTGAGGACACACACTACACCGACATGAGAGAAGAGAGGGGGCTGATTAACGTGTGTTTCTATCAGCAGATTTTTCACTTCTTAAAGTTTGATTTGAGGGGGCAGGACATCTGTTTGAGGGGGCGTTGCCCCCTCTTGCCCCTGCGTAGAGCCGCCCCGCTCAACATGATTCTCAACATCCTTGGAATGTATTTGGACAGACATTCATGGACTATTTCTATTCTATATAGGTATACGATAATATTGACTGTGTGTTGGTCATGTGCGTATTTGTAAACAGCTATAAGGGCAGAGCTAACAACTATACTTACTCTTTGAAAAAAACTTAAATAATGCCAGTTACTGTAAAACATAATACACTGCTTAATCATAAATGATTGAAAAGTTTGATAGGATGAAATGGGTTTTCTCCAGGTGCTCTGAGGCACCTGGAGAAATTGTGTCACAGTGCAGATTCAAATAAAGGCAACATTATTTTCAACATATTTCTTGGACCACCAGTTTTTAGGGTTCGACATTAACGGCTGCCCGGGGCTGGTAGGCACTTGGTTCAGGCAGCAACTTAGCTAATGGCGGCTGCCTGACGGGACAACCACATTTTTTCAATGTATTTTGCTATTGCTGGGGGCATTAACGTGTTATTAAAGCATAATAATAAATAAAAAAAAAAACATAATAATAATGCCGACAAGTATTTTAACGTACTTAAATGTAGTTTTTTTTTTTTTTTTTTTACTTTTACTTTGAAAGTCCGAAGTTCTGAATCTGAAACAGACAACCATGGTTCATGGGGGAAAAACGACTGCCGTCGGCGGGGCTTGAAAACGCTGAGAAACGTACGTGGGCTAAATCTATCGTGGACATTTTAATTTTAAACTTCTTCTAGAGGATGAAGTTGATAGAAGCAATGTTATTTGTAAACTCTGCAAAGCTGAATTTTCCTGTCACCCTTCTCGCTAAATCCGTCGACTTTCCTGACTCCGGTGGTGACTTTTTTGTAATAAGCGACAAGTGACAAATCTAGCAACTTTTTCTGGTGTTCTTAGAGATTTCGCAGGTGTTTTAAAGGCAGACGTTCTACATTTCTAGTGCATCCACACATATGTGGCGCGTGCAGCCTCTGCATCTCTCTCCATAGACTTAACGAGGTTTGGACGTCCCAGAGCACTCGGTCTCCCAGCAGCCTCCCAGTACTCCCAGCTGCAGTCAGAGCAGAGACCAGTAACTGCAGAAGAATCTGTTTCAGGTCACTTTGATCCTAAGCGCTGATAAAGGAGGAGCTAGTAGATTAATTCTACTCCACATATGTCTTTAAGTTAAATTTAATATTCTAACGATTAACAATACAGATAAATCAATTCATGTGATCTGGGTCTAGACAAACATTTAAGTCACAAAGATATTTTGAGAAGTGATGGCCTATTTTAATATATATTTTATACACACACACATATATATATATATATATATATATATATATATATATATATATATATATATATTAAAATCATCACTTCTTCGTGATCATATCTTCGTGATGGCCTATTTTAATATATATATTTTTAAAAATCAAGAGAAAGTTGATTTGTTGTTCTAAATGTATTTAGGGTGTTCGTCTCTCCCATTATGTTATTCCTCTTTCATACAACGTCCATTACTATTACATGTAATTCAACAATAACATCCATCCATCCATTATCTATACCCGTTTCATCCTCAGAGGGGTCACGGGGATCTGCTGGACTCTATCCCAGCCGTCTACTGGTGAAAGGCAGGGGTACACCCTGGACAGGTCTCCAGTCCATCACAGGGCCACAAACAACCACTCACACCCACACTCACCCCTACGGGCAATTTAGAACCACCAATCAACCTGACATGCACGTCTTTGGACTGTGGGAGGAAGCCGGAGTACCCGGAGGAAACCCACGCAAGCACGCGGAGAACATGCAAACTCCACACAGAAAGGCCCCTGCTGAGGTTCAAACCAGGAACCTTCTAGCTGTGAGGCAACAGTGCTAAACACTAAGCCACCATGCTGCCCTCAACAATAACATAAAAATTATAAATATTTGTTATTCTGTATATTTTTGTGTAAAATTGTGGGAAACTACCACGTTGTTTCAAGCAGGCAAATAAAAGGTAATGTCGAACCTCAAGAATATTTGTTTTTGCTCTAACTGTGGCTGTTTCTCTCCACTTGAGTTGTGCAAGGGACTTTTCCTTTGTATTTACAGTCATGGAAAAAATTATTAGACCACCCTTGTTTTCTTCAGTTTCTTGTTCATTTTAATGCCTGGTACAACTAAAAGTACATTTGTTTGGACAAACATAACGATGACCACAAAGATTGCTCATAAGAGTTTTATTTAAGAGCTGATATCTTACCATTTTCCATGGTTTTCTTGATTATAACCTAAATCACTAAAGTTTTTACATCAATAGCTATGGCGTTGTACTGCCAAAAACACTGCTTTTATGCATTCAGTGTTTTCTTTTCTGTCTGTTTTAGTCACATGATGACGTTAAAATGAACAAGAAAGTGAAGAAAAAATGGTGGTCTAATAATTTTTTCCATGACCGTAGATTGATTTTTGACACATTTCTCTGATATTGCAGTTGCAGTAGAAGACTTTACTGCTGCCCTCCTGATCATAGTAAGTAGCATACTTGCATGTTCATCACATGACATAATCAGTTCATTTTTCAAGCGGATCATCATAAAAAGCACCTCCAACTGTCCAATGGTTGCATGAGCATCAAAAAACACAGCTGTACTTCTTTCTGTTACAAATGCAACAAGATCCACAACAACTATTCTGTTTTTCTGTAAAAAGAAAAAAGTAACATCTCTCCATGTGATTTCAGGTGACATGACAGGAATTCGGTGCTGGATGGTCAGCATTGAGGGACACGTTATTTGTGAAGGGATTCAGCTGACGTTTCTGACAGGGCTTGCTGCCCTATTTTCCACGTATTACACCTTTAATCTGGAGTACCAAGAGGAGGCATCATGCACTCTCCAGTTCATCCAGAGGTTAGATTTTAAAGGTGGGGTAGGTGTTCTTTTTTTGCAGCACTTTTTACAATATTGCCTGAAAACCTTTTCACATTCCCATTGTACCCAATGAAATAAAGTGTTTGCAAAAAAAAACCAAATGTTTTGGTCCGGTCTAGAGGGTATAATCAGAGAAAAACTCTGACCAATCAAAATAGTGATCATCATTACTTTCATTGGCTGCCTAATACGTCCATCAAATATCAATGCACTCCCACCCACCCCTCCCTCCCTCCCTGCAGTTCATGTAGTCCTGAATCGTGTGAAGGCGTGGTTTCGAGGGGTGAGCTGAAGAGGAGGAGGCAGGGAGTGTATATTTTCAAAATCTCACTTGAGTTGGATTGATGGAACCGTTTTTTCAAAGAACACCTACCCCACCTTTAAGTAGAACCTGAATTTTTCTTATTTTTCAATCCTAACTCTGTACATTTTCTGCCTTTTATTGTTTTATTTGTAGGATTCAGTTCAACAACTTAATTTTTACACATTCAATAAACACTTTAATTTTTCAGGCATTTCACTGGAATCAACCCTGAGAAGGGCACCAAGACTGGACGAGGCAAAGTCATATCCAAGAAAACGGGCAAAGTTACAACCAAAAAGAGAACCACAGTGAACCCGCATGTGTCCACTCTGCTAAGGAGGCTAATGGATTTTGAGGGAGCTTCATTTCAGATGGTCAGATTACTCAACCTCATTAATCTTTTTGTCAAGACACCTGATTGTCTCAATCTTCTAATTCTCTCTCTTCCTTCATAGCTCTCTAATACTTATTATTTTTATATTCTTTTTCTTTTTACTCATGTCCACCGTTTTTAAATACTTTGTATTTATTCTTCCATTATTTTAGTGTTGTCGGTTCTGTTTCTGAAACTACACATAAACTGTTTGGATGTTTCAGGTTGGTGGAATGTTATTATGATGGGAGGGAATGAGGGGCATGAATGTTAACTTTGTATGCATAATAAGTTGTTTTTTGGAGCCTCTCTCTCTCTCTCTCTCTCTCTCTCTCTCTCTCTCTCGCTCTCCTCTCTCTCTCTCTCTCTCTCTCTCTCTCTCTCTCTCTCTCTCTCTCTCTCTCTCTCTCTCTCTCTCTGGCACACACCACACACACAGCTAACTTGGCTGGTTTGTGAAACCTGGGTTTTTTGAGTGAGTTGTTACTCTCCTGCCAGTGTTCTTGGACTGTTACACTTACAGTAACTACAGTTTTGTAACATGTACTGTATAGTGATGTTAATTATACTGATTTTCTTTTTGTTTTAACTGTTTTGCAGACTATTTACCAAACTTTTATTTTTTATTTAGCAGTCATTCATTTAACATGCAATTGTTTCTGCATGTGAAGGTTTTGCATGTCAACTTTACATTCAACTAAAAAGTAAAGTGCAATAAGAAGCTGTGAAGCCTTTTCTCTTACATTTCAATCACAGGATTGAAAAAGCAGTGGGTTTATTTGGTACACCATCTGCTTGTAGCCATGTTTCAAACAGAGATTTTGTGACAGTTACATCTTTTAACATGTTTTCATTAACAAAAGTGCCTTTAATTGTATGCGATCATATAGCTGTTCATGTTTTAAAATCTATTATTTAAATAGTGTATTAAAATGTATAAATAATACAAACTTAATAGTAATTCAATTGTATAATACTATGAAAGTAATTTTACAAACCAGTCCATACTGTATTTTTCATGAAAAGTATAAAACTGTAAAGTAAGCAACAGTAAAAGAGATGTTAATTTTACGGTAGCATAATGGCAACCCAGCTGCCAGTAGTATACTGTTTTTTTACAGGAAAATTTTTAACAGTGAGGTCTTCTGCAGACTCCAACAGGTTTTCTTCCAGAATGCTCCTGTATTTGGCTCCATCCATCTTCCCATCAGTTTAAACCATCTTCCCTGTCCCTGCTGCTGAAGAAAAGCAGGCCCAGACCATGATGCTGCCACCACCATGTTTGACAGTGGGGATGGTGTGTTCAGGGTGATGAGCTGTGTTGCTTTTACTCCAAACATATCGTTTTGCATTGTGGCCAAAAAGTTTGATTTTGGTTTCATCTGACCAGAGCTCCTTCTTCCACATGTTTGGTGTGTCTCCCAGGTGGCTTGTGGCAAACTTTAAACCAGACTTTTTATGGATATCTTTGAGAAATGTCTTTGTTCTTGCCACTCTTCCATAAAGGCCAGATTTGTCCAGTGTAGGACTGATTGTTGTCCTCTGGACAGACTCTCCCACCTCAGCTGTAGATCAGTTCATCCAGAGTGATCATGGGCCTCTTGGCTGCATCTCTGATCAGTCTTCTCCTTGTTCCAGATGGAAGTTATTGCTGTCATTTATTTATTGTTGAAAAAAAAAAAAAAGCCCTTACTACAATGTTGAAATTCCCTTCTGGGATTAATAAAGTATCTTTCATTTCATTTTCATTTTCATTTCATATGTCTTATACACTGTTGGCGTTCATGGTTGCTTTTCTTGTGCTTGTAAAATATCTCAAATGTTGCCAGTAAGACTTTGAGAGAGGGAATCATATTATCCTGTCCATTTATAATTACCATTTATTGTATTACTGTTAATGATTTGTGAAGTTACATGCGGTCTGGCAGAATAGCCGCTGAGGAAAGGTGTGTGAGACTGGATGAAAAGAGTGTTTTTGTCTCTGCATACAGATAATAAACTCCCTCTCCTGGCTGCTTTTTCGACTCCAACGCAACACACAACGAAGGACGGTCTGAGCTAGAACTAGGTCTGGTCTGCCCGTCCCGGCGTGGTCTTGGAGATCTCTCGGGCCTGTGACGTCAAAGGCACGAGGGATGGGCGTGGTCTTGGAGATCCGTCGTGCCTTTGACGTCATATAGGTTGTACTGTACTATGAGGAAATTAACAGTTATTCTCTTAAACAGGACGATACAGACGTGTTTTCAAGAACAATTCTACGGATTGGATTAATAATGGATTGCGGGTTCGCAAGGCAGCAGGGATGCCGAACCAAACTGACTCACTTCATCACTGTGGTGATGGTGAAAATATTTAAGAGGTGTAAGACTCTCAGGAACCGCTCTAACCTGGAGTGGTCTAGCCACATTAACCGTTTAATCAACAAATTAATGCAGACAATTGATGTCCCAAAAAAATATGCTCCATTTTTAGGCCTCATAGACAGAGCAGTTAATGAGGTAGTGAATAATCTCCTGATGATCATCAGCCGATCAGAGTTGGAGACTGCCATTGTAAAACAACACCCATTAGGGGATGCAGCCATTGTATACTGTTTGAAAAACTATATCGAAAGAGATTCTCGACATCTGTGGAATGTATATGCATGGAGATTCTTGCACCATATCGTTACACACGTGATTGTAGCATTATCAATCATTTTTTCGTGTTTTTCAGCAATAAACACTATATAACAGATATACTTACGTATATACTTACCTCTTTGAAAAAAACTTAAATAATGCCAGTTACTGTAAAACACAATACACTGCTCAATCATAACTAATCATAAATGATTGAAAAGTTTGATAGAATGATAGATGATGTGGTACGTAGTGTAGAGATTATGTAAATAGTTTAAATCATTGTTAATTTGTAAATGTGTAGTCTTAATCATTTTTAATATGTAAATTCTGTATAGTATGACAAATGTTAATATGTAAATAGTGTGAATCAATATTAATAAAGTTGTTTTTTGCCTTTCTTCCTAATTCTGTGAGCTATTAGCTGTTGCAACATGGGTAATGCTTATATTATTTGCACTGCATGTAATGCTATAATTTTACTGAATGTGTTAATTTTACAGAATTGTTACATTTAAAAGAAATTGCAATGTAAATTTGGTTTGGTTTCTAGTTTGCTACCTTAGAGTAAATTACAGAATAGTCCAGTTTTAACACTTAAATGAAGGTAGTTAGTGGACGTTAATCCAGCCCCGGATGAATGGAAGTGGAGGTCCATAAAGCGTCGAGGGAAAGATGTCCACACGACGTCGGGAAAAGACGTCAAAAAAACATTTCATCCTGCACCTTTTCGAGACGTGATTCCGACGTCGCAAAAAGACGTCAAATAGACGTCTTCTGAACCATAAATTGCGCAGTGGGTAAGAACAGAACTGACTGTAATGTATGCCATGGATGATTTTGCAGGAAAATCTCCCACTGATCTCCTTGACTTCCTTCAGCGGAAAAATCTGAATGAGAGCATGGGGCAGCTGTACACGTTTATGTGTTTTGTCGGTAACTATCCCCGTGTACACTGCTTCTGTCGAACGGACATTCTCAGCCCTAAAGCGAATTAAAACTTATGCCAGAAATTTGACAGGGCAGGCTCGACTTTCAGCATTAGCTTCAATGGCGATAGAAAAGGACTTTTTCATGGAACTGAAACACACAGATAATCTACACAACAGAGTCATTGAAATCTTCTTGAGGAAAGAAAGGAGGATGGATTTTGTGTACAAATAATCAGGATTTTTGGTGTGTAAAATGTTGCTTTATTCCTAAATAATATTGCAATTTTTTGAGGTTATTATTGATGGTTTTTTATGTGTGTCGCAGCTGTACCTGCAGTGGAAGTTTTATAGCCATAAAATAGTTATTGAGGGTTGGATTGATTCAGACGGAGCACTACTGAAGGCCTAGGTGTGAAATGCACGGCCCGCCACTGCTAATCAGCATATTTGATTTGTCAGCTGCAGACACTGCAGTAACTGAAGCTAAACTTTATCAACAAAAGGCATCGCAGCCACACTTGGATCACCATTCTTGTTTTTAAATCGTCTGCGCTCATGTCTGCACGTTAGCAAGCTTGAGTCTGATGACAAGGGAGGGAACAACACTCCGACAGGAGATTACGGCAAATGAAACAATAAGATCACTTATGAACCTCAAAAACACAAAATCCAAGCTGAGTCTCAAGTCTTTTGAGGATGACTCCAAGTATGTGATTCAGGTCCAAAGACCCCATTCAGAGCCTGCATGAAAAAACTGTCCTAGTAAATATGATCACAAGTGACCAACACTAATGCAAGGTCTGGCTATATTCCAATAGTCCTTATTACTATCCCATCCTACTAAAACTATATCCCAACACTAATTAGATAAGTCAAAAAGTCAAAACAAGCTGAAAACAACACCACACCACCTTCAGTCAAAGCAAGAAGAAACTGAGAGGGAATAAACAATGCACATGGTGTGAATTTCTATGTTAATGAGCTGATCAATATCATTGACACACTATTAAAACACGAGCAGATCTGAGATTTATGACTGAAATGAAAGTGCTCTTGTTCGTTTTATTCACCTCAGACTTCCAGGACAACTCTGAGATGTGTCATCTGCAGAAGTTCTCTGAAGACACTCCAGTGGTGGCGTGTATCAGAGGGACTAGGAGTACAGGACCCTGGTGAGTAGCTTTGTGGAGTCACATCCTCCTGAACGTCAGCAAATGAAGGAGATGGTGGCAGAGCCTATAACCATCGGGGGTGAGGATGTGGATGTTGTGGACCTTGGAAGAAACAGGCTCTCGCCAATTTGCTATAGATCTGATGTACTCACAATAGTTGACCAACACAATGTGCTTAAGACTAAGCATTATCATTTTTTTGTAACTGTATTGAACGAACCCATTGAACATTCACGATGTTGGAGGATGAAGTAAGTGAACCTTTGGACTTCATATCTGACCTAGCCTGCTTTGGTAAGTGAAAAGCTCTGGATCAGACCTGCTCAACACTCAGAAAGAATTTTGGACCATTCATCCTTCCAGATGTGAGTATCAGTACTTGAATGTATCACTGTGTGCATGCAGCTGCCATGATCGTTATAAGCTGAAGGCCTTGAGAACACTTCCATATAAGGAAAATAGATAGCCTTTCTGAAACTGAGGTAATGCCAGGAGGACCTCAGGTAAGTACCAGGGACGAGCAGGTACAGAAAAACAAACTTCAAAAGATGATGTAATCTTATAAAGACACTGACCACCGGACACACCCTCAGATCTCACTTGGTAGCAGACTAGAGCATATCTTTCTGTAACTGTGTGGATCTCCAGAAGCTTCTGTATAAACTAGTTAAACCTTGTCTTGAGTCTTGACTTTTTGCTCTCATCTCGAATTAACGAACTTGGAGGGAAAGCCGAACACTTCAGGCTTTAACATCCAGGTTTTAACAATTTGGGAGCGTTGTCCGGGATTTGAATGATGAGCTGGTAACTTCTGATATGGCCTCAAAATAGGACGTAACACAAATAGACAGTAGACACGGGTCGACCCATCATTAAAAGGTAAGCAGAAACCTGTTTAATCGAATTCTGCATTGGCTAGAACTAAATTACGTGTTCTAAATCTGACTTGTGTGAAGTCTGTTAAATTGTCAAGACTCAGAAGGTTGTTAACCCTCCTATTATGTTGCGGGTCAAATTGACCCGTTTTGAAAATTAAAAATAAAAAAAAAAAAGTTTAAAGTATTCTTTCAGGATAAAACGTATCCTGCTTGGCTTAATTAGTCTAATCAACATATAAAATAAAAATTGTTCATGTAACATATTTGCAACCCCCCTCTCCACGTTTATGTTACATAGATTATGTTCGGGTCAATTTGACCCAGCAGCCAAAATGGAGACTAAAAGGGGTTATAAGTATCTAATATAATAGTTTTGTTTTTTTTTCTTTACAACTGTGTCCTCCATTTCTCCCCAGTTTCACACCCTCTCCTTTGGGTCGTGCTTGACATGACATGTGGTCTCAGAAGGCAGAATATAACCTGTGACAATTTTTTCACAAGCTGCAACTTGAGTCAGGGACTTCTAAAGAGAAAGCTCACGATGGTTGGAGCGGTCCAAAAGAACCAGTGTGAACTCTCTGCTGAGCTGCTGGTAACCAAGAACAGGACCTCTGAGTCCTCCATGTCTGCCTTCACAGACACCACAGCCCAAGAGCCTTTCTGCCCCAAAAAGGAGGGAAATGTCAAAATGTCATGAGCACTTTGCATAAAAAGTCTGAAATCAGCTCAAGAGAAGATCAGAAACCAAGTATGATCCCTACAATGCCACCAAAGTGAGGGGTGGATCATTTAGACCAAGTCATTGGGTCTAAAAGCACCAAACGAATGACTGAAAGCTGACCGCTGGTCATCTTTTATAACATGACTGATAGATCAGCCTACAACGCATTTGTCATTTGGAAGGAGATCTTTCCAGAGTAGAACCCATCAAAGCTCTGCAAGGAGCACATCTTCTGTCTAAGCTTCTGTCTCCAGCAGACCTCCATGACCCTGCACAGGAATAAGTGGGTTGGATAATGGATGGATGGATTTCTGGTTTTACACATTGCGTAGTATTTATCGTCACAACGTGATGACATGTCACTTGTGTGCAGTGGAGACTCACAGACACACATATGAACACACCATGTTCATTTTGTTAATCTGTTAGTTTGATTTTTCTTATTTTTATTACTTTCTGGTTCAAAAACAATTCTTCAGTTTTCTTTCATTGTAAATTCAGTAGATTTTGATTTTAATTCAGCTGGTCAATTTGATCCGGAAGATGAGGTTTTCTTGTGCTAATTTATCAACATCACCCCAAAAAGAAAAGTTGAAAATATAGAATAATTACAAAAAAAGTCAATGTTAGTGTCACGTTGGTCGAGTGGCCATAGAGACGTGTATCCCAGTAAGCCTACTGAAGGACAAGTCACAGACGCTCTTGGGTTTTTCCTTTTTCTTTATTTTCCATTACAGTCCACAAAACTCCAGCACCAGCCAACACACCTTCAAAATGGCTGACACCCACACCTAATAAACAATTCCAGCTAATTGGAACGTACCACCTACCACCTGTTGGGTGCCTAGAATTCCCCAGTACACAAACAAATATAAATATCTATTTTAAAATATATACATTCAGTCCTTCTACAATTCCAATCAAACATTAAACATTAAGCCCAGACCCCCCCCAGGGAATGTCCCTCTGTGCACATGAGAAACCAGAGCCAAGAGTAACCACAATCAGTCCACGCCACTGGCTAGTAGCTCACCCTTGGATGTCCTCACGACCTGGAACCTGGCTTACCACAATATAAAGTTACCATGTTAACCATATAACATCCCAATACAATGAGGTAACGGCATTTCGTCGTTACATTTCCTCCCCCCCTCTAAGAAGGACACAGAACCTCAATCTTCATGTGCCCGGGACAGACAGTCTGCAACGCAGTTAGCCTTCCCAGGTGTATACTGGACTGTAAAACCATATGGTTGAAGGGATAAGTACCATCCAGTGAGACGCGTATTCGTGTCCCTCATCCGTCTCAACCACTGCAGGGCCCGATGATCCGTCTCCAAGTAGAAGTGCCGGCCCAACAAGTAGTACTTCAGCGTGTCGACTGCCCACTTCATGGCCAAACACTCCTTCTCCACAGTGGAATAATCGTGTCTCCCTGTCCAAGAGTTTATGGCTCAAAAACAGCACTGGATGCCTATGGCCTTCCATTTCCTGCAAAAGAACAGCTCCCAGACCTATTGCAGAGGCATCAGTCTGTAAGATGAAAGGTTGTGTAAAGTCAGGACTGTGGAGAACAGACTTGCCTGTAATTGACCCTTTTAAATCCACAAAGGCTCTGTCACAGTCCGGAGTCATTTCACTTTGTTTGGTGCTAAGGCCTTAGTAAGATCAGTGAGGACTGCTGCTCTCTCAGCAAAGTGGGGAATAAATTTGCTGTACCACCCCACTAGTCCCACAAAGGCACGTACCTTTTTCTTGGTTGTTGGCACAGGATATGAGTGAATGGCATCCACTTTCCCAACACAAGGCTTCACCAGTCCCTGGCCAACAACATGGCCTAAATAAATACTCCACCTGGCTTTGTGCCAAAGCACACTTGTCTGGGTTGATTGTAAGACCTGCATCCTGGATCAGGGAAAGAACCTGTTGAAGGTGAGAAACATGTTCCTCCCAGGTCTGGCTGAAAACAACAACATCATCCAGATATGCTGCAAACTGTGGAACATCCCTCAAAATAAGGTCCATAAGTCTCTGAAAGGTTGCAGGTGCCCCCTGAAGGCCAAATGGCATCACTTTAAAATGAAACATGCCATATGGTGTCATGAATGCTGTCAATTCTTTGGCTTCTGATGCTAGGGCTACTTGCCAATATCCTTTGCTCAGGTCAAGTGTGACCCGGGAACATAGTTGCTGTTCCTCCAAATGAACATAACAGGAGGGTTAAAAGTAAAAAAAGAAAAAAAAAAACAGGGTATATGATCCCTGGGGAAAACGTGTGAGAATATAGGGTGTATAATCACTGAGAAGAAAAAAAAAGGACAAAAAACCCCCCCCAAAAAACAGGGTGTATAATCACTGGGAACTTGAGTGTGGCGACTCCACCTGTTTTCTGACAAGAGGCGGTTTACCTGGGCGAAAGATGCCCGGAGGTGAGTTCTTTGAAGTTCTGAATTCGGAATAAAAAGGCAAATTAATACAGCGGTTCGACTCCTCTGGGAAGTGAGTAACACGTTTGCAAAGATTAAGAATTAAAAAAGTGATAATTACCGGTAGAATAAAATAAAATATGATAATAATAATAATAATAATAATAATAATAATTATTATTATTATTATAAAAATAATAATAATAATAAGATGCGTTGTAGAGTGTAATGTGTTGTGTGTTGCTGTGTGATCGAATGGTGCACTGTTTTGTGTGAGCTCACATACTGTGCTTTGTATGAATAATACATTGTGTCGGGTGTGATTTTGCGTGTTGTGTGTCTTTGAGTTGTAACGAGTGTACTTTGCTGTGTGTTTTGGTCTGTGGTAAACTTTGCTGGGGCGAGTTAAATGTGGGGTAGGTGTTCTTTGAAAAAACGTTTTTTTTTTTTTTTGTTTTGTTGAGTGTTGATTGTTATATTGTTTTTATCTTCTGTAATGCACTCTGTGTACTCTTACTGTGAAGGGTGCTCTATAAATAAATTTTACTTACTTACTTACTTCCAGCAATCCAACTCAAGTGAGATTTTGAAAATATACTCCACTCCCTCCCTCCTCCCAAAGGCTCCGCCTCCTCCTCTTTCAGCCCACCCCTCGAAACCACGCCTTCACAC